>AP028277.1:7500000-10000000 GCA_030269945.2 Trilocha varians | reverse complement strand
ACTATGTATCTACATCTTGATCTCTCGTGTCAACCCTAACATAAGACATATGACACGAGTTTCGCCGGCCATTTCATATTGTTAAAATGTTCCCATATTATTTTCATGTCGTTTATTCACGTCCTTGCGTTATTATATGTTATAATGGGGTAATAGGATTCAGCGAAGTTTTCCTCAGCGGAGACGAGATTTTTTCCGGATATCCATTAAGATTTGTATGAATGCTTTATGTTTTTTTTTTCTTGTGCTTCCGGTTCGTGTGTTTATTGTAATGGGTTTTTAATATGCCTTTGTGGATATAACTCGGGTTAGGTTGGGTTGACTTAATTTTGTTTTGACGTTGATAATGAACTATAGAGCTTTTAAATATGTTTTTTTAAGTCGATTATTAATTAATTAATGTATTGT
Source organism: Trilocha varians (assembly GCA_030269945.2). NCBI lineage: Eukaryota > Metazoa > Arthropoda > Insecta > Lepidoptera > Bombycidae > Trilocha > Trilocha varians. Next base: position 9,999,592 of record AP028277.1, on the reverse strand, counting down.
TAGTAACTAATCGCGCATTAAGTTGACTTAATCACAATTTTTTTTTATCTACAACACTAACATCTGAAATCTTTTAAATCACACATCACACATTGTTGCGGATTCAAACTATCAAGATTGATATTTATTTAAAGTCAAATTGCGATTAATATTAATTTATTTTATAATTTTACATTTTTCATTTTTTGGCGGCAATCCTTGTTCTTCTTTTTTATGGCAATGGCAACACACCCGTTATGCCAAACACAACTAAATAGGCTGTATATAAAATAAACATGCTTCAACACACATTATCTATTAATAAAGCATTAAAATCAGTTACTTGTATACATAGGAATAGACAGCGGTCTTAAAATTGATAACTTATTGTTTCATTTGGAATATTCTAGAACTCCCTTACATACACAACAAACATCAGGTGACTTCAAAGTTTGGAATTGAATATTTATAGACAACTTCTGACAGCCAAAATCGTAACAAAGCATTTGCATACAACTCAGAGCAGAATCACAGAATAATGCCGTACAGAAGTTAACTACACTACTCTTTAACTTACACAATTACTAAACGGGTTCTTACCACGATTTTTATTAAATGAGCGATCCCGATATTTCGCTGTTGCAAGCGCCATGATCACGGGAAAACTGAGTACTGCGGGTAGATTACTTAAGAGAGTGCTATGACATGTGCTTCTTCAAACGAGGCTTTTTTTTTTGACGGCAGGAAATCGCCGGACTTCCACTCGCCCCGCGAGTGGGGTATGTGGGGGTTGAACCGCACTAAAACCTCCCGCCAATCACGCTCGACATCCGATGATGTAGGGGTGAGAGGACGCGTTCGCGAATTGTCGCTCACGTATCGCCCCGTCACCCCCGTCAAACGAGGCTTAAAGAAAGTCCTTGGTAGGCAGTAGGTAGCGGCCCCGCAGTGTCTGCTGACATTGCAGAGGTCCATGAGCAAAGGACCAGGTGGCCCGTTAGCTCGTCTGCCTACATGGCAATAAAAAAAGACAAATCTACATACCCTCTTTCTCGTTCGTTTGCCGGTACTACACACAACATGTTTCTAGAACATTTTTTAGACTAGCTATTTTTGAAACCTTTAAGCATAATTAAGCACATTTATACTTCTGTAAAGCTATTATTCTGTGTCAGAATTATCAGCAGCACCTGCCTCGCGCAGACGTAGGTTATCACTCTCTAAACAAGCGTAAATGACAGAGACGACGATGGCCCAGTTGTGCTGTTTAAGACAATGCAGTTTCTGTCTTTTTGGTAGCTTTTCATGCGCTATTTAAAAGGTAGCTTAAATGTATATACTACTTTATTGTGTTTATTTTTGAAAAATATCAACATAAAAATAAGTTTCAGTATACGTATACGGTATGTTTGGTAAGCGCTCCTTCAAGTTGAAGAAGTAAGAATTAAAGTATGCGGTCAAAAGCTGAAAATACCACCTTATTGACTGAGGTGCCGCGACGGGAAAGTGTACCGCAGTGCGTAACGCGTCGCGCCACCCCGCATAACCCCGTGCTGGGTTCTGGCCTCGGCCGGGGTTCGGACGCTGAGTGTGAGCGGTTGGAGGTTTTAGTGAGGTTCAACTCCCACATACCCACCCGGATTTATTGTCTGCAACCGATGAGGTTCTTCAATCATTAGACACTCAGAATCACATCGTTAAGGAAATTTCATATCTCTAAATTGTGTACCTACCTATAAGTGTAAGTTTGTCAAGCGTAAACACATTAGAGTAATTATAACTTGGAATACGTAAAAGTATATTATTTTAAATGTTATTCCGTTTCTTCAAATAACTAAATAAAAAGCCTTCCATAACATAAGTTTAACCAAGAATCTCCGTATTTATGCCTGTAGCAGACATCTGAAATCATAAGAGCAGTCTGTCTACGTAACCTATTTATATGAAACTGGAGCGTGGCGCCCTCTGTAAAATATTTATGAGCCCTTCGTGAAGGGTTGCAAGCGTACAGGGAAATAATGATATTGAATATTTAAATTCTAATGATGGGTTGTTAATTTAGTTTTTGGCTGGCAATATTCTGTGAGGTTTTGGGTTTGAAATGGAATACTATCACTTAATATCAATAAGTGTGATATTTTCAAGATTTTTGTGTAGTTGGGCTTAAAATGCTGCAACAAAAATGCGAAATATAACCTACGTACCTGTTAATCAACTTAAATTAATTAAAATTCAAAGCATTTTTTACGGCTTTAGAATTTTTATCGAACAATCTTCAATTCGTTTTCCGAGCAATATAAAATAACCTTAACAATAAAATAATCTTGTTGTTTTTTCTTTTCACTATTGGCAACACAAGCTACACCTGAGCACATCTCAACAAATAATTGTGTTATCTATGTTACGACAACATTGTACAGCTGCATTTGTACACAACTGTGCTATTTACAATTGTACTTAGACAATTGTTTTGTGAACTAGATTCCAGGAGTACGATTAAGTACAATTTTGTGAACGAGATTTTGCTATAAATTTCTTTCTAAACTCGCTGTCATCTACATCTCTAACTCTGTCTAATAAACACTTAACAATATAATAATATAACACTGTTAGTCTGTCTGTCTGTCTGTTACACTTTCACGCTTACAACAGATTTTAATGAAATTTGGCACAGACAATCTTTAGACCCTGAGAAAGAACATAGGCTACTATTTAATTGAAAGTGATGTAGACGAAGTTGCGCGAGCCCGCTTTTAACATATAAATTGTCACATTAAACTGCTATAAATATCCTTTAATATTTATCGAAAAACACAAGAGGCTATTTCCGGTTTAAATTTCATGATGGACATGATGAGATTATGATGTCCAGAATGTCATGACGTCATGTCCGCTAGATCTATCAGACGGTAAAAAACATGTCTGTCGGTTCCTGAATCGCATTAAATATTTATGAGAACACCTTCCTACCGACAAACTTGGAGTGGTCTGATTTGTAAGAACTGGCGATTTCAAAAAACAAAGTAACCTAATATTACACCTCTTTAAACGAGGTTTAAGAAAAGTCCTGTATAAGTAGGTGATAGATAACGATATTGCCCTGGCATTGTAGAGGTTACGCTTACGCTTACCATCAGTAGGGCCGTAAGCTCGTTATAATGTACAGGCCTGGCCGGTGTTGAACTTTTTATGTAAATTGGTTTAAGTTTGAAAATAAATTATTTGTTTTTTTATTGCTTTGTAAACAAACAAGCTAACAGACCATTTGATCGTAAGTGCTCGTAAGCTACTTTAATGGACCTCTGCAATGTCAGGGGACACTGAAGGGCCACTACCTACCTTTAAGGACTTTCTGATAGTCTCGTTTGAAAGAGAATTAAACTTATTTACTAGGTTGAACCTATGAAAGTTGCCAACACTTATTTTGCAAATCTATGCTAAGAACTATCTTTAAAATACATTCTAAAGCTAATATAGACATAAGAATATATTTGTCGTAAAAAAAAAGATAATATAAAACAAATATTAAACAGGTTTTTACCAACATTTTCAACATAAGAATCTATATCACTAACCACTTACAAACAGATAGGCTGTATGATGTAATGAAATCATCTACTTAATATAAATCGCTTACGCTTATGCTTTAGACGGCCATTACTAAAGAGAGTAGGTATTAAAACTGGGTCGCGCCGGATCCGGCCCGGAATCACGGATGCACTGAATTTCAAACGGTCTGTTGTTCACGATGTTTTGAATCAGCATAGATCTGATTTTAAAATGTAACTTAACATACAGAAAGATTATGCGGAAAATGTCTTGGAAAATGAGAATAATATTTAAAGTGAATAGCTTGTTATAAGTGGGCTGTGGTTAAGTTTTTAACACGTTGAGTGCGGGTGGGGTCAAGAGTGACCAATAGTGATTTTCAAAAAAAAAAAAATGGCGTCCACATTGATTAACACTACACAGTACCGCTGTATGACCCTACATAACTTAAATTTAGACTACTTTTTCAATATAGAGTAATTCAATAATTCGGTTTTATTGTATAATACATGCATGATTTAGTAGAGAAACGTTGATAATTTAGGCGGTTTTGGATGTGATGTCATAAATACCATATTTTTCTGCGCTCACATGGCTGTCTGAAGTATCCCTTTGTGACGTAGGCGAAGTTACACGTATCAGCTAGTAACGTATAAATTCAATATGAATTTGGAAGCTATGCAACATAACAAAACAAAGGTGCAAATAATGAAACAGGAGGCAAACGCATTTATTTAATGGTTCTCGGGGGACTGTCACACCGAAGTGTAACGTCTACGTTCGTGCTAAATGTTCCGCCGAGCACGCTTTGTCTAACAACTGTCAGGAATGTTTATCGAATTTACAAGTTTAGTTTTGTAAAATTTGTTTGGGAAAATGGAGAGAAAATAGCAATTTATAATGGTGATTTTTCGAGCAATACAGTATAATTTACGTGTGAAACTAATAATGTGCAATATAATGCATAGTTCAAATTCCTTCGATGATGTATAAAGTCCCCAATCCGCATAGGTCAAGCTTGTTTGTTGTTTTTGATTTGAGAAATCGCTGTTGGCCCTCAGGCCTTTACAGCTTCACCATGATGGGTTGCGAGCTCAGGAGGGGCTCGGCTGAGTATATATATATATATATATATAGGATGAGAATACTAACAGTTGCCCGAAGTCAACTTATTAGTGCATCATGAATTTACTACCACTGGTTCGGAACGCGACCCAACTGAGAAGAACCAGCAAGAAACTCAGAGGGTAAGCGAGATGGTGATGGTTTAAGTAGAACGCCGAACTCTGCGTCGAGTTCGACGGCGAACGAGATAGCCAGGGCGTCGTCTCGAGCTGTTAGCGCTAGCGCTGACAGCGAGCTGCGCCGATAACTTGTCGGGAGGGTCCGTGAGGACGTGCCGCGGACGACGACGGCACCATTTCTCGGCGTGCGCAGGATCGGGTTCGTAGTCGGCGGCGGCTACGATAAGAGGGTTGGAATGGTCCTCTGCTTTTTTGAAGTAACGCTCGGAAGTATCCTTCAAAAATTGTGTGATAGGGACTAGATCGAAATCGTCATGAAGATCGACGTTACGCAAATACCACGGAGCGCCGACGGCTTTACGCAGAAATCTATTCTGCAAGATCTGAAGGGAGTTGATATGAGTGCGAGCCGCATGAGCGAACGCCGCACTACCATATGTCATAATGGGCCTAACGCACGTTTTGTAAAGTGTCAACTTATTACGAAGTGACAGTTTACTACGCTTGCAGATCATGGGGTTGAGTCTGCCGAGGATGAACGCGGCGCGATTGCGGACGGTTTTGATGTGCTGACGAAAGGTCATAGCACTATCGAAGATAATACCCAGGTACTTCACCTGTTTAACCCAAGGGATGGTATGTCCGAAGAGAGTGATCGGAGGGATCTCATTCCTCCGGAGAGTACGACGATGGGAGTCCACCCCCGGAAGACGTCTTGAGGAACCCCTCTGAAAGAGTACAGCCGTACTTTTCTCCGGGTTAACCTCAATACGCCACTTCCGGAACCAATGACCTAACGCTGTGGCAGCTGCCTGAAGTTGTTCGGCGATGAATACCTTGTTTCTATCTGAATAGAACACGGCAGTATCATCGGCAAACAGAGCGAGAGAGGTGGGTAACGTACGAGGAATATCGCTCGTAAATAAGCTAAAGAGAAGAGGGGCTAGCACGGAGCCCTGAGGGACGCCGGCGTTAATAGGACGAGACGAGGAGCGAACGCCCTCCAATCGATATCGGAACGAACGATTCGACAGGTAGTCTCGGATGATGAGCACGAGACGATCTGGTAGTCCCAATTCATAAAGTTTGTAAAGCAAACCGTTATGCCAGACTCTGTTGAACGCTTTCGCGATATCGAAGAAGAGAGCGCCCGTATAGACGGGCCTAGCGGGTCTATTCAGACCGGAGAGGATGTGCTCCGTGAGGCGGTGCACTTGATTGGTACACGAGTGTCTGGCGCGGAATCCAAACTGTTCGTCAGGTAAGAGATTTTCGGACGAGACAAAGTCCCAGAGACGTTTGTAAAGCACGCGCTCATACAATTTGCCTAGAGACTGAAGAAGACTGATAGGTCGATAACTACGCGGGTCATCACGAGGTTTACCGATCTTAGGTATACCGATAACTTCTGCTTCTTTCCACGCGTCGGGAAAGATGCAGTGTGTCATAGCGGCATTAAAGATGGTGACTAAGAAGCAGATTAGTTGGGCGGGGAAGAGATTGAGTACTCTGTTCGAGATGCCGTCGGAGCCGGGTGCCTTACGCGACTTCGAAAACTTGATGAGGTCTTTGACTTCGTCAGACGTAACGGGGGGTAACGTGACCGTGGGTGCCAGGGAAGCTCTGCGCTCGACTTCCCTGTCCACCATTTCGACGTGAGTGAGGTCCGCGGAGTGAGCGCTGAGCGTACACTGATTTTCCAGTGTGTCGGCCAGCAACTCGGCCTTTTCATCGTCATCGAAAGCAACGCGACTACCATCGGGGTGGTTGAGAGGTGGTAATATGGACGTTGAATCGGATTTTAGAGTTCGAGCTAGCTGCCAATAAGCTAAGTGAGATGGTTTGATTCCTTCCAAGAAAGAACCCCACCTCACATTCCGATGCTCCGCAATACGACGCTTTACATCGCGCTGCAAAGCTCGCATACGAAACCGGTTTGCTACGGTAGGATAAGAGTCGTAGGCCCGGATCGAGGCATTTTTGGCTCGCATGAGCTCCCTGATATCATCAGGTAGCTTAAAACGAAGAAAAGCGTCAGCTTCAACCTGTCTCGATGCCCTATCTACACGGGACTTGATGTCAGACGAGAAGGCGTTAAGCGCCTCAATGGTGTCCTGAGGGGACGGAAGAAATAAATCCGGGCCTACAGGAAGAGACGGAGGAGTGGCACGTCTTAGGCTAGCGCCTAAGACGTGCCAATCGACGACGGTTTTCATAATGGGCTCCGCTGAAGGCGGGGGACCTAACTGCATGATTACCGGAGGGTGATCCGAGTCTAGTTCGGAATGCACCTCTAAAGAATGTAAGCGCAGTGTCACATTCTTAAGAAGGGCCATATCTAAAATATCCGGTCGATGAGCGACATTGATCGGATAGTGAGTCGGACTAAGAGGGGCGATGATATCGAACTCTAAATCGTCTATTAGATTGTCGAGACGTCTACCGTTCGGGGTTGTGGTGACACAGTTCCACCTTGCATGCTTACGCATAGGTCAAGCGTGGTGGACTATGCCTAATCTTTCTTCTGGGGAGACCTGAACCTAGCAGTAGGCAGTAATGGGTTATTAGTTATTACAGTTGCTATCCTAGTTCGAAGTTTAATATTATTTTTTTATAATAATTGTACAATCAGTCTCATTAGTGCACATCAACCATAAAAGTGAATTTCGCTTGCACGACAATGCAGTAACATAATATTTTTCAAATGTTGGTTATCGCAAAATATACGCTTAACTTGCTCATATGATACGGTTTTGAAAATAAGCATGTACTAATAGTAGGTACATTTTTATTCATTTAATGATCTACCAACAAGATTAAAAAAGTTTTCTTTGACAGAAATACAATTAAATGTCGTTAATAATAAATTTATAGATCAGAAATCGCCACGGTGTGTACATAGGATTTGGATCTCCCTACAGATGTCATATTACGGTTATGGGTCGTTATGTACCGCGGCGCCGTAAAAATAACGATAACACCCCCCGGGGTGGGGGTTGGGGGGAACATACACGTTATTAATTTTAATGCATATCTCTTGTTTATGGTCTGTCAAATTATTAACGTGTAGTAATGATTTGACGTATGTTAAGTCTAGTCTGTGGTTTTATTTTTAAATGTGTTTTAATAGGTTATCTAAAATATTTATATATAAATCTCGTTTCACGATGTTTGTCCGCGATGGACTCCTGAACTACTTAATTTCAATGGTTCGCTTGTTTTCAAGCACGTAACTCCTCATCTACCTAAAAACTACAGGGGGCAGCGCGACGGGAAAGAGTGCCTTGGGCGTAACGCGTCGCGCCATCCCTCATAACCCCGTGCTAGGTTCTGGCCTCAGCCAGGGTTCGGACGCTGAGTGTAAGCGGTTGGAGGTTTTAGTGCGGTTCAACTCCCACATACCGGGGAGTTGAACTGCACGGGGATCCGGTGATTTCCTCCAACTAAAAAAAAAAAAACGTAAAAACTACAATATTCTTATACCTCATATTAATGTTGTATTTATTTTTTTCAGGTAAGCAATCAAATTAAGACACAGAACGAGAACCGTAAGTGTTATTTTAATTGTAACACGTTTATAACAATGTTATTTATTGGATACATATTATATTATGTTCAACCCATGTTAAGGAATATAGCCGGAAGCAAACAGTAAAGTGTTATATTACAACCGGAAGTGAGAAGCAAAGTGTCATTCAAACTATTTACGATACTTTTCTTAGCTCTATAAGATTTATAGTAATAGTGATGAGAAAACAATTTAGTTTATGTTAATTCTAGCTATAGATATTTTAATTTATTATTGGAACGAAGTTCCTTATCGCGCGGTATCGAAAGGGGGCTAGACGGAAATTCTTATGAAAAAGTTGTCACGACACTTTTTTTGTTTTAGATGATTATCGCTAGATGGCGCTGTAATTAAAATCTTTTAAATCAATTCCTTATTTTGTTTTATATGATTAATGCTAGATGGCGCTGTGATCAAAATATTTTATTTATATTATTTATATAAAAGATAATATTTATTACAATTCCCTCAATAATTAATCGAAAGGAACTTCGTTCCATCCCTTGACACCTCTCAAGTTTTTTTTATTTAGATTTAGATCATTTTTGCGAGTTCGAGTTAAAAAAAAGAAAAACAAAATTATAATTTCAAATTGCAAATTATAAATAAAATCTTTTAACAGTTTTGATATTACTACCTTTAAGAACTTCTTCATTCAATAAAAAAACATCTATTTCACGTCCAAAGACAGTTTTATAAAGCCCCAAAACTTTAGCAAGTTCAACGTTTATACACAAGCAATATGTTGGCACGTGCAATGGACACGTGCGGAGTTATCCGACCGTTATTGGACATAGTCGGGTTATTGGGCAACGTGTCGCACTGTGGGCTGTGGGAATAGGCTGCCCACTTTAGCGATATTGTTGATGAACAATTTTAGGTTATGTGAAATGGTTGAATGTATTTGGGGAATCTTTTTTTTTTCAGTTGGAGGAAATCACCGGATTCTATATGTGGGAGTTGAACCGCACTAAAACCTCACGCTCACACTCAGCGTCCGAACCCCGGCCGAGGCCAGAACCCAGCACGGGGCTTGGAGGGACGGCGCGACACGTTACGCCCACGGCACTCTTTTCCGTCGCGCCGCCCCCTTACGTTGTAGTAGTGGTTGTAGATTGCAGTTTATTTCTGCATATTACTTTAATAATGTCGATATTTCAAGTCTAGTTTATGAGATACTTAATTTCTTGCTATTTTGGAGCACATTACTTAATTATATTGAATGCTGTGAATATCTTTAATAGGTATACATATTAGAAATTAAGTTGTGAATTGTTAATTAATGATTATTTAATATGTCATACTGTAGATGTTCCTAAAATAAATAAATAAATAAAATAAAAAAAAAGTCTGCTAGGTCCCGTGATGGCTCACATTTTTTTAAAAGGTTTTTAGACGTGATGTTAAATATGAAATTGATGAAGACCTGACTAGCAGCTTTTACGTTATTCCTGAAAAAATTAAACCCAGTATATTTTTTGCAAAAATATTCCTCATCCAAAATTTATAAATTTATTACAATATGGTAATGCATAGGTCATGTTAACCGCAGTCCTGCAATCGTCCAGCCATGTACCCACAAGGGAGCCCTGATTGGCGTCAAGGTAATTAAATTAACCCTGGCAACCCCGGGGGTGAAATTAAATCATTCGCTCTGATTAAATTCGGTTACCCCTAGTTTGATTAAACGGTGATTACCGACTAATACTTATTAGGACGTTAAAATTTTATTTTTGAACCGATTTTGTTAAAGAGGGTCTTGGGTTAAGGTAGAACTTTTGTAAGACCGATTTTTTTTTAATTATACCGATTTTTGTAAACAAATGTAAACTTTTAGGTGTTTGCAATTTTTATTGAATCGAATACGAAACAATCATTAAATGATCGTTCGTTCGTTCGTAATGATCGTTTTGAAAGGGTAAACTACTCAGGTAACATCATAAAAATAACACAAAAAAACTTGAGAGGAGTCATGGGACACCCGAATAGAACGAAGTTCCTTTCGATTAAAAAATATCTTATAACTTTTTTTCCTAACATAACGCGCGATAAGGAACGAGTTCTAAAAGATTTTGATCACACCGCCATCTAGCGGTAATCATCTAAAACAAAAAAAGTGTCACGACAACTAAAAAAGCGTCGTGACAACTTTTCGTAAGATTTTTTTCCGTCTAGCCCCCTTTCGATAACGCGCGATAAGGAACTTCGTTACAAAAACATAATTCTGACTAGTAGATGTGTTTATTTTTCTTGCCTAAAATTTAAAAAATTGGAACAAAATCTCTTAAAAAAATTACAGTCTACAACAAACCTAGTTCTCATCTTACTTACATTACTAATATCCTCGAAAACGTATAGAAAACCAATTTTATACTAAAGAGAAAAATAATAATATGCTAATACAAAAATTCGAGTTTTTCTTCTTTTGGTACACTTTTATTAATTTCGCGTACATTGCGCGCCGGCCTTGAATGTTCTGAAGATGGCCCGAACGAGACGCGCATTGGAAGCGTAACATTATGTTAATATCGCAAAGATAATGTTAACAATAATCTTTAAGTTATTCACGTTTTTTACTTTGTGAAAAAGACAGAGTTTAAACGTTATTTTGTTTTAAATAAAATACTCTAATACAGGGTGTTATTTTAGAATAACCTTTTTGAGATGTCATACTGTGTTTTAGAGCGATTTCTGTATATTCATTTATTCACTTATTTTTTACATTATATTTTTAAAAAAACATTTACAAACAAATAAATTAAAAATACAATATAAAAAACAGAGGGCCACTGCAGGTTGAGTCTACGACCAAGCCATCAGTGGTTAGGGCTCAAGAGAGGAACTTCCTCACAATACGCGCCGTGTCAAGAACGACCGCCTTCTGAATCAGGCCCTTTACCCAGCCGGGGAACGAAATCTTCTTAGAGCGATTATTATTATAATCATTAAAACTAAGAATTTCATTTCTTACAAAAACACATTAATAATTTATTGGTGCTCAAGTGGTTGATTATGTGGGAGACGCACTAAAATCTCACACATTCGACCACAACCAAGACCGAAGTTATACACGACGGTACGACGCGTTACGCACTGCCCCCAGGTTGCAGTGCCTGTCTCCCTGTTTCAAACGAGTGTTGTTCCGTGGCTCTGTGACGCAGACGAAGCAACGTTGGTCAGTCTGTTTCTCATGCTCTAGTTACACCATTAATTAAATCAACATCCAATGAAATCATACATCGTGTTCCCATTCATCAATTCTATTATCCAGAGATCATAAATCCATGACGTCACACATCCATTAATCCCTCCTCTATGTAATTTGTCAAGCAGACAGACAGACGAGCTTTGTTGATGGTATAGGAAAATGATCTTTATGTAGAGTGTGAAAGGAACGCTTTTCGTTTGGCGTTGGATCTCGAGTGATGGCATAATTTTGATTCAAAATGTATGTTAGTGAAGTGTTTTACTTTTATAATATGAAGGACTCCTTACGAGGTTTTCTTTCATAGTTTTAGGGCAGTGTGTTGATATTTAGGAGATTTTCAAAAGATGTAGATCCCACCAGAATTCTGGCATAAAGAATCGATTAAAGAAGGTCTGGAAAGGTCTTAGGAAGCGACGGTTACCACTAACGATCAGATTAGATTATATGCTTTGATCACCATGACTTAAACAGTCATCATAAGCCTGTAAATATCCACAGCTAGGCCATAAAACATAGGCGCACTTTTCACAACTCTTGGTCCTGCATTTTAGAACGAAGTTCCTTATCGCGCGTTGTGAAAGGGCTAGACGAAAATCTTTTAAAACACGTTCCTTATTTGTTTTAGATGATTATCGCTAGATGGCGCTGTGATCAAAATCTTTTAAAACACGTTCCTTATCGCGCGTAAAATAAATAGGAAAAAAAATATAAGATATTTTTTAATCGAAAGGAACTTCGTTCCATCCGGGTGTCCCTTGACACCTTAAAGTTTTTTTTTTTGCAGTAAAAATCCTGATTATCATTTAGCAAATACAAAACTTAACAAAAACACAACACATTTATCAATTTAATCATCAAACTCCTTGCTGCTTGAAGAGGCGGTCTCACTGAAGCTGCTGGACGAATCTGATTCATCTGTCAGCACCACGTGGTAGTCGTAGAAGAAATGCTCTCCATGTTCTGTGTCGTTCTTGCAGCGATGATCAGCTATCTTTACGAACACTGGTCAAGGAGGTGAAGACTCTTAGATTAGGGATAACTTTGTGATGAAAATGAAGAAGATATAGATACTTCTGGTATTGGTTCACCACTGTAACTCCTGGGTAGCCAAGATCTACAGCAGCAACCACCGTATGACTCTGAGCAGAAAAATAGCTAGTCTTGAACCTCGCAACGAATTTAATCAGAAAATGATAGAAGGAGGATTAAATATGAGTTTCGACTTCCCTTCTCGGAGTGTGGGAGACAAAAAAATTAAAAGGCATTTCGCCATTTCCATCTAATTTAATGGGAAACTTGTGTGAGACTTAATTAACTCTTAAAAGTGATTAAGCTCTTTAAACAAGGTTCAAGTAAAGACCTGTGTAGTAAGATGATGGGTTACAGTCCCCTCCTCATCACCCTCATCTACCTACTGGACGATGCAAGGAATTTTAGGAAGTCCATACTCACTGGTACCATCCTGACAGTTCCTGTAATGCATCAGACACATGCTCTTGAAGGATCTCCTCGCCTCTTGATACGCTCCGCAGATCCACTTGATGCTGTGATCCTTCCATTTCAGAGCCATATCTTCAGGACATGGTGAACATTTACGGTGCCATACTCTCCTGATAAAAACACGTAGGTTATAAAGAAAGCATAAAAGAGAATGCGTTATGACTTGTCCTTCTTCAAACGAGGCTTGAGGAGGGTCCTGAAAGTTAGGTAGTAGGTAGCGACCCTCAGTGTCCCCTGACATTGCAGAGGTTCATGAGCGACGGTTACCACTTACGATCAGGTGACCCGTTGGCTCGTCTGCCTACATGGCAATAAAAAAATGCACATATCACATATTTAGTATTAAAGAAAGTCAACTCAATCTCATGAACCGGAATGGCTCATGTGAGACGATTACCACTTGCCATCAATACATTTCACTTACCATTTTAATGGTGGAAACTATGCTTTGAAATTTACTGTCAATAAAGTACTGTCTATTTCCTGAATAAATAAATAAATCAAATAGCATGTAGGCAGTTTTATCTGATTAACAATTTTAAAATAATAACGCTACTCAGTTTTAGTACATAATCGGCAAATAGCTTACTATTTACTATTACTACTACTACAAACATATTTAAATCGTAAATTAGCTAAACTATACTAAGGATCTTTTTGGTTTTGATGCAGGAAAATATCTAACAAAATAGCTATAAACCGTTTCTGATGAGATGAGAAATAAAAAGCAATAAAGGTCACTTCATAGTTTCATGTCAAGACATCATTTTGACACGAACAAAATTGGAAGAGCGAAAAACGTTTACTAGATATATTGCTATTTTTCTTATTATTGACCGTTTCTATAAAAGGAGGAGATACTCTATTCATCTGTATTTTTTTGGATGGACGGATTTCAACGATTCTGTGAGATGAAAGATGGTTGTCATGGAGTCCTATTTTATTTATTTTGAGTTCGAACAAGTAATTTGGAATCTGTGTTTATTTATGTAAAATCTTAACGGATAAAGTTAAATAATACAAGAAATGCTAAGTGAACAAATTAGAGGTTTTTGATGTGATCTCTCTTCTGAAGAGACCTGATCCCAACAGTGGGCAGTAATGGGTTGGTATAGATATGATGTCGTGAATTAGCACATTTTTCGGCTACATTGCAAATACTGACTTATTCTTCCTTTGCAAGTGCTCTTGCTCTCTCAAAGGCAGTAAGCTAGTTATTTATAATATGTAGAATTGGCAATACTAATTAACAAAACAAATAATAAAATATCTTCTTGTGATCATTGCACTTGCAGTGTTAAAAAATCTGTTTGCTCATTAAATAAACGTGGTAAGAACCCGTTTAATAATTGTGTAAGTAATCATTTAAGAATGATTTCTCATCATGATGATGTTGAAGATCACGAGTATTTAAAGAAAGATAAAATAAATAAATATCTTTACCATCCGAGGTACTCTTCGCTTTTCTTTTCCTTGGAAGTTGATGAAGTGGATCCACTCAGGTTCAGAGATTCCTTTTCATCAGATTTGCTGTCGGAAACTGTAGAGAAACGCTTATTAACATATTTGTAAGAATCAGTTTTTTGTTAGTAATATAGTATTTAGTGGGAAGAGAAGTTTAGTGTACGTATTTTTTTTGTTATTCTGTACTAAAATTATATATTTAAATTCCTTACGAGATTTTGATCCTGATGACGATGACGTTGATCTTTCTTTCTTTCTTTTTTTCTCTTTTAAATCTAATACCTGTTCTCCGCTTCCTGGTTGGTTGAGAGCTCTTCTTATTACTGAAAAAAATATCTTTAAATAGTTTTTGCCTCTAGTTTAAAGTTTTTATTCTAAAGTAATTTTTAATTTGTTTTCTCAAAAATGTCACGACGCATTATACGTGTTACGTACGAGTTTTGAGTCAACAGTTTTTTCTGATTATTTTTGGTCTATAATAGTTCTTATTTGGTTTTATTGATTAAGATTCGATGAATATTTTAAAGATATTAACTCAAAATTTAAGTTTGTTGGTGAAATATTTGTATTAGTTTTATTTTTCTATAAGATTGAGTTAAATAGTTTTTACTCAATCATGATCTTATTCTGCTGATTTGATTTTTTTTTGTTTTGAAATTAATTAATAATTACCATTCTGTTCTTCTGGTGTAGACTTAGTTTGATCTTTATGTTTTTTCTTGTTTTTTATGTTCAATACTTTGCTGTCTGCTTGTGTGCTGTATAATAATATATCTGTAAATATAGTAAAATCAATGACTTTTTGAGTAAGATCAATGTATTTTTTTATTCTATCGTAGACATCCGTTAGAAATACCCTAAATCCTAATATTCCAAAATTACTTGTCGTTGAGTCCTATTTAAACTTTATGTAGATCTGAAAGGTAGTTTTCTAAAATGACGATTTGTTTTATTTATTATTTCTGTATTCAATTATTAATTGATAATTATTTTTATAGTGCTCTTCACATAGTTTTATAAATAGTTTCAAGAAATTTTTGAGCGTTATTTAAAAAAAAATAAAGTCGATCTTTTACATTTTTGGTACAAATATTGTTAATAGACCTTATTGAAGCATGGCACAATTTTAATGCTAGAAAAAGTCCTCAAGACTCAATAGGTAGAAGCCTTGTATCATACTCCGACATTCCACAAGTCCTTAAGCTTTCTTCACAGTAAAAAAATATATAAACTTACGCGTAAGAAACACTGTAAAACAATACTGAGCAAAAATCATTTTTAATATCAAATCTAAAACAACAGCTGCGTATTGGGAAAACTATAAAATACATGTAAAAATTTCACATACGACTGTAAAATCCAAAAAAATATATGTACAAAAATCATTTAAGGGAATGTGATCTTTATTTCTTTAACATAAGGGTGATTATAGCATGCACTTGATATGGTGCTTGAGGCATTGTCATATCCCACATATATGTTTGATTTTGGTGAATTTATGGCATTTGACTTACGGCGAAATATAGTTACGATTTATAGGATATTACTATGTTTTATGGTTTTCTACGAATAATATGGTGGATGTTTCGTACAAATTCAATTCAAAAAGTAAAAGTTTTTACTTCTTTATGACATCAGTTGGCTATTTACTAAATAAGAAACAAAGAGACATACACAGACTGATAAATATTGTTGGAAATATTGTTTTCGTGTTGTAAAAAATCAAAGTGAAAGAGAAAACTTCAGAACAATCAATAAAAGTATAAAATTAAACTAAAAAAAGTGTGACGAAATCTGTACCAAATTCGATTTAAAAAAAGCGCGCCAACATTCCTTCTTAAATTGAAAATAGATAATTATTTAAAGATGGCGCTGTCGACGTATGTATCTTGCATTAGGATGTATAGAACGTACATCCTAACAAATTTTTTTCATTCTTTGTCTGTCTGTTTGTTCCTGGTTATCTTCTAAAATGGCTGAATCGATTTTGACGGCCCTTTTATAACATATGATACTTTTCGCAACTTATTTTTATCAGCTAAAAAGTTCTGTATATTGACAGCCCTAGAATGATATTGTAGAAGGTCATGAGTAGCGGTAACCACTTACCGTCACGTGGATCGTAGGTTCGTTTAGCAATACAATTTAAAAAGTAGCTCAGGTCATCTAGTTACAAATTATAACATTTACATTCCTTGCAGCACTTGTTATGTAATTTATTAAAGTCCTACCCCCATTAAGGGAGGGAGGGAGCTTAATCGTAAATACTTAATGAACCGACAGAGCTTTCCCAATTTTCGTCTCTTGGTCCGCGGACTTTTTTAGAAGCTTTTTGTGGAAGCACTCCCGAAGTGATAATTATTAAACACTTGTTTTATTTATGAGTTTTTAATACTACTGAAGTTTATTATGGGTTGTGTAATCATTTACAAAACTTTTTTATTCAAATGAAAGAGGTGTCCAAATCAGCTGTCTATTTTCATGTGTGTAATTCGCTTAGGACCAAAACTGGCCTTAACTTCAGGTGAACTGATTTTGATCATTAACTGTACTGTACTGTACCAACCCATTACTGCCCACTGTTGGGCTCAGGTCTCCTCAGGAGAGGGTTTAGGCATAGTCCACCACGCTTGCCCAGTGCGGATTGGGGACTTCACATATCTTCAAAGGATTTTTAGAACCCTTTTCCGACATGCAGGTTTCCTCACAATGTTTTCCTTCACCGTTTATAGTCAGTGGTGTTGTGAAAAATTGCACATAAATCTGTTTCACATTTAGATTTAGAGGCGCCGGATTTTTAGGACAAGCCGGCCGGATTTGAACCCGCGACCTCCCGTACGGAAGGAAGCGCTTCGACCACTCGGCCACCACGACTTGATCATTAACAACCCAAGATAATTCATATTGTGGTTACCGTAATACGATTTAACAAGATGATAAAAAATAAAGACGTATGATGCTTAGGTTCATCCATTTCAAAACAATAACACTCTTCATACATTAATTTATTAAACTCTGTAATCGTAGAACCAATGTCTTCCGTGGTAAGTATCATTCTTGCAACGATGGTCATATATCTTTACAAACACTGAAAGAAACAATACTATTATAATTATAATATAATATAGATTAAAGAATCAAAATAGTAAAATACGTTTTTAAAACTAATATTATTTAGCGAGTCCTATAGTGATGAGTGCTTTTTTTTTTTTAGTTCAGAGGAAATCCCCGGATCCCCGTCCGATCCTCGTATGTGGGAGTTGAACCGCACTAAAATCTCCAACCGCTCACACTCAGCGTCCGAACCCCGGCTGAAGCCAGAACCCAGCACGGGGTTATGAGGGACGACGTGACGCGTTACGCCATCGGCACTTTTTCCCGTCGCGCCGCCCCCGAGTGATAAGTGCTAGCCAAAATAAATAACATGAATCCAAACACGATGAGTCTATCTTATTTAGTACAGAAGTTCCTAAGGCTACCTTCCAATTCCATCATCAGGTAAGTTGCATGGTACCATATTATTATGTGTACAAAATTTCGTCTCAATCGGAAACTAGAAATTTGGTCGAATTAAATTTGCAAGATTCCACCCGAACTTACATAGTTATATTTACTGCAAGTTAAATAAGAACTTACTGGTACCATCCTGACAGTTCCTGTATCTCATCATACAAGTACTCTTGAATGATCTTCTTGCGCGCTGGTATCCACCACAAATCCACCTGATTCCAAGGTTCTTGTATTCCTTAAGCATATCATGAGGACATGGCACGCATTTTCTGTATAATTTTGTCCTGAAAAATATTTAACCTCCAAATTTAGTTATTATTACTAACTTATTCAGACACTAGCGGTTTTCTATAATACTTTCATGCATTTTCAACGGGTTCTTACCACGATATTTAATTAATTGAGTTGTCTCGATATTCCGACGTTGTTGCAAACATCATGATCACGAGAAGACTGGATACTGCGGGTCGATTTACGAGCAAACAAATCTGTCTACCCTCTTTCTCGTTCGCTTTTGGGTCGTACCACTGGAACTGAAGTGAGTGTGGTGTGTCGAGAAGTGAGTTTGAGTTCCAGTCTTCTCGTGATCATGACGTTTGCAACAACGTCGGAAATCGAGACAACTCAATTAATTAAATATCGTGGTAAGAACCCGTTGAAAATGCATGAAAGTTTTAGTTATTACTAACTATAATACAAACCGTATACCCCCTATTTTTTTGCTTAATATGCTGTGATAGTTAACGAGAGTTTAGCTTATTGCGATGGTCACCATTAACCATCAAGCAGATCATTTTGTATTTCGCATGCAATAAACAAAGACATGAATTTAAAATTAAAGTTGAAAAACCCGCAATTTACTTTATAAACCTTTTTTTACTGCTGCATGTACAGAAAAGTTAAATGAGCATATTATAAGTATGAATTTAAATATAAATGATGATAGTTATTCATCATATTCAAAAGAAGATAGTTAAGAAAAGATAGAAGAAAATAAATAGGTATATAAAATATCTTACGCTGAGTACAGTTCCTTTGTTTCAACAGACGATGCTTCTGATGATGATGAGCTCGATGATGATGATGACGATCTGAAACCAAACAAAATATCATACGCAAATAACCAATACCTTAATAATTAGAAGCACTTTGATTGCTAAGCAGAAATTGGCATTTTATTTAATTTATCAGCTAGAACGGTGCAGACAATTTCCATATTGAGTAGGTGTAGTGATAGACTATATCAAATTCCTCCACTGTTCACAGCAGTGTCATAGTTTTTTTTTAAAAGTAAAATTAGAACATCTACGACAACTATACCACTTGTGTATTAGTCTGTTTGTTTTGGCTAATCTCTGAAATGTCTACCACGGTTTTTTTAGCACTTTCTTTAACAGATAACTGATGTAATAAGGAATAACTTATGCTCGTTTTTTACCAAAAACCTTTCAAATATTTGCCCACCTACTTCATGCAATTAGTTATTTTATACATTCAAGTTCTCCTTACATGCTACTACTGCTGGTATCAGTGACAGAACTCCTCAAATCACTTTTCCAATCGCTGCTGCTGGATGAAGAGTCGTCATCGTACCATCTCGGTCCTCGATGCTGTGCATCATTGAACTCAGCCACATTCCTCAAGTTATCCTCTTTTTGAAGATATGGTGTCGTTAATGGATCTTTATCAAAGTCCACTTGGTTAGATAGTATTGCTGAAATTAGTGGATTCTGTAGTATAATTTAGTTTAGGTGCTAAAACTTTATGTTGAGATTATCTCACGTTTCACATTCGCTTGCGTTGGCCTAATGAGTGTAAAAGAAAATGGCGGTGATGACCTACACAGTTTTAGAGGGTATTTGTATGCATTAGCATTGGCTAAATATTGCAAATATTGATTTGACGACATTTGCGAGGGCCAACGTAAACCAACACACAGTTAGAAAATGTACAAGAATAAAATATAGATACCACAAAAAAATCTCATGAAATCAATATTGTTCTTTTATCACTTGAAAATACAAAAACTCTATGTCAGATATATTCACATTACATTTGATATCATGTAATCAATATAAACACACTTGAATACCTAGATACGATTATAACAACAAACTTTGTTAACAATGTTTATCATATAACCACAAAAACTGCCCTAACTTTATAATATATTTCTTTAAAAGCACGATTAATAAAATAACCATTTCTTATACCATATCTTATTTCTATGTCATTTTACAAACTGGCATCAAGATAATAATTGAACTAAGATGTTCGTGCCAAGTTAAACTCAGGGATTCAATAAAACTATTTTAATATTAAAATGAGGATTACGAACTGCATAATTTTCCTCTTTAAACTTTGAGAGAGATAATAATATATTACTCTATCCACTGTTCTCTTTGAGTGTATTAAACTAATTTCAATTTATTTCTTAGATTTAGTTTATCTTTACCAGAAATTCTAAAATTATTTTAATGGCGGAATTGTTTTGGATTGTGAAATATCTGCCGGAACTCTTAAATATGATATAACAAATCTGATGTTGTAGGGTGCAGTGTGAGGGTTGTATTAAAATTTTGTTTGTTTTAAAATGTTTAATGTTAAATGGACTTATAATAACTTATTTGTAAAATGTTGAAAAATGTTATAAAATGTTAATGTAAAAATGTTAATGAATGCACCCGACTAACGCGGTAATCAAATGTGCACTGATGGTCTGTAGAAATGACGTTGTACATTACGCCAATACCGCTGAGTAAGGTGGTCGGTAGAAATCACCGAACAGATGTAATTTCGATTGCGTTATATAGGGAGGATACAGACAGCATAACCGCAGAAAAATGCTTATTAACGACATCCCTACAAAAACTTCTAAAGTTATCAGTGTTTCTCTACTATACATGCATCATACACATAAAACTTTCTCTTGAATAAGTCTAAATAAATCTGCATCAAAATGCAATGAGTAGCTTTAAAGATTTTAGCAGAAAGACAACATGAAGCGACTTAGTTTTAGACTATGCCGTGTAAAGGAAGCATTATTATTAAATTCACTAGATTTCCAATGCGATATAGTATTTTTATACTTGTATACTTGATATATAATATGTACTGTATATTTGGTACTTACCACTCGAAACAAATATCAATACGCTCACAAAATACATTGTTTTTCATTGTTCATAAAAATATTTGTATTTTGTGTAACAATATTTTCGTCATAAATACTTTTACAGCTGTGAATACTGTATTATTTCCATAATGTTTTATATACTTTTGGTGCTGAATATCATAATTTTAATTTCGTTGTTTTTGTATATTTATTTTGTTATATTAACCAAAAAATATGATTAAGAAATGAAGAAGTAAAATGAGACAAATTAAAACTTGAATTAAACTGTTGATGGAAGTTTTATTATCGTAGTAAAAAATATCAGTATAAATACAAAGAAACATTATTCAGGTAAAGTAATTGTTGGAACGAAGTTCCTTATCGCGCGTTATCGAAAGGGGGCTAGACGGAAATTCTTATGAAAAAGTTGGCACGACACTTTTTTTGTTTTAGATGATTATTGCTAGATGGCGCTGTGATTAAAATCTTTTAAAACAATTCCTTATTTTGTTTTATATGATTAATGCTAGATGGCGCTGGGATCAAAATATTTTATTTAAGTTATAATAATTAGTAGGCTTAAAACTTAAAAAAATATTTTTTTTATACAATTCCCTCACTAATTAATCGAAAGGAACTTCGTTCCATCCGGGTGTCCCTTGGCACCTCTCAAGTATTTTTTTTTTGTTTTATGGAAGGCATTGAATTACAGTAAAGGTATGGTTATGAAACAAATTGTTTTCATTTCATTAAGAGTTTGCAGTCTTGGTCCCATTTGACCATTTACCAGGATAGTGGATATAAAACTTAAAATAGGTAAACAAACACATTTACTTCATTGCTTTATTGGGTATACAAGTATTATGTTAAATGCTTTTTATATATTTCGGTACCGTTATCCACGCCATGTTGTCGATTTTTAGTTTTTCTCTCTTTCTTTACTCATTTTCAGTAATTCCAGTTTCTTCACCTGGGAAATAAATAATAACATCTAATATAAAATAAAATTCTCGTGTCACAGTTTTCGTTGCCATACTCCCCCGAAACGGCTTGACCGATTTTGATGAAGTTTTTTGTGGTTGTCCGGTATCTATGAGAATCGGCCAACATCTATTTTCATCCCCCTAAATGTTAGGGGTAGTCTAACCCAAAATTTTTTTTTACGAAGTTGCACAGGGCAGCTAGTTATTTATATAATTTCTCCCATATTGTACTTTTGAAGACGGGTTTTTGATTTTCATATTAGTGAAGTATTAAAAGTATTCCTAGATATGTCACTGGGAAGTTGAGTATCCGCGTCAAGCCAGCTAGGTTGACTATACCTGATCCCTCTATTGAGGAGACCTGATCTAAGTAATAGTCATGGAAATTACAATACAATAGTTAACAACTAATATATATACACTTTCCAAATAGTGTCTTCTATAGAGTGGGCCAATCTAACGTTTACATTTTGAACTACTGTTTATTTAGAGAATGACAGCTCAAAAGCCACTCAATTTGTGTACATAATTTAGTTAAAGGTTTGACATTTACGAAATGGGACGCTATACGCTTGAACAAAATTGGGAAATATTGAAAAGTTACTTCCAAAGTGGTGAGTGTTCAGTCCAAACTGTAAGAAATGTGTGTGTGTGTGTCAGATGAAGCCCATTTCACCTCGGAGGCTATGTCAATAAGCAAAATTGTCGCATCTGGGGGTCGGCAAATCCACACGTCACTATTGAGGAGCCAATGCACCCACAAAGAGTTACGGTTTGGTGTGTGTTTTGGTCCGGCGGCATCATTGGAAAATGAGCAAGGAGCCGCCATTACGGTCAATGGCGAGCGTTACCGTGCCATGCTCAACGAATTTTTGTTTCCAAAAGTTGAAGACTATGACATGGACGACATTTGGTTTCAACAGGATGGCGCAACATGCCACACAGCCAACATGACAGTCGAACTTTTGAAAAATGCAAATCTAAACAGTTAAAATTTCGTCTTGCAGTCTTAATAGCCAAGAAAAATAAAACAGAATCTAAAGAAGAGAAATTTGGTTCAAACTCATCAGCACGAGGCTCCAATACTTTGATTAAAGATTTGTATGGAAGCCGGTAGCCATCTGTTCACACAAAATACATTTTTAATTTAACCGCCCGCAAAGTTACAGCCCTTGGGCGCTTGTTAAAAATATACAGTAACTTTTGACAAGGGATGTGTAACTTTACGAAATTTGTAAGGGTATTTGAATGAAGGGTGGGATTAATATTGCTTTTTAGGGTAGATGTGAATACGAAAAAATATATCATTACATATTTAAGAGGCTGGAAATTAATCAAATTATAAAATTTAGTTTGTATTAGAGCATGAAACAACAGTGGCAGTTTATATATGAATGTATAGATATGTACTTTATACACTACTGTTAGTGAATTAAGTTTAAAAACTATTTTTGACAAAAACATGGTCACCTATTTACCAAAAATATATGGTCTATATTTAATAGTAAATTAAATTATTATTTCTTACCGGTTTTCAATTTAAACTTGCCTCCATTGGCGATCATCTGTATTTGAGTGCTTGGAGAATCTGCTGATTAATAAAATTAATAAGGATTTGACTACAAACTAATGTATAAAAATAATTGAAATAAGATCTCATTTACCTCCTCGATCCGATGATTCAGAAGGAGAACCATCTCGCCCGATCATTGACGATGGAAACACGTGGGTTCCATAAACAGGATAAACAGGAGGTCCCATGATACGGGCTTTAGCTACTGATGCCAAATAATCATTATAATCATTTAGTTTAGGCATCTCATAGGCTATTATAGGTGATATAGGTACTGGAGCTATGTTCTGTGGCTGACCATATAGTATATCAACGAGAGCCTCCGATTTTGTTAGACCAGGTAATCGATTTGTTTCTGGGTATATACTTGGGTATATATTCCCATAACCTCTATAATCGTGTATACCATCAGATTTGTATGGTATATTGGACAGTTTCGGTATATTCGATATGGTCTTCAAGTTCTGGTTGCTTTGTAGTAAGATATTGCCTTCCATCGATCCGTATTCGAAGGTTGGGTGGTTCAAGGGTACGTTTCCTTGTGATGTTTTGTCTTCTAGTAAGTTTGAAGGGGAAGGCAGAGTGATGTAGCCTGTGAAGAATTTTAATCAAAGTATTATCAAACCTATGTTGTTATTGCTAAACGATTAGACGACATTTAAAGATATCTGCAGGGATAAAGAGAAAATATTTTATAAATAGAATAAGACTTGTAATTACTTAATTCTACTACTATATTCGTTAATATTGATTCTTAAAAATTGACCGAAAATTCAATTTTTGTTATGTAAATCACAAAGTATTTTTTGTTGCTGGTTTGATTGCTTGTCCCATAATATGACTGACCTAATACATTTTTCAATACGTTTAATATTTAGATCACACCCTGTATAACAGTGATTTTTCGTATAAACCTGTTTCTATCATTAATATTAACTCCAACATCACTCCTTACATACAATATGAAGGTATTCCCTCAATAAATATTTATTACCCATAAAAGCAATATCAAATTTTAGACACGTCAGAATACAGTAATAAGAAATAAACATGAAAAACGAACACCTGATTTCGTTCGAAAGGGGTGACAAGGGGGTGTGATAAACAATTACAATTCTACCCCTCGGCGGTATCTCGTTCGGGGTGAACGAATTCAATAAATGGACAGCGAGAAAACCAATACACTTAGGGGATGTTCTGCTAATAGAGTAACTATCTAGTGTTTTGCAATCAGTGGAGCTTTTAGATGCGAAAGCTTTTACTGGGACTTTGAAAAATGAATTTCCAATTGTTGTTTATGGAAGAAAGAAATGTTAGGCACTCAATGAATTTACAATTGCTGTTTGTTTAGTACACTAAGGTTTTATAGTCAATGGAAGACTGGAGCTGCATATAGAACTGACCACTAATAATATTCATGTTTTAAAACCTAAAAAAGATTTGTCCTGAAACTGCCTTTAAATAAACAAATATCAAAACTGAAATTATGTATTTTGAAGTAGACACACATACATTTTTAAAGTCAATAAAAGAACGAAACACTATTAGTTCCAAAAACCTAATATAAAGTTTAAAAAAATAACTATGGGTTAATATCTTTTTAAGAGAGTTGAATTAAACTTGATACTTTAATATTGTGGTGTGCGGTAGTAACAAATTATTTAGCATTATCAACAAATTCCCAAACTTATATTAGCAGCCAAGCAATGTGAACAATTTACTGTTTAGTTTCAAAACTATTTCACAGTTCGGCTTTTATGGACAAAATATGATATTATACTCGTTTAACTTGATAATATGCAAATAGTTTTATATTTAGACTGTTTGAAATTAGATACTATGATTATAGTAATTAAGTTACAACAACTTTATATACATCACTTACACTATTACTAAACGGGTTCTTACCACGATTATTTTATCAAACGAACGAGAAAGAGGGTAGACAGATTTGTCTGCTCTTAAATGACCTACCCGCAGTTCTTCAGTCTTCCCGTGATCATGGCGCTTGAAACAGTGCTGAAATATCGGGACCTCTCAATTAAAAATAATCGTGGTAAGAACCCGTTTAGTAATAGTGTTAGTGATGTAGATAACCGCGAGTGTTTAAAGAAATTTTATATACCTTAATTTGTATTTGTACTATTGACTCAATGTTATTAATTCCCTGTATATTTTAATCCATTTCATCACTATCTTCAACCTCACGTTCAAGTATTAGTCAATCAAAAATCTCATCAAAATCATTTTAATTTTGTAGCCGGTTAAATTATTCATCAAAAAAACCATTCGTTTTGCGCCAGTCGTAACCGTCCACCGGCTCTGAACAGAATGGTTTTATGTACACATGTCGATCCTGACACTCGTGTTACAGAGTATACTATACAGAAATAAAGTTTATGGAATGAATTACCCTTCACATCTTTTACGGGAATTTATTTAGGGGAGACATGACGAGAGACTTTTGGAGTATGCAGTGGTTATAAGCAGAAACGTAGAAGACTGCTAATGTCATTTAAATCGCACCATAAGAAAATTGTCTACTGAGTGAATGGCTTCGTGGGATCGGTATTTCTGTAATGAAATAGAAGTGCTATACTGCCTAAAAAACATTATTATTGTACAATCAAAATCACTACTTGTTGGTTGTTGTTGGTGGTCTCTTTCATTGGCTGGCTTCATCTTTAGCTTCTACCTACCCTGACATCGTAGATGTTCAGGAGCGAAGCTAACGATCAAGTAAGAAAGACACAGAAAAACAAAACAGATGATGTTTTTGAAACCGATTGATATTCGTGACTATGAAAAAAGCTTTAGTGTGAGATTGTACAATACAGAGATGAATCACTATTTAAAAATCATATAAAAACTTGAGAGGTGTCAAGGGACACCCGGATGGAATGAGGTTCCTTGCGATTAATTAGTGAGGTAATTGTAATAAAATTTTATTTTTTTAAAATACTTATAACTATAACTTAAATAAAATATTTGGATCACAGCGCCATCTAGCATTAATCATATAAAACAAAATAAGGAATTGTTTTAAAAGATTTTAATCGCAGCGCCATCTAGCGCTAATAATCTAAAACAAAAAAAGTGTCGTGACAACTTTTTCATAAGAATTTCCATCTAGACCCCTTTCGATAACGCGCGATAAGGAACTTCGTTCCAAAAAGACAGACTGAAATTAACCATCAGTTTTAACAGCAAACCTAAAGGTAGATTACGTACGTCTGCCTACATGGCAAACAAAAAAGAATGATTTCCATCAAACTTGTGTTCTGTATAACTATTTTGATACTCCCGTCTGCTCGTAAATTTTAACTTTTATTTCAGTTTTTGACTGTCCCCTGTTGTAAAGGTTTATAGCTAGGTTCATTACGGTGTTTGTTTTTTTCATGTATTTTTGTTTAATTGTGTCACTTAATACATGTTTTGTAAAGTTTTTAAACTTCAATACTGAAAGAGATTTTGGGTAGTATTGATTCTTGATATTTTATGTTCATTTCAATTTTTAATGTCACATCAAAGTTTTTATAATTTATTTCGATAACAATAATAGTAGTGTTTTTTGCATAATAATCGTTTCCAATACATATAAAACCACTAATCTATTTAAGGATCAAAACATCTTTTTATAAATACATAAGACAACTTACCAGTAAGGGCAGGTGTTGCTAGGACAAAAAAATATCATACGTTTTATATAATAGTAGTAAGAATACGAAATGATGAAATAAATTATTTATCGACAGAAAAACGTAAAAATAAAGTATAGCAACATTGTGATTTATGTATATTTAGATGTAGTAATTAAGTATAATTAAGTAAAGACTTACTTGCAGGTTGTGGATCATAACCTAGAAAAAAAATTGGAGTAGCTATATAAGTAAAGAAATCACTCAAAGATTAAACCTCAATATTACTACTTTCAAAATCAAATTGTGTATCCGTTTGAGTAAGATTAAGAACAAATGGAAAAAAATAACTTACAGCAGGATTTCTTGGTAAAACAGTTAACTTCTATGGTGACATGTCCGACAGAAATATCTTCGGTGCACATACAGATCAGACACTCATCCCAGGGGTGCTGGAAAGCCTGGTTCGGTGTGAATGGTTGACAGGATTCATCTAAAAACATAGTTTTTGAAGATATAAAAAGTTTTAGTGAAAATTTTTGATAAATCAAAGAGGAAAAAAGATCTAAGACAAATAATCTTTAGCATTTATAAAAATTACACAGCTGCTATTGACGAAATAGAAGCTGATATAAAAATATGGTTGAGTAATTTTTTAAAAGAAGTTACTTCTACAAATGATATAATATGTCATTAAACTGTATTACTAGATAATATTACAAATATTGCAACAGATATAACTTTCCCTAAAATCTAAGAAAACAACACAAAATAATTACACTCTGCTATTAAAGTAACTATTCAAATTATAAAACAATACTCACGGGGTTTTGGTCCAGGTAGAGGGCCCGGAGCCATTGGGATCGGAGGCTGTCCTTTAGAAATGGACACAGGTGGCCGACCTGATAATCACACCTCATTATACAGGGGGTAACTTTAGCTTGTAATAACCAAGGCTTTATTATATGTCAAATTACTGATCATATGTTCAGCAGTCAACAAACTGATGATCAGTTTGTTGACTGCTGAACATAGGCCTCCCTCAAACCTCGCTACAACGACCGGTTTTGTGCTGTCTGCACCAGCCAGCCAGGTCGTGTCGGTTTATCTGGTGGATCATTATTTTATGAAAAAATAGGGTTAAAGTGTTTCAGTTATGGTTGAACATAGATATTTTTTGTAAAAGTTTGATTGGTCTATAATATAATATGTCGAGAAGACTGTGACATTAGCCTTGTTATGTACGAAAGTATGAAAGGCTATAATTACACCCTGTATATAGATGGTAGGGATGTTTATCTTCAGGATTACAAAGCTGAGTTCGTAATGATGCAAGGCAGTTTGGACAAAGTCAACACGGCCTCAATTATGGACCTTTTAAGTTGAATCCGAGGGAAAAGTACAATTGTATAGGGGCCTTGTTAACGAGTATTAGGGGATCTTTTGATGTTTGCTGATATGACACCGGTTCTCGCGCCTTTGCTGTATTACATTTTATTGGCAGGATTATTTTGATACAGATTGTTGCTCTTTGTGTGTTGTTATCAACTTGATTAATGAACAACGGATGTTAATTTAACTTAGCGTATTAAGTATTATCATCGACGTGCACTGGACATAGTGCTTCTCTATATTATATAACGAGTGGTCCTGCACTGTTTTTAACCAGTAACTAACTCAAATTTCAAAGGAATTAAAAGGTATCCAAATTAGAAAAAATGAAAACTACTTTTTTAATTTTGAAACTTCTAGTTGTTTTAAGAGATTCGGAATGTATTTTAACATCACTGGTCAAGGAAGCTTCAAAAATTAATACTTACGAAATTATTCGTCTTCGATGTCCAATGTTCATGACTTAAAAATCTTTATTGAATTATACATCTAAGGCCTTTTATCAATGAGGTACTTATTACCAGTCTGTAAAGTTTATCTTCAGCCCTTTTCAATGAAATAGGGTGAGATAATTAAAAAAGACAAATATTTAACTAACCTGGTATTTGGTTAGGACGAGGCGTAGTTAGAGGGTATGATGGGTCTGACACCCCTGGCTGCTTTGGTCCACGCTGAGGCACTATATTAAATATAAAATTAACTATTAAAATAATTATTTTAAATTGGTTTGTTTCACTTGACTTTATAATTTGATTTTTATTATTTATATTAATATACAGCTATACATAAAATGTATGAAACACAACAAAAAAAATTGATTATGTTTCTAAAATCTAGACACCATCAATTGGCATTTAGCCAATTGAGAATTGGTCAATAGGCTGTAATATTTAGATATTTTCAAGAAGCTCTTTATCATGAGTATATATTCCACTATCTCAAAGTTAACAGCAAAGAGGCGGAGTTTCACCACCGTTACAAGACATGTTTTCTTCAAGCAAGGCTTTCTTACAAGCCATAAGTAGCTACATAGTTTCACTGCTGTCTTCATCTATACTGGATTTAATTTCGCATGAGATAAAATCTTAGAGCTTTCGATGAAAGTACAAGTAGGACAAAAAACATAGATAGAATATGCAGGTGTCATATGAGAGGATTCAAAACATTTCTAAAATGTGTAAAGTCCCAAATCCGCATTGGGCAAGCAAGGTAGACTATGCCTGATTCTTCTTCTGAGGTGACTTAACCCAGGATTATGCAGTAATAGTACATACGTCATACAGCAAATTATAATCTTCTTCTTATATATAAAAATGAATTGCTGTTCGTTAGTCTCGCTAAAACTCGAGAACGACTGAACCGATTTGGCTTATTTTAATCTTGAAATATTCGTAGAAGTCCAGGGAAGGTTTAAACGATGAAAAAATTTCCTTATGTGACGCAGACGAAGTTGTGTGGGCCAGCTAGTAAATAATAAAAAAAACTGTTTTAACTCTTATAGAATCATCTAAATATGGATGGATCAGGTTCAAAAAATATTATTTAAAGCTAAAAACTTTTTTTTTTTTTTTTTTTTTTTTCTGGCTCGAGTTCTTTCCTTCCGGATGACTCTGCCAAAGTCACGTAGATAGGATATCACGAACAGGAAAGGAAATAAAGTAAAAACTTACCACAACCAGGGATAGTCATACACCTAATTTTAGATTCGCTGAACGAAGTTTTCTTCATGCATGTACAGGATTTGCATTTGTCAGTCGGATGGGGGAATTCCACGTCTGCTGGGAGTCTGTCGCATGTTGGATCTGATGAATCAGGAGAGAGGTTAATTTATTTAATGACGTATAAGAAGTACCCAAAGAAATGACCGATGAACTCCATATCAACAACTACAGATAATAGAGATCTAACGTAATGAAAAATCACTAAAACTTATTATTATTGCTTCTTACTTAATTTTCCCAAAATATTTGAAGATCAATATTAGTTGCATCGATTTACCTTTAGTTGACTTTTGATGAGATTAGCAAACAGTAATTAATTTTAATAATAACATGGACCCATATATTTAAACATTGACGCATATATTTATAAAATATACTTATATATATGCATATGCATATTAAATATAACCTATATTTCCAATAAGCGACTGGTAATTTCGAACACTCATTAGCTAATATAATACGCGCGTTATCAGATGTGACTTCACACACATTCCGACCAAAGGCCTTCCCAATTAGCTCTCGTTTATATAACAATATTTGTTTTAATTATACGCGAAGAACTGTTCCAGGGAAATTATACGTCGGGTTTCGGGACACTTTGTATTTAATTAACGAATTTGTTTCCAACTTCTGTTCCGCTAATGAATAAAATTATGCTATATCTATGTTAGGCTTTCTGACTATATTTTAGGTTGGTCAAGATTTATATTATATATGTACTCACATGGAATGGGAAACGGTACGTCTGGGATGGGAGCTGAAAATTAAATTGTTGTTAGAAATTTTTGTGTAGCTTATTCTGATTATTTAGTATTTAATTTTATTTATTTATTTACTAGCTGGCCCACACAACTTCGTCTGCGTCATATTAGGAAATTTTCTCACCGTTCAAACCTTCCCAGGACTTCTACGAATATTTCAAGATTACAATAAGCCAAATCGGTTCAGTCGTTCTCGAGTTTTAGTGAGACTAACGAACAGCAATTCATTTTTATATATAAGAAAATTAATTTTGGATCATCTACAAAATTACACAGTATTTGAGAGAATATAGGTATTTGATAGTTATTTATGGAAATTGTCAAAAATGTCTTATTGCTTACAATAATCTGAAGGTTTCCTCTTGTTCAATCAATGTACTGAACTGTGACATCACTTTTAAAATTACACAGTATACACAGTTGAATAGATTGAAATTGAAGTAGAAAAAGTTTTTGGTGTTAATTATGAAGTCTATTCACTTATTTATGTATTAGTAAAAGATTTAAAAGAGACATAAAGTGGTAAAAATAGTGTAGTACATAAACATGAACTCAAACATAGAACTAGGAATGGTATTAGATACTTTAGTCAAACTTCAGTTAAACAAGAAATTAAGGAAACTGTGCAAACAATCTGGAGCTGTCAAATACAATATTTTAGATGTAGCTCGGTTTAGCGATGTTGTACTAATTCGACGCAGAACTAGTTTTGATGTTTGCTCGATTCAGTGAAATTAGTTCCACTGGGTTGATTACTACTGTATATTAAATATATTTGACTAAATAATGTTACTTGATTACCCTAATTAGGTTGTTCTTCTTACGGATGAGAAGCCATTGGCCTTAAGCAAGATTTAGAAAAGAAATAACTCTTGCACACAACACTGAACATCATTTTAAACATTTGAACAATGTATTAAATACTGATAAATAATCCATATGATTATTAAACTTATTTAGTTAAGCCCAAGGGATGACAATAAAATATATTTCATTTGGTTTCGCAAGAATCATTGAAAAAATAAGGATAAAAATCTAAAAAACAAACGAAGACCTGAATATTTAAAAATAATTCTCTCTTCTTCTCACTTCTTTTAACGAAAAATCTTATTACATTTATTCAAAAAGTATTCATTTTTAAGAAAGAAAACTGCAAAATTATTATATGAAAAATGTCAACACTTACGTAACGAGGTTTCCGGCTCCACAACTGAAATAAAATAAAACGGGAAGCTTTAAATTTCTTTTAAAGTGAAGGAGCTTCCTTGATTTTGTTTTCATAAGGCTCGGCATAAAATATCTTACGTTTTGTTAAAATATGCACAGTTTTAGTAGATTAAAAAGAGTTTTCTATTTTATGATATTTCATCGCCATCATTATTATCTAGCATCTCTTAGACTTTCCCTGGTCAGCATATTTGCCGTTGAGGTTCGCTAGATGGACTAGTTGCTAGTCTATTTCACACTTTGTGGTAAGTGGTTGCAGTTCTTTTTATACTCGTATCATACTAATAAACACACGCTACTTAGTCAGCCGTCAAAAACCAGTCTTTATATATATATTTTTTGGTTCTTTTTGAACTTTAAGTACAGATTGCAATTTTTTTCCAAGATTAAGTCTAATACCCTTTTTCGATAAAAGGACTATCTAGAACGCCAAATAATTTATTTATATTCATCTAGTTTTAAAGTCTAACAGTGTCTTAATGTATAGCTCCTATTTCACAGGCAATAAATTAGATTTATTTTTAAGCTAAAATAAACTTACCACATTCATGGTTCTCCTGACATTTGATTTGTACATTAACGCGCCCAGCAGCATCTATCGTTTCCATGCATATACAGACTTGGCATGGATTTAGAGGATTTTCAAATACATGTCCTTTGGGCAGAGGAGAACAGGTTGCTGTAAATAAAATTAAAAAAAAACTTCACTCTAATCTATTCAGAGCATTACAGTTATTCCTTACGCTAATATTGGCCCTTTTTTTGTTATATTCTTTTTATAAATCCATGTTTGCCAAATTTTATGCATTTTTACAGAATTTCAAAATTATAATAAAATGAATTTAGTAAAATATTATTCAATAGTGTAGGTAAATCCTTTGCTATACATGATTATAATATAATTTCAAAATGGCCACTTTGACAGTCACTTTTTGAAAGCATCACAATCTCAAGTGATTTAAGGTAACTTACCATCATTAACAGGAGTTGGTAATGTGGTAGGTAGACCAGGTTCAGGACCTTGAAGAGGGCATCCATTACATTTGACGCAGACTGGCACTAACCCATAGTTGTTGATACAAGCGCAGACCAAGCATTCTTGTGTGGGACCCCATAAGTTGTATATTTCACCTTCTTGTCTACATTTTATTTTGTTTTGGAAATCTGTGAATCGTGATAATAGCTAAGTTTACTGAATTATCATTGTGGGTACAGTGGACTTATGACCAAAGGGAGATCTCCGACCGGGCGAGGTATTGTTTTCCCGGTCAGATCGAAGCCCACTGTAGTAGATTTCAGATGTCGTATATATGCGAAAATTCTGTAAATGTCGTAACCGCGATTCAGGGTCTCGCGCGTTATTATTGGTCGGCACAATCATTAGTAGAAGTTGACCAACTTACAGATTTACGACTCACTAATACTAGTATTTAAGAGGTAGCTGATTAGTGTCAAAATAACACTTTTTGACCGAACTCTTTTATATAAAAATGAATTGCTGTTCGTTAGTCTCGCTAAAACTCGAGAAGGACTCAACCGATTTGGCTTATTTTAATCTTGAAATATTCGTACAAGTCCAGGGAAGGTTTAAACGGTGAGAAAATTTTCTTATGTGACGCAGACGAAGTTGTGTGGGCCAGCTAGTTTCAGAATAAAAAACTTATCAAATGTCATGTGCATTATATTTCGTTGGACAAATTGTATGGTTTAATATATTTTAATATACTCACCAGCAATCAAATTCGGTATAATATATTCATTTGGCGGTATGAGCCTCAAATGAGCTTCTGTAAATCGAAAAATAAATAAATAAACACAATTAAAAGGTTATAAATATTCAAAATTAAATGAAAACTCGATGTGGTAATGGCGGACATGAGTGCGTTTGCAAATATACGATAAGGGTTAATTAAAATATGGATTATTTGCTCTGATTGCTAATTATCTTGTTAATATTAATGCTTTAGATTTAGTTAATAAACCAATACATAAAAAATAGAGTGTCCAATTGCAATATTGGTAATTTCCCAATTTGGATTTGGATTTATTATCGAAATCGTTAATGTTTTTGGTAATATACACAGTAAACCTATAATATAAAATGAATAGCAAATTGTTTTGGTAATCGCTAAACTGAACAACGTATAGAGTAATTAGGCCAATTATTTTTAAAGGTTCGTTGAAGTTCAAGGGTTCACGCGACGTCACAGGCAGCAGCTAGTTTAAGATAATAAAGATTTGGGGATGATACCCTGTTGTACCTTGCTACTCGAATATTGTCAATCTGTCTGTTTCAAAATAAATCACAGACAGTTACTACTTAAACAGCTTTAAAATACTTTTTAATCGATAAACGAGATTCCACTTACGTCTTGCTTGCTGCCCTTTAACAGATGCCACTATGCTATTTTCATAATTATTTGGAACTTGATCGTAGGGTCCTGGACCTAGAATATAGCTTGTTTAAAAAAAACTTGAGAGGTGTCAAGGGACACCCGGATGGAACGAAGTTCCTTTCGATTAATTAGTGAGGGAATTGTAAAAATTTTAATTTTTTAAGTTATAATAATTACTTAGTTTAAAACGTCTGTCTTATAGAAAGACGTTTTAAAATATTTTAATCACAGCGCCATCTAGCGATAATCATCTAAAACAAAAAAGTGTCGTGACAACTTTTTCATAAGAATTTCCGTCTAGCCCCCTTTCGATAACGCGCGATAAGGAACTTCGTTCCAAAATATTGTTTTCTGAAGTTTGGAATCAAATTAGTAACTTTTTCTTTCCAGTTTTTAAATTATTATTTAAGCTATAAAATCGTAATTTTAGTTTAGACTGCTATTTTATATTATTTCTTACCATGCACTTTTTCGTTGTAATGCAATTGATTATGCTCCTTCTCAAATCCTATATTTACAAGATTTTTAGTGTAACTAGGTTTGGTGTCCATGATTTTTTGGCCAGATCCAATACCAGGTGGGTAATATAATGATGATAAATCATTATTAATATTATTCATATTTAGAACTCCAGCGTTAGCACCTAATGGTTTTGATAAAATTATTTGATGATCAAATTTATCCGTTTTCGCTCCCGTACTTATAAATTTATTGTACTGTCCTGGATTCAGTCCAGTATTTGGACTAAATGGATTAACTGATGAAAATCCTTGTTTATCTAAATCACTTATTAAATTGGTGTATGGAGTCCCGTGAGGTGTAAGCATTGATTGTGATCCATAATTACCAACAATATTGGAATATTGAGAGCCAACATTTGAGCCAAGATTGTTGTAAGGTATCGATGATGATAATTCATGATTCTTCAGATCAAGATTGGAACCAAGATTGCCAACCATATCAGGAAGTTGTACACCAAGAGAAGCTTGCATTTGCGCTGTTTGCGACTGTGTATTTCCAAAATTGCCACTGGTGTAAGGATATTGCGCTCCAACATTTGAATTTACAGAATATGCCATTCCTGAAAATTCCTTGTTCATCTGAAGTCCATTGTTCACCAAATTGAGATTTCCTGAATTAGGGTCAAGTCCAGAGCCTAAGTTATTCATCATATTTGTATATTGCACTCCATTAGTGGTATAAGGATATATTGATGATGGTGGTAATTGAGGATTAGATATATCAGCTGTTGCTAAATTAACCATTATATTATTTGGTTTTGCATATCCAAATTGATCAGTTTTGACAAGATGAGGGTCAGCCGATTCTGATCCATAGAAGTAAGAAATATACTGTCCTGTTTCTGCTGCTTTATTGTCTTTCATTGGTTCTGTATCTACGGATATGGATCCAGTTAATTTTGCTTTCACATTACTGAAAGTTTTTTTTATTTTCCCTAGGTTTTTTTGGCCATAAGCTCCGAACCTCGAAATAGTTTCTGTGTCATTTTCATTGTTTGAGTTTTCGTTTGTGAGTTTATCAGCTGGGAATTCATATAATTTAGATTCGGGTATCGCTTCGTTCACTTCTGGATCTAAAATAATTCGTTTTATATCTCAATTTACATTAATATAGAAAATATTTTTTTTGAAAAGTACATTTTTTTAATTAGAACTCAATAAATTTATAATCACTACATAATTAACCCGAAGACTCACTTACCATCATTTTCATCTTCAGGATTACCTGTAGCTTCACACACTATAACCAAAGCAAAAATACAAAGAAATCTTACGACCAACTCCCTCATTTTGAACTGCCCCTAATAAAAACTAAATCTAAATGAATATCATTCCAAATTTTCCTCATTTATATTTCCCACAATTGATTAGATTTAGAAATTTTAAAGCTGCGTAAATGTAAATTTAAGTTGGAATATGTTCCTTAACTACCTTGTAATAGGGTTGTACTTTCGTTGTCAATTTATTGTAAGTAAAGCCTTTTATTTCTATTGTTTTTCCTCGTGTGAGTGACGTTATCGGTTAATATACGTGATTTATGCTAAAATGATTGATTTATTAAATACTCGTTTAATCGATTAGTTAAAGTCTGTAAAATAAATGATTGAAACGTACACGTTTTTAATTTACTTTCCAACAAATCATTAAAGAATGATTATAACTTGTAATATTTGCTGTTCAATATACTTCCTTGAATGTCTAACAAGTTGTAGCTGCCTTGTGGAGGATAACTTTGCCTTCATGGTTAAAACTTGCTCTAAAGTTTTGGCCAAAAACGGTGATAGAAATATCAAAACGAAATCTGCATAACGCAGGCGTCTGAGCCTTCAACTTAAGAGACTGGAGCCTAGCCCAGTAATGGGCTGTTTCAGGAACAGAAAATACTTGTCATATTGATTCAACTCTTTTGCTAACCTTACAAAGTTTGTGGCTATGTTTGTGTCTCAATCAAGCGTAAGCAGCAAAACAGATTTGAATATTTATACAAATATAAAATATTATCTGAATTTAGGATAAATCTGGACATAATACGTAGCGATGCAATAGGAAAAAATAAAGTCTAGATGAATCAATTACTAGTCCAGACTCCTAGACTACACAGAATAAATAAGAGAAATAGGACTATTAAAGGAGGTGTAAATTCAAAAAATAAAACACAAAACGTCCCACTAAATGCTATATTTATACTAAAGTGCGATCAGTCTTTTTTAATGCTTCATAAACACACAAATATCAGGGTCCAGGATGCAAAGCTGTTTCGAGATCATTGTTTTTTCGTCTTGGTTCCTGAAAATGATATTGGCATGGTTAGAGCTTGCGGACCATATGCAACAACTAACAACCTTCAGTTTGTTCCTTTCCTCCAGACCTTTATAAGAGAGCAAAACTAAGGTTTTAGCACTATTTATCATATAAGATTATTTTTTAATTTGTATTTCATGGACAATAAACTAATTAATGCAATCTTAACGGCTAAGGTGTTTAGAATAGACAAGGGAATCGCTAAGATAATTTGAACTTACGTTATCTAATGTTTTTCTGCATTCTCGGAAGGCTGGTCAGATTTCATTGCAGAGAAAAGATTGGCGCTCCTCTTCTTTCTTTTTTCAGAGTCATCTCCAGATCTAGTGCGGATGATAGTTCCTTTATTGGCATGGGCTTGGAACACTCCGTTTGGCCAAGTGTCTCTGTGGACTCCTATGCCAAAACCATTACCTTGAACATCGGTGTTGGACCAACCTCCATAACTTCCCATGCCAACGAGACCAGGATTAGACCAGCTAGTAAATCCTCTCATACCACCTTGGCCGAAATCACCTGACCATCCTCCGAAGCCGCCGTCAGTGCCACTCCATCCAATGCCTCCTTGGCCCATGCCGACACCGAAACCTCCTAAGCCGCCACTGCTACCTCCTAAACTTCCACCGATTGCTGACACACCGCCTCCACTGATACCCATTCCGGTAGTTATTCCTCCAATGGCACCTCCAATGGCACCTCCAAAACCACCAAGGCTAGCTGGTGCAGTGTCACTGGTAGACCAGGTACCGAAACCTCCTCCTCCTTGAGCCGAAGTGGTTGTTTGGGTTGTCTGAACCTTTGTGTCTGGATTGGACCAAGTACTGGTAAATCCGCCTAATCCTGTGTTTACTGATCCGATGACTTCAGTACTTGGCCAGCCTCCGATGACGGTGGTTGGTCCTGTAGGATAGTAGTCGGTGCCGCCCCATGTAGTAGTTGACGCTGAAATGGAAGCAATATCAGTTATAGAGTACTGTAAAAAAATTTATAAAGTCCGAAGGTTTTCATGTATTATCATAAGACACAATCTTTCTTCCATCTTAAAATTAGGTTCAGTCAAAGTAATTAAAATAAATACTATTTTGAAAAAAGGCATGTCCTTCTATGTTTCGTCTAGTCGTTTTTTTTAGGACAGAGGCAACGTTTCGCCTTTTAAAACGAATGTGTCCTCATCTACTTCAAAATAAGTAATTCTGTAGATCTATTAACGTATTTAATAATAAGTAAAACTTACTGCTGCTGCACTGTGATTCCAGATAGACATAGTTGTATTTAACTTTGCAGATGCTCATGCATTTAGTTCCAGGCAACCAGAACGGCAATAATGGTTGACGGTGTCTACAAATTGGAGCTGAAAGAAGCAATCTGTAAAGTCAAGAATTGAACTGGGGACGTACAAAAGCTGGAGTTATTGAAATGATACTTACATACGTAGATTATTACAGAAACTGGATAGTATTTCGTGTCTGTAAAAGAAAGATAATATTAGTCCTAAGACACCGATCAAACCGATAACTGACTACAGAAACATAGCTTATGTATGTACCACTGTTTGACAACTACCATTGATACTTGCACTAGGCCTCACTAGGGTCATCAAATCTGACTTTGAATTTCATTTTATATTTGACGATCGCTTTAAAAACAAAATTTCGTGACAACTGTAACAACCCATTACTGCTCTGCTACACTCAGGTCTCCTCGGGAGAGATCAGACGTTGTCCAATACGCTAGCCTAATGCAGTTTGGGGGTTTAAGAGGACTTAACCGTCAAAGGGTTTTTAAATACTTATTCGATATGTTGATATCCTCACGATGATTTCCTCACCGTTTCTAGCCCGTGGTGTTGAGAAAATTGCACTAAAATATTTTTAGATTTAGGAGTATAAGCTGGCCACCACCATTCCACCACTACGACTTCTCATCTTTCATGACAAGCGAAAACTCACCTGAAACAGGAACCAAGACAGGAACCAATCTGTCTTTGCCAGGAACTGGGATAATATGGTTAACTGGGTAGGGTACAGAAACAGGAGGCATCTGTACTGGATAGGGTCTATTAATAGGTACTGGGTACGGTATTCTCTTCTCTACAGGAATGGGGACTGGTATCGAAGGTCCTGGGACGTATATTTTCTCCGGGGGCGATGGTACTGGGACGTGGATGATCACCGGTTTTGATGGAACTGGTACGGGGTATGCACCGGACTCCGAACCTGAAAACGGAGAAAAATGAGATTGCCACATATGAGCTTATAGTTTAATACATGGTCACTGCAATGTCAGGGAATATTGTGGGTTACGACGGGGTTACCTAGAAGGACTTGTTTGATAAGGTTCTAATATAACCAAAGTCCAGAGAGCACACATTTAGGTACGCGAATCGCCCCCATGTATAAAATAAAATTTATTTAAACAGCAAAACATAATATAAGAGTATTAACATTTCCAACTTAGATTATAGCTGAAACATAGTACATTTTAATAACCTATGGTACGAGCACTAGGCATGCCTATATCGCGGGAACCAGATTCATTTACAATTCACATTATGTACAGATTGTAAGTTCCGCGATTTTTCGTAGTTTTCGAATTATGAACTCTTTTCTGAAGTGATGATTCTTCGTACTAATTATTTTTCTTAAGCTTATTATTTAAACATAAAAGCGCCACTCATGAAGATTCAGTTGTAAATGTTCTTTTGCATCTTACTCAACTTCTATAAAATTGGGATTTTTAATCAAAATTACAAAATGTAGTTAATATAACTTACAATGCGCCTGACAGGGGAAGAACTGAGGTCGGCCGAAACCGCCTACATTGACTCCTGGAAATACACACAAAATAAAAAAGACATAATTAAACTTTATAATCTTGCTTCACCCCTACATAACATGCATATATCAAGTATGTAAATATAAAGAAAAATAAACTTCAATTTTCAAAGAATGGCTTGAAAACTATATATCAAGTAAGACAGAACAATTTGAAAATCATCACCAAAAAAGAAGAATTATGGAAATCAGTTAATTATAAAATTGATTGTAGTAAAAAATATTATAAAAACTGAATATTGATCTAAAATTTAAATAAGAATTTGAATTTTGGTCTATTTTCAACGTTTTGGATCTAAGACTAAAAATGCAATTAGATATTATAATGACACTTATTTATAAAGTATCATTGCATTTTGAGACTTAGAAACATCGAAATTGAGCACAGAATTTTCCCTTTTTGCAAACGAGAAGTAATAATTTTGAAAACATCACTTACCACCATAGCGGTCATCAAAAACTTCTTCAACGATTTCTGCTGTTGCTAAAATAGAAAAAAGCATACATATAATAATTTATTTTAAAGAAATCTTTTTAAACACAATCTTTTAAGATCCTAGATATCATGTAGCAGTAGAGTGCTAGCTAAGTAAAACGAACCCAAACACGACGGGTCTATATTGTTTAGTACAAGACTCTAACAAGAGTTCCTATGACCACCTTCCGAATTCATCATCAAATCAGCGCCATTTTGTCATATTATTGCATTGTCACGCGATTTACATTTGGCATGTCAGCTCAATCGGAAACCGGGAAGTTTGTCTTTAGTTTGCAAGATTCCACCCGAATTTACATAGTTACATCCAGTGCAAGTTAATATAAAGCTTGTAAAAATACTACTTACGTTTGGTAGACACCAACCCAAGGCAACAGAATACGATACTCTTAAAGATCCACATATCGGCTGACTTCTGGACCCACAGTAGATGCTGTACTGTTCCTTCCACCCGTATTTAAACTAGTCGCAGTAATCGGTTCAAAATCCGTGCAAAATCGATTTGTTTATTAAATATTTTATTATTAATATAGTTTATTTAATCAAAGGTGTGAATAATGTGATTATGTTTTATGGATATTATTTGGGGTCGGTGTTGGTTGGTGAGACGTGTTTTTTTAGTTTTGTAAATAATGCATATTTGTTTTAGGATGTTTTTATTATTTAGATGATGTGAGAAACTTCTTCTGCATCACAAAAGGTACATCCCTGTATTTGTTTATTTAAACGTTCCTCTTAAGTCACTCTATCTATTAACAAACGATTCAAAATCCGGTGCGTTTTTTTTTAAGATTTAATTATACCGACACATAGCAGGACGACTTAGTTTCAAAATAAGAGTACACAATGTCTAAAAAGTACTATTGATACTTACGCTGGAGTTAATTATTTTTGTATTTTATTTTATTTACTTATTTATAGCTAAATATGTGAAGAAATCTTAAAACTACGATTTTATTAACTCCGATGAAAATGCTCTAAAATTTCAATAAAAGTAACGTCACCCGCACGACGAGGGTGGCGAGTTCGAATGCATTTGTAATATCGTGACAGTTATATACATTTTTCATTTAAAATACGCACCAGTTCAAAAGAAAAATTAAAACGAATATTTCATTTCATTTTTCACTTTTTCTCATTTCGCAGTTTGCAGTTAGAATTGTACAGGAATTGTGAAAAATGTCACTAACACAGACTGGGTTTGAAAAATTAGTTAAATTTAACTGGTTTTTGTTCTCTTATGTAGTACAGTTTAAATATTGAGTCAGCTAACTTGACTGTAATTTAAGGGGTTAATAAATAGATTAAGATATATTATTTCGTAGTAACTTTAAAACACGCAATGATTCAAGGTAGGACTAATCGAAATCGATTCATCCGTAAAAGAAATGAACGCAAACACGCATAACAATTAGTAAAATCTTGTCTACTAAAAAGCTTCTTTTTTACCTCCAAAATTAATTAAAAAAGAATTATCTGAATCGATCAAAAACAATCAACTAACCTAATCTTTTTAAAAGGATTCTTAAAATTTGTCTACGTGATTCAAAAATCGAACACTATTTTTTTCTCTGCAATGTTTTCGTTCATCGAATTCACTTTTTCGTTTATATTTTTTTTTAAACATCGATACATCATTCGAATTTGCATTGAATGGCACTGACAAGTAATTCCTTTACAGCCTAATTTTATTTGAATGATTGATTAAAATTGATGGGGGATCTTGAATACGACTTTTGAATGTGTTTTTAAA
Organism: Trilocha varians; assembly: GCA_030269945.2. Lineage (NCBI taxonomy): Eukaryota > Metazoa > Arthropoda > Insecta > Lepidoptera > Bombycidae > Trilocha > Trilocha varians. The sequence continues at coordinate 9,956,856 of AP028277.1, read as the reverse complement.
CAAGGTAAAGGTTTTTTAAAGGTATTTAAGTTAATTAGAAGTCTGTAAGTGCTGTGTTTTTTTTCTATAATTAAGTAATATGTTGGGATTTCTGTTTTAGTATCTATTATACCAGAAGAAATAAAACTGACTTATTAAGTTAATAATAAATTAAGTAAAAACTAGTAACCAAATCGATTTGAAAAACCGATGCTAATGGAATGCACACTATACCAGGCTGCAACACAAAACATCAACCGTCTAAATCTCCCTAAATCTGCGCGCACCTTAAAAATACCTCATCCATTCCAAGTTTACAAAACAAAACAGATTTTCATTTACAAAATCGAATAAACATAATCGTAACAAAAGAATAGTGAAGTGCACGAATGATTGATTAAAATCGATACAAGATGGCGCCGATGCTGACAGCTGTCTGATCCCTTTCATATTCACGGAATAATATCCATCCTCTAAATATTTATTTGTTATTCGTCGAGAAACGCGAGCCGGGGATTTCTGTGTTTTATTAGAAATGTGATTGAGGAAAATCTATGGGGATATTGTAATTAATTCTTCGAATGAACTGAAATTATACTGTCGATTAAATACAATAAATACAATTAAAGCGTGACACTATATTCTACTTAAAATTGAGTAGTTATTTTATGACAATAAAATAAAAAAATATGTTTTCCAAAAAAATAAACCAACTAATTTCAAATTGATATCCGCACTAGAAGCTGTGGCGACTAATAATAGCGCGCGGGATCCTGAATCGCGGCTACGACATTTGCAGAAATCTTCGCATATATACGACATCTGAAATCTACTACAGAGGGCTTCTATTCTATTCGGCCTGATCGGGAATACACTACCTCGCCCGCAAGGAGATCTCCCTTTGGCCATAAGTCCACTGTAGGTACCTACCCACAGTAGCTTTACATATTAGTTGAAAAATAAACTATTAAATTACTTTCAATTAATATTATATACTATGTTGAAATAAAATGAACTGTTAATATTATTTGGCTTTTTATTTAACACTAGGTTACAAGTTACAAGTAGTGTGAACAGAATGACCGAGTCACAGACAATTAATCATACATAGAGAATGAGTCATTTATGACAAAGACAAACAGAGAAGGCGGCAAATTTAAATTACATTTTACAATTTTCAATTGCATAAAAACTGTGAATCAAACAAGAGAACACAATTTTATTTACTCTGCGTTATATCCCATTATATCCTGATAAAAGCGATAATTTCAAATCATTTCGATCCTTAACATTAATTAACCCATGTACTAATTTAAAAACTTATTTTAGCCATTGGTATGTTCGTCTTAAGTTGTTAACACTACTTAAAATTTAATCTCGTCAGTCCAAAATATATTTAATACAAAACAACATTGATTTTCATTGTCCATAAGATATTTTCTGCTGACGCCATAGCAGATGAAGCCTGTCTATAAAATATTAACACAAGGAGGCTGCCAGGTCGGATAATATTTAGCAGCCTTGAAAACTAGTGTAGGAGCTGACGATTGTTATACACTTGTTATTTACTTTTTTTTAATGAAAACATCTTTTAAAGGGCGAAAGTGTATTTTCATGTTCTAGTAAAAATTAATTTGTCGTCGGTTCAATAACGTTTTTTACGATATTTGACCCTCAAACACTCACACCACTGTAACACATGTCTTGGACCCAGCAACGAATTTAATCGGAAGAAGATGGAATAAACGGAGTGAGAATTATTTATTTTTATAAGTAACAAAATATTTTCGATTTTCCTGATTTTACTGGGTTTTATAATCCTTCGAGTCTAACTACGAGTATAATATGAGTATATAAGTGACCTATATACATAAGAAAAAAATTGCAAGTTTTAAACTGTACAATACAATAGTTGAATAACCACTTTTTTACTTACTTAAAATACTTATTTTTCTGCATAACTGTAAAGTTTTACAAACAATCCCAAGCTCCTAGACTACACTTTAGTACCAAGAAGCGCTAAGGGTCGTGATACCTCATAAATATCAAGGAGTGTGAAGCCCTTTGTTGCCCAAATCGTTGTCTATGCTCTTTATGAATCGTGTACTGTGACTCAGCCGAATTTTACACCATAGATCATTTAATGTTAAGTAACTAAGACCTAAAATAAGTAAAAAATTTAAGTAAAGTTAAGTTATTTTGATACCTTTATAACTTCATCTAGGAGACAGATAATAACGATGTATGACTGTCTGTTTCAGTCACGAATTCTTTTAAATTGTTTAAATGTATCTGATGGTAAGTGATAAGTGGTAACCATTCGAGAGCATAGTGAAGCTGTCACCTACTATATAATCAATTGATTTGCTGATCGTTACGTGACCACTTACCATCATATAAATCGTCAACATACCTATTTACGCAATAGTCATAAGAAAACATGAGGTTTTAAAAGTACTTTTATTTATTATTTTTTGTATTGTTTCAGGTAAGCGTTTCCTCCAAAAATACTACACAACAATAAGGTAAATTATTCATATAACATATCAATATTATTGACAATACTATTGTCAAAGCAAAACACAGTCAAATTGCTATCAATCTTCAAAATATTGACAATGATATCAAACTCATATGTGTATAATACATTACCCGACTTTACCTACATTTGAAAGCTCATAACAAACGGCAAATTAATGTCTAAATGTGCGCTTAATGGAGCCATCTGTGAGCTTACTGACGTTATGTTCTAAAACATGTATGTGTTACTTAGTTGCATTCGGGCGGTTGCATGTGCATACTAATGGTTCTCGAAAGAAAGTCGAATGAAAATTTTAGTAGGTATCTTATTTTTATTCGTTTATGATAATTAACAGAAATGTTGGAACGAAGTTCCTTATCGCGCGTTGTGAAAGGGGGCTAGACGGAAAAAATTCTTACGAAAAGTTGTCACGACACTTTTTTTGTTTTAGATGATTATCGCTAGATGGCGCTGTGATTAAAATCTTTTAAAACTAGTTAAATAAAATTAAATTTTATTACAATTTCCTCACTAATTAATCGAAAGGAACTTCGTTCCATCCGAGTGTCCCTTGACACCTCTCAAGTTTTTTTTTTGTTTGTAGTTAGAAGTTAAGTCGATAATGTTAGGTTTTTAAAATGCATTAAGAACTTAAAATAGTTTACTAACTTAAAAAGCTAATAGTAAATTGTTACTAGTAGAGTAAAATATTTTGGAATAAAATATTACCTCAGGATCAGAAATAATGTTTAAGAAGTTTTTAGTGTTATAAAATTTCATAGTAAAACAAAAAATATTTTTATTCATGTGTATAGGTACTTCAAATACGTTACCAATCACGATATAAAAGCTAAACAGTTTTGGTGTATGGTAAACATCTGTACCTGTACCTGTACTAACCCATTACTGCCCACTGTTAGGCTCAGGTCTCCTCAGAAGAGGGATTAGGCATAGTCCACCATGCTTGCCCAGTGCGCATTGGGGACTTCACATATTATCTTCAAAGGATTTTTAGAACCCTTTTCCGACATGCAGGTTTCCTCACGATGTTTTCCTTCACCGTTTTTAGCTAGTGGTGTTGTGAAAAATTGCACATAAGTCTTGTCACATTTAAATTTAGAGGTACAAGCCGGCCGGATTTGAAGCCGCGACCTCCCGTTCGAAAGGACGCGCTTCGACCACTCGGCCACCACGACTTGGTAAATATAATAATGTAAATTATACTCTATTTTAAAATATTTCGAACTCAAATATTGTTTAACATAAATTCTAATTTAACGAAATCAATTTCGATAGCAACTCGATTTTAAATTCGTAAACTTAAATTCGATCGAGAACAACTAGTAACGTGGCTAAGTAAATAGCAATATGAAATATCATTTTGCAGTCTAGACTTGAGAATTACAGTCAAAACTGTACTCTATTTTATAGAAATAAGGTTCATTTTCAACTGCATTTGTATCCTTCATATTTATGTCCCAAGTTTTATTTGTTGTGGTGCTTAAGAAAGTATTAAATTTTAGTTTCAATGTTTTTTATGCTTTTTTGATGACTTTATTGTATACTTCTGAATTGTTCCTTGGAGTTTTGAAAATCTTTTATAAAGGGTGATCAAAAATTTTGGAATTGTTTAATTTAAATTTCATAAAAAACACATTAAGTAAACTCACGGTAGTTCAGTGGTTGAAGCGCTTGCCTTTCTTGCGGGAGGTCGCAGGTTTTAACCACCTTACTAAAACTTAGTTTTTGTAGATTTTTGTGCATTTTATCACGATACTAGCCAAAACAGTTTTATATATTGGTGAAGGAATAAAAACCTATAATATGTAAAGATTTCATGCATTTTCAACGGATTCTGACCACGATATTTAATTAATTGAGTTGTCTCGATATTTCAACGTTGTTTCAAACGTCATGATCTCTATACTGCGGGTCGATTTAAGAGCAAACAAATCTGTCTACCCTCTTTCTCGTTCGCTTTTGGGTAGTACCACTGGAACTCGAACTCACATCACGACACACCACACTCACTGTATCTACAAGACTTTCTGAGCATGAACCCTTAGTGACTGTTGTGTTTAACACTGGATGAAAATGCATGAAAGTATTATAGAAAACCGCGAGTGTCTGAATAAGTTTATAATATGTAAAGTGCCCAGCATTGATGTTACGTGATTGACTATACTTCCTCTACAGAGGAGACCAGACAGTGATCAGTTCTAAGAGATACAACGAACATCTATTCCTTCTTTGATATTTTTAAGGAATATTTTCTTACACTTTAGGATCAAATATAAAGGTTACTTTGATTTCTACAATGCTGGTAATCAAGTAAAGTCCTGTCCTTCATTAGAAGGGCTCCCTCAGCGGAAGACACCTTTGAACCTCTCATTTACCTACAAAAAGGTCACTCTCGGATATTTATAGGGAGTTTTTAGATGTTTTATATTTAAGTAGATTTTATGGTTGTGATTTAAAAATGTAATGCTTTAAAATTACCTTTTTTCTGGTAGATACTAGGTATTCCATTTTGGAATGAACTCTTCAAATGAGACGAAAACGAGCGATCTCCATTTTACAATAACAGCACAGGAACTATAAGATGTTTTTCAATTCATACGAGAATACGTCTCGAGTATGTACTTTTATAAATAAAGAATCAAAATTGGTTTATCTAAAAAAACATCAGATATTATGAAACAATCACCAAATTTGGCCCACCTATACCAGTTAGACGTCGTCAACTTTACAACCTTAATATTTGGCGATTACCTTACCTCATCCTCCGAGAAGTAAAGTTTTATATTAAATGAAATCTAGAAACTATTTCTATGTCTTCAAAACAACTAGAAAAGACATAACTGTGTTACTAACAGCCAACAGAAGTTCGTTCGCAATTAACGAAACTTTTACCCAACTTTTAATAAGAGAGTCACGGTCTTGGTTCGCGGAAACTTGCCAGTTTCTTCCTTCCATAAATGTATTCTTATTTCTCAGTTTTCTACACTCCAATTTATGGGAAAAAGGTGTAAAAAAGACTGAAGGACGGGCGCCTACTAACCCCGTACTAGGTTCTTTACTCAGACGGATGAGTGGTAAGAAGTTTTAGTGAAGTTCGTCCCCCATATACCCCAAATGCAGGGCGGACGACGATTTACTAAGTCCAGCCGTCAGTCAGAGCTAGAATGAACTGATAGAAATTGTACCAATTTCGATGACTGTATTTTTTTAAAAAAGGTATGTGTGATAATTTTGTATTTAAGGACTATGCCTACTTTCTTGAAAAATGAAAGTAAATCGTTTGTATTTAACAAAAAAATACTTTCTATGAAATGTATAGCATCGCTCGTCTTTTGTTTTGTGTCTTTGCCCGTCCATTTGGTGTAGCTACCACCTTAAAATGTTTCGTGCGAAAACTGTGAGCTTTTATACTGCAACTTGAAGTTATAAGCTTCACCCAAAGTGTAGTTAAGTTTTTATTTTTGAACGGAAATTCCGGGCATTCATTATGATGGAAATTTTCTTGCATTTTTACTTATTCCGCGTTACTTTTTGCTTTCACTTTTTGAACTCAGAAGTTAGCTGTGCGATGCGAAGTAATTTGAAAATTTATTAAGTTATAGTTGTTAAAAAAATTCGTGAATAAAAGTATACTATATAAATAATAAATGTATAGACTCAATCACACCAAAATATTATATTTGATAGAACGAACATGATTTTAAAACAAAATATAACGACCTTAATTAACCACACAGAAATGTATAGTATAATAACGCACCAAAAACTAAACTTTAATATTAAAACCATGTCCTCTTCAAAAATAAAACCCCTACTATAAATTGAAACTATCCATCACACAAATAGCTCTCTCATAGACACAGTAAACTTCCCAAAATCGCAGTTACCCCTTTAAAATATGACTCCACACCCCCATCCCTCTCCAGATTCAATTCGAGACCATAAGATACCCCATAGTACATTAGTCAGGCACAGCTTGGGGCCAATCAGGTAAGTGGTCGTATATCAAAAGATTTGCTTTGGACTGGAGATGTCAGATGGAACGAATTATATGCTGGGTTGAGAGAAACTGATGACATAGAAGCTGATATGTGGGAAACTGCTGGGTGTATGGAATAGAAGTTAGTTAAATTTAATATAATGTTAGAAAAGATAGCTTTAAAATGTACGAATAGTATTCAATTCCTACATGTATTCTTCTACTTAAATTGTTAGCGAGGAAAGGAACATAGGCATAGACATAGACATCGTTTATTTGTGATGAAAACTGGTTTACAATTATAAAAATGAAAAGTAGAAAAAACAAACATGGAATTAATAAGTTTTCATCACTAACCAGTCGGAACTCAGCTTAATGTTATATGTCGCCCCCACCCGACATATAACGCTGGTTTTCAGTTTCGACTGGCAGTGACGTCACAAATATTAGAGAAAATAAAAATAAGAAATAAAAGAAAACAACAATAAGAAAAACAGAAAAAGAACCAAGTAAAAGAATTATAAATTAAAATTACAAAAAAAATGAATAATATTTATAATATGGAACGGGAAAACATTTTATCAAAATTGACAATAAACAATTAAATATATCTCTTGATTTAAAATATGACAAGATATAGCAAAACAATTATCTTCCTTAAATTAATGAAGACTCAGCTCCATTACATATATAAACGAGAGTCATCATTACTCCCGATTTTCCTTAACATCCGGAAACTAAACATCTCTAAAGATAAATAATAAATGAAGTACAAAACGATACGTTTCGACTTCGATTCGAGGCATTACTGTGATTGGGGGTGCCTCTCGGGGGATGGAACAACTTTGCTGAAAACTAATTGGGTGGTTACTTTGGATATTAATAAATATAAAGTATATTGTAATGGTATATCATAATAATATTATAAAGGCGAAAGTTTGTATGTATGGATGTATGTTTGTTACTCTTTCACGTAAAAACTACTGAATGGATTTGAATGAAACTTTACCACAATATAGCTTATATATCAGAATAACACATAGGCTACAATTTTTGAGGTTTCTAAGGTCGTAAAAAAAATTTTTTTTTGCGGTATAATAGTACTATATTATAGACGTCGCGAACTAGACGGGCTAGACGGGACGAACCTGAAGTCCACGCGAACGTAGTCGCGGGCAAAAGCTAGTTGTGTATATTTATATATTGGTAAATATATTCAATATACAGAGTGTTGTTGCCCGGTGAAACAATACGTTAAGGGCTTAATCTATATCACATTTCAAATCATATACACATACTTTTGAAATGGAAATAATTACTTTATATTCCCATACAAAGTTGAAAAATTATTATTTTGTATTATTTTTGACACCCCTACCCTGACCTACATTTAGCATGCTATATCTATATGCTATTTTCACGCATACAGGCGCATCCGATCTCAATTTTAGAGTTCTGTACTATAATAATCTCCTACTAATAGAAAATAGATACTAGTTTTGATTAGTTATAACTCATGATATATTATGCCTAGAAAATCCAGACTTGGTGGATGGCTTCTACATCAAGTATACTATTTGCTGTGAAAGTATTCTTTCATCGGATTATAACACCCTCTATAATCTGATTACTTTGGATATTAATATATATAAAGTATATTGTAATGGTATATTGTGTATATTTATATATTGGTAAATATATTATATATTGATAGTTTTTTAATGTAACTTTGTATTCAAAATTGCATCAAACATTTGTCATAACATAAACTTGTTCATAAATAAGCGTATATTCAGTGCTTCAATACTAACATTTTAATTATAAATTGCATTTTAACCCTTTCACGCTCAAGGGAAATATTTTTCCCTTCTACAAAAATCGTTTTTATTTTTGAATCGATATTTTTTTAATGAATGTCAAACGTTACGTTTAGGTACGTTATGTTAAAATGTTTCATATGAAATTTATAGGCAACTTGTACACCCTACTATGTTTTTCTAGTGATATCTCTTACTTTACAGAATAACTTAAATATTGTGTAGTATTCGCATATTTAGTCTCAGCCATCTTATTGTCCTGAAAGGGTTAAGATAGCAATTCGTTTGAGTGTATTGGAAAACATCTGAAAATATGCATATCCCAAATGAGTTCGTTTTTATTCAAGATAATTCTATATATTATCGACAACAAGCACACACATTAATTCTTAATATATTTTTAAATCTAAAGATCTCAATACTTTTGAAAGGATTTGAAAACACCAGAAAATATACTCTAGTTCATTCATCCTTAATCAACATGTTTCTATTATTATATATTAGCAATACGCATTAATTCTTAATACTTCAAGCAAAAAAAAATCGAATAACAGACTCTTAAACGCTAAATTTGACGCAACAACAAAATATCGTAAATACGACCATAAACCTAGAACCATAAACTACAATTTCACCTGAACACACAGAAGACATAACTCAACCGACCACGAGGGAAACCGAATCGTTTTTCAACGAGATATTTTTATCAAATCATCAATAAATAAGTCCAAGACTCTCAGTCGATATTTCCCTTCCAATTCCCCAGTTTTTTCGCCAAACAATGACACTCTAAGGCCCTAAGGAAAATAAAGGACCGAGAATACAGCCTTATCTGTATTGAATATACTTCAATATACAGGGTGATGAGTGCTCTGTTCTAAAACGGAATAAATAGACAAAAATACTAAAATTGCCAAAAGTATCCTAAACAAAAATAATTTTGGACAACAGTGTTGATTAACAACTTCAAGTGATCTCGCCACACCAATCAGTTGTCGACCGACAATCGTTTTGCAGGAATTTCAAATATTTTTAAAGTTATTTTTACTAAGGCTTTATACCATATGTTCTTTCTCAGGGTCTAAAGATTGTCTGTGCCAAATTTCATTAAAATCGATTGAGAGGTTTACGCGGGAAAGCGTAATAGACAAGTTGCTTTCGCATTTATAATATTAGTAGAGATTTTTTTCTATATTGTAATTGGTCATATATGACTATGACTTCAATATGTATCAATAAGAAATCACCCTGTATATAGCAGAGATAAGATAAATGAGGCGAGGGAATACGAGATGATGGACCAATCATCTTGTACTTTCAAGGGAAAGTGGTATGAAATGATACGGAAAGTAACTGCGGTTTCTCAGATTTGTAAAATGATGTACTTAGATGTAATGTGAATGATTTTAGTAGCGTTGAGGTTTCGTTGTTCATTAGTCGTCTTGTACTTTATTTTGGACTAGCTGCTACCCGCGACGTCGTCTGCGTGAACCCTATGACTCGTTTTTTTCAATCTTCCCGGCAACTATTCGATTTTTTTTCGCCGTAAAAACCATCCTTGAACTTTCTACGAACATTTAAAAAAAAAGATTTGGCCGAATCGGTCCAGGCGTTGTTGAGTTATGCGCTTACAAACATTTTGCGGTCCATTTTTATATTATAGATATGATCTTGTCAGTATTATGGTATACTTACAGTTTTTAAATTATAATATAATTACTAGGGGTGTGCGAATATCGTTCGAATCGAATCGAATCGAATATTAAAATTCGGTTCGAAATTCGAATCGAATAATTCGAATCTTCGAATTATTCGAAGTTCGACGAATATTCGAAAAATTTCGAATAATTCGAAAAGTTTCGAATATTCGTTGAATTTCGAATAGTATCGAATTTGACTACGACGATACATCGGAAATAGGACAAGAATTTGTATTTAGTAGATAATATCTTTAATGGGCTAGATGTCTACAATATAGTCGTAGTCGTCGTAGTCGAATTCGATACTATTCGAAATTCGACGAATATTCGAAACTTTTCGAATTATTCGAAATTTTTCGAATATTCGGCGAATTTCGAATAATTCGAAGATCCGAATAATTCGTATTCGATTCGGACCGAATAATTCGTGAGTTCGAATTATTCGCACACCCCTAATAATTACCTTTACAAATTCACACCTAAAACTAGGGTTAATATCCCTATTTCTACTAACATATAAATCTGAATTTAAGTTTGTTTGTTACACTTTCACGCGAAAACTACGCAGCCGATAAAAATCTCAAAATCTAGGTTCTTCAAAGCCATCTAGCATCTTTACGTGGGCCAACTAGTTTTTAATATTTTGTATTTATATTGTGTGCATTGATAAATTTCTTTAAACACTCGCGGTTATCTACATCACTTACACTATTACTAAACGGGTTCTTTCCACGATTATTTTTAATTGAGCGGTCCAGATATTTCAGCACTGTTTCAAGCACCATGATCACGGGAAGACTGAGGAACTGCGGGTAGGTCATTTAAGAGCAGACAAATCTGTCTACCCTCTTTCTCGTTCGTTTGCCGGTACCACTGGAAATCGAACTCACATTTTGTCATACCACAATAATCGTGGTAAGAACCCGTTTAGTAATAGTGTAAGTGTGCATTGATATTGAAATATTGTCAATACTTTCAGATTTATTCTTATTCCATAAACTGTATAATTATCTCGATCAGATTCGATTTGACATGTGTAACATGTGTCAGTAACAATGCCAGATATCTGTTTTGTGATTAAAATCATTAACATTTTGATCTGCTTGATAAACTACATCAATGTCGATGTAGAATGTCTTGTCTTTATATGGTAGATGGTTATAGATAATGTTAGGTTTTGTTTTTATTTCAATAGGTGTTTAGGTAATGATATCTAATGATCGATTTCCTAAAGGAGTTATCAAGTTGATTGTATTTTGTTTTTGAAAGTATTTTTCAAGATTAAACAGTTTATTGCTTTTGAAGTTATGTAATACTAGCGTTTGCCCGCGACTTCGTTCCCGTGGACTTCAGGTTCGTCCCGTATTAACAACAATTGTAGCCTATGTGTTATTCTGATGTATAAGCTATATTGTGGTAAAGTTTCATTCAAATCCATTCAGTAGTTTTTACGTGAAAGAGTAACAAACATCCATACATCCATACTTACAAACTTTCGCCTTTATAATAGTATTATGATATTAGATATTCAAAAATTACGATTTTCTGTTCTTCGAATTCTGTTCGTGTATATTTGTTTCTAGATTCATCTACTATACAAGAATTAAACCTCGTTTAAAGATGTACCAACATAACATCTTAGGGCTTTAAGAACACTAAGGACGGGAGTTCATTTAAATCAAAAAAGATCTTTTGTATTAACTATCATTAAACTTCTTTATCATACTTTCGTCACTACAAGTAATTACCACTCCTTCCGAATCCATCATCAGATCAGCGCCATTTTGTCATACTATTGTGTTGTCACGCGATATACATCTGCGTGCTAAATGTTAGCTCAATCGGAAACCGGGAAGTTTGTTATATTATATAGCTTGCAAGATTCCACCCAAACGACATAGTTACATCCACTACAAATTAATATACAGGGTGTTAAAATCAGATGAAACAATACTTTCACAGCAAATAGTATACTTGATGTAGAAGCCATCCACCAAGTCTGAGTTTTCTAGGCATAATATATCATAAGTTATAACTAATCAAAACTACGTGTTAATTAGTGCGTGATCAACCCTACCGTACTGACGTACACCAACAGCTAAAGACTTAAGCCGGCTAGTCACCTCCTGTATTATAGAACATTGTAATAATACACGGGACAAAAATCACATTCTAAACAGGATACATGCGCCTGTGTTCGTGAAAATAGATATACCGCGCTGAATGTAGGTCAGGATAAGGTTGTCAAAACTAATACAAAATAATAATTTTTCAACTTTGTATGGGGAAATAAAGTAACTATCTCCGTTTCAAAAGTATGTGTATATGATTTGAAATGTGATATAGATTAAGCCCTTAAAGTATTGTTTCACCGGGTATCAACACCCTGTATAAAGCTTGTAAAACGATTTTTTGAACTAAAACTATCATGACATGAATAATTGCTAAAATCAGTGGTCTTTCATCTCAAACAGTAAAACCAATTAGAAATCATTTGAATGTCAACTGGCCTCGGGCCCTTAATGAACCGGCGATCAGCCCGCCTACTATACATTCATGCATGTGTTACGAAACTTATATGTGGAAGATATTTTACTTCAGATAAGTTATTGGTACCTTTGTCTTGTTTTAAGATTATATCTCGATTTTGATGTCAAATTTATTGCGTAATGATTAAGATGTGAGGGTAAATAGATATTAATAGAAAAAAAAAATCGAACTACAAGTATAATACTTTACCTCATTTTGGTATGCATTTTATGTTTAGCGTGTACTTATTCTAGTCCCAATGCTTTAAATATCCTAAAGTAAAACAGTTTTTAAAGTTAAACCAATAATACAACGACCAGCAACTTTATTAAGGAGTTAATTTAACCATCTTTTTTTAAATAACAAAAACCTAATAAGTAACTTTGAAATGAAATGAAATGAAATGAAATGAAATGAAATACTTTATTTTCAACTTTGATGATATGCTCATTCTTGTTGACGTCAATATTTAAAAGCTACCACCAGTTCGGACACAAAAAATAATAATTATAGCCACCGTCCTGAGAAGAACTGGCAAGAAACTCAGCGGGCATGTCTTTTTTTTTTTTAATTATTATTATGAGCATTAACCTTTTTTTTAAATATTTTAACAATTTTTTACAAAAGATGAAATAGACAAAATATATATATAAAAAAACACGATTATTATAATGAAACGACCTTGGCGAGCAACTCATTCCCACTTAGTGCAATCGTCCAAGTAATCATTGACCTTATAGTAGGCTTTCTTGCACAGACGTTCTTTAATAGTTTTCTTAAACCTATGTATAGGTAGGTTTTGAACATCTTGTGGGATTTTGTTGTACATGCATACAGACAAACACCTGAAAGAATTTCTTATTTTATGCAATCGACTAATCGGCAAGTCAAGTTTATGTTTGTTCCTGGTGTTTCTATTATGTAGGTCAGACTTTTTAGGAAATTCCTCAATATACTTTCTAACATACATTAAATTTTCAAAAATGTATTGGGATGGTAGAGTGAGAACTTTAATTTCTTTAAATTTTTCCCTCAGGGATTCCCTTGAGTGCATATTATAAATAGCGCGTATAGCTCTTTTCTGTAAGATAAAGATCGTTTCTACATCGGCTGCATTGCCCCATAGCAAAATGCCATAGGACATAACACTATGAAAATAACTAAAATAAACTAAACGAGCCGTGTCTACATTAGTAATGAGTCTAATTTTTTTTACCGCGTATGCCGCAGAGCTGAGCTTACTCGCTAATTTATTAATGTGGGGTCCCCACTGCAGCTTGGAATCCATTGTTATACCAAGAAATACAGTTGACTCAACAAGCTCCATTGACTCCCCACCAACAATTATATTACTATGTACCTGTTTTACATTTGGTAAACTAAACTTAATACATTTGGTTTTTTTTGCGTTTAATAAGAGATTATTAACACGAAACCAATGGACCACACAAGAAATCGCATCATTCACTTCGTCATAAATGATCATTCGTCGTTTAATTTTAAATAATAAAGAAGTATCATCTGCGAATAATACGACGTCGTGTCGGGTCTCAATAAAACTAGGTAAATCATTGATATATATTAGAAATAAAAAAGGACCCAAGATGGAACCCTGAGGTACACCCATACTCAATTCGGCACCCGATGATCGGTTTCCTTTAACATCGACTAATTGTGTCCTGCCCGATAAATAGGATTTAATAAGCGCTAACGTACCATCCCTAATACCATAGTGATGTAGTTTCCTCACCAATGTTTCATGGTCAACACAGTCAAATGCTTTAGATAAATCACAAAATACTCCGAGAGCATCATGAGACTCCTCCCAAGCTTTGAAAATATTTTTGACTAAATAAACACCTGCATCAGTAGTAGAACGACCCCTCGTGAACCCGAATTGTTTATTGTGTAGCAGGTTATTTGACTTAAAATGGTCTAATAGTTGTTCTAATATAATTTTTTCAAAGATTTTACTCAATGTTGGTAGTACGGATATAGGTCTGTAGTTAGAGGGGTCATCAGTATTACCAGCTTTAAAAAGGGGGATCACTTTACTGTGTTTCATTAGGTCAGGAAACACACCACACTTGATACAATCATTAAATATACTAGTAAGATGAGGAGATATAACATCTATAATAGATTTCACGACCTTTACTGATATTCCCCACAGATCAGCTGTATTCTTAACATTAATACTATGGAAACTCTTCATAATATCTTTTGAGTTAATATTCTTAAATTTAAATACTACATTACATATTTTAACATGTTTGCTTAGTAATTTTTCAGCTTCTAATGGGGACGAATTTAAAGAGGAAGTAGTTGAAACTGGAATGTCAGAGAAAAACTTTTCGAAAGCATTAGCCACACCTTCGTGACTAGTTATCAAGTTATCATTCATTCTCAATGAGAATTCTTGGTGGTTATTTCTGACTTTACCAGTTTCTTTACCAATGATGTTCCAAGTCATCTTTATTTTGTCAGAGGCATTTTTTATTAAATTACTTAAATGTAAGGACTTCGCAATAATGCAAACTTTCCTGAATAATTTGGAATAATTTCTGACATATTGATGAAATGATTCATCTTGTTATCTTTAATAAAGTACCTATACAGGGTGGATCTGTAACTTTGGACAATCTGTCGTGGAGTGAATGACCTGTCGAAATACAACATAGAACCGCTTTTATTTTAGGAATTGGATAAAAAAATATTTTCATTATAGTATGGAAGTTCACAACGATAGTCGTACGTTTTCCATACAATATCAGAAAAAAAAGTTTAACCGAACCAAAAAATAAAAATGGTGCTATGTTGTATTTCGACAGGTCGTTCACTCCACGACAGATTGACCAAAGTTACAGATCCACCCTGTATAACATAGTCACCCAATTCTGACCATTTTCAAAAATCACGTATCTCTACTTCTCACTTCAAACTCTTCATTCGAGTTTGTTACTTCTTGATAGTAACCCATGGTACCCGTACATGCTCATGAATGGAGCAACACATGTAGGCGTATGTGTTACCGTTATCAATGTCTTCATTTCAACCTGTTCTATGTTTGAAATATGCGTAGACAACACCTACTCTAATACTACGCATGTAACATAATATATGAAGATGTAAAATTAATATTGATGTGTACCATTTATTGTCGTGATGGGGTTGTGGTTGAAGCTCTTGCCTTCCGTACGGGTCGTAGGTTCGAACAGGATAACTTGTACAATTTGGTTACGATTTGAATTTGGCTCAAAATAGTGATAAAATTTTATTATTATTTCCTAATAAATTTAAATACTAAAGAAAATAAACTTTACTACAAATAAAATAGATGCTTTTAATATATGGCGTGTTGGATTTTGTTGCGTTTGGATTGGTATTTCAACGTCATATAATGTCAATAGCTTTCTGCTTGCTTGTGGCATTCAGCTGAGATGGGTACCTTTTTTGTGGCAAATAAGTGCTTAATTTTCGTGTGAAAATTGTAAAATAATATTTTTCTTTTTTTGTCACAATAAATGTTTTTCTTTCTTTCTTTCTTTCTTTCTTTCCTTCTTTTCTATTTTTAATAAAAGTACTTACTATTTTTTCTGTTTTTTCTATAACTAGAACTATCTCTTATTAAAAGGTTTAACGTTAATTTAATGAACTTCATGTATACGAATATTTTTCGATGTAAGTATTCTAAAGTATAAAACTACTTCACCAAAACAGTCATCAAAACAAACAAAATATAAAAAAAAGGAAAGGCAAGTCATAGTGGGCGAAATGGCTAGTTTTTGGGTCAGGAATGTTGGAAATCTAGTGTGGAATCGCAACGGTGGGCTTGTCACACATCGTCCCACACACGAGAGTGACTGTATGTTAATGAAACACATCGTTTGTTCTATCAAATACAAGATAGTTCGAATAAGGCGTAAATTCTGCCTCCAAAATTAAAATTCTAAAAGGAAATGAAACAATACATAATTCAGCATATCTACACTAATATTATAAAGAAGAAAGATTTGTATTTTTGTAAGTAACTAATAAACTCAAAAAGTACTGGACCGATTTTAATAGCTTTTTCACCGTTCGAAAGCAACATTATCCACTAGTAATATAGACTATATTTTATTTAAAAAAAAAATGCGGTTTTTATATGAAAGCCTTATGAGCCAAGACAAGGAGGTAAAACGAACCTAAATATGATGAGGCTAGTCTGGAGTTTTATTATCTTCTTCTGGAGTTCCTATGGCTGACTTTCCACTTCATCATGAGATCAGCTCCATTGTATCATATAAATTCGTTACTGGGCCCAAGATAAGTTATTTTCCCTCGTGTTCGTGGGCTTCACTACTCAGAGTCATTATGGTCGCCGCTGTGGGTCCTGGCTACACAGGAGTAGTGGTGGGAGTGAGAGGTGGACGAATACGCGAAAATTACTAATGTACTGGTGTACACAGCCTTAGGTAATGTTATCTAGAACACTCGGCTCACTGAACTGTATCAAAGTAAATACCTATTTGTAATATAACTCCTAAATTCTTGAAAGATTCCTTTGACTCGAGTATCGCCAATTATTCTATTGTGACAAAACAAATCGAACTATCAATAAAACTGGAATTTTCAATTAAATTCTCAAACGATTGTTTTCAGGCTATTACTTAGACATTATTGTATTAGAACATTTTTACTTTGCTCTAAGAAGTTATTTGATACATTCTTTGAATTCATTCCCTTTAGATACAATACGATAAGTGATAACCTTCGTCTGCGTCTCAAATTTTCCGTTAACTCCAGATTGGTGTAATATCAGAAGTAAATCTCTTTTTTTATCCAAGATCTTGCAAAAACGGAGAATAATCATTCTTTCTTCGAACGACTATACCAAAAGATTCTATCGATTAGAAGATTTTTCCTTTGGGATTTTGGAAGCTTTATCCAGATAAAGATACGATGTTTTTTTGTAAAAGTCCTCCACATTTGAGGATTTTTTCAAAAGCGACAAAGAGACATTTTATTAATTTAAATGCCTATTTCCAAATATCAAAGTGCATTTTGAGCCTTATGAGTTCTAGAACATAAAACTGAATAGCACTAATTTTCTATCGATTTCCTTCAAGCCTAGTTTGAAAAAAGATAACCTCTGCTTTGAACTTGTAATCAAGAAACGTCACTCAAAATTAGTAGCCAAAGTTTTCGCATTTATCAAGTGATTAGCAAAAAATGAAGAACACTGACGAATGAGAATAAATCATGATTAGTTGACGACAGCCGTGACGATTTGAGAGCGTGGTAATCGGCCATCTTGGATTTAGCGCGGGAAATCAATATGGCTACGCATTTTAGGGAAACGGTAAATTATTTGTTTGAGTCTTCGATTAAATTTACAGATTGACGATTTAAAAAATGGCGCAAATTAATCATAACTAAATTTAAAAAAATGTCGTCTTTTGATGTCTTTGATTCAGCGCGTATTTTAAAACTTTGTGGAAGAAACACTTTATAATTAATGATTTAAAATGCAAAACATGGATTCTCTTTCGCTTGTAATTGAAATTGTTTTAAACTGAAGACTTTAAGACGTTTTGTAAAACACTTAATGTTTAGTGTAAGTGGGTAATGTTGTTTGGAGACACTATTATTACTGTTTTATTCGGTACATTGTATCCGGTATTTAAGTTAAATTAATACGTACTTGTCAAAGATACATACATACTTAACTTTTATTTATTGATATAAAATGAAACAAAATACTTTAACTACTACCAGCTACTACTATTTTTTGGAACAAAGTTCCTTATCGCGCGTTGTGAAAGGGGGCTAGACGGAAAAAAATCTTACGAAAAAGTTGTTTTTTGTTTTAGATGATTATCGCTAGATGGCGCTGTGATGAAAATCTTTTAAAACACGTTCCTTATCACAAAAAAAATATAAGATATCTTTTAATCGAAAGGAACTTCGTTCTATTCGGGTGTCCCATGACACCTCTCAAGTTTTTTTAAATAATTATATGTTTTTTCGATTGCTGTCATATCTCTAATATTTAAGGTACTTCCCGTTCATGTCGCATAGTTCTGGAACACCCTGTATAGTGTTACTTTGTTCTATAGCGACATTTTAATATCAAAGAAAATAGACGTCATTTCTTTTCTTTTGTATCACATAGGTCTGTAGCTACAATCCCATGTTATTACAAAATTTAATACGTCTCCACGCCAGCAGTCATGTGATATTTGTTACACACGTGTGACAAACAAACAACTCTACCTTTATGTGGATTACACAGTGTAGATGTAGGCAGACAGTACAGTCGAAATCAGCAAGATTGTTGGTATTTTATAAGCTTTATATTAACTTGCACTGGATGTAACTATGTAAACGGGGAAATCTTGCAAGCTAAATTTGACAAACTTCCCGGTTTCCGATTGTGCTGACATTTTGCGCGCAGATGTATGTCGCGTGACAATGCAATAATGTGACAAAATGGCGCTGATTTGATGATCTAGGATCTTAAAAGCTTGTATTCGAAAAGTTTAAAATAAATTATTGTTATTATACGCGCTTGATATCTAACCAGGAATACTAATTTTTAATAATATAATGATATACCTACTTTCGTGGTGGGGTAGTGGTCGACGCGTCCTTCCGAACGGGAGTTCGCGGGTTCAAATCCGGCCGGCTTGTACCTCTAAATCTAAATGTGAAAAAGATTTATGTGCAATTCTTCACAACACCACTGGCTAAAAACGGTGAAGGAAAACATTGTGAGCTAACCTGCATGTCGGAAAAGGGTTCTAAAAATCCTTTAAAGATATGTGAAGTCCCCAATCCGCACTGGACAAGCGTGGTGGACTATGCCTAATCCCTCTTCTGGGAAGACCTGAGCCCAACAGTGGGCAGTAATGGGTTGGTACAGACAGACAGACAGATACCTACTTTAAATTTTAAAAATCTCCATGAATTCAGCGTTTCTCATGTATCTGTTGTAAATTTTACACTCTATACTAAAATTATAATAAACCTAGACAGAAACAGAGATTTTATAGGCACTTCATCAAAAATATAGTGAAGTTCACTATACCATCATAAAACTTTTATTATTCAAAAATCGTATAAAATTGACTAAAAGTCCTATCTGTGAGCCATAAAATTGTGCTGACAAGCAGTTAAATTAAAAAAAAGAGATACTTCATTTTCAAATTTCATACACGGATCATTTTTACTTCCAATGAAAAATTACTAGTGGTGTTATGTCACTATGTGTTAACTTCTGTGTGTGTTTTATTGGAACAAAGTTCCTTATGGCGCGTTATCGAAAGGGGGCTAGACAGAAATTCTTTTGAAAAAGTTGTCACGACACTTTTTTTGTTTTAGATGGTTAACGCTAGATGGCGCTGTGATTAAAATCTTTTAAAACAATTCCTTATTTTGTTTTGCATGAATAATGCTGGATGGCGCTGTGATAAAAAAAAAAATAAGTTATAACAATTAGTTAGTTTGAAACTAACTCAATTTTATTACAATTACACTAATTAATCGAAAGGAACTTCGTTCCATCCGGGTGTCCCTTGACACCTTTCAAGTTTTTTTAAAGGTACATTAGTTGTCAGTGTTTAGTTAATATGTTTTATGTATAATATTTTATACACATGTTCTCTGCAAGTTTTCTGCACTACACGTGGGCTTGAAAGAGGCTTTCACAGTGACTGTGTCAAGTGCGATCGATGTCACTCACACATGCACCCGCTCACACACACATGAGTTTTGAAGCTTGTATGCATGTTTAATATGTGCATATATGTAGAATTTTTGAACGGTGAATTAAGAGCTAGGTTTTATGACACTTATGAAAAAATATGAAAAGAAATTGTATTATATGTAACAATTTAAATATATAAAAAAAAAATTGATTTGTCACCACTATTTATGTTGTAGTGTAAATTAAATATTGTGTGGGTATGACATAAATAAACAGTCTTAAGCAACCATCTTGTTCATTTACTACATGGTGACAGCGGTGCGTAATTAAATTAAGATTTGAACGGGAATAATCATTGTGTTAGTGTCGAAAACGTTATTAAAGTACACAGAAATAGTTAAATATTGTGTTTAGAAAAAAGAAAATATGGAACACGCGCGTCCACCAGCAGAATTATCTTTACAAGGAGGGCCGGCCAGTCGGGCCGACGCGTGGAAAAAATGGCTACGCAATTTTGAAATATTTTTAAAGGCATCTGGCGTATTTAAGGAATCAACAGATGTACAAGCCAGTTTACTATTAAATCTTATTGGCTCAGAAGGTAATGACATCTATTCGACATTTCGTTTTGATAACGAAAAGGACCGAGATAACGTCACTATTTTGATTCAAAGGTTTAATACCTATTTTGGCACAAAAAGAAACACAACAATGATGAGATTCAAATTTTTTACGCGTACTCAAGAAACCGGTGAAAGAATTGATGAGTATGTTACCGCTCTGAAACTGTTAAGTCAACAATGCGAGTTTGAACAGTTGGAGGATAGCTTAGTGAAAGACCGTATCGTGTGCGGCGTTTTAGATGGAAGCCTACGTGACAGATTGCTGAGGACGGATGACCTTTCCCTTGACAAGGCAGTTAAAATTTGCCAGGTCAATGAACTATCGAATGATGATGGAAGACAAATCGAAGGGGTTAAGGTTGAGAGAAGTGCTTCGGTAGATGCAGTCCGAGGCGGTGCGTGGCAAGCGCGCCGCGGTGCTAGTCAGCGCAGGGGCGCGGGCGGCTGGCACGGCGCGGCGCAGTGCGGGCGCCGGACACACGGGGGACGCGGCTCAGCGACACTTGCTGCCAGCGAGGGGCAGGCCTGTACAGCTTGCGGAAATATGTATTGTGGCGGTGGACAATACTGTGTGGCTTATAAAGTGAATTGTTTTAAATGTGGTCATAAAGGTCATTATAAAGTGATGTGCCCAATTGGTAAATTTAAAAAAGTGTATGAAGTGGCAGACAACGATTACAACGATACTGACTATCATTACATATCCACAGTCGAACGTGTTGATCAGTTGACAAATATGCGGGACTCTAAGTGGTATGAGACACTTTATTTATGTAACTCAAATATCAGTCATAGTTTTAAAATAGACACGGGGTCTGATTTAAATGTTATGTCTAAAACTAATTACCTAAAATTAGGTTTATGTATAAATGACATTTTTATTGACAATGTATGTGCTAAATCGTTCTGCGGTAATTATACACCAATTATTGGTTCTGTAAACATAAAATGGTCACACAAAAATCAATATCATGACTTAAAGTTTGTCATCGTTGATGGTGATTGTCAGAGTATTTTGGGTAAATACACTTTGGAAAAATTGTGTTTAATTAGAAGAATTTTAACATTAGATATAATGGAGTTTGATGATCTATTTCAGGGTTTATGTACTCGATTTAATGTAATAAAACATTACACTAGTGAAGATAGTGAATGTCAGATACTTATAGAATATATTCTTCATGGATGGCCTTCAGGTAAGCACGACACTGATGAACGTGTCCGGTCATACTGGAGTTTTAGAGAATGTCTCGAGTACATAGATGGGGCGATATTCATGAATAATCTTGTACTCATACCGAAGGATCTTCGCCAAGATATGCTAAATCGAATACACGAAGGACACCTTGGTGTAGACAGATGTAAGCGGCGTGCTCGTGACGTCATGTTCTGGCCAGGCATGTCGCGTGATGTGGAGCGAACTGTGAAACGATGTTCGGTGTGCGTCGAGCACGTGGCTCTGCCAGTGCGCCAGCCGATGATAAGTCACGACATACCACCACTCCCCTGGGCGAAGGTTGGCTCTGATATATTCGAATATAATAAAAAATACTTCCTACTATTAGTTGATTACTTCTCAAATTTTGTAGAAGTGTGTCCACTGAACGGCATCGACTCTAAGCGTGTTATTGTTGCATTTAAGGATCAATTTGCACGACACGGCATACCGCAAGAATTGTGCACCGACAATGGGCCTGCATACGCGTCAAAAGAATTCCGTGAATTCGCAATTAAATGGGGTTTTAAACATACCACGTCTTCGCCAAACTATCCACAATCGAACGGTCGCAGTGAACGAGTCATACGAACAATAAAGTCACTAATAATTAAATGCACTAAATCTAATGAAGATTTTTACTTAAGTCTACTTAATTATAGATCAACATCCAGAGATGGTATTGCGAGCCCAGCTCAGCTACTCATGGGCCGTAGACTGAATACGAGGCTACCAACTCATTACAATAATTTGGAACCTGAGAGGGATAATACATTTGACCACAAAAACATACTTCGTAACCAAAGACAGAGTAAGAAGTGGTACGACAGTCGAACTCGCACACTTCCCGAACTCGAAGTCGACGACGAGGTAGTGGCTATGAATAGCGGCGGTAGACATCGCGCGCGTATCATACGCCGGGCGCCTCAACCCCGTTCATACCTACTGACTGATCGTACAGGTCGCGTCATACGCAGAAATCGAAGACACCTACTCAAACTGGAACCGACATTACCTCTTGCTACTCATTCTGAAGACGAGAAATATGATTCATGTAACGATCTCGATGTAGCCGAAGAAAAGACTACACCTCAGAAGTTAGTTAAAACAGAACGGACAGCTGCAAGGGAAGCAAAAATAAAAATGAAAAAAAATAATAATAGAAATGAATAGAGAATGATCATCAAACTCCGTTTGTTCTATGATACTTCATGTCAAATCCTTTTGTAAAGCAGGTGCATTTATTTAGTGTATAAGTGTTGTTTAGTGGTCAACTTTCGACGACTGATCCCAAGATTTGCATCGTAGGGCTAAACAGCACTTAAATAGATTAAAATATATTTCGCGATATTTCTTGTAGCGGATAACTTTTAAAACTTGTGATAATGTTTCAGCAAAGTGTTCGACTTGAATGGAACGGAAAGTGTTTTACTGCTGCATTGATAACCTTGATAATGTAATGCTTGATTTGGATAGGGATTGGAGTAGCGATTCTCGATTCACGTTATTTCTTACTTCGGATAATTTAGAACATAAAAGTGGTTATTGTAACTAGACTATGATAGTTAGATATGGGCTATAAAAAAAAAAAAAAAAGGGAAAGAAAGATAAATAAATAAAAAGTGTTTCTTGTATCTTTATTATATGTTAGTTTTTATCAACGTTTAAAAGTGTCATAAACTTATTCTAAACTTATGTAAGTGAAAACTGAATGTACACATTACGCCAACTATAAGTCGTAAACAAATAATATTTAAGTTTATATCGAGTTGCATAAATGAACTCAAATCATTAATGTATTAACTTACAATGTTTGATAAATAAGTTTGTTCATTATAAGAAGAAAGATGTTGTAGTGTAAATTAAATATTGTGTGGGTATGACATAAATAAACAGTCTTAAGCAACCATCTTGTTCATTTACTACAGTTTAACGTCAAAGTAGAATTAACTTTTTTTTTTTTATCACAGTCAAACGATGACCCTTGATAAA
The DNA here is from genome assembly GCA_030269945.2 of Trilocha varians. Lineage (NCBI taxonomy): Eukaryota > Metazoa > Arthropoda > Insecta > Lepidoptera > Bombycidae > Trilocha > Trilocha varians. The sequence goes on along the minus strand of AP028277.1, from coordinate 9,932,789 downwards.
GAAAGACATTTATTTCTTTCTTCTAAAATCATTTACTTGAATGAACAATTATAATAAATCATATTAAAGCGTATATGCTTATGGTATGAAGCAACAATAATGGATCAAATCAAAATCAAGGTTCAGTTGGTCAAATGTCATGGTTAAAACATGGTTAGACCACAGAATCATTTATCAAACAGAAGTATAGCTTAAAAAGTACTTTTTAAAAGGTAACATGTTCATCAAGGTCAAAAATTTGACTTTTAAAAGTATACTCAATATCATTTTCTCATGCTGAAACTGCACACCGAACAATATCTTGGCATACTGTTTTAGACTGTGTGTACGTCTCACTTGACATTGGCGAAGAAAGGAACGTAAAAGTTTTTTTTAACTTGCATTGGATGTAATTTGATAATTTGCTTGCAATTTTATAGTTTATTTTATTAAATAAATTAAATTAATTTAATTTTTGCATTAATGACACTTGCACAACGTATTCGTTAGAATTTTGAAACTTATTTTTATCAAATCGTTCTATAATTTATTCCGTGTCGAACTCCATCACGAATAGGTTTTATGATTATAATAAACCTCTCTCGTTTTATTGTTAGTTAAACTCGCTACTGATTCATTGATTTCTCGTAAATGTACCTATTTGAGAGTCATGAGTCATACATCAAAATAAATCACTTACAGAACACGTGAAGATATTTCAAGAAGTAATAACAGGAAGGTAAATGCTTTGCGTATTTCATTCAGATGATTCTTAAAATCATACAAAAATTATTGAAAAATTAACTTTTAAAAAATTGATTAATGATCTACTTACTATTTTTATTTTATTTAACGAAGGTGATATTATATTATTCTTTATATTGCTTCATCATCATCATCATCAGCCCACACTCGTCCACTGCTGGACATAGGCCTCTCCCAAAATACGCCACTGAGCTCGATCTTCTGTTCGTCTCATCCAGTTGTTACCGGCCACCTTTCTTAGGTCATCGTTCCATCTAGCAGGGGGCGCCCAACACTACGTTTACCACATCTCGGAACCTGTCTACTCCATCAGGCATCAGTTCTTCGACATATGTGCCCAGCCCATTGCCACTTCAGCTTGCTGATTCGCAGAGCTATGTCGGTTACTTTAGTTCTCTGTCGGATAACTTCATTTGTGATCTTATCCTTCAGTGAGCCTTTATATTGCATATTGCCTTAATTGACGAGACTTGAAGAAAATCTTTAAGACAGGCAGGCCATAGGTAGCAGCCCCGCAGTGTTTATGCAGAGGTCCACGAGCAACAGTAACCGCTTACGATCAGGTGGCCTGTTAACTCATCTGCCTAAAAAAATATTCCAAATCTCTTATTCAAAAATAATTTTTTTTTTTCTAAATTCAATCAAGGTAATGATTCCGAACGAACATATCAACATTGAAATAAAAGATTTTGAGTTTGTTCTTAGTAGAAAAATCAGTCAGATTGGAAACTTCCTGTACCAACCCATTACTGCCCACTGTTGGGCTCAGGTCTCCTCAGAAGAGGGATTATGCATAGTCCACCACGCTTGCCCAGTGCGGATTGGGGACTTCACATATCTTCAAAGGATTTTTAGAATCCTTTTCCGACATGTAGGTTTCCTCACGATGTTTTCCTTCACCGTTTTTAGTGGTGTTGGGAAAATTGCACATAAATCTTTTTTCATATTTAGAATTAGAGGTACAAGCCGGCCGGATTTGAACCCGCGGAAGGAAGCGCTTCGACCACTCGTCCACCACGACTTTTTACTGGAAACTTCATATATCTTCAATTTGAAGTCTGCTCCAGCGCCCACGACTCTCACAGTGGTAACTAGTCCATGCCTAGTGTTATTAAAATGACCCTGGCATTGTCTCTGGTAATGACCGCATTCCGTTATGTTAGTAAACTTGTTTGACATTGTATTACGAATATTTATAGCTAAGAATTGGCCTAGGGCTGGTGAAGTTTATCTTATTGACAAGAGGAATGTTGAATTGTTGTTAAGTTAGAAGGTTCAAGATATTTGGTGAAAGTTTTAAAGGGAAATGAAACATACATAGAATTGGCCACCTTATATTTTGAAGTAGATCCTACTAATGACTAACTGAAGCTTTTTCTGAATTTTGACCTTTTCTAGATACAAATATAGTATAAGTTACTTTTCAATAAAGTTTTCTAACATTGAAATTTTAAAATCGTTCCAGTAGTTTTTAGTTACATACATAAACATACATAAAAAAATCTGCTTAATAATATCTAACATACTTACATCTTAGATTTTTGGTACCAGTAAGTAGCGCTCAAATGGGCACAAAACATCATCTGCTTTAGATCAAGACAAGTTAACACATTTCAATATTAAAGAACAATTAACCAATTACAATAAAAATCATTGTAACATTAATTAACTTCCCTTTATCATGATAATCAGAAGATCAAGTTTTTAATTACGCCAACAGTATAGAAGAAACTTATAAACCCACGTGTATGGGCCTAAATAACTTGTGTTCATAGTTTATAGATAGTTAACTACACACGTAGTATAATAGAATAATTATACAGAATGAAATTTTGATTCAAATTATTCTAGTAAACTTACTTTTTTGTCTTAAATGCAGACAGCTAACGAACCACCTGATCGTAAGCGGTTACCGGTGCTCATAGGCCCCAACTCAATGTCAATAGGTTTCAGGAAATATTTAAGTTTAAAGTTGCAAATTTCATACAATAATGAAATTTATTTTCGAAGACGTCAGAAAAGATTTTTAATAACAGAAACATAAAAATAAATTAGTAGAAATTTAATTTCTACATCAATTATGAAATAATCGTCGTTAAACGAACAAGAACAAGGGACAATTTTAGTTAGTGCCATTTTTACAAATTTTTTTTATTAGACTAAGACATCAAAAAAAAATAAAGGTTCGACTAACCATAGAGCAAATGGCGATAGTGTAAACAATGTTTTAAATAAACGGTCTTTATTTCTGTTCAGTAAATGTTCTGTGGCACTATTATGTTTAGGCTGTGACGATCCGTGGGCGACAGTACGTTTAAATTTTTCATCATAGAACAGAAGGTTTTTATTCGACTTCAAAAAAGGAGGTACTGTTTGATATTCTATAAAATATTTTGTAGAATAAAAAACTAATTTAATTTTTAGGTTACAGTTTTTCACACAGATTTCTTCATTCTAACTTGTTTTTGAGTTACTTTACAATTAATTAAAGAGGATTTGGAAAAACCCAAAAATAGTTTGGGCAACTAGGTATTTATGCTTAATAATATAAAGCTGTAGACTTTGTTTGAAAACCAAAAACAAAGTATACCGTGACAACATAACAAGTGCTGTCCTTTTGTGACGCAGACGAAGATGCACGAATAATCTCGTGTAATATAAAACTTATGGACACTTTGTAGATACGTTTAGTGTGACAAATCTAACATTGTCACGCTATTTACTGTGTCATTGACATACACATGTAACTAGGCATTCATTAGATACATGTGAAGAGATATATCATAGACAATAACATCATTTACCTATCTTATTAAAAAAAAAAAAACCTTCTTCTATTTTTGAGGAATAGCACAAAAAGTACTAATCAGATCTTTATCAAATGTATCTGAGTTTAACTCCAAAGTATCTGCTTACTAACAAAAAAATATCATCAAAATCGGTTCACGCAAACTAAAGTTATGTGATGAAAAAAATAAGACAGTCGACTAGATAGACAGACAATGCAAAAATCTTTATATTATTCACTAATGTTTTATAAATAATTTTAAGCTTTAAGTAACTTATTTTTAGGCGTTATAGAGGTCCATGAGCGATGGTAACCGTTTACCATCAGGTGGGTCGTAAGCTTGTTTTTTCTTCCAATAAAAAACACAAATTGTAATGATCCACTCATTAAGAATCTACTAAAATATTTTCTCATTAGTAGTGTAGTGTAATTACTATGAAATTAAGAATTGCGAGCTCAGAGGTCATCGACTTGCCTTGAGCAATGAATCCTCGGAAACACAAATATATACAAAAAACGACGTAGAATATTAAATATAGGTAAATATATAAACATGCCTAGATATAGTTTTTCTTGTTGCAGAATTTAAACAAGATTTAAGATAGTTATTAACTAGACAGGAATTTTGAAATATATATAGGGAAAGTACACTCAATAGTGATACCTACTATTTAAAAAAATAAAAATATAGATAACCTTTTTTTTTAAAGTACAATTACATTTAATAAAACCTTCGGAAATTCATGGTATACAACAATGCTGAATGAATAAAAATACGATATTTAGGATAATACTAAACCTAAAAATATACATAACATACTTTTCAGAAAACTCTTAGCAAACTTGTTTGCTATATTTACTTTATCATGAAATGTTTACATGCAAGCTTACATTTCACGTGACAGTAAATTACCCGCAATAATTACTCCAAATATTTCTAACTGCACTTACTTAAATTAAATATAGTTCACTATAAAGTTCATTGTCCTCAATAAACAGTTAGAACAACCAATAAAGCACACTTTCACTAAACCATAAAAACTTAACTTTTTGTAACCTAAAAAAACGTGACCTCTCTACTCCTTAATCTATGGTAAGGTACATTACGCAACAGAGCCGCCAACCAGAACGGGCAACCCGTTAGTCATTCAATGCACGCTGTACGGACACAGTGCCTGTTTAAAAACAAAAAAAAACATTACGATTACTTAAAAAAACATAGGCAGTATAACGTGAACCCTGTACCTATAAACCTAAAAAAAATAGGCTTTATAGTGTGTGGTATCAGTGCCTGTGAAAAATAAAGTTTAAAAAAATTAGGCATTGTGTTTTTTGATAGGCTTTATAGTGAGTGATATCAGTGCATGTGAAGTGAAAGTGTCATCTGTCATTATTATTGTAAATGTCAGTTGTGTCAATGGATGTTAGCTATAATGCAGAAATCGTTAAATAATTTGTTAGGTGAGTTCAAGTTTAACATTACTACGAACTGTTGTTTTGTTATCAGAGGTGTAAGGACTGCCTGGTGGTAAGTGGTTACCATCACTCATGCCTTTAAGTTAATTGTTAACCTCTTCGGAAGTACCTAGTATTTCTCTCCGAGCTTTGACCTCTATTATACAATTAATAGTCTTTAAGGTACACTTACTATCAAACAAGATATGATCACAAGTTTGATTTGAATCAGTTTTGAATTTATAGTTACAAATTAATACAATCATACTATAGGCTGCGCATGCGCAATATTGTTATAACCAAACAGAAAGAAAGCTTAAGGAGGTTCCCTAAAGTTAGTCCGTGAGCGACGGTAACCACTTACGATCAGGTGGCCCGTTGACTCATCTGAATACATGGGATATCATAAAGTTTTTGGTTCGCGAATGCGATTGTGTGTTTCACTCGATTTGGCCGATTTTAAAGTTTGAATTTTGATATAGGTGAACAATAATAATATATCGTTGTATGGATTTAGACATAAACATACTTTATATGCAATAAAAAGAAACACACAAAGCTTAAAAAGAAAAAAATAACAAACAATTTACTAAAACTAATTTTTACCACAAACCAGCCATGACTCAGCATTATGCTGAAAAATTTACACAGACCAACACATTAAGTGGCAATATCCAGCGCTGGTTTTCAGTCCCAGCTGGCAGTGACGTAACAAAAGTAAAAAATTCTTTCTTTCTTTAAATTAACAGAATATTGGACTAATTTTCGTCCTTCACGGAATCTATAATCTTATAATTTCACAAAAAAAAACACCTTTATATCTGTATAATATTATTTTCTGTGTCAACCTTGACAACAGTGTACACTTGCTAAGTTCTAAGTACATAATGACGTATCAGCAGTTATGAGTGGGAGGCTTTAATTAGAGTGCGATCGTGAATAGCTGGCTTTACATCCGGTATAAACTTGATAAAATCGATATTTTTGAATGAAAATCGATTATATTATTATATTGATTAGTTTCGTTATTGTGTTAATTTGGCAATATAATTATTAAGGTAGGGGAACGAGGGGCTTGTTGTAACAGGGGTAAGTAGTAACAGGCTTTTTTCTCTAAGATCTTAAACTTTATTAACGTATTTGTTTTACTTGATTTAACCTATAAACCACGTCGCGTCGTATTGCCATAGCCAGAGTCCCGCCGACCGACGCAGTGAGTGGAATTGTGCACGCGCTTCATTTTTCCCAGGTAATATAAAATTTAACTATAGTAAAATTTTGGTTTGCGCTATTAATGCGACTAATAATAAACTTTCCATCACTTATTTACATTCAAATTTATCTACCTCTGATAATGTATAACTGTTTTTGAGATTGCTTAATTGTTTAAATAGTTATCTTAATAAATATTAAAAATCATACCATGGGGTTAGTTGTAACAAAATGCCGGGGCATGTTGTAACATGCCCCATGTTATGATTTAGATACCTACTTAGTTTTTTTCTTACTTCTAGAATGAGGGTGTATAAAAGAAAGTCAGAGCGGGCAACACAAAGCCAAGAAGTGTCCGAGTTAGCGGCAGCTGATGTTTTGGAAAAAAATGCAGTATTGATTTTTGATAAGAATTATATAATATATACAGAATAAAATATATAAAAGATGTCAATTTTGTTTAAAATAAACAAAGAAGAAATGATTAGAGATATTAGTGTTGTTTTTTTGTCGTTACTACTTGCCCCGGTAGATGTTACAACTTGCCCCAAGCACGGGGTAAGTTGTAACACGACACTTTTTTTAGAAAATAATTGATTGTAAAGTAATGACCAACAGTTATAGTATTATTTTTACTTGGTTTGGTAGAGGAAGAGTTATAGCATCCATCCACCTTTATTTGGTAGGAATAAAATCAACAGATCTTAAAATATATTAATTTTCATGAAAACTGTTACAACAAGCCCCTCGCTCCCCTACTGATTTTAAAAACGAGGAAGTATGTTCTTGATAATATCACTTATATCTCGAAGTATTGAAAAGTAACGGATCTTTTGTAGAATTCAATGAGAATCTGGATAAAAGGTAATGACGTCACACGATTAACAAAAAAAGGTAAATTGATAACCTCTTTTTGAAATCAACGTAAAACGAATAATTAATAAACAAGATAATCTTTGTACAAGTTTTTACGTAAAACCAAATTAAAGTTTGATCATTTCTTAAACACAACATATATTTACTAAACAGAATTAATTGACTTACACAATAGACAAATGTAACTTTTAATTAAATTCCTCCGAAAAGTTCTGAAGTGGCGGCTACGAACAGATAAACACAGCGTGGGTAAACTTCCCATAAGATGGAGCGATTCCCTGGTCAGGGGAAGTCATTGGATGCAGACAGCGCAGAACGAGATTTGGAGGAGGCCTATGTCCAGCAGTGGACGTCTATAAGCTGATGATGATGATACATGATGTTTCAAATGTTTGATACTCACTTTCGCATTAATATTCTTATATATAATATAACGTCTGGACAATTTGGCAAATTATTTTTTTCAATAATGGTTGAAGTTCAAGGATGGTTTTTACGGTGAGAAAAATTCGAATTATTGCTAGTAAAAAAGGGGATATAGAGGGGGGATAAACGCAGACAATGTCGCGAGCATCTAGTTTAAAATAAGTTTGATATTCATTTCGAGAAGTGTCATCAAAACAATTTGTTTAAAGAATTCTTTCTGTAAAATTATTCTGTACTTTATCCATTCATGTTAGAATTTCACGGTGTATTAGTAGTACGTTTTCAAGGTTATTTACACAATTAACTGTGGAAATTGTTTATAAATGGGACAGTGACTAAGGGCAGGCAACCTTCAGAATGATGACAAAGAATCGCTTGTTAGGATGTTATAGGGAACTGAAAAGTGAAGAATGAGTTCTATCATAGTACTTGTGGATGTCCAGAAATATTTCGCAAGTAAATACATGACATTTTGACATTACAATGCGCCGATTTTTGTCTTAGATTAGCGAACCAAACCAAAATATGGTATGTTTATGCCAAATAGGCAGTAGTAACCAAAATTGATCACGACCTTTTAAAAGGAAAGTCAAACATAGTCGAAGATAGTGTTTCCGAACGTACTCCAGACATACCTACGCCGCAGTTACACCATCTAGTGACATTTGACATACACAGACTAGTGTTTAAATAATATCAATATTGGAGCGAAGTTCCTTATCGCGCGTATTCGAAAGGGGGCTACGGAAATTCTTATGAAAAAGTTGTCACGACATTTTTTTTGTTTTAGATGCTTATCGTTCGATGGCGCTGTGATTAAAATCTTTTAAAACAATTCCTTATTTTGTTTTATATGATTACAGCTAGATGGCGCTGTGATCAAAATATTTTATTATTATTATATAATTATTATAACTAAAAAAATAAAATTTTATTACAATTTCCTCACTAAGTAATCGAAAGGAACTTCGTTCCATCCGGGTGTCCCTTGACACCTCTCAAGTTTTTTTCTTACTAACACTGACACATTATTCTCAAAAACTTCCGCAGTGTTTTAATCTACATAAATATCCTTAAGTTTTTAACGATTTGTTTGTAAATTACCTTCTGAATTTTTCTGTGATAAGCGCGTAAAATTTGAACAGTGTAACAAAAGCCGTTACGCGCGCGGTTTCTTTTTAAAACCAATGACAATAGTAAAGCGAAACTTGTTTATGATTTTATTGTTCTAAGATTAACGACCTCAATGTATCTTCTGTGTGGCCCCATGCGGGATATACTCATCTAATACATGCTAATGTAGGTACAATAATACAAGTCGTGGTGGCCGAGTGGTCGAAGTGCTTCCTTCCGAACGGGAGGTCGCGGGTTCAAATCCGGCCGGCTTGTACCTCTAAATCTAAATGTGAAAAAAGATTTATGTGCAATTTTTCACAACACCACTGGCTAAAAACGGTGAAGGAAAACATCGTGAGGAAACCTGCGTGTCGGAAAAGGATTCTAAAAATCCTTTGAAGATATGTGAAGTCCCCAATCCGCACTGGGCAAGCGTAGTGGACTATGTCTAATTCCTCTTCTGAGGAGACCTGAGCCCAACAGTAGGCAGTAATGGGTTGGTACAGGTACATGCTAATGTTATAATAATTTACTTTTAAGAAAAAGCAATACAAGCTTTTAAGATCCTGGGCATCATGTAGCAGGAGAGTACTAGCTAAAAAATGAGGCCAAACAAGACGGGTCTACCTTTAGCACACGAGTTCCTATGACCACCTTCCGAACTCATCATCAGATCAGAGCCATTTTGTCATATTATTGCATTGTCACGCGATATATATCTATGCAAAAAGTCAGCGCAATCTGAAACTGTGAAGTTTGTCAAATTTAGCTTGCAAGATTCCACGAACTTACATAGATACATCCAGTGCAAGTTAATATAAAGCTTGTAATAAAGAGGTAATGTCATGTGTTCAGTATTATGTTTCTTTAGTCTGTCAAAAAATGGAAAGTTTAAAACTATTTAGATCTACCAACTATGTTTATTATATGGTTAAATTCCCAGTAAGTTCCCATGTTAGCTTTGAAAGCTCTCCCAAGCTTTATTATGCAGTTGATTTATATTCCAAGTACAAGGTACCTTAAGGACCTCAAGTGGGGTATTAAAATACTTATGTTTAAGTGTGAGATGAAAGGGACTCGCTTTTTGTTTTATGCGTGTTCTGTTCAAAACAGGGCTGTGGGAGTTTTTGACTGACATTCGAGACGAGGTAATCAAGTCAAATTGTATGTATTCTAAAGCTACTTTTTTCAAGAATAGCACAAAAACTACCAGTTTTACTTCAAATTTATGATATAAGGTCAAAAGTGCTTCTAACAAGTAACATCGAAATCGGTTCGTATAGAAAAGCAGCAAATCGTTACATAAACCTAGAAGTACCTACTTGATTGATCTTAAAAAAATCCCACGACGATTATCACCTTTCATCTGACACAAGAATTATCCAAATCGGTCCAAACAAAACAAAATTGTATAGTCGCTCAAAAATAGTGAACTTTTATAACACAGTTTAATCCATTGCTAAATTTCATTAGTAAACAAACACGAAAGAAAACTATTATTTTCAATAATAACAAAGCGTTAAGTTTTACCATTGAAGTCACAAAAAAAATGTTGACGAATGTACAATACAACCACAAAAAAATCTATTACAGAATACTCAATCATTTCATATTATTGTTTTGATATTGTTGTGTTTTTTGTCACGTAATAAAAACGTTAAGAAGGCTGTTTGTAAACTATTAAATAATATTTTGATGTGAATAACTTATAGCTACACAAGTATTTTTTTTTTAATGAAAACGACCTGTTTTTAAAAATGGCTGAGACCAGAACTCAGCACGGGGTTATGAGGGACGGCGAGACGCGTTACGCCCATGGCACTCTTTCCCGTCGCGCTATCCTATATCCTATATAATATATATCTTAAATCGACCCGCAATATCCAGTCTTCTCGTGATCATGACGTTTGCAACAACGTTGAAATATCGAGACAACTCAATTAATTAAATATCGCGGTAAGAACCCGTTGAAAATGCATGAAAGTATTATAGAAAACCGCGAGTGTCTGAATAAGTTTATAAAAATACATATTATTATATCAGGTAGTTCAATATTTTCCTTAACAATATAAAGTACAGAATGTCAATAACTCCCAGTGCAAATACATTAAAAATCACGCCATGTTTCTAAAGCAAACTTTACGTAGATGACTAGAATACAGAATTGAGAGATCTATAAAATGCAAGATAATATCTATATGCATATGTGACTTCTGTACAAAGTTAAGCTTGTGTTATATTTAGATAGAAATGATAGTTTAAATGGAACTGACCAATTTTGACTTGTGCATTTATGGGTGACATTTGACAACCAAAGATGAATGGTTATATCAAAATGGTATTTATAAAGGCCTCATCACACAAAGACACCAGTATTGACAATATTCCAAATACATGTGATAGGCCTATGTTGCGGATTCTAACTATCAAGATTGATACGTAATTAAATTCGGATTGCGATTAATATTAATTTATTTTATGACTTTACATTTTCATATTTTTTTCATTTTTGGCGGCAATCTTCGCTCTTCCTTTTTCATGGCAACGGCAACACACCCGTTATGCCAAACACAACTAAATAAGCTGTATATAAAATAAACATGCTCCAACAGCCTATCTTATGTAATAATTCAATGGGTTTGACCCATTGAATTATTACATCTGGAACAACCATGAACAACAGAATGATGAAGCCCATTGAAAGTATGGCGATTGCGAGTAACAACGTCAAAATATCGAGACCACTCAATTAAAATCGTTTTTCGTAATTAAACTGGTAATTTCGTTGTCGTAATTAATTGACAAAGTTGTAAGAGTCTTTGAATAAATATTTTTAATGCTCTGGCAACCCTGATATTGACGAATGCAAACAAAAACTGGCAACATTATACGCGAAGTCAATGTACTGCGGTAACCGTAGAAGCACAATTCAAGTTTTTGTCATAACAACATTCGCATATAAACTGTAATATACTTTAATACACTCAAATTTATGAGTAACTAGCTACCTGGGCAACTTCGTCTGCGTCACGAAGGGCTCAACGTCCACTGGTTATGAACAGCGTTCGGCATAGTTTTAATTGGCTTCACTCTGTTGTTCACATCGCTGTATGTGAATTGAACCGCACTAAAACCTAGCAAAGTATTACACATTGTGACACTATGCGTAACGCACAACATTCTTTTATAGCACAGGATTTTACCCCACAAAAAATTGTTTACCCAAAAATTCTTTCATGAAAAAACTTTTGCTCGAAAAACACGAAATTGTAAAGAATCATTGCGTTGCACGGAAAATGTATAAAAGATGGAAATCCGGATGTATCCGACTGAAACCGGTTCAAAGAGAATAAAAGTGGAAACTAATGAGCGTGCGTTTGTAAAATACTTTATTAGTAAATTTTTAGGGGGTATTTTCGACTTTATTGCATCGAGTTAAGAGTAGGAATTGCGTATATTGTGACTTGCAGTTTTGAAGCGTTATATTGTGGATTCTAGTTTGTGTAATATCTTAATAGATATAAATCTCGTGTCACAATGTTTGTCCTCAATGGACTCCTAAACCACTTAACCGATTATAATAAAATTTGCACACCATGTACAGTTCAATCCAACTTGAGAGATACGATATCTTAGATCAAAGTCTGATGATGGAGCTGGAAGGTGGCCACAGGAACTCCGTCAATAAGCAAGATAACCTCATCGTGTTTGGACTCTAATAAAGCGTCCTGATGAGTACTTTTATAAAATTCCTGGGAAAAATCCCTATCCGACGCAGACAAAGTTGCGCGGGGCAGCTAGTTATACTATAAATACATTTAGGCTGTCTAAGAGTTTGGAGAGTTCGGTGTTCCCGGAGCGCTATGACATGCTTTAAACGAGGTTTCACAAAAGTCTTGTAAATGGGTTGTAGATGATGATTATGAGATGAGATGTTTATCTGTTGTAAAACAGGAAAAAAATCAGCTACACATTGACTATATTTTTGTCCAATTTAATTGACATTATTAGTCTAATATACGTTTATAGGTATTAGTTTCAAAATTGGCCAGCTTGGGCCACTAAATCTTGATTTAAAGATCTATGTGATCACAAAAACACTAACGGTGAAGGAAAACATCGTGAGGAAACCTGCATATCGGAAAGGGTTCTAAAAATCCGTTGAAGATATGTGAACTCCCCAATCCGCATCGTGGATCACACCTGATCGGAGACCTAAGCCCAGCAGTGGGCAGTAATGGGTTGATACCGTATTCCCATATATTAATAATTAAATATCCATCCCACGGTAATCCCACAGTCAATTGCGCTTGTCTCTATAAATTGATCCTGTCAGTGTGGTGTCAACATCATGATATCAACATCCTGTGCGATGATTTGGTTCATCCTGGATTGGAAGTGGTTATTGAGTTGTACTGGAATGCTTGCCTTCCGTGTAGTCTAGGGTACAAAAAAGGATTTGTGAAAAAAAAAACTATCAGATTCTGTAAGTATAACGGATTTGACTTATTTTGAATTTTGTAGACATAGTAATACAACATTTTCCTTGCTCCCTGTGGAGAAAGCTGTTGTGGATAAGATCATCTGCAGTTTCCATTCAAATGCTATGGGAACTGACGGAATATCATTGGAAATGCTACTAATGACCTTACCCTACTCGCTCGATGCAATCACGACAATAATCAACACATCTATTGTTACGGCAACTTTTCCTGTGGATTGGAAAACTTCAATCGTTCGACCCCTACCGAAGAATAATAATCCATGCACTTTGCAGGATCTCAGACCAATAAGTTTGCTTCCGTGCCTCTCAAAAATATTGGAGAAGGTTGTTGCTGATCAGTTGAGTAATTTTCTTGAGAGACAGGGGATCTTGCCCTGTGTCCAATCAGGTTTCCGTAAAGGACATAGTACCGCGACTGCCTTGCTTGACGTTACCGACAACTTGCTAGAAGCACAGGATAAGGGAATGATCAGTCTTTTGGTACTACTGGACTTCTCAAGAGCATTCGATTGTTTGAATATCCCACTTTTGCTGTCTAAACTAACTTTTTATGGTGCTGATGCGGTAACTGTGAGATGGTTTCACAGTTATCTGACATCTAGGCAGCAATGTGTTGAACTGGTTAATGCTTCAGGAAATAAATTACGGTCTTCTCCTAGGATGGTGCCCTGTGGTGTGCCGCAAGGATCCATTTTGGGTCCATTACTTTTCATTTTATATACTACAGACATTGTCGGTGGCATCAAGCATTGCAAGTACCACATATATGCGGACGACCTGCAGCTGTATTTATCATTCCCAAGAGATGATTCTCGGTTAGCTGTTAGTAAAATAAATGAGGACTTAGATAGAATAGCTGATTGGTCTGCGCGAAATTCTCTCGTTATCAACCCAAGAAAATCAAAATATATGCTCATTGCTTCGAAAAACAACTTAAAGTTGCTACAAGATGCAAGTCTTGATATTGCAATTGAGGATCAACCAATTGAACGAGTACTCAATGCAAGAAATCTAGGGTTGATCATGGATAGTACTTTGAGATTTGAGGAGCATGTGGCAGAGTGTGTCAGAAACAGTTTTTATCGTCTAAGGCTTCTCTACAAGATCAGACCATATCTGAGCGAAGACCTAAGAATTACACTCTGCGAATCTCTTGTTCTTTCCCGGCTCAACTACTGCGACACAGTCTATGGCCCCTGTCTACTAGCTAGAACCGAGAAGCTAATACAGCGTGTGCAAAACGCATGTGCCAGGTATTGTTTTTCTATCCCATCTCGCACACATGTAACCCCCTTTTTAAATAAAAGTAATCTTTTAAAGATGTCAGCTCGCAGAAACCTACATTTAGCGGTACTGCTTTTCGGCCTTATTAAGACAAAAGGTCCTGGTTATTTGTACACCAAATTAAAATGGGCAAAGGCAAACTCAAAGTACGGAAAGAGAGCATGTACTGCGGTCCTGTCTATGCACCAGCACAGATCAATGGTATTTCGTGGATCTTTTAAGTATGCTGCCACCCGTTGCTGGAATGACTTACCTCCCCCTCTGCGAGAACTGACGAACAAATCATCCTTCAAGGCGTCAGTCAGAAAGCATTATATATTGGCTCAGCTGCAATATACTTAACAATTTTATCTCATCTATTTTGGAACACATATTATATTATTATATTATATTTAATTCATATTTTCGTACCTTGACAAAATTATACATTTATTATTCAGTCAGTCATTTTTTAAAATCACATTTACATTCATCATAAACAAAGTATACCTAGTTGAAAGCAGTCTTCATTATTCTTGATTATTAGTATTATTAATTATTTATTATTTGTCCTCTTCCCTCATTTTATTGTTCTTTGTTGTGCAAAAATTATGTGTTATGTAACACGTTTTTTAACCTATACATACATACAGCCAATCTGTTTGTTATATAAGTGAGAATTGTCATGTGCAGGTTTAATTCTTTTGTCTTTTTTTTTCTTATTATTTTATTTCATTGTTGTTTCTTTGTTTTATTATTTTGTTTAGTAATTATGTGTGTACCTTCGTTCTGAGGTTCTGCCTGAAAACCAGCGCTGTACTAATCGCAGCAATATGCTGAGGCAGACTCCTTTTGGACACACAAACTGTTAATTTTATTTTGCTATTTATCTTGTGTTTTAAGTATGTGATGTGTGTTTAATAAATTTATTTTCTTTCTTTTCTTTCTTCTTTCTATCATAGCACTGGTTAAAACGGTGAAGAAAAACATTGTAAACATGCATATTGGAAATTTATGAAGTCCACTAAGTCTTGAGCCGAGAGAAGCCGATAGGAATGGAGTTGTACCAAACCTACGCCACTATTCTTGTAATACTTAAGCGAAGGTTACCAAAGTTAGTAAAAGATAACAATAGACATGAAGTCAACAAGATTAAAATGTTTTCTAAGAACAATCTTTGCAAAACGTTTAACAATATCTAAACATGTTCTAGTTTATGTTTAGTAGATAAGAGTAACTAGAAAACATTATAAACTGCTTTGAAATCGGCCGTCTTATCTGCTTCTGTCTAACAAAATCATATAACTCATTTGGATAGTTTTATTACACTTTTTAAACTAATATAAATAGTTATAAAAGAACGGTTATGTAGAGCTTTTTATTAAAAGAATAAGTAAGTCTCCCGTCCTCAGTGTTCCCGGAGCGCTATGACATGTACCTCTTTAAACGAGGTTTAAGAAAAGTCCTGTATCGGTAGGCGATAGTTAACGGCCCCTCTTTGCCCTGGCATTGCAGAGGTTCATGAGCGACGGTGACCGCTTACCATTAGGTGGACCGTAGGCTCGTTTATCTATCTTGCAATAAAAAAGTATTTTTGATTTGTGTTTAAATTAAAAATTTGTATTTTGAACGGACAAAATTTCATGATTTGCTGTGCGGTATGTATTTCTTTTGTATGTGAACCGATTTCAATGATTTTTAATATAAATATAAATTTGATAAAGATCTGACTGCTAGGTTTTGTGCTATGCTTGAGAAATGGAAGTCGTTTTTTTTTTTTTTTTTTTTTTAATTTATTTAAGGGACAACAAACAGCTACAACATATTATTTATATAAAAATAAAATTAAACTAAAGTATTACAATGTCGCAGCCCACAACGCTGTCCACGGATAAATATCTTAAATATTAAATAATACAGTAGGTATCGCCGTGTTTGAAATACAATATTGCTGCTTAGCGTTTAAAACAATAACTAATATTAAGAAAATAATAAAAATATATAAGAGCCATCATAACATAGTTTTTAAAATTTTTACAACTTTGAATTGGAATACAGCCTTAGTAATGCAAAACATATCTAATTCAAAAAACATTTTATTAAAGGATTCTGTCATTCTGTAAATTGGATTACGCCGACCAGAGTTGGTTCGACATGAGTTCAGAGCAAATAAAGCACGAATTATACGGATATTAGCTGATCTGGGGACTGAATATCTTAGCAAACCCGTCAAGTGCATGGCATCAAATCTACATTGAACAATGTCGTAAAGTAAATTAGCTTCCAGATATTTACGTCGATGGTCCAAACTGAGTAGTCCATATTTCTCAAGTAATATATTGTATGGTAAATAGGATCCATGACATCTGTAATGTGTAGCACGAAGGAACCTATACTGGACTCTCTCAAGACTAATTATGTATTTCTTGTAGAAAGGATTCCAAACAGGGACCGCATATTCCAACTGCGAGCGAACAAGTGTTTTATACAAGTACAAGTAAGTCGAAGTACGCTTGAATTCCGTCGATGACCTCATCACAAAGCCGTACATTTTAAAAGCTTTGCTGATAACACTGTTAATGTGATGATTCAAGCATAATTTATTATCGAAAAGAACTCCGAGATCTTTAACTATGGAAACCCTTTCCAACTGACAATCATTCAGTATGTAACTGAAATTTACGATAAACTTATTCTTTGTGAAATTTAGATATTGACATTTAGGAACACTCAAATGTAATTTATTTATTCGACAATAATATGTGAATCTGTCCAAGTCTTCCTGGAATAACTTGCAATCATTAACCGAGCGGATTGTTTTAAAAATCTTCAAATCATCCGCATATAATAGAAAATTACAGTTATGAAAGCATGTGAAAATATCATTAATATATAATATAAATAACAAAGGCCCCAGAATGGAACCTTGTGGGACCCCAGAAGTAACCCGGACAGACTCAGACAAGTAACCATTGACAACTACTCTTTGCGACCTATTATCAACATAAGAAGCAAACCAACGTAACAGGTTTCCACGTATACCATTAAAAGCAATCTTATGGAGCAGAATCTCATGATCAACTTTGTCGAAAGCCTTCTTAAAGTCTGTATACACCGCGTCCACTTGAAGACGGTTATCAATATTCTCAAAAAGAAAGTTTGAGTAAATGAGTAAATTTGAAATCGTAGATCGGGATTTTACAAATCCATGTTGTTCTGGAATAATAGCATTGTGTATCAACGGATATATTTCATTGTGAACAAGCCTCTCAAAGAGTTTAGATAATGTTGACAATATAGAGATAGGTCTATATTGTTCAACAATGTGCCTCGAGCCTCCCTTATGAACTGGTGTAATATTCGCTCGCTTCCATACCTCCGGAAAAACACCCTCTCTTAAACATTTATTAAAAATAATAAAAATAGGGTCACAAATACTAACAGCCGTGGATTTGAAAAAAGAGGCTGGGTAACCATCCGGCCCTGCCCCCTTAGATGGATCTAAATCAGTCAGTTCCTTAAATATTTTCTGTTTGTCTATGAATAGATCACTAATATACTCAATCGTTTTATCATTGTCATCGAAATGTTGTGATGAAGTAAATGTTGATAAAGTAGGGGACACTGGCTCAAATGACGAAAGAAAGAACTCAGAAAACAAGTTACAGATAACATCTGGATCACTTGACTTAATATTCTGATACTTCATAGTTTTAGGAACACTAGAATTATCCTTGCCTTTACGATTCGAGATATAGGTCCAAAAATGTTTAATGTTACTGGAGAGATTGTCTTCAATTGACTTAATATAAGAGGAATAACAAGATTTGCACTTAGTTTTAAATAAGGACCTATATTCCGAATATCTGTTATAGTCATTCAAGTTATTATATTTTTTCCACTTTATCCAAATTTTTTTTTTCTTATTATAAATTTTTATTAATTGCGGAGTAAACCAGACAGGAAAGTGAGGCGATAGAGATTTAGAGAGAGGAACCGTAGAAGAAACTATTTCTCCCAACACATTATAAAAAACTTCAACAGCTTTTTCCCCTGGTTGATCATCAAGTAGAGAAGGCCAATCTGTTTCCTTGATGTGTCTATTGATCAAACTATAATCAGCCTTTCTAAAATTATATTTACTAATAGGTTTTTTTTCCATTGTCGCTACAGTAATGTTAATTTGAGTCATAGCAATAAAAGGGGGGTGGTAAAGATCAACTGGTAAAAGTGGGTCCAGCAAAGGCTGCACTTGGTTTTCATTTTTGTAATAAAAATATTCTACATATGGGAGGTCCTACCTGGAGGCCAGGTCGGTCGAATGTACCGGGTACGGTGGGACCTTGCACCGGTTCCAGGTCGTGCGCGGTGTTCCACAGGGGTCCGTTCTTGGACCCCTCCTGTGGAATATCGGGTACGACTGGGTGCTGAGGGGCGCCCTCCTCCCGGGCCTAAGCGTCGTTTGTTACGCAGACGACACGTTGGTCGTGGCCCGGGGGGACGACAACAGAGAGTCTGCCCGTCTTGCCACAGCGGGGGTGGCCCTCGTCGTCGGCAGAATCAGGAGGCTGGGCCTCGACGTGGCGCTGCATAAGTCCCAGGCCCTGTGGTTTCACGGGGCAAGGGCGGTGCCGCCCGTCGACGCCCACGTCATAGTCGGAGGCGTCCGAATCGAGGTCGGGGTGCATCTCAGGTACCTCGGCCTCGTGCTGGACAGCCGCTGGACCTTCCGGACCCATCTCGAGGCGCTGGTTCCCCGTCTTGTGAGGACGGCCGGCCATCTCGGTCGGCTGCTTCCGAACATCGGGGGACCCAGCTACGCCGTGCGCCGCCTCTACGCGGGGGTAGTGCGCTCGATGGCCCTGTACGGTGCGCCCGTTTGGGCCGAGCCTCGCACTCGGGCAACTGTTGCCCGGTACCTGCGTCGGCCACAGCGCATCGTAGCCATCAGGGTCATCCGCGGATATCGCACCGTCGGGTTTGAGGCGGCGTGCGTGCTGGCGGGGACGCCGCCCTGGGAGTTGGAGGCGCTCGCTGACGATTACCGTTGGCGATGCGACCTTCGCGCCCGGGGCGTGGTGCGTATCCTGCCGGAAGCGGTCCGGGACCGCAGGGTCCAATCTCGGCGGTCCGTAATGGAGTCGTGGGAGCGGCGACTCGCTAACCCCACTTGGGGTCTGCGGACCGTCGAGGCGATCCGCCCCGTCCTCAAGGATTGGGTGGGTCGTGGCAAACGTGGACGCCTCACCTTCTGGATGGTGCAGATGCTGACCGGGCACGGGTGCTTCGGAAGGTATCTGCACCTGATACAGGCAGAGCCGACGACGAGGTGCCATCACTGTGTGAGATGTGAGCGGGGACCCAAGAAGGTGTCGTGTCTCGCTCAGCACGCCCTTAGCGTTAGAGCATCCGGGGGATGGCGGACCGCGCTCCCCGACCCACGCTGGTTCTGACCCAGCGGGGTATTCCGTGGGAGGGTGACACGCGGTCCAGCCATCTTGGCGGGCTTCGGATAGCCCGCCGACCGAGAGAGCCGGTGGCCGTATCGCCGGCGGCTGCCGGTTCGGCGTCCGGAGGGGGCGGCGCGACGGGAAAGAATGCCTCGGGCGTAACGCGTCGCGCCGTCCCTCATAATCCCGTGCTGGGTTCTGGCCTCAGCCGGGGTTCGGACGCTGAGTGTGAGCGGTTGGAGGTTTTAGTGCGGTTCAACTCCCACATACCCCGCCCGCGGAGCGGGCGGGGATCCGGTGATTTACTCCAACTAAAAAAAAAAAAAAAAAAAAACATATGGGAGGTCAGAATTGGTCTCGAATGATGAAAGGAACCGCAGTCGGATACCGGTTTCCCCACACGTATGTAGGTTATGGGAATTTGATGGTGTTTTTATTGGGTCGGTAAATATAAGGCTGCCCGCATCGTTGATCTAATACACACTGTATTGAACAAAACAGTACAGTGTCTCCAAACAACCTATATTAAATATTTAGTGTTTTACAAAACGTTTTAAAGAGTCAGTTTCAAACAATTTAAAATTTAAGTAACAGACAATTCATTTAAATTGTGAAATTTTTATTAATTTTTTCATCGGTAACGTAACACGACACATGTGGTCGCTAATATCAAAAAAACTCTACCAATTTTTACAAGCTTTATATTAACTTGCACTGAATGTAACCATGTAAGTTAAGTAATGTCCGTGGTGCTTTTCTCAATTCAGGCGTAATGCATTTTCAAGTTTATTTAATTTTCTCCCGCTTTGCGAGAAGGGATGCCGAAACTTATGTTTTCCTACTCCTTCTATCATCTTCTGATTAAATTCGTTGCGGGGCCCAAGACAAGTTAGCTTTCCCTCGGGTTCCTGGGCTTCACTGCTCAGAGTCATTACGATGGTCGCCGCTGTGGATCTTGGCTACACAGGAGTTACAGTGGTGGGAGTGAGAGGTGGGCAAATACCCGTATTCAGGATCTTAAAGCTTGTTTTTGAAGTTTTCTTTAAATTAAATTATTGATTTTGATTGTTTCTAACTGGCATTTTGGAACTCTAAATTTGTATCAGTATAAGATTGAAATAATCAAGGAACACTGTTACCTACGTCCTACCTTTAGAGACCTTCTTTAAGCCTCATTTGAAGAAGTATTATCAATATTATGTGTATGTGGGGACCCTAACACTGTTGCGTAATCAGTAATACGGATTGCGGTTGGACTAAATCATTGCAGTCAGGAAATGTAATGGTGATCTCATGGGGATTGGATCATTGGGTATATTTATAATATGGTAAATGATAATGTATGATTCAGGGAAGTTATAAAAAATAGCAATCTGTTTATTGGCAATTTTGTTGTCAATAGTTTTGATAGCGTGATATATGGTTATGATTAGTCTAGTATATTTTAAAATAATGTCAATTGTTTATGTTGTTATTTACTGTACTATTGACATAAGTATTTTCAATAGTTGTCAGTGTTTAAAGGTAAAATCTAGACAGAATAATTGAAGCTGTAACTCAGTCTTGTCGATGGTTAGTCTTTGGCCAATAAGGTTAGAACTGTTAGCTTACAACTGCGAAGGTTCGACGATAAATGAATGAGAATTAGACTTTGTTCTTTAGACTAAAATCTTACCCATCTGATGGTAAATGGGTACCACATACCACCGCTTATGAGCATCTCCAAGACATTGGAGACCGTTCCCCATCTATTCTACAAGATTTTTCTAGAACTTCGTTTCAATTGAGGACGGAAATTCATCCTCGTTAGAAGCAACTCCTTCCAAGCAGAAAAGAACGATCTAAATCGGTTTGTCGTAAAAAACTACGTTCTTAAACATAGTTCATAAATTACTTGTTAAAATTTGATTAAAATTATATGATATCTTATTTCTTTCTTTTGTATTAAACAACGATAATCCGAATCGGTTCACCCAAATTAAAGTAATACTAAAAAAAAAACTTGAGAGGTGTCATGGGACACCCAAATAGAACGAAGTTCCTTACGATTAAAAGATATCTTATATTTTTTTTCCTAACGTAACGCGCGGTAAGGAACGTGTTTTAAAAGATTTTGATCACAGCGCCATCTAGCATTAATCATATAAAACAAAATAAGGAATTGTTTTAAAAGATTTTAATCACAGCGCCATCTAGCGATAATCATCTAAAACAAAAAAAGTGTCGTGACAACTTTTCGTAAGATTTTTTTCCGTCTAGCCCCCTTTCGATAACGCGCGATAAGGAAGTTCGTTCCAAAAATATACGTACTAATGATGGGATGATTGTGACGCTGTAGGAGGTAATCTTTGGATCTACTGAACCGATTTTGCATGTATTTTGAAGTTATTTGTCTGTCTCATAGGCTATAATAGTTTTATATTAAAACTAGCTGACTCGCGGAACCTCGTCTGCGTCACAAAGGGCAACAGTTTTCACTTTTCGTGTCATTTTATTACACCTTACATTATTATATGTAAAAATAAAATAGTATAATGAATATAAAGACAGTAAGTCTTGATAATCTCCTTCTTTTTAAAACTATTCTAAATTATATACTAGTGATGAGCAAGACTAGGTAAGCAAGATCAAGATCGAGACCGAGACCAGACAGATTTGAGCAAGACCAAGACTGAACAAGCAAGACTTGGTCTTGTTTTGCTCATCACTATTATATACCTGCTACTAGATAGGTTTACTTTAAATTGTATTTATACGCCTCAAGCATTTAAAGTTTATGACGAACTGAGATAGTTTGAAAGTTTGGAGCCAGAATCATTGGTTTTAGAGGTAATTGTATTTCGTTTTATGTGTTTTGTTTGGGATCAATTCGGTTGAGTGGTTTTTATGAGCAATGATAGTGGGTAGGACGTCGCGTTGAAGCACTTAGGTGGGCCGCAACGCATCGGACTTGATTGTTGAAGAATATGAGTGTAATGCCGTTAAATGATATGTTTTAAGTATATATTTGAAACTTGCTGCAAAACTTAAAAATATATACTTTTAAACATAGATACAAAAGTTCTTGTTCAATCTAAAACCACCCAAAATAAAGTTATGCGAGGACGAGTGTCTGTTTTCTAACAAAAAAGGATCATTAAAATCGGTTTATATAGAAAATAAATACACGCACAAAAGCACAGCTAATCGCGAAGTCTTGTACCTATGTTAACTATTAACATTTTTAAACACAGATACAACAGTTCTTTTCGATCACAACTTGACAATCTTCCCTATTTTGAAAATCGGTCAATATTACGCAACCAATTTAAATATATGTAACAGTTAAGCCAACATATCAGGTTTGTTCAGTACCACAGTACATCTTAACTGGGTCGGTTATTGTAAGTTTATTAGAGCACACGTGCTCGCGTGAGAATGTACTTATCGTGGTAGATATGTGATATGTGGTATGTGTGGAGAGTAGTGGATTATGTGAGTTTGTCTGCAGAATTAAAAAAATGCATAAATGACGAGGTTAATTTAAAGATGAGTTTTCTTATGAAAAACATAAAAAATACAGTAAATAAACATCATGATTTTATTTATTTTATGATATGAGTTTGTTTATCGTGAAAAAAGTAAAAGTAGCATAGCATAGGAATCGGCTACTATCTACTTTTATAACCCTAAGTGGTTCACCCTTAATGTCGAATGATGGTCTTGGTCTTGCAAAAAAGCAAGAGCAAGACTGCAAGACCAAGACTAGGTATGCAAGACCAGACCAAGTCTTGAAGTCGTGGTCTTGGTCTTGCTCAAATATGTCTGGTCTTGCTTTGCTCATCACTACAGGCAACTAGTGTTTAATATTAAAAATAAAAAACAAAAAAAATCAAAGCAAAAAAAACGTAACAAATTCAAAACAGCGATTTTCCATCAAACACGTCATACTTCGAGATCCATTCCATCATTTAATATTTCATGAAGGGAATCCATGGAAAATATAAAAGATATACATAGTTAACGATTATTTGAATATTTTATAGGGTTCCGTCAGTCGGGGGTCCGTAGCCTTTTAGTCGTGTCAAAGAGATTTGGTGTTGAAACTCTGTTTTTTGACCAACAATTGTCAATTCATCTGTATTTTTAGCTTATAACTTTTGTTTGGTTGGACCGATTTGGATGATTCTGGTTTCGAATGATAGGTGATGATTTAGACGCCATTTTAATTTATTTAAACAATAAGTACTTTTGGATATGTGTTTAAAAATTTAAATTTTAACCGCTTCTTTTCACCAACGCGTAATAGCTAGTGTTTTCAACCTCATGGTAGTACATAGTTACATCCACTGCAAGTTATTATAAAGCTTGTAAAAAAAATATTAAAAGTTACACTTGATTTTTTTTAGCAAGCGTATGTACTGTACTTGTGCTCCACATAAGCTTTACTTCTGTTAAGTAATTTATTATGTGGCTTAACCCGTCAGTAGCGCATGTAATCTTGAAACTCATAATTTGAAACAATATTGATTATCGATTATTTAAAAAATATATTGGATATTCCAATATCGATATTAACATCGAATTATCATAAATCGTTTTATTTTTGGATCGCATCCAATATTTGCATAAGACTAAAAGCTACAGTTCTTTATTAATATTTCATCTCAATTTATTTTTTTACTACATAATACTATTTGGCTATGTTCTGGGTTCAGACCTTAGCCGAGGTGACCGAGAGTGTGAGCGATGGGAGGCTTTAGTGCGGTGTGATTCCCATATACTCCACCTGAAATGTGGGTGGTTTATGATTAAGATGATAAAGTTTGTTCGGGACAGATCTCTATAAGTCATAAGGCAGTTTTGTTATTATTTTAATTTACAGATTTCTTTACGGCATTTCATCTATTATTTCTATTTAACTTAAAGATAATTTCATTTAGATTTCCTACTACATGCTTAATATTCTTTTTATATTACGATTTTTCGTGACTCTTTACTAATTTAATATTTTTTTTGTTACAGGTAATTAAAGAAAATACTGACCATATCACATAATAGTAAGTTTGCAGGAGTCGATAACGATAACCACTTACCAACAAATAAGCTTTAAGCTCATCTACTAAACTAAAAAAGGAAAAATCTACTGGGTCAATTTTAACCCAACCCAAAAGTCTCAACTAACGCATCGAACGTGTTAAGAGGTTTATAGAACCATTTTACTGGAACCAAACCCGTAAAAGCGATCCTATTTCGGGACAATAGAAAATTAAACTTACAGTTAGAGCTTAAAGTTCTATTAAGTATTTGTATGCAAATTACTGTCCTCAAATGGAATTATCACAGAATAGTAGCGTACAGAAGTCAAGCTTTATGTTTTAAAACCGACGTCCGAGACCGCATACTGTGTGGGTCACCAGTTGTGGATATAGATGGTATTAGGCCATAGGGAGATCTCCGACCGGGCGAGGTAGTGTGTGGTGGTCAGGCCGAAGCCCACTGTAGTAGATTTCAGATGTCGTATATATGCGAAGATTTCTGCAAATGTCATAATCGCGATTCAGTATCTCGCGCGTTATTATTGACCGCCACAATTGCATGAGTGGAATTACTTTAATTACTTTATTTTGAATTATTTTGAACCAATTTCGATGGTTTATTTTTCTGCGCTCACATGCTCCATCTTTTTGTGACACAGATGAAGTTGCGTGTATCAGCTAGTTATCTTAAAAATAGGTAAAATGATCAGATCCATGATCAGATCCATTATCTCACCAATTTGTGTCAATGTTTACGCGGACCACTCAACTACGACAGAACAAATATTTTGAAATACTTCCCTACACTATATCCACGCTATGGGTTATGGTAGAAAAATATGGTAGAAATAACATTGGTTTATGTCAATATTAACAGCGAATAATTATAGAACGAACAACTTCGTCTGCGTCACTTATGTACTGTACTGTAACAACCCATTACTGCCCACTGCTGAGTTCAGGTCTTCTCCGAAGAGGGGTTAGACATAGTCCACCACGCTTGCCCAATGCGGATTGGGGACTTCACATATCTTCAAAGGATTTTTACTTTTTAGAACCCTTTTCCGATATGCAGGTTTCCTCACGATGTTTTCCTTCACCGTTTTTAGCCAGTGATGTTGTGAAAAATTGCACATAAATCTTTTTCATATTAAGATTTTAGAGATACAAGCCGGTCGGTTTTGAATCCGCGACCTCCCGTACGGAAGGCAAGCGCTTCAACCACTCGGCCACTACGACTACACTTCACTTAAGTGCTGAAGGGTTAATTTATGATACCTACAATTGACATCACATTGAAAACGTCTTAAATTTTCTATTTCGCTACCTTATTATACAAATAATACACATATAAATCTTCCTCTTGAATCGCTCTATTGAAAATACCGCATCGAAATCTTAAATGTACTTTTGAAGTTTAAAACATACATGAGGACAGAATGGGAGGTGACTTTGTTAAAAGCACATATGTATGTCTATATGTCCCTATGAATCTAATTATGTATGTCTTTAAATTTGACCAAGTTCTCGGTCCCAGAATCTCTACAATCTTTGACATATAGATATATCTTGTTAGATCTAGTTCCCACGACTTATGTTGGCATTTCTTTGAAGTCACCGCTTCCCATACGATTATTATTTTGATAAAATTTTCCGTTTTGTTTTGTTCCGGCCTACACCATTAACATTGTAAAGAAACATACTTAAAATCCTTCAAAATTATGGTAAATCCGTAATTCACATTTCTTAAGTCCTCTACAGAGAAGATTTGTAAAAAAAAACTACAAATCTAGGCATATAGAGACACACAGCGGGAAGCGATTTTATTACAAGCTTTATATTAACTTGCACTAGATGTAACTATGTAAGTTCGGGTGACATCTTACAAGCTTAATTTGACAAACTTTCCGGTTTCCGATTGAGCTGACATTTTGCACGCAGATGTATATCGCGTGACAATGCAATAATATCACAAAATGGCGTTGCCAACGTAAATAAAGTTATAGAAGTCATCTAAGACAAGTCTTAGATTGAAGTCAAAGTGATCTTAAGTTGTAAGCCACAGATGTAGGAAGTAGACAGAACTGTGGTGCATAGTCGCGGGTTCGATTCCTGGTAACATAATACTATGAGATACTGGTATTTGTAGCGATATGTCTTCCGGGGTATATGATGCTTATACTAATTTAACCACTCAACAGGGAACGTCACTATTCGCTATATGGCAAAACTGGGGATTTAGTTCGGAATCTAAATATCGTGTTTGAGCCCCTTTTTAAAAACATTTTTTCCAATAATGTTTAATTTTGATTTTTAATTAAATCTTATATTTCGTAATCATCTCCGTAAAATATGAGACGATTAAAAAATGTAAACAAAACAAGTTTTAGAACTGTGCTCAATTTTGACTCCTGCCACAGACTTGGCAAAAGTAAACAAACCAATTTGGTTGCCGGTCCCAGTTGAGGTGATAATAGATAGATGCATAGTCATATTAAAGAGCTGGTATTTTTACAAACATTTGGAGAAGAATTCCCGATACATAAAGGAGTTCGTTATCCAATATCACTCCTGTGGGCAGTAATGGTTGTTAGTGTTGTTACAGTAGGCACATGTACAAACGATCAGAATTGAATTTGAATTAAAATCGGATTGCGATTAATACTATTTTATTTTACAACTTTTACAATTTACACTGTTTTTTTGGCGGCAATCTTCGCTCTTCTTTTTTCTTGGCAACGGCAACACATCCATTATGCCAAACGCAATTAAATAGGCTTTATGTGAAATACACACTACAACAGTACAGTAAGTATCACTACTGATAATACACACAAATACACATTTTTTTATGATTTATTAAATTAAGTTCCAACAATACCATTCCCTCCATTTTACCAGAAACGTCAAAATAAACTCCAAAAAAAAACAAAGTACGTAAACTCCTGTCAGTTGCCGACGTCCCCGTTATTACACCTGTCACGAATGACAGCTGTCAAAACATATTAAATTGAAACTCGGGGAATAATTGTAATTAAGCGTGGCAACCCTAAGGGCTGTGACACTAATCATTCATCTTGAGACAATGATGAATAGGAACCCTTCGCGACATTGCATACCTTCGAATGTATCTAAGATGTAAGGCTTAATGTTGTGTAGTTATTGAGAAGCGGAGCGGAAAGAGAAGAATTGTACTTCAGTACGAAAGAAATTAGCTTTCTGATGTATGCTTATATCTTTAAAACGTCACAACGGATTATGATGCGATTTTTTTGATAAATAAACTCATTCATTAGGAAGGTTTCTAAGTAATGCTATCATAATATAGTAAAAATATTGAAAATTTTAGGGGTTTCTGATGGGATGTTTTATTTTTTCTGCGCTTACATCGGTGGCTTAACGTTCTGTTTGTGACACAGACGAAGTTGCGCTGGTTAGCTAGAATCATAAATGTAATTTTGAAACACAAAAAACAACAACATTTCTAAAATTTTCTTTTGTCTTAACTTACTTTTAACAGGCTTATATTTCAAGAATTATTTTATCGAAAACACATAAGAGCTAGTTATTCAGCTAGTCTAAATATTATTCCATTTAAACCAAAGCACCGACATTATGTTAAATCTCAATTCTCTTCAATACAACACATCTTAACAAAAATAGACCGTATTTTCATGCAGTTAAGGTTCCACTCATTTCAACACAAGCCTTTATGGTTCTAGCATAGACTGCACCGAGTATTCCTATAGAAAGTGCTATAGGAATATAGGCTTTATGACAAGTGGGTTAATGTAGTTTTTCGCTTGCAGCAAATCCCACATATGTATAGTTGATATGCAAATACATAGTTTCAATATTCGATATTGGGATGTATGGGGATCTTTGATTTATAATATTATTCTGTTATTTATGGGACGTCGTTTTAGTAAATGGATAGGAGATGTGTTTGGGTTATATTTTCTATTTTTATAGTAAAATCAGAAAAGATTTTTGACAATATTATTTTTGCATGAAATACTTCTTAGTGCTTAATAAAAATGCGACTTTACGGCGACCGTAACATTCCTTTGGAAAAAAGAATCGTCCAAATCGGTGAACCGAAACAGAAAAATAAACAACTTAATAACCTCAAAATAACTGAGTAAGTTTGTACCTACTGTAATTTTAAAATAAATGAAAATATTCTTAAAATTAATAATTAAGAGTTGTCATTCTAAATTATATCTCTAAATCATAATTTTGTTTTGAACAGTTTAGTTTTTTTTCTATTAAGTATCAAGAGTTTTAATTTGAAGACAGATCTGTGTATCTTATGGTAAAATAACAAAAGTATTTATAATCATCTGCCTACATGGCAATAAAAAAAAAAAAATCATCGCGACAATAAAGAAAATTTTGGCTCACAACACAACAAAGACAATGTTTTTACACGAAATAACATCCCTACCGCAACTATAACCTCAATCTCAGAGGGACAACAAAATGGCTGCCGTGTAGTAAACCGGACCAGCCTAAAACATCTAATTATAGCAAGGCAATCAAGAAAATTAACACTAACCAGGGCGAGAATATCGCAATCTCGCAAATGATCCCGCTGGAGAGTTTTATTTGATTCTCGCGGGATGCGTCCGGGATTGTTAATCACGGTGCGGGATTACGGGATCTATCCCGTCACGGCTGCGAGAAAACACGGGCTTTACTCGTCTCGGTTTTTGTCTTGGCAGTTGGCATGAATTGTACAGTTTTCGGGGCTATTTTTTGCGTGATTAACGGATATTTTATGAAATTTTGTTTGAATCGTGTTAAGTTGGTAGATATTTAGTCTTGGTCCTCGCCATACAGGTAAACAAACCAACGGGCCATCTGATCGTAAGTGAGGATTGAACCGCACTAAAACCCCCGCCCACACTCAGCGTCTTTTTCCCGGCTGAAGCCAGAACCCAGCAGGAGCACGAGGTTTTGCATGGCAGCACGATACGTTACACTCTACAGCTTTACCGTCACGCGTAAGAGTAATGTATAAATGTAGTACCTACATAATTTATTGTAAAGAAAACTTTTTAAATATAATTTTTTTAAGATCTGACTATCACGTAGTAGTCTAATGCTAGCTAATACAAATAAAACGAGCCAAAACACGACGGGTCTATCTTGTTTAGCACAAGAGTTCCTTCACCTTCCAAATCCATCATCAAATCAGCGCCATTTTGTCATATTATTGCATTGTCACGCGATACACATCAGCGCGCAAAATGTCAGCTCAATCGGAAACCGGGAAGTTTGTCAAATTTAGCAAGATTCCACGAACTTACATAGTTACATCCAGTGCAAGTTAATATAAAGCTTGTAAAAAGTATTACCACTCTGCCGGTCGGAGTGTGAGGTGTTAGGTTATTTTCTAGAAGCTATGCCTAAAACTGATCTAACATTTTCTACAAACAAGTTTAGATATTGTTCTATCTCCTGCAACGTCGGTTATCTGATGTTAATATGACGTGCAACAGACAGACTATCCAACTTTACCGAACTATCTGTTTGTAGTTTGTTGCAGTATACGAAACAACAAATATAATTATAGTAATTGTAATTATGAGATGGAGTGTTAAATTATTTATTACTAGCTGGCCCACACAACTTCGTCTGCATCACATAAGGAAATTTTCTCACCGTTTAAACCTTCCCTGGACTTATACGAATTTTACAAGATTAAAATAAGCCAAATCGGTTCAGTCGTTCTCGAGTTTTAACGAGACTAACGAACAGCATTTCATTTTTATGTATAAGAAGATAATTGCACTGAAAATTTCTTCATTTAATTTTTTTTTATTTTGAAAATAATACTCGATATATTTGCAGTCACGAAACTGAAAAATCTGAAGTCCGTTCGGAATCAGTAACGTGTTTAAATATTACTTACAATATACACGAACGCCACAGTGTTTTTTTTTTTTTTTTTTTAATTATGGCACCAATCAAAATTGTCTTGCGATATACATACATATGCGTCAATCGGAAACCGGGAAATTTGTCAAATTTCGCATGCAAGATTCCAGCCAAACTTACATAGTTACATCCAATGCAAGTTAATCTAAACCTTATAAAAAGAGCATGAAACGTACACTCATAGGACCTTCAATAAAGTCTAATCAGCTCCGAAGTGTGAACGTGTGTATGTAATATATTAAGTGTACAAATAGTAGACTTCGCAATAAATCGTCTGAAACAAGCTAGTCGATTTAATTTGATTAATTAGAGTATACGTTAACCGCGGTGAGGTTACGGCGTGATGTGTGCTTTAAGTTATGGGAGATAGAGTTTATAATACATTTGAAACGAAAAAACAAGATAAAATGTATTTGTAGTATTATAATTAACTAAGTAATAATAAAGGTTATGTTACCGATGGTCAATCATAATCATAATCTAATATATATTATAAAGGCGAAAGTTTGTATGGATGTTTGTTACTCTTTCACGTAAAAACTACGGAATGGATTTGAATGAAACTTTACCACAATATAGCTTATACATCAGAATAACACATAGGCTGCAATTTTTGATAATACGGGACGAACCTGAAGTCCACGCGAACGAAGTCCCGGGGAAAAGCTAGTGTGAAATATATATCTAATACTCGTATAAAAGGCTGAAAAATTTGTTTGTGAACACTCTAATCTCGGAAACCGATGCTCTGGTTTTTGAAAATTAAAATAACTTTATTGACCACTTTTGTTGATACAATATTAATTTAAATTCCCTGTTCCTTAAAGTAGGCTTATCGCCTGTGTCTTAAGGGACAGTTCCTTCCCGTTTCAAGTCGACATAATTTGGTACATACAAGAATGATTGCAAAAGTTACAAGTGACAAAAAAAAGATAATAAACAGAAAAAAAAGTTTGAATAATTCTTTCAGTGATTGATTTTTCATTTATCGAGGAAAGCTATAAGCTTTGAAGGAACAAAAAAAACTTATTCTAAAAGTCCAATAATAGAACCTATTAGATAAAAACTGCCTCCTCTCATAACTTGGACCACACACACCTTCCAACTAATCCACAATTTATAATACGAATGTTTGTTTACCCTTCGCTCTCACCCT
The DNA here is from genome assembly GCA_030269945.2 of Trilocha varians. NCBI lineage: Eukaryota > Metazoa > Arthropoda > Insecta > Lepidoptera > Bombycidae > Trilocha > Trilocha varians. Next base: position 9,900,838 of record AP028277.1, on the reverse strand, counting down.
AAAACCACCCTTTGTTCACGGTTAACATTTACTACAATTATATTCGTACAAATAAGGGATGAGGGTTGAATAATGTTATTATACTTTTCATTATATCACACGTAGTCATCATTTTGTCAGGTTAAAAAAAAACTTGAGAGGTGTTATGGGACACCCGAATAGAACGAAGTTCCTTTCGATTAAAAGATATCTTATAATTTTTTTTCGTAACGTAACGCGGGATAAGGAACGTGTTTTAAAAGATTTTGATCACAGCGCCATCTAGCGATAATCATCTAAAACAAAAATAAGGAACGTGTTTTAAAAGATTTTGATCACAGCGCCAGCGATAATGATCTAAAACAAAAAAGTGTCGTGATAACTTTTCGTAAGAATTTTTTCCGTCTAGCCCCCTTTCACAACTCGCGATAAGGAACTTCGTTCTAATAGTTTTGTAACCGGGCCACCTGATTCTGTACCCACCCATTACTACCCATTGTTGGGCTCAGGTCTCTTCAGAAGAGGGTTTAGGCATAGTCCACCACGCTTGCCCAATGCGGATTGGGAACTTCACATATCTTCAAATAATTTTTAGAACAAGAAAGACCACGTTACCGAAAGGGCCACTTGATTGTAAGTGGTTATTGGCTCATGGACCTCTGCAATTTCAGGGGACACTGTCCCGCTACCTACGACCTAGCTTTAAGGAATAAGCCTTATTTGAAGAAGGACAAGTCACAATTCGTCGCCTCAGTGCTTGTTTGGCCTATCTGACATTTTTTACGAAAATGACTTTTTAATGCAGTATTATAAAGAATAAAATTTCCATCCGACTGGTAATTTTTTTTTCTAAATATTAAATTCTAAAACAATAAAAATCTCATTTCAATTTTTTTCTCAACACGGCACTTAAAGAAAATTCCGTGCTTGTTTGCTGTCTCCTGTAAAATTTGCTCGAGTGCAGATAGGCCAAACAAGCACTGAGGCGACGAATTGATATATCCTCACAATTACATTGCAGAGGGTCATAAGCTATGTTAACCGTCATCAGGTTGTCTATGGGCTCATTTATCTATTGCATTTACGATGTTTTCCTCCACCGTTTTTAGCCAGTAAATTTCAATATAGAAATCCAATCCCGACTGGAACCCATTGTTTACAGACCACTCCCGAAAACGAAGGCTGGTGTTAGTACTATTAATTCAAGCGATGTTAAGCTTTTTGCAAAAAAAAATCGTCTGAATGGACCGGTTTTCTAGCTCATTATCACAGGTATCCCTAATACTACCACTAGTCTTCATTTTCGGGAGTGCTCTTTATACACCTTGTATATGGTAGGGATAAAATAATACCCAGTTTTTAGTAAATTACCCGGTTTTTTCGCCCTTTCCTCGCCATTTAAAGGAATTGGGTCAACTCTTTTGGGCGTTAATTGGTTGCCGATTGATGTCAATTGGTTGTTAACCGGCTCGAAATGGTTTCGTTTATTAACCAATTACACTGGTCTCTTTCCAGATTAGTGGTTTTAAATGTTATTGATCTGTTGATCACCGGTTTTTGTTTCAGTGGTTTAGAATTTTTTTTTTTTCATTTCCGTCAATTTGAGGTTATGTGTGTATTTTTACATATTTTACACACAGAGCGCTATGCCTTGTTCTTCTTCAAACGAAGCTTGAAGAGAGTCCTTAAAGGTAGGCCGTAGGTAGCGGCCCCGCAGTGTCTTCTGGCAATGCAGAGGTTCTTGAGCGACGGTAACCGCTTACGATCAGGTGGGTAATTGTCCACTGTGGTGACAAATAGCGCGCGAGATCCTAAATCGCGCTATCGACACTTGCAACGTTATATATACATCATCTGAAATCTACTACAGAGGGCTTCAGTCTGACTGAGCATACACCACCTCGCCCGGTCGGAGATCTCCTATTGGCCGTAGTCTCTAAAATAAAGAAAACATAAGTAGGTTGTGGGTAGCGTATCTCTGACATTGCAGAGGTCCATGAGCGACGGTAAAGACACCCGATCACGTGGTCTTGTTCTTCAGTATAATTTGAACAACCTATTTTCTTTGATCTAAATGGATCAGGATTAATCTCTAATCCTCTAAAAGTTCCTAAATACCTCTAATGGCTAAACCTTTTTGTAGAAACCGGAAAGGGAAGTAGTTTGCTCAAATCACTAATCCGGCGACGACTTAAAAGGTGAGAACTGGGGACTAGCCCAATTTGGTGTTTGTCCAGTAGTACCATCAGTATTAGCTACCATCAGCAACCCATCCATGAGCACCCACCACTTACCATTGCTTGAGCCAGTAACTTGTCTACTCGACAACTCAATTTTCAAGCATTACTCCAAAAAACCCAAAACATGCAAAGATATCAAAATTAGCTCATAGGTTCAAAAGCTATGCTTTAAAACAAAAGTCGAATTGTATACATACTACTTTACAACTTGATAAAAATAGATATTTAACTCCAAAAACGCGCAACAGTTTTTCCGGAACATTGAAACAAATGACAAATTAACACACAAACCGGGTACACGGTCACAGAATATATTATGTACAGAAGTAAACCTTCACACAAATCGAGAAAAGTATTGTTCTCAAAGAAAATATTTTTTCTTAGTGTATTTATTTATTTATTTATTACTTTATGCACATAAATGGTACAATGTCGGACTTAATGCCTAAGGCATTCTCTACCAGTCAACCAAAGGTGGTGTAGAGAAAACAATGGTAGGTGCTCAATTTGATTTATTATAAAAATATATATAATATATAAATATAATATAATAAATAAAATTTCCATACATAAAATACTATACTACACAATAAACCTATGCATAATTACATGAAAACTACAATAATACAGGGTATTTACCCACAAATACATACGAATATAAGAAAGATCTATTGAGAAGATAAGCCTGCCAGTTCCTCGAAGATATAATTTCGAACTTTCACCTTGAACGTTAAGTGTATTCTTATTTATTAATGTCGAATGTTTCAAAAAAGTAAGTAAACATAAAAAATATAAAAATATTTTAAAGTCAATTATTAGGTGCTAGTCAAGACACCACTGGCTAAAAACGGTGAAGGAAAACATCGTGAGGAAACCTGCATGTAGGAAAAGGGTTCTAAAAATCCTCTGAAGATATGTGAAGTCCCCAATCCGCACTGGGCAAGCGTGGTGGACTATGTCTAATCCCTCTTCTGAGGAGACTTGAGCCCAACAGTGGGCAGTAATGGGTTGGTACAGGACAGTCAAGACAAGTAAACGAGCTCACCTTGAACGTTAAGTGTATTCTTATTTATTAATGTCGAATGTTTCAAAAAAGTAAGTAAACATAAAAAATATAAAAGTATTTTAAAGTCAATTATTAGGTGCTAGTCAAGACACCACTGGCTAAAAACGGTGAAGGAAAACATCGTGAGGAAACCTGCATGTCGGAAAAGGGTTCTAAAAATCCTCTGAAAATATGTGAAGTCCCCAATCCGCACTGGGCAAGCGTGGTGGACTATGACTAATCCCTCTTCTGAGGAGACTTGAGCCCAACAGTGGGCAGTAATGGGTTAGTACAGGACAGTCAAGACAAGTAAACGAGCTCAAACACGATGTGTCTATCTTATTTAGTTTAGGAGTTTCTATGGCTCTTTTTCGATTCTCTAATGAGATCAACGCCATTTTATCATATAACTAGCTGACCCGCGCAACTTCGTCTGCGTTACAAAGGGGTTCAAACAGTACTCGTAATGCCGTCGACTTATCATTAAAACAACGATACTCATTTAACGTTAAATTCAATCTCGGAACGAAATATTAAATTTTAAAAACATAAAAGTGGTTATTGTGACTAAACTATGATAGGTAGATATATGCTGTCGCGGACTTTTTTTTTTGTCTTACTAACACCTAAAAACCCGTAGTACATCATTTTGTTCTATTGTCAAAAGTTTTTGCAGCGTACGCATAAATAGGTTTTCGATTTTTCACCTTTTGTTACATATTCGATATTTTCATGCGGATCCCTAATTTTTTTGAAAACAAAATATAATAGCTTATAACCTTCCTCAATAAATGCACTTTCCAACAGTGAAAGAAATTTTGAAATCGGACCAGTAGATCCTGAGATTAGCGCGTTCAAACAAACAAACAAACAAACAAACTCTTCAGCTTTATAATATTAGTATAGACTAGCTGCCCCGCGCAACTTCGTTTGCGCCAATCTCAATTCAATGTCAACTATTCGATTTTTTTCTCGCTGTAAATACCATCCTTGAACTTCATCGAGAATTTAAAAAAACAACAATTTCTAAAATAAATATAGCCTAAGTTACTCCTTATAACATAAACTATCAGTCATTGAAAGTCAGCCCGTCCGAATCGGTCTAGCCATTCCAGAGATTAGCCAGACAGACAGTGGCCACCTTCCAGCTCCATCATCAGACCTTGACATTCATCGTCTACGCAAAGAACTCATAAAGACGCTTCATTAGAGTCTAAACGCGATGAGGTTATCTTGCTTATTGACAGAGTTCCCATAGCCATCTTCCAGCTCCATCATCAGACCTTGACATTCATCCTCTACGCAAAGATCTCATCAGGACGCTTCATTAGAGCCTGAACACGATGAGGTTATCTTGGTTAATGACGGAGTTCCCATAGCCACCTACCAGCTCCATCATCATACCTTGACATTCATCCTCTACGCTAAGATCTCATCAGGACGCTTCATTAGAGCCTGAACACGATGAGGTTATCTTGGTTAATGACGGAGTTCCCATAGCCACCTTCCAGCTCCATCATCAGACCTTGACATCCATGCTCTAAGCAAAGAACTCATCAAGACGCTTCATTAGAGTCTAAACACGATGAGGTTATCTTTCTTAATGACGGAGTTGCCATAGCCACCTTCCAGCTCCATCATCAGACCTTGACATTCATCCTCTACGCAAAGAACTCATCAAGACGCTTCATTAGAGCCTAAACACGATGAGGTTATCTTGGTTAATGACGGAGTTGCCATAGCCACCTTCCAGCTCCATCATCAGACCTTGACATTCATCCTCTACGCAAAGATCTCATCAGGACGCTTCATTAGAGCCTGAACACGATGAGGTTATCTTGGTTAATGACGGAGTTCCCATAGCCACCTTCCAGCTCCATCATCAGACCTTGACATTCATCCTCTACACGAAGATCTCATCAGGACGCTTCAGTAGACCCTAAACATGATTGGCTGGGTCGATTTGGATGGGACTTTCAATGGCCGAGCTTATGTAATAAAGACTAACTTTCTTTTTTTTTTCAGTTGTAGGAAATCACCGGATATGTGGGAGTTGAACCGCACTAAAACCTCCAACCGCTCACACTCATCGTCCAAACCCCGGCTGAGGCCAGAACCCAGCACGGGGTTTGTAGGGACGGCGCGACGCGTTATGCGCTCGGCACTCTTTCCAGTCGAAATACGAATTACTCAATATCACTGGTTCACCGACCACTTTAGTCAGAGCTCCAGTTGCGACGATTCACCATATAAATGGAGATCTCTTTATGTTGGCCAACAAAACGTAATACCCATCGACGTTATTTCACTTATAACTTTGTTAATACTGAACCGATTTTGATAAAACAACGACTAAATGTTAAGTGAGACTTGCCATAATACATTACAAAAAACCCCAACTAAATTGGTTCAGCCGGTTCGGAGATTAGCGTGCACAAAGATACAGACAAACAGACAAACAGACAAACAGACAAACAGATAAACAGACAAACAGACAAACAGACAAAAAAAATCTAATTGCATTTTTGGCATCAGAATCGATAACCAAACACCCCCTGCTAGTTTTTTTTTGATATTTTCAATGTACAGAATTGACCTCTCTACGATTTTATTATAAGTATATAGATTGCATTGTCCCACGATATACATCTGCGTGCAAAATGTGAAGTTAGCTGAATTCAACTCGCAAAATCTCATACGTACATAGTTACAATATAATTTAAAATGAACCAAAGTGTCAGCAATACTAGTCAAAGTGATAAATTCCTGTACCAACCCATTACTGCCCACTGTTGGGCTCAGGTCTCCTCAGAAGAGGGATTAGGCATAGTCCACCACGCTTGCCTAGTGCGGATTGGGGACTTCACATATCTTCAAAGGATTTTTAGAACCCTTTTCCGACATGCAGGTTTCCTCACGATGTTTTCCTTCACCGCCAGCCAGTGGTGTTGTGAAAAATTGCACATAAATCTTTTTCACATTAAGATTTAGAGGTACAAGCCAAGTTTTTTTTTTTTTTTTTTTTTTTTTTTCAGTTGGAGGAAATCACCGGATCCCCGCCCGCCCCGCGGGCGGGGTATGTGGGAGTTGAACCTCACTAAAACCTCCAACCGCTCACACTCAGCGTCCGAACCCCGGCTGAGGCCAGAACCCAGCACGGGGTTTTGTGGGAAAGCGCGACGCGTAACGCTCTCGGCACACTTTTCCGTCACGCCGTCCCCGGACGCCGAACCGGCAGCCGCCGGCGATACGGCCACCGGCTCTCTCGGTCGGCGGGCTATCCGAAGCCCGCCAAGATGGCTGGACCGCGTGTCACCCTCCCACGGAATACCCCGCTGGGTCAGAACCAGCGTGGGTCGGGGAGCGCGGTCCGCCATCCTCCGGATGCTCTGACGCAAGGGCGTGCTGAGCGAGACACGACACCTTCTTGGGTCCCCGCTCGCACTCACATGCGTTGGGGACCCGAAACTCTTAAAGGGCCAGATTCCGGGCGAGATCCCGGTTCCGGCCCCTTGCTCGACGGCGGCGGGTTGTTGCGGGGCGGAGAGAAGAATAAATTCTCTCCCTCGCACTCCCCGCCACCCTCTTCTGCGAGATGGTGGACTCGCAGAAGTCTAGTGATAAATAAATAATCTTTACTTCTGTTCAGTAAATCACTTCGTGTCTCGCAAACCCGGGTAATCCGGGTGTAATCCCGCATACCTCGCGAACTATTATCACAATTACCCGGTTTGTGACCCGGGTAAACATTTTCATTTCATTACCTAAGATATTCCGGGTATCTCGGATATGTGAGCTATCCCACTGTTGGGCTTAAGTTGTGTTAAACTTTTGATTGTAGGAGCTTTAGTTAGAACTTTAGTGTAAATTAAATCTTTAAACGTTTAAACGGTTTTTAATTATTAATATGATACTATGTGTGTTTTAGTAATATAATTTCATTCAGGTATTTTCATATTGCACGTAATCTTTTAAAATTATTTGTGTGTGTAAAAAATACTACTCTTTAACAACAGCTTAAAATACCGAACAAGTACCACCCGGCGTCGAGGTGGAGTTTATCCCTACTAAATGGAACCACCACGGTCATCCACGGTTCGTTTCAGGAACACTTTTTTGCCACGCACCATCCGGCTATGGAATAAGCTCCCCTCCTCGGTATTCCCTGAGCGCTATGACTTGTCCTTCTTCAAACGAGGCTTGAGGAGGGTCCTTAAAGTTAGGTCGTAGGTAGCGACCCCGCAGTGTCCCCTGACATTGCAGAAGTTCATGAACGACGGTAACCACTTCCTATCAGGTGGGCCATTGGCTCGTCTGCCTACATGGCAATAAAAAAAAAGTATTTATATCTATCGATCACTTTATAACGCCTCAACTACTGAACTGATTTAAACTAAATTCAACATATAGAGAGAATCACAGTATTCGACATATTTTTCTTTTATTTTAGCACCATTGATTTTCTCACATTTCAAAACCTACAATATGAATACAACATAATATGACATATCCGGTTTATTAAACGACATAGTTGGCCGATGCCCAGTTTTTATCAGTGCGGCGGTGACGGGGTTAGGTTAGACACAGCTTACTTTCTTACATCACTATGTAGTATAAAACAAAATCGTTTTCTTTGTCCCTATGTTTGCTTATTTCTTTAACTTTTCGTAGTTTACGCAATGGATTTGGATGTTTTTTTTTTATAAATAGAGTGATTCAAGAGGAAGGTTTATGTGTATAAAATCTTGAGAGGTGTCAAGGGACACCCGGATGGAACGAAGTTCTTTTCCATTAATTAGTGAGGAAATTGTAATAAAATTTTGACTTAAATAAAATATTTTGATCACAGCGCCTTTCTAGCAATAAAACAGAATAAGGAATTGTTTTAAAAGATTTTAATTGCAGTCATCTAGCGATAATCATCTAAAACAAAAAAAGTGTCGTGACAATTTTTTCATAAGAATTTCCGTCTAGCCCCCTTTCGATAACGCGCGATAAGGAACTTCGTTCCAAAAACATGCATAATATAGTCGAGAAACACTGATAATTTTAACGGTTTTTGATGTGAAGTAAATAAGCACATTGCACTAACTGAATTCCCGTATCATCCAGTTTTTATAAAACCTTCATACAAAATACATACAAAACCCCTAAAATACAGTAAATATAACACAAAAACACCCGGTTTATTACCCGACATAGTTGTTCGATGCCCGGTTTTTATCAGAGCAGCGGCGACAGGTTAATCCGGACGGGCTGGGTGAAACCTAACTATATCGTAACGCTGTCGAACGAGACGATTTATTACTTTATTCTACGTTATTTTGCCAAATAATTGCGTTATCTTGTTTAAACGGGTTTTTATTGGTGTTAAAATGGGTAGGTTTTTTGGTTTTATTCGGATTTGTTAAAATAAATAAAAATAAAATAGCCTTTACTCAGACAAAAATGATTACAAACATTTATACATTACTAACGCTAAACAAAAACAAAAAATTAAACTTAATCTAACGTCTGTGTGCCATTTCTGGCAAAGGCCTCCTCCAGCTGACTCCATTGTTGCCGGTCAGTAGCAACTCTCGTACTGCCAGCCAAGGTTTTTGTTTCGTCCACCCAGCGTCTGAATGGTCTTCCCCGTTTTCTTTTATTCGGATTTGTTAAGTATGGTTTAAAATGATTTACGAAAAAAAATATTTTCTCTAGAATAAACTAAATAAAGACTCGTCCGAACCCATCACGGGGTTATGTGGGACGGCATGACGGGTTACGCACCACGGCATTTTTTACCGACGCGGAGTCTAGCATCGTCTTAAGCTTCAGAATACAAGACAAGGTCCTACAACTATCTGATTTAAACCCTCTGTCATCAATAAGTTTAGTGCATTTACATATACCCTTAAGTATATGTATATCCAGATATAAAACAGACTTTAAAAGCCTGAGATAAGGTACAGAATCCAGCGGCTACATCTAATTAGTTTGTTCAGACCGCACTTGTTATGGTTAATGTCCAACCGTATAATCCGAGGCTCATGGTCTGTTTGTACATACCCGAAACGTGGTTTATCAGCCATCGGAAGGGACAGGTGGTCCTGTGTCAATTTTATATAAGATTTTTTTTATTAAAACGACCGCCTTCCTTTTTAAGAGTATCTTGAAAAATACTAGATTTAAATGAAATTCATGCGATTTTACGTTGTAAGGATTTATTTATCAAAAAAGAACATCGAAATCGGTTCAGCTAGAAAGGTTATGTCTACGCAAACACGCACAACAAATCGTGAAAAATGAGTTACAAAAACCAACATTTCAAAAAATATTATGAAACTGTGTTAAAATTGTATTATGTCACACATAAATGTTTTTCTTTGTTTTCTTTCTTTTAAAATACCTTAAAATATCACACTATAAGTAATATTTGTTTAAAAGTACTTTACTTCTGTTCATATAGTCATTATTATAGTCGTGGTGGCCGAGTGGTCGAAGCGCGTCCTTCCGAACGGGAAGTCGCGGGTTCAAATCCGGCTTGTACCTCTAAATCTAAATGTGAAAAAGATTTATGTGCAATTTTTCACAACACCACAAACATCGTGAGGAAACCTGCATGTCGGAAAAGGGTTCTAAAAATCCTTTGAAGATTTGTGAAGTCCCCAATCCGCACTGGGCAAGCGTGGTGGACTAAGCCCAATCCCTCTTCTGAGGAGGCCTGAGCCCAACAGTGGGCAGCAATGGGTTGGTACAGGCTAACATTCATTATTATTCTCTTCTTAAGATTCTAAAATACATTCCGACCCACAAATGTATCAAATGGAATTACTATTAACAGTAGGTACTGTTTAGGACTAATTGCTAGAAATCTTTATCTCACGATAAAATAAGGTTTCTGGTAATTAATAAAACGGTTATCTTGCTAGTCATACCTTATATGTAATTGAATGATAAACCAAATGGAGAAATTTTAGTATATTTTGATAGAGAAATCAGAAGCAGGCTTATTTATTTATTTATTCAACATAATACTTTTATATTTACTCGTTTGTTAAGATTGAATGACAAATACTTTAATTTCGTGGTTTTCCTTTCATTTAATCAATCGTGTTTCTTAGACAGATTTGATCCTTAAATTCACTATCGCTTGATGCAATAAAATACAGGGTGTGATTTTTTTGAATTGTAGCAGGTTCGATTCTCGGGTGTACGAAGAAAAGTATAAAAATGCAGTTGTTTCTTTTAAAATATGTTTTTTACTTTCAGCTAAATTCAGTCATAATCACTATTTCGAGTACTTTCCCTTGAAGGGACGTTTCAAATTCCACCCTGTATAATATAATTTAATGTTCTGGAGTTTTTTATTTCGTAACATAAATAATAATTAAATTCTATTCAGCCAAAATTTTGACCACTTATCAATATAACGGATTCTTAACATGAATTTCCACAAGAGCTTTAAGCTTGAATAGAAAATTTAACTTAAATCGTAACCAGCATGCAGGAAGTGAAGTTAAAGTTCAATTTGAGGCAAATTGTCGGTATGTTTGAGCTTCGAAGCTTTCGAAGCTTCCGGAGCTTCCGGACAGTTTTTCGCGGAATGGAATTCCGAAAGTTTGCATTGAAAATGTTTTGCTTGATTTTTCACTTAAAATGTAATTTGATTTAAATTTGAAGTGGAGCTTTTGAAGTTTAGAGCTTTTCTGTTTGTTATTGAGTATTTTATATTGGAAAACATATTATGTGGATATGACATTTTAACCCGTAGACTAACCTAACACCTATTCTTAATACGCAAAAGTTTAAGGAAAATAATTATTTTTGTTTGAGCTCAGAAAACTTGTTTATTCCCGTCTTTATATCAAAACCTTGTTTTTCTATAACAAAATGTTTAGTAGATATTTTAGATATTGTAAATACATCATTTACTGTCTTACTCAAAATTATTTTATAATCATAATCTACCAAAACTGTAACTAAGCCTACATATTCCTAAATCTAAACCTCTCAAAAAACTCCACACGACCGATCCCAATATTACAAGTCGAAAGCCCTATCATTTTACGACACACACGGACACGCCGTCTCCCGCAGATTGCGCGTGTGTGCGTGCGACGGCCGCCCGTGATTGATCGAAGCACTTAGCGCGCTAGTGTGCGTGCACTAGGGTTGTCAGTACGTGAACAAAATATTTATTTCTTCGGTAAAAATGTGCTGAGACTATTTTCGTGTCGCTAATGGAATGAACGGCGCACTGAATAAAGTGTTACAATAAGAACTGTCAGGTGTAATGGATATCGTAGTTTTTTTTTAGTTTTTATGGTCAATGGAGAATTGGAGTGTTTTTTAAATAGTGTTTCTTGAAATTGTTTTCTGTAATAATATAGTTTAGTTAGTAGGGGGTTTGTCTGAATCAATAATTGTACTTCTTTTTATGTTTCAACAAATTACCTTAGGTGAATGTTTAGGTATATGTGAAGGTTTCTTTAATGTGTTTAAATCGTTTGACATTACAAATACTTTATTGCTGAGTTCGTCTATGCTTCAAAAGATCTTTTTTGTCCCGTACCATTCTGATTTGGAAGGCAATCCTATCTTCGTTATTTTTAGGGCTATGACATGCCCCTCTTTAAGCGATGTTCTGTATAGTAAATTGGTTCTGTAAAGGCTTGTAATGTCCTGGCATTGAGATAAACGAGCGAAAGAAGCCACTTACTGTCAGGTGGGCACTAGTTTCGTATATAATATGTGTCTTGTAATAAATATGGTTTAGTTATAAAACTCCTACATCGATGTTATTTAAACAACATTTGACTAGCCTATGAAAGTTATTCTTCTTCCCTGTATTAAATAAAAAAAAACTTAAAAAGTGTCATGGGACACCCGAATAGAACGAAGTTCCTTTCGATTAAAAGATATCTTATATTTTTTTTCCTAACGTAACGCGCGTTAAGGAACGTGTTTTAAAAGATTTTGATCACAGTGCCATCTAGCGATAATCATCTAAAACAAAAAAGTGTCGTGACAACTTTTCGTAAGATTTTTTTCAGACTAGCCCCTTTTCACAACGCGCAATAAGGAACTTCGTTCCAAAAGGTATTTGAGGGCTGACAGAAAACAGTGTCGCAAATTCATTCTTCTCAGTAAACGTTTGTGTATCTGGACGTTTAAAAGATAATTGTGGCAACCCTATAAAATCTAGTAACAAAGTAAAGAAGCGTGTTCGGCGGTGACTTCTTAATCTCTTGTCCAAACGCTATCCGCTTACTGTAAGACACGGTGTGATTTATAAGCGGTAGCGGGTTGTAAATTTACACGCCATCAAAAAAAAACTTTTGAAAATTATTATAAGGAAATTTCGTTGAAAAACCTTTTAACAAAAAATTTACTAAGAATTGGATTTTATGAAAAAAAAATTGTATTTAAAAAAGTGAGTAAGTATGGTTATTTTTTTAACTGACTTTTTAATCACGCCGATGATGGTACAGTAATTACCTTTTATTATTTAGTGATTTGTGAAGGGTGGAAAAAACTTTTTTCTTATCACAGTGACAAGACGATATTTTAACGCTAAATAAACGAACCTTCAACCCACACTGATAGTGAGTAGTTTATATTTTTCTTTTTTTCTTTAAACGCAAGTAGCGCAGCTCCTTATAAACTTTGAGGAAAACCGTTATCCAGCAGATGATGATTAAAACGCTGTCGCTTATGTTCTAAACCGCTTCTCTAAGCTGTTAGTGTGTACAGCTGAGTGTATCAGCCACAGTGCAAAGTTTTTGGGAATATCGACCAATGAAATATCGAAAACTTTTTGACCTACTTTGAAAAGAGTGCTACTTCGATACTATTTTGATTGCTTACAAAATTGATTTTTGTAGAAAATCTCTCATTTGTTAAAGGCTCAGTGTTTTGAAAAATCTTTTTAATTCAAATTTTGGACTTTAATATTTTTTTTGATAATTCTTTATCATTTTTTACGTATTTTGTGAAAAAATCAATTATAAAATTTTAAAACAGAAATACCTATATGTAGCTTGATGTTTAACAGAGATAGTTTAACTTCCTAACAGGTTTTTTTTTAATTGGTCAAGCAACAAAACAGCAATTAAATCTCTCCTCTTCATAACACAAATCAACATTTACTTCTGAGTATATTCTGTAGCTTAGAATCTCCTAGCTTTCAGACAAAACCAATATTATTATCTAGAAATTAGCATATCTATGTCTGGGCAGGCGTGTGTTATCTAAATCTCAGTTATCTGCCTGTTTACGAGTAGAACACGGTCAAGTTAATCCGCGGACACGCCCTAGTCTTGTCTCACTTTAGGGATGGGACATGGATTTGTTAATCGATAAAATATCGAGTTTACCTTGACGAAAATCATTGAGAAGGTTTTGTTAGTAAAAAGAAGTTTAAAAAAAAAATTAAATTATTTTCTTACTGTTTTTTTGAAACTGCGTCAGTATGACTATTCTTGGTCATGAGCTTTAGATCTACTAGTCCTTTCAGTATCTGAAAGTATTTTTTACTAACATTAAAGAGAGAAAAAATTGTAAGTTTGCCAGTTGTTCGTGATGTAGGATCTTAGAATTTACTAATTGAAAAATATTTCGAGTGAGTAATTATTTTTTTTATTGCCATGTAGGCAGACGAGCCAACGGCCCACCTGATAGGAAGCGGTTACCGTCGCTCAAGAACTTCTGCAATGTCGGGGGACACTGAGGGGTCGATACCTACGACCTAACTTTAAGGACCCTCCTCAAGCCTCGTTTGAAGAAGGACAAGTCATAGCGCTCTGGGAATTATTGCATACAATAGATACATAGCGCTATTATCGACTAGAATGCGTCTATTTGTTGCATAAACGAGTATTTTACTAAGCAGTATGCATATTATTACTATTGATACTGATTTTGTTGCAGTTTTTTCAATAGATAAAATGATTCAAGATACCTAGATTTAAGATGTAAAATATAAAAAAAAACTTCTTTAAACACTCGCGGTTTTCTACATTATTACTAAACGGGTTCTAACCACGATTATTTTTAATTGAGAGGTCCCGATATTTCAGCACTGTTGCACAGCAATTTCGAGGAATAGCACTTTTAATCGGGGTGACGGCTTCAAACTATCCTGTATGTGGAATCAAGTGTTAGACGAAAATAAAGCCAAAAAATCTAGTTTTGAGACGGCAGCCGATACTGTCAGTGTGGTATGTCGAAATGTGAGTTCGAGTTCCAGTGGTACCGGCAAACGAACAAGAAAGAGGGTAGACAGATTTGTCTGCTCTTAAATGACCTACCCGCAGTTCTTCAGTCTTCCCGTGATCATGGCGCTTGAAACAGTGCTGAAATATCGGGACCTCTCAATGTAAAATAATCGTGGTAAGAACCCGTTTAGTAATAATGTAAGAGATATAAAAAAACACTGATATATTTAAACACTTTTAATATTACATACTAAACAATATTTTTCTACGCTTACATCATTAACATTGTCTTCAAATCGTGACGAAATTGCTCAGATCAGTAATTAATAAAATAATAGGCTTAACTAATATCGGCTGAAACAGCAAACTGTGGTAATACATAAACAACACGCGTCGCCTTGTTTCTACTGCTTATCGACTAATTGATAGCGAACTCGAAACACCTGCTCTATCGTAGGGATGAGACACTATCGATAAATTTAATTTACTACAAATCTTCTATAATATAGATATGAATCGAAAATGTGTTGCTAAGCGCATAACTCAAAAACGCCTGTACCAATTTGGACAATTCTTTTTTTAAATGTTTGTTGAAGTTCAAGGATGTTTTTTACAAGAAAAAAAATCAAATAATAGACATTGAATTGAAAGTGATGAAGACGAAGATGCGATGGTCAAATAGCAAATAAAAAATTTCTTGCTTTAACTTTCAACACATATAACTTTCAACCACTCAATTAATAAATAATCGTGGTAAGAAACCGTTAATTATGCATGATTTTTATTTTTGTTGCTATTACACTTTGCTGCATTGATAGGTATATCCATTCTGGTTATTGTAAAGGACAAACTTTCATTAGTAGGAGAAGAAACCCGATGTTTTAAAAACACATAAATAAAAAATTTTAATACGATACGGGTTCAGATACAGTACTGACAAAAAAAACTTTAGAGGTGTCAAGGGACACCCGGATGGAACGAAGTTCCTTTCGATTAATTAGTGAGAGAATTGTATTTTTTTTTAAGTTATAATAATAAGTTACTTTAAAACAGCGCCATCTAGCATTAATCATATAAAACAAAATAAGAAATTGTTTTAAAAGATTTTAATCACAGCGCCATCTAGCGATAATCATCTAAAACAAAAAAAGTGTCGCGACAACTTTTTCATAAGAATTTCCGTCTAGCCCCCTTTCGACAACGCGCGATAAGGAACTTCGTTCCAAAAATAATTGGTACCTATATTGTTTTTATCGATAAATACCTTTTCCCATCACTATAACATTAAGATATTAGTGAGAAGGCTCGTAACACTAATATAATGACGATTAATGAACTATTAACATTACAGCTTATTGTGTACCTTATTATTTATGGGAATAAAGACTATAATCATTACGAAAATGAATGTGTTTATTTGTATTTAATAGACTGGAGTTCGATATCCGTTTATTTAATCCCCTAACAAACAAAATAACTCATGGATATATAAAATATCCATAAAAAAAACTAGTTGTTGCATACTTGTATTTAAAAAAGTCAAAACGATTCCAAAACTAAAAGAAATTCTAAGTTGTATTTCGACAGGTCATTCACCCTTCAGCTGGTCAAATTCACAGTTCTCTGCATACACATAAACCTTATAACTCAGTTCGACGTACATTTGCGGCTTAGTAACGTACGCTCCAATATCGATCGTACTAAATCACCAATGGACTGCGAAGTCGGGCATATCTTACATCTACGGATTACCATAAAATCAATGTTACGGTCTGACCACGGTGTTATGTAAATCATGTTTTAATCCTTTGATTTAATATATCTAGAATTCTAGATTAATTTAATGTATTCGGAAGAATTTTGTTTGTTTGTTTGAACGCGCTTATCGCAGGAACTGCTGGTCCGATTGGAAATATTATTTCAGTGTTGGATAGTCCTTTTATGCTAGGCTAATAAATAGACAAACGTACTAAAATATATGACGGGGTGATAACAAGGGAAACCAACCTATTCACAGTGCGGGTAGTTGGAAGTGGAGACTTGCTATAAATACAGGCGTTGGTCGCTGTTATTATTCATTCGTGTTTGAATTGTCGAGGCGAACGGACCTCTTGATGTAAAAATAATAAACTGTTAAAACTCGCTATTTTGAAGTTTTTGTTCAACAGTGTTGAAGTGGACATTGTGACGTTATTCCTGACAAAACCAAATGAAGATCGACTATTTACAACGTCATTACATCTCAACACACTATTTACGCCGTATAATAAATTAGATAAAAAATACCTACTTTTGTTGTTAGTAAATTAGAGTCAGGTCAGTTTTCAATAAAATTATATATATTTTGATACTGAATTTGAAATGTCTGACGCTATTATTAAAAGCTAAACTAAGACAGACAGACAGACAAGAAAAAAACAACTTTGCTAGTGTTAAATTAGTACCATTTTTACACTCTTTCAAAAGTAGTAATGACAATTTTCACTGTTATCACAACAGAATCCCAGCTCAAAACCATCCCTGGAAAAATCCAATTTTTCCTGGAATCCTCGAACCATTAAACAAACACGAGCTTTGACAAATCACAGGAGTGTCAGCCAGTGGTTGGCGGACAGGATGATTGATTATAAGCGGTCTCCGAACGGTATGGAATGGAAAAACTAAATGATTGTTCTTCTGTCGATATGGTTTTGGTCTCCAAACGTGACATGGAAACATTGATATTTTTACTTTTGTTTAAGTAGTTACTTATTTTTAGATAAAGAATGGGATCTATGTGTGTTTGTCTTTGGAATCGTAGGTCATGAAGAAATAATTATAATCAAGAAAAAAAAAACAGAATCAGATTAAAAATGACATCCAAGATGGCGACCAGAACAAAATGTTGATTTCCATATTTTTTTAAATCTTTTGGGTCAAAATGAAGGGTTTTTTATATTTACCAATTTATGATATTATGTATGACGGCGTAAATAGTGTGTTGATGTGTAATGACGTTGTAAACAGTCGATCTTCATCTGGTTTTGTCAGGAATGACGTCACAATGTCCAGTTGAACACTCGATGATCAACACTTTTGAATAAAAACTTCAAAATAACGAACTTTAACAGTTTATTACATTTACATCAAGAGGTTCGTTCGCCTCGACAATTAAAACACGAATGAATAATAACAGCGGCCAACGCCTGTATTTAGAGCGAGTCTCCCCTTCCAACTACCCGCACGGTGAATGTCTGTGAATAGGTTGGTTTCCCTTGTTATCACCCCGTCATGTAATTTAAATTATAAAATTTGCTACAACTTGGGCCACTTTGGGCTAATGACATTTTTTCATCTCTCTATATGGATTTTAAATCAATACTAGGTCTTATAGTCTAGTCTAGAATAGGATTAATAATTGTCATTCAAGTATTAAATACTTTTTCTATAGGCCTAACTTTAAATAATTGCTAAAACATAACGGATTCACATTTTCAATCACTAAATTTCATCTCATCAATTCTACACCATTTCTTCTTGAATTTGTTAAGTATCTCAATCGGAATAAGTACATAATCTGTAGATTATGAAGCTTGCTACAAATATATCGGATTTCGGATCTGTCTGCGAGATATCTCGTGAACACTCGATCGACTCTTTAGAAATGATGTTTCCTCAATTTACAGGGAGTATTGCTACTTACAGTGTTTTTGTTTGTGCGACAAAAATAATCTTAGATGGTGTGTTGAAAAGGTTATTTTAAGGTGCTTTTAATTACGTTTAAGTAGAATATTTTTAGAGCACTCTTAAATTGGATGACTACTAATTTTGAATTGATTCTCAGTTTTTTTTGCTTAATGATTTTGACGGTTTTGTAACAATACCAAGACATGGGGGATCCGATAGTATTGCAAAATCTCATGAGCAACGGTTATCACTTACTAAACAAATACACAAACAAAATAAAAATTGTAAACAAAAATTAAAGAAAAGTCCTGTATGGGTAGGTGATAGATAACGGCCCCTCTTTGCCCTGGCATTGCAGAGGTCTATGAGCGACGGTTACCGCTTACCATCAGGTGGGCCGTAGGCTCGTGTAACTATTAAGCAAAAAATAAAAAAAACAAATTAAGTAACAATAAGTTCTCTCCCACTTAATATTGAAATTGATGTAAACCGAATTCTTTAAGGCATTTTC
The DNA here is from genome assembly GCA_030269945.2 of Trilocha varians. Classification (NCBI taxonomy): domain Eukaryota; kingdom Metazoa; phylum Arthropoda; class Insecta; order Lepidoptera; family Bombycidae; genus Trilocha; species Trilocha varians. Next base: position 9,882,196 of record AP028277.1, on the reverse strand, counting down.
CAAGTTTATTCTTAGTTCAAAGACACTATCTTGTACTTTTTTCTGTACAATGTATCTAGTACACAATATATTTTTTATTGCAAAATAGATAAACGAGCTTCCGGCCCAGTAATCTCCTAGTAATATTAGATCGATGCTAACTAAGGAGTCAAGAGTAAACCCAACAAGTTCGCCAACGTGCTCGCCTTTCTTACTCGCTCGTGTGTCACAGTAACAGCGACAATGGCTGCTTGTGTGTAATAACATGGAAACGACTTCGATTTCAGATATGTTCGAACATTCGCTAACAAATTTATTTTACTGTAATGATTCACTCCTGTGTGTATTGAGGTACCTTTTGTGTATTATAAAATGTGGCTTACATGAGGGTGTAAATGTAATTTTGCAGTGTTCTTTCAATCGGTATGAAACAGAGAGAGGTATATCAAATCAAAATTCATTTATTCTGAACATCAGTTCAGAAATGGTCTCCGACTCAGCATGTGTCGTCGGAGCGTCGATCATAATAAACGACGTCCGCGATGCTGGTATTCTGTCGGTACCACGCTGAGTGACGTTCACATTTACTCAACTTAGACGTAATTACTCAATTACAATTCATTACTTAATTACAATTACTTAATTACACACAGTGCTGCAGTACTAAACACATCAAATAAAGAAATAAAGAAAAAAATATAAAAAAAAATAACAATAATTGATACACCACTATAAAATCGATATTTCATATCGTCTACCCTCAAAAGTCACTTGATGCTCCAAAATATATTTTTTTAATTTTGCTCTGAATGATTCGACTGTTAACGTATATACGAACTCCACCTTAATGCTGGGTAGTGTGGTGATAGAAAGAAGTTGGAATATTACAAGTTAAGCTTAGGTCCCTATTATAGGTGACCTAACCTTTCTTCGTACAAAAATCAACATAATAATGTTGGAATTTGTCTCCGAATATGAAACGTAAGAAAATTTAAGCTTCTAACTTAGTTTTGTAGAAAAATTCACATCTGATTTCGGTCTCAGTAAAGGATGATAATCAAAACAGTAACAGTCTGATGCAGAATGGAGAAATGGTTGTAGTGTAGTACAAGTTCTCGGAAAATAGCGATTTGACTAAAACTAAATCATTATTTCTAACTTTCCAAAAGTTAGTTATCAAGTTAGATGTAAATTTAGTTTTTTCTTGCCTAACTGCGAGTTTTCGATGTATATAGTCGTCATGGGGTCCCATTTATTTTTACCAAAATCAGACAAAAGTTATTGAAACTATGTTTCGACAATATTCGCGTATCTTAATAACTGATTTGAAAAAGAAATAGGAATGATATTCCGTGGACTTACCGTTCGTGGGTCGGCCCGTCCGCGAAGCGAAGCTTTGGTCGCCGTCGTCGTTGAAGCCCTCACAAACTCCGTGGAATATATCACACAGTCCACAGGTCGCTGGTGAAGTCTTGGGTGTGTAGTTTTTGTATTAAGAGTAGTGTGAACCTTCGCGTCGGATATTAATTGCAACGTTTGTAAGTTCGGCTGTTGCTTGCGCGTTCAAACATGAAGTCTATCTTATTTGTGTTCGCGGCAGACAATGAGCGCGCGACGCACTTGGCTCCTGGCTACCAGAACGAACGGCTTGTCCACAGCCCACGGAAACATACTCCGATAAAACTATATCTTGTATGTAGATGTGCAGTATTGCAGCTCAGTATTACGACCAATCAGTTGATAAAAGTAAATTAAATAAAAAGGTAAAGCTTGTGGACACGATACCTGTTCCAGTACGGAACAAGGAACGTACCTACTCATTGAAATATTGTCAATAATATTTATTTATTTCAAATTTTAAAATTAAGTTCTTCCTTTAATTTAAATAAAAAAATAAAACTTTCATGCATTTTCAACGGCTACAAGACTCTCTGAGCATGAACCTTTAGTGACTAGATACAGTGAGTGTGGTGTGACGTGATGCGAGTTCGAGCTCCAGTGGTACTACCCAAAAGCGAACGAGTGCGAAGGTAGACAGATTTGTTTCCGCTTAAATCGACCCTCAGTATCCAGTCTTCTCGTGGTCATGACGTTTGCAACAACGTTGAAATATCGAGACAACTCAATTAATTAAATATCGTGGTAAGAACCCGTTGAAAATACATGAAAGTATTATAGAAAACCGCGAGTGTCTGAATAAGTTTAAAAAAATAAAAATCGCTTGTGTTGTATACCACACCAAAAGTAGGAAATAGCTGAAAGTGGGTAAGAATAAGAAACTAAACGACTCCTCGCTACAGATTTGTTTTATTCACCACTTTAAATCTGTCTAGCTTCACTTTATTGCGGTAGTTTAGTGATTTTCAACGTTCCTTAGAGACTTTCAGAATAAATGGTTTTTAAAATTGTTATTCAACATTGAATTTCTGTACCACCAACCCATTACTGCCCACTGTTGGGCTCAGGTCTCCTCAGAAGAGGGCTTAGGCGTAGTCCACCACGCTTGCCCAGTGCGGATCGAGGACTTTACATATCTTCAAAGGATTTTTAGAATCCTTTTCCGACATGCAGGTTTCCTCACGATGTTTTACTTCACCGTTTTTAGCCAGTAGTCTTGTGAAGAATTGCACATAAATCTTTTTCATATTAGATTTAGAGGTACAAGTCGGCCGGATTTGAACACGCGAACTCCCGTTCGGAAAGAAGCGCTAGGTTTATTTTAATATGAAATTACGACAAAAATCTAATGTACAATTTTTTTTGTTACAGGTACAGCACAGAGCAATCAGTTATAAAAACAAGGGAATAACATAGGTACCGTCCCTAGGGCCACCCTAGAACCGCCCTAGAACCACCCTTATTATCAAACTCGATCCACCCCTATTTATTTAGGACTGCATTCGATCAGTCAAACATTATTAGGAAAACTATTTATTTACGCCATTTTCTTTATGTATAATATTTAGAAGAGAATTATAAGTAAAAAACATTTAAATATTAAATTTAAATTTAAGATCCTGGATATCATGTTGCAGAGTGTTAAGACAAGTAAAACGAGCTCAAACACGATAGAATCTATCTTGTTTAGTACAGGATTTTCTATGACTTTCGACTCCATCATCAGATCAGCTAGCTCCTTTACATCATATTATTGTATCGATACGTGATATCAAGTGTCAAGTCTTAGCTTAATCGGCAACCGGGAAGTTGGTCAAATTCAACTCTTAAGATTTCACCCGAACCTACATAAATACTAGTGACAAAAATCCAAAATGGCGACCACGTCATTTTCAACCATGTGTTTAGCTTTTCATTGTTCAGATATTCGTAAATTTCAAAAAAAAAAAGTTTTTGATGCCAGACAGATAAACGAGCTTACAGCCCACCCGATGTTAACCGGTTATCGTCGCTCATGAACCTCTGCAATTTCAGAGCATTGAGGGGCCGCTATATATCACTGTAAAGGACTTTTCTTAAACCTCGACAATCCTAATCAGTCCACCCAAAGTAAAGTTATGAGAGACATAAAAAATACATTTCTTTAACCACTCACAGTTATCTACATCACTTACACTATTACTAAACGGGTTCTTACCACGATTATTTTTAATTGAGCGGTCCCGATATTTCAGCGGGTAGGTCATTTAAGAGCAGACAAATCTGTCTACCCTCTTTCTTGTTCGTTTGCCGGTACCGCAGTTCCTCAGTCTTCCCGTGATCATCGCGCTTGAATCAGTGCTGAAATATCGGGACCGCTCAATTAAAAATAATCGTGGTAAGAACCCGTTTAGTAATAGTGTAAGTGATATAAAAAATACATACGATTTGAGTACCTCCTCCTTTTTGGAAGTCGGTCAATAAGGAAGGTTTATGGCTAGTGCGTATCTGTCAAATAAAGGTACATAAGTATTTCATCTGTATAATAACTCTTAGCTATGGTTTTGATAGTTGAAAGATATAAGATAACTACTAAGTTTGTGTTTAAGATAACCGAGTTACGGAAACTTTGACAGCTTGAAGTTAAGATACGGAAATGTAATGTAATGATAACAGTTCAAATACAGGGTGTTCATTTATAATTATAAAGGTAAATTAATCATCAATATCATCAGTAATAATAAAAATTAACGAAATTCTACAAAAAAAGAGTAATTGAAATCGGGTTCAGAAACAGATTTAAAAAAAACTTGAGAGGTGACATGGAGCACCCGAATAGAACGAAGTTCCTTTCGATTAAAAGATATCTTATATTTTTTTTTCCTAACGTAACGCGCGATAAGGAACGTGTTTTAAAAGATTTTCATCACAGCGCCATCTAGCGATAATCATCTAAAACAAAAAAGTGTCGTGACAAGTTATCGTAAGATTTTTTTTCCGTCTAGCCCCCTTTCACTACGCGCGATAAGGAACTTCGTTCCAAAAAAAGAATCATCCAAATCGGTTAAAAAGCAATAGCAATTTAGTAATAAAAAATACAGTACATTGAAGTACCTCTTTTGCAAGACAGTTAACAAACAGAATAAGGTTAACTAGAAAGTGACAACTTAGTTACTGAATTAAGAGACAATTAAGAACTCTAAACGAACTCTAAATAAAACTTAAATGGAAGTAGATTATAAAGTTTACTTTTAGTCCACTGTTGGGCTTATTACATTACATAGCGTGTACGTGCATTATTGTTATGACATGACCCTCTTTAAACGAGGTTTAAGAAAAGTCCTGTATGGGTAGGTGATAGATAACGGCCCCTCATTGCAGAGGTCCATGAGCGACGGAAACCGCTTACTATTAGGTGGACCGTAGACTCGTTTAGAAGAGACTTATGTCCAGCAGTGGACGTCTATGAGCTGATGATATATAGTTCATAGTATAAAACAAAGTCGCTTCCCGCTGTCTATCCCTATGTATGCTTAAATCTTTGAACGCAACGGTTTATAATGCGGTTTTTAATAGATAAATAAATTCAAGAGGAATGTACCTATTATCTGCGTGATCAAATCAGAAATGAGGAGTTCCGCAGAAGGACTAAAGTAACTGACATAGCCCAAAGAATTGCATCTTTGAAGTGGCAATGGGCAAGACACATTGTGCGAAGAACGGATGGCCGATAGGGCCGAAAAGTTCTGGAGTGGCCACGAACCGGTAGGCGCAATGTTGGTAGACCCCCCACAAGATGGACGACGATCTGGTCAAGATCGCGGGAGGTCACTGGATGCAGATGGTGCAGGACCGGTCGATGTCGCGAGGTTTGGGGAGGCCTATGTCCAGCAGTGGACGTCTATAGGCTGATGATGATAATGATGTACCTAGTAGATACTCATTAATGCTAATCTTGAAAGTAATCTACCCAGGAATTGAACCCACTAAATTCAAAACGGACTTTCTCCAACATGCAGATTCATTCTTAAAAGATCGCATCCAAAAACATAGCCTCTAAAATAAAATGAAGTGCCAAATACAATTAATTTACTAAATCAACCGGATGTCACTTCCAGACAAACTATATCTCAGGTGGTCCGTAAAGTTATAGTTAAGTTAAAGTTAAGTAACAGTTAAGTGATAGCGACCGAATGGCTCCGAGATGAGTTCAAACTTCAAGTTATAACTTAGTTCATTAAGTTATTACAATCGGAACCTGGCTGTTTGCTTAGTTCCAACTTAAAATTAACTTGAACACTTTGTTCCTTGTTCTTGTTTTAAAATGAGTATTATATTATATTAATCTCACAATGATACACATATAGTATTAATAAAATTAATACACATAATTTAGACAAGTAATTTTAAAAATGTCCGACTTCCATTATCAAATTATTGCAAAAATAACACCTATATTTTTATCAAAGAAACTATTATAATATCATTCAAAGTACATTTTATTATATTTCAAACAAGTAAAGGACCATTGAAATCGGTTACAGAATTTTCATCGCAAAATCAGATTTTTTAAAATATACCTAACTAGCTTTTGCCCGCGACTTCGTTCGCGTGGACTTCAGGTTCGTCCCGTCTAGCCCGTCTAGTTCGCGACATCTATAATATAGTACTATTATACCGCAATTTTTTTTTTTTTTACGACCTTACAAACCTCAAAAATTGTAGCCTATGTGTAATTCTGATGTATAAGCTATATTGTGGTAAAGTTTCATTCAAATCCATTGAGTAGTTTTTACGTGAAAGAGTAACAAACATACATCCATACATACAAACTTTCGCCTTTAAATTATTATTATGATTGTTGGAAAACGAGAACGAAGCAAAATACAAAATAATTTATTTTCAAACAAAATATACAGTACAGAAAAAATATAGCAGTGGTCCCTGCACTAGGCTAGGCCTGCATCGCAGGAGACCGTTACGTTTTAAATATTATTACATTAATTGAAAGATATCAATGGAGACAGCTTACATCAGATAGAACAACAAACAAAAGAAGGAAAAGAAAATACAATCCGTGTACTCGTATGACTAACGAGCACTAAAGTCATTTTTGGTTACTGTAACGTTTCTAAATCTTATTGTATAAAAACATACTTAAAAGTACCCAAAGTTTACCTGTAAGCAAAAAATTAAAGTAAAAAGATTTCGCAAAAATATTTAAAAAATAATCTCGTCTGATGTCATTAGGAACCGAAACTCAATCTTGGGCTCTTCGCGAAAATTCTAAATGATACTTGCTAATCTAACTTTGACACAAATTATCACCCTAAAAATGCCCCAGCGAGGGGGGTTGTCATTAACACCCCACCCCTTCGACATAGAATAATAATACAGAAAGAATACAATACGATTTTAAAGCTTGTAACAATTAGAGATGAAAGTCCCGTTTAAGTAGGTGATAGATGACGGCCCCTCATTGCCCTGGCATTGCAGAGGTTCATGAGCGACGGTGACTGCTTACCATCAGTTGGGCCGTAAGCTCGTTTATCTAAATCTATTTCTATTGTTTATCTAAAAGTGCAAAAAAGAAATTCAAATTTTTTACCGTAATGCAAGCACTGTGTAACAATCTATTTCTGCCCACTACTGGGCTCAGATCTCCTTTGTAGAGAGATCAGGTCCACCACGCTTGCCCAATGCGGATTGGTGACTTCACATATCTAACAAAGGATTCAAAATCCTTTTCTAATCAACAGGTTTTCTCACGATTCCTTCGCCGTTTTCAGTTCATGTAAAATTTTACTTCTGTTTATTAATAATTCTGTGTCTTCCGTCGAATTTCTTCATTTCCTAAGGGCGAGGGTTGTGGAGGGGTCGAATTAAGTTTCGATCTGACAAATTTCTCTTCATCGAGTGGAAGATCTTTCTCGTGTCTGATTTGAAAGCTATTATAGTTACGTTTATGAAATTTACGATTTTATCTAATGGACTTGAAGATTTGTGATGACGACGAAGTTTATTTTGAAGAAACACAATCACATATTACATCACATATATGATTGTAAAGTGTGTTGTGTTACTAAGAACTTTTCCAATTTGGATAATGAAATTTTTATCGTGATCTAAAGCAGATTCTTATTAAATAAGATTAGAATAATCCCTTACTAACAATTATTACTATCTCAAAACAATCCTATTTATCCCGTTAATTGACGCAGACGAAGCAAGAATAATCCACTATCAATAAATGAAACAGCAATACTCAAACCTTAAATAAACACTTCTATAAATAAAAACACAAATAAACTCCATAAACGAGATATTGGAAACCCTAAAATATCATATCATATTTCACAAAATGGCGGATCCGTATCAAATATAAATCAACTCGCAGAATCGTAAAGAATCTCTTGCTTTTATAATAAGGAGACGGTTAGGAAATATGCACAAAGATAAATTGAAAACTCTTGGATGAAAATATCGGTTTGTACCGCCGCGATCCGGTTTAGGGCTGGCAGTTTTGAGTTATAATCATTAAGAGCTCGCGCAATTTCGTCTGCGTCACTTTCAATTAAAATGTAGCCTATGTTCTTTCTCAGGGTCTAAAGATTGTATGTGCCAAATTTTGATGAATCAAACAGTAACAGACAGACAGAGTTACTTTCGCATTTATAATATTAGTAGGGATTTTTAAATATGATTTAAAGAACTCATGTATTAAACCAAGATAGATCCATTGTGTGCTCTTAGCTAGTATTCTACTTAATATTAAATACGTCCAAGAGATAAAAATTTAATCAATACATAACAAAGTCGCTTTCTGTGTCCATGTGTATGTTTAAATTTACAGGGTGGTTTTTTAAAGAAGGTACATACTGCAGGAGGGTGATGAGTACTCTGTTCTAATACGGAATATTACAAAAAATAGGTAAAATTTTTTTTTTTTTTTCATCTAAATTCGACAAAACTACCTCAAACTGAGAGTGTTGACTAACGACCTCTAGTGATCTCGCACCCCACACCTCCGCCACACCCATCAGCTATCGAAAAACCATGATTTTGCAAGAATTTTAGATATTTTTAAGTTGCGATTACTAAGGCATTAAGACATATTCTTTGGTAATAATATTTTTACTGGTCGTATATAACCATCAGCTACCATGACCTTCAATATGTACCCTCACTAAGAAATCACCCTGTATATAGAGTGATTCTAGAGGAAGGTTTATGTGTAGATAATATAGTAGAGAAACACAGATAATTTGAGCTGTTTTTGATGTGATATCGTAACATTGCTCTGCACTACCTGATTTCTCCATTCGTGACATAGACGAGGTTGTGCGGGTCAGCTTTTTACTACTAAGCTTTATAATAACTTGCACTGGATATAACTATGTAAGTTCAGGTGGAATCTCGCGAGCTAATTTTGATAAACTTCCCAGTTTCCGATTGAGCTGACATTTTGCACGTAGATGTAAATCGCGTGACAATGCAATAATATGACGAAATGTCGCTCATCTGATGATGGATTCTAAACAAGATAGACCCATTGTGCTCGTTTTACTTGTATTAACTAGCACTGTACTGTTACACGATATACAGAATCTTCAAAGCTTGTTTTTTCTTTAAAATAACAACATATTCTAAATTCTTGAACTGAAAGCATTGCAAAGAGCTAAGTTATTCCCGCTCAAGCCAATTAGTATGGCTGGAGAGTTGCCAAAGTTTTGTGTCTCCAACTATTCACTGCTTGGTAAATATATTAACTTGTTTCACTTCGCGTTTAATGGGCCGTGCGCTTGTACATTCAGCAATTTGGGAACTCTCATGATTTGGTTTAAGTACCTAATGAAAAATACTGCCATTTAATTGTTGGTTAACTTGCCGAGGCTTGCGACAGTCGTGCAACTAGCTAGAAAATTAAAACGATTGATTTAAAAAAATAAACTTGTCAGATATTTATTTATTTTATTTATTTCAATCAATTATTATAGATCATATTATTATTAGGCAATTACAAAATTTCATTAAGTTAAATTAAATTACATTTATTATGCTAACAAATATTATTAGTTAAAGAGGGACACATCAGTTGTTTGTTTGTCAGTTTATGAATCCTATCACAATGATTTATATACCGACAGTCAAACCTCTCTGTGAATACTCTCAGAATGATGTTAGGGCTGCCCCGACCCAGAGCACCAGAGATGTCCATCGCTTACAATTACGAAATGTAATTATAAGTATCTTGCGAACCACCATTTTGCCACTTACCACCTTGCGAACTAAAAAAGATCATCAAAATCAGTTCTTATTTAAAAACAGAAAACAACGACTCGTGAAATTCACAACAATTTTAAAAGCATAGTTCAAAAGTGATCATGATGATATTATTTAAAATAAACTTTACGATTATTCTTTTGGATATACAGGGTGATTTTTTAGAGAGGGTACATATTGCAGGAGGGTAATGAGTACTCTGTTCTAATACGGAATATTACAAAAAATAGGCAAAATATAATATATATTTTTTTAAATCTAAATTCGACAAAACTACCTCAAACATAAGCAATTTCGGCTTAAAGAGTGTTGACTAATGACCTCTAGTGATCGCGCGCACCCCACACCTCCGCCACACCCATCAGCTGTCGAAAAACCATCATTTTGCAAGAATTTTAGATATTTTTAAGTTGCGATTACTAAGGCACTAAGCCATATTCTTTGTCGTATATAACCATCAGCTACCATGACCTTCAATATGTACCCTCACTACGAAATCACCCTGTAGATCAACAAAAATTACTAAATCAAACAATTTCTATAAAAATATCTAGAAAATGGAAATCAATGATTTCCCAATTATTTCTCACTTATAATCTTTTTCACAAAAAATATAATCTTCCTGTCACTCCGATAATTCTCCTTGATAACACAGAATTAATTTGTCGTTAAAGATTCGACGAATCAAATGAAAATTTTCATTTTTTATTCCGGATTACATGGATTAACGAATAAGGCGAATGAATGGATGTGGTAATACGAAAGAATTTTAGATTTATGTTATTTTACATATTTATATTTTATTGATTTATTTTTACATTATTACTATTAATTTTTCTGATGTTGTCATTGTTAGAATTATCAGTACATATTATAAACTGAAAATGCTTGGATAAGTACTGAAACCGCACTAAAACCTTCAACCGCTTACACTCAGCGTCTGAACCCTGACTGAGGCCAGAACCATCTGAGGCTTTATGTGGGGCGGCACGACGCGTTACGTATAGCCTACTGTACCGTTGCGAACTATGTAGGTACTTATAATACCTTTATACAGGGTGGGTCATCTAACGTTTGCATTTTGAACTACTGTTTATTTAGAGAATGACAGCTCAAATGTCATTCAGTTTGTGTTCATAATTTAGTTAAAGGTTTGACATTTACGAAATGGGACGCTATACGCTTGAACAAAATTGTTTTTAAGAATTAACCATTACTTTTTTTATAGCCGATTCAAAATGCAAACTTTATATGGCCCACCCGCTAGTAGCTTTTAGTCAAAAATAAATCTGACTCCGACAAAATATCCTAAGACAGAAATATAACCATTCTCTTTAAATCACCATATAGAAACTAACAACTTATTTTTCCAAAACAAACTTTGTATGTTGTCTTGAAAGTCTTTCATCACCAAAACTTGAAGCTTATTAATTAGTAACCTAAAACCGGGGGGTTGTTTGAAACGGGAATCAGCGCGTCATCACCCCCCACCACCTGCCCCCCGACATCGGAGACCGATTAATCAAAACGAACTTGTGATTAATTAGAAAATATAGTAATTAATGTAGAAGTACTAAAATTTGTGTAATGATGATCCGATGATTTTGTAATTTTCAGTAAATGTGTGGTGAAAATGATTGATTCTGCTGATTGTCTTTTGATGAAAATATAAGGATATTTTTCCCTTCTACAAAAATCGTTATTATTATTGAATCGATATTTTTTTAATGAATGTCAAACGTTACGTTTAGGTACGTTGTGTTAAAATGTTTCATATGAAATTTATAGGAAATTTGTACACCCTACTATGTTTTTCTAGTGATATCTCTTACTTTACAGAATAACTTAAATATTGTGTAGTATTCGCATATTTAGTCTCAGCCATCTTATTGTCCTGAAAGGGTTAAGAAACAAAAACAATTGAATATCACAAAGGGCATTCTTACCTTCATTTTTATAGCTGTACCTAAGTAACTTCAAAACTACCATTCACTTGTTTAACTACTGTATCCATTGACACAACTCACAAAAACAAATCCCAAAAAACAGATGAAAATCAAAATAAATAGCCAAAACAAAACACGGTCGAACAGAGTGTGAAACAAAACTGCTGACAAGTAAGATTACGCGTGATATCCAAATGGAAATGGCGACCACCAGCTGACGGCACCAGAACCGAAGATTGGAAGCTGCGAAGGCCTCCCATCAGACCCAGGGTCGACAGCAACCCAGGCACATGGCCACGCCGCCCCCGCACCCAAGCGGGGGTGGAACTCAAAGAGAAGCTCAACCCCATCAGCACAATAAAAAGACAGTGGGAAAAGTTCTTGACTAGGGGTGTTTGCCGGGGTTGTGGTGGGGATTGGGGCTTCAATGGTGGTCTGAAGATAGACTTGGACAGTCTGGACTATGTGGGTTACAAATATCTGTTCAGTAAACCTGGGTTGCGGATCAAATCGCGCTCTTGTGAGGACGCCCGGTTCGTGCATATCAACTATGTGTTGCTTGCTGAATTTAGGCACTTTGAGAAGGTAAGTTTTTAATATTAAATTTGAGTGAAGGAACCTATCATTTTATTTAACATTCATCCCTATTTGGGAGTATATTTTAAGTAATTTAGTTAAAATCTACGAACATGATAAAAGTTTATAAACCTAGTTCAATTCCTAAAACTCAAGCTCGTATTTTTTTTTCAATTCCCAACTTTTAGATGTTCATTTCAAACAGAAACTCATAGTTTTTTTAATAGTACGAACGAACATGTTTTCATTTCAACAAAAACTCACTATTTTCAGTTACAATACAATGAAGCTAAATCATTTAAGTGTTCAAAGTGCAAACGGAAACTCCGCCTAAAAATTTTGATTACATAAAGACCTTTAACTCAAATATAATCTAAAAAATTAAAATTTCAATCCAATTACTCGTGTCCCGCGAGAGAGTTCTTTGACAAACATAAGTTAATAATATAGACACAGCCCTACACACAAAATAAATGTTATACAGAAATAAATTATCACTCAAAACGAGCTTGAGAAACTCGCATTTTGGCGCCTCTCTTCGAAATCAAACCCCAAATTGTTTCAATTAAGTGCAGTGTCATTTTCTGAATCGTCTTATGTAAAAATGGAATTAATGCCGCGTTCTCATATTGGTTCGCTAACTTCCAATACGCGGAAATGACAACTAGTAGGCGTTTCACATAGTTTCAATGACGGCCAATGCATACAAAACCCTCGTGAACATGTTGGTCGGCCGTCACCGTTATTTTTTTATGTATATGTTTTAGACTTTGGTAAGCCAATGTGGAAACGAGGTATAAAATATTTATTTTTTATTGCAAGTGTCAACGTTCGAGGCAAAATTAAATAACATACTTCGATCAAACATAAAATACAGTGTACAATGTGTCTTCATATAAAATTAACTCTATATTATTTAAAGTGTTACTGTTTATTGTGAGTTAAATCCATTACACATTTGACAGAAAACTTATACTAAATACACATAGGATTCAACTTACAGATGTGCCTGAACAAGTTACCAATGGTCCTCACACTAGGCAAAGCCTGTATCGTGAGGACCACGCTAAATGAAGTGTTACATAGTGGAAGCTGGGCACAGTTAATCACTAGCAGAGTAATAAAACTTAATACTAGTTACTATCCAAGGAAAAGAAAATGAAATAAAGGGCACAAACTTTTATTTCTGTATATTAACTTATTCTATGTTCTTCATATGAATATTGAAACCACCCCTAATAAGCTCGTACCCTTTGATATTTCAGAATTTTGATAAATTAATTTGTTTTTGTTACTTCGACGTGATGTGGTTTAAGTTGATTTTATGTCTTAAGGGTTGTCAATTTTCTCTTGAGTTTGCTGGAATTAAAGACTTTTTGAAATGAATTATAAAGTTTAGATATTATCATTAAAAAGTTATTTTAGTCGCTATATAGTTTAAAACAAAGTCGCTTCACGCTGTTTGTCTATGTATGCTTAAATCTTTAAAACTACGCAATGGATTTTGATGTGGCTTTTTTTATAGATCGAGTGATTCAAGAGCTAATTTTGGAAATTCTAGAAATTGTAGAGTTTGATGTAATGTCATAAATAAGCATATTTTTCTGCGCTTATCTCACATGCTGTCTGTGCCCTCTAATGTGACGCAAACGAAGTACGCAGGAATATTGACAATAGACAGTCTTTATAAATATTTACGATGAAAAAAATACATACTTAGTAAGAGCTTAAGAGGAGATTGATTTTCATCGGTCAACTAGTAAACATTAAGTAAAACTTATGATTCATGAAATAAACGTCAAAATCGTATCTCAGTACATTTTATTGCTGTCCCGCTCTTCCCCTACGTAAACAAGAGGGTTGGAGCATTTATTAATGCTGCAAATATGTCAATTTGTCAAGTACATTACGAGTTCATAGCAGAAAATATCGTTTACACCTGGTCCCGGCCGGTCGTAACCGGTTTTAGCCGGTTCGAACCGGTGTAGGGCTGCAACGATATAAAAGATTGTTAAAAGCATTTTTTAGTTTTTTGAACAAAGTTCCTTATGGCGCATTATCGAAAGGGGGCTAGACGGAAATTCTTATGAAAAAGTTGTCACGACACTTTTTTTGTTTTAGGTAATTATCGCTAGATGGCGCTGTGATTAAAATCTTTTAAAACAATTCCTTATTTTTTTATATGATTAATGCTAGATGGCGCTGTGATCAAAATGTTTTATTACAATTCCCTCACTAATTAATCGAAAGGAACTTCGTTCCATCCGGGTTTCCCTTGACACCTCTCAAGTTTTTTTAATAGTAGACGGATGTAAGAGAAGAGAAAGGCCGAAGAAAAGAAAATCTGATTATGTGAAGGATTATATTATGATGATGTAATATGATATGATTTGTGGTGTGACAGATGATGTATGTAAAGATAGGAGTGGAGAGAGGTATCTATTCTGCATCAAAAAAACATGGCAATAAAAAGTTTGGGTATAGTATTTTATAAAAATATTTTAAAATCCATTGTTATGTACTGTTTGGTTTCAAAATAAAATACATATTTTGAACATTGTGTTACTTTAAAATTTGCCATAAGATTCGCGTGCCAACCCTACTAGGGTCGGCTCGAGCCACGTTCGTTTCAGGGCGCACGTGACGCCCCGTAGACGCAACGTCTTGCTTTTGAATTCGGAATGAAATTGTAACTGAAAATTATTAAACCGAGCCAACTGTCCGTTTATTGAATGTGCCATCTGAAGGATATTTCATGCTATGGACTGAAGATTGCACTCTAAGTTTTAGAATAAGGATGTCACTAATTCCTTTTCTATTTATTGAAGTGAAACTTCTTTATCGGCGTTGGAAAAAAAATTACCGTCACATTTTTCGGTTACGCGTCACATTTTTCCGTTACGCGCCTTCTTTTACAAGATCTGGCACTACAATTGATGGAGCTTTTACTCGGTCATTAAATTTCGTGGAATGTAAACCATATATTTCATATTTCAGGAACCATAAGCCATTAATTATAAAAATATATAATAACGATGACAATGATAGTAATGATTCTATTACAATTAATGAAATACTGTAATAATTTTAGTAGCAAAAAGTAAAGTGAAATAATTGTATTATTTGTATTCATGTCTATGATAATAAAATCCTTTTGTTTAAACTTTATCTAATTTAACTTTATTTAACCAATTTCTGGAAAGTTGCGTATAGATCATTTTGCGAAAAATAAAGCCTTAAAAAAGTTTCACTTCTTACGTGTGTACACTAGTACACGCACACATTTTTTTTATTTAATACTTTATTATACGCTACTAAGATATCTAATGGTAAATGGTTACGGTCATGGTTTTCTGAAACGTGATGTAAAGACCTATTTTGGAGGACAATCGTAAGGATTATTCTTCCCACGTGGTTTATTAGTTTGTTTGATATAGTAGTAGTCTGATGGATCACTGGTTGCTAACCTATAACTGGGGGACGGGGACTGTTCTGAAGGTCCCTTTCACTTTTAATTTTCTATAAGTTCACCTGTTTCAAGGATCATAAACTACAATAATTGAACTACATAAAATACTAAAGCCATAACAACTGCCAATATGTACTGTTAAAGCCCGTATTCTTTGGTACGTAAAATGTACAAAAGCGAGTCACAACCGAGCGAGCAAAGCAACCGCTCAGCCGAAACCGGTCGTTATCGCAGGTGCCCGGGCCGGTTATATCCGGTAAAATCCAGTTACAACCGGTTACCAGGGTGCGGATTACGCCTGATCCGGTTCTGCACTCGTTTTCGACTTGATTTATTCACTCCGTCTCAAACGGTTGCGCTTATAAGTTCCCGGGTAGGTCACAAGGTTGGTTATCGCGCCGGATTATCCGGGATTGATTTATTGTTTTTCTTCGCGGTTGGAGGCGAAGGTATGATTTGTTTTGTATTACGGGTGATGTTGAGTCATCATGGAAATCGTTTTTTGTTTGGTTGCTGATATTAAATGCAACCGGGTATTTTTTTTTGGACGGTTTCCTTTAAATTGTTTGCAAAGTTTATTGTTGTAGTAAAATAATTAATCATTAACATCATAAGCTCAAATTCATTATCCACTGTCTGTTTTAAAAAACGGTCTGGATATTTCGAGAAGATTGGATATTGCGGGTAGATTTAAGAGCCAACAAATGTGTCTACCTTCTTTCTCTGTCGCTTTTGGGTAGTACCACTCAATTAATTAAATACCGTGGTAGGAACCTATTGATTATACATGAACATAATGTAGAAAACCGCGAGTATTCGAATAAGTTTTTAACATAGAATAATAACATCTGGAATCAACATCATGAACAACAGAATGAAGCTAATTTCAAGCGCACCCATTGCGCGTAACTACACGATATTCTGGCGTTAGTGTTCCGATGACACTCAATTCGTTTAACACGCTAATAAAATATTACATACACATAAGTTCTTTAAAATTTTACTTTGTTATTTCTGATATTGATTCAAAATATTGTGTAGTTACGCGCGATCGGTGCACTTTAAACTGGCTTCATTCTGTTGTTCATGATGTTGATTCCAGATGTAATAATTCTATGGTTTTTAATCTAATTAGTAAACTTTTTAATGGAAATCTCAAACCCGACGGGAGGTTACAGAGATGAATTATGCAAAAACCGGGCATGTCAACCGGTTAACATGAGGTTTGCCGGTTTAATCCGTTTAATTACCGATTCGAAGCACGTCGTGATCCTCTTCAACCGGACAATTTGTACCGTTAATTCGCGACTCCTTAACCGGTTCGTTTTAACAAATTTCGCGGGTTATTAGCATAATGTAGTGACGTATGGCGTTAGTAGGGTTGTCTATTTTGATTATTATTAATTATTTTTTGTTTCTTGGGTGTGGTTTTTGAAGTTGATTTGGATAATTGTTTTAGCAATGTATTTGGTACAAGATGCATTTTTAGGTGTCTGTTGATTGGTTTATGTAGTAATTATAAGCTCATTGACCTTTGCAATACTAAGCAAAAACTTTTTGTTTTTTTAATTTTACATTCACACTTAGAGTTTAAACGAAGATTTTTTGAAAGGTCTTTTCCACATTTTTGTGTGGGGCGTAAAACGACGAGTGTGTCAATGCATTTTTATATCAAAAACTCAACAGTTACAACCCTAAAAAGAACGTGATCAGTTTTTCAAATCTCGGGTCGGCTCAGTAGGTATAGATGTCGTGACGTCACCGGGGAATACTCCTTTACGATACGAATAACAAGTATGGTAATAGGGAAATTGAAATAACTTGGAATTGCCTACGGAAAAACCTTTAAAGAATGTAGGTCAGAAAAAGTGGGTTGTTAAGTTGATGTACTGATATATTATTTAGTAGGACCTTTCGCAACTTCTTCTACGTCACATCAGAATAAATAAGATTGTTCTCGTATATTTTCTCACCGTATAAACCCCCAAATTTTTCTAAGGGAGGTCGTGGTGTCCTGAAGTACAGGCCACAAGTCTAGTACAGGCAAAACTCTCCCACAATATGTAATTTACTGTACTGTTTTAACTTATTTTAAGTCTTATCCTTACTAATATTATAAATGCGAAAGTAACTCTGTCTGTCTATCTGTTACACTTTCCCGCTTAAACCTCTCAACCGATTTTGATGAAATTTGGCACAGACAATCTTTAGACCTTGAGAAAGAATATAGCTTATCTTTTAATTGAAAGTGACGCCGTCAAAGTTGCGCGAGCTCACTAGTTTTAATATATATTGTGATGAGAAAATAAAGATGATTTGATCATTAAAATAACCTGTAAATGTACGAAAACATGAGTACAAAAAGATTCAGTACAAAAAACCTCTTTTTTCTGATATTGAAAAAGTTTGTATAAAGCTCATTATTTGAGTTCTGTGTGCGTGAAGTTTGTTAAAGGCTTTGCTCGTAAACTTTTATAATAAACCTAGTAGAAAGTTATATCTGAGTTAGTTCTGCACTGGACGTTTGTAGAAACATGTGCAGAAAACAAAATAAAGTAGTTTTCAGTTAGTTTTTTTGACTAAGAACTATAAGTTCAGGAGGGTAACACGCGGTGCCATCTTAGCGGGCTTCGGACAGCCCGCCGACCGAGAGAGCCGGCATCCAAGGGCGGTGCGACGGGAAAGAGTGCCGTAGTACATAACGTGCTGGGTTCTGGCTTCAGTTCGGACGCTGAGTGGAGGGGTTGGAGGATTTAGTACAGTTCAACTCCCACAATCAAAATGATGTGACCACTTAACATCAGTTATCGTTAGCTTGGACTTCTATAGAAGCAACGAAAAAAGAAGGGTTTAAATTGTCGAACCTAAATACAGTAGAATCCGTTTATTATGACTCCGCCTATATTGACCAACCGGTTATTATGACGTAACTATACTACGATGTTTGGTTTTCATATAAAATTCTTTATAAATAGTCGGATATAATGACTTCTCTTACAGTGACATGTCGCTTATTATGACCCATTTTTAATGAATTACGTCCGGTTATAACGACCGACATGATTTTGTACACCCTCGGTGATATTCGTTGATTCCCGACACGTTCGGCAAGTGGCTCGTTTTTGTTTTGAATCTCAGTGCGTAATTGACGCTTGAAGGTCACATGTTGTTTTTCGTTTGTTACTGTGAAAAAATGTCATCTCAACGACGGAAAGCATTTACAATTAAGGAGAAAGATGCAGATTACAAATGAAGAATCTAACGCATGTCTCGCAAAGGAATTTGGCGTAGGTCATTCGACATTTTCAATGATTTTTAAAAACAAGAACCGCATTAAGCAGTCGTTCAATTCAAATGTTTTGAAACCGACAAGAAAAATGTTGATCAAGCATTAATTATGTGGTTTAAAACATGAGAAATAAATGTATAATGTGCTGCAATTTTGATTTAATATGTATGTATACATATGTAATGACTATGTTTATGTATTAAACTATGTACTTAAGTACACACATTCATATTATTTACATAGAAAAGGTTTTTCATTTCGCAAACGTTTTGTATGACGTCCGCTTATTATGACTTGTTTGTCAATCCCCTTCGATGTCATTATAAACGGACTCTACTGTAGTTGAATTCATAGCCTTTTTTTTTTTTTTTTGGTTGACGGGAGGAAATCGCCGGTCTTCCACTCGCCCCGCGATTGGGGTATGTGGGGGTTGAACCGCACCAAAACCTCCCGCCAATCGCGCTCGACATCCGATGGACTAGGGGTGGCAGGACGCGTTCGCGATCGACGCTTACGTATCGCCCCGTCACCCCCGGACGTCGAACCGGCAGCCGTCGGTGAGAACGACCACCGGCTCACTCGGTAGACGAACCTTACAGTCCGCCGAGATGGGGCCGTGTGGTGAAGGGTCTCCCTCGGCCCAGACCGGCCCAGGGCCAGCCCGGGTCGGGGAGCACGGCTTGCCATCCCCCGGTTAGATGGCACGGAGGGTGCACGCTGATGCCTAGCGCAGCACCCCTCGGGTCCGGTGTTAGTGGACCCGGTACACTTAGGGGGCCAGATCCCGGGACACATCCCGGGGCCGGCCCCCCGCTCGACCTCGACGGCGACGGGGTCGGTCGGGGAGGGAAGAGCTCTCCCTCACCCGCAGAAGTCGAGGAATTCATAGCCTAAAACGATTGCTGTGTAATACATATGTTGGGTACGACACATCACATTGTTAACACTCTTGACTAATTTTCCTCGGTTCCTCAAAAGAAAACCAAAATCCAAATCGGTTCAACCATCCAAAGCTACGATGGCACACACATAGTAATTTTTAAGTCGACGAAAACCAACTAAAAACTACTTTCCCACATTCATTTTCCAAGCCACTTATAATCTCAAATAAGCCTATAACAATATTATTATAACGTCTAAAACAGTATATTAAAGTTATGTAAATACGAGACGGGGGTAGTGCGGCTTCACTTAGCGAACTGTATCAATTTAACGATAGCTCCCTGCCAGTTTAGCACGCACCTGTGGCCTGACATAGAATAGAACGTAGATGGGGCATAGGAACAATATTTTGTTTATTACAATATAGATAAAAGATCTTACGGGATCGTGAGCGGTTACAATTATAAATAACTAGCTTTTGCGCGCGACTTCGTTCGCGTGGACTTCAGGTTCGTCCTGTCTAGATTATTAACAAAAATTGTAGCCTATGTGTTATTCTGATGTATAAGCTATATTGTGGTAAAGTTTCATTCAAATCCATTCAGTAGTTTTTACGTGAAAGAGTAATAAACATCCATACATCCATACTTACAAACTTTCGCCTTTATAATATATATTAGATGTTGTGCCTAAGAAAAAAGAAAGAAAGAAATCTAAATGTGAGCTGTCCCTGGACGCCTGGCAGATGTGAAATATCGACATTATTTTAAAATCTTTTGTACCTGGTGAGGTAAATCGTGAGAAAACAGAAAAGGGTTCTAAAGATCCTCTGTAGATTTTTATTGTCCCCACTCTGCATTAGGCAAGCGTGGTAGACTATGCTTAATCTTTCTACACAAGAGACCTAAGCTCAGCAGTGGGCATCAATATTTAGCGACCTACAACAGTAGAAGTCCATAAGCAACGTAAACAACCATAATATAATATATATGACGGCGTAAATAGTGTGTTGAGGTGTAATGACGTTGTAATTAGTCGATCTTCGTTTGGTTTTGTCAGGAATGACGTCACAATGTCCACTTGAGCACTTGATGATCAATACTTTTGAATAAAAACTTCATAATAACGAGTTTTAACAATTTATTACTTTTACATCAAGAGGTCCGTTCGCCTCGACAATTCAGACACGAATGAATAATAACAGCGGCCAACGCCTGTATTTATAGCAAGTCACCACTTCCAACTACCCGCACGGTGAATAGGTTGGTTTCCCTTGTTATCACCCCGTTATATATATAACCATACACATCAATAAAAAATATACCTAAAACCTTATCAATGTATCTTTTTGACAAGTCTCTCTATACTACATAATCTATGACAATATCTCGTATAAAAGTGCTCAGGTAAATCTGGCACGTAATAAATCTTCCGTCCCCCTCTACGCAGGAGAAGACAGATCGTCTGTCTCTTTCTACCTGTAATAACTTAATGAATTATTGTTCGACGGAATTTAATTGTTTTTGAGATATTGACAAGCTTCTTGACGATGTTATTAGAATGTTTTAAGTTTACAGTTTATAACACTAATGGATGTATTGTTAAGTATAAGATGTTTAAAATTTTCAAAAAGTGCTATGTCTTGAAATCTCGATAGCTTCTTTAACCATCCTTGAAGCTATCGAGATTTCAAGACATATCACTTTTAACAGGGGTGACGGTTTCAAATTATCGAGTATGTGGAATCCAGTGCTAAACACAACAGTCACTAAGGGTTCATGCTCAGAGAGTCTTGTAGATACTGTGAGTGTGGTGTGTCGCGATGTGAGTTCGAGTTTCCGTGGTACTACCCAAAAGCGAACGAGAAAGAGGGTAGACAGATTTGTTTGCTCTTAAATCGACCCGCAGTATCCAGTCTTCTCGTGATCATGACGTTTGCAACAACTTTGAAATATCGAGACAACTCAATTAATTAAATATAGTGGTAAGAATCCGTTGAAAATGCATGAAAGTATTATAGAAAACCGCGAGTGTCTGAATAAGTTTATGTTTAAAATTGTATTTTTTTGCCGACAAGATCACACGTTTTGCTGTGCGTATTTGAGTATATTTTTCTGGCTGAACCGATTTCGTTCAAGTATTGTTTTGTTAGAGAGTAGATAGCTTGGATATATCCTCATAGATTAAAAATGGAAGGCGGTAATTTTTTTGTAAATTATTACTTGTTACCTAATAAATAAAATACCTTAAAAGTTACATAAAATGACGAGAATTTCATGAAAATAACTAAAATTATGATGAAAAGATGCAGTTATTCCAAATATTCGTAATATTCTGTAGCGCTCGAGAAAACAGGAATTTTATAAGGGGGAGTCTCTCGCTTCACCGACCTTCTGAATGTTATGAATCGCCCTTTGAATATGAAAGTGTATAGAAAAAGCAAGGAAATGTCTGAAAAAATTACCGTAAACATGACATGGATATTTATAAGAAGTATTTTATTTCTATAAGTGTAGTAAATTCAGTACTTAATTATACAGTCTATCGATTGGTGCAATAAAAATACTGAGTGTTATTTTTTTGAATTGTAGCAGATACGATTCCTGGGTATATCAAAAAATTTAAAAAAGCTATGAAAATGAAAGTATTAATTTTAAACAAAACCTTTATTTTAAATTTGGCTATCATATAGATATAAATTCTACTTACGTTATGCAATGTAAATGAAAAACAGTATGCTGTTAATACTTCACTTATAAATAAATGAAATAATGTTTGATGTTTCATTCCGTAGAAAGACCATTCTCCCAAAAAATACAATAAGTCAGAATTATGGAAATAGCGTCAAGAAAGTCTCGTACCCTGGTTTAATATACGAGAACCATGTATAACACGCAGATGGCGTCCAACCGGGTGAAGATAAACACTTCGATCCGACCCGGATATCCGGTTCCACGTAAACAATACTATCTATATTATTCCAGGGTGTTTCTTGCTACGTTTTTAATAATATCTTGCCTTTGAGTTGAACTGTCTACGGTGTTTCAAAGAGGTTCTAAATTCACATCTGAAACATCGTACCTCAAAATTAAAAACTACTTGTGGGTCCACAAAACTGAAAAGTAATATTTTTATGCTTCGTTCTTTAAGCCCTAAATATCTCATCATCATTAGTTTGTTGAAATTCATTCAGGTGTTTGTCTGTATGCTTGTACAACAAAATCCCACAAGATGTTCAAAACCTACCTATACATAGGTTTAAGAAAACTATTAAAGACCGTCTGTGCAAGAAAGCCTACTATAAGGTCAATGATTACCTGGACGATTGCACAAAGTGGGAATGAGTTGCTCGCCAAGGTCATTTCATTATCGTAATCGTTTTTTTTTTGTATATTTAATGTAAATTTGTGTAATACTGTACAAATATTTACAAAAAAAAATAATTGCTTATTATACAAAAAAAAGACATACCCGCTGAGTTTCTTGCCAGTTCTTCTCGGACGGTGGCTATAATTATTATTTTTTGTGTCCGAACTGGTGGTAGCTTGTAACTTTTGACGTCAACAAGAATGAGTACGTCATCAATGTTGAAAATAAAGTATTTCATTTCATTTCATTTGGTATTCAACAATATTAAATAACTATAGAAGCGAGAATCCAATAGTAACACAAAAAATAAAAATCTTTCTTCAATCAAATATTCATTCATCAAAAATTAATTAAAACGAAATCCGCAGCCAATCGGTAACAATAACAAAAATCAATTAATACGAAACCGTATTTAACCGGTCGAAATGAACGAAAACCAAACGATGACAACCAACTATCTACAAACCGGATCAACGTGGCCCACGGCAAACATGAACCGGACCGTATGGTTGCTCGGTTTTTCTATTTGAAACCTAAATATTTGGACGCTATTTGTTGTTAAAATACGGTACAACTTTTCTAAAAAACAGGGAATTGATGAAATTAAATAGGAAGCATGTTTGCTTACCAAGATTTTTTTTGGTTTAATATTCAATACCTATAAATCCTTAAAGTTAGGTAGTAGGTAGCAACACTTCAGTGTCCCCTGACATTGCAGAGTCCATGAGCGACAGTAACCACTTACCACTAGGTGACCCGTTGACTTGTCTGCCCACATGGAAATAAAAATGAAAAGAGCTATCACAGTTTTGTCATGTGCTTTACGGCATTTCACTGATATATGTAACTGCTCTGAAGAAACAAAACATAACAAACAATTTTAAGAAATATCAAACTCTACAATTCTCGTTCACAATTAAAGTTTCAAATTACTTAAACCAACTTTGTAATGTATAATGGTTCAGTTCAAACTTAAAGAAGTACATTAACGCGTAACAACGGAAATGGGCAAGCTCTTAACTCGAAAAGTTTGAACTTTCTCGCAGTTGGTCCAAAATTAAACTCTTTAAATAACTTTACGATAGGGTGACAGATTTTAATGGTAGTCGCGATGGTAATAATGGCTTAATTTGAGGATGATAATAAAATTTGACCAAATTTTCTTTTTGAATAGGTAACTTTAGTTTGAGGTTGATTTGATTGTCCATTTGACATGTGTTCCCTTTTTTTAAATCGACCTAAAACTTTTGGAGGTATGCCAGAAATGTCTAATTTCTATATCTGTATATTTGGTAAAACCAATACTTATTACTCTCCCCTAATAATAATAACCCTTTTACCCTGTGTTTCACTTATAAAATTCAACCCCGAGAAATCTTCAACTATTTGTCTTCAAAGTTTGAAAGCAACCCTGCCTAATCCTCTAAAACCTTCTAAATTATAAAGAACGAACACAAGACCCACATCGAACCCTTATTATGCACCCTTAATAATATTAAAGGGTGTTTTTGCCCGTGTGCCGATAGGGGGAGTAAACAACATCAATAATTTCCCGACGGCCCTAGTGATGGGAAGATTTATCGATATTTGTATTTTGAGCTTGATGGATGAAGGTTCAAATTTTGAACGGTAATTCCGAGAGATTGATAATTTTATTTTTATTTTAAGGTCAAAGGGAGAGCCCTTGTTGAAAGGATAGCAAATTGCGTGGTGAATAAGCTGATCTTTTAAAACCAAAGGAAAATGAGGACTGTTAAATTACATAGTTAATTTCGTCACGCGTGGGATTTACTTTTCAATGCCATAGCAGTCGAGTTACCTGATTGTAGAGTGGCTACCGGATGTCTGAGACATCATTGGACCTCTTAAAGACTCGTATCTGGTTCTTTAATTCTACATACATATGGATACGTATGGAGTTTACTATTTTTTCTGAGATGCAAACGAAGATTGTTATAATAATCTAGTTTACAGTATTATTGAGAACACTTGTATCAAAAGTATTGACAATATTACAAATTGTAAAAAAGTCATAACACGATAATCCTAATATTATTAACAACATTGACAATAATTTAACGTATTTAAGAGTTACATATGAACTTAAATTAACTATATTTAAGTAAACTATCGATATAATAAAACTATCGACAGTAATAACAACACTATAAGCCTCGGCCACACCGGCGGACCAATCCGATTACAGTTGTGCGTATCAAACGAGTGTGTGCACAGCCCTTAGCTTTTCTCATTAGCACTATAACTTATATATGTATTCATGTTATCTCATATAAACTGACCGGCGTAGTTTCGTCTGTGTCACAAAGAAGATTTATCATCAGGTGACAAATTACCTGTGAATGAAGTTTTTTAAATTTAAATGTGAACTAAAAGTAATTCAAGAGTAAATCTTGTGCTCAAATTTCAACTAAATCGGTTCAAAGATATAAATCTGTATAAAGTGACAGATAAATAGAAGGTACTTTACGAGTATGTAGATGATCATGACTAAAGAGATCGCTTTCAAAGAAAAACCCTTGAAATATACGGAGTTACTCAGACGAGATCTGATCAAAGTCAATAGCAATGGATTAAATATCTCTGTCTATTGGTTAGACATAATAGTCATAATTTGTTTCGAAAAATTCTTGGCGACTAGGGCCCATCACAAAACATTTCGTAAATTAAACTGTGCATTAAACATTACATGCTTAGTTATTTCGATACGGCTGGACAAATTTTCAGATAGTTGATGCCCTAGACACCTAGATGACCTAATAGTGACATATTCTGCTTTCTTTACTAAGAATCAAGGTTTTCCCTCTATTTTATAGCCAAAGTTGCACACGTTACTTCGTCAGTAATTAACCATACCAATCAACCTCTCTCTACAAATTAAACGAGCGTTCTAACTACAATCGAAGTCGAGATAAAACTTAACCGCTTCCCGGATAACATCGACAAGTAAACACACCCGGTTTCACAACTAATCCGGTTGAAACCTGTTTAAACTGATAACCGGTGCTCCGGGCGAACTAAGGCAGAAGCCACAAGTAAAAGACAAGACTTGTGACAAAAGACGATCGGCGCGTAAAAGTTTTCGTACAGAAAGTAAAGAAATGTGACATAAAATAAAGTGCCGCGTTTTCATACTGGCTCACCAACGTGCACACATAAATAAAACAAATTATGATGACGGCCAACCGAAATCGTTTCCACATTGACTCGCCAACTTTCATATTTGCGGCCTAATTCTGTGTGTTGTATAAAATGTTCTAATCTCAACTTAAGTTCTCAATATTGGTGGACAAATTTGGCAAATTATTTTTTAAATGTTTGTTGTATTTTAAGGAAGTCGTGGTGGCCAAGTGGTTGAAACGCTTGCCTTCCGTACGGGAGGTCGCTGGTTCATAACCGGCCGGCTTGTACCTCTAAATCTTAATATGAAAAAGATTTATGTGCAATTTTTCACAACACCACTGGCTAAAAACGGTGAAGGAAAACATCGTGAGGAAACCTGCATATAGGAAAAGGGTTCTAAAAATCCTTTGAAGATATGTGAAGTCCCCAATCCGCATTAGGCAAGCGTGGTGGACTATGCCAAACTTCTCCTCGGAGGAGACCTGAGCTCAGCAGTGGGCAGTAATGAGTTGTTACAGTACAGTACAGTTACAGAAGTTTAAGGATGAAAAACTTCGAATTATTTACGATAGTTAAACGGTTTATAGAGTTCACGCAGACGACGTCGCAGCAGCTAGTTTTAAATACATTATTATCAATGAAGGGGCGTGCGTCTTTAGTCTGTCTTCATCTCGTCTTTTCTATGTGGACTTTACTGTAGCGTACACAAACCAATCGATGTAAACATCCGGTTCTTTGGTTACGAACTTAAACCTATTGATTTAATGGTTTCTGGTTATGGAATGTACGGTTAATATTATTTAATATTGATAAATAATAGATTATTAGTTTTTATATAGTTTTTATTTGTATATTTGTATTATTAAAATCATAAATCTCCAGTAATTCTTTCAACGCCGAATAACTGTTCTGACAAAGTCAAAGTTTTGTTTTTAAAATACTTAATACTAATTATACTATAGTTTTGTCTCAAGCTGCAAAAAACATATTCTAAGTTACTTCCTTTTTTCATTGTCATGTAGGAAAACGAGCCAACGAGCCACCTGATCGAGAGTGGTTACCGTCGCTCATGGACCTCTACACTCTAAAGAGCCGCTACCTACGGTCTACCTTTAAATACTACAGTAAAAGCCATTTAGATGGAGACCGTTTCTCGAACGTTTAAGGCGAGAAACAATCTCAAGCAATAATCGCCATAACATAATCGTATCAGAATGTTTGGACACAGGCAAGAATTAAACTCTCGCCTACGACTCGATTATGACATTATCGAAGGCGAGAATTGCCTGTGTTTGTTTAGACCAGTCGAGATTCTTGCTTACGAGAATCTCGACTGGTCTAAACACGATCTCGCCTGACATTTTTTCGACTGATATTCGAGTATCGTAAAAATCAGTTTGAATCGTTTTCAGTGCGAGAATTGCATTTCGAGTTTACTGGTATGAAAAATGACAACAACTGTCATAAAACTCGAAATACGATTATTTATTGCTTTGAAATTCTGTTTACACAGGCAATAGTATTTATTCCATGGCGAGGCAATTATCGCCCAAGATGACGAGCGAGAAGAGTGAATGTTTAGAAATATTTTACATTCTGTCGATAATCGTATCTTCGAAGCGAGAAAATGCCACCGTATAAATCACGCATAAATACTATTTTTTTAATGTGATTTAACTGTTTTTTATCGGCAATAACCCTGGTAGTGATAAAAAGAAGACGTCCTTCGTGTAAGTACTTCAAAGAAATACCAAACGAACTCATTTGTTACAATGAAAATCACAAAATGTTCACATTTCTACTCAAAGGT
The DNA here is from genome assembly GCA_030269945.2 of Trilocha varians. NCBI lineage: Eukaryota > Metazoa > Arthropoda > Insecta > Lepidoptera > Bombycidae > Trilocha > Trilocha varians. The sequence goes on along the minus strand of AP028277.1, from coordinate 9,854,075 downwards.
CCATTTATTTGAAAGATTACTAGAGAAAAATAACGTCAAAGAGACAAAGACAATATTACAGTAAAATATAGATACAATTTCAGGGAAACAGTCTAGAATAAATAGACAGAAGGAAAAATTATAACAAATCATTCTAACTCATCTACCACCAATATTAAACTCCATGTGTATTCAAAGCAGAGCGGAAGCTAGTGTCAAACCTTTCGGAAACGTCACGAATATATCATAAATGACCATGTGCTAAAGATTTTGGAAACGAAGCCCACATATTTTTTGGGTTGGATAAAATCGCCAAACTTACCCCTATCCGGCAGATGGGTGTAATGTATGGTAATGTAGGAGTCGAACCGCGTTGAATCTCCTAAGATTCTATTCTTGACCTATTTAAGTCGAAAGTATCAACGGTACCTGTCAAACGACACATAACATTATATATAATAAATATTAGCATTTCCTACTGCTGAAGCTGGAAACCGAACAATTCTTTGGCGTCGTGTCTTAAAGATCGTGTATCTGTCTCACTTGACATTGGCGAATCGTCCCGAGTTTTGGACGAGCTCCAGAAAAAAAAGAAGAAGAAAATTATGCTGCGTTTCCACATTGGCTCGCCAATGTCCAACACACGGACAAAACAGATGACGGTGATGGCAGCCTAATATGAAAGTTGGGAGTTGGTGAACCAAAATGGAAACGCACTATTAAACGTTTGATAATAAAATTATTATCGACTAGCTGGCCCACACAACTTCGTCTGCGTCATATGAGGAAATTTTCTCACTGTTCAAACCTTCCCTGGACTTCTACGAATATTTCAAGATTAAAATAAGCCAAATCGGTTCAGTCGTTTTCGAGTTTTAGCGAGACTAACGAACAGCAATTCATTTGTATCATAAGAAGATATACTCCTCAATTTTTTTTTTTTTGTGCTAATAGTTTTTAGTTCTGTATGTTCTGTTAAGTTTATATTGTGTGGCTCGAGTTAGAGTCCAGTTTGAGGCTTCCATTCTTCGCACAAAGCCTTTCATTTGTCACTAGATTCTCAGGATTTCTGCAAATCGCTTATATTCGATGTACACAGTTTTATTTACGTTAATGTTTTAGATAAAGTCTTACAATAATAATAATATGATTATTTTCTACGTAGACTTACACTTTATAAGTCTCTTTCAATGATGACGCTGAGTTTTTGGTATACCATGTTGGCCATTTTCCATATCAAAATTCTAAGCCCGTATCACCTCCATGGAAAGTAAAATCTATTTTCCATTATGTTTCTCAATTTAACCATTAAAATGTTTGCTCGTGAATAATAGCGTCGTTTAATTCCAATTCAAACTGTTTTTGATGTTTTCTTTTGTTGTTAATAATATTTTTCAACGGTGATCCTTCAGGATTTGATAATAACAGATCATAGAGCGGAACTTTTTTCCTGAAAAAACTACGGTCTATTCCATTTTAGTAAAATTACATTTTCTTCTTTCCAGGATCTTCAATCAGAGATAGAAACCCACAGGAATGTGTACGCGTCTCTCACGGGCACCGGCCGTCGTCTGCTGGGCAGTCTCTCCTCCCAGGAAGATGCGGTCATGCTTCAGAGGAGACTGGATGAGATGAACCAGCGATGGCATCATTTGAAGGCCAAGAGTATGGCTATCAGGTCAGTCAAACTCAAGACGTTTAAATGTTAGTTAATGAAGTTCTCAATCGTCATGAAGTATGTCTAATCCTTCTCCTAAAGAGATCTGAACCCAGTACAAGTAGTTGCCAGAAATGGATTGTAATACAATACAGTATACATATACTACTTGCTCATATAAGTTTACTATATTAATGATAATATTATTATACTCTTAGACGACAAAAGAACTCACAACACTGAAAGAATTTCTCAAATCTGTCGAGCGGTTTCTGAGATTTTTGCGTTAAAACAAACAAACTCTTCAATTTTACAATATTGGTATAGATTGACACCATTTAATTTTAATTACCGGCTTACAACCATTAATAAAATAGTCCCTTTAAATTAGTAACGCCCTTCTAATTCGCACCGCATTGACACATAATCATTAACCGGTTTCAACCGGCCGGCAACCGCCCATAACAGGTTTAGGCCGGCCCGCCAGCGATTCGCCAAGTCTGGCAATTAATGCCAGGCTCCTGGCAACCGTTATTCGGTTATGGCCGGTACAAAATGTGATTACGGAGTTGCGTGTAATGATTTTAGTGTCTCGTTGTAGTAATTTTGCTCGTAATGATTTTAAACGCTGTGAGATATCTGATTTGTTACTTTTATAGTATTAATTATAATGATAAATAATTTAAAAAAAAACTTGAGAGGTGTCAAGGGACACCCGGATGGAACGAAGTTCCTTTCGATTAATTACTGAGGGAATTGTAATAAAATTTTATTTTTTTAAGTTATAATAACTTAAATAAAATATTTTGATCACAGCGCCATCTAGCATTAATCATAAAAAACAAAATAAGGAATTATTTTAAAAGATTTTAATCATAGCGCCATCTAGCGATAATCATCTAAAACAAAAAAGTGTCGTGACAACTTTTTCATAAGAATTTCCGTCTAGCCCCCTTTCGATAACGCGCGATAAGGAACTTCGTTCCAATAATATTGAAATTTATACTATCCTTCAAACAGTAAATAGTGCATTTAACTTGGAAAAATGGCACAAAGAGTAATTTTTTTTTCCAAGAATATGTAGGTATTTTAGAAGTAGGATAATTATTTAATAAATTCCGGATGTGGTTTTTTCCAAAGTAGTTTATTTCAACAAAATTTGGCACAATCAATCCTTTTTTAATGCCAAAGGGCCACCCAATCTTAAGTGGTTACCGTCGCTCATTGACCTCTCTGTAAAATGTTTCCCAATAACCATAGTGCCCACCCACTTAACGATAAGTGATAACAGTTGATCATAGACCTCTATTATCTATATTTAATAACTCATACTCATTTTATAACCCTAATAAAACCAGTAAATCACCAAAAATGGTTTTCCAAATATGTACACATTCGAATAACGATTCCGTAGCCTTTATCAGCACACATGGGACTTTAAAAAAGTGTGAAATACGTTAACGGTGTGTGTGGAGGTCGCGTCGATACATTAAAGTTATTTATTGCTGTGAATATTGGCTGTTCTGTCCGTCCGCCCATTACACCGTTAACGAAGTTTTTTTTATCTTTAATGGGAAATATTGATATACTGCATAGTATTTTATTGGGACTACAAAAAGAGTTTTAACTTATTTTAATTTAGATCCATTACACAGGGTGTCCCAAAAGTATGCGACATGTATGAAGTACCTTAAATATTAGAGATAGAATGTTTTGCTGAAAGGAAACATTATTTTATTTTTAATGTTTAATAATACTGCATTCACAGATTTTTCGTAAATTGTTTGGTTTATCTGAAAATCGAATTAACGAAATCGGCAAAAATCAACACCCTGTATTTTTATAATGCCAATCGAAAGAACAGTTAATTACGAATAATGTTTGCTAACAAATATACTGTCTTGTAAACTGTAAAATTGGGGATTTTAGCTTTAGATAAAACCCTAAAAATTTATTCGAACCATTACCTAATTATGTATACCTCTCATAATTGAATATAATCTCGGATCTTGTAATTGTTTTATAGACGTAATTAGATGAGTTAACGACCCATTTGATTTTAAGTAGACTGTGTTTAATTGTTTTTGGGAGCTTTTCTTATGCAATATGTGTTTACCTTAATACTAGTTGACCCGCACAACTTCGTCTGCGTCACAAAGGAATAAAATTAAATAAAATGCTTTCGATAAATGGACTATGCAACTGAAATAATTTCTCAAATCAGACCTTTTTTTTTTAATTGGAGGAAATCACCGGATCCCCACCCGCCCTGCGGAGTGTTATGTGGGAGTTGAACCGCACAAAAACCTCTCACTCAGCGTCCGAACCCCGGCTGAGGCCAGAACCCAGTACGGGGTTATAAGGGACGACGCGACGCGTTACGCTCTTGGCACTCTTTCCCATCGCGTTTTCGCGTCTCTTTCCATACAATGTCAGAAAAAAAGTTTAACCGATTCAAAAAATAAAAATGGTGCTGATTCTAAGCAGAAAAAAAGTTTAACCGATTCAAAAAATAAAAATGGTGCTGATTCTAAGTGTTTCTAAGTTTTATTTCGACAGGGCATTCACTCCACGTCAGATGGTCCAAAGTTACAGATGCACCCTGTATAATCCTTTGTGACGCAAACGAAGTTCCTTGGTTTAGCTTACATAATGCATTAATTATGCATGCTTGTATTTCATACTATATACTCACTTCAATTATCAGTTCCAGCCACTCAAGTTAATCAATCATGTGCTTACACTATTGTGTTTCACTTAATTAAGACATATGACATTTATGACGAGCTGACGCAACTTCGTCTACGTCACAAAGGGAGAAAGACGTATAAGTTAGTAAAAGTAGACTTTGTAGAAGTAATCTAGAGAGATGATGACGGAAATGAATAAAAAACTTGAGAGGTGTCAAGGGACACTCGGATGGAACGAAGTTCCTTTCGATTAGTTAGTGAGGGAATTGTAATAAAATTTTATTTTTTTTAAGTTATAATAATTAGTTAGTTTAAAACGTCTGTCTCTCTCTCTCTCTTATAACTTAAATAAAATATTTTGATCACAGCGCCATCTAGCATTAATCGTATATAACAAAATAAGGAATTGTTTTAAAAGATTTTAATCACAGCGCCATCTAACGATAATCATCTAAAACAAAAAAAGTGTCGTGACATCTTTTTCATAACAATTTCCGTCTAGCCCCCTTTCGATAACGCGCGATAAGGAACTTCGTTCCAAAACCTTTTTGGTAGATAGTTCGTGTGCTTTTTTTATTATTAAAATGAGTTGTTTTTAACATTGTAAACAGATTTTTTGTTGTTTTTGTATACTGGGTGGTTAATAAAATATCAACTATCATTGCGGGCTACAATGTTATGATATTGAAAAACAATTCAAAAGTGGTTCCAAGTTTAATACGAGATATTTCTCTCACTTCGGCGTACATATCCACCCTACATAGTAAATCGTAGAAATTTAATAGTTTATTATAATATTACTGCATAACACACTTTTACTGCTATTTAAAGACGAATAAATAGTCAATCAACACGAGGTGACGACAGTTCAAAACAATCCATAACTGCTGCAACCAAAAATGGTTTTACAATAAACTTAAAACTAGTCCATAAACCATTTACGGCTTTGTCTTATCGCTTCCCCTTTACCATCAAACGAGCCGTTCGTCAGCCAACGACAGCAAAAGTCCATAAAATTCCAACTTTAAATTCGTCAGACATCGGTCATGCCACAAGAGATAGCGGGAGCGATAAAACGCTATAATACAAATGTATTAGATCTTATTTCTTAGGGAATAAAGTCTATTTTTAATTGTAGATACGTTTAATTGTTTTTTTGTGGCGTCGCAAACCGTTTGCGGTACTCGTAAACGTTTTAAAGTAATTGCTTTTGAATCTTCGGGGAGATTTTATGTCGATGTAAACGTATTCAGGCGAATTTCGATCTTATTTTAATAGTTGCAGATACTGTTATTCTTTGAGCAGTTATTACATACGTCTTTTTGGTTCTAAAAATGTTTTCTGTCGTAGTAACTGGTAGACATTTTAAGCTGAGTATTAAGAACGTACGATTTGGAAAAATGTTTGTATCACTAATGGCAGTTGAGGGAATTTCGACTTAATTACTTATACAATTTGAGTGGTTATTTATTAATGAAAGTTTCTGATTTGTATACTTCTTTGATATTTAGTTTTAATTAAAGTTATAAACTAGGTTTGAGGAAAGTTTTATACAGCAGGTCGTATTTGGCGTTCAGAGCTCTTGAACATTGTAAGTGACTATGAAGGGTGGTAACCACTTACTATCAGGTAGGCCGTTAGCTTGTCTATCTGTAGGGCATTTATGCTTGCAATCGAATAAAAAAAACGATTTAAACGAAACTTCATTTTTTATTCTGATCAGTTGTTATGTGAAAAAATATGCACTTACAACGTGTATTACTCATTATATTAAATTGTAATATAAACACTTTAGTTTGTGCTTAAAAAAATAACAAACTTCTTATTTTCTCTGCTTCATTTAAGCTTGACTGGTATAAGCTGGACTGGTCTGCACGAAAAATCAATAAAAATAATCGTTTTCACTGCATACTAATTAAACTGAAATATTATCATTAGTTGTTCCCAACGTTCAAAGTTTTTATATCAGAGTTTCTTAATAATTTCTAAAATATACAATTCTTCTATGAGCCTGACAAGTGATTAAGTTTTCTTCTCTTTCATTCTCATTCAAAAACAAACTTGAATACACACACTCCTAAAAAACGCTTCCGCTACGCTGCCCGCTGTCTCCATAGCCGCAGCCATATGAGCGATCTGCATGCGTGGAGCAGTAAAAGCTCGTTTAGTGATTTCAGCGCCGCATAAAGCTAGAGATAGCTTTCGGAAGCACTTTATTGAGCTTTAAAGTTTCGCGACAGCTATAAACGTACAGACATCCATTTCCATGCATTTTGTTGTATGTCTTCGTAAAAGTTAAATTTTTAAAAGATATTATAGACTAAGAGCTGTCATACATAAAAGAAAAACTATCTATGTAACTATTCATACAAAGTGTATTTCTCCGAGCGAAGTTTAAGAAAAGCATATCTGGTGGGTCTTAAGCTCGTTCATCTTCTGATGCAAAAACAAATTGGATTGGATTATTTGGATTGGATTGGATTGGATTGGATTACACATTACTAGAAACTTTAAACAAAATAAACCTAATACTCGACTGCTTTAAAAAATAAAATTAAATTAAATATTTAATTAAACGAAACTTTTTAATGTAATTCTCTTAAACACAATAAAGTTATTGTGTAAACGCGAACCGCAAAACAAAAAACAAATAAAAAGTTCACAAAATTTTACATTTGCGAGTTTTTGATCCTAAAGTTAAACATTAGAAAATCTAAATAAAAGTTGAATTAAATAATTAGATACAAAGTTCTGAAGTTAATTTGTAAAACATTTGTTTTAATGAGAATTAAAATTAGACATCCACCCACATAACATTCAAAATGTCATGTAAAGTAACTTTGGGGATGGTAAATCCTTTTTAAAAAATATCGATACTTGAATCAATTGGCATTAACTTTTTTTATTTATGTTCTAGTTGTGATTATATGAACGATGACTAATAATCGATTTATCAAAAATTTCGATGTCTAATTTTATCGATCTTTTTAAATTGAGCGTTTTATTTGACGTCAATAACACCAAAAATTCCTAAAAATTCAAATGATGGATGTTTCCTTTTAGCAAAATTTTCTGTTTTTACTATTTACTCTCCCTGGTAATATTGAAATATTTTATTGTGAATGCCGTAAAAAATGTTTTTTTTTATTTATTTAAAGCAAGGTTATTAAATTAAATATAAACAATTTTGTAGCCACACATAGAATAGTTGAATACAACGCTATCAACTTTTGCGAACTCATTTCAAATATGAAACTTTGTAGTTGCATCGAAATGTTGCTTGAAATTATCAAAGTAATAGTGATGGGAAAACTATCGATGTTCAAAAAAATGTCGCTAAGATTTCATAAAATAATTGAACAGACAGCTTTTCGAGGAAAAGAGTATAATTTTTATAATTAATAAATTCGGATGCAGTAGTCACTGAGATAAATCCGATGAAATATTATATCTAAATCAGCAGTTCTTTCTATAGATTTTACCATTAAGTTAAGCAATGATGTTGTGATAAATTGCATATTTAAATCTCTAAAAAATAAGAATAAGAAGCACAAATCGTTTCAAACCCTCGTCTCGTCCGGAAATCAATCGCTTTAACCTCTTGACAACCATTTTGTCTGCATCATATTATTATAGTAGTTATTAAATTAAGTAATATTTTATCGATATAACGACATCACTAAATTAACGAGTGAAGTTTGAACAAAGCCTCGGCTAGACAGCCCCGCTGCCAAGTTTTTGAATTCGGCTTCTAATATCTTGGGAGCATTCCAGGATGTATTTAATTTAGTTTGTATGTCTTTGTTTCAAGTTTCGTTGATTTCAGTTATGTCCTTAACATTACTTTTAAATGATAGATAAAAATTTTGATTATCGTATGACTTTATAAGTAAACAAGCAAACGCTCCACCTGTTGGTAAGTGGTTACCGTCGCTTGTGAACGACTGTAATGTATCTTACATTAAAGGTTTTTCTTCAAAATATGTAATTTATTGGTTTGTCAATAAAATAATTTTCACAACACCACTGGCTAGAAACGGTGAAGGAAAACATTGTGAGCAAACCTGCATATCGGAAAAGGGTTCTAAAAATCCTTTGAAGATATGTGAAGTCCCCAATCCGCACTGGGCAAGCGTGGTGGACTAGGCCTAATCCCTCTTCTGAGGAGACCTGAGCCCAACAGTGGGCAGGAATGGGTTGGTACAGTACAATAAAATAAAATTAACAACAATACAAACAACAATTAAAAACGTCATACATTTGTTCAAAAATATAACTTTACCATAAATTGATTCAATTTTATAAATGTCACGTTACTTCATATTTAACACTGGTTATTTTAAAGTCCAGTTTTTTAATTGAACTATGGGATTGTAATTGAAAAATAATAATTAACATATTATTTAAAGATTAATGGATGCTATGATCAAAAAGATTCTTCTGCTTAATAAATCAATAAATTTCTCTGGATTAACAACGTCTCTGGCTATTGGCAATATTATTGTCAATATTTTCAACTTACCAATAACAAGTTAAAATTGTAGTTAATGTCCTGCTTTTGAACGTACAAAACAAAACACTTTAGTAAATATCAAAAAGATTTTGTCGTAAATAGTCATCGACACTATCCCAACACTAGGTCCTGAAATCTCAGATTTTACTTATAACATAGCGGGAGCTCGGAGCCAAGTTTTCAAGCCACACGCGACAACTCAACAGAATTTATACTATTTAAACTTTCAAAAGATTCAACGAATGCTTTCTGAAACGGTTTAATGATTCGAATATGACGAAACTACAAATAACAAATGTCTGTTAAGTTATAAGATTGTATTAATATAGTATTACTATGTTATTTAAAATGTAGCAGTTTCTGAAGTCTATAAAATTTATTCATTAAATATTATCTAGGTATAGGAAAAACCTAATGCCCTGACATTGCAACAGTTCCACGAGCAACGGTAACCACTTACCTACAATCACCTTTATTACTTACAAAGCAATAAAAAAACATCTAGATCATACGTAGAGTAGGCATCCCAAGGTCGTTATCTATCTATTAACTAAATCCTTACTAATATTATAAATGCGAAAGTAACTCTGTCTGTCTGTGACGCTTTCCCGCTTAAACCTCTCAACCGATTTTTATGAAATTTGGCACAGACAATCTTTAGATCCTGAGTAAGAATATAGGCAATAATATTATACTACTTTTTATGGTCAAACATTTAGATTTTAAATTTTTTAATTGTTTTTATAATTTGTTTTTATTTAATGCTGAATTAATTTCTTTTTTTATTATTTTTTATTTTTCTTTATTTCATTATTTGATGTGTTTACTACTGAAGCACTGTGTGTAAAGTTTTTAATTTATTGTAATTAAGTAATTGTAATGTGAACGTCACTCAGCGTGGTACCCACAGATTACCAGCGTCGCGGACGTCGTTTATTATGATCGACGCTCCGACGACACATGCTGAGTCGGAGACCATTTCTGAACAGTGTTTCTTTATTGTATTATGCATGTGTTTTTCTTTATAAATTTATTTATGTTCAGAATAAATGAATTTTGATTTGATTTGATTAGGCTACCTTTTAATTGAAAGTGACGCAGACGAAGTTACGCGGGCCCGCTAGTTACCTATAAAATGACCACCCTATTTAATCTTTACAGGTTTTATCCCCCCAACCAATACAATTTCACCAGATAATACATCTTTATCATTTCTCTACAGGAACCGCCTTGAAAGCAACGCTGAGCATTGGTCCGCGTTACTCCTGTCACTTCGAGAGCTGACTGAGTGGGTGATCAGGAAAGAAACCGAGCTGAACGCTTTGGCGCCTCCGAGGGGAGACCTCACAGCTTTATTGAAACAACAGGTTAGTAGTATGACGATAATATTAAAAAAACTTATCAGTACAAGCTGCCAGGTTCGGATATTGTAGGTATAGAAGTAGTGCTTGCGAAGGCAAGTAAAATTAGTCTGTCTTATTTATCTTGATTGACTCCATTATCAGATCAACTACATCGTTTCAGGAACACTTTTTTGCCACGCACCATCCGGCTATGGAATGAGCTCCCCTCCTCGGTATTCCCGGAGCGCTATGACTTGTCCTTCTTCAAACGAGGCTTGAGGAAGGTCCTTAAAGTTGTGGTCGTAGGTAGCGACCCCTCAGTGTCCCCTGACATTGCAGAGGTTCATGAGCGACGGTAACCACTTCCTATCAGGTGGGCCGTTGGCTCGTCTGCCTACATGGCAATAAAAAAAATAAAAAAAATGGTACCCCATTGTTGTTGCATTTGTAAGAGGAATTTTACGAGTTGAATTTGACCAACTGTATTGTTAAACCTTAGCTTAGATTGTGCTAGCATACTAACTTTATAACTATTTAAAAAAAAGATAAACACCCAATCTAAGCAAATTTAAGTTTGCACTAAGTCAACTGCAACTTTCATCACACAAAGCAAGCGCCATTTAATATTTAATCTCGATAAACCACACCTAATTTATTTTCAACACTCGAAAACAAAACAAAAGAAAATGTCGCACTTGGTAATAAATAATTCGGTAGGTCGCGTTCTAATATCTAAGCGCGCGAACGTGTTAAATCATGAGCTATATTTGCCGCCATTACGCGCGCGGATGACAGCACAAAATGGCGGACGCCTGTTTGCGCGGGAAAACGACAAATGACAGGTGATTGCGCGACGCTTTTTTCGTAGCACTAAAATGTATCAGGTAAATGTGCTTTGCAGGTAATGGTTATTACTTTTGCTAGATATGCTCTTGTTAATGAGAGTATCTCAACTCTGATTAAGGTGATTTAGAGTTAGGTTAGGTTAGGTTAGTAAATAAATATTGAACCTAGCTACTGTGGACTGGGACAGGGTTGCTTTTTACAAGCTTTATATTAACTTGCACTGGATGTAACTATGTAAGTTCGGGTGGAATCTTGCCATTTAAATTTGCGTTAAACTTCCCGTCGATTTAGCTGACAATTTGCACGCAGATGTATATCGCGTGACAATGCAATACTACTAATATAAACAAAATGGCGCTGATCTGATGATGGATTCAGAAGGTGGTCATAGGAACTCTTGTGCTAACCAAGATAGACCCGTCGTGTTTGGACTTGTTTTACTTGTATTATCTAGCACTATACTGCTATATGATATTTAGCAGCTTAAAAGCTTGTATTTTAAAAGTTTTCTTTAAATATTAATTATTTATAGTCGGGTCATAACAAACACATTTTTTCTAGTTATTTTCCTATTTTTTTATTAAATATTTACTGCCTACTTTACTAAACTTACAATTTTCCATTTAAGGATGACCACCGCGCGTTCAGACGGCAGCTTGAAGACAAACGTCCTGTGGTTGAGAGCAACCTCCTCAGCGGGAGACAGTACATCGCCAATGAACCTCCTCTATCAGACACCAGTGACACTGAACGTGAGTACAACATACCTACTTTATTTGAAACTTTAGTACTTTCCTGTATTTTTTGAGCAACTTTGCTTGCAGCAAGAAAATAGAAATACGGTACTTTTTAGTTTAGGTATTATACAGGGTGGATCTGTAACTTTGACCCGGCTAAAGTGGTGTGAATGAAGCTTAGAACCACTATTTTACGAATTGGATAAAAAAAAATTGCATCTTAGTATGGAAGTCCGCAACGATAGTCGTACGTTTTCCATGCAATGTCAGAAAAATAAGTTTAACCAATGCAAAAAATAAAAATGGTGCTAAGTTGTATTTCAACAGATCATTCACCTCATTTTGGCTGGGAAAAAGTTACAGAACCACCCTGTATAGCTTCAAAAATCGTCGTCACATATTATAAGCAGTATTTAACAAGAAAATCTATTTTGCTATACTCAATAAACTAAATAACCTGCTTACAAAGGTGAAATACCTAAATAAGTATTTAAAACTAATCTCGGATATTTCATTAATTTTAGGATCCGCAACAAGACTCTATCATTATTATATGTAATCCGATGTTTAACACAATTAGTTATCTTCTTCTTATATATAAAAATGAAATGCTGTTCGTTAGTCTCGCTAAAACTCGAGAACGACTGAACCGATTTTAATCTTAAAAAATTCGTAGAAGTCCAGGGAAGGTTTAAACGGTGAGAAAATTTCCTTATGTGACGCAGACGAAGTTGTGTAGGCCAGCTAGTAAAGCTGCAGAGTTTTTTTATTTGTTTGAACGCGCGAATCTCAGGATCTACTGGTCCGATTTGAAAAATTCTTTCACTGTTGGAAAGTCCATTTACCGAGGAAGGCTATAGGCTAAGTTGTATCCCTCTGTGACGCAGACGAAGTTGCGCTGGTCACTTAGTAATAATATAGATATCAACTTTCTAAATCCATAAAATTAGTTTCAAAAAACAATTTCACCCTTAAAATAAAATAAAACTTATTCACAAATGCACATACAATTAAATCAAAACAAACACTCCACATATAGACACACGTCATATAGATATATGGTGTCACATATGCCCGAACAGGCGAGCAATCTTCCGGCCCGCTTGTCACTATTTGATTACACTGTGTCACATGTGACAAACTAAATTGTACCTAACACACATGATTTATTAGGTACTAGTTTTGAAAGCAGTTTATTGTTTAATTATGCTTTAATTACTGTAATTTTTAATTATTTGACGAGGATTAGAAAACTTTAGATCTATCTAACTTCTCCAGTAAATAAATATTATGCAAGCGTAAAAATTGCACCAGCTAAATACCACCAAACGGCCCCTCTTTTGGCATTGCAGAGGTTCATGAGCGACGGTTATCACTTACCATCAGGTGGGCAGTAGGCTCGTTTATCTATCTTGAAAAAAAAAACTTGAGAGGTGTCATGGGACACCCGAATAGAACGAAGTTCCTTTCGATTAAAAGATATCTTATATATTTTTTTCCTTACGTAACGCGCGATAAGGAATCGCCATCTAGCGATAATCATCTAAAACAAAAAAGTGTCGTGACAACTTTTCGTAAGAATTTTTTCCGTCTAGCCCCGTTTCACAACGCGCGATAAGGAACTTCATTCCAAAAAAAATTGCTTGTACGAGGCTGGAAAAGAGGGACTCTTTGCTCTTAAGAGTAGGCCGTAGGTAGCGGCCCCACTGTCTTCAGGCAGTGAGTCCATGAGCGACGGTGATCGCTTACAATCAGATAGCCCGTCCGCTAGTCAGCCTACGAGACAGCAAAAAAAAAACATTTGATATCAAAATACGGTGTCACTTATTTCTTTGGAATAATTTCCCAATAATATCTATATTTGTAAAAATGGGTATTTAAATGATTTTTAGGCGCACCTTTTATATTTAGTTTGAAACCTTCTATCTTGTTAAAGTCGAAGATACATAAGTCTCCATTGTACACTCCACCATCCACAGAAGAGTTTCAAAATGGACAATAACATACAACGGTATTTCAGGCATTAAATTCCCAGAATGTCCAACTCCAGGTCAATATCTAAAACAATTAAAACAGCGTCCATTTAACTGGAGCTATCGAAGATCGAAGTGAGCAATTAGTTTGGGCTGGCGCCGTAATTACGAATTCCATGACGTCGCTCGCTTGACCAATCATGACGGTCACAGTTTAAACACAGAAGTCTTACTCAAGTACTGGGTACCGAGAGGCCGATCTCCAAAACGGTCTGACCAGATACGGGAACTATCGGGTTTGTCCTTAACTTCAGCACTTAGGGAGGCTCAACACAGAGCCACATGGAAGCAACTGCTGAACTACTTTACGTCGGCTCCTAGCAGACACGACAGAGTCATGAGGTTACGACTCAGAAGAAGAAACTCATGTAATTTTATTTATTGGAACGAAGTTATTTATCGCGCGTTGTGAAAGGGGGCTAGATGGAAAAAATCACTTTTTTCGTTTTAGATGATTATAGCTAGATGGCGCTGTTTTTTTTTTTTTTTTTTTTTTTTATTGCAAGGTAGATAAACGAGCATACGGCCCACCTGATGGTAAGCGGTTACCGTCGCTCATGAACCTCTGCAATGCCAGGGCAAAGAGAGGCCGTTATCTACCGCCTACCCATACAGGACTTTTCTTAAACCTCGTTTAAAGAGGGACATGTCATAGCGCTCCGGGAACACCGCGGACGGGAGTCCATTCCAAATCGGAATGGTACGGGGCAAAAATGATCTTCTGAACCGAACTGTAGAAGAGCGCAGCGGTTCCAAGTAAAGGTGGTGAACCTTGCCCCTGCGGCGTGTGGTGCGATGGTAAAAAGGAGATGAAGGAATCATCTCGAAGAGTTCCTCGGAGCATTCCCCATGGACCAGACGATATAGAATGCACAGAGAGCTGAAATCTCTCCGTACACTCAGAGGCTCCAGTCGCTCCGTGAGCTTGGGTTCCTCAACAATCCGAACAGCCCTCCTCTGGAGGGAGTCAAATGGAAGCAGCTGGTAATTGGGAGCACCCGCCCAGAGATGAGAGCAATACTCCACATGAGGCCGGACTTGAGCTTTATACAACAGTAACCTCTGAGCCGGTGTGAAGTACCGCTTCGCTCTGTTAAGGACTCCCAGCATTCTAGAAGCTAATTTAGCTTTACCCTCCAAATGACTCCGAAACTGGACGGTGCTCGAAATGTCAACCCCAAGAATCCCAATACTCTCGGAGGTCGATAGAGATACCCCTTGGAACTGGGGCGCTATGACAAATGCGTCCCTCTTTGCAGTGAACGCGCAAGCTTGTGTCTTCGATGGGTTGAACTGAACAAGATTCAGCTCGCCCCACTTGGAGACCTGCCCTAGAGAGTACTCCACTTCAGACACAAGCTCTGATCGTCTTTCCTGAACCAAATTCCGAGGGAAACTCTGCTGACCGGTATATCGCGCATCCCCCGTACTATCATCCGCATAGCAATGCATGCCATCGATGGACAACATGTCATTAATATGCAAGATGAAAAGCGTAGGAGACAGCACCGAGCCTTGTGGAACGCCTGCATTAATGGTCATGGTATCAGAGCAACAGCCGTCGACGACGACTTTGATGCTCCGACCATCCAAAAAGCTGGCAATCCACTTGCAGAGCCCCTCTGTGATCCCGTAAGATGGTAACTTCGAAAGAAGTGCCCTATGCCAGACCCTGTCGAAGGCCTTCGCTATATCAAGGCTCACGGCAAGAGCCTCGCCACCGCTCTCCAAAGTTTCAGCCCAACGGTGGGTAAGATAGGCTAGGAGGTCGCCAGCCGACCGGCCGTGACGAAAGCCATATTGTCGATCGCTGATCAACTGGCGGTCCTCCAGGTAGCCCAGGAGCTGGCTGTTGATGACTCGCTCCATAACTTTGGAGAGCAAAGATGTTACCGCGATAGGCCTGTAGTTCGACGGATCGGACCGGTCACCCTTCTTGGGGATAGGGTGAACATGGGCTATCTTCCATGAAGACGGGAGCCTATTGGCGTCGTACGAAAGACGATACAGACGCGTAAGTGCAGGTGTCAGTTCAGGGGCACATGTTTTCAATACCACTGCGGGGATGCAGTCCGGCCCGCTCGACTTATGGACGTCGAGTGATTTGAGTTCACGCCTGACCGCACGTTGTGTAATGCGCACCTCAGGCATGGTACTGTCACACCGTGGGATGGTAGGTGGTGTGAATCCACCGTCGTCCAAAGTCGAGTTTGAGGCGAAGAGTTTGACCAGGAGATCGGCCTTTTCCTTCGCACTATGGGCCAGACTATCATCGGACTTGCGCAGTGGCGGGAGACTGGATCGACAGAAGTTTCCTTCCGCCGACTTAGCTAGTGACCAGAAAGCGCGACTTCCTGGCGGATAGCCACACAGACGGTCACCAACCCTGGCGACGTGCTCCGATTTCGCCTTCGCCAAAGCCCTCTTGTAGAACCTAGAAGCAGCGTTGAACTTCCGCTTCTCCTCACAGATGTTTGGGTCCTGACGTCTCCTGGCATCGTTCCACGCCTTGTATGCGGACCGCTTGAGGCGTGCAGCGTCCCTACTGGTACGATTGTACCAGGGTTCACTGCGACCCCCAACGGGCACCACAGAGGAAGGAATAAACAATTCCATTCCTTGTAGCACCACGTCTTTAAGCCGGTCCGCGCAGACATCAGGATTGTTGGAAGAGAAGCAGAGCTGCCCCCATGGGTAAGAAGCGTAGAATTCACGCATTCGGTCCCAATCTGCTGACCCGTACCGCCAAACCCTACGAGAGCCAGTCGTCGGTCGACGACCGGGGCGTGGGAGTGGCAAGACAGCGCGGACAAGGCAATGATCAGATGATCCCAAAGGAGCATCGACCACCACACTATAGCCGGCTGGGTTTGTGGTCAGCAGAAGGTCCAACAGAGAGGGCTCATGTCCCTCGATATCTGGAACACGGGTGGGCTGTGTAACCAGTTGCGAGAAACCGTAAGCCAAGGCGAAACCGTAGGCAGCCCGGCCGGGGAGATCGGTGGTCCTGGATCCCAACCACTCTACGTGGTGAGCGTTGAAATCTCCAAGGACCACCACCTCCGCTGCCGGGTACTGCTCAAGCACGCGTCCAGTCCCTTCTTGTACATGCTCGAATAGATCTGACCCTGCATCACTGCTATGGGACCTGTACAGGCACGCAAAGACCCGTGTACAACCGCCATAGTCGATGCGTAGCCAAAGTAAGGACAGATCCCGATATTCGAGGCCACGGAGACGACGACAACAGATATCATCCCTGATAAACACACATACCCCGGCTTTCCGTACAAACATGTGTTCTAACACGTAACCGGGGTATGCGAGGTACGAGTTATCGGTAGGGGGAGATATCTGCGTCTCTGTTAGAAATAGAAGGGCAGGCCGCGCCGTCTCAAGGTGGTGGTGGACGGCGTTAAGGTTACTGTGGAGACCCCTAACATTGCAGAAGTCCACATGGAAAGTGGGACTATCCGCCTGAGTATTCAGTTTCCTTTGACTATTTCTCATCATTAATTAATTTATTTTTTATTGAGGTTTGGTATTGATGGGCTAGAAAGGATGCACATTGCGAGATTCCGGTGATGCCGTGACAAAGGTGCGGTGCGTGTGAGTCCATGGCGAACGGTGCAAGGAACGGAGGGAGCTGGCACAGAGCACGGAAGGGCCCCTGGTCCTCCCTGCGTGCGACCGCCGGGTCCCACTCCGGTCTCCGACTCCGGCACGACGGCCACACGACAGGATTTTACGCCGGTTGGTGGGACAGCCTCCCGGGGCGGAGTTTAGCAGTGTCACCCGGGTTCGGGTCCCCTACTGACCAGCGGGCGGCGGCGGACACCGTTTCACCAGGTCTCCCTGTACCCCATGACAGCCCCCAACGCTACAGACACCGACCTCAACTCCGCTACCACAACAGTCCCAGCACCATCAGAATCTCGCAACAGCTTAAGGAAGGGAAGGGGAGGAATAGGGATAGTAACTGGCTCTCCAATCTACTCGCCGGAACACAGCACTAAGCTGTTATGGCGGCGGACTCTAATTGGAGGGTGGTCGCCAGCCAGTCGGACATAGTCCTACCACCGATTAGTTTTTGGCTCCCGTTTTGCACCACCCAGGGGTCACCTGTAGGGAATCGCGGGTTAGACCTACGGAGGCGGGAAGCATCAACCCCCAAATGATCTGCTGTGATCAAAATCTTTTAAAACTCGTTCCTTATTTTTGTTTTAGATGATTATCGCTAGATGGCGCTGTGATCAAAATCTTTTAAAACACGTTCCTTATCGCGCGTTACGTTAGAAAAAAAAATAAGATATCTTTTAATCGAAAGGGACTTCGTTCTATTCGGGTGTCCCATAACACCTCTCAAGTTTTTTTTGTTTTTTCTATCACCTACTTATACTGGACTTTTTTAAGGTTTGCCCCCAACGACAAGTAGATGGATGTAAGAGAAGAGTGAAACTCTGTCTTCCTAAACAGATAAATAGTGTGCATCGTATCAATAAATTTGGACTTTTGTAATTAATCGTTTCTGTGATGAGTTGCCATTTCGGCAGTATGATTGGACTCTCGACAGAATTAGGGTTGAATCAGCTGATACTAATGTGTTGGTCAGTTGTAAAACTAGGCATTTGCTGCCAAGCTACTCTTTTGCATCTAGATTTTTTTATACAATGCTCAAAAATCTCCCTTTGTAGTTACAGTTTATACAAGTTGGTAGTACTGTGTTGTACCTACTTATGTCTCTTGCATTTCGAATCGGATGATCCAAATCAGTCCAAGCAAAATAAAGTGTGAGGATGAAATTTTTTTACAGTAAACTTGACAACCTTACCTTTTTATAATTCGGTCAAATGCATTTACTAACTATTTTTGCAGCCAAAAAATCTTTATAAAACAAATTCCTTTTAAATTCTGATTTTTGTTTTATATCCCAAAAATAAACGTTGTTTTAAGTTATATTTCACAGGCGATTCACTCCTGCTTGCACTAAATTCCAAATCCGTCAATTATTTATATTTATTTAAGGTTTTTTTTCAGCCTCAATAAGCTAATATCGAGTTAATTCAACAGTCCATAAACACTAATAATTTCGTTAATATTACAGCTTATACTAGCTTTCGAACTATGAATGTACTTTTGAAACTAAACCGACGTGCATTCCGTGTTAATCCGCGAAGCTTTCCACATAACGGAGCTTTGTGTCTAAGCTCGTATGTGCCGCAAATTTGATACTGTTATGTCAGGAGAACTTTGATGTTCTAGAGCTTTTCCAGGAACTTAGCTTTTAGTGTTAGGTATAGATAGAAATGAAAGTTATATCGAGGGTATAGTGCTAAAAGCCACAATAAGTGTAAAATTGTTACTCTCAAAATGTTCAAAGTTAAAATTTGTGAACAAGCTAAACAAGGGGGATTTATTGGCTTTTTACGTCAACTATCTTTACACTGAATTCTTCTTATTTGATTACACTACTAGAAAGAGCGCAGACTGATCTAGATAGACTAAGACAGCATTTTTAAATTGTTTTGACACTTATTGGGTTTTAGCACTATACCCTCGATATTGCTTGATGTGGAAGTCTGCAACTAAGTCGTGTGTGTGGGGGGCCACCGTCACTGGCGTCCGTGGGACTACCACCTTCCTAGAAGGCTAACCCCACACGTGGTCCCCGGGTGGTGCCAAACAGTGACGGGAGAGCGGCCGTGAGGTTGGGTGCCCGGGGGTAATCGCACTGGTGCGATTACTCCCGCCGACTTCTCGGCAAGTGATGGACGTAGAGTCCATCGCTGAAGCCCGCACAGGGGTGGGCGACCAGGCCCCTGTGACGGCGAATGCCTCTGGCGTAGGGTCGGAGCGGACACCGCTCGCGAGCACTGTCGCGAGCGATGCCTGCTCTGACTCCGGCGAGCAGAGTAGGAGAATCCGGCGCAAGCGGAAGTCCGCGGCGCGCCGGAGCTCGGAAACGAGCGAAACTTCCGCCTCCGAAGACGAGACGTCGAGGAAGGCAAGGCCCTTGAGGCGCGCGGCCGCCTCGGCCGGGTCCTACACCGAGCCGACAAGGACGGGTAGGATCCCGAAGGTAAATGCCGCGGCGACGCCTGCCCCGAGGCAGAAAAAGAAGACCGTTGTCTCGCCGGCGCGCTCGACGACGTCCTTCGCGTCGGCCCGTACAACTGACGGGGAATGCGACGAGGAGATCAGCAAGAGCCCTGTCGTCGCTCTTGAGAACCTGAGGAGACAGATTACCTCTGCCTCCCATAAGTATAAGGCGAAGGGGCACGCGACATACGCAGGCATGCTGCGAAAGGTGGCCCAGGACACCGGCAAAGTCATGCCAATCATCGCGGAGGCTGTCAGCCGAGACGCGGAGCTACGAACGGACCTGGAGAGATCCAGGGCCGAGGTAGCTCTCCTGAGGGAAAGACTGGTAGCCTTTGAAAGGGCCGAAGTCGAACGCGGGGCCGCGCGTGCCCCGCAGACGGCGCGACCCACACCGCCGCCTCCTCCTCCTCCCCCGCAACCGGCCAAGGCGCCGGTGCGGGCCAGAGAGGCCGACGGCGAGTGGCTGCCGGGGCAGAAGGGGCAGAAGGGGACAAGACTCGCGTCGCCGCGGGGCAGGGCGCGGCAGGCCGAGGAGTAACCGGCTGAGATAGCTGCCCGCATTAGGCGAGAGCTGACGGCGGAGTTCGGCAAACAGATTGCCGAACTCAGGGCTGAACTGACGGCCCTACGCGGTGCAACAACATCTGCGCCGCGTCCCGTCGCTCTCGCCTCACCGGACGCGCGCTCGGGTCCAGGACCAGCTCCGACCCGAAACAAGAAGAAGAACGGTGGTGGCGGTGTTAAAACAGCTGCACCGCCCCCACAGCCTCGTCCACTTCCTCCGGCCCCGTCCAATATGGACGAGGGCTGGACCGAGGTGGTCAAGAAGGGCGCCAAACGGGCCAGAGTCGTGGCTGCTCCGGCCCAACCACAGAACGAGACAAGGGCAGCGGCTAACGCGACTCCCCACCCGGGTAGAGTGCCGTCCGCTGCCCAAAAGAAGAACGGGACTCCGGCGGTCGCGGCTGCTCCCCAACAGGGTCGAGCGCCCGCCGCCGGTACGAAGAAAAAGAAGCCGAAGAAGAAGTCGCGCGCGCCGCGGCGGGCTGCAGTGGTGGTCACACTGCTGTCGGCCGGCCAGGCGAAGGGGTTGACGTACCCCGACGTCATGGCGAAGGCGCGCGCGGCTGTCAACTTGGCAGAAATAGGGGCGGAGGATGGCCTCCGCATCCGGCACACGGCCAATGGGGCCCGATTGCTGGAGTGTCCCGCCGGTGCCGACAGCGTCGGCATCGCGGACCGTCTGGCATCGGGCCTCCGGGTAGTGTGGCCGGAGGAGGATGTGAAAGTGCACAGGCCGGTCAAAATGGCCGAGTTACGGGTGACCGGCCTGGACGATTGCACCACAAGGGAGGAGGTGGTGGCGGCCATCGCTGCCCAGGGCAAATGTGCCCCGGAGAATGTGGCCGTAGGCGAGCTTCGCCGAGGCTACACCGGGGCCAGCTCGGTCTGGGTGCGGTGCCCGCTGGAGACCGCCAACTCCCTGGCCACTCCTCCGCCCGGAAGACCGGCCGGAGATCCGGGAAGGCTACGCGTGGGCTGGGTCGCAGCCCACGTGCGGCTACTCGAATCGCGCGCCTTGCGATGCCTCAAGTGCTTCGGCACGGGGCATAGTGTCGCCAGGTGCACCAGCACCGTGGACCGCAGCGGTTTATGTTTCCGCTGCGGTCAAACCGGACACAAGGCGGCCACTTGCTCGGCCGCGCCGCACTGCGCGCTGTGTGCGGCGGCCGGGCGCAGGTCTGATCACCGGGCGGGAGGCAAAGCTTGCTCCCCGTCCGGTGTCAATACCGAGCGGAACAGGCGCCGCAAGACCAAGCGGCGCCAACAGAGGAAGTCGGCCGGGGGAGTACCGGCCGACGTTTCGGACCCCGCCGTGGCGCCCAGTGCGCCCGAAGGCGGGGGCGATAGAGAAGGGGAGGGAGCGATGGATGTAGTCCAACCTTAATGGACTGCACCCGTCGCTTCCTCCAAGGTAATTTGAACCACTCCGTCAGGGCTCAGGACATGTTAGTCCAGAGCATGGCGGAGTGGTCCATTGACGTGGCTGTGGTCGCCGAGCCGTATTTTGTCCCCCCAGCGGACGACTGCTGGTTCGGGGATGAGTGCGGCTTGGCGGCCATACACATAAGGAGGACCGCGGCGATCCCCCCCCCCCTGGAAATGGTGGCCAGGGGACCCGGGTTCGTCGCGGTGAAGATAGAAGATACCGTCGTGATCGGGGTGTACTTCTCTCCAAGTCGGTCTACTCACGAGTTCGAGCAGTTCCTGGACGGGATCGGGGCGATTACTCAGCGCTCCGCCCCCCGTCCAGTGATACTAGCGGGGGACCTCAACGCGAAATGTGTCGCTTGGGGGTCCCCCCGCTCGGACGCTCGGGGTAGGCTGCTGGAAGAGTGGGCGGTCGCGGCCGGACTCTGTATCATGAACAGAGGGTCGGTCGCGACTTGCGTGCGATGGCAGGGCGAGTCCATCGTGGACGTGACGTTCGCGAGCTCTGCCATCGCACAACGCATCCGCGGTTGGGAAGTGCTGGTGGGGGCGGAATCTCTATCAGATCACCGGTACATCCGGTTTGATCTGTCCGCCTCCGCGCCAACCGCGGTCGCCCAGGGAACTGCACCTCGGTCATTCCCCAGGTGGGCATTGAAGCTCCTGGACAAGGAGCGCTTGATGGAAGCCTCCACTGTGGCGGCGTGGACGCCCATGCGTCCACACCCTGTGGATGTGGAGGTCGAGGCGCAATGGCTCCGGGACACGATGCATCGCATTAGCGATGCTTCGATGCCTCGGGTCGGCCCTCGGCCTCCGAGCAAGTCGGCGTACTGGTGGTCGCCCGAGATAGCGCAGCTTCGTGCTGTATGCGTCCGGGCGAGGCGCCGGTGCGCCCGACATCGCCGCCGCATCCTCGCGCGTCGCGACGATCCCGTCGCGTTCGCGGAGGAGGAGGACCGGCTGTATGGCGAGTACGCGGAAGCGAGGAGCGCCATGCGGCTGGCCATCAAGTTGGCCAAGGAAGGGTACATGGAGACTCTCTTGGGGACGCTCGATGACAACCCGTGGGGGCGCCCGTATAAAACGGTGCGCGATAAGGTGCGCCCGTGGGCGCCTCCCATGACCGAGCGTCTCCAGCCTCAGCAGCTGCGGGACATCGTCTCGACGCTGTTCCTGCAGGAGCAGGCCGGTTTTACGCCGCCTGCTATGGGTGAGCCGCCGGATAACACCGGCGGTGAAGCCACTGCTGAGGTGCCTCATATCACCAGAGATGAGCTCCATGTGGCCGTGACACGGATGAGTGTGAAGGACACGGCCCCCGGCCCGGACGGCATCCACGGCCGGGTCCTGGCCTTGGCCATCAATGCCCTAGGGGACCGACTCCTAAGGCTTTTCAATTCTTGCCTGGAGTCGGGACGGTTTCCCTCGCTCTGGAGGACGGGCAGACTGGTCCTCTTGCGGAAAGAGGGGCGCCCGGCGGACTCAGCCGCCGGTTACCGTCCCATCGTGCTGCTGGACGAGGTGGGCAAATTGCTGGAACGTGTTCTGGCCGCCCGCATCGTTCAGCACCTGGTCGGGGTTGGACCCGATCTGTCGGCGGAGCAGCACGGCTTCCGGGAGGGTCGTTCGACCGTAGACGCGATTCTACGTGTCCGGGCCCTCTCGGAGGAGGCCGTCTCCCAGGGTGGGGTGGCCTTGGCGGTGTCGCTCGACATCGCCAATGCCTTTAACACCCTGCCTTGGTCCGTGATTGGGGGGGCACTGGAGAGGCATGGAGTGCCCCTCTATCTCCGCCAGCTGATCGGCTCCTACCTGGGGGCCAGGTCGGTCATGTGTACCGGGTACGGTGGGACCTTGCACCGGTTCCAGGTCGTGCGCGGTGTTCCACAGGGGTCCGTTCTTGAACCTCTATTGTGGAATATCGGGTACGACTGGGTGCTGAGGGGCGCCCTCCTCCCGGGCCTTAGCGTTATTTGCTACGCGGACGACACTTTGGTCGTGGCCCGGGGGGATGACTTCCGAGAATCTGCCCGTCTTGCCACAGCGGGGGTGGCCCTCGTCGTCGGCAAGATAAGGAGGCTGGGCCTCGACGTGGCCCTGCACAAGTCCCAGGCCCTGTGGTTCCACGGGGCTGGGGCTGTGCCGCCAGTCGACGCCCAGATAATGGTTGGAGGCGTCCAGATTGAGGTCGGGGTGCAACTGAAGTACCTCGGCCTCGTGTTGGATAGCCGTTGGACCTTCCAGGCACATTTCGCGAGCCTGGTCCCCCGACTGATGAGGACGGCCGGCCAACTCGGTCGGTTGCTCCCGAATGTCGGGGGGCCCAGCAACGCAGTGCGCCGCCTCTATGCGGGGGTGGTGCGATCGATGGCCCTATACGGTGCGCCCGTCTGGGCCGACGCACGGGTGCGAAAATATATCGCACGATTCCTGCGTCGGCCACAGCGCATCGTAGCTATTAGGGCCATCCGCGGGTACCGCACCGTCGCTTTTGAGGCGGCGTGCGTGCTGGCGGGGACGCCGCCCTGGGAGCTGGAGGCGGAGGCGCTAGCTGGCGATTATCGCTGGCGATGCGACCTCCGCGCCCGGGGCGTGATACGTCCCCTGCGGGAAGCGGTTCGCGACAGGAAGGTCCAATCTCGGCGGTCCGTGGTAGAAGCGTGGAAGCGACGTCTCGCTAACCCCACCTGGGGTCTACGGACCGTCGAGGCGATCCGCCCGATCCTAGATGATTGGGTGGGTCGTGGCGCAGGACGCCTCACCTTTTGGATGGTGCAGATGCTGACCGGGCACGGGTGTTTCGGTCGGTATCTGCACCGGATCAAGGCCGAGCCGACGGCGAGGTGCCACCATTGCGTGGGATGTGACCAGGACACGCCGGAGCATACGCTCGCGCGCTGCCCCGCATGGGAGAGGCAGCGCTGTGTCCTGGTCCAACAAATAGGTCCGGACTTGTCGCTCCCGGGCGTCGCGGCGTCGATGCTCGAGAGCGACGAGTCCTGGAAGGCGATGCTCGACTTCTGCGAGTCCACCATCTCGCAGAAGCAGGTGGCGGGGGCTGCGAGAGAGAGGCTTTACGCCGCTCTCAACTTGCCAACCCGCCGCCGTCGAGCAGGGGGCCGGGACCGGGATCTCGCCCGGATTCTGGCCCCCTAAGAGTTTCGGGTCCCCAACGCATGTGAGTGCGAGCGGGGACCCAAGAAGGTGCCGTGTCTCGCTCAACACGCCCTTAGCGTTAGAGCATCCGGGGGATGGTAGACCGCACTCCCCGACCCACGCTGGTTCTGACCCAGCGGGGTATTCCGTGGGAGGGCGACACGCGGTCCCATCTTGGCGGGCTTCGGAGAGCCCGCCGACCGAGAGAGCCGGTGGCCGTATTCGCCGGCGGCCACCGGTTCGGCGTCCGGGGACGGAGCGACGGGAAAGCATGCCGATGGCGTAACGCGTCGCGCCGTCCCTCCAAACCCCGTGCTGGGTTCTGGCCTCAGCCGGAGTTCGGACGCTGAGTGTGAGCGGTTGGAGGTTTTAGTGAGGTTCAACTCCCACATACCCCGCCCGCGGGGCGGGCGGGGATCCGGTGATTTCCTCCAACTAAAAAAAAAAAAAAAAAAAAGTCGTGTGTGTGACGTCATTGCCGGGCTCCACCAGAATACCAGCGCTGCTTTGTGTGCATCATAAAGCTGAGGCGGTTGCCCTTTGGGCACATATATTTTATTTTTTGATCTTGTTTTTTTTTAAATAAGTTTAGTAATAATAATATGTATTAGGTTCCTCTCTCTTGAGCCCTGACCACTGATGGCTTGGGTCGTAGACCCCGTCTCCAGTGGCCCTTTGTTTTTTTATATTGTATTTTAAATAAATTTTTTTGTGACTGTTTTTTTTTAAATATAATGTAAAAAATGAGCAAATAAATGAGTATGTATTGGATATATATGGCTAAATAAATCATTATCTTTCTTTCTTTCCTTCATTTTGTGTAAATGAAAACGATTGAATTGATTTTTTGACAAATAACACAAAACGACTGGTTGGATCTTTACCAAGTTTATTTGAGATTAAGTTCAAAGGATCTGCTTTAGGTATAACAAAAGAATCATCGAAATCAGCTCATCTAGGAACGAAATATACATTTCGAAAAAAAATCACTACGAATAATATTTATATGAAACCAAACCGCCTAAACTAAACTAAAGTTATGTGAAAACATAAAAAATCAGTCAACTTGAAAACCACCTTTTTGGAAACTCGGTCAAAAACACTTATTACACCAACATCAAAACATGTTATCAACAAAAAAAAATATTTAACGGAAAACCTCGCTCTAGTCGGCAGTAAAACTCTAATAAACTACAGTATCGATAAAAATCACATCCAGACATCGAGTGTTTTATCGATAAACGGCCCGCCCTAGTTTTGGCGGCCATTGCTGCCGTCGTAAATACAGAAAATGTTACGACATGACGGAAACAATCGACTTTCAGAATAGATTTTTAAAAGATAGTTTTAGATCCTATTTGTACCTGTAAAACTTTTCAAAAACATTTATTTTATTCAATACTTTATTGTACACGACAGAAAAATAAGTTATATTAAAAATTGTTCACAAAAGGCGAGCTTAACTCAATACTGAGTTTTCTTACAGCAAACCCAAAATAAAACATACAGTAAGTAGAATTTAATGTAAGGTAGAGAAGTGTACAATATACATAGAATATATAATTATATACTTATACATATAGCAATAATAAAAAAACATAAATACTATAATAATAAAATACAGATAAGCGAAATAAATATAACAACTATACCAATAAAATAAATATTAACATTAAAGAACCTGAATTATGTTGGTATGTGAAAGATAGCCAAGACACGAGCTAAAACGATTCATTTCGATGATCTAGGTATATTGCTGCATTGTAATGCGATAAAAATAATATGCCTGCAAAATTTCAGTTCAATTGGAAATCGGGAAGTTGGTCAATCAATACGTAAGATTTCATCCGATATATGTACATATTTACATCTAGTGAAAGTCAAATAAATCTTTAAAAAATCATAATAATCAAACTAAAACGATAGAGAAGATATTGAAACTATTCTCATACATTGTAACTGTTTTAAATGCTCAAAATCGCATTTGGTATGAAAAACACAAACTTGCTTGATTGTAAACTTTTTCAGACACTCACGGTTTTTTATAATACTTTCATGCATTTTCAACGGGTTCTTACCACGATATTTAATTAATTGAGTCGTCTCGATATTTCGTTGTTGTTGCAAACGTCATGATCACGAGAAGACTGGATACTGCGGGTCGATTTAAGAGCAAACAAATCTATCTGCCCTCTTTCTCGTTCGCCACTGGAACTCGAACTCACATCACGAAACACCACACTCACTGTAACTACAAGACTCTCTGAGCATGAACCCGCGTGACTGTTGTGTTTAGCACTTCACTTGAGATTAGTGATAGTGAGACTTGAAATAATGGTAAGAACCCGTTGAAAATGCATGAAAGTGTTGGTTGATTGTCTTCAAAAATACTGATTTAAAGTTAAAGTCCCATATTTTCTCATTTTTTTACATGTATACGTTTAATAGAGCTATTTGTATGAAGTACTAGCTGAATCTAATTCGTCTGCATCCTAAATGACTGTAACAATACTCCATACCTTTCTCGATAAGTAGACTATTCAACACCGAAAAAACTTTTCTAATAATACCAACGATTACTGAATTAAGTGCGTTTAAACAAACAAACTCTTTTCTTTTTTTGTTATATTTGATATTTGATTTATTTTTTGTTTTTGTCTATCACATATTTTTGTTCTGAATTTTTTGATTTTGCATATACTTTGATGCAACCCTTTGTGACGTCACTGTCAGCTGAGGCTGAAAACCAGCGCTTGGTGTTGGTTGTTAATCTTCAATTAACACCTAGCATTTAGCTGAGTCTCGTCTGGTTTGTGGTGGAACCTATTTTATTATATTTTCTTATTTATCACGTGTTCAATTTGTTTTTTTGTTTTTTACTTAATTTACTTAAATGTATTACAATGTGTGTGTGTGTTTCCGTCGCAAATAAAGCAATGTCTATGTCTTTAACTTTATAATATCACATAAATAAAATATAGTTCAGATTCAACTGTATACAGTTTCCTAGTCCATAAAGTCTACAAAACTTATAAAATCTGACCGAGTTGAACTGAAGCCTGGAACATAATTATAAAATGGCGGGCTCATCTCGTGGGCTCTGCTTACGCTCCAGAACCTTCGCCGTGCGCTGAAGTAGGGTTAAGTTCGTTAGGGTACATTAAAAATATGCATTTTTTAGTTACTAGCAACGTAATACTATTATGTTGTTTTACTTTTAGCGTAAAGAGTTTTTTTTTAGTTGGAGGAAACCACCGGATCCCCACCCGCCCAGCGGGTGGTATGTGGGAGTTGAACCACACTAAAACCTCCAACCGCTCACACTCAGCGTCCGAACCCCGGCTTAGGCCAGAACCCAGCACGGGGTTATAAGGGGCGGCGCGACGCGTTACGCGCTACGGCACTCTTTCCCATCGCGCCGTCCCCAGACGCCGAACCGGCAACAAGAATAATGTTGAGAATTTTTGTATCGTCAAATTCGATCTAATTTTAGATCAAGCAGACAAACAAGAAATAAAAGTTTTGAAACCGTGTAGCAAAATAATATGCAGTTAGTAAATCTCAGTTATTATAATTACAACCACTTCTACTTTCAGTTTATTTATTTGCACGTCACAATAAACGCAACTCTTTTATCACTAATCCCTATTTTTAATAACCATTAAGTTATGTTTGGTGCTGTATAGTTCACACAGACGACGTCGCGAGTAGGTAGTAAATATAAATAAATAATTGCATTAAAAAAATTAAATAGCCCATCACAACACACTACCGCCATCTACAAATGAATTCCCGAACTAAACTCCTCTTTAATTCCTTAGCATCCCGTGACAGCGAGGGTGACTCCCGCGGCTACCGATCAGCCGAAGAACAGGCCAGGGAGCTGGCCAGATCCATCAGACGGGAGGTTGCGAAGTTGGCTGACAAGTGGAACACCTTGGTGGACAGGAGCGATGCTTGGGGACGGTGCTTGGATGATGCTGTGCAGGTATGTGAGGATTTCTTGTTTACTCTTGAAAGATATAGATTCTGCAATGTGTAGGGACACTACGGGTACCTTTTAAAGTGAAAAGAAAAAAATAGCGCTTTTAAGAGAAAAGAATAAATCATAGCACTCGGCAAATATTTAGATTACATAGATTGGTGTACGATGTTTTTGTTTTGGTAATACTATTTTCAATCACTTTGCTTGAAACTATTGATTCGTTCCGAAAACCTTATCGCAGGTATTAACCGATGTTCCCGAGTTCATTTTTCCGAACCTTTAGATATTTATATTCTGTATCTTACTGACTACTATACAACCCTTTATAAAACCTATAACATTTAGTTTTTATAACCTCAAAACCGATCCCTTCACTAAATACGATTTTCAGAGCCATAACTAAAAACAGCCAATAAAATAAAATCCTACATTATGACAGTTTATACCACTTCAGTAGGTCGTTATTTTATTCAATTCTCTTTTACGACAAAATAAAAACGTAAAAAGTCTTCGGTATAAAACTTTTGCTCTCAAACGTGCTGTGAACTGAGCTCAATAAAGTTTATGTAAGCGCCATCTATTATAAGAGTTTGGAAACTTTAACGATTTATTGATGTGTGAATAGTTCGTAACTCTGAATGTAGATGGCGTTGACTGCTACAATTAGTAAACTTATACTTTTAAAAACTTTTATTAAAATAAATTCTATTTCTCTTAATTAATGGTACATGCAGGTATATGAAGATTAAATATCTTCAAAAATTGACTAAGTTGCATAGGGTGCTTACAAAAACACGAAGTTTTTGATCTAATGAAAAATCTACCAAAACGAGTAGTTTTCTAACAAAAATCATTGAAATCAGTCTATTCGAAATAAAGACACGTCGACGACAAGAACATCGACTTTCATGCAAAAATAATCATTTTAAAGATTTTACCTTCTTTCGATAGTCAATCAAAATCAGACTAATTACTGTTCTAATTACTCTAATTACAAAGAAATAAGCCCATTGATACCTACGTCCTCATACAGACGTAATTGAACCGGACATCCGGTACAAAGAATAGTGAATCTTTGTAGAGGTTCATTAGTGCGCCGTCACGCGCCTTTTGATCCTATTCAGTGATGGACATAGATTATGGAATAGGTGTAGATGAGACATTCTTTTATTTATTTATTTATTTATGTATTTTCTACAAAGAATACACTAAAATAACACATTGATTATATAAGCAATAACAAAAAAGAGTATGTGCATCTTTACTTACAGAAAACTACTGCATGCATATCAATACATAGTATAAAACAAAGTCGCTTTCGCTGTATGTCTGTATGTATGCTTAGATCTTTAAAACTACGCAACGGATTTTGATGCGGTTTTTTTTAATAGATAGAGTGATTCTTAAGGAAGGTTTGTATGTATAATAAATACATAATATAGTAGGGAAACACTGATAAATTTAAAGGTTTCTAATGTGATGTCGTAAATAAGCACGTTTTTTTGCGCTTATATTGCAAACGCTGGCTGAACCCTACGAGATAGACCAAAATAATGTACTACAGTATTGTTCATCTTAAAAAGTTCAACAAAAAAGTCCGCGATGGTATATGTCTATCTCTTAGGGATAACCCAGCATAACCATTTTTATTCTTTACTAAAAAATGGTTATTTACGAAGTTCTTGTGATTTTATACAGTATTAATCCTTATCCAATTAAGTACCTCAAATAAATTGTGCATTTATTATAGATCAATATGCTTTTTACAGCATGTAATTTAAGTGAATATTACCGAAGATATTACAAATTTAAAATGCAGGGTCGTAGTTGTTTGCGCCGGGCGGCGCGTGCCTATATAGGCTACAATTTTTGAACCCCTTTGTAACGCAGACGAAGTTGCGCGGGTCATCTAGTCTTCTAATATATAAAATTGTCGTGTCACGGTGTTCGAACTTGAACTCCTCCGAAACGGCTCGACCGATTTTGATGAAATTTTTTGTGCTTATCCGGTACCTATGAGAATCGGCCAACATCTATTTTTCATCCCCTAAATGTTAGGGGTAGTCCGCCCCTAATTTTTTTTTCGGCGCAGACGAAGTTGCGCGAGTCAGCTAGTTTAACAATAAAATTTGAAGAATAGTGTTCCGAGTAAAAACAAAATTATAAATATTTAATAACATCAAATTCATTTCATTGGGAACATTGTAATTTAAGATAAAATGGTACTAAAAATTCAGAAACAACAATTTACCAAGAATAAAAATTCAACATTTAAGACTGAAACAATTAAAAAAAAAGAAAAAAAAAAATCAAAATGGTAATTCAACTAGTTGATCTTAACACAGGTTGTTTAGCTAAATTTACCGGGTCTAAAAGTAGCCTATGCGTTATTCTGTTGTACAAAGTAATGAAGTAGTTTTGGTCGAATATTTTTGTTGTATTCGATGATTGTCTGTTTTGCTGAATTTCGGTATTTTATTTGAGTCTACTTTGGCCGTGAATTAATTTTCTCTTTAATCGTCATTGCTCTATCAAATAGGTAGTTAAAGTATATGGAAGTCGAACAGCAGTAAAACCTCCTACCGCTCAAACTCAGCGTCCGAACCCCGACTGAGGCCAGAACCCAACACGGTATAATGCGAGCTGACGCGACGCGTTACAAATTGAGGCTTCTCTAAGTATACACACAAAGAAGAAAAACTTATACGCTTAACAAAGCCCAATTTTTCTTCAACCCTTCTATTAAAATAACAAATCTATGTCATAATCACTGCAGGATGTTTGTTATGAAACAAATAATGGTCTGAATGGAAGCAGGGCGCGCCTCGAACCAAATAACTTCATACTCTATTTGCACTGTAGGACTATTATACGTACGTATAAACTATATTGTTAATATATTGTAGAGATGTACTAAGGTATTCGTAAAAGATATTAGAGATATTAAGAGATAGCAATTGTATTGGACAAAGTTGTGAGGATGTTAAGAGAATTTGATGAAGACAATAATATTTTTATTACAAAAAATGAAAACGACCGAATTCCATTTTTCAAGGATAGCAAGAATATTACTAGTCAGATCTTTATAATGAGATTCTGGCTAAAGTCTCAGCTTTCCATCATTGAAATCGGTTATTTGGAAAAGAAATACGCAAACGCGCACAGCAAATCATGAAATGCTGTATCGACGGCAGCAAAGAACAAACAGATATTTACAAAATCGTTAGTTTCCAGGAGAGCGTTTTTTGTGAGAAAGTTTGATAACTTTTACTATAAGAATGCCAGGTTTTTCAAATTTGGAATGTGTAAATAAAATTATGTTTCGCAGCAGATAGCGACATATTTTAAATAAATTATTGTTTTTTTTTCGTATTACTGCAGATGTCTTTTTCTACATCGCATAGAAAAATATATAAGATGAGTCAACTGCCATGTATTCGTTTCTACGTCCTTAGAAAAGAAGTAGAAAGTGAAGAACGCATCCAGATCGCGAAATCTAATTTCACACCATTTCCATCAACATCATACCAATCGAATAAAGAATGTAAAGAACCTACAGCAAACGTTTTTTCTAACTGATATCTTTGTTTATACTAAGTGGCTTGCTAAATTGTACGACGCACACACGGTTATCCGGTAGATGTGCGGGTGTACTTCGTTTTTTTTCAAAAAAATAGTGTATATGTCTTTATTTACGCAACAAAAAACACATAAAAGTAAACTTTTTGTTTGAAAAAAAAAATTTACCAGATAAAATAAAGAATTCTGGATTCAAATATCCAAAAAAGTTAAATTCGGCAAAATGCAGATGTCTTCTCGTTCTTTGCTGCCGTCGGTATGTAAACAATATCAATTTTTAAACACAGGACCAAAAGTACTTGTTCAATCTTAAAAATATTAAACGGTCCCACCGTACCACAACCATCACCTTTCTGACAAAAGAATTATCCAAATCTGTCCAGCCAATCCTAAGAGAAAAAAAAACGAAACTAAATACTTCCTTATTTTTGGAAGTCGGTCCAAAACCGACATTCGTTATTCGCTATTACACATACAATGTAAAATCTCTCTGGAATCCCGAAACTAGTAGTACTGTCAATTACTCTTCACTTACATGACGTACAGACAACGAGCACACTATTGTGCGTGTGAAGTTAGCGTGAACTACTGTTTACAGCGTCCGATATATCGTATACGATAAATCTGAAGTCCTGGAACCTGTAAAAGCTTTTTTATTAAAATTAACCACTGGCTAAAAACGGTGAAGGTAAACATCGTGAGAAAAGTTGCATACTGGAGAAGGCTTTGAAACTCTTGGAAGATATATGAACTCCCCAACCTGCAATAAGATTGGTGAAAAGTGTCTGCTTTGTAACAAAAAGAAACATCGAAATCGGATCAACAAAAAAAATTAAAAAGATGATACTAAAAGTACCTGACTTTAAAAAAATATTTAAAATACCCCACGAAAAAATAATCACCCAAATCGGTTAAACCGCACTAAACTTATGCAATTACAAACAAAAAAGTCAACGTACCTTCTTTGGGAAGTCGTTGAAAATACTAATAAATGTACATAGATGGAAATAAAGCGACAAAACAACGAAGTACTCTTCGCGAATAAATCAGGACAACTATTTTAATTACTTGAGTCCACCAACTACAAAGTTTGTGATTGGTGACCGAACAGACCAGCTGGTACAGGGCCGGACTTTGGATCTTATACACAGGCTTATACTGTACCAACCCATTACTGCCCACTGTTGGGCTCAGGTCTCCTCAGAAGAGGGATTAGGCATAGTCCACCACGCTTGCCCAGTGCGGATTGGGGACTTCACATATCGTCAAAGGATTTTTAGAATCGTTTTCCGACATGCAGGTTTCCTCACGATGTTTTCCTTCACCATTTTTAGTCAGTGGTATTGTGAAAAATTTCACATAAATCTTTTTCACATTTTAGATTTAGAGGTACAAGCCGGCCGGTTTTGAACACGCGACCTCCCGTTCGGAAGGAAGCGCTTCGACCACTCGGCCACCACGACTTCACAGGCTTATACACAGAATGTAAAATAATAACAAAGCTATAATCTTAAACACTATTAAAATGGTTGGTGGTGCTTATCCTCATTCTGGCTGATTCTGGCAGAATTAATTTTAATTACGCTAAAGTTACGTCTCCGCAGAAAAACTGGCGCAAAATCTGCACTTTGATTTTTAAATACTCATTTACGACAACTTTGGATATGATCTTTCAATTACTAACCAATATTTTATAATCGGTGACACATAAATCTTACGAATTATTTCAGTAATTCGTAATGTAATGTTTTTTAAATGATGCTTAACTCAAACAATACCTGCTGAACTTCATAAAATTAAATAAAACTAAACGTTATGCGGGAAAATAACACCATTGTTTTTTTTTATTGCCTTGTAGCAGACGAGCTAACGGGCCACCTGATCGTAATTGGTTACTGTTGCTCATGGACCTCTGCAATGTCACACGAAAAAATGCTTTTCTTCTTTCATTTGATCACCGTCTTGTTTTAGGAAACGGTCGGTAATTACATACTTACTATAGTATACAGATAGTCTTCAACTTCCCCATTATATTAATATTTCAACTTAAAATTTCTAGATAGCTTCTAGACCTCATTAGACTTAGAGTTTAAAACTTATCGTAAATGAGCTGACCTGGACAAAAACCGCGGCTACGTGCAGTACTTTGCATTTTATCGATAACAATGCACGTTGGTTCGTTATCGACATCGTTATGCGACCACTTGCGATGAGTGCGACTAGTGATGTCCAATAGTTTAAAATTATCGATGATTTTGTGAGAATGTCGTAT
Organism: Trilocha varians; assembly: GCA_030269945.2. Lineage (NCBI taxonomy): Eukaryota > Metazoa > Arthropoda > Insecta > Lepidoptera > Bombycidae > Trilocha > Trilocha varians. The sequence continues at coordinate 9,819,188 of AP028277.1, read as the reverse complement.
ATTGCATTGGAGTTGATTTATGTTCTATAGAGGACAACAACATGATGGCTTTCGTGACATTATCACTGTATTGTACCATTTTGTCTGGCTCAGATGTTTTTAGTACGTCTCCGACTTCTATCCAAGAAAACTCGTTAAAACTTTTCGATAAATCACTCCAACTTAATTTATAAACGAATTTCACATTAAACAGAAAGAAAGAATCACACAAAAAAATGTACACAACAAACTAATTATTCAAAAAAGAAAACACACAGTTCAACTTTAACAACAATAAGGGAACGCAAATACTATACAAAATTTATCACGTAACAAAAACTATCGATAAAAACATCGACATAATAGAGTGAATCCTGTAACCGCATCCCTATACAAAGATTCACGGGGTGGTTAGAAAGCTGAGCTCGTTAGCGAGTCGTATCGGATACGATTCGGATAGTTTTTCCCTTGACGGTGTTCATATCATATACTATGTTATTATATATATATGCGGACTCTTCAACAGACTGGAACTTACACGAGCATTAATAAATAATTTATTTTAATGAAAACTTTTTTAAATACAAGCTTTTAAGCTCCTGGAATGAAATGAAATGAAATGAAATTATTTATTCTCAACGTTAATGAAATTCTCATGCTTGTTGATGTCAAAAAGCTACCACCAGTTCGGAAAAAGAAATAGCCACTGTCCTGAGAAGAACTGGCAAGAAACTCAGCGGGCATGTCTTTTTTTGTATTATTTTTCTGTTTTTTTTATCTTTTCAGCTCAATATTAAAATTTTTTGTTACAATTTTGACCTAAAACGAAAGCTTCATTCCCACTTAGTGCAGTCATCTAGAAAATCACTAATTGTATAGTAAGCTTTACTGCACAAACGATTTTTCACAACTGGGTATCTTATAGCAGTAATGTGCTAGCAAAACGAGCCCAAACACGACGGGTCTATCTTGTTTAGTACCAGTGTTCCTTTGACCACTTTTGAATCCATCAACAAGTCATATTATTGCATTGTCACGTGATATAAAAATTCAGCTCAGTCGAAAACCGAGAAGTTTGTCAATTTTATCTTGAAAAATTCCACCCGAACTTACCTAATTACGTCCAGTGCAAGTTGATGTAAAGTTTGTCATAAATAGCACAAAGCAAAGTCGCTTCTGCATGTCTCGATGGCCCGAGAGCTAGTGCCAATTTTGGTGTTTTAGCCTCAAAAAAACTTGAGAGGTGTCAGGGGACACCCGAATAGAACGAAGTTCCTTTCGATTAAAAGATATCTTATAAAAAATATTTCCTTTCGGAACGCGCGATAAGCAACGTGTTTTAAAAGATTTTGATCACAGCGCCATCTAGCGATAATCATCTAAAACAAAAAAGTGTCGTGACAACTTTTCGTAAGATTTTTTTCCGTCTAACCCCCTTTCACAACGCGCGATAAGGAACTTCGTTCCAAAACCTATCCAAAAATCCATAGTTCTCCTGATTTACCCTAACTCGGAACTCAAGTAACAAAATGATCCGTAAAAATTAAACACTAGCTCCCGTTGCGGGTCAGCTAGTCTTTTATAGGGCCCGTGACCCCCCAAAACAATGTTCCAAATCCGTCCCTGTCCCCGAGTTGTGGCTTCGCGTGGTTTTATCGTTGATGTTTGATTGCACCAACACACGGAATTGTTTTAAACCGTTTCAAAGAATAATATGTTTGTTTACTGAAAGCTTCAGCCTTCGAGTTCAAAGCTTTTAGCATTAGCTGAGCTTCGGAATAAACCACGTAATGATGTGATTTATTTTGTGTGAAAACTACGTGGTTCTGTACATTTTATGTGTATATTTTTTGGGTAGTTTTGCTGTTTTATGTTTAAACGTCAGTCGTCAACGTCACGAGTGGTTTCAAAGTAATTTGCAAATAGGTATGTTTTTTTTGTCTATGTTACCGGAAATGTATGAAATCATAGAATTTGATAGAATTGTATACAAATCCTAGGAAATGTGTACAATTCCGATACTGTTTAGGAAATGTATAAAATATTGTTTGAAAAACTATTTAATTCATAGATATCCTAGGAAATGTATGCATTTCCTCGGAATTGTATAGAATTCCAATATCGTATTAGGAAATGTATAAAGTGAATATAACAGACTCGTTTATTGTTTACCAAATGATGTAGGTAAGTGTACACTTATTAAAAGCGATTTTGTTCTGGCACTACGCCGTCCGCTTCCTTTTTTAGGCTTTTTTTTTATTTCCGTGCCATTTTAGGAATTATATACATTTCCTAGGAATTGTATACAATGACGGATTTCATAAATTTCCATCAACATCTACACAATAAAGTAAATAAATGCAAGACAAACGAATTAAATACTTTGGTTAAATAATTACAGATTAAATGTTAATTTTAATTTTACAAGTAAAGAGTATCTATCCTCTTTGTTCTCATTTCAAAACCGCCATTTTGAATTATAGAACTGAGTAAAAACTCCTCAAATGACGTTCTAAATTCGAAAATGAAAAGTATTCCATTTATTGTGTTCTCTTTATAAACTGTCAATGCAAATGGCTGCCGAATTCGTCGGTAACAACGCTTGGTGTATTAAAAATGCTTGATAAGTGCTACCCGAACCACCCCCACCCCCGGGGGTAAATGTATGCGTGCACACGATCACTACACACGCGTATTTTTCATATACAGGGTGATTCTTTTTATTTTTAATTGATATTTCATGTATTATTACTGCTTACTGTCCGATGGTGAACGGTTACCGTCGCTCATGGACTCCTCAAATGTCCAAGAACGTTACTACCGTATGATTTGTGTAATTAATATTAATTTAGTCTTCGTTTCTGGTATTTTAACTATAGACCTATTGTTGGAATTTTTTGGTTTTGATAAATGATCTGAAAATTACGGATGCTAACAAATTAAATTAAATCTCACTATGAAAAGAAAACTCATAGAAACATTGAATAAATTAATAATAGACAAATAGGGGGCGGCGCGACGGGAGAGAGTGTTGATGGCGTAACGCGTCGCGTCGTCCCTCATAACCCCGTGCTTGGCGCTCAAACTCAACATTTGAACTCGCTATTTTCCTATGATAAGATAAAGTTTCTTCTCGCTTTCAGTTCCCTTCTGTTTGAATTTTACAAAAACAAAAATAGTATAAACAATGGAACCTCCTGTATATGCCGTCTCTCAAAAGCGCTGTCTCAGGGTTTGTTTTGCATATTTTTACGCCCTCGTACGGTACGGTACACATAGCGCCATATTTATACATTTGTATTATCAATAGCTACTGTTATTGTTAGCTGTTTTGTTTGTTCATTTATTATACTAGCTGACCCGCAACTTCGTCTGTGTCACAAAAAGAGGAGACAGCGTTTGCAATGGTATCATGCGCGTGTGAAAGTATTTTGTCTAAAATAAAAGTGCCCTAAGTTACTCTTTTTTACATCAGCTGTCAATAAAAATCAATAATAGTAAATAGACTTCAGAAATTTTATTACCTATATACCATTTATTTAATGAAACTGTTATTGATATCATCATACCACAACAGTTCACGAAACATTTAATTTTCGTACACGTCCGCACTGTTCGGCGGTCGATTATCGAGTGCGGTATCGTGCCGACGTAACTAGAGACCGCAAACTACCCGCACTCCATTAGACGCGGTCACTGCCACTTTGTGGTGTCACTGACGCCATTTTGAGTGCACGATTCATTGAATTGCATTAACCTATTTTTTAGTGAAGTTATAACTTTGGTTTTTAGAGGAATAGGAAAGTATTATTGATTGGGAGGGGTATTCAATTTAATGTTTTTTTTGCTAGCTTTCTTATAATTAAAAAAAATTGCATAGTAAAAGATGAATAACGGTGCTCCAATGCATGCAGAGATTCATGAGCGACGGTAACCGCTTACCATCAGTTGGGCTGTAAGTTAACGAACAGTCTAGCAATAAGAAAACTGTTTTTGAAGTTCATCGAATTGCAAAATCTTTTAAGTTTGTATAGTTTTAAATGTTAAAGATATTTTTTTTAAAGTGGCTATTTTATTCATAATAATAATGCACATGTCTCTTCAATATTGTCGTATGTAATGTATTAACAGTCAATATGGTACTGAATTGAGATAATTTTATCATTTATTGAGTAAATAACATTAAGGATTACAAATAGAACTTTGAATGTTTAATCAACTTGACTGATGAACTGTGATTTGATAATTTTTCCATGTATTTAATTACATTATTTAATTTAGTTAAATATTTAATTACCTGTAAAGTGTTAGAGGTTTAGGTTACCTTTTTTAAATAGGTCCTTTTTTCCAAATTTAAATGCAGCTTTTTATAGGACACGGTTTACAATTTACTGAGCATGTTGATTCAAATATTTCCTTTCTGAATAACCCGATTTCGATGTTTGTTTTTTTGTAAGGAGATTGCAAATAAACCCATATCAATATGATAAAAATCTGACTACTGGTTTCTGTGCTATATTTCAGAAAAAAAAGTCGTCTACTTCTAAATTTAATATTTAGAGGTAAAAACTTCAGTTTATTTACAGAATAAGCTGACAGTTTGATATTTCATTGTAAAATTAACGAATGGCTAGCGTAACATGAACTAGTAAGGCAGTGTTCATATTACACAAGCTATTTAGCTTATCAAAACGAATATTACCTACTCTAGGTAATTCGGTCTCACTCCAAAGAGTGTTGTATTTGAGAATTATTTTTCGAAAAATGAAGTATGGTCACGCTCACGCATGTGTTTGTAGTGCTATTTATTTAGTTTATTTGAGTTCCTCTTTAAACGAGGATTAAGATTGATGATGGGCAACGAGTAGTAATAACCCCCCATTGCTCTGGAAAGACAGATTTATGAACGACAGTAACAACAAATCATCAGGTGGGTCTTAGGCCAGTAGGTAAGTTTATCTAGTTTAGAATGTAATTCACGAAAATTGTATGTACCTAATGTAAATTATTAAGCGCATATTAAATTAAGCGTTTTGAACAATTACCTATTGTTGAGCGTGTATTATTTTAATTATAATGAAAACAAATCTGTTTTCAAATCGCGTAATCTGTACCTATTTAGGGGTGTGACGCGACGGGAAAGTGTGCCGCAGTGCGTAACGCGTCGCGCCACCCCGCATAACCCCGTGATGGGTTCTGGCCTCAGCCGGGGTTCGGACGCTGAGTGTGAGCGGTTGGAGGTTTTAGTGAGGTTCAACTCCCACATACCGCCCCGCGGGTGGGGAACGCACCTATTCAACGAAAACAACATTTACCCGCTTGTCGCTCCGCTAATCGCTTCGCTTGTGAACATACCCTCTAGTTAACAAGCTCTCCTCTCGGTTCCTAGTTAATTAGGGCGTCGTTTCGAGTGGCACTTACAAAGAGATAAATAAATAACGACGTACTTTGTTCAGGAATCATGTTTTTAGGACAAAGAACAACTCCACTTTGTTGATGCTGTTTAAATATTAATTGAGAATAAATTAATAATTAATCTTGAATTAAAATTACAGTGGATTTTTGAAAAAAAATAACACAAGTATTGTTTTTTTTTTCAAAAATGTAAACGACTGACTGAACCGATGTGAATGATTGATTCCATATGAAAACTGATGGATTTTGTGGGATCCCATTTTACTTTTTACTAGATTCGAACAGTTTTTTGACCAATGACTGATATGATAAAAATCTTGTTTGTTTTGCTGTGTACGTATATCTTTTCTGGTTAAACTGATTTCGATGATTCTTTTATCGTTTAAAATGGGGGTGGCGCGACGGAAAAGAGTGCCGATGGCGTAACGCGTCGCGTCATCCCTCATAACCCCGTACTGGGTTCTGGCCTCAGCCGGGGTTCGGACGCCGAGTGTGAGTGGTTGGAGGTTTTAGTGCGGTTCAACTCCCACATACCGGGATACGGTGATTTCCTCCAATTAAAAAAAAAAAAAAATTGTTTAAAATAAGGCTTTTCTATCATAAATTTTTAACTAATTTGATCACAACCGGACAAGCACTTTTTAACCTATTCTTGAAAATTTAAAGTCTGTCGTTTTCATTTCCATAGTCAAAAAAACTTTATCTTAAGCTTGACTTAATCACCGTAAGTATATTACACGCATGACCGCATATGCGATCATATGTGTGGGGTCGTCGACCTGTAGGTGCGTTCAGGATGTTGCTAAACTCACAACAATGGTCCCCTAGGGTAATAGGACCAGTTCCGGATTCCATAATACACGATTATGTTTAATTATTCAATGGCTTTCGAATGATTATACAGATTTTATATACCTTTGCTTTGTTTAATATTTTGTTTATAATAAATTCTTAATTTATACTAATATTATAAAGATAATGTCTTTATCTTGTAGTAGGTAATTTTTGATCTAATGAACCGATTTCGAAAAATATTTGACTAATATAAAGCTTCAGTATTTTTGAGTTTCATAGGCATTACATGGCGTCCAAAAAAGAATAAACCATCAGCAGAAACACAAATATTTCGAGAATCTATAACTTGTTGAAAGATTTCGTAAATGAAACTCGGTGGTCGATATTGTTTTGAATCGATTTTAATGATTGTTTATCAAAATTTAGCTTTGAGTTTAAGTGTGTGCATACAAACGTGACTAAAAGTAATACAAATACAGTAGATGCTGTAAATTTATAACTGCGCCATCTTCTTCGATAACTTCTCGAATTAAGAACGATTATGTAAACATAGTGTTCATTTTCCCGCGTTTCGATAAGTTCGACAGACATTTGACAGTTCGTATCGGAAAAATTACCGAATTTTTCGTCTCATCGACAACGCTAATGAGTTAATTTCCGAAATAATATTATTATGTTTAATCAATCCTATTTATTGTTATATGATTAAAATTACAATTAAAAACAATTTACAGCTAATAGATTCTTATAATTTATATTATACTTTGTCAGCAGTACTTAGTTTCGTGACTTTTATGTAAAATACAATTTATAATTTTAGCACGTTCATGCGCATTCGTATAGTAATTACTACAAACTTAATAATATAATTTGAAATGAATTAGTACTTTTCTTAAGGACACTTAATGGCCACCTGATCGCAAGTGGTTACCGTTGCTCATGAACCTCTGCAATGTCAGGAGACACTGAGGGGTCGCTACCTACCACCTAACTTTAAGGACCCTCCTCAAGTCACGTCTGAAGAAGGCCTCGTTATAAATAGTTATTTATGGTATAAGTATTCAAGTATATTGACCATTTACTGTCTATAATGTCATCCAAAGTTCTAAAACAGTCTAGTTCTCTCCCACACCGTCTCAACCATCCAAAAAGACATCTTAACTCGAGTGCGAAACACTATAAATAGTAAATACCTCCACGTTATTTCAATAAACACAGGATACCTTTCTCGTGATGCAAAGGACCTAGCTCAATAATAAACATGTATGTAAAATGAGTTTGAATCGGCGCCGGCGCAACAAGACGACCGACTGGCCAGTATCATGGCGGACGCCAAACCCGCCGCACGCATCGACCACGCGTTTACTTAACGAAAAACAAGCAAAAAACGCGAAATAACAACAAAAGTGCTTAATGAATATGTTGTGCATGTAATTAATAGTGTAATACTAGTGTTTGAGTGTTGTTAAGGACTGTTTTCGTGGTTAAATCGAAGTAAATGAGTAATGTATGCGCATCGATTGGCGCAAATATTTTTTGATTTGCATTCTCGTGTTCCCGTGCGAAAAATTCACGAGCTTTTGACTGAATTAATTTTGACGATTTTTTAACCTTACTCTTTTTGACTCATACTTAATATAGCATATAGTAAGATATACTAGATCTGCATATAACATAGTGATGATCAATGAGTTTGATGATTTTGGAGTCATATTCCAATGTACCACACACGGAATGAAAACACTACATATAAAAAGTGCATGACTGATTTTTATCAGAATTAAAAATAACTATGTCCAAAAGCGACCTTGTAATGGAGAAATATGATCCAAAACTGCGATATTACCTTAAATTATAAGCTGTTTAGCATAATTTTGAACTTCACCACTAACTAGAAAGATAGTCGACACCACTGCTATTTGATCTGTGTAAACAACATTGGCAGTGGTTATACAGGGTGCTCAAACTATTATACTATGTCAATAAAATAAAGAAATTAAAAATATAGCCTAATAGTGGTGTGAATAAAGGATTTAGGCCAAAACTATGAGTTTTAAAGACAGTCGTCATTCACTTTAAGCGACAAGTGTACCTAATCATGTTTCTGATTAAATACGAGACCTACACAAATAGCCATCTTCATTTTTTAAACTAGTAATTAATTATGAAAGAACTAATTTAAAATGATGCAATAATAGATTCTATCGAGAATCTGGGTCTTTCACCCTTTTTTTTTTTTTTTTTTCAGTTGGAGGAAATCACTGGATCCCCGCCCGCCCCGCGGGCGGGGTATGTGGGAGTTGAACCGCACTAAAACCTCCAACCGCTCACACTCAGCGTCCGAACCCCGGCTGAGGCCAGAACCCAGCACGGGGTTTGGAGGGACGGCGCGACGCGTTACGCCATCGGCATGCTTTCCCGTCGCTCGGTCTTTCACCCTAGTTTAGTACTGAATGCGAAAATTACAATAGGTAGGGTTGGGTCATTTATTTGTTCCATTTTTTAACGTTATTTTTTTGTTTTAAAATTACTTTCATGACCCGTTAATTATGCATGAAAGTGATTCCGATAACCGCTAATTTAAAATAAATTTTAAAATGTAGCAATTTACACATTTTTTTTGACGATAGTGTTACGTTTCCACATTGGTCTAACGTCCAACACAAGTATAAAACAATGATGATGTGATGACGGCCGTCTAATATGAAAGTTGGCGAGCCAATGTGGAAACGCGACATTAGTTATTCAAATCTTCTATCATTGTTGATGTCCAAAAGGGACTATATTGACCATATAAATAACAGAATATACTTACAACCCAGAAAAACTTGAGAGGTGTCAAGGGACACCCGGATGGAACGAAGTTCCTTTCGATTAATTAGTGTGGGAATTGTAATATATATTTTTTTAACTTAAATAAAATATTTTGATCACAGCGCTATCTGGCATAAATCATATAAAACAAAATAAAGAATTGTTTTAAAAGATTTTAATCACAGCGCCATCTAGCGATAATCATCTAAAACAAAAAAAGTGTCGTGACAACTTTTTCATAAGAATTTCCGTCTAGCCCCCTTTCGATAACCCGCGATAAGGAATTTCGTTCCAATAAATATTTCAAATACGTCTTTTGGAACACTATGTAGTATAATATAAAACACAGTCATGTTACCAATTGCATTATAAGTACATATTTTATCTAATAAAGAGATAATGCATATTTGTTTATTATTTCAGCTTATCTTTACGAAGTTTAAATTCAAATAAAGTTTTATTTAAAAACGACTAAGTTTCAATATTTTACTAAAAAGTTGATATTTGAGAATTCACCATTGACAGTAACCACTTACCACTAGGTGGGTCACCTCTTAAATCATAAATAAACTTTATAAGTGAAACTAGGTGACCCGCGCAACTTCGTCTGCGTCACAGAGGGCTAAAACATAGCCTATAGCCTTCCTCGATAAATGGACTTTCTAACAGTGAAAGATTTTTTCAAATCGGACCAGTACTTCCTGAAATCAGCGCGTTCAAATAAACAAACAAACTCTTCAGCTTTATAATATTAGTATACATAAAGATCTTTCTACTAATAAAAACCACTGCGTTCAAAAGATCTTTATGTCCCAAATCCTTAGGTTATAATCCTTACTAATATTATAAATGCGAAAGTAACTCTGTCTGTCTGTTACGCTTTCCCGCTTAAACCACTGAACCGATTTTGATGAAATTTGGCACAGACAATCTACAGACCCTGAGAAAGAACATGGCTACCTTTTAATCGAAAGTGACGGAGACGAAGTTGCGCGGCCCGCTAGTTACAAATAATTTAGGATGATGGTGTGAGTGTGCAGAGCATATTATCTTGTATGAGCTGTATGCCACTGTGTCCCGCCAAGTAGATGGGTCATTTGACAGTAAGTGCGTATGTTACACATGTGTTAATCTGGTCAAGGTGACTATAACCGGTGCTGTGACGTCATATGAAAATCATCCCGATACGAAATGACCTGATTTCTTGCTGACTTCGAAATGTTTTAAAACGAGCTTTGGCGTGTAAAATATTAAGTCTTGTTACGATGACGCTTACCATCAGGTGGGCTGTAAGCTCATTTATCTATCTTTTTTATTGCATTTTAGTTTAACGAGCTTATGGCCCACCTGATGATAATGAACCTCTGCGACGCCAGGGCAATGACGCTATCACCTACCTATACAGGACTTTTTTTAAACCTCGTTGAATACAAAATCTGTCTTTTATTTTGATGGCGTTCGTGAAAATTTACTTCGAGTTTAAAAACTCCTCAATGATTAACTGTCCTATTATAAAAAGGACTGAATGTAGTTTTTTCCTGGTCATTTAACGTCTCAAACTGTTGTGACTTTGCCAAATTATCGAACGAAGATTAACATCGAGATACAAAGATAAAATAGCATAATACGGGCCACCTAATCATAAGTGGATACCTACCGTCGCTCATGGACCTCCACAATGTCAGGAGACATTGAAGGGTCGCTACCTACAACCTAACTTTAGACACCCTCCTCAAGCCTCGTTTGAAGAAGGACAAGTCATAGCGGTCAAGGAATACCGTGTTTTAATCTATATTATAACATACCTTTCTTGTTAAGACGAATATTCGCCCGCTAATGTTAGAGAGACAGAAGAAATATGTTTGTATGATAGTTGCACTTTGTTTATATAATCTCTAGTTTATGGCAAGGTGACAAGAACACTAAGCAATGCTCGGCAACTGTATCTGAGTCACTCGGGAGTTATGGCGGCGCGCGCTGCTTCCGGTAGATACTGTACTAAACGAACAGTACTGTAACCAGGATTAGGGGTGCAAAAAACTTAAAGATAATTACGACAGAAGTTAATTATTCTTTGTTAGACTATGTGGCTATATAAATTTGGTTTCATTTTTCAAGAATAGCGCTAATCCATAGTATTATAAGATTATGTCTAAAGAACCATTAACAACTATGGACCTTTGATCTGGAATAAGAATAATTCGAATCGGTCCACCTAAACAAACTTATCGGAGGACCATATAAAAATTATATAGCATAGGTATAATAATTTACAGACGCATCCATAAATACTTTTTGAGTTCGAAATTTTTGTTCCTCATTCACATTTAGGTACGAATGTCCAAAAAGCTTTTTGGTAGTTACAGTACCTTGTAGTTTCCGTGGCACGACACTAATATTATTAAGCACTCAACTGGGATCGACAACAAAATTGGTTTGTTTATTTTCGCCAAGTCTGTGACAGAAACCAAAATTGAGCACAGTTCCAAAACTTGTTTTGTTTACATTTTTTAATCGTCTCATATTTTACGGAGAAACTATATTTTCGCTGCAAATGCAATACACTGTCATTTAATAATAAAGATTTACTAAAATATAAGGTTTAATTAAAAATCGAAATTAAAATTTATTGGAAAATGTTTTTTAAAAGGGGCTTAAAAAAACGAAGTCCCCAGTTTCGCCATCTAGCGAAAAGTGACGTTCCCAGTTGAGTGGATAAATGTAATAACAACTTTACCGTATCTCCTATGGTCGTGTTTAAGTCTAGACTGTAGTTCTAAAACAATGGCGAGCCCTACAATGATTACATAAAATGATATTTCATTGTCTCTAACACATATCGGCCATTTTGTTTTCTGATTAAGAAATGTATAAGCTTTCGTATTGTTACATAAAATACAGGATTTTGAATGCAAGTTAATTTTAAGGTTTGAGTAAATATAAAGAGTTGGGTAAGACTTGTGCAAACTTAAGAAAATAATATGGATTCCACTTCAATTGTGGGTTTGTAATGTGTTCTACAAAGATTAACATTTAAATATTTGTACAAAAACGAAAACAACCGCTATTTTACAAAAATACCACTAAACTAATTAAAATTTATATGAGTCATCGAAATCAGTTCTCCCAGAAAAGAAATCTACACCCCGTGAAATATGATCACAAAAACTACATGCATAATTAAGCATAGTTCTAAAACCTACTTACAGTACGGTACTTATCAAATCTTGAAAAAAAAGAAGACTTCACGAAGACATATCTAAGCTCGACCTTGAAACGAAAATAAGTTCTGATTTCCTCCGCCATTTTGACGATGCACTGCGCATAACAAAATGGCTGACATTAGGAATTCATGGCGCGAATGCATAAAACACATTAAACAGCGTGTTTTCACTTGATTTCTTTTGTAAATCTCCTTGCAGACGGAAGTACGACCTATATGGAAGTTTAGTACGTTTTATGTTTCCTTTTGGTATAGACCCGTTTAAGTTATTTACAAATCGTTTAGTCTTCGATGTTTAGTTTTATTGGAACGATGTTTCTTATCGCGCGTTGTGAAAGGGGGCTGGACGGAAAAAATTCTTACGAAAAGTTATCACGACACTTTTTTGTTTTAGATGATTATCGCTAGATGGCGCTGTGATCCAAATGTTTTAAAACACGTTTTTTATCGCGCGTTACGTCAGGAAAAAAAATATAAGATATCTTTTAATCGAAAGGAACTTCGTTCTATTCGGGTGTCCCATGACACCTCTCAAGTTTTTAATTACATTAAGGAATTTTAAAGAAATCTATCTAGCGATAATCATCTAAAACAAAAATAAGGAACGTGTTTTAAAAGATTTTGATCACAGCGCCATCTAAAATAAAAAAGTGTCGTGACAACTTTTCGTAAGATTTTTTTCCGCCTAGCCCCCTTTCACAACGCGCGATAAGGAACTTCGTTCCAATATGATTTCTTCCATATCAATACGATAAAACTGTTCTTGTTCTATCTGACTAATTACTTAAACAGGTAATTTTGATACAATTAGTCCTAAAGCCAATACACCACGCCCAGTTAATATTAATAAAAATATCCCTTTGTTAAGTACAAGTTTCCGTCGTTCTAAAAATAGGTCTTAACGGATGGAGAACTTGTTTCAGCCAAGTCTAGAAATATCTTGTACCAGGAAACGTGAGAAACGCGACATTTTGCAGTTATTTATCGCACATTGCCGCTTTAGTGGTGCAGTGGGCGTTACAAGGCTTACAATACCGGCGATGGATGTTGAATTTATGTATCCTAACGCGATCTATCTTTGTATAGTGATTGGTCTTGTTATATAGACTACTTAATATGAATGCTGTTTGTTTGTTTGTTTGTTGATGTAGAAAGTTATACAGAGTGTATTTTTCAACTAGTCATTCAAATAAATGCTTTATTTGGCGGAAAAACGTTCCCAGAGCGCTATGACTTGTCCTTCTTCAAACGAGGCTTGAGGAGGGTCCTTAAAGTTAGGTCGTAGGTAGCGACCCCTCAGTGTCCCCTGACATTGCAGAGGTTCATGAACGACGGTAACTACTTACGATCGTTGTAACCCGTTGGCTCGTCTGCCTGCATGGCGATAAAAAAAAAGGAATGAGAATAGCGTTTTTTGAAGTTGGTCAAAATTGAATTGTTAGCTCTATCGCGTTTGCTATTTTAGAAGAGTAACTACATCATAATACTATTATAAAGGCGAAAGTTTGTAAGTATGGATGTATGGATGTTTGTTACTCTTTCACGTAAAAACTACTGAATGGATTTGAATGAAACTTTACCACAATATAGCTTATACATCAGAATAACACATAGGCTACAAATTTTTGATAATAATCTAGACGGGACGAACCTGAAGTCCACGCGAACGAAGTCGCGGGCAAAAGCTAGTATAATATACTATTGTTCGTGTACAATGCAAAAGTTCATTAACAACGGTAACCACTTATAATCAACTGATCCAACAGCTCATCTACCTACAGTAAAAACTTTTCACACTTTGCCAAAATAAAAGGACTTATTACCAAACGCGATATAAATTGCAATTAACATTCTCAGACGATAGCCGTTTACGAATAACCCCATGTCTCACCGCTATTAATGTGGTGACAAGTAGGTAGCTACATCCAGACAGAACAATATCAGTTTTAACCAACGTCAAAAGAAGGTATTATTTTGACATGGAATATTGATCCCATGATTTTTTTATTAGAATTTCATGATTGGGGGCGGCGCGACGGGGAAAAATGCCGATGGCGTAACGCGTCGCGCCGTCCCTCATAATCCCTTTGCTGGTTTTTTTTTGGAGTGTGAGCGGTTGGAGGTTTTAGTGCGGTTCAACTCCCGTGATGTGGATATCCGGTGATTTCCTCCAACTAAAAAAAAAGGATTTCACGTTTGCCTGCTAATTTTTTTTTTAAATCAGTTACAAATAAATCTGTATTAGTTGTTTTTTACAACTGGTTAAACATACTTTCATGCATTTTGAACGGGTTCTTACCACGATATATAATTAATTGAGTGGTCTCGATATTTCAACGTTGCTGCAAACGTCATGATCACGAGAAGACTGGATACTGAGGGTCGATTAAACATATTTAAAATGGGCTGAGTTTCAAATAGAAACTCAAGCTTTAGGTTCGAAACGTATAGAAAACAGTTTTAATAAGTCCTTCTTTTTTTTAAAGCCGAACATAAACAAAACTTACAACATTCATATTAACATTATGAAAATAACCAAAGATAAGTGAACACAGTTATCGAAACTCTCATCAAAAAGTTGTTAAGTGCATATACCATAATCGATAAGTGCAAAACTATGACATTATGAGTGAAAATAAACAGTTATTGCCGATAAGTACACCACTATGGAAGTATACACCGAAATATAAGTGATAACTAATACTTATCGGAAGTGTCGTGATAAGTTGTTAAGTGACATTAACGATAAGTGAAATGAAAATGCATCTAGTTGAAATAGAAGTGAGTCCGGAGATACCTTACAAAGATGGCGACTTTGATAAGGTACCTGTCTCGAAGGAAGCGGAAATGCTATACTATGAGCTGATTAGAGCTCTGGAGGAAGAAGAAACGGTGAGTTGTTAAGTGAGAAATTTAGTTATGTAAATGGGAACCACGTTGTGATATTGTTGAGAAAAAAAAAACGCAAATTTAGTTTACCAGATTCCACCCGAACTTACATAGTTACATCCAGTGCAAGTTAATATAAAGCTAGAAAAACTATCAGTTAATATAAGACAGATGATTTTAACTACCAGTGAATTACTGTTGCAAGCAAATATTAATACATTACAAATTCAGCGCAAAAAACTCTTGCTCAAAACATATGACCGCGGTCGGCGACCCGTAAAGTTCAACATATACCTACATATGTATTCATGTTGCATATATTATACTATGTTGTATGTTGATTCAAATACATCATGTTAGTGGAGATTTTAAGTTTGTTTAGTTTTGGTAAATAAGATTTTAAGTCTCTAGCGCAGTAAAACCTCCAACAGCTCACACTCAGCGTCCGAACCTCGGCTGAGGCCAGAACTCAACACGGGGTTATGCAAAACGTCGCGACGCGTTACGCACTAGACACACTATCCCGTCGCGCCGCCCCGACTTAGTTACCGAATATGTTCTATCAAGCGTAGTTTAAGAGCAATAAAATCGGTTAAAAATTGTAGCCAGTGCCTCGTCATTTCTAAATCATATTTAGTCGTTTAGTCTTCGATGTTTAGTTTTATTGGAACGATGTTTCTTATCGCGCGTTGTGAAAGGGGGCTGGACGGAAAAAATTCTTACGAAAAGTTATCACGACACTTTTTTGTTTTAGATGATTATCGCTAGATGGCGCTGTGATCCAAATGTTTTAAAACACGTTTTTTATCGCGCGTTACGTCAGGAAAAAAAATATAAGATATCTTTTAATCGAAAGGAACTTCGTTCTATTCGGGTGTCCCATGACACCTCTCAAGTTTTTAATTACATTAAGGAATTTTAAAGAAATCTATCTAGCGATAATCATCTAAAACAAAAATAAGGAACGTGTTTTAAAAGATTTTGATCACAGCGCCATCTAAAATAAAAAAGTGTCGTGACAACTTTTCGTAAGATTTTTTTCCGCCTAGCCCCCTTTCACAACGCGCGATAAGGAACTTCGTTCCAATATGATTTCTTCCATATCAATACGATAAAACTGTTCTTGTTCTATCTGACTAATTACTTAAACAGGTAATTTTGATACAATTAGTCCTAAAGCCAATACACCACGCCCAGTTAATATTAATAAAAATATCCCTTTGTTAAGTACAAGTTTCCGTCGTTCTAAAAATAGGTCTTAACGGATGGAGAACTTGTTTCAGCCAAGTCTAGAAATATCTTGTACCAGGAAACGTGAGAAACGCGACATTTTGCAGTTATTTATCGCACATTGCCGCTTTAGTGGTGCAGTGGGCGTTACAAGGCTTACAATACCGGCGATGGATGTTGAATTTATGTATCCTAACGCGATCTATCTTTGTATAGTGATTGGTCTTGTTATATAGACTACTTAATATGAATGCTGTTTGTTTGTTTGTTTGTTGATGTAGAAAGTTATACAGAGTGTATTTTTCAACTAGTCATTCAAATAAATGCTTTATTTGGCGGAAAAACGTTCCCAGAGCGCTATGACTTGTCCTTCTTCAAACGAGGCTTGAGGAGGGTCCTTAAAGTTAGGTCGTAGGTAGCGACCCCTCAGTGTCCCCTGACATTGCAGAGGTTCATGAACGACGGTAACTACTTACGATCGTTGTAACCCGTTGGCTCGTCTGCCTGCATGGCGATAAAAAAAAGGAATGAGAATAGCGTTTTTTGAAGTTGGTCAAAATTGAATTGTTAGCTCTATCGCGTTTGCTATTTTAGAAGAGTAACTACATCATAATACTATTATAAAGGCGAAAGTTTGTAAGTATGGATGTATGGATGTTTGTTACTCTTTCACGTAAAAACTACTGAATGGATTTGAATGAAACTTTACCACAATATAGCTTATACATCAGAATAACACATAGGCTACAAATTTTTGATAATAATCTAGACGGGACGAACCTGAAGTCCACGCGAACGAAGTCGCGGGCAAAAGCTAGTATAATATACTATTGTTCGTGTACAATGCAAAAGTTCATTAACAACGGTAACCACTTATAATCAACTGATCCAACAGCTCATCTACCTACAGTAAAAACTTTTCACACTTTGCCAAAATAAAAGGACTTATTACCAAACGCGATATAAATTGCAATTAACATTCTCAGACGATAGCCGTTTACGAATAACCCCATGTCTCACCGCTATTAATGTGGTGACAAGTAGGTAGCTACATCCAGACAGAACAATATCAGTTTTAACCAACGTCAAAAGAAGGTATTATTTTGACATGGAATATTGATCCCATGATTTTTTTATTAGAATTTCATGATTGGGGGCGGCGCGACGGGGAAAAATGCCGATGGCGTAACGCGTCGCGCCGTCCCTCATAATCCCTTTGCTGGTTTTTTTTTGGAGTGTGAGCGGTTGGAGGTTTTAGTGCGGTTCAACTCCCGTGATGTGGATATCCGGTGATTTCCTCCAACTAAAAAAAAAAGGATTTCACGTTTGCCTGCTAATTTTTTTTTTAAATCAGTTACAAATAAATCTGTATTAGTTGTTTTTTACAACTGGTTAAACATACTTTCATGCATTTTGAACGGGTTCTTACCACGATATATAATTAATTGAGTGGTCTCGATATTTCAACGTTGCTGCAAACGTCATGATCACGAGAAGACTGGATACTGAGGGTCGATTAAACATATTTAAAATGGGCTGAGTTTCAAATAGAAACTCAAGCTTTAGGTTCGAAACGTATAGAAAACAGTTTTAATAAGTCCTTCTTTTTTTTAAAGCCGAACATAAACAAAACTTACAACATTCATATTAACATTATGAAAATAACCAAAGATAAGTGAACACAGTTATCGAAACTCTCATCAAAAAGTTGTTAAGTGCATATACCATAATCGATAAGTGCAAAACTATGACATTATGAGTGAAAATAAACAGTTATTGCCGATAAGTACACCACTATGGAAGTATACACCGAAATATAAGTGATAACTAATACTTATCGGAAGTGTCGTGATAAGTTGTTAAGTGACATTAACGATAAGTGAAATGAAAATGCATCTAGTTGAAACAGAAGTGAGTCCGGAGATACCTTACAAAGATGGCGACTTTGATAAGGTACCTGTCTCGAAGGAAGCGGAAATGCTATACTATGAGCTGATTAGAGCTCTGGAGGAAGAAGAAACGGTGAGTTGTTAAGTGAGAAATTTAGTTATGTAAATGGGAACCACGTTGTGATATTGTTGAGAAAAAAAAAACGCAAATTTAGTTTACCAGATTCCACCCGAACTTACATAGTTACATCCAGTGCAAGTTAATATAAAGCTAGAAAAACTATCAGTTAATATAAGACAGATGATTTTAACTACCAGTGAATTACTGTTGCAAGCAAATATTAATACATTACAAATTCAGCGCAAAAAACTCTTGCTCAAAACATATGACCGCGGTCGGCGACCCGTAAAGTTCAACATATACCTACATATGTATTCATGTTGCATATATTATACTATGTTGTATGTTGATTCAAATACATCATGTTAGTGGAGATTTTAAGTTTGTTTAGTTTTGGTAAATAAGATTTTAAGTCTCTAGCGCAGTAAAACCTCCAACAGCTCACACTCAGCGTCCGAACCTCGGCTGAGGCCAGAACTCAACACGGGGTTATGCAAAACGTCGCGACGCGTTACGCACTAGACACACTATCCCGTCGCGCCGCCCCGACTTAGTTACCGAATATGTTCTATCAAGCGTAGTTTAAGAGCAATAAAATCGGTTAAAAATTGTAGCCAGTGCCTCGTCATTTCTAAATCATATTTATGTTTTTATCATAGTAATTTTGATGTAAATTTTGGAACATGAAGACCTTAAAATGTATGTCATTATACCTCCTTCCTCTAGCCCTTTATAATTTAAAGACAAAAGAAAACAAAAAATAATGAAACCTAATCTCACCCTTCATGTTCTGTCTCTCTCTTACAATGCGTTTTTCAAAGCAATAGAAAGAGATAGATGCATGTAACCCGAGGCGGATGTGAACGATAGTTGAACAAGTTCACAGCAAAAAATTTTTTTAAGAATTTTATTGATAACTTTACAAACTAAAGTTTATGTAAGTAAGTTAGTTACATTTTTAATGATGATAAAAAGTCATGATAGTTGATGCTTATAATATACAGGAAGGTGCCACTAAAAGATATCCAAAACTCATGCTACGGCTATGGTGTGTGCCGAGATTAAAAGTTCGCGCGATTCCAATTTTAAATGTTGTCATTCACGCGATGTATTTTTGTTTTTTAATTTAACACGCTCGACTTGTGGTACAATGCGAAAGATGTTACGATTTTAGAATTAAAAATATTTTTCAAGTAAGAAGTCAAATAATAATAATAATCTACAGACAAAAATAATAATAAAAATTTCGTCTTTTAATCTCGTCAATTTGATTTCGGTTTTTCTTTGGGACTTTCTTTACTGGAACTGCAAATTGTATTTGATCTAAAATTTACATGATAACAAAATTTCGTGTAAATGTCTGCTGATTTCAATCAAATTTTATGCAAAGTTGATGAATTAAGTTAGTTCTACCTATAGTTGATTTCGGTATCGTAACAATTAGTTATCGTGAAATTCAAAGTTAAATTCATAAACTTTTGAGTTTTGTTGCGTGAGTGACGTAGACGATTTCTTATAACTTAAACCAATAAGGATCTTATAAAAGTATTTCATACCGTATTTTCTAAAACTGGTTTCTCTCACCGCCTTAAAATAAATTACAGCGATATTGAGAACGGAAACGGTGAATTATCTTGTATTAAATTTGATTTTTTTTCTTTTGATTATTTTATTCATGTAGAGATACTGCTGCTATTGCCATAGTATAGTTTCAAGTTTGTAGTTAAAACGCATTTTGCAACATAGGCATCTCAATTATTTGTTGAAAATATTTTTACAAAAAAAAACTAAAAACTTACTGATATTTCCAACAATATTCCTCGCTAACACCCATAACTATTTTGAAATATCAAAAATATTGTCAATAAAATTGCGTCGTATGTGAATTTTAGCCTATTTCTTGGCACCATTTCTTTTCGCATAACACCATCCAATTATTCCATGAACGATCGTGTCGCAATCTCGGCGCGTGACGTCACGACGCATTGTTGTAACTGACCTGACATTCGAAATTCAAATTTGACATATCTCGAGAACGTGTTGACACTGACAAATAGCTGTCATTGTTTTGGCGCCATTTTCTTGTTTACGCATTGATTTTTATCATACAGCCTGCATAAAATTATTTTTTACTTTTAGTAATTGTATTTTGTTTGTTTGTTACAGGTATGTTTATGGTTGTTAACACTTATTAAGAAAGTTGGGCACAGGTAAGTATTACAGTACTGAAATAACACTACCTACTCAATTTGTTTTGTTCAAGTGGAGATGGAAGGACGACTATACGTGGGAGTGAGGGGGGACGGTATGTGGGAGTTGAACCGCATTAAAACCTCCTACCACACACGCTCAGAACCCCGTATACAGATAGAACCCAGCACAGGATTACGAAGACTTACGTAAACGAACCTGCTCGTCTGTCACCACTATAACACAAGATAATAAGACGCCCGGTAATGGTGGACAGTAAACCGTTTACTACCGGTTTTGGTCGTAAACTCGGACGCTCGGGTATGACCGGTTCGGTTATGAAACCCGTTACGAGAATAATACCGGATAAACGGTTACTGTTTACCGGATTTAAGAAAGGACGATACTTTTTTGTGTATGCTTTTACTGGTCTAGTAATTATTAATCGTCTATATTTAAGAAAAGTCGTGGTGGCCGAGTGGTCGAAGCGCTTCCTTCTGAACGGGAGGTCGCGGGTTCAAAACCGGCCGGCTTGTACCACTAAATCTAAATGTGAAAAAGCTTTATGTGCAATTTTTCACAACACCACTGGCTAAAAACATCGTGAGGAAACCTGCATGTCGGAAAAGGATTCAAAAAATCCTTTGAAGATATGTGAAGTCCCCAATCCGCACTGGGCAAGCGTGGTGGACTATGCCTAATCTCTCTTCTGAGAAGACCTGAGCCCAACAGTGGGCAGTAATGGGTTGGTACGGTATTTAAGAAAAAAACATAAAACATCCAGGATTTCCTGTAAAAGTAGAGTGCCAACCCTGACAAGTAAAATGAGCACAAGTACATACATAGTTACATCCAGTGCAAGTAACGCTTTTAAAATAATTTATTTTAAAGAAAACTTTTTATGGACAAGGTTTTAAGATGTTGGATATCATGTAGCAGTAGAGTGCTAGCTAATACAAGTAACGAGACCAAGCACGACGGGTCTATCTTGTTTAGCCATAGAATTATTACCTCAGGAACGTACATGGGGAACATAGTTGTTGAAGTTTAACCAAGTCGTGCCAGTCGTGTACATACACATGTTAAAATGCCTATGACATTGACGTTTATTTGACAGTATTAACATAAAACACGCGTTGAGACAAAGTTGTATTATGCCTTCCTGCGTTGTAAACATTTGCAGAAACCATTCATCAACACAAAATAAATGTCACAGAATCACTTTCCAAACGT
This sequence comes from Trilocha varians, assembly GCA_030269945.2. Taxonomy (NCBI): domain Eukaryota; kingdom Metazoa; phylum Arthropoda; class Insecta; order Lepidoptera; family Bombycidae; genus Trilocha; species Trilocha varians. Next base: position 9,797,410 of record AP028277.1, on the reverse strand, counting down.
AAATAATCAAATAATCGCCGTTTTATAAAGTTTTAAAAACATTATTTAGTATTTCAAAACATGACATATTTTCAACTGACATCTGACATTTCGTAACTTTGACGTAATTAAAATTTCAAAGGGTTACCAACCAAACTTTTGAAATCCCCCATTTTAATTACCGTTTTGTTAAATCTTCATTTATTAGATTTCCACGTGATAATGAAAATAAATGCGGTTATTGATTATTAATTCTTATATCACCATTTTCTTCCAAAAATATAATTTAAAATCGGACTAGTAGTTCCTGAGATTAGCGCGTTCAAACAAACTCTTCAGCTTTATAATATTACAGTATAGATAAGGTGATTGTGTTATAGATTACATTACAATAACCACTCAACTGGGAACGTCACTATTCGCTTGATTGCGAAACTGGGGACTTCGCTCGGAATCAATACCGTGTTTGAGCCCCTCTTTAAAAACATTTATTCCAATAATTTTTAATTTTGATTTTTAATTAAACCTTATATTTTTGTAAATCTTTATTACTAAACGACGCTGTATTGCATTTTCAGCGAAAATATATCATCTCCGTAAAATGTGAGACGATTAAAAAATGTAAACAAAACAAGTTTTAGAACTGTGCTCAATTTTGGCTCCTGCCACAGACTTGGCAAAAGTAAACAAACCAATTTGGTTGCCGGTCCCAGTTGAGTGGTTAAATAAGTTAAATGATTATACGTTTTTTTTTATTTATGAAGATGTGATTAATATTAGAGAAATAATTAAGAATTTATAGAACCATTACCACGAAAAAAGTCTGTATTCTACGATTTACACGGGAAGTACCCGATTTTTGGGGAAATTTTAAAACATGACATCTCCCAGTTTTCAACACATAGACATTTTTCACACACATTCAAAGCTTCGAATGCTTCCGTTTGTTGTTCACCATGTTGATTCCAGAGGTAATAATTCCATGTGTTTAGCACAAGAGTTCCTATGACCACCTTCCGAATCCAAGATAGTTACATCCAGTGCAAGTTAATATAAAACTTGTAAAATGAGTGAAATGATTTTTGTGCAATTTTTACGGTTTAAGATATTTATTTTTCCCAAAGATTACAGAAAATCACTTACAGAGAAAACACAAGAATAAACTTAAAATGAAAACCAACTAAAGTAGTGAGTTGGGTAGATTTAAAAAATATTGCATTCAGTTAAAGCAACATTATAATATGTTCGTAAAGCAGACTTGTTTGTTAAGGCTTATGACATAGTGATTGATTTTTATTTACATTTAAATGAAAGTTATGAACTATAAATATACTAAAAAAGTGCAATTTTTCACAACACCAATGGCTAAAAACGGTGAAAGAAAACATGGTGAGGAAACCTGCATATCGGAAAAGGATTCTAAAAATCCTTCAAAGATATGTGAAGTCCCCAATATCCACATTGGGCAAGCGTGGTGGACCATGACCAACCCCTCTTCTGAGGAGACCTGAGCCCGACAGTGGGCAGTAATGGGTTGTTACAGTACATTGTTTTGTAACTCTTTTATAAGTTACATTAAAGTTAGTATTACTCACCTGAGAAGTAATACCATACTGCTTAGTTCCTTATCTCGTGCTTATCAAGAGCAGTTACGGCGATTAGTTATCATTCCGACCTAATTAGACAATCGTTTAACTATTATATCGAGTGGTTATTAAAGTAATGGACGGTGGAATACGCAGGTGTGTTGATGTTGTGGATACGGCCATTTTTGCAGAATACGTGTGTGTAATCTGTAGTACCATCCCGCGTAACTCCGTACTGGTACTGGAGTTTTAGTGCGGTTCAACTCTCACATAACACCCACCCATCTACATTCAAAAACGTTCAAAAGCTCGGTAATCTCTAAATATTAAAAAGAAATCGTTGCCATATAGGTGGACAATTCCTTCATGAGTTCAGCAATAAAATATACAATTTAGATTTAAAACTAATTAGCTCCAACGCACATAGGAAAAAAATATAAGAGTTCAAAAATATGATAATGACATAGACTTAAGTAGACATAGACACTCTATAGCCACTCAACTGGGATCGGCAACAAAATTGGTTTGTTTACTATTGGTCTCATATTTTACGGTGATAATATATTTTCGTTGAAATGAAATACAGCGTCGTTTAAAAATAAAGATTTACAAAAATATAAGGTTTAATTAAAAATCGAAATTAAAATTTATTGGAAAAAAATATTCTTTAAAAGGGGCTCAAACACGGTAGTGATTCCGAACGAAGCCCACAGTTTCGCCATCTAGCGAAAAGTGACATTCTCAGTTGAGTGGTTATTTGCGATGAAAAGAAACACAAGGATACAAAAAAATAAAATAAAAAACATTTACGATTTTTAAAGTAAACCTCAAACTTTACTATCTTCACCAACACAGGAAAAAATTAGAAATACTCCTCAAAAATATAATAATGACATAGACAAAAGTAGTCTATAGAACTGATACTGTAGTTAATATTCTCAACACTTCTGAAACCTTCTTTAAAAGAACACAAGTCTATGGTCTCTCGTATTCACACCACAGATACGTGGTAAATATTTAAATTTGTGGGAAAATCATGGAAACTACATCACCAGTATCAAGCTTCGCAAACTAATTAGATTATTGAACGAAGCGGTCGATAATAGAAATCTGCATATATGTAAAATGGACGCTTCGGGCATTGGCACCATTCCAGGATTGCAACTGTTGTGTGTCTTTTGTTATAGTAATACGAGATCTAGAATATTTTAACTATACTGTAGGCGACTGAATCAATAGTTAATATTTTATTATATTCTAGTAAAGAACAAACTTGTGTCGACGATAGCGCCATCAATAGTTTAAATATTTGTTATTTAAACCTCTTTTGTGTAAATACTTTTTGAATTGTAATAGAGAATAGATGTTGGCGCGCTTATTTGAATTTAGAACATTCCATTGCCGAACACAGACGTTTTGTACATTTTTTCACAACCTTTTATTTTTTTAGTTTTATTTTATGACTCGTGCTTAACTTCTCTCTCACTGGCAGCATTAGGTTTTTTACATATTTTATACTATTGTCTAGCTTCTTCAAATTCACAGTAGTTTTTGCGTACTCACAAAGTTAATTAATTTATTTAAAGTAAACGTTTTAAATACAAGCTTTTATCCTGGATATCACGTAGAAGTAGAGTGCTAGCGAAGGCAAGTAAAACTAGCACGAACACGAGTCAATCTTGATTAGTACTTAGTAGTCAGTACTTACAGGAGCTTTTCTATAGCTAAGTTTCGACTCCATCATCAGATCAGCTACACGGTATTACCATGGTATTGTCATATTATTGCATTGTCACGCGATATACTCGTACCTACATAATAAAAATGCAAGCAAAATTTCAGCTCAATTGGAAACTGAGAAATTGGTCAAATTCAATTCACAATTCGACCCGAACTTACATAGTTATATCCTGTTAATTAAAAAGCTTTAAAATGAGGTTTAGCTCGAAAAAAACTGGCTGGCTAATGATACCTTTCTAATAAATAAATTAAAAAAACAAATACGAGTTTCATCCCGTTATTTTGCTAAGTAAACGAGTATGTTGACTTGGCTAAACATATATGCTAATCACTCAAGACGAATGAGTGTAATTTATTACAGAGTAACTGAATATATTTAAGATGACTTGCGTGTTTTTATCTACGGATTTGTATCTATAAGTATGAATTGAAATTTATCACAAACAACTGAGCGCGAATTTGTCTGTGTCTCATAGGGAGGGTTCAGAGAGAGTTTTCGAATGGGAGTCCAAGACCAGCTATTCATAAAAAAATCAACTGAATCGGTTCACTCAACTAAAATTTCTGCGGTAACATACCTAAAAAATGTATGTAAATATGTATGTTTAATTTTTTTTATGTTAAATTTATGTTAAAACTATGCCAAATGTATTTTCGGACAACAGAGTTGACCAACAACCTCAAGTGATCTCGCGCACCCCACACCTCCGCCAAGCGCATCAGCTATCGAGTGATAATCATTTTGCATGAATTTTAGATATTTTTAAGTTGTGTTTACCATATTCTTTACTTAATAATATTATGATTGTTCCTATTTGATCATCAACTATTCATTATATTGTACCGTCATTAAGAAATCACACTGTATATTCTCTCGACATTATACAAATAAGCACAGTTATATACCAAGATGTATCTCAAGTATTATGATAGATTATGACAGGTGAGGAAGTTTCCAGTCTAAATGCTGTGATGGTTGATGAATTCATTTACTTAAATAACAGTACTTTATCAGCTTATATTGCTAGATACACTATACCTAAGACATTCAACATCAAGTATATATATTTTAACCAAAAGACTGGACATTGGACCCAATTTTTCTGCGCAAAACTAAAGGACTATGCGTAGGACTAACAATCAAATGATGTCACTCGATTCAAGAAGGAGTCAAACGACAAAAATTCATTTAAAAACAATTTATTTTTAACAAATTGCGAAGCTACGACATACCTACATACCTACCTATATAAAACAAAATTGCTTTCTCAGTCCCTATGTATGCTTAAATCTTTAAAACCACGCAACGGATTTTGATGGAGTTTTAAATTGGCTTTATACTTTTGTCATGATGTTGATTCCAGATTTAATAATTCTATAATATATAATCACTAGGTGACCCGCGCAACTTCGTCTGCGTTACAAAGGGGTTCAAAAATTGTAGCCTATGTGTTATTCTGATGTATAAGCTATATTGTGGTAAAGTTTCATTCAAATCCATTCAGTAGTTTTTACGTGAAAGAGTAACAAACATACATCCATACATCCATACTTACAAACTTTCGCCTTTATAACATATATTAGATTAATAAGCATCTGTTGTTTTTAAAAAGTTGTTACTAATACATAAACTCGTCCTTGACCGTTATTAAAAATGGTCAAAACGTATCGACCGGGTCATCGAACCTACGTACCGATAATGAGTAACGCACGGCGACCACGTGTGACTCACACTACGCCTATTCATAGAGCCTTCGATATTATGTCGATGGTGTACGACATTGTAGGATGGTCACAAGTTATAAGGTCATAAGCTTGTCTGCAAAAAAACACATTACGTTACACTATATTTAAGTTTTTAAATGATTAAAATGAGTTCACAGCTCAACTGATGGTAAGGGGTTACCATTGATCATGAATCTCTGCAATACTAGGGCATTTTTTTTTTTTTCAGTTGGAGGAAATCACCGGATCCCGCGGGGCGGGCGGGGTATGTGGGAGTTGAACAGCACTAAAACCTCCAACCGCTCACACTCAGCGTCCGAACCCCGGCTGAGGCCAGAACCCAGCACGGGCTTTGGAGGGACGGCGCGACGCGTTACGCCATCGGCACTCTTTCCCGTCGCTCCGTCCCCAATACTAGGGCATAAAGAATCGGACTTTTCTTAAAACATAATTTAATTAAATTTAACTATAAAGGGAAGGTAAAAAATCTTAAATAATGTTAAAAATAGCGGTGAAAATTTCAACAGTATAAAAGAAATTACGAACAAGACTCAACTAAATAACATAAATAATTTAAATACAAATAACAAAAAATCAAAACAAATTTGTCAAGTTTCATATAATTCTATCCTAAAATAGGTACACGTGTACATAATAATTTTATGATGACGAAATATTTCGAGAAAATGTCGCATAATCAAGAAAAATGTAAATATCGAAACTCCTAGAATTAGAGTCTTCGACCTTCAAAATAGGTCTATTTTTAGCTATTACTTAAAAGATTTACTAAGAAAGATAGTATTGTTCCCTTTTGAATTATATAGGATGTTCCCTAAAGCAAAATGCAATAATACGACAAAATGGCGCTGATCTCATGATAGTTTCGGAAGGTGGTCATAAGAACTCTTGTGCTAACCAAGATAGACCTGTCGTGTTTGGCTCGTTTTATTTGTATTAGCTAGCACTCTACTGCTACATGATATCCAAGATCTTAAAAGCTTTTAAAAAGTTTTCTTTTAATTATTTGTTTAAATTACCAACATCACAATACATTCCTTGTATTGTTTGTTTACTAGCTCAGCATCGAACTCGCGACCTCAACAGTGCTTAACAACAAATCATTCACTTGAACGAATTAGTGCCGACCACAGAATACTTTATGAAGAAATAGGACTTGTCTTTAAATATCTCTTGCGTTGCGTTGTGACGTGCTTAAGTGTGCGTTAGTTCTTAAAAAATATTGACGACAGGATTAATAACCACTCAACTGGGATCGGCAACCAAATTGGTTTGTTTACTTTTGCCAAGTCTGTGGCAGGAGCCAAAATTGAGCACAGTTCTAAAACCGGTTTTGTTTACATTGTTTAATCATCTCATATTTTATGGAGATGATATATTTTTGCTGAAAATACAATACAGCGTCGTTTAGTAATAAAGATTTACAAAAACATGAGGTTTAATTACAATTCAAAATTAAAAATTATTGGAAAAAAATGTTTTTAAAAAGGGGCTCAAACACGGTATTGATTCTGAACGAAGTCCCCAGTTTCGCCATCTAGCGAATAGTGACGTTCCCAGTTGAGTGGTTAAGACAAAAGGTACCTACAGATGAGAGTATTTTTGATTTGAATACTTTTCTAAATTTAAAATAGTACAGCTGATGTTTGCGTACTTTATTTTTGAATTTACTTAGGTCCAAAGACATTCAAAATCCTGCATATTTTATCATTATTAATTGAATGCAGACTTTCCTCCTTTTAGGGACGTGTTTTTTTCTTTCTTAATTTTATTATTTGTCTTTAATTATGTATAAGAGGGGCAGATCCAAACCAAAATGATAAGTTGCGCTGCGGCCAAACTATGACATTGTGCAAAAATGTTAGATAAAACTTAATTAAGACAGTGTGGATTAATAATCAAGCCGATGTGAGGCGAAATACATTTTTTTTTCTTTATTATTCTGTACTTCTGCATAGTATTCTGTCGTTCAGTCAACAATGGCGGAGTGCAGATGGCTTGTTGATTGTCGATGCAATTGGAATGACGCCATTTAATGACTTTTGGCGCCAATTCTATAACATACGGTTTTAACTGTCTTAACAGAGGATGACCCTTAAGCAATAAGCAAATAAAGTTTAATTTAAAGTGACTTAAAATATGACGAAAAATTTGAATTGTTCTAAAACATAAACCTTATTTATTTAATCCATATTTTATCTGTTTTTCGTATTTAATATAAAAAAAATAAACAATTATCTTTAATTCAACCAAATCGATTCACAAAGAACTATTTAAAAATCAAAATGGCGGACACTCGGGTAAAATCATTTAAAATTCGAATATAATGGAAGATATGAATGAAGTAGGGTTCACACGTAAATGTTGTCCGCAGATCGGTCCCGAGATATCAGAGCCCGTTCGGACGACCGATATTGAACCGTTTTAAAAATATACGATGAAAATAGTGCGATTATTTAAATGACATGATACTTCTTAGCATAATAAGTGATCCACTTTAAATTCAAATAGTCGTTGTAAAACACGCAAAAGCATCATAACAATAATCTTAGTCAATTGATAAACGGGCATATCACAAAACTACTAGAAAGTTATAAGCTCGTTTCCATGGTAAAGACCTTAATATTCGATATGAGGCAGTTGTCTATGCTACAGGCATTTTTTTTAGAGTCCAGTAAACGTTTTTTTTTGTAGTAAACTCATATCAGGAGTTATACAACTAATGATCTAAAACCATTAATTGCTGAAAACTATTTAAACTAAGTTCTACAAAAACTGACTTCTCTATAATAATGTCCATCTTAAACATCCAAGACGTTATAAAATTGAGCTGTAAATAGTTTCCAAGTAATTGCGCTTCATCAAACGGCTCGATTCGTTTTATTGCGCAAAAAAGCGCAATCGCAACCTTAATTGTGCGTTTACGTCGTAAAGTATGCGTAAATTACGCTTGGAAAGGCAATGGCGGAAATTGTAGGGTATCAGGAAGCGGGTACTGTAATCAGTAAGCGATATTACCGGTATGGCGTCTCGCTGTTTAGAATTAGGGTCGTCAGATTGAAAGATAAGAATGTTTGGGTTAGAAGGTATCGATGCTGGTCTGAACTAACCTGTCTGAAGGCCTTTGGAGCTTTACGTCAAAATAAAATACTTGGCTGTAGACTTTTATGTATCTCTGCTTAAATAGGAACTCTTAGGAGGATGTAGGTTGAATACAAATTGAAAATACTACTCCGATAGCTATAGTCCTAAATTTCACACAAGACAGGAAAGTACCTATAATAAAAAAGTAAGTCAGTCACAAAGAGATGACTTCCCAATAAATAGTATTGTTCTGTCTGCCTTTAAACATACCTACTACCATCACATTGCTTTAAATATATAAATATACTACCAAACAGCGTTGAATCTTAAACTGTATTATCCTAAAAATAACAGCCCTTAATACGATGTAGTTTATACATTCAGCGTATGTCCTTTAAGAGATCCCCGTCCGGATAAGCGGTAATTCGTGACATACCAGGGTACATGACGGGCCGGTTCAAACCTTGATCCGGGTGGCTGATAACCGGGATACGTTTAGCCCGGGGTCCGGATATTCGTACAGTTTAATCGTGTACTGTGCGGGGTTGAATTGGTTTTATTTAGATGAAATCGTGGTTTTATATAAACCTGTTTATTGGCTATGCTATGAAACTTTTCAGTATGAGTTACCATCATCTTCATTTTATTTTGTTTAAAAGTAGTATTCATCTAAATGCGATTGATTTAACTTTAAGCTGCATTTCATATAATATCGATTGAGGTTGGAAATTTTCTGATGATTTTTACTTATTGATGTCTATAGACTTATGACAGCCTCTTACTTTATTAAGAATAATTAAGATGATTTGATTGAAAAATCAGTGAGTTTCTGAGTCACTCATGTCTAAAAAGCATTAACAGTTAAGCAAATATCAAAACACAAGCTTCCAAAAGTTTGAGTATTACACTAACAAAGTCATCATTCATCGTCAGAAGAATTACAATTTATTTAACTTAAATAAACATTTTTCATCAAACCATTTTAGTTTGCAAATTCGCTCCGTAATCCACTTATTTCTGTACTAAAATAATATTATTCTTCACTACGAAATCCATTATCGTTTTAAAGGTCATTCTACTTTTACAAAACAATCTTTTGTAATATCACGGATCAAAAATATATCCGAAGATTTTAAAAAGTAATCTCTCGTGTACCACATCAAAGATTATGCGGACCACAGATTAATATCGAAATAGCAGGCCCAAATAATTATATCGAAAATAAAAATAACAATGGCTAAAAAGAGTAATACGCAAAGTCCCGAGTCACCGGAGCGTGATATTACATTTTATCTGTATTTCTTGATATATTTTTTCCTTTTGGGAATAACTCCCGATCTTTTTGGGCGACTTTTAATTTAGGGCTCGTCAAGGCAGGTAAGTAGGTATGTGGGGTATCTTCGAAAAAAGGTTTTATTGTGTTTTGTGTACCATTATTATATGCTACGATGATAAAACTGAAGATGAAACAAACCATTTGTAATTTTGAAACTCGTTTTAGATAAATTTGTATTTTATTTCAAGAATAATTTGATTATAATGTAGTTTCGATGATTACAATTTGTTTTTTTTTTAAATACGCTAATTTCAGGAACCACTGCTCCGATTTGCAAAATTCTTTCAGTGTTACATAGTACATTTATCGAGGGCTACATTATCCCTTCGTGAGCCAGACGAAGTTGCGTTCAGCTAGTAAATGAAGTCTCAGTTTCATAACACTTCCTGTTATATTATGACAGTGACCTTCCAGACAGCCTTGGTGATGGCTGTACTTGACAACCGGACTGAAAACGGGTTCTAATATGCGGTTATACTACTATAGTTCAAGTCTTAGAATAATAATGCTCATTCTAAGGTTCAAGTTTATTAAAAGCTGAAGAGTTGTGAGCGCGGTAATCTGAAACCAGTGATACGATTTGTAAAATTATTTCAGCAGTAAATAGTAAATAGTTAGGTCAATGGACATTTATCGATGAAGCCTTGGGCCGATAAAAGATTGGCTTTGTTATATTTTGAAGAGAATATCATGAAAAATAATGATTAAAATCAATAATACTGTGGAATTTCAATAAAGAGTCTTTGTATTGTACTGTGGTGTACTACCACAGCATGTACTGAGTACATAGTAGTATTTTTTTTATTGGAACGAAGTTCCTTATCGCGCGTTGTAAAAGGGAGCTAGGCGGAAAAAATTGTTACGAAAAGTTGTCACGACACCTTTTTTGTTTTTGATGATTATCGCTAGATGGCGCTGTGATCAAAATATTTTAAAACACGTTCCTTATCGCGCGTTACGAAAAGAAATATTTTTTATAAGATATCTTTTAATCAAAAGGAACTTCGTTCTATTTGGGTGTACCTTAACACCTCTTAAGTTTTTTAATTGTTGTTTCTAGATACTGTAATGTCTTTCCTCCTTTCATTAAATCCACACTAAAAGTTCAATATTTTTCCCAAGGTGTCAAATGACTCTTCTCGATGAAGCTTCTCGTATTCATTTTTTCTGTTAGCGACGCCATATTGAAAAAATGGACCACACAGTTTTTTTTAGGTTATGTACCAAAGTTTTAAAACAATATCTTCATAATTATACGACTTAGTAATTACTACCCATGTATAGTCAAATCTCATAGAAACTATCACGACTCGCGTCTATTTCGGTGAACTATGAGATGAAAGTTTATGATAAAGTTGATTCACGAAATTATATCTAAATAACATACAAATAAGGTGTTTATTAGCTTTTGTTTTAGATAAACAATTTCTACTATTGTTTATGACTTCCAAAATTATTCTTCAAGTCGATTGATTTTTTCATAATGTGTTGTTAATAATGTTGTTGTGTTTCCAAGCTTATATTCTAACAAATGGTGTTCTACTAAGTATTATACACCTTAAATATTGTTTTTTGTTTGAGTTGGGATATGTGATAGTTGAACCGCACTAAAGCCTCCAACCGCTCACACTCAGAGTCCGAAACCCGGCTGAGGCTAGAACCCAGCACGGGGTTATGAGGGACGGCACTACGCGTTACGTACTCGCCCCCGTTGAATATTGCTTAGTATGTATAAGGTAGGTATAGCAAAAGAAGAAACATGAAATCTAAAGATCCCATATATTTCCTTTACAGCGCGTCAGAGCCTTCACAAACTCTCTGGACGAGTTAGCCAGCCGAGTACAAGCCGCCGAAGCAGCCAGGTCATCATGGCGAGGACCTGGAGACGCAAGGGACGCCCGAGCTCAGCTGGATGCCGTCTCGAGAGCCCGCGCTCAACTACCACCTTTGAGGAGACTGGCTGACGAGCTACATAGCCAGGCGCAAACCTTGACGAGGGATAAGATACAGCTGCCTGATAATCTACTGGCCAAGTTGGATGATTTGAATACCAGGTATGGAAAGTTAGTTTAAGGTTTTATAGCATTCTTTGTCGCTCTAAGAAAGCAGATAATAAACTGACCGAAATATCCTTCCTAGTTTTTTTTTTTTTATTGCCATGTAGGCAGACGAGCCAACGGGCCACCTGATCGAAAGTGGTTACCGTCGCTCATGAACCTCTGCAATGTCAGGGGACATTGAGGGGTCGCTATCTACGACCTAACTTTAAGGACCCTCCTCAAGCCCCGTTTGAAGTGGATTTCCTTTGCAAAGAAAGACATGACACGACAAGACAAGTTCGCAACGGTTAAATTCAAATTCTTAGAGCATCTTGCTTTTCTAAATGGTTGTATTCAATTACAGATTATTCATCGATTACTTTACTTTCATATGAATGTCCATCAGTCACATAAAATCGCCACCCCTGAAGTTTACTTTAGACACTCTTGAACGAAAAACACGTTACATCTTTAATCAAATTATCAATGGCCAATCTCCATTGTTCTAGGGTTGGTGCCCTCTGCGCTGGCGGTGAGGAGAGAGCTCGTCAGTTGGCTGGAGTGGCTCGTGATGGAGGCGCCGGTGCAGCCCAGGGCTTCCTGGCAGGGTCAGTGGATCCGCCATGGGAGCGAGCAGTCACGCCTGCTAATGTACCTTATTATATTAAGTAAGTAAATATTAAGCGATATTTTCGACTAAATATCAAAAAACTTGAAAGGTGTCAAGGGACACCCGGATGGAACGAAGTTCCTTTCGATTAATTAATGAGGGAATTGTAATAAAATCACAGACAGACGTTTTAAACTAATTATTATAACTTAAATAAAATATTTTAATCACAGCGCGATGGCTAGATGTAGCGATAATCATCTAAAACAAAAATAGTGTCGTGACAACCTTTTCATAAGAATTTCCGAATTTTTCTAGCCCCCCTTCGATAACGCGCGATAAGGAACTTCGTTCCAATATGAAGGCAGTTGTCGTAGCTAAAGAAGCAGTGTGCTACTGCGGGGGTCCGTGAGCAACGGTAACCACACTAGATTAGTCGTGTGATTTTTTTACATTGTATTGGTAGGTAAGGAGAATAAGGCCCACCTGATGGGAAGAAGTTACCATTGCCCATTGATACACGAACCTACATCAAAATATTTTTGTTATTTGTGTTTAGGGTGACATGCTCAGCATAGTGTTAAGAAACATCGTGAAGATGCAAATGTTTTGAGGTCTACACCGCTCTTTTTTTATTATCAGTATCTGCAACATAGCAAAACAAACCTTCACAATTTCTACTGGTTCAAAATTGTCATTTCATAGCAAGAATCTTCTATAAAACATACTAATTAACCTCTCTTTTCAGTCATGAACTGGAAACGACCCACTGGGACCACCCGAAGATGATCGAGCTGATGAACTCGCTGGCTGACCTCAACGAGGTTCGGTTCTCGGCGTACAGAACCGCGCTCAAACTCAGGACGGTGCAGAAGGCTTTATGCAGTAAGTGATGATTTGTGTAAAGAAGTTTTAGAGCCCCGTAGTTAAATATAGGTATCTTCCGTTCATTCAAACACTAAAATGTGGTGTACTTTTTACGCGTAGATCCGTTAATGTGAAATATGAAAAATCTTTTATTTTTATATCCCGTGGATAAAACTTTTAAAAAGACCTCAGAAAGATAATTAATAATATAATAATAATAGCCTTTATTCAGACAAAGTTGTTACCAAAATTTTAAATGAGTGACTACGATGAGTCGTTGACACCGACAACTTCGTCTGTTTGTCCAGCTTTGGCAAAGACCTCCTCCATCTCTTTCCACTGCTCGGTTTAGCGCTCTCCTAGTCCATGTCTTTCCTGCTATTGCCTTTATATCGTCTTCCCATCTTCGAAACTGTCTGCCTGGTTTTCTCTTTCTATTTCTAGGATACCAAAACACTAGGTTTTTGTTTCATTTTTCGAAGCCTCTTATTGTATGAAAGATAATTACTGATAGGTAAATACTAAATAAGTTCAATTAAACTTTACTATGCTCGTTAAAAGTTAATCTAATATGGCCGGCTTGTTCAAACTGATGGGTTTTTTCAGAACTATCTACAATATAGACAATAAACAGAAAGGTCTTGAAGAGACTGTCCAGTATTTAGTTTTTATCCAAATGCTTTAGTTCTCTATATATTCTATTTCAGTGCACATGCTACAGCTCCCGGCTGCGCTCGAGGCGTTCGATTCTCACGGGCTTCGGGCTCAAAACGACAGACTTATAGACATTCCCGATATGATTACTGTACTCACCACACTTTACGAGGTAAGATATGACTGATAGCTATACGCATGTCCTAGATTACTAGATCTGGATCAGGATTCCAGGGTTCGTATCAGCTGTTTTTGATAGAGTGGTATCAAACTGGCCTGAGTTCGTGGCATGTGGCAGTCGTTATGGGGCCTCATACACACATATAGGCTCACCAAAGACCAGCCAGCGCAGCGGGTTAAAGTTTTAAATGTCATACAGAAGTCTGCAACTCGGCTGAGGCCAGAACCCAGCACGGGGTTTGGAGGGACGGCGCGACGCCTTACGCGCTCGGCACTCTTTCCCGTCGCGCCGTCCCTAAAAGCGAACATCACGTAGTATTCCCAGGCGGTCACTTATCCAAGTACCTACTGACTACGCCCGACGTTGCTTAACTTCGGTGATCGGACAAGAACCGGTGTTTTCAACGTGGTATGGATGCAACGATACCTACACCATACAATGTCAGAAAAAAATGTTTAATTGATTCCAAAAATATAAGTGCTTCTAAGTTGTAATTGGATAGGATATTCGCGTTATTCACCCCACTTCAGTTGGTCCAAAGTTACAAATCCACCCTATATGTTAATCCAGATAATATTGTGTAAGAAATTCCAGCAAAATCACTCATTAAAGCGTGAATAAAAAACATCCCAACAAACTTTCGCATTTATAACAGCAGCAGATCAGGATCCCTTAACCCATCCACGACATTCCCAGGTGATAGCAGCCGAGAACCCGAGCGCAGTGAACGTGCCGCTCTGCCTGGATCTGTCCATGAACTGGCTCCTCAACGTGTACGACTCGCAGCGCACCGGACAGATCCGGGTGCTGAGCTTCAAGGTGGGGCTCGTGTTGCTGTGTAAAGGACATCTGGAGGAGAAGTATCGGTAAGCTATAGTAAACCTACAGAAAGCTTTGAGACTTTTGAAATTCTAGGGATTCTCGGGATTGATGGCTGGGATTCCAAAATGTAGATAGTGGAACACCAGTCGAAACAACGACCCAGCGACCATTCCACTTACCTACGTGGCCGAATGTCACTGGAAACACTCTCTCGCTCGCTTTCAATTAGAACACCAAAACACTCATAATATTAAAACAAATCAAAATTTTGAGGATTTTAACCTAATATAATTATTGTTTTCAGGTATTTGTTCCGTTTAATCGCGGACCCGTCATGCAGAGTTGATCAAAGGAAGCTGGGACTCTTGTTGCACGATTGTATACAGGTAAATAATGAGAATATTATGAGTTATTCATAGGCTTTAAAATTGGATCTGACAAGTAGTTTTAAGTGATTGTGATGACCACATCTAATAAGACACATCGTAAGCGGCCAAGTGTCTAATCCATAAGTCAACACTGGCAACACACGCTGGTCGAAGATGTTCATCTTGAGACATTGCGACCTACATAGCCCAAAGAATTTCATCTTTGAAGTGGCAATGGGCAGGACACATTGTGCAAAGAACGGATGGTCGATGGGGCCGAAAAGTTCTGGAGTGGCAGCCTAACTACACTAAATATAGTATTTAGATATAGTAAATCGTGGCAAAGTGTAGTTACGTGTACGCGATATTTGTATTATCCCGTCAACACCAATCGCGTCAGCACGAATATTCGTCATAGTCTAAAACATTCACAGTAATTTTCAATATTTCTCGTTCTTAGGTGCCAAGACAATTGGGTGAAGTGGCAGCTTTCGGTGGATCTAATATCGAACCGTCAGTGAGGAGCTGCTTCGAGCAGGCGTCTACCGCCACCAAGGAGGGCAGCAAGGGTGGAACTCTGGACAGGAAGACAGGTGAGGGGCTGATAATGTTGATTTTATAACATTTACCATTCAGTATTGGTAATGTAGAAATTTTAGCACCACATGTTAGGAGGATGACTCAACTGATTAAGCTATTCTTCATGAAATTTGGCGATGAGATGATGATGATGATTTGAAAGATGGCGACCGCTACAAAATGGCGGTGATAGGACTTGACGAGTAGGATGCTAAATTTCAAATCCAAAATGTCCGACACTACAAAATGGCGATTTATTACAACGCAGTCTGTATGTCTGATAAGGCTTAAAATATCGACGGTAGTTTTAAATTAATTTGCAACATTTTATTTTTTTCAGAGAAAGACAAAGAAGAGCCAAAAGAGAAGGCAGTGGAACGCGACGCCGAGGGTCAGGTCCAGCACATCGAAGCCTTCCAGTTCCTGCAGTGGTTACAACGGGAGCCGCAGAGCATGGTGTGGCTGCCCGTGCTGCACCGCCTCGCCGCGGCCGAGGGCGCCCGCCACCAGGCCAAGTGCAACATATGCAAGGACTACCCTATTGTAGGGTTCAGGTACGACCTCCAGCTCCGGCAAAGGGAGCAGAGCATGAGTCAGGTATATCAGGTATATGGCAGTGACGAAGGCACTATATAACCCCATTCGTATCGGCTTCCCATTCGGTATGTGTTGACTAAGAAGATAATATACCAGGAACTCTTTTTTTAGGGCAACTTACGGTTATTCAATGTAGCTATTTATGTACGAATCTCTTATATTGACTTCCATGTGTATGAAATTGACTTTTGTCGCTACACGTATGACCATCATCTCTGGGTTCACGCTCCCAATTACAAGTTCACGGATCGACTGTTGCCTCTGATATCTGCTCTTCGTGCATTCCCTACCGTTTGCGCTATGACGAATGTCTTAAACACCTCTTTGATATGATTTCTTCATCTACCATAGCACATTTTACCATAGCACCACACGCCGCAGATGTAGAGTTTCGTTTGTAATAACAAAACCCATTTTACTCCCAAAAATTTACATAATATTACAGAATTGTTTTACTTAAAAGTCACTCTAATTCCAGATACCGATGCCTAAAATGCTTCAACTTCGACATGTGCCAGAAATGTTTCTTCAACGGTCGCAAAGCCAAGAACCACAAACTGACGCATCCCATGCAGGAATACTGTACTGCGGTAAGTCTATACTAATAATATAAGAAACTAGAAATTCCATAGTTTTTGGAACGAAGTTCCTTATCGCGTTATCGAAAGGCTGGACGAAAAAAATTCTTACGATAAGTTGTCACGACACTTTTTTTGTTTTAGATGATTATCGCTAGATGGCGCTGTGATCAAAATATTTTAAAACATGTTCGTTATCGCGCGTTACGTTAGGAAAAAAAATATAAGATATCTTTTAATCGAAAGGAACCTCGTTCTATTCGGGTGTTGAAATGAAATGAAATAAAATGTTCCATGACACCTCTCATCTTTTAATTCAGAACAGATAAACGAGCTTACGTAGGCTCATCTGATGGTAAGAGATTACCATCGCATCTCAATCTCTGTTATTTCAAGGTAATTAGAGAAGGACATAATATCATAGCCTCCCTATTTGTTTTAGACGCAACCTTTGGATCTACGAGTATCTACTGTTTTCTCTTCTTATTTTTGTCTTCCCTAATAAAATTATTTGTAAGTATTGTAGGCTAAATTAAAATAGTTTTAAATTAGGTAAAACTTGACTCCCTTTTTACCGTAGTTTACCAATAAATTTAATTGTTTATTTCAGACGACATCAGGCGAGGATGTCCGTGACTTCACTCGCGCTCTCCGCAACAAGTTCAAGTCGGCGCGATACTTCAAGAAACATCCGCGAGTCGGATACCTGCCCGTACAAACTGTATTGGAAGGTAATCTAATATCATAATACTATTATATCATAATACTATTATAAAGGCGAAAGTTTGTAAGTATGGATGTATGGATGTCTGTTACTTTTTGACGTAAAAACTACTGAATGGATTTGAATGAAACATTACCACAGTATAGCTTATACATCAGAATAACACATAGGCTACAAATTTTTGATAATAATCTAGACGGGACGAACCTGAAGTCCACGCGAACGAAGTCGCGGGCAAAAGCTAGTATCATATAAAACTGAACACTGTTGTGATATGTGGTGTGACAGATGATGTATGTAAAGAAGACATTCCACCGACCCCATCTAAATGGGATAAGGTGTAGCGAAAGAAGAAAACTGAACACTGGTTTAATGCGATAATCTCAGGAACTGTTGATCCGATTTGAAAAACTCAGTTTTACTTATAAATTTATTTAGAAAATCTAATAATGAACAAATTAAAAGCTTCAGTAAGCCAATTCTTATGACCAAGTATGAAATAGGGTCAAAAAAACTTTACGTCTCTAAACCTCGTTTAAAGAAGGACAAATTACCTGTTGTCTTTCCTCGATAATTTTATCGCCCTAACACGAATGGCCATGTTTTCACGCGACGCCCTGAAGTCTCTAACGTTATCGTCCCAACACGAATCTTCGTCCGCTAACCGCACTAATGTACCAGGTGACGCCCTGGAGTCTCCGGCTCCGTCTCCTCAGCACGGCGCGGCGCTCGGACCCGACATGCACTCGCGCCTGGAGCTGTACGCCACCAGGCTCGCGCAGGTGGAACTCAGCGCGGCCGATACGCCTGACAGGTACTTATATTGTCGATAGAAGTTCTACTTTCAAGGAGGAAGGTATATTTACTGAATAAATATCGTTGTAGGAGAGGTAATAGACGAAAGCGCCGAAAACAATTGTACAGGCAAAAAAAATATTCAACGACAAAGTCTGTCAATCATATTTTTGTTTCTCTAAGAATATTGGTGTGGAAGCCGACAGGAATAGAGTTGTAGAGACTTTTCGCCATTTTTTTCGTAATTTGCTAGTAATTGTTACACAAATAATACAGTTCATGCAAACTTTGCACAATCACAACTTTACAATATTTACGGTTTTTTTAAAACTCATTACTGCCCACTGACTTGACTCAGGTCGTCTCAGTAGAAGGTATAGTCAAATACAATGCTCAATAAAGATTGGGGACTTGACATATCGAAGGGTTTTTAAATCCTTTTCCAAATAACTTTCCTCTTATTCCTCATTGTGTTTTCCTTCACCGTTTTCAACCAGTCGTGCAAAAATATTTTTACGCTTGAAATCAGCTACATCATTTAATATTATTCCAGCGACGAAGAACATCAGCTGATAGCCCAGTACTGCGCGTCGCTGAACGGAGGGGCGGAGTCCGAGGAGGCTCCGCGCTCGCCCGTGCAGGTCGTCTCCATCATACACCGCGAGCAGAGGCACGAACTGGAGGCCATGATCAGGTAATGACGAGCTTGGGACGTTAGCTCTAAATTAGGAAATTTTAGGGGGGGTTTAGGAATTTTGCGTTTTTTGAAATTTATTAATTGTAAATGAATCAACTTCAAAAGCTGTTTTATAATTTAATATTTGGTGGATCGTGTAAATGAAAAACGTTTAGGCAAATACTAAATTAAAAATCAGATTGGACACTAACGAAAGTGTTAATGGTGACTTTCAAATGATCAACCCTACACTGTTTTAACCGATATTTCGTTCAAAATCTGTAGAAAGACCATGAAACTATCATCATTTGGTCATTTGGTCAATTTTAAGAAGTACATTGTATTTCTACACCCTTTGTCTTGTTTGTAAATAAGCTTGACATCTAATGTACCATTATTTAAATTGCACCTACCGTCCTAAAACAACAAATCTCTTACAGAGAGTTGGAAGAAGAGAACGCCAGTCTCCAGGCGGAGTACGAGCGACTGAAGGCCAAGCAGACCCCGGGCTCCACGCCCGAGGAACAACACGCCGACAACAGGAGCGGACCCGTCGACCAGGTACACGGTCATATTGTACTCTATTATTAAATACAGGATGAACATAAATATTGGAGTCGTTTCATTGGTGATTTTAGTGCATTTTATCTCATTGTAGGCTACTTTTATCATGGTATCGAAAAGTGTATTTCCACAAGACATTCACCCCATTTCGGCTTCGAGAAAATTAAAATTACACCCATCATTAGACTAATAGTCTAGTAAATAATATTAAACTTTAACAAAACACAAAAAACTTGAGAGGTGTCAAGGGACACCCGGATGGAACGAAGTTCCTTTCGATTACTTAGTGAACAAAATAAGGAATTGTTTTAAAAGATTTTAATCGCAGCGCCATCTAGCGATAATCATCTAAAACAAAAAAAAGTTTCGTGACAACTTTTTCATAAGAATTTCCGTCTAGCCTCCTTTCGATAACGCGCGATAAGGAACTTCGTTCGTTCGAACAAAAATAATCTTTGAGATCAATACATCGAATATTATATTCAATTGCATTATTCTTTGTAACGAATATCTTTCTTGTTGTATTGCGATGTATTGTTACATTTCTAAGTGTCAAAAGTTTCATTTACGGAGACACCATTGACGCTTTGTTCGACATTCTATCATGTTTTTTATGATATTTATTAGGGGTGTGCGAATACCGTTCGAATCGAATCGAATATCAATGTTCGATTCGAAATTCGAATCGAATCGAATCGAATCGAACAGTAAATTGCTATTAAAACATGCTCCAACACTTATGCTATTTCCGATGCATCGTCGTAGTCAAATTCGATACTATTCGAAATTCGAATCGAATAATTCGAATTTTCGAATTATTCGAAATTCAACGAATATTCGAAAAAATTCGAATAATTCGAAAAGTTTCGAATATTCGTCGAATTTCGAATAGTATCGAATTTGACTACGACGATGCATCGGAAATAGCATAAGTGTTGGAGCATGTTTTAATAGCAATTTACTGTTCCTGATAATTTATGTACAGCCTAGTCAATTTTACTATTTTTATAATTGGGCATAACATGAGTGTAACCCCTTGCATGAAAATGAAAAAAAAAGAAGAACGAAGATACTGTTCGAAATTTTGAATTGTTCGAAACTTTTCGAACTATTCGTAACCTTTCGAACTATTCGAAATTTTTCGAATATTCGACGAATTTCGAATAGTTCGAAGATTCGAATTGTTCGATTCGAGTTTCGAATCGAATATTCGTATTCGATTCGGAACGAATAATTCGTGAGTTCGAATTATTCGCACACCCCTAATATTTATGTTTATGGCTGTTATTTTGTTTTTTCAATTATTCTAATTTGTGTAATATATTTTTTACTAAATCTTAAACGTTTGTTTCCAGGACATGATGGCAGAAGCCCGTCTGCTTCGTCAGCACAAGGGTCGTCTGGAAGCTCGGATGCACATCTTAGAAGAACATAATAGACAACTGGAGGCGCAGTTGCAGAGACTTAGGACTTTACTGGATGAGGTACTTCCATTTCATTACTTTCTGGATATTGACATAAAAAAAATAAATTCTACAGGGTGGAATGTTAAAAATTGTGCCCCATGTGGTTACAGTCGACTTATGGCCAAAGGGAGACCTCCTTGTATGGTGGTAGATTTCAGATGTCGTATATATGCGAAGATTTCTGTAAATGTTGTAACCGCGATTCAGGATCTCGCGTACTATTATTGGTCGGCACACCCCATTTATATATTTTTGTTAGAATTCAAATAACTTGAGCATAATAAATTTGATGAAGTCCTGACTAGAAGTTTTGTAATATTCGTGTTTATACATGAATTAAATTGTTAACCGTTTTATTTGTTTGTTCCAGCCGGCGCAGGGCTCCCCTCCAGGTCGCACGGGAACACTGCAGACCCGCTCGGTGACGGCTTCTCAACTGGCGACCGACTCGCCGGCCAAGATGCACAACGGACTGTACCACGAGACACAAACAAGTAAGTTATCTAACCGCCATTTTGTATTGTTAGTATCCGCCATTTTGTTTTAAACAAAATGAATGAAACACGAGAGCGTAATAAGAACTACTTAAATAAAATAAAAAATGGTAGTCTTTTGATGTCATTAGCGACCGCGCGTGTCGTGAATATTAGCAATGAAAAATTACAAATCTAGTGTAAGATATGGATTCTCTGTTTGTTATAACTACGTAACGGATTTTGATGTAGTTTTTTTTTAATTAATCGTCTCAAGCAATTCGTTTATGTGTATAATGAAGCAATGTGGTAGAGAAACACTGATAATTTTAGAGGGTTTGTTGCGAAGTCGAAAACTCGTTTAACGCAACAACATCGAAAATTTTGTTTAGAATAGATCAATCGACATCATCATCATCCCATATCAGTCCACTGCTGATTGTCTATCTTACACCATCTAAAAGTTAAACAATATTTCCCGCGTATTTGTCGGCCATTTTGTAACGTGTATATTGACAACAAGATGGCGGCGGTCGTTGGTCCGGCGCCGAGCGTCCCCCGCCGCCGCCGCACACCGTGCACTCACTGATGCACTGCGCAGGTCAGCCGTGTTGTGTGCTTACCTTTATAATACGCTTTTTATAGACAACTGTTGTTTTTGGAGTGTTTGATGTTTTTTTTGCAGTTTGGGTTGAGTAATGCTGTTTAGAATTATTTGTTTTTTTTAGTAATTATAGTGTTATTTTTGATGGATTTTTTTTGTTTAGGTACTTACCTTTATTGAAAATATGTTTATGTTCATCAAATAGGCTTAAATAGGGTAGATAGTATTGAGTCTTTAAAAAATATTTTTAACATAATTTATTGAGGTTGATATTGTTGATAATATGAATAATATTTTTGTAGTAATTACTTTAACTATTTAATTTACAAATTTAAATCCGCATGATTGTTGCTTGTTTAATTGATAAAAAAATAATCAGAATAATAAATTATACTTGTTTTTTACACTGCATTCATACCAGGACGCATACCTTGAGGTAATTTACGTAAATATAATAATTAAATTTAAGCATAAGTAAAATTTATTACAAATGTTCTTGAGTCGATAGTCTGTCATCGACTGACTCGAAACTACATACCACTCGCTATTTATTCGCGCTCTTTTACGAACGTAGCGTAACAATTTATCTTCCTATCAATCTGAATCGCTGTTTCGTTTTAAATTCTAATAAAATTCATCTTTTCAGATGACTTAGGTCGAGCCGTCGAAGAGCTGGTGTCGGTGATGTCCGAGGACTCCCCCGCCCCCGCCGCGCCCCCGCAGTACACCAACGGCAAAACGAACAACGAATAATCGTTCGAACGCGACGCGAACATTCGCCGAGCATGGTGCTTCGAAATGTTGCCATATCGCAACTCGGTTCTGGCAACACTGTTATAACCAAAGACTGTTTTTACTAATTTTCGACTCATCACTAACAAATGCACATTGCCTGTCCTTTTATAAGATAATTTCTTGAACATTCCACTACGCTGAGCTTTCTTGGGGATCTCAAAAACAGTAGAAGCGAGGTGACAGCTCTGTGGGACTAATGCGAAGTATAATACGATTTGGTACAATGCATTACAAAAATAAATTCAAACTCTCAATTAAAAAAAAAAGTTTTATTAGAAAACATGGAGGCAAATTTTGCGGGGTTACTTTTTCTAATACTTGTAAAAAAGTGTCAAAAAGCATACTACCAAATCAATTTAGTCCACAACAGCTGTATTTTGTACATTAAACAACGATAATCGTATGCAACGCTTATTGTATTATAATAAGGGCACGCCATTGTTGCAGTACGTGTCGTGATCGAGTCGATATTTCTACCATTTTAGTATAATTTCTCTCGAATGTTGCAACCCTGACAGTTTTTCTACTATTTTCGTTTTCCCCGCTCTTACGCCACCGACAGTGTTGCCAGAACAAACAAATCCAACGAAAAAGACATTGTAACGAGCATTTATAAGTATTTTAACAATTCGTACCAAAATAATTTTGGAATTTAACTCTAATTTAAGGACATATCTTGTTAGTACTTTTAGTACAATCTTCATTCATATCACTTCTTGTATACTTTCATATCATTTTTGCTAATAAAAATTACAGGCGCGTGTTTCGAAACCACGAAAATTTTTACAAAGTTTTTCTATTTCAATGTTGCCAGCCCTAAGTAAAAACATCGTACTGTGGCAGCATTTTTTTACAGAATTTTGTAAGCTTTAATACTCTTACGATTTTTAAGCCCTGATATTACTCCCGGAAAGGCCTACGTTTTAGTGAAAATATAAAAATTAGGTAGACTCCGAAAGTTGAAAAACGCCTAAACGGCCGTAGTTATTTGGATTCGTTGAAAGATTTTTAGTAGTGTAGTTTGTAGGCGAATATATATTATGAATAATAAATATTAAAACATGTTAACCACGTGCATGTGTATGTTATCGATATATTGTTAGAGATTAAAACGAAATATTAATCGTGCTTGACGCAACGTAGTAGAATATTGTTATACGCGGTACCTCAAAACTGAGGCGAGTAAACGCAAAATTCGATTGTCAAAATCGATTAAATTTTGCATTTAAACGACTCGTGTTATATCGATTTATAATAATCGAGTATTCAAATCGTAGGACAATAGACTCTTCTTAGTGTTATTCGGACTTTTCACTAACGGCATGTCGACACGTTTAGGATATAATTGGGATGGGATGACGTCATCCCATCCGTGACATTGTGTCTTCAACGACACTGCCTATTCTCTTAGGTAAGATATATTCGAAATGACTTTTATACGACAGTTAATTACCTGTTAAATCTAACTTTAATTAAGGACTTCCGATAATCATATCATAATCGTATAATTTCTTCGAGTTTGGTAGATTTTTCAAAAACTAGCAACATTCGATTGTTTATGGCAACTTTTTTAAATTTTAAGACGTTTAGTTTTCGATACAGTTGTTTTAAAACTACTAATATATTGTTAATAATTTTATTCGATTATCTTTTAAGATTAATCCTTCTGTTTATCTATATTAAATATATTTTGAATATGACTATGCAGCTATATATTTACTCGTCGCATTTATTTGTATATTTTTACTGTGTTTATGATGTTTTAGAAGTTAAATAAAATCCCAAATAAACATTAAACATAGTAAATTATGTTTTATTTAAGAAAACTTGAAGTTCCTTGAATTACCATCTACCCTACAAGCTTCAAAATCATCCTCCAATAAATTCCTTATTTACTTTGTCTATGGTTTGAAAACACTATTTGAGAGAAAAATCGAGGTGTCGAGGGACACCCGGATGGAACGAAGTTCCTTTCGATTAATTAGTAAGGGAATTGTAATAAAATTTAATTTTTTTAAGTTATAATAATGAGTTAGTTTAAAACGTCTGTCTTTCTCTCGAGAGAGAGATAATCATATAAAACAAAATAAGGAATTGTTTTTTAAAATATTTTAATCACAGCGCCATCTAGCGATAATCATTTAAAACAAACAAAGTGTCGTGACAACTTTTTCATAAGAATTTTCCGTCTAGCCCCCTTTCGATAACGCGCAATAAGGAACTTCGTTCCAAAAAAACGGAAAGAACTAGTTTTAGTAGTTGCTACATTTACAACTTTATTTTATTAAATGCGAAAAATCTTATATCAACACAAAAAAAAGCCTCTAGAGCGCTGTGAATGTTGTGATTAGATAACCTGAATACTTAGAATGAAATACCTATTTAGAAAAGAGATAATAACAACGCTACAAGTCTTTCCTGCTGATAAATTGTCTTTTAATAATTTGCATTTCTTAAGCATTGGATTTTGATGCCGTTTTTTTTTAAATACATACAGTAAATAAAGATAATGGAGATGGACAGGGCATATGCTTCGCTGTAAGCATGAAAAATGGAGTAAGCAAGTAACAGTCTGGTATCCAATGGACGGGTCGAGAAGCCGAGGTCGTAAAGCGAGAAGATGGGAGGATGATTTGAGGCTGACTCTAGGCCCCCTTTGGCTGAGTGTTGCAACGGATAGGAAGCAGTGGAGGATGTTGGAGGAGGTCTACGTCAGACACACCGAGACAAGAGACTTATTATAATGCACATGTAAATTCAAAAACTGTAATATTTTCGGAATAAAGGGCTATGAAATAAAGAAAATCGTTTATACATATAAAACATAAATAGTATTTTACGCTTTTTGCGAAAATGAATAATAAAAAAATCAAGAAATTCGTGAGGCGTTATTTATGGATGCCCCCTAAGGCTGTGAATGGAATATTTGAATACAAAATAGAAATATTAAAATATAATTTAGTTACAGAAAACCAGAGTTTTGTTAAACATTTACTATTTATTAATTAATAAAAGTCTTTTAAACATAAATTCAGCTCCATTACTTTATTTAGCACAGTAATTTTTTTACTTTTTCATCATGAATATTCAATAAAATACATTTTACAATTATGGTCTGTAAACAATAAAATAATAAATGCAAGTATGCAAATGCAATATAATGCAAGTTGAGTTAACAACTCGTCGTCTCAGTGCTTGTTTGGCAAACCTGACATTTTTTACGAAAATTACTTTTTAATGCAGTATTATAAAGAATAAAATTTCCATCCGACTGGTAAAATATTTTTTAAAATATTCAATTCTAAAACAATAAAAATCTCATTTCAATTTTTTTCTCAACACGGCATTTAACCAAAATTCCGTGCTTGTTTGCTGTCTCCTGTAAAATTTGCTCGAGTGCAGATTGGCCCAACAAGCACTGAGGCGACGAACTATGAATATATTTTAATGTTTTTAGACAGATTTTTTCCTGCTTTTGCCAACATAGAACTTCTCTGATAATTTAAATAGTTATTTTGAAACTTTCAGTATCTATTAAATGCAAAGAATAATGTGGATGCAAATTTAAAGGTCAAAATTGTTATTTTTTTAAGCATTTCATTTTAATAATGATAGAAAAAACTGAGAATCGAAAACAATCGGTTTATTTGTACTTTAATATTATGTTTATTGATTTTTACTTTTGGTTAGTCTTTGGAAAATATTACTGAACTAAAAGGCAACTACATATTTTACTTTTACACTATTTATTACTAGACATTTGTTACTGTGTTTTAATTGTTCTATATCATTGATTAAAAATGGTGAAGGAAAAAACATTTTTTTTTATTGCCGTGTAGGCAGACAAGCCAACGGCCCACCTGATAGGAAGTGGTTACCGTCGCTCATGAACCTCTGCAATGTCAGAGGACATTGCGGGGTCTCTACCTACAACCTAACTTTTAGGACCCTCCTCAAGCCTCGTTTGAAGGAACATTGTGAGGGAACCTTTATATCGGAAGATTAAATGCCCATTGAAGAACCTGCATTAGGTTAATGTGGTGGACTATGCCTGATCTCTCTACTGAGGAAATCTGAGCCCAGCAATGAGCAATAATATGTATATTAGTTTTATATGAAATATTACAATAATTATCATAAATTTATTCAGCATAACATTGTGCAAATGGTATTTAATGTTTATACAAACTTTTAGAAAATTAGTCCTTATTATTTTTTATTAGCACTTCATTTATAAAAAAATGGTTTTAAGCTAACTACCTAATCCACTAATATATTATTAGTTATAACAATAGGAACACCAGCTAAACTAAGGCACTTATATCAGACAAATCAAATTCTTTACTATTCCGATAGTGATACATACTAATAAAAGTATTTGCAAACACAATAAGCTACATCTAAATAAATCTTATACATTTCATTATAGGTTAATCCTAATATAACATCTATAAATATAGTTTTAAGTAAATAAAACTGAAATAACCAGATCCACACTAGAAAATCCTAATTAAGATAAGGTCTGCAATTTGATAGAGTAAGCCACAAATTCTGATAAAAATTTAACTTACATTTTTAGTTTGGTTTTGACCACATAAGTCTTTGAGTACAAGATACAAAGACCAGTGGACACATCTAAAAACTTAATGGCCTTGCCCAACATTGTGTCTGTGGCAAGCAGAAACTTAGTGCTGTTAATGATAGACAAAAATGGAATAAGATAATGGAGCCTATAACCATAAACAGATTCTACAATAAGATAGTACAAGATGTATATCTTTCACTTTTTATATAAAATAGGACTTGTTGAATTGTAAATAGATCATCTGGTGTGGATCAGATCACTTCAGAAGTCACCAACATTTTTTTACAAATTAAATATCATTTTGTTGAGGAAATTTATGCTACAACCATATTAATTGTCAAACCTTCACAGTGGAGTTAGTATTACTATCCAGTCCGTTTACAGTAGGTCGATCTGTTCTTGGTCTCCGGAACAGTAAAACGTGAGGTTCAGGGTTGTGTACCATGAAGTGGAGCCAGCCGGGGCTTTGCTGAACACCGAGGTTTCGCCATTCAGTCTCCGTCATGAGATGAGATTTCGGCACCATACGGGCTATGTCAGGAGGAAGGAGGACATGCCTAGAATAATGAATGATGGTTAAATCAATGATATTATTTAAAAAGGGCAGATATTATGTTACAGACAAGTATTACAAAAAAAAACTGATCAAATTGACACAGTTTAATGATGAAAAGTCTTATGAATGAATTTTAATCTTTAAAATACTGGTTTTTTTTGTTGTGATATGAAAATATAATATATTTTTTTTATTATATCATTACTCATACTGCCAAGGCAATCCCGACAATTATTTTTTACAATATAACCAAATAAATTTGATAAAGAGATAGTATATTGAGGATTTTAATATGAGACGAGATAATCTGGAAAAATTGCACAAGTTTTGGTCCACGTTTCTCCGATTTTTTCCATCTTTAAACAAGTTGCAAACATGTGTTTTTCGAAACGTGCTGTTTAGTATTTAAACAATTTATTCATGCAGTTATGTGTAATGTAAATAACTTTAAATAAGCTAAAATAATGTGAAATATTGTACCTGTATTCGTAAACGTCATCTGTGTACCTCTCGGAGTACTGTATTTGATCCACCGGCATTTTCGTCGTTTTAGCAACTTTCCGTAATATTTAACAGATTTTGGGAGAAATTTGTGAGGATTTAAAAAATAAAATTTATTTATTTCGTCTAGTTTTGTACCGTTTTCCCTCGTTTATAAAAACAGCTGATGAAAACGATGGTTAAAATTTTTTGATTTTGACAGTTGACAGAACACGTTCAAAATTGACTTTCGTTCAAAAATGTTTCGTGTTTCAAGGTGTGCATTTAGCATTAAATTTTTCATTTTTATTTAATAAAAACAATGCTGTAGTAAGTAATATAATTAAAATTCATGCATTTTCTTCTATGGAAGAGACATTAGATGGAAACACATCCACGTGTTTAAAATTACAAAATCAACAAATTTAATGATTACAGCTGGAGTGCGTTATTTTTGAACGCAAAAATGTCATTCCGTTTTACGCAATTGAATATGAAAACAAAAAAAAATGTATATTCGGGTGGTTATGGTATTATATATAACGGGAATTTTTATTCCTAAAAAACAAATCACAATCAACCATATACACCTCAAATAATACAATCGCATTCTGTTTGTAAAATTCAGAAATATATTAAAATTCAGACGTAAACTACAAATCAAAGCGATTCTGTTATTCACACAGATTATAATCCTTATAGACAATCTGGTATACTCTCGGACCTAACTTATTTTAATGAATTAAATATAAATTAAATCCGATATCAATGTACTATAATATAATAGTACGAAGTTCAGACCTTAATAGCTATACGGTACAAATTACTCAGCATTAATATTCCCCCTTTAATACACGAACAGCTTGCGTAAGTGGGAACTAGTGGGATGAAACACAACCAACTATACTGGAGACAGCACATTATTCAATCACAGGGACCCCTAATACTAAACGATCGTGGGACCGACTGTGGTGACCAAAGTTTCAACGATTGTAGTTTTTCTTATTTTTGAAAATATGTATATCAAAGATTTGTAAGTATTCTATTAAATTAAACTTAATGGACTTTAATAGGATGCTTAGTAAATATTTCAATTATTGATTTATTGAAATCAGTCAGTTAAAGTCGTAATATGGTGTTTCCTTAGTAAAATAACTATGAGAACACTAAAAGCGTCATTTATATAAATTTAATTCCAGTAAACACGAAATAGTATTGTTATCTAGTTTCCGTAATCAGAAAAATCTGTAATTTATTTAAAAGGACCTTGACGTTATAAAAAGATATTTCCTAATATAATTTTATGAATCGAATAAATAACTGTTACTAGGAATATCCCAAATTCCTGTATAAATAATGGTCTTCATAACAGTCTGTAATCGGGACGCATCCAGACTAGACTGATTTAATACAGTCCCAGTCTTTCGATACTCTCTGCATCAGCTGGTCGTGACCATGAGCGAGATCACATTGGAATTTCTCCAGAACATACTGAAAGATGAGCACCCTGATGTTACTGTTCAGCATTTTGAAGTAAATATTATTTTATTTTTAACTAGGTGACCCGCGCAACTTCGTCTGCGTTACAAAGGGGTTCAAAAATTGTAGCCTATGTGTTATTCTGATGTATAAGCAATATTGTGGTAAAGTTTTATTCAAATCCATTCAGTAGTTTTTACGTGAAAGAGTAACAAACATACATCCATACATACAAACTTTCGCCTTTATAATATTATTATGATTATGATTTGTCCCTTGCTGTAATTTTTCTACAGTTTCGATAAAATAATTTCCTGGCAAGTAAAAACACTGAAAAGTATTATCACCATGGTAAGTTTTTTGAATTCTAGATTTTTGTTTCAAACTAAATTTGCCTTAATATAAAAGTGCCTTTTTGGTTAACTTTTTTCAGTAGTCTCCGAAAAATATAATTGAGTAAAAAAAATATTATGAAAATTTTAAATCAATATTAATGTTCTAATTTTACTCAAAAGGAATATTACTACGGTTAAATTAATACTGAAGGTACTCGAATTTTAAATAATTTATAAGTTTGATTATTTATTACATTTTTCAAATATTAAAATTTTAAGTATTTACTTAAGGTTAATTATTTAAATTATTACAGAGTAAAATTGGGGCTTTTCTGCTAATAATTAATATATTAAAGAAATACTAACTTTAAATAATCATGCAACATAATAATATTTAATGACATCTGGGTATTGCACCCTAAGCCTACAATATAAAAAAAAGTATTTTCACGTTTCGTTCTACGCAAACAAATTTTAGTTAAAAAAGTTGTCAATAGATGTCGCTGCTCTAAAACTGGCAACTTCTGAATCGCGGTGACGAGATGTTACTTGGTCCGCTTGACCTCTCAAAAATCCCGTGTTAAACTCATACTTACCTGGCGTAGGGGATACCGTGATCAAGTAGGCGGTTCCCCCAGGGCGAGGCCGCTCCATTGCACTGCGGAGTGGTTGACCCTTGCGATTATCCCTAATGTGGATAACTCGGACGCGTAATTTTTGGTAGTCGGGACTGCGTACGCGCTGTCCCCCCATATAATCTAAATAAATATCAAATGCTATAGAATAATCTAAAGATGTAACGAATAGTTGTTTGGCCGGATACCGGATAATCGGCCTGACCACTGGCCGAATGTTCGGCCGGGGTGTGGCGGCAAGTGACAGTTTGCGACAGAGATAACGCTCTACATAACCGAAGTTACGATATGCTCTCTTTCTAAAAAACGATGTGCATTTATTCCTGCCCCTATGGATACATATATTTTTTTTAACTACCAGTATTATCACCAAGTTACTTTATAGAATTGATTTATTATAATAAGTTTAAAGGTTTTTAAGTTAGTTTCAATTACAACTGTCTTTATTTAGATTCCATTCATAAAATCTACTAAGTGTACTTATCCGGTATCCGGCCGGATAGTAAAAAAGGGCCGGATAAGCCGGATACCGGATAGTAACCGAATATTCGGTGCATCTCTAGTGTAAACATTGAATGCCGCAACGTAACTCAAAATGTTAAATGTCCGGCCGTTAGATCAAGCAAAGTATACAGGGTGATTTCTTAGTGAGGGTACATATTGAAGGTCATGTTAGCAGATGGTTATATACGACCAGTAAAAATATTATTACCAAAGAATATGGCTTAATGCCTTAGTAATCGCAACTTAAAAATATCTAAAATTCTTGCAAAATGATGGTTTTTCGACAGCTGATGGGTGTGGCGGAGGTGTGGGGTGCGCGAGATCACTAGAGGTCGTTAATCAACACTTTTTTAGCCTAAAATGTTTATGTTTGAGGTAGTTTTGTCGAACTTAGATTTAAAAAAATATATATAATTTTGCCTATTTTTTGTAATATTCCGTTTTAGAACAGAGTACTCATCACCCTCCTGCAATATGTACCTTCTTTAAAAAATCACCCTGTATAAGTGGATCGAGAGAAATCTACACGCTTGAAGTGTTGAGAGAGCTTTACTTTTAGTGTGCGTGGCCCTTAAAATATTATGAGCATGGAGTCATTATTTTGTTGTATTGTAACGACTGTCTGTCGATTAGTACTTGTTATTTTGACTAAAAATAGAACCAGAACTTTTTAGACTCAAATCTAATATACTTTTTTTGAGTAAATTGCAGAATTTAACGTGAAATTTTAAAATGTTTTGATGTAAATTTGCTAGAAAAGATGACCATATTCTACACAAATTCTATCAAGAACATAACAGGCAAAGTTATTTAAAATTAAATCCTAATTCAAATACATATTCCCTATTTTCCCTAAAGGGTGCTCCAGGCTCCAAAAGAGGCGACAACTACACGTCCATGGTCTACAGAATCACGTTAAAAGGAGTCCAGAAACAGACGGACCCGGATGGCTCAGAAACAGAAGCACCTTGGGAAGGCTCCATCATCTACAAAATGCTACCAGAGAGTATCACTAGACGAGAGGCGTTCAAAAGCGACGAATTATTTTGCAACGAAATAGCATTTTACAACAAAATTTGGCCAGCATTATACGAATTTCAAAACCGCTGGAACATCCCAAAACCTTTCAAATGTATCCCAAAATGTTATTTGGCGGGAAACGACAGGGTTTTACTGAAGGATTTGAAGCAGTATGGCTTTGTTATGCCGAATAGGAAGGAAGGATTAACCGTGGAACAATGTTATTTTGTTTTGCAGCATTTAGCGCAGTTTCATGCTTTGTCTCTAGCTATGAAGGGCCACAATCCTGAGACTTTTCACGAGCTGTGGAACACTAGAGATGGGATTAATGAAGGTAGGTAGAATAAAAGAACAATTTTAAATTTGGTAATTTTACAAAATAACCATTTTTACATTTTGTAAGAGCAGCTGTGAAATACCGAAAATTGTATGATTTTTTTGTTATTGGTAAACGAGCATACGGCTTACTGGCCAGTAAATAGAAACCGTCGTTTAGGGATCTCTGTGATCACGAGGATTTAAGCATTCCTTAAAAAAGTGGTATGTAGTAAGTAGGAGTCAAATCGCACTAAAACTTACGTTTAGCATCCCAACACTTCATAGAATTGGAAATTAGTTTTTCTTAAAGTCAAACTTATTAACAACCGAAATAATCAATTTCCAGTATTTTTCGTCTCCGAAAACGACGAATACTACCGCAGTTATTACAAGGAAGCCTTCCAAAACGCAATAGCCATGGTGGACGAAGAACTCAAAGAGTCCAACTCGAAACACCAGTATCTGGATAAACTCAAGCAGTTCTGCAATGAGGAGACATTCTTCAAGACCATGGTGCAACTGGTGGAACCTTGTGAGCCTCTAGGCGTCATTTGTCATGGTGATTGCTGGACTAATAACTTTCTGTTTCGATATGAAGACGAGAATATTGCTGAGGTAAGTTTTCTGTTGTTTTAGGACATAATCGTTTGCAGTGTCAGGGGACAATGAAGGGCCGCTACCGACGACCTTTAAGATCCTGCCTTAAGTCTTGTTTGAAGAAGAACAAGTCATAGCACTCGGGGAATTCCGTAGCCGGATAATGCGTGGCAAGAAGAAGTTTCTAAAATAAACCGTGGATGACTGCAGTCGTTCCATGTAGTAGGGATACATAAATTGTTACATAACATCATGTAATTTCAGTCATATCATTTCTATTCGGATAGAAAAGACTTAAACTTCAATTATATCTTCAATATTTTCAGATGTACATAGTAGACTTCCAATTAGCCCGCTACGCATCCCCAACGTTGGACCTGGTCTACATAATGTACCTGTGTCTGGATCGTCAGCAACGCTCCCTGCACCTCGGTCAGCTGCTGCGGTTCTATGCTGACCAGCTGTACTCCAGGACAGCCGAGATGAGCGACGGAGGAGTGGTCTTCGATGGAGTCAATATTGATGAGTTTTTTGAGATGTAAATACTATATCAGGTTTTAAAAAATACCCACTTAATTAATTAATTTGAAGGTATGGTTTAGTACCTAACGGGGATATCATTAAATAATGTAAAATTGATTTCAAATAAAATGAAAAATGACATTGACAAGAGTGACAGTTGGTATGGTCACTCTAGCGGAGCGTCGAGTCTGTGGTAGCGGGACGGCCATCTTTGAGACGGACTTGTTGGAGGACGGTCGCCGGCGCACCACTTTGTCGACGAATCGCTATCTGTCGCCTCAATCTTTAATTATTTTAAACTGATTAACGTTAATTAGAATATTGTTTGTAAAAGATTATTCAACTGTAAAGTTATTTCGAAGAAGTAAACGGTTTAAGTTTTGAAGGCCACCCGTTTCATTTAAATCATTTTTATTGGACTACCCACGCCATAAGCAACATGGATTTTGATAAAAGCGCTCGACTGCGCTTTCATACATTTTTAAAAGTGCTTGTTGCTATAAAAGAGTGATGAAGTGAATCTCATCTCGTCAATACCTACCTACAAATGGTGAAAGAAAACATAGTGAGGAAACCTGCGTATTGGAAAAGGGTAAACCATTTTTGGAAATTTTTATTTTAAGTGCCGACGTGGTATACGACCATACGTCGTGGTCGCGTGGTGTAATAGGTCCCTCTACTGCAGAGACCTGATCCCAGCAGTGATTTTTTGTATTAATTCATCAGGATCCACAAGGACTTCCAGCAGAAGAGTAGGTTCGGTCTCGGCATAGCTCTGGATATGTACCCCATCATGACCTGTGACAGCAACGAAGCTCCTAATCTTTACCAATCGGAGGTGAGTACTTGACAAAAATACAAATATTTGAGCTTTTTACTAAAACTAAACCTTATTTTAACAACTTTATATAACGTTTCGGTAAAAACTGCCACCTGATGGAAAGCATCGATACCCAATGCTATTAATTTAGTTACCTACGGTCTACTAAAGCAATATTATTATTCATTAGCCGTATTGTGCAAAATACAGTACAGAAAGCCTGAGAAGAACTGACAAGAAACTCAGCGGGCATGTCTTTTTTTGTATTATTATTATGAGCATTATCTTTTTTTTAAATATTTTAACAATATTATACAAAAGATGAAATAGACTAAATATATTAAAAAAAAAAAGTTTATTTAACTTTCTTAAACCTTATGGACACCAAAACATCATGTATGTCCAGCAATGAGCGTCTATGTTTCTTATTCTTCAGGATTCGGAGTCAGCGTCAAGTGTACAACCAGTGTGGACTACCAACGCAGCTTGCAGGAGAAAGATGACAGATTTAGTCGTAGAATTAGTTGACAATCAACTATTATGAATCCAGTACCTGCTAACAGTATCCCCTGAAATTGCAAAGGTCCATGGGCGACGGTAACAATGACCTATTAGGTGGTACATTGAATCGTATGCAATAAAAACTATTAGAGTATCTTGATGTTGCGGGAACCGATTCTCGTATCGGCAATCGTAATTTGTTATAATTTAAAGAAAACTTTAAATACAAGCATTTAAGATTTTGGATATCATGTTGAAATGGAGTACTAGCTAAATGAATACAAGTAAAACGAGCTCAAACACGACGGGTTTATCTTGATTAGTACAGGAATTTCTATGACCTTCCGAATTCATCATCAGATCTCCAGATCATATGATTTTTGGAACGAAGTTCCTTATCGCGCGTTATCGAAATACAAATTCCCTAGACGGTAATTCTGACGAAAAAGTTGTCACGACACTTTAGTTTTAGATGTTTATCGCTAGATGGCGCTGTGATTAAAATATTTTAAAACAATTTAAACTAATTATTATAACTTAAAAAAATAAAATTCCCTCACTAATTAATCGAAAGGAACTTCGTTCCATCCGGGCGACCCTTGACACCTCTCAAGTTTTTTGTTCTACATGATATTGAAGATCTTAAAAGTTTGTTATAGGTGTATTCAATTATTGTCAGATCGAAATCTGGTAATTAAATTTCATATCCCATAATCGGTTGGAGATATTTAAAATATAAAAAATGAACTGATATTTATTATTTAAAAACTCCTTAAAGGTAAAAAATATAATATTAGGTAAAATAATAATACATTAAAAATGTTTGTATATAACTTTATTGTATTTTCGTTTAGTAAATAAACATACAATAAAAACAAATTGTGTTAAAATTCTTAATTAATATTTCATTTATATAAAATTTATTTGTGACAATATAAAGTTTATTCAGATCGTATAAATAAATTTATTTAATAATACTTATAATTAGTAGATAATTCAATAAAAAAATTAATGACTTCAATTGTAGAGAAGTTTTGAGTTCAAAAGGAATTTTCAAATAAAAAAAAAACTAGAGAATAAAATATGAATGAATAAATAAGTACGATAAAAATATAATAATATATAGATTTAGATTATGGTCGTTTTAGAATTTATGCAACTGAAAAAAAAAATAATATGACTGTCCTTTTTCACCTATTCCAATCGAGTAGGTAGGATAAGAACAGTAGTACCAACGTAACAAAACGTCACGTGGTTTATTCAAACATCGAATCCATTTTGACAGCTGCCAACATTCATTTGAAAACTCCTTTCGAAAAACAAAATGGCTTCCCATAAAATTAACTTTTATAATTTTAATACCCGTACAAGATTCGTGGCACTGTGTTTTTTTTATTAAATTAAATACGTAAATATACCGTAGAGTACGGGTTTTATGACAGATCTTATAAATAAAACTTACGTAGTTATTCAGTCATTGAAAGCTTCAGACTTTGTTGAGATTCTGACGCACTTTACATCTGAAGTTTCCAATAATATTTTTTTAAATACCTAAAACAAGGCTGCCAACTGTTACGTTAAAATAAAGCTAGGACTACACTTGATTGTCATTTTTACGTTTTGATAAAGTATAAAGTCACATGAAATCGAAGTTAACAATGTTGGAACGAAGTTCCTTATCGCGCGTTATCGAAAGGGGGCTAGACGGATTTTCTTATAAAAAAGTTGGTACGACGCTTTTTGTTTTATTTTATCGCTAGATGGCGCTGTGATCAAAATATTTTATTTGAGTTATAATAATGAAAGAGAGAGAGAGACAGACGTTTTAAACTAACTAATTATTATAACTTAAAAAAATAAAATTTTATTACAATTTCCTCACTAATTAATCGAAAGGAACTTCCTTACATCCGGGTGTCCCTTGACACCTCTCAAGTTTTTTTTTCTATAGCGGCACTTATAATTTTTAATAACATTTCAAACTTTGAAATAAATTGGACTATTTAATTTTCAAAATTGTATGAAAGATCATTCTTGTTGTCGTTATAAAGCTACTATCAGGAAACAAAATGTAAAATGTGTTTTTGTTATTACATTAACTGTGGTTCCGTTCTCAATGTAGTTCTAGCTTACAAAATTGGAATGCAATAATAATTTTAAACGTTGACAACCTTCAAAATTAGTCGCTTAATCTATAATCTTCGTAAGGCACTTTCTATAGACACCTAGTCTTTGTATTTGTGATAAAAAGCACCATTTTTATATTTTCCAATAATAATCACTGGTTTATGACTATATCGTTGTCTTTTATACCATTTCTAACATAAATATGTGGTATTTTGTCTTTCTTTGCTCGTTCGTATCGTCACGTGTAGCCCCGCCATTATTGACGCCATTTTGTTTTCATGATTCCCGCCATTTTATTTGATGGTTGCTCGTACGATTTGTTGTGGGGCCCTTCCTTTTGAGGCTTGGGTGGGTCTCATGAACCCTGAGGTCTTCGCTGCAGTTTTTACTGGTGGTCTTGCAGCCCCGATGGAACTGCCGCTGGATGATGATCTGGAGGCTGGCATCCGTGGTACTGGCTTCGGTATCGCTTTAGGAGCAGGTTTGACTGGAGCCGGGGCCTTCTTCACAGTCGCTACTGAAGCAGAACTGTTCAGGGAACTCCTGGAGCTTCTTAAAGAGGTCCTGGAGGTAGACCTCTCCACCCGTAAGGAGTTGGCGCGTTTGGGTACAATCCGTTTCGGATCTATGGGGGTTCTTGGAGGCACTTTCATGTCTTTGGTCGGAACTTTCTTTGGGATTACTGGTGACTTCGTGACCTTGGATACAGGAGAGTCGCATTCCACGTTGCAGCCGGAGGAGGCTCCCTGCGACGCGCTCTCAGAGTTCAGGCTCTGAGTTTCTTCAAACCCTTCATCATTGAGCTCATGTTCGCTCTTGACTTTCGGTATTTTGGGTGATGTGGTTCTCTCGGCTGGTTTCTCCACCTTTCCAATAGGTTTCCTGTACGCGTTCCTGGACCAAACTCCAGTGGGACTCTCAGTAGGAGACTTCAATTCCCTGATAGCTTTCTGAACGTCTTCCTGGTTTATCGAGGTCTGCCGCCTCATCCTGGAGTAAGGTTTGGTTTCTTTGGTTGCGGGTTTCTCTGTGCTTTGGGTTTTGAGTTTATCCTGCCAGCGCTTCAACCTGGTTTCCTTCTCATCTTTGATGGGTTCAGCTGGTTTTGGTGGGGGCACCTCGACTGGGTAGGAGGTTTGTACTTCAAGCTTCGATGGTCTCATGACTTGGGTTTCGGCTATTAGTTCTGGTGGTTCCGGTTTCTTCTCATCCTCGGGAGAGCTGGAGTCTGGTGTTCTCTTGTACCGTCTCGTCCTTCTTGCTGCCGAGAACCTGTCGAACTGTCCGTCACCCAATATCTCCTGGCAAAGATCTCTCATTTCCGCTGTAGCTTTGTCACTGACGGTTTTGACCGGAAGTGACGTTTGGAATTTCCTGCAGGGTTCCTTTTCTGGGGGCGGGTTGAAGAACTTTCTTTGGACTGGTGGAGTTTCAATATTGTCGGAGTCTATCTCAACTTTGTCATTCTTTTCTGGAGTTGGTTTTGTTTCTTTCTCTGTCGTGATGGTGATGTCAGGCAGCTTCCGTTTCTCTTCCTCGCTGATGGAGACGAGAGGTTGTGAGGCCTCGATGTGTTGTCTGGATCTCTGTCTTCTAAGTTTTCTTACTTCTTCGTTCTCTACTGTTTTCCTCCACGGAATGCGGGTGTCTTTTGTTTGTGGTTGAACGTCTGTGAAAATGGCGATACAGCTTATTATTAGTTTTGGGTATTGTGTATTACAAATACACGCTTGGATGTCTGCTGAGTGTACGTGTGTGTGTCTATGTTGAGTATGTGTCAGTTAGTCTGTATCTGTTTGTGTGTGACTCTATAATGTGGTGTATTCGTATGTATACTATGTATATGTGTCTATTATTGTAGTATTGTTTGTGTGCGTGTATGTGTATTAAGGATGTTGCGAATGTCGATATTAGGACAATGCGAATGTTGCCTTTCAAACAAAAAGTTCAAGTTTTTAACTGACAAGTCAGCTGTATCTTCCAAAAATCATTATAATTTATAGGACTATGTCCCTATGTTCGTGAACGTGGTGTATAGTTTTCCGTATAATGCTTACGATAGCCTCCATATCCTGTGTCGTGTGTGTGTATGTGTGTGGTGTCTGTGTGTGCGTGTTGTATGTGTTGTACCTTCGACGGCCTCAATGGCGCCGACGACGTCGGTGCTGAGCACGCGGCGCAGGTCGGCGCGCGCGCTCTCCGGTAACGACTCCAGGGTGCCGCTGCGTTCGCTCTCTGCGACGACGATATACAGGGTGTTTAAAACATAATTTAACGTCATTTGTTGAGTTATTTTAAATCATTAGAATCCAGATACATTGATGCCAGTGAAGAGATTTTGTAAGTTATTTGCAAGAATGATAATACTACAACATAAAAGAAATAATTATCTATACGGGGTGTGGAAGCTAGTAATATAATTTTAACAAGGCTTTTTTATATATCCATTTTTTTTATTTAATAGTGACTTGCAACTACTTTTTCTCTTTTGTCATTATTTTATGGAAAATGTGGTAACAATTCTTCAGCTACGTAATAATGCTGAATATAAACACGGTCTTGTAAAAGTTCGACTAGTCATAACTCATGATTACAATCTAATATATATTATAAAGGCGAAAGTTTGTAAGTATGGATGTATGGATGTATGGATGTTTGTTACTCTTTCACGTAAAAACTACTCAATGGATTTGAATGAAACTTTACCACAATATAGCTTGTACATCAGAATAACACATAGGCTATACGACTAGACGGGACGAACCTGAAGTCCACGCGAACGAAGTCGCCGGCAAAAGCTAGTATACCATAACAGTGTGATTACATCTATGTAACTACCCCCTCTCCTCACTGTGTAAACTTTGATTAAAATCATTTTCCATAAGAGAGAAATTCCTAAAAACTCCAATGACACGTCACAGTAGCGCCATCTACACCAGCAAGTGTTGGTTATCATACCGGAGTCGTTTTCCAAGGACCGCCTGTTGGCCTGCAGCCTCCTCGCCCTCTCCCTCAGCTCGGCGTCTCTCTTCTCCTCCTGACTGTTCGCTCGCAACCACGACTCTATCTTCTGACGCCATTCCCTGTAAACAAAACAAATTTACTAAATATCTACTCACGGCAAGGAACTGATTATATTATCTATTTTTCTTTTATGAGCAAGTTTTCTCACATTGTTACTACACTAATTCTATACAGGGTGGATCTGTATCTTTGGAACAGCTGAAGTGGGATCTGTCGAAATATAACTTAGAATCGGTCAGAAAAAGTTTAACAGTTTCATAAATAAAAATGGTTTGGATTGTATTTTAGCAGGTCATTCACCTCAGCAAGCCAAAGTTACTAGCTTCCAAGGTTTTTAACGAGCAAAATAAACTGCCTATTTTAAAATTTATACCCATTTTTTTTATCTACGCTGTTCCATCTGTATCATCTCTGTAAATGTCAGTTCGTGTACATACTTGGGTTTAGGCGTGACGTCGGGCGGCGTGACGGGCGTGACGGGTCCTCGCTCCCGCTCCCCACGCTCCGGCAACTCCAGCTTCGCGCGCACCGCTCCACGACGAGACCAGGAACGATCTGATCAAATAAATAGATAAATAGTCTTTTGAGATAAAAAACAAACGCACACAAAAACATTTTTTAAACATCTGTATTTACCTTAGGGGTTGTCCATTAATCACGTGAGGCTTGAAAGGGGGGGGAGGGGTTTGATAAAAATCACGAAAATAACACAAGGGGGAGGGGGGGTGTAGTAAGATATCTCGTGTATTTATTTTTTCGTCAAACCTGCATGATGCTTATCTAGTTGTTAGTGTTGAAGAATGTCTTGCTAATCCGTGGTCCGAGGAAAATATACATTAAATATATTCATGTACTAGTACAATACATGTTTTTCCTATGATTACACTCTTCGTTTATTATTATTGTTATGGCAATAAAAAAAACTTGCAACCTGGTGTAGACATTTTTATTATGGTCCTTAATTTCAGAATAAAATAAGATTATAGTTTATACCTGTATTTAAATTAAGATAATATTCAGAAAATTTTAAGATTCGTTGTAGGTACTAAAAATACACGTGATGTTGAGAAGGGGGAGGGGGGGTGGTCTTAAACCTCACTACGTATCACCGATGGGGGAGGGGGGGTTAAAAAATGCTAAAAAAAGATCACGTGATTAATGGACAACCCCTTATAAAGAAACTAAATCCTAATAAATTAAATGGGATTATTCAAAAAGTATCTCTTTTCATATGTAATTATCTAAATTGGTTCATAAAACTAAAGATATGTGAACAAACATGAAAATATACAGTCCACTTGATATTACCTAAACTGCCCCAAAGTGCTCGTTCCGGTGCAGAATGCTTCAGAAACTCGATGAGGCCCTCTTCATCATCACCAGGACTTGCTCTGCTGCGGCGACGGAGGCTGCCTGTTGGAGTCACATCTGCAACAACAGTATATGAAAATACATTTATTTGGTAATCTATACTTTGGCTTCACGGAAGACTTTTGATTGACTTCGGAGAATTCGATATGAATTGAGTTATGTGCTAACTTCGCCGCTGCTAAAGAAGCCGATAAAGCTCGGGTTATGCGGAGTATTCGTATTAAATAATCGCAATAATGTTCATATTTGGTAAGTCCTGTATAGGTTAGGTTAGTCGTTTATCTATCTTGCAATTAAAAAAAATTGTAGGATGTAAATTTATAAAAATTTACATTTCAAATCCCGAGAAAAAAGGGGAGGCGCGACGGAAAAGAGTGCCGAGTGCGTAACGCGTCTCTCCGCCCCTCATAACCCCGTGCTGGGTTCTGACCTCAACCAGGGCTTGGACGCTGAGTGTGAGCGGTTGGAGGTTTTAGTGCGGTCCAACTCTCACGTATCCGGCGATTTCCTCCAAATAAAAAAAACCTGAATAAATGTACGCTACTATTTGCTAGTGGTATAGGGTATTGTCACTGACCAGGCGAGGGCGAGGGGTCCCGTGGCTTCCTGAGCGAGCGTCTCCCGAGCCCGTTTCTGATGTCCAGCAGCAGCGACTCCATCAGCGACTCGCACTCCGAGCCCGGCGTCGAGCACACGCTGCCTGACACTACAACACCGTCACATTATACAACAACCGTGCAACTTCGTCTGCGTCACGAATGGAAACATTATCAGTGTTTTTTTTTAATATATCATGCATGTATCACACATAAACCTTTCTTTTGAATTACTCGTATCTTTTGAAAAGATTGAATCAAAACCCGTTGCGTATTCTTAAAGATTTAAGTATATATCTTCAAACGAGACTTGGGGAGGGTCCTTAAAGTTAGGTTGAAAATTTATATTCTTAACACAAGAATTCAGGATCTGCTTTGGGAGGTTATAGATAACTATTTTCTAGGTAAAACGATGTCGATATTCTTTTTATTCTTAGAAAGCAGATTTTTTGAACATGACATCAAAAAAGATCTGACTAGTACATGTTTGTGTGTCATTCCTGAAATTTTCACCTTATGTTCAGTGATGGGGGGACCATGTTGATACAGACCTGGTTTGAGTTTGTGGTGCAGCTGGTCCCGGGCCCGGCGGCGCGCGGCGGCCTGCTGGTCGTGCGCGCGGCGCCGCTCGTTGTCGGACGACGCCGCGCGGAACCGGACGCAGAACGACGCGAATATCTACACATAACATTGTTCATAACATCGTTCGTGATCGTAAGCTTATTTCAAAAATGTATTTTTCGATAACATTTCTTACCATCTTCGGTATTCATAGAGTGCTATAATTTGTCTATTTTCAAATGAGGCTTAAGGGAGGTCCTTAAAAATAGACCCTTTATTATTCCGGTAACCACACCCGATTAGGTGATCCACTTCTATGGGTGGTTAAAAAATTAGCTTAAGCAACTGACCTTAAAGCACTCCTCAAGTTTGAAGGACACGGAATCTTCACAGAAGAACTCCGCCAGCTGTTTCCTGAGGGTCTCCACTTCCTCCATGTCCTTGTTCAGAACTGATATTTCTTGTTCGGCCACCTTCAATTAGAAGACCATGTTTTAAATAAAATTGAAATTTTAAATGCTGTCTTCAGCAGACCTGTTTCTGAGTAACTTTACCTATGGTAGCCCAGTGGTTAAGCTGGACGTCTCCCGTGTGATAGTTCACAGTTTCGTATCTTTCAATAATTACAATTTATAAAAATGTCATAAGTTACAAAAACTAAGAAAAAAAAATTTGAAGAAACCTGCATACTGAAGAAGAAAAAAAAACTTGAGAGGTATCATGGGACAATAGAACGAAGTTCCTTTCGATTAAAAGATATCTTATATTTTTTTTCCTAACGTAACGCGCAATAAGGAACGTGTTTTAAAAGATTTTGAACACAGCGCCATCTAGCGATAATCATCTAAAACAAAAAAAAGTGTCGTGACAACTTTTCGTAAGAATTTTTTCCATCTAGCCCCCTTTCACAACGCGCGATAAAAACTCTTCTAAAATATATTAAGTCCCTAACCCTTAATACCCAAGCGTGGTGGATTACCCTGATCCTTCTACTAAGGAGACCTGACCCCAGCAATGGACAGTACCTTCAAGAATTCTCCCATCTGCTGACTAATGTCATGTTGTGTGGTAGGCAGCAGGATCTCCTTCTTCAACATCCCGATCCTGGTCTCCAAGGTCTTGATCTCGTTGTGTATCTGTTCCACGGACGCCTTGGCAGCCTCTTCTAAAACCCTCGTGTCGTCAGCGAAGTGGATCAACTCTTTGTTTTTGCGTTCAGCTTGCTTTAAAAGAAATTGGTTGTTAATGTCGTAGATGTTCAGACAAACTTTAATTTTTTGGTAGAAAATGAAAAAAAAATTGTAAAACCACTGACTAGACATGTAGTAGAAAGATATTGTATAGAAATATTTTTTTTTTGCAAAAATGATAACGACCGACTTCCGTTTTTCAAGAATACCGCAAAAATTATTAGTCATGTCAAATTTATATGAGATTCTGTCTAAAGTGTCTGCTTTCTTACAAAAAAAAATCATCCAAATCAATTTACCTATAAAATAAAAAATTGCAAACACACAGCAACTTGCCGAAATAGACTTCATTAAAAATAGTATTTTTTTTATAAAAAGATCCAAAAGTACTCGATCGACCTTTAAAA
This sequence comes from Trilocha varians, assembly GCA_030269945.2. Lineage (NCBI taxonomy): Eukaryota > Metazoa > Arthropoda > Insecta > Lepidoptera > Bombycidae > Trilocha > Trilocha varians. The sequence continues at coordinate 9,752,922 of AP028277.1, read as the reverse complement.
AATAAATATAGAGACCCCACGACGAGCAACACCTTTCATCCGAAATGTCCTTTACTTACATTTTAAAAGTACTAGGTATATTTGAGTTCATGCAAATACCATTCGGATTAAAGAACGCTCCCGTTATATTGCTTCATAGAACATACCAAAGCTACGTAATGCATGAGAGTGACGCCGGGTTTGTTCGCTCTGATATCATGCAGCTTCTGAAGAGAAGACAGCTTGACTCCAGCAGCACCGCCAGCATATCCACCAGCGTTTAAGAAGTTACCAGCTATTAGAGCTATGTATAGCACCTCCTGGAAATGGAAATAAACAGAAGATTAAGTATTTGTGTAGTTTATATACAGGGTGGATTTGTAACTTTATCCCGGCTGAAGTGGAATGAATGTTTTTGGAATCTCTATTTTTTTCAATGTTATGGAATACCATTGCGTAATAAAACGTATGATATAAGAAAAATAAGTTTTGTATTTCGATAGGTCATTCACCCCATTTCAGCTGATCCAATCAAACACAGATCCACCCTGTATATTTTTTGCTAACGAAATATTAGAAAAGTCCTCTCCATAGGTGATAGATAACCAGTCCTCAATAAGGCTGAGACTCACGACGGTAACCAGTCACCACCAGCTGGACAGTAACCGCATTAACCTGTTTTGCAATAAGAAGTAATGTTAGGTATTACCTGCAAAGCCCTAGAAGACATGAGGTCATCTCCAGCAACCAAGATGGCGTTAATGGCGCTCTCCAGGTAGCCGGTGGTGGAAGGCCACTCCTCCTTCAGCAGCATGCACTCTATACGCAGCTTGTAACTAGGGATAAAGGGAGGGATAATCTATAACAATGTTGTAGAGAGGTAATGTGAAATGGGGGGGTAATGTTTAGATTTACTGAATCGATTTATATGGGAATTTTAGTACAAAAAATAATCATAATCGTAAGAAGTAATTTGTAAATGTCTATTTTACTCTCATGCATTATTTACAATATACAGGGTGGATCTATAACTTTGCACAATCTGACGTGGAGTGAATGACCTGTCGAAATACAACTTAGCACCATTTTTATATTTTGGATCGGTTAAACTTTTTTTTCTGACATTGTATGGAAAACGTACGATTATTGTTGCGGACTTCCATACTATTATGATTTTTTTTATCCAATTCCTAAAAGTGGTTCTAACTTTTATTTCGACAGGTCATTCACCCCACGTCAGATTATCCAAAGTTACAGATCCACCCTGTATAATTGAGTGGTCTCGATATTTTAACGTTGTTGCAAACATCATGATCACGAGAAGACTGAATACTGGTAAGAACCCGCTTATAATGAAAGTAATGTATAGAAATTTGCGTGTGTTTGAATAAGTTTAAAAAGTCTTTGAAATGCATCATTACCGTATTGAAAAACTATACTTTTTTAGCAGCGAGACTTTTATATAAGTTACATATCTATCACTGCAAAAACGAGTGTCACAAAAATCTACAAACCAGTGACAAACCATCCAAGTTAACCAGTAATCCATTTTTAAACACTCGCGGTTATCTACATCACTTACACAATTACTAAACGGGTTCTTACCACGATATTTATTAAATGAGCGATCCCGATATTTCAGCACTGTTGTTTAATGAAACTCGTGGTAAGAACCCGTTTAGTAGTTGTGTAAGTAATCAGTAGCTCGTTAAGAATCGACTTTTACGTCCACTCCGCCACTTACTTGGGCACCTGTATGAGTTGCATCAGGAACTTCTCCGCGTTCCCCAGCTTGGTGACGTCACCGGAGAAGGCCTTCAACATCTCACACTCGTCTAGTTCGGGTAAGATCTTGAGGAGACCGCGCAGCTTCTCAGTACCAATGTCGTCGTGGGAACCTTCTCTTATTAATTGGATTATGTCTTCATTGGAGCTGGAAAGTGATGTTTTGTTACAGTAAATATTTTTGGTTTTTTAGTGTCGTTTTCGAGTTTTATGTAAGGTTATAAAATAGAATATATTCTGTCCTGGTCACTATAACTTTCTCGCATTTTTTTTATCTTTAACTTCATTTTGATCTTTTTATGAAATGGAATACTCTATTGATGATAATATGCTCATTCTTGTTGAGTTGAATGAGTTGAAAGTTAAAAGCTACCACCAGTTCGAACAAAAAACAATTAGCCACCGTCATGAGAATCACCGTCAAGCAGATAATTTCATATGAAAATTCGCATGCTACCTGTGAAATATCAATAAAAGTTACCTTCTAAACTGCTTCAAGAATATATTGACGTTCAAACTCCTCTTCCCGTCGAGGAGTGTGATCTCCGAAGACTCCTTCCTCGGTTTCCTTTCACCAGAACTATCACAGATAGGGCTTCGGCCCAACCGAGGTGAGGATCCTGCAGATCCTGTGGGTTGTATCTGGAAACCAGTAACTAGTAGTAATTTCAAAGAGATAAAATGGAGGGAAAACTGTATTGTAAGAACTTATTACCCACTGCTGGGTTCAGGTCTCCTCAGGCATAGTCCACCATGCTTGTCCTGCTTAAGGACTTGCCATATCTTCAAAGAATTTTGGAAGCCTTTTCCAATATGCAGGTTTCCTCACGATGCTTTCTTAACCGTTTGTAGTCAGTGGTGTTGTGATAATTTGCTCATAAATAAATCTCTTTCAAATTAAATTTTACTTCTTCACTAATGAAATTTAATCAAGGATCTTAAAAGCTTATAATTCAAAGCATTCTTTAAATTTAATTATTTATTAGTGATATAAAAATTACGTACCTGCTGACAAAACAGATCTTCTATCTCGTTCCAGTCCAGTTCTGATTTCGGTGAGTTCTTGTGACTTGACGCCACCAACGACCAAATGTTGTTCTGACCTACTACCTGTAACAATATCATAGAAATAATGATGATCATTGTCTTCATTAGTAGAGAGACTAAATTATATTATGGTGATGATGATGATCAATCAGTTTATCAGTATAAGGAGTACCAACCCATTACTGCCCACTGTTGGGCTCAGGTCTCCTCAGAAGAGGGATTAGGCATAGTCCACCACGCTTGCCCAGTGCGGATTGGGGACTTCACATATCTTCAAAGGATTTTTAGAATCCTTTTCCGACATGCAGGTTTCCTCACGATGTTTTCCTTCACCGTTTTTAGTCAGTGGTGTTGTGAAAAATTGCACATAAATCGTTTTTCACATTTAGATTTAGAGATACAAGCCGGCCGGATTTGAACTCGCGACCTCCCGAACGGAAAGAAGCGCTTCGATCACTCGGCCACCACGACTTTAAGGAACAGCATAGTTTAATATACAAGTAGGGGATTTTATATATCTTCGAAGCATTAATACTCCCGTAACCATCAGTTGTCAAGCGACAATCATTTTGTAAAAAATTTGGATATTTTCTAGTTTTTTGTTAATGCGTTAAACCACGTTATTTGGTTATAGTAAGAGAAGGAAATTACTTTCGGCTTAAAGTCATGTATAGTCCTGTAGGTGATGGGTATTGAGGCCTTGGCATTGCAGAGGTTCATGAGCGTCGGTAACTGCTTACCATAAGATTTTTTTTGGGACGAAATTCTTTATCGCGCGTTGTCGAAAATATGGGCTAGACGGAAATTCTTATGAAAAAGTTGTCACGACACTTTTTTTGTTTTAGATGATCATCGCTAGATGCATAGATCAAAATCTTTTAAAACACGTTCTTTATCGCGCGTTACGTTAGGAAAAAAATATAAGATATCTTTTAATCGAAAGGAACTTCGTCCTATTCGGGTGTCCCATGACACCTCTCAAGTTTTTTTTTTATTACCATGTAAGCAGATGATCTAACGAGCTTACTATAAATTGTTTTATTTTTCTTGTCGTGTAGTCATATCTGGTCTATTTCAGTGGGTAGTCTATTATTATAATAACCTAACCTAACCTAACCTTGAATAAAACCTAATTTACAATCTTACCTTATTATTAGGAATCTTATTCCAATTGATTGTCTTCATCTTAGTTTTGGGTAGCGGTGTCTCCTGTTGCGGTAGCTTCAGGTCGGCGAGGGGGGGCGGTGGGAGAGGGGCCGAAGGGGCCGAGGGGGGCGGCGGGACTGGGGGCGGTGGCGGACCACACGGGGGAGGAGGGGGGAGCTTGGGAGCGGGCGGAGGGGGTATACCTGGAATATAATTAATCTGCATGAGAAATTTATTAACTTTAAACATTCTAAGCCTTAAACAGTCTTTCATATTATAGTTTGATATTCGAATTGAAGCAGTTAATATGAACGCCAGAAGTAATTACTAAAAAACAAACAACGTTCGCCATTTTGATACAGTGGCCATTTTGGATTTGATATTTATCATGTGTAAACATGATAAATAAATAATATACTATATAATATACGTAAATTCAAACAGTCAAGCTCATTCTTTTGATGAGGATGTTGTGAAAATAATATTACCAATTTTAAAGTGGCATATTCTGTTTGAAACTGGTTATAGTCATATTCTACTTGTTAAAATTTTTTTACACATATTGAAAGATTTGCAAATAAATATAAAATCCGCCATTTTGTAACAGCCGTCATTTTGACCCAACTTTCATCAAACAGTCACGTTCAACACCTAAAGACAACACCTGACGTTTTTTTTTATCAAGGTTCATGATATCTTACATGGAGGAGGTGGCGCCGGGGCTGGTGGTGGTGGTGGGGGGGATAAAGCTCGTTGTAGACTCTGCTTGCGAGCGCCGCTAGTCGAATCCCTGTGTTGACATGTGCACCCCACCTTAGCCTGGAACACAAATTATTATAATTAATTATTATAATTAATAATCTATTTTAAAGTAAACACTTTATCCGTTTTAGGAACTCTTTATTGCCACGCACCATCTGGTTATGGAACGAGCTCCCCTCTTCGGTATTTCCAGAGCGCTATGACTTGTCCTTCTTCAAACGAGGCTTGAGGAGGGTCCTTAAAGTTTGGTCGTATGTAGCGGGACAGTGTCAGATGAAAGGTAATGGCTGAGCTTAGGTCCCATTGTTTTTTTTAAAGATCGAACAAGAACTTTTGGATCTGTGTTTAAAAATGTGTATTTTTAACGAAAAAAAAACACGATTTGCTATGTGTTTTGGCGTGTATTTCCTTTTCATAAAAACCGATATCGATGATTCTTTTTTTGATAGAAAGCATACCTTTTGCATTATCTTAATATATATAAATCTCGTGTCACAATGTTTGTCCTCAATGGAGTCCTAAACCACTTAACCGAAGAAGAAAGAAGACACTAGAAATTCCCGGGAACAATTCCTATACGACGCAGACGAATTTGCGCAGGGCAACTAGTCTCATATAAATTTGATAAATTTTGATTTAAAGTTGAATCTATAATATATATTTTGAATAATTTTTGTTTTCACATCCCATTAACATAAAAAAATATTTTAGATCTCAAATTTTAGTAATCATGTAGTAGAATAATGATATTTAACAAAAAAAAAATAGAAAAAAAATATTTTGTCAAAATTCAAAAATTCATATCTATGAAACGAAAAATAACACCCCTCTAAAAATTTCAGAATATCTTTAGATATGTTATAAGTATAATATAAAAAAAATTCAGGCCAATATTTTCCCGCGGTGGGTACTTTTCACGATTTTGAAAAATTCAAAATTTTTTAATTTTAACAATTTTCAAAATTTTTTTTCCAAAAAATTTTTTTCTCATACCTCTAAGTATCCTCTGAAAATATACCAGAGTTTTTTTTTTAATACTCAGTAGTCTCTGAAATATTAAATAACGAAACTCATAAAATCGGAAAAACAATGAAATTTTTGATATTGAATATCTCTTAGGAAATTTTTTTTCCTTTGGCAGAACTTCGTTTTATAATGAGACAAAACTCTCCACCAAAAATCATCCGAATCGGTGGGGGTCGCGTCCAACTATTTGTCGATTTGACATGGAATGACCCAGATCTGATTTGTAGTTTTTGTGCTATGCTTGAAAAAAGAAGTCGGTCGTTTTCATTTGTAATTAAAATGTTATTAACATACCTGAACACTAGGAGCTCGTAATAATTTGGCTGCATCTTCTCTCGACTCCAAGAGTGTGGCTCGGTGGACCAGCGTCTCGGCTGTATCCCAGACTATATCGCTGACGGCCTCTTTAGGATCGATCTTCAGCAGATGCTGCAGAATACTGAGGAATGGGATCTCTTGGGGGGTGTCTGACACCTGTGAAGGATTTTGATTTTGATTTTCTCTAGTGTGTAAAGTGTGTAAACAATAAATAAATAAATAAAAAAAAAGTCAAATCATTTATTTCAAAGTAGATGTGGACCCACATACATTTTGAAAGTCAAAAAAAAAAAGTTCTACCACCAGTTCGCTAAAATAACGCCTCCGTCCTGAGAAGAACCGGCGCAAGAAACTCAGCGGGCATGTCTTTTTTTTAATTTATTGTTTTTTTTTTTCAATATTGTTTTACAATCTTTTTAACAATTGAAACGGCCCGAGACGAACTTACCTGTTTAAGAATAGCATAAAATACGTCTAAATGTGAGTTGAGATTGATTCCTCCAGGTCCTTGTGCTTCATCACTCTCCCTCTGCTCCTCAAACACATCCAGCTGAACGCTCAGGTCTGGCTGAGTTGATGCTTCATGCCTGAAAAACATTTGAGTAAGTTATACCTATGTTTAAAATAAATAAATTAAAACCAAAATAAGGTTTTAAAGTCCTAGATACTATGTAGCAGTAGAATGCTAGCTAATACAAATAAAACGAGCCCAAACACGGGGGGTTTTGTACAGAAGTTCATTAATACTCCCTCATCAGATGAATTCTACGATAACATATTATTGTATTGCCATGCGATAAATTTGATTCTCATATCCACCCGAACTTACATAGTTACATCCAGTACAAGTTAAAACAGATTTTAAAACACATAATTGTCCTCTTGAATTACACAATAAATAAAAAATACACCATAAAATTCCGTTACGTAGTTTTAAAGATTTAGCGATTTTTTCTCAACTTATTTTACCTTAATACCAAGAACAATAAGCATATATAGCAATAATAAATATATATCATTATTAGAAGTATTTTTATTTATTTAATTATGCACCCAAGTTTCTAGAAGGACAACATAGAGATACTTCGTTTTGTGCGTGGGCTATCTTGTTCCTAACACCGCGCCGTTCAACCTGTCTTGATAATAATATGACTTAATACCTGTTTAGGCGATATTATGTCGCGTTTCGGGCATTGATTCTAGCTTTAATTGTATGTTCATATTTGACCTTGGCTAGTGTTTGAAATGAGATGAAGTCCATCAATAAATATAGTGTAAGGTGCAGCAAACTAGAATGCATTTCTTCTTTGAAATCCATTGAAAAACTTTGAATATTTTGATATACAGGGTGATTTCTTAGTGAGGGTACATATTGAAGGTCATGGTAGCTGATGGTTATATACGACCAGTAAAAATATTATTACCAAAGAATATGGCTTAATGCCTTAGTAATCGCAACTTAAAAATATCTAAAATTCTTGCAAAATGATGGTTTTTCGACAGCTGATGGGTGTGGGGTGCGCGAGATCACTAGAGGTCGTTAGTCAACACTCTTTTAGCCGAAATTGTTTATGTTTGAGGTAGTTTAGTCGAATTTAGATTTAAAAAAAAAAGAAAAAAATTGTTATTTTACCTATTTTTTGTAATATTCCGTATTAGAACAGAGTACTCATCACCCTCCTGCATTATATACCCTCTCTAACAAATCACCCTGTATATAATATTCGCAGGTTTTTCAATATTTGCATTTGCGTTTTAAACAAAACTTGTGTGGATGTAGAGGGTATCAAAAGCATAATAAAGGCCTCTACCTGCCCTTTTAAATGAGCCCATACTGCCTTATACTCAATGGGTCTATGACCTTCCGTTCTCGAGATAATTTTCGGAGATTTCAATAATTTGGTGGGGGGAGTGCAAATAGTTCTTACTAATGTAGGTTAAATATTAGAGATGAAGTTTGAGGTGTAGGTAATTTATTAGGAGACACTATTTTAAACTGCTTTTTTCGGTATCGTGTATCAGCGAAACTTCATCTTCAGCTACAAAAAGCAGGTTCAGACAGCATTATAGGGACAGACAGCGTGAAGCGACTTTTTTATACCATGTAGTTATTAGATCGATGTACCTAAAACATGTCACATACGAAAACACACATATTATCAATGTTTGTTCATCTCAAAGTTTTTGCGTCAATAAATAAAACTATTAGATTACTCCAAAGATTGTAAAAACGTGAACAAAAAACCATTAAACAAAAAAGGGCAATCTGTACGACGGTTATTGTTCTGGCGTGGTTACCACTTACCATTCCGAGAATAACTCAATGAAATATTAATCAATATTATCTAGATAAACACAGGCGCCTGTCTAACCGATTTTCAAAAGGAAGAGGTAACTGTTTTTATGTTTGTTGATATCTTTAGTTGGGAGAACCGATTGGGAGGACCGATTGGATGATTCTTGTTCCATATGAAAGGTGATGTTCGGTTTTTTTCTTAATATCAAAAAGTTTTTTTTCAATGTCCTAATAACCTCAAAATACGCAATAGATTTTGAAGATTTTGTTTTAAATCGATATTGTGATTCAATATGCATAAAATATGATTAACTAGTTTTTGCCCGCGACTTCGTTCGCGTGGTCTTCAGGTTCGTCCCGTCTAGCTAAAATTATTATCCAAAATTGTAGCCTTATGTATAACACATATCACATATCTGACGTATAAGCTATATTGTGGTAAAGTTTCATTCAAATCCATTCAGTTGTTTTTACGTGAAAGAGTAACAAACATCCATACATCCATACTCACAAACTTTCGCCTTTATAATAGTATTATGATATAAAAGGAATGCTAATAATACGATAGAAATAATATTATTTTAAAGGTTTTTGATGAGATCTCGAAAACAAACACATTTTTCTACACTTAAAATCACACACAAATCTCGTTATCTGATTTTGTGACGTAGACGAAATTATTAATAAAATATAATACCTAGAACTTCTAAAATAGTCTCACTAAAACCGATTAAGATCATAGTTTTTGAGCTATTCTTAAAAATAGGATGATTTCCCGAATCACAACTCCAGCGAAGGTCATCTTATCAAGTGTAAAACAAAAACCTGCAGTGTTGCAACAAATACAAAACACTATTAGAATATTCTAAGTAATTATTACTATCGCATTTCGTAAGAGCTATAATTAATTAATATTGTTTAGCAAAAACACTGTTTTAGGATCATAAGAAGTAGCATTTAAGATGCAGAAACGACTTGTCCTTCTTCTTCTTCAAACTTGAGGAGTGTCCTTAAAGTTAGGTCGTAGGTAGCGACCCCTCAATATCCCCTGACATTGCAGAGGTTCATGAACGACGGTAACCACTTACGATCAGGTGGTTAATTAGCTCGTATAAGACAGTAAAAAATATCTCTACATTGTCTAGAACAAAATTTCTTCTCTATCTGCTCTATCTCTGCTATCTGTCCATATGTATGCTTAAATATTTAAAGTTACTGTAATGTAACGGACTTTCCCGCGATTTCCTTGGGAAACACCGAGAAACATTCTGTACTGCATATTCTTATCGTCTTATGGAAATTGTTACGTATTTAATGTATTTATTAGTAATTGTACATTGTTGTTTTATTCTATTCTAATGTCATTATGTAAACTGTCCCGTTCCCATGGAAATCGTTTATGGTAAGTACATAGCAGAAATAATAACGTTAAAACTGTTTCAAGTAATCATATCATGTTGACTTCCAAAAAGGAGGGGGTACCCAATTCGTCTCTATTTTTTATGTTTGTTCCTTGATAACTTTAATTTGGGTGGACCGATTTAAATGATTCTGGTGTCAAATGAAAGGTGAGTCGACATGGGGTACTTTTGGATCTGTGTTTAAAAATCTGTATTTGAAACGAATAAGATTTCAATAGTCAGTCGTTTTTATTTTTGTAATAAAAATATTATTTTTCTAAACAAGCAACCCAGTGCAATGACTGAAAATAAGTCGCAAAAACTATAACAGATAAAACCATTAATTCTGCATCGACAAAAACTTGTTAATTAAAAAACTGTCTTTGTTCAAAGTCGCTCACGGTTTTAAATTACTCAGTGGACACAACATCACTACTTTACAGAAGTAAATGTTGATACAAATTACGACAAACTTATGTTTCTTTCAAATACACGACCAAGAGGATATCCTGTATGGGTAGGTGATAGATAACGGTCCTCTCATTGTCCTGGCATTGCAGAGGTTCATGAGCGACGGTGACCGTTTATCATCAGGTGGATCGTAAGCTCGTTTATCTAACTTGCAATAAAAACCAAAAACTAGTTTTTTATTGTAAGTTGAATCTACAGCTCATCTGATTGTAAGTGGTTTCCGTCACTCAGAGCCAAAGCAAGGATATTGTGTCTATTCAGGACTTTTATTAAACCTCGTTTGAAGAAGGACATATCTTGTAACAATCAGAAGATGAAAGGACTAGGAAACAGGGACATAATAACATTTTTATTACAAAAATGAAAACGACCGACTTCCATTTCTGAAGCATAGGACAAAAACTACCAGTCAGATCTTTATCAAATTTATATTGAGATAATGCTCAAAATGTCTGCTATCCAACAAAAGAAGAATCATCAAAATCGGTTTATAAAAGAAATTCACGCAAAAATGCATAGCAAATTTTGAAATTTTGTCCGTTTAAAATACACATTTTTAAACACAGATCCAAAAGTACTTGTTCGATCTTTAAAAAAAAAAGTATAGGACCTAAGTTCAACCATCACCATCACCAGAATCATTCAAATCGATCCACACAAACTAAAATTTCGACAAATTGAGTACCTCCTCTTTTTTGGAAGTCGGTCAATAATGTTTTTTTTTTACTTAGAGGAAATCAGCGGATCTAAGCGCACTAACACCTCCAACCGCTCACACTCAGCGTCCGAATCCCGACTAAGGCCAGAACCCAGCACGGGGTTATGAGGGACGGCGCGACGCGTTACGCCCTCGGCCCTCTTTCGCGTCGCGCCGCCTCTTGTCAATAATATGAAGTAATTCTGTATACAATTAAACTGTGTTTTTGGCTTAAAATCGCAATGTTTTAATTTTTTACTAATAAAATATGATATTGTTGTAGAACGCCGATAGTTACGCGTGACTGAACGGTTTTTGCCGAGTGGATACATCGACAAATGAATCATAATGATATCTGTTGTTATTAGGTATACAGAGTGTTCAGTTTTAAAAAAGATTATTGAAAAGGATCGCCATGACACTTCAAATACACTTTTCTACAGCCGCCGACGAGAGCATACCAATTTTTAATACCAGTACAATTTTTACCTTTGTAACAAGTTTGTAAACGAAATAATCTATTAAGCAATACACTCATTTCATGAAGAGACCCCAACACAAGGTGTCCTAAAACTATGCGATAGGAAGTACCTTATTTTGTTAGTTAGCCCATCTTGTTAGTTCCTTTTTCAGACAAACCAAATAATTTACGAAAAATCCGTGAATGCAGTATTGTACACTGTGGGGCTCAGGTCTCCTCAGAAGAGGGATTAGGCATAGTCCACCACGCTTGCCCAGTGCGGATTGGGGACTTCACATATCTTCAAAGGATTTTTAGAACCCTTTTCCGATTTGCAGGTTTCCTCACGATGTTTTCCTTCACCGTTTTTAGCTAGTGGTGTTGTGAAAAATTGCACATAAATCTTTTTTTTTCACATTTAGATTTAGAGGTACAAGCCGGCCGGATTTGAACTCGGGACCCGTACGGAAGGAAGCGCTTGGGCCACTCGGCCACCACGATTTGCAGTATTATTAAACATCAAAAATAAAATAATGTTTCCTTTCAGCAAAACATCTCATCTCTAAGATCTAAGGTACTACCCGTTCATGTCGTATAGTTTTGAAACACTCTGTATATTAAAGATCGTTTATTAAGAATATTCCGTAACTGTCCATCTTAAAAAGAGTCTTGAAGATACTCCTTGAAGGTAGGTCGTAGGTAAATGCAAAGGTCCGTGAGCGATAGTAACTACGCACGATCAGGTCCTTTGACTCTTCTACTTAAATGACAGTAACAAAATACTACCAAACAGCTAAGCTAAGCCAGTCAAGGCAATATCTGAAAACTCATGTAGCAGAAACTAAATAAAACTAAATAAATCATAAGAAGTAATTTAAAAAACTTACCTCAAATTGTTTAATACTGTTAGAAGTCCAAGACCTGAAAAGAATAGATTAAAAATTATTAAATGGGCAGGACACATTATCTGCATTGTACGAATGGCCGACTTGGCCGAAAAGTTCTGGAGTGGCGGCCACGAACCGAAGCAAAGCTCCCACAAGATACAGACAAAATTGCGCGGGTTAGCTAATCTCTTTGTGGTGTATTTCAGATCCTAGAATAAAGATTATTCTTACCAATAAATTCATTCCTAACTCGTGTCCTGTCAGGGAGTCTTGGCGCTGATATGATGAGGCAGTTGATGAAGGCCACCAGGGCAGTCTTGTACTCCGTGCTGGTGGCATTCTTCAGCTCTTCCACCACCACGCTGAGGCGGTACCTCTCATTTTTGAGGACCTGGAGGAGATACAAGACTGTATGGAGATAGAGAACTTTATGTAGCGTGATGTTATGGTCTCTACTCAAAATTGATTGTTTTGTAAGCAATACAGACAGGTAAACGAGTTTAGTCCAAATGATGGTAAGTGGTCACCGTCGTTCTTGAGCTTCTCCAATATCAGGGCATTGGAAGCCCTCACTCTTTACCTACATTTACAGGACTTTTCTTAAACCTCGCTTAAAGAAGTACATATAGCGCTATGGGAACAGCGAAGTCGCATTACGCGAGGCGGTACGCAACAAAAAACACAAACAAAGTCAATTGACACTAGCTTTATAAAATCAATAGTTAGCTACTTCTATTTCAAAACAGATTTCAAACAAATAGATTTTTAATAAAAATAATCGTAAAAGCTGTTCACTGGAACAAGTCTTACCTACGTCATTTCATTTTATTTCTTTCAGTGTAAAACAACGAAATTCTATCTTACCTTATATCGTTCAAGAGTATCAACAGCTCTCGCGTATCCATCAGAGTTGTAGACGCATAGAGCCGAGAGCAGTTCAAAAACCTGGACAAAGTAAGAAAAACTGTAAATGACCGACTTCCATTTCTCAAGCATAGCACAAAAACTACCCAGTGCTGCAGGCGGTCAAAATACTACATGCATTTCAATTTAGCATTCATTATATTCACCAAATCCAAGAGAGTTGTGTAAATTAAAGATCCTTTTTTTGTTTCGTAACTGATACACCAGCTTACGGTCTAATGGTAAGTGGTTACCGTCGCTCATGGATCTCTGCATTAAAAAATCTATCGCTTACCATACAAGCTTATTGTTAAACCTCGTTTAAAGAACAAGTCATAAAAAAATTACATAATTGTGGATGAAAATTTCCAAAGCCACTCCTGGTTTTTAACATTTTTATTTTAAAAAGTTTTGAGTACGATCCCACATATTCCACTCGCGAGGCAAGAGGCACAATGGCGATTTCCTTCAACTAAAAGAAATAAAAATAGGTAAAAAACTTTTTAAGTTAGTTTTTTACCTATTTTTATTTTCTAGTTTTTAGTTTGATAAATTTTTGTTATCAGCCTATTTGTAGCGGCCGCCATCTTGGATTTCAATTTTTTATAGTACATTGTATTCTGCTTGTTGAGCCCTTTCATTTGATACCCATATTGATGGGATTGATGAAACCCACGTTATCCGCCATTTTGTAGCGGCCGCCATCTTGAATTTATAATGATAATGAATAAACATAATTGTATTGTCACCAAAATCCAAAGTGTATACAAAATTTCAGATTAATCGGTTGAAAGGAAGAGGGTGAAATTTGAATTACTAAATTTGACGGAAGAATAAATTATAAATAATAAATAAATAATAAAGAATAAAACAAACGGGGTGAGCTAAATAAAACCGTTTAAAAAAACCCTACTAGCTATCAATACAAAAAGTAATTTATTAATCAAATGTTTTAACATGGCTCAGTCTCCCGCGATACAGGTCTGACCTAGTGCGGGGATCATTGTATTACTTGTAATGTGTAAAAGAGTATTTTTGGACAATAAACTATTTATATAATTACTATAACTAATATTAATATTACCTGCTTTTTAACGGGTGCTGCAGGCGAAGTCAGGGCCGCAGCTAGTTTGGCGGCGTACTCCGCATGTTCTACGATGTAGTCGAGACCAACCCGGCTCTCCATTGTACTGAAACGAATATAATTAATTAATTAGTTAACACGGCCTTCGCTGTTTTTGTTATGTATGACATTCAGGATGTTTTGTATTTAAGGAAAAGTTTTTAGTTTCGTACACATAGATCACTAATATTAATATTCTGTAAGAAAACTAATTAAAACAATCATAAAATGACAAAATAAAACTTGAGACTAAATATGATGAAATTTGTATATCAATGTTCATCAAATTCTATATTAAAAAAAAGCGCGCCAACATTCCATCACATTTACAAAGTATATTTACAAACGAGGTTTTAATCTGTAGTAATAACGCTTGCATACTTTATTAACGTCAATAACATCTAATATATAAATTTGTCGTGTCACGGTGTTCGAACTTGAACTCCTCCGAAACGGCTCGACCGATTTTGATGAAATTTTTTGTGCTTATCCGGTACCTATGAGAATCGGCCAACATCTATTTTTCATCCCCTAAATGTTAGGGGTAGTCCACCCCTAATTTTTTTTTTCGGCGCAGATGAAGTTGCGCGAGTCAGCTAGTTAAACTATAACTTCCAATCTGCAATATTTTCTCAATATTACTGCAATATTTTTTTAAAATATGTTGATACCTGTACGACCTGACATTGGCAAGCCGTGCTTAGTAAAAGATGCGAAGTCCAAAAAAAAGAAGAAAAAAAAAATCTGTAGTAATAAAAACTATTTGCAGATGGCGCTGTCCATCGCACATTTTAAAAGTATAAAATAAAACTAATCCCGTCGCCTACAATGACTTCCTACAACAAATTTACATTATTAAAAAAATATAGTTTTCAAGAAAATATTTGGACGAATGGACAGGGTTCTTAGTTTAGACTTTTGAACCCTAAAAAAAAACAAAATCATAACAGAACTTCTCGTTAGATTATACGGACCACTTCTTATCAGCCAGGAAATGTCGCAATTCTAGACATTCCTTAGCTATCTGCTTCGAATATATTTCGAAACTTCATTACAATTTGTGGGATTTGCCTCTAGTCTGATCGTTGTCGTCCTTACTTACTGCGTTGGAATAATCACCGGTGTGGTATAAAATGGAGGAAATAGCGTGTTTTACTTAGAATTAGAATTAGAATATACTTTATTGTACCAAAAAATACCAATTAATTTAAGAACTGATACAGCTTATAGTAGTTGTACAATATAGGCGGCCTTATCGCTATAGCGATTTCTTCCAGGCAACCTTAGGGTATGGAAACTAAATGGAAAAAATATATGTAGGCGTTTCAGTACTTACAAAATAATAATAATAAATATATATATACATATAAGTATTTATTTAGGGTACATAGTGATATAATAATGAAAAATTACATCTAAAGAAAAACGAATAATTGCAATATAAATAAATAAACAAACAATGACAGCAAATAGGAGACAGATTGTATTATGTATAGCAGTCCTGTAGCAGTTATGAGTTTAACTTACTTAAACTTTATCTTAACTTACACTTAACTTCCCGGTTTCGGATTAAGGTGACATTTTTCACGCAAATGTAGATATGGCGTGACAATGCAATAATATCACAAAATGGCGATGATCTGATGATGGATTCGGAAGATGGTCATAGGACGTAAACTCTTGTGCTAAAAAAGATATACCCGTCGTATTTAAGCTAGTTTTACTTGTATTAGCTAGCACTCTACTGCTACATGATATCCAGGATCGCTAATACTCACGTCTTGTACCACTTACCACCGGTATGGAGGCATACCTGCCAGCCCACGCACGCCTAGGACCGTTCGTTACCTCAAGGTTACAGGCACAACCTTATCATACCACTTGTTCATTTGTTCTTCAAGTGATTACGATTTAACTAAACAAATGAAAATCTATTTTCTATTGAACGTAGAAAATAATAATTGCGATTAGATTTTGATTAAATTTTATAAAAACTAGCTGCCCCACGATGAATGAAATCGGACCACAAGTTTCGGAGCCTATTCGAGACAAACAAACAATCAAACCTTTCCTCTTCATAATATTATTATGTATAGCACAGATAAAAGACGCTTAAACCTTAGGCACAGACAATCTTCAGACCCTGAGAAAGAACATAGGCATTTTAATTGAAAGTGACGCAGACGAAGTTGCGCGGGCCCGCTAGTATCACATAAAAGCAAAAAAAATGGCTTTAAACGACAAATCGACTAACACTATTTTAACCAGACCATCTAACAATACAAGTCAAATAGACAATCTCCTCTTATCATTACTCGGTTACAAAGTACATTAAATGAAAAGAATGCAAGTGCACGCCAGAGTTGGCCTAACCAAATATGGCGGACCTCGACGGAAGGCTACCGACCAGTTTCACAATACGATAGTCACTTCCCGCACAAAGATATAAGCGATACTTAAATTATTATCATAGGAGTTAAAAATATTTTATTAAGTACATAAAAGCACAATGTGTCCTGCCCATTGCCACTTCAAAGAAGCAATTCTGGCTATGTCGGTTACTTTGATCTCCTCATTTCTGATTTAATCACGCAGAGAAACACCCAGCATAGCCCTCTCCAGCGCTCTCTGAATGACTCTGAGTCGTCTAATAAGACAAATCGTAAGCGGCCAAGTCTCGGATCCTTATGGATCTAATCAACCATTATCAAACCTTGATTTCCACTATAAGAAGATATTTCAAAGTACCTTAATACGATCTCGAACAACAAGATGTTCTTTCTAATAAAAAAAATCAACAAAATCGGTCTGTAAATAACGGAGTTGTCTGCGAATAATAAAAAGCTCGAATTGAGAAACATCATATTTTTGAAGTTGTTTAAAAAGAAAGATGCATTTACTAGATAAACAACAGACTAGTATACAAGTGTTCTAAAAGCATACAAGAAATACTAAAAGGCTGCCCATAGTATTAGTACTGGAAAAATCCATGCAACTACGGAATAGGTTCTCCCTTATCTATCTAGCACTGAGGTCACTTTCACTACACTATGACGTATGGGTATTGTCTATGACTCACGGTAATGACCATTAGTTATAGAGGTTCAAGTAAGTACCTACCTACTCTGTAGCGAATATTACTGGCTGGATGATTGTTACGGGCAAATGTTTCCCGCCAGTTTTTCGAATTAGGAATTCAGACTATTCTTAGCCTTTATCAATTCAGCGTTTTACCCGTTACAAATAAATAGCTGGTAATCGGGATTCTTACTTGTTGGTTTGTAGGTAAGAATGATTAAATAAGGTGTACAAGCAGATCAATCAGTAGGGACTGCTTTTGATGCTAGAGTTCATTTTGACTCCTTTAGATTCCCTTTACGCCCACACAACTTTTGTCAAAATAATCGCGTATTTTCATTCTTCCGAAATTTCCAGTACAGAACGATGACGAAACCTCACATTAACAAAAAATCAGCCGCCGCATTAGCGCATGTGTAAAAATCCGTTAAAATCTCACACATGCCGATTGATTAATTCAAACGGCACTGACCTCGAATCGTACCGGTGCTTACGTAATACGAGTGCGTTATATTTTAGACGACATGCCTGCATGCATAAACCGGTATGTATGATAATTATACATCTATGTTGGTTTTTTCGGTGCATTTGACTGTGTTAAGCTCAGACTGTTTTTGTAGGACAACGCGTTCTTGATTTGTTTCTGGCGGTACTGGTGTCGTGGTTTGGGGGTACCTACTAGATGGCTTGCCCTTGGTAAGATACTATTTTAAATCTGAGCACCTACATCTAATATATAAAATTCTCGTGTCACAGTTTTCGTTGCCATACTTCTCCGAAACGACTTGATCGACTTTGATGAAAATCCGGTATCTATGAGAATCGGCCAAAAATCTATTTTTTATCCCCCTAAATGTTAGGAGTAGTCCACCCCTAATTTAATTATTAATAAATAAATAAATTAGCTCGTAGACGCGGATTGCTTGACAAACGGCAGCAAACGGTAACCGTGTACCTATGCAATAAAAAGGTGCATTTCACCCCTGTTAATGCAATTTTTCATAGCATTGGTACCAAAGCACCACGGCGCTTTTTGAGGCAATTCCAAATTCATTTTGCATCGCGAATATGCCTAACAAGGTTAGTCCTCTATCAATTAAAAGCCCTCATTCAACAAAAACAGCCTCCGGTCCTCAGTTAGCAGTCACGACACACAGTGTGACATCGTCAACCATCCAAGGTCTTTACCACGTCACCAGGTCAAACGTGACAAGAAGTGACGACTTGACACACCGATGTCAGTTATCATGAACTTATCTGAACTTAGATTGATTAAGCAGTGGTATTAGGTGGTCATTAATATGTCTTTGTCACGAGTGCTTGGTCAGTGTTTCGCAATTCGTAATGGCGGCTTTGGGGGAGTAGGAGAAGCTCTTGAAGTGGCGGGAAAGAATGAAGGTATAAACATAAATTTTAAAGCAAAATTTTGCTACGACGTCCCTGCTAGACTTAACCGTATATCAGTAGTTTTCAGAATTAGTTTCTTACCATGGGTGTCTCAAAAATCCAAGTATGTGTTCTCTAACAAATAAAGAGTTACTGAAATCCATTAATCCAGAAACTGTACCAACTCATTACTGCCCACTGTTGGGCTCAGGTCTCCTCAGAAGAGGGATTAGGCATAGTCCACCACGCTTGCCCAGTGCGGATTGGGGACTTCACATATCTTCAAAGGATTTTTTAGAACCCTGCAGGTTTCCTCACGATGTTTTCCTTCACCGTTTTTAGCCAGTGGTCTTGTGAAAAATTGCACATAAATCTTCTTCACATTTAGATTTAGAGGTACAAGCCGGCCGGATTTGAACCCGCGACCTCCCGTACGGAAGGACGCGCTTCGACCACTCGGCCACCACGACTATCTATCTATCTATCCAGAAACTAAATAAATGTAAACACAGCAAATCGTAAAATGAAAAAGATTTTAAAACAATGTTAAAAATGTACTTCTACGATCTTTAAAAAAATAATAGGACCCCATACCTAGCAATCATAAGCTTTCATATCGAAAAAAAATCATCCTAACTAAAGCCATATGAGCACAAAAACTACACACTCAACTTGACAATCTTTTTTTGGGAAATCGGTCAAATATAAGTAGGTCCTGGTACCATAACACGGCTGAGTCTAGTAAGGTTGTTGGAAAAACACATTAAGTAGTAAGTAACGAGCTCCATACTTGGTATCAACGACGCATTGTTAGAAATACGTGCTTAATGTTAGATGGGTAGGGTTGCCACATACTTGTTTACTAAACTAAACACAATATGAGAAACGAAACATACTATACGAAGGCATTGAAATTTACAGTAATTTGCCAGATAAATTAAAGCAAATTAAAAAATTTAAATACTTTTAAAATACATTTGAAACAATACATATTAAACAAAATAACTTAAAAATATAAAAAAAACGTTGATAAATCTATAATTGTCTTATTTTTGTTTTTTCTCGTTTGAAAAATTAACTATTAAATTAAAAACATAGAAATAGTACCTTCTCATTGTATTTAGAATTTTGCAAATTGTGTTGTTAGTATGTTTTTCTTTTTTGTCTCTCATTTTATAACAGTAATAATAATTAGTAAAGTTAAGTGTATTCATAGTAAATAAGTTAGCTTAAGCCAGTTGAAACAGCGTTATTACAATAAGTTAGTTTTAAGACTCATTTTAAGTGAACTATGTTCTGTTTTGAGTAATAAATTCTTTAAACCCAAAATAATATTAATATGTTTTCTAGACATTTCTTGTCATGTAGGCAAACGAGTCAATGGGCTATTTGATCGTTAGTAGTCACCATCGTTCAAGGATCTCTGCTGCGTTAGAGGGCACTGAAGGGCGGCTACTCTAGAAAACTAGACTCCTAAAAGATTTTCTGTTTTCCTATATACAGGGTGATTTTCTAAAGAAGGTACATATTGCAGGAGGGTGATGAGTACTCTGTTCTTAAACGGAATATTACAAAAAATAGGTAAAATTACAATTTTTTTTTTTTTAATCTAAATTCGACAAAACTACCTCAAACATAAACAATTTCGGCTAAAAGAGTGTTGACTAACGACCTCTAGTGATCTCGCGCACCCCACACCTCCGCCACACCCATCAGCTGTCGAAAAACCATCATTTTGCAAGAATTTTAGATATTTTCAAGTTGCGATTACTAAGGCATTAAGCCATATTCTTTGGTAATAATATTTTTACTGGCCGTATATAACCATCAGCTACCATGACCTTCAATATGTACCCTCACTAGGAAATCACCTTGTATAAGTCTTAGTAAAGTTACAAAGTGTAGAAAATTCAAATGGGTCTCCTGTACAATTGCGTTTTGCATTTATAGTACACGACATTTAATTAATTGAGTAGTCGAAAACTGACGAAAACCGGTAATTTTTGAATAAGTTTACTCATACCAGTATACGTAGGACTGTAGGATAGAAAGGATTTGATCGAAATTATTATAGGTAAGTGCCAGCCCTACTGAATGAGACAGGAAATGAGTGTTCGTCACAAACCGGACGTGACGGCGACCTACGCTGAAGTGTTTGTATCAAGTAACATGTTTTAATTTATTTATTAAGGTCGATACTCACCGAGTCTTGTACTAAAATAGACTGAAAACTAGGAACGGTAAGAACTAGAGAACTGAAGATAGGAGATCGAATGTAGGTACTGTAAGGTATCAAATGTTTCAAACGGTACTTCCCTGGGAAAGACATGTCTATTTTTTTGTGTTGTTTTTTTTTTGTTGTTTTTTACAGCATAACTTTGTGTTCTGGTAAGACCGATTTAGATTATTCTTGCGGCAGATGAAAGGTGATGGTCGTCGTGGGATCCTATTCATTTATTTTTAAGATACAACCAGTACTTTTGGATCTGTGTTTGAAATGTTAATCTTTAGCAGATAGGATTTCATGATTTGCTGAACGCTTTTGCGTGTATATTTTTTCTATATGAACCGATTATTTTTTGCCAGAAAACACACTTTCTTTGGACATTATCTCAATATGATAAAGATATGACTGGTAGTTTTTGTGCTATTCTTCAAAAATGGAAGTCGATTGTTTTAGTTTTTTTTATTAACATAATATTGTATTAAAATAGTACCTGTCAATAAAAACAATACAAAAAATCTTTTCGATTAAAAGTTTACAATTGAGTTTTAACACCTGCACCAACCCATAACTGCCCACTGTTGGGCTCAGGTCTCCCCAGAAGAGGGATTAGGCATAGTCCACCACGCTTGCCCAGTGCGGATTGGGAACTTCACATATCTTCAAAGGATGTTTAGAACTCTTTTCCGACAGGCAGGTTTCCTCACGATGTTTTCCTTCACCGTTTTTAGCCAGTGGTGTTGTGAAAAATTGCACATAAATCTTTTTCACATTTAGATTTAGAGGTACAAGCCGGCCAGATTTGAACCCGCGACCTCCCGTTCAGAAGAACGCGCTTCGACCACTCGGCCACCACGACTTTTAGTTTTAACACAAGATATATAAATTTATAAATTTATGATTAATACAAATTATAATTAACTTTAATAACTAGCAATTACTTCAAGGCGTACTCTTAAGGTTGTTTATATAAGCTGAGATTAATCTAGGAAGTTCCATATATGGTACACATGCTCCGTATAACACCATGTATGGAACACAACACACTTTGTTTTCCGTATTTAATTTCTAAGACATGTGGTGTATAACCTTAATTATTACTTTATACAGGGTGTCCCGGAACTTATGATAATCTTGAACCCTTAAAACACAGCTCTAAACATTAAATTTTATCATAGAATTATTACATCTGGAATCAACATCATGAACAACAGAATGAAGCCAATTTAAAGTGCACCGATCGCGCGTAACTACACGATATTCTGGCGTAAGTGTAGCGATGACACTCAATTCGTTTAACACACTAATAAAATATTACATACACATAAGTTCTTTAAATTTTCACTTTCTTATTTATGATGTTGATTCCAAATATGGTGTTGTTACGCGCGATCGGTGCACTTTAAATTGGCTTCATTCTGTTGTTCATGATGTTAATTCCAGATGTAATAATTCTATGAATATTATTAAATAGAGCAAATCTACTGGTTAGTTTTTTGTAGGTAGCCGACTTACGGGCCTTCTGATCGTGAGCTGATAAAGTTGCTCATGGAACTCTGCGCTGTCCCTATGTATGCTTAAATCTATTAAACTACGCAACGGATTATACGAAATTTTTAATAGATAGAGTGATTCCAGAGGATAGTTTCAATGTATAATACATGCATTACAAAGTAGAGGAACACTAGTAATCTATCTATCTATATACATTATAAGGCTGCGTTTCCACCAGAGATGTGCGAGGATGCATAACGAGGGATGTGTTTGTAAAGAACCAATAGGATCGCTTCATTTACCTTGCCTCGTTCAGCACAACTCTGGTAGAAACGGCTCAGCGGAGCTAGATTTTTGTGCATACAAAACAAGCGCGGGATGTGTACGAGGGAAGTGTGCGAGGAATGTGTGTTGAGAAAGATGTGTTGCGAGGTTTGCGCATACTGTTCCAGCCAGTCCATAGACGGAGTTTGTTGGAAGTAGAAGTGCGCAAAATAGATAATAATATGGATAATTGGAAAAAGAAAATACTTTTATATTTACATCCTCGTAGGCACATTATCATCGCACAGCTTTGGTGGAAACACCCACACATTTTCACAGCACAGCTAGACATCCTCGCACGACACATTTCCATCGCACATCTCTGGTGGAAACGCAGCCTAAAGCTGAAGAGTTTGTTTGTTTGTTTGTTTGAACCCGCTAATCTCAGGAACTACAGGTCCGATTTCAAAAAATCTTTCACTTAAAGGTTATATATAGACTATATTTTATTTTGAAAAAAATAGGGATCCGTATGAAAATATCGAATTTGTAAGACAAGGTGTAATATCGAAAACCTATTTAATACTATTTATGCGTACGCTGCAAAAGATGAAAGAGGTTTTCGATGTCGTAAATTAACCTCAGCACGCAACATCGAAAACGTTCTCTGAGCTGTCTTTTTCAGCGCAGACAAAATTACACAAGTCAGCTGATACATCATAATTTGTAGTTATTTTTATTTATACATAGAAAGCATATATGTAATACTTACAATTTACTTTTTGGTGATCATCAGGATATCTGTAACCGAAAGAGAAAGTTAAAATCGTCCTGAATATGAAATACAGTAATTAATTTGCTTAACGCCAATTCCGGATAAACTTTGCACACTGTTACTGGAACAATTACTAAATGGGTTCTTATCACGAGTTTCTTTATGATCGATTCCGATATTTCTTTACTGTTACAAGCGCCATGATCACGGGAAGACTCAGTACTGTGGGTAGATTGTTTAAGAGCAGACAAATCTGTCTACCCTTAGTACCCTCTGTTTCTTTTGTTTTTCTTTTCCTCTTGTTCGTTTGTCGTTACCACGGTCAGTTCCAGTGGCAAACGAACCACACTAACAGTATCGTCTGCTGTCTCTTTTGATTTTTCTTTCATCTCTGGATTCCGAGAGAGCCGGTGACCGTATTGCCGGCGGCTGCCGGTTCGGCGTCCGACGGGGGCGGCGCGACGGGAAGGAGTGCCGTCGGCGTAACGCGTCGCGCCGTCCCTTATAACCCCGGCTGGGTTCTGGCCTCAGCCGGGGTTCGGACGCTGAGTGTGAGCGGTTGGAGGTTTTAGTGCGGTTCAACTCCCACATATCAGGGATCCGGTGATTTCCTCCAACTAAAAACAGGACAGTTCGAAGCCATCACCCAAAAATCATGGTAAGAACCCCTTTAGTAATTGTGTAAGTGATGTAGGTAACTGGTTTGAATATATTTATTACAAGAACTATAATACATACTTATTGTAGGCTAAATATATTCCAAATAGGAACTAGTAAGTTGCAAATTGATAAACTCAACCTAATTTAGTTCCGGAAGTATTCTTAGATAATGATGTCGACCTCCGTCTGAATACGCGTGAAGGATACATTTTGCATATCGTGACGAGAAAATTCACACAATCATTGTGTTGTGGATGCATTCAATTAGGTGTTACCTATGTATGTTTAAAAAAAAAGATAAATAAGTACCTAATATTGCATGTTTTTTTTATTGCCATCTAGGCAGATGAGTTAACGGGCCATCTGATAGTAACTGTTACCGTAGCTCATGGACCTCTACAATGTCAGAGAACACTGAAGGGTCACTACCTACGACCTAACTTTAAGGACCCTTTTCATGTCTAAAGGGAGTGTTAAGTACCGTATACCGAGACCAGAAACCCGCATGGTGTTATGAGAGATGGCACGGCGCGTTACGCACTCGACACTCTGGGATTTTTTAATGTACAACACAATTGAAATGCTTTTCCTAAAATTGGCAATAATACTGTGTAGGTACTATCTGTAAATGCGGCCAAATTATTAATTTTTTCAATAGTTTTAAAACACCATAATCTGTGTAAAATGTAAACAATAATTATACCTTTTCACGACTGATCCATTATGTACACAGCACACATGTTCGTAAGTGGGTCGTGTTCACGGACGAACAAGTTAAATATTAATTATTATATAGTTAGACGCACTGGTGGTTACGACCTTGGTTTAGCATTATGGCGTCGTATATTATAACACTATTTATGTGGGGTTGTTTAGTCGTAAAGTGTCATAAAATAGAAACGAATTGAGTACCTCCTCCTTTTTGGAAGTCGGTCAGTATTTATAAACAAGTTGTGCAACTTCGTTTGCGTCACAAGGAGTCAAAGTTTCATACATGCTATCACATAGCATTGTAACATTTTATTTTTTTTAGTTGGAGGAAATCACCGGATCCCCGCCCACCCCGCGGGCGGGGTATGTGGGAGTTGAACCGCACTAAAACCTCCAACCGCTCACACTCAGCGCCCGAACCCCGGCTGAGGCCAGAACCCAGCACGGGGTTATGAGGGACGGCGCGACGCGTTACGCCCACGGCACTCTTTCCCGTCGCGCCGCCCCCTAACATTGTAACAAGCTTTTACTTAACTTGCATTGGATGTAACAATGCACACAACTATGTAATTTCGGATGGAATCTTGTGAGTTGAATTTGACCAACTTCCCGGTTTACTTTGGATATCGCCTGACAATGCAACAATATGGTACCATTGAGCTGATCTGATGATGGATTCGGAAGATGGCCATAGAAAATCCAGCACTAAATAAGACAGAGTGTTTTGATTGGAATCATTTTGTCTTTTTTTTGTTTTTGGTTTTAGTGGGAGGAAATCCCCGGATTCGGTATGTGGGAGTTGAACCTCACTAAAACCTCCAACCGCTCACACTCAGCGTCCGAACCTCGACTGAGGCCAGAACCTAGCACGGGGTTATGCGGGATGGCGCGACGCGGTACGCACTGCGGCACACTTTCTCGTCGCGAAATCATTTTTTCTAAACTAGCACATTACTGCTGCATGAAAACCAGGATCTTTAAAGCTTGTATTTAAATAAAAATTGGGAGCAACGATTCCTGAGATTAGTGCGTTCAAACAAACACTCTTTTGTTTTAAATATATGTAAGCTTTGCACACTATGTGTATACGTAACCTTATAAACAATTGTGTGTATGCGGCTTAACAATTTTGACGTTACACATCAAGGATGACATTAACCAACACACTTCCCGCCATTCTAGATATAAAAACATAAATGTAAAGTAATTGATTGATAATTGTATAAAAATAACATTATAGATAAAATAGCAAGTTCATAAAGTAATTCAGTGTCAATCCACTAATATAAAATTGGAAGTAAAAACCTTTAATTGTCGATTTTCTTTTCTAGGTTGGTATATTTAAATTGTAAATATTTTAAGTGTCTTTAATTTTATAAAAACAATAAACTTTTATTTTCTAGATAAATCAAAATTTAGTGTTATTTACTCCAAGAACCATCTAACATATTACATATATTATTACATATATTAGTAAGTATTGATGTCTAAAATGGCCTACGTGACGTATGACTCAAAATCTATATCAGATATAGATAAAATAAAAACTAATTTTGTTTTGCTCTGAGTAATTTTACTTGTTATGCTTTTGGACACGGCTTAGTCACTTGATGTTTTGTCTAATTAGGGATTTTAGGCGGATATGCAATTAATAGTAACTACGTACATTCTTTCAAATATTTTTAGATAATGTGTGTTCTTTTCTTTCTTTCTTTTTTGCATAGAACGTTATGAACTGTTGGTGGAAAAATGTTATTACACTGTTTCAGAATTTTTAGATGATGACACTTTATAGATAAGCACTAAATATAATTAAATTGTTAAATTTGTGTTAACTGACAACAATGACATCATTCGCAATCATTTACCTAGATATTGTAAGCCTAAAATGGCGCAGCATGGCAGACCAGACTACTTCAAATACAAGACCTAAATGCAAATACCTATGTTGACAATAAAATATATTTGATTTGATTTGATAGACATACTTTTATTAGTAGTAAAAATTGTACAAAAGATAAAAACTACAAACAATTACATAATCATGATAAACGAGCTAACGACCCGCCTCATAGTAAACGGTCGCTTATGTCAAGGGACACTAAAGGACCTTTAAGGGCCTTCTTTAAGGATCGTAGCCATATATTCTAAAATTACGTAAAAACTGTCATTTGTAGAGCAGGCAAACTTAGTAAAAAACATAATATCTAAAAGCTATTTTTGTACTGGGCGTCCGTTTTTATGGTAAACAACCAAACAGCTCGCAGTTTTGTAATTTTTCATGCGCTGACCTGTACGTGGATGTAATAATTTATTAAAGACATGAATATCGACTGTCGCAGTGAAAGATATAAACGATGATATAGTATAGCTTGTCTTCATCGCACTATAGTCGATGGGCAAAGATATCTTAGGCTTCAGACAACAAACATTCGTGATTATCTATATCACTCACACAAAAATTAAACAGGTTTTTACCAAAATTTACCTATACATTTTTATTCATTGCGCTCAGGAAACATCGAGGCCTGCAGTCTATTCAAAAGCAGGATAGCACGTGACAAAAATATATTTTACCATCGTATTTTCAGCGTATTTAATGTTAGCAGGTTTGGTGATATTGCATTAATTCGAGACGCTTATCTTACTAAAGAACTTATAAAAACAATATCTATTATAATATTATTAAGCTGGAGAGTTCGTTTTTTTGAACAAATTGTTGGATAGTCCTTTTTTCGAGGAAGATTATTGGAACGCAGTTCCTTATCGCGCGTTGTGAGAGGGGGCTAGACGAAAAAAATTCTTACGAAAAGTTGTCACGACACTTTTTTGTCACGACACTTTTTTGTTTTAGATGATTATCGCTAGATGGCGCTGTGATCAAAATCTTTTAAAACACGTTCCTTAGTTTTGTTGTAGATGATTATCGCTAGATGGCGCTATGATCAAAATCTTTTAAAACACGTTCCTTATCGCGCGTCACGTTAGAAAAAAAGGAACTTCGTTCTATTCGGGTGTCCCATGACACCTCTCAAGTTTTTTACATCTTTTTTCAGTGCAGATGGCGCACGAGTCATTTTTTTTATCAGCAAAACATGCATTATCGCTTTTATAACATTTCAAAATTGAGTTTTTGCCAAAAATGAATGTACTTGATTCAATTACTACGGTATCCATACTAGGCCTATAACGTGAATACAAATTATCAGAAGTACTGCAGTAAAGTAGTTCGTAAGCTTCAGAACCAAGTTGAACCATTAGTTATTTTAACCACGCAGTTCCTACGCAGCGGTACTCTATACGGTTAGCCGATGACAATCATTAGTCATAAGAATCATTGTTGCTTTTAACAATGGTTTATTGATGACCAAAATAAGACGCATTTTGATTCGGTGATAACTAACTTGTTTTATGACAGCTATTAATATTAAAGTGCATGCTTGACTATTTTGATTTTTTGATGTGCATTTTGTTTGGCTAATGAAGAATCTTCGCAAAACCTATCATAGTTGGGATTTTGGTATTTGCTAATACATAGTCAATTTACCAACAATTACATTAAATAAAATACAGTCATCGTCGATTCTTTTTTTTTTTTTTGTTGGGAGGAAATCCCCGGATCCCCGCCCGCGCCGCAGGTGGGGTATGTGGGAGTTGAACCGCACTAAAACCTCCAACCGCTCACACTCAGCGTCCGAACCCCGGCTGTGGCCAGAACCCAGCACGGGGTTATGAGGGACGGCGCGACGCGTTACGCCCACGGCAATCTTTCCCGTCGCGCCGCCCCCTCATCGTCGTTTCAATGTTTTAGCTTTACACGAAATATCGAAACAAGAAAAATATGATGTAAGTCGGAACACCTGACCGTAAGCGGTTACCGTCGCTCATGGACCACTTCATTGCCAGGGGACACTGCGGGCCGCTACTTACGACCTGCCTTAAGGACTTTCTTCAAGCCTTTGAACAAGGACAAGTCACAGCGCTCGGGAAACACAGAAGAGCTGAATCGTAGCCTTAATTTAGCTTTGTCAGCCATCTTGCTATAACTATATTACGTATCTACAGCTACGACAGCACCCTAACCTGTAGCTATGCGAACATTTGTCGCTCTGTCAGTCTCGCTTGTCAATACACAGTGACAGGTGTTATGTCATCGCTTAAAATATAAAACAATATGGACGGGAGACTTTCGGTTGTTTTTGTCAATTAAGTATTATTGAACGTGAACCGGTTTGGGAGTTGTTTAACGGCCTAAAAACTATAGAAACCTATGCCAGAAGTTCTGAGTTACTAACTCGAACATGCTGAAACAGTGATTTGTATAATATTTTGACAAAAAAAATGAACACGACCGACTTACATTTTTCTAGCATAGCACAAATACTACCACTCAGATCTTTATAAAATTTTATGAGAATTATACGACATAATATCCAAAGTGTCTGCTTTTAACAAGAAAGCAATCATCGAAATCGGATAAGAAAAAACACACGCACAGCAGTGATTTTTTGTAAGAAAGCAAACACTGTAGGCATAGTCACATATACTTTATTATTTATGTGCTATTTTTAGAAATGGCGGGTCGTATTTTTTTGATAAAAAAAGATATTTAAATACACGTTTTTCTTACATATTCCTATATGCAACGGATTCTACTGCATTTATCACAAATGAACCGAAAAATACCCAGGTATTAAAGTAAATGATAATGTTCTGATAGATAGCGTACGTCCTTGCAAGGTTTTGTGTTTGTACGATAACAGATAAGAGCTGATAACAGAATCTTGATTACAATTAACTTGTTATTATTGAGTTTTTTAAAGAAAATTTTGTGTCGAAATTAGAACACTGATTAGTGGATTTGTTTGATTACTTTTGAAGCGTTTATAGTCATTTGTTTTGAGCAAATCGCCGCATATATGGAAGTTGAACCGTACTAAAACCTCCAACCGCAATTCGCGTTAGAACCTTGGTTCATGCTAGAACTCAGTATACGGCACGACGCGTTACGCACTACGGTATTCTTTACTGTGAACTACGATCAGGTGCGGTTATCTCATCTGTATGACAATAAGAAGTATTTAAACTTTATGTAATTTAACAATGTATTTTTGATCGACTTCCAAAAAAGGGGAAGTGCTCAAAATGTCTGTATATTTTTTGGTCCCGTATAACTTTGGTTTGGCTGAACCGATTTGGATTCTTGTGTCAAATGATGATCATGGAGTCCTATTTTTTTAAGGTCGAACAAATAATACTTTTAGATCTGTGTTTTCTTGTTAATATCTATTTAAAGGTTATTTAAGTACCACAAATTGGCCGACGATTGACGACATGATTCAGAAGTCTCATTACATTTGAAATGTACTGTAAGCGCTGTAATACTGTTTAATATAATATCAATTTGTACGGCTTTAGTTATATTTAGAACAAGACGTCCAAGAATGTTTAAGTACATTAAATAAGATACACAGTGTTTTAAAATCAGATAATCAATTTATCTTATACTAGCACTATTATATTTGATCATCTTGGGCCCGCGCAACTTCGTCTGCGTAACATAAGTAAAGCTTCTCATCGTTTAAGCCTTCCCTGAACTTCCACGAATATTTTAAGACTAAAATTAGCCGAATCGGTTCAGCCGTTCTCGAGTTTTAGCAAGACTAACGAACAGCAATTCATTTTTATATATATAGATGTGTTTTGACTACTTTTGACCGACTTTCTGAATGGAGGGATTAAATGACAGTACAAAAAGTACTGTCATTTTCTTGTAGAACTTTGTTTTTGGTGGACCGATTCGGATGAGTTTTGTTGTTGATGAAAAGTGATGGTCGCCGATGGAATAAGTACTTTTAGAAGTGATATTTCACGATTTGATGTTATATTTGCATGTTTGCGTATGTTTCGTATCTAAGTGAACTGATTTCGATGATTATTTTTTTGTTGTTAAGTAGATGCTTTAGACATAATCATTTAAATTGGATAACATGAAAGATCTGACTAGTAGTTTTTGGGATTTTCTTCAAAATCAAAGTCAGTCGGTTGCTTGTTACTTGCTAAAATAAAAAAGAGTATTGGTACTAATTTTACTGACAGTAACATAAACTGTGGCGGGTTAAAATCGAAGTTAATTTTACATTGAAATGTGAACTCACTTCGTGCCACAATGAATAACAATCATTTAATATTATTGCATTCTTAATGTACCTATTTAGTTCATTCGCATATTTGCTGACTTCAAATCTACTTAGTAAGATATCCACGAAACCATCGAGAAAAATTACATGTTTAACTGTTATAAAATACTAGCTGCTGCCCGCAGCCGGTGGCAGTATCAGCCAGCGGCTACCGGTTCGGCGTCCGGGGACGGAGCGACGGGAAAGAGTGCCGAGCGCGTAACGCGTCGCGCCGTCCCTCCAAACCCCTTGCTGGGTTCTCGCCTCAGCCGGGGTTCGAACGTTGAGTGTGAGCGGTTCGAGGTTTTAGTGCGGTTCAACTCCCACATACCCAACCGCGGGGCGGGCGGGGATCCGGTGATTTCCTCCAACTGAAAAAAAAAAAAGCTGCTGCCCACGATGCCGTTTGCGAAAACTCTATACAACATTAACGATTATAATTATACATTTTAAAATAACATTCACTTGCAAATCGACATTTTTTTATTTCCAATTCAATTTCATTTTAATTGCTTTTCCCGACAATAAGTGAAAACCATTCTTGAACTTCAACGCTTCAATAATAACTTTATAAAACTATGATAAAATAAAAAACATTTTTTTCCATAACACAAACTAGACTATTTAAACAAGCATGGATAACAGTTAAATTAAGGCAAAGGAGTTTGCTGTTGTAGACTGTGTGTTGTGGTGGGTAGTTTAGCTGTTGCTAACATACTGCTGTCGGAAAATACACACAGGTCCGAGGAGCGCTGATTTCGGCCACTCCCGTAAACACAAGCTTTCAAGATCCTATAACTACAACAGTAGGCTAGACAAGTAAAATCCCCAAAGTGTTTTGGGTCCCCAACGCATGTGAGTGCGAGCGGGGACCCAAGAAGGTGTCGTGTCTCGCTCAGCACGCCCTTAGCGTAAGAGCATCCGGGGGATGGTAGACCGCGCTCCCCGACCCACGCTGGTTCTGATCCAGCGGGGTATTCCGTGGGAATGTGACACGCGGTCCCATCTTGGCGGGCTTCGGAAAGCCCGCCGACTGAGAGAGCAGGTGGCCGTATTCGCCGGCGGCTACCGGTTCGGCGCCCGGGGACGGAGCGACGGGAAAGAGGGCCGAGCGCGTAACGCGTCGCGCCGTACCTCCAAACCCCGCGCTGGGTTCTGGCCTCAGCCGGGGATCGGACGCTGAGTGTGAGCGGTTGGAGGTTTTAGTGCGGTTCAACTCCCACATACTGGTGGATGGATCCAGTGATTTCCTCCAACTGAAAAAAAAAAGTTAAGTAAAATGACACTTCATATTCGGAGTAAAAATTGAATGTCCATTCTTCTGATCTTCATTTTCCAACACATGGTATGTGTGAAAATATTATATCATGTATTGTATAGTGTCATTTAAGTTTTAGGTGTCAAAAATGTTATTTTAAGAGACACTATTTTCTACAAACTTGTTCGGAACTATATATCATTTTATATTAGAAGTTTACCGTTCACGAGGTCTAAAAATGATGACAAATTTTAGCGCCGTGTGCAAAAACATGTGGGATCAACGAACGCATATGTGTGTCTCATTATTTAATACGAATCAAGTGTTCGCATCCTGTAACAGAATAATCTAACAAAAAAACTAGGTGAACCGCCGTCTGGCTTTGGAAACGACAGTGACCGTTTAAGTGGGAGATTATTGACTTTTGAGGTAGACGAGCGAACCAACCACCAGATGGTAAGCGGTTATCGTCGCTTATAGACCTCTGCAATGTCAGGAAACACTCCCCCGCTAATGACCTACCTTTATGGGCTTTCTTCAAGCCTCGTTTGAAGACGGACAAGTCATAGCGCTCGGTTATTGACACTCATCATCATCATCAGCCTATAGACGTCCACTGCTGGACATAGGCCTCCCCCAAACCTCGCCATAACGACCGGTCCTGCGCCGTCTGCATCCAGTGACCTCCCGCGATCTTGACCAGATCGTCGGTCCATCTCGTGGGGGGTCTACCAACGTTGCGCTTACCGGTTCGTGGCCGCCACTCTAGAACTTTTCGGCCCCAACGGCCATCTGTTCTTCGCACAATGTGTCCTGCCCATTGCCACTTCAAAGATGCAATTCTTTGGGCTATGTCGGTTACTTTAGTCCTTCTGCGGATCTCCTCATTTCTTATTTGATCACGCAGAGAGACACCCAGCATAGCCCTTTCCATTGCTCTTTGAGTGACTCTGAGTCGTCTGATAAGACCCATCGTAAGCGGCCAAGTCTCTGATCCGTAGGTCATCACTGGCAACACACACTGGTCAAAGACTTTCGTCTTGAGACACTGTGGTATTGTGGACGAGAAAACTTTCCGAAGCTTCCCGAACGCCGCCCAACCGAGTTGGATTCGTCGCTTGATCTCTTTTTTTAATAATTTAATAATTTTTATTTAAAAAACTTAATAGCTACCATTACAATCTGAGAAAATATAAAAAAAAAAAAAAGAAAAAAACAAAACTAAAGTTAAACATAATAAGTAAAAAATTTAAAGTAATGAACTTATCAGCTAAAAATCATTGAACTTTTAAACAATAGGTTCAACACAATTCAAAATGAAGGTAGAACATTAAAACAAGACCTCCATCTCCCGCGCTAGTTTACACTGTGTTACGGCAAGATGGGTTCTCGCCCAACGCAATACAGCTCATATTATCTTATTTGTAAGTATCAGTTACATTTGATGCGACTGTATTGAATGCAACTTTATTTAATAGTATACTTTTAAAAGACAGATTCAGCGATATAAATATTTTTTAGAATGTTAAAATAAGACAGTAATATAAGTAATAAATATAAAAATAAGTAAATAAATGTGAAATACTATTTTATACTATGATATAATATTTAATATCTATAGCTAAAATTTTGATGTTAATGTGATAAATAAGTACAATATATAGAAATATATACGTGTAAATACTGTTAAGTTGTTACTTGTATTAAATTTTCTGTCTCATCGTAATTGTGCTTGTTTAAAAATTCTTCCAGAAACTTTCCCAGCAGAAATTTTGTTTTGTTTGTTATTGTTGATTTTTTATTAATGATGTTGTAAGTCAATGGTGCTAAAAAATTAAAGAAACTTCGAGCGAATTGAGTTCTGTATGTAGGAATTTTGTACACATTATGAGCTTGTCTGTGTTTTTTTGTAGTAAGTCTTGGTTTTGCGTGTTGTTGTAAAACAACAATTTTGATATACAATTGTCTAACTGTCAACACTCCAAATTCTTTATATATTTTAGATGTCGGGTACCGGAAAGGCTTAAAGTTCAAGACTTTCAGTATACTCCGCTGACATCTTTCCAACCGTATCAAATTTGTCTTTTTTGCACCTCCCCAGGCAGAAATACCATAACCAATCACAGATTGACAAAGTGCAAGATAAACCAACTTACTGGTTTTGGCATTTTTCAATTGTCGAAGTCTTTTAAAAATTGGAATTAGTTTGCGAGTTCTTGATATCAGTGTGTCAATATGTTTAGTCCAGTTTAATCTACAATCTAAGTAAATCCCCAAGTATTTTATGTTTTCAGTTTTAGAAATGACTCCACAATTGCAACTGGCATCTGGGTAATTAACCAGTGAGCATGTATGGGCTTTTAAAATAAAATTCAGATCTGGTTTGTGATTGTTATGTATATAAAATGGTATATATTTTGTTTTAAGAGTATTTAATGTCAATAAGTTTTCATTCAACCAAGTCATAACAATTCGCATCCCCGCTTCAGAAGATTCATATACCTCCTCCCAAGTATTTCCAGAAAATAAAATGACCGTGTCATCAGCGAAAGTTACCACCTTGGCCTTTCGAAGAGCAATTTCACATAAATCATTTACGTAAATAGCAAATAGGGTAGGGCCAAGAACAGAGCCCTGTGGTACCCCATATTTAATAGGTTTAGTTTCACTGCGTAGATCACCAATTCTAACAACCTGCCATCTGTCATGCAAGTAATCCTTAAATAAATTTAAAGGCACGCCACGGATTCCAATAGATTCCAGCTTTAGAAGAAGCAGAGGGACGGAGACTGTGTCAAAAGCTTTAGTTAAATCTAGAAAAACTCCAATACATTTTCTTTTAGTGTCCAAATTGTCTACAATATGAGTCACTAGATTTTCAATAGCGTCAGTAGTTGATCTTTTTCTCCTAAATCCATATTGATTGTCAGATAATATGTTGAATTTCTCCAAATATCCCATAAGTCGAACATTAATAAGCTTTTCCAAAATTTTAGCGAGAGTAGATAGTAAAGATATGGGTCTATAGTTTGTTAGAGTGTCCCTGTCCCCTGACTTATGAACTGGTGTGACCATTGATAATTTCAGTACTCTCGGGAATATACCTGCCGAAAGACACAGGTTGCAAACATAGCATAAAGCATGATCAAGTTCATTAATATTTGATTTTATAAATGAGGACGAAACTCCGTCCCAGCCCGTTGAATTTGTATTTTTCAAACTTACCACTATTTTTCTTATTTCCGTTTCATCAGTGCTAATTAGTCCAAATGACTGTGACTCAGTCCTTCTACTTCTAAATGAGTGACATAAGTTATTTTCTGTAGTATTTAAATCAGAAAAAATAGCTTTAGCAAGGGTTTCTCCAACCCCCACAAAATAATCATTTATATGATTAATTGAATCTTGTGGGTTTTGTTTTAGTTTTAGTAAATTAACATCATCCTTTCTGTCGTCTCCTCTAATACCACACACTTGTTTGATAATTTTCCAAGTTTGTTTAATGTTTTTTTTATTCTTATCAAGTTGCTCACACTCATATTTAGTTTTTTGGTTTTGTATAATTGTATTGCAAAAATTTCGGTATCGTTTATATGTAGTTTCAATATTAGTGTCCTTGGGGAATTTTTGATGTCGACGGTGCAAGGTATCTCTAAATCTTATACACCTCAAGAGACCTGGTGTGATCCAAGGTTGCAATATTACTTTTCTATTAGGAATTTTGTGTGTTTGTGAACTCTTATCTATAACATTATTTAGAATATTGATTAATTTTTCAACGGCTTCGTTGGAATTAGTCACAAGATAAAGTTTGTTCCAATCAACTTGCCTCAATAAGTTATTACTAGTTTCGTAATTAGTCTTTTTATATTTTAATTGATTTGATTTATTTATATTCAACTTAGATTGAGATATCGTTATATGTAAGGTGCTGTGATCGGTTAGTGAGGTCTGAAATATAGCTGTTTGGATATCATTTTTTGATTTTACAAAACAGTGATCAAGGCACTTTAGGAAACGAGTTGGCAGAACGTGACTAGGCGATAATCCATGTTCAGCAAGAAAATTTAAATATTTATCTGCTCTAGAATCTACAGTTTCAGCACTGATGTCTATATTCAAGTCTCCCACCATATAAATGTTAGGAATATTTTTAAGTTCTACAAGAAGTTTGTCCAAAGAATTCAGAAACTGATCAATGTTTAGAAATGAAGGCGACCTATAGATACATACAAACGCTACACCATGTCCCAAACGGACCACCAAACAATCAGCATCATTTATTACAGGTTCAATTACTTTTATGTCCATTATATTATTACGAATATATACCACAACTCCACTATTTTGATTGATATGGTGACTCGTATAGAAGCTACTATAGTTACTCAGGGTTGGGACATAATCAGATTTTTTTAGCCAACATTCAGTCAAAATTACAATATTATAATTCAACTTAATGCGATCAAGAAGTATACAAAGATCATCAAAATTTCTATTCAAACTTCTTATGTTTTGCACAATAACATTAATAGGGTTCTTAATCTTCCTGCTAAGGTTGTAAAGGGATTTTGTATCATCAACCAAATGGGATTCACGAACGCCGATATTAAAATCGACGTCCGAAACAATTTGCTCTATATCAGTAACCATAAAGTTGTTTTTTACATTTATATCCACAAAGTAACAATTTAGTTGATGATACAAAACAATAATAGAAGAACAGCACTATTGCACGATGAGCAAAAATCGATGAAGACAATCTATCATTCGAATAATGTGAGATAATGTAGTTAGTAGTATTTTGAAATATACAATATTGAAAAAATAAAATCAAACTACATAAATAAAATAGTGTATCGTATAAGAAATATTCATATAAAAAAGTAAATTTAATCCTAGAATATATTATTACTAAAATAAAAATAATCGTACCTACCCAGTAGCGAAAATAACAAAGATAAAACAAAGAAAATTTTAAAACATATAGTCACATGGAATTTCGCAGACTATCTAATTGCTCCAACGAACTAATTAAAACCACAGGGTCACCTTCATTTTTTCTTATAAGCACATTGCCACGGGATATCCAGCAGTATTTGTAAATTCCATCCTTTACCAATTTGCGTGCAGCACCAAAAATATTTTTGTTAAAATTAGTGAGGGCGTCTGAAATATAAACCTTAGTTGATATTCCTTCAACTCCTAGATGTTCGGTAGATAGCTTCTTCTTTCCTGTTTGGTTGAATTGCTTAATTGCTTTCATCAACTGTTGTTTAATTACGTTGTCTCGGAATTTAATCAATAAAGGTGGGTTTCCGCTTTTGCCCTTCCGGTAAATGTTAGCGATATCTTCTGTTTTAGGTGGGTTTAAACTTAGTGTCTTATAGAGTGAACTACATATTTTGCCAAAATCTTCTTTTTCTAACATCGGCAGGTTTCTTATTTCTATAGTGTTTTCTATTTGATTTTTTTGTATTTGATGAACCTGTAATTCCAGCTCCTTAACTCGTTGACGTGAAACAGTCAGGTCAGTTTCTAATATTTCAATTCTTTCATTCATTTTCTTTATGTTATCTGTATTAGCCTGTAGTAGTGTTAGAATTTCAGCATTTGTTTGCAATATTTGATTATTTTGCTGTTTCATTAAATTGATTTCCGATTGTAGTATATTTTTGAAAAATTCCATGAGGTCATTCTTTAGATCAAGTATTTGATCAATTTCTGGATTTTTTCGTTTTCTTAAATTTATGTTTCTAACAATTTGATCATGATCTTCTATGTATAAATTTGGTTCAGACGAGTACATCGAGTTACTGGAGGTAGGAGTTCGTTGCATCTTTATCTGATTTTCTTGCATATACTCTTCTTCAACAAGTTGTTTACTACACGTTATTTAATAACCGGTCGTAACTGACTTCAGCACTGAAAGCTATTAATGAACTCTAAACGTAAAGTGATAAGGTACAAACTCGAATGTATAATTTACTTATGTTAAAATAAAAACTTGACACACGTCTTGCTTCTTGAATGCTTTGGACGAGAATGAACGCTTGATCTCTGCATCGAAGTTGGACTTACCTAATCGGACAGTTTGTCCCAGGTATACGTACTCGTCAACAACTTCAAGCACAGAGTCTCCGATAGTTATTGGAGAAGGTACGACATGGACATTTGACATAAGTTTCGTCTTGTCCATGTTCATTTTTAGACCTACTTCCAAGGAAACTCTGCTGAGATCATTGAGCATTGCAGAGAGCTCCTCCGCGGTTTCAGCCATGATCACTACATCGTCGGCGAATCGAAGGTGAGTTATGTACTCGCCATTTATATTGATGCCTAGCCCTTTCCAATCCAGAACCTTGAAGACATCCTCCAGGGCAGCGGAGAACAGTTTTGGTGATATAACATCACCCTGTCTCACGCCGCGCTCTAGAGGTATTGGTTTCGAAGCCTGGCTTTGGAGTTGGACTGACATAGTGGCGTTTTCATACAGGAACTTCAACACTTCGATATACCGGTAGTCGACCTGGCACCGCTGAAGGGACTGCAATACAGCCGCATTATTGACACTGTCAATCGGATTTTTGGATGTCCTGCCGGAATACAGGAGATACTTTACCTAAGTAGCGGGGACTGACTCAGCGGGGGTGGCAGAGTAAAGCGGTTCCATCTTGGCGGGCCGCCGACCGAGAGAGCTGTTGGCCGTATCGCCGACTGCCGGTTCGGCATCCAGGGGCGGCACGACGGGAAAGAGTGCCTTAGTGCGTACCTCGTCGTGACGCCCCGCAGAACCCCATTCTAGGTTCTGTCCTCCAACTGTCAACCAGTTTTTTTTGAAGTATCGTTGAAGTTCAAGGATGGTTTATACGTTGAAAGTATAATCGTTGTTGCTGTAAAAGGTTCATGCATACGTCGCAGACAGAAACTAGTAGACTAATAAATACCCTAAAACAAGACATTTCAAATATTGACCAACAATGTAGTAGTTCGACCTTGTGCCAATAACCACATTTCGCACATTACCGCGACATTACACTTCGTCTGCAACACACTGTGTCAATATTTGATCATCTTGTTGTCATGATTTCACTTTTATCATCGAAAGCAAAAGTTTTGGTGGTAAGTGTGGGTTTATGAGAATCCAAGGT
Organism: Trilocha varians; assembly: GCA_030269945.2. Lineage (NCBI taxonomy): Eukaryota > Metazoa > Arthropoda > Insecta > Lepidoptera > Bombycidae > Trilocha > Trilocha varians. The sequence continues at coordinate 9,713,442 of AP028277.1, read as the reverse complement.
TTTAAAAGCTTTTGTTTAACTTGCACTGGATGTAACTATGTGCCAATATACACAACTATGTAAGGTCTGGTGGAATCTTGCGAGTTAAATTTGACCCGGGTACCGATTGAACTTTGCATGCAGATGTATAGCGTGACAATGCAATTATATGTATAATGGAGCTGATCTGATGATGGATTCGGAAGGTGGTCAAAAGAACTCCTGTAATAGACAAGACTGTGGGTAGAAAAGTTGATTGAATTATTTGAATTGATTAATTTGTAAGTGTATAATTTTATAATTGTTGTTTTGTAATGTTCCTTCTTAATTTAATTTATTTTATCTTTCTATTTAATTGATTAGTATAGTATTTTTCGTGATTGTTTAACTAGCATGCAGTTTATACCAGTAAGTGAAATAACACTCTGCATGATATTGTAAATGTTAAAATTTAGATTTTAAAGTGTATATTCTGTTGGTGTAACATTAAATAAATAAAGACAGACCCGTTTTGTTTTGGCTCGTTTTACTGTATTAGCTAGCACTCTCCTGCTACATGAAATCCAGTATTTAACGTTTTCTTTAAAACCAATGAATCTCTTTATTCCTATTTTGGCGTAAGTCTTCTGTCACGTGATCGTATGTGGTTTTCGTCGCTCATGGACCTCTGCAAGGCCTACCCGCTACCTACGACCTACCTATAAAAACCTTCTTAAAAAGGACAAGTCATAACTTTGAGACACAGACGAAGTATAAGAGTAACTCTACAGTTGTCTATAATCCATCTCCCCCATGTATTCCGATGACCATAGTTTCGATCTCGGTCAATGACTGCATTATCCAATTGTTGAAGTTAATACCCGCTGCCGGACCGACGCATAAATCTCAATACATAATAATAAGACACGTCTGGGAACTATAATGCATGTGAATTTTAAGTTTAGAAGCAGATTAGGTATTGGCTATGAAAAAAGAAGTATTTTTTTACAAATGATAACGATTGACGTCCATTTTTCGAGGATTGCACAAAAGTGATTGATTAGATCTTTATGAGATTATTATCCAAAATATTTGCTTTTTAACAAAACACATTGAGATCGGTTCGAAAAGAAAAAAAAACTTGAGAGGTGACATGGGACACCCGAATAGAACGAAGTTCCTTTCGATTAAAAGATATCTTATATTTTTTTTCCTAACGTAACGCGCGATACGGAACGTGTTTTAAAAGATTTTGATCACAGCGCCATCTAGCGATAATCATCTAAAACAAAAAAAGTGTCGTGACAACTTTTCGTAAGATTTTTTTCCGTCTAGCCCCCTTTCGATAACGCGCGATAAGGAGCTGCGTTCCAAATACACGAAAAAATCCACTTTGAATTATGAAATCATATTCACAGACCTTTAATAAATTTTAAAGAAAATTTTTGGAATACAAGCTTTTAAGATCCTGGATATAATGTAGCAGTAGACTTAGCTAAGACATCGTCACACGATGTACATCTGTGTTCAATCGGAAACCGGCTTACAAGATCCCACTCGAAATTACATAATTACATCCAGTGCAAATTAACATAAAGCTTGTAAAGATAACCTCTTTCTTTTAGGGAGTCAGTCAATACCCGTGCTACGTCAAAGTATGGTTTGACTGTTAACAAAATAAACTTCTCAAGCCCAAACATCCTTAGAAGACACTATAATTGCCCAACACACATTGCCCAATCCTTATCAATGTTGCAAGTGTGTCGTTAAAACAAAACACGTTTTATGGACAAAATAACACTAAACCCGGAACGAAGCGTGATAAATTTACAGATTTAATGAGTTTTATTATTAATAAAAATAATTGATAGTAATAGAAAATTCATTTATTAAAGTTATAATAAGCAAAGCCCGAAAAAGTCTGCTTCAGAATTTCTTTAAAGTTTTTTTTTTTTTTATTATGAGGAAATCACCGGATCCGGGGTATGTGGGAGTTGAACTTCACTAAAACCTCCAACCGCTCACACTCAGCGTCCGAACTCCGGCTGAGGCCAGAACCCAGCATGGGGTTATGAGGGACGGCGCGACGCGTTATGCCCAAGGCACGCTTACCCGTCGCGCCGCCCCCTCATTTCTTTAAAGTGACACTGGGAAACAGTGGTGAAATGTCAATTTTCTTGAGAGGATAATCGATATAAAAGATTTATGTATTTAACGAAAATTTTGTCAAAACTTGAATTAAATGATTGAAAACAAACATTAACTATAGGTAGCCCCCCTTTTTTTGAGTTGGAAGAAATCACTGGATATGTGGGCGGAGTTGAACCGCACTAAAATCACCAGACGCTCACTCAGCGTTTGAACTCCGACAAGGACAAGTCTTAGCGCTATGACTGTCTTTTAGCATCCAAACGATTATGTCGAGTATTTAGTGGTTTGTTATAATTGACCTAAGGATACAAAATGGTGCTTATGAAGTAGAAACTAAATAAGTTAATCCGCGACGTACTTTACCGTTGTCCACGTCAATGACCCCATTGACCGTCAAATCCTGACGTTTAGTGGCTACTGTCGCTTCTAATATTTATTTAGGATCCGGTTTCTATTTCCGGGTAAGAGAGGACATTACATGACAGATAGGAAGACAGAAAGAAGGTCCTTAAAATTATATAAGTTATAGAATCTAAACTAAATAATCAAACCACGGGCGGCGGCAGATATAGGTTAATCCACTCAATGCTGTATAAAATCGCGACAAAAGCCTTACAATTTGTCGTATTTGGCGCCAAAAAAAAGGATTTTGGTCTTTTAAGGGCGGTGGGATTTTATAAGCCTCGTGCCGTCACATTTTCTGGTTTAAGACAAGGTTTAAAACGACTCGTAACGCAGTAATGGAAAGTACAGATAAATCTGTACCGCAAGGAACGTGTTAACTATGTTTGAAGCTGTTTTAAATAAATAATTATAATGTTCGTGATCTTCTACTTTTCAACAACTTCAAAACATCAAAATCCATGAACTACATTCCGATTCAGAATAAAACAGTAATTATTACTAACATCATCAAAAACCAAATCGCTAATAAATTTATATTAAGAAATTTGAATATCAATGATATATGAATGATTTCGATTAACACATTCATTCAGTAAAGTTAATTAAATTTTACGGTATTCATTTTTATTGTTATTTGAAAAATACGGTTACATAGATATAAATAGAAGACGATTTCTTATTTCATCTCATCGTCTGTGTCACAATTATCGTAGGTTTTTTTAGAAATTTTTAGATTAAATTATGATTGTTTGTAGTGTTGATTGAGGGCGGCGTTTTGGTAAAGAATGTAGCCAAATGTAGCACGTAACGCGTCGTGCCGCTCCGCATCCCGTACTGGGTTCTGGCCTTAACCGAGGTTCGATATGAGCTCACTGAATGTGAGCGGTTGGAGGTTTTAGTACGGTTTAATTCCCACATATACCAGGGCGAGTAGGAATTTGGCTCTTTCTTCCAACTAAAAAAACATTTTTTTACATTTAATGTTTTTTTTTTTTGCGATACTGAATATTGCCTAGAACTTAAGTATTTTTAGTACGAATGTCGTTTTCTAAAGTTTATCTTACATGCGTATAATAAGCCGTTGACCTTCCGATTGAAATTCTTAAACAAAAACCAGTTTTGGACATATTTTTATTGGCAAGGTTTCCTTGAATATGAACTTATGTGAAGGTTAAAAATATAATAAACTTTCGCACGTTGCTATTAAAAGTTTAAATGAAAATCCGATTTAAAAAAAAACAGTCATTTTATCAAATCTTTTAAATCTCAAGCTCATTTTTTTTTGTTTAACCACTCAACTGGGAACATCACTTTTCGCTACATGGCGAAACTGGGAACTTCGTTCGGAATCACTATCGCGTTTGAGCGTCTTTTTAAAATCATTTTTTTCCAATAATCTTTAATTTAGATTTTTAATAAAACCCAATATTTTTGGAAATCCTTATTATTAAACTACGCTGTATTACATTTTCAGCGAAAATACATTATATCCGTAAAATATGAGATTATAAAAATGTAAACAAAGTAAGTTTTTTGCTCAATTTTGGCTCCTGTCACAGACTTGGTAAAAGGAAACAAACCAATTTTGTTGCTGATCCCATGATCCCAGTAGAGTGGTTAAATTAAATAATTCAAAAAGATTATAATAAAATCTTTTCGAAGTATAAAATTGGCACCAAAACTTCAAAAAGAATCAACAAGAAAATTGTGCTTCAATAATAGCCAGTACAACCTAAACATTTTTTAAATGAAACAGGCCAATGGCTACAAATTTTAAAGCCAAAGTTTTTTTAAAGGCAAACGGTTTGACAATGTAATGCCTAATAAGATTAAGTTTTAGTTTAACGAAGCATAAAATGTCCAGCAGTATCTGATTACCGTCGACGGTTACCAGGAATCGATTCAAGGACGACCAGTATCCGTGTATTACGCGAACTACTAACAATATTTATGAGTTCATAAATAAAACATAATGGTAATTATAGTGACATTAAGAATGGCAATTTTGTACTGAATCACAGAATGGAGACAGAAGTTAAGTTTATTTACAAAGCGTGCTTACTGCTTGCTTCTACTAAAGAAACGATCAACTTATATTTTACAAGAATGGAACAAAAACTAGCAGTCAGGTTTTTATCAAATTCATATGAGAATATTAAGTTCAAAGTAGTTTGCTTACTAAAAAAAGAATCGTCTAAATCGGTTAACCTACAAAATAAATACACGCAAACACGTACCTGTACCAATCCATTACTGCCCACTTTTGGGCTCAGGTTTAATCAGAAGAGGGATTAGACAGAGTCCACCACGCTTGCCTAGTGCGGATTGGGGACTTCACACATCTTCAAAGGATTTTTAGAACCCTTTTCCGATATGCAGGTTTCCTCACGATGTTTTCCTTCACCGTTTTTAGCCAGTGGTGTTGTGAAAAATTGCACATAAATCTTTTTCACGTTTAGATTTAGAGGTACAAGCCGGCCGGATTTGAACCCGCGACCTCCCGCATACGCAAACACGTACAGCGTAATGAAATCGATCGATGAAATCTTTTTCTTTATTAATTAACATTTTTAAACACAGATCCAAAAGTAACTGTTCGATCTTAAATGAAATAAACGAAAGCTCACGATGACCATCACATTTCATCTGAAATAAGAATCATCCAAATTGGTCTAGCCAAACCAAAACACACATGTAATAACGTGTCAGTAGTTTGTAGTACACAATAATATAAACTTGACTTCTGCTTGTGTTCTGTGGATCTTGCAATGAGGAAGGAAATATTTTTAATACCCTTTTGAAGTTATTTAACATTTGACAGTATTGTTATTGATTAGTGATGCTTTTAGCCGCGATATTGATTACATAACAATGTGCGATCTAAACAATTTTTTTTATTGCCATGTATTTTTATTTGTATTTTTATTACCTCTGGAATCAACATGGTGAACAACAAACTGAAACATTCGAAGCTTTGTATGTGTGTGAAAAATGTCTATATGTTGAAAACTGGGAGATGTCATGTTTTTAAATCTCCCCAAAAATCGGGTACTTCCCGTGTAAATCGTAGAATACAGACGTTTATTCGTGGTAATGGTTCTATGATTCGACAAATTCTTAATTATTTCTCTAATATTAATCACATCTTCATAAATGAAAAAAAAACGTATAATCATTTAACTTATTTATCGTAATGTAATATATAACACAATCACCTTATCTATACTATAATATTATAAGCTGAAGAGTTTGTTTGTTTGTTTGAACGCGCTTATCTCAGGAACTACTGGTCAGATTTTTAATTACATTTTTCAAATAAATGTCAATGTCATTGGTGGGCATGGATGTGTATGTACACGACTGGTGCGCCTTGGCTAAACTTCACCAACTTTGTTCCCCATGTACGTTCCAGAGGTAATAATTCTATAGATCTAAAAAAACTATATTTTGGATTTTTAACTGATAAAAGCTGCTTAAAATATTATTTTTTCCTTGTTCATTAACTTCGTCTCCGTGAGGAGAAAATTTTCTACACATATACAGGGTGTCCTAAAGATAACTCATACTTTTTCCAGATCAAATACAGGATGGATTTTTTTTTTTTTTCAGTTGGAGTAAATCACCGGATCCCCGCCCTTTTCTTTTTTTTCAATTTTATATTGATGCGCGCTATGATAGTCTCACATATATGATTTTGGAAAAAGTTTAACCGACTCCAAAAACAAGTGTTTCTAAGTTGTATTTCGATAGATCATTGACTTCAGCTGAGATAAAGTTACAAATCTGTTTTTTTTTATTGCCATGACGAGCCAACGGGCCACCTGATCGTAAGTGGTTACCGTCGCTTATGAACCTCTGCAATGTCAGGGGACACTGAGGTCGCTACCTACGACCTAACTTTAAGGACCCTCCTCAAGCCTCGTTTGAAGAAGGACAAGTCATAGCGCTCTAGGAATACCGAAGATGGGAGCTCATTCCATAGCCGGATGGTGCGTGGCAAAAAAGTGTTCCTGAAACGGACCGAAGGATGAACTCCACCTCGACGCCGGGTGGTACGGTAATAGAGATGTTGGAATCATCTCAAATACCTCCTCAGAGACATTCATATCCAAAATTTACCGAAATAAATTACCAAAATAACTTTTAAAATACTCTTACAGTTCATTCAATAGTTCTGAGAATCATAATATTGATATTATCGTATCAGCTGATCTTGTCATAAGTTTATACCGAGAACCTCCATTGAAACGTGTACAGAATAACAAAAGCATTCTCGTGAATGATTACATGATAACTTACTGGAATATTTACTAGACTTCCTGTGCTTAATTTCAATTAAATAAGGTTTTAAATTCAAAGTTTATTTATATAATACTAGATGATCCTTGCAACTTCCTCTGCGTCAAAAAAGGGTTTAGGCAGCATCCCAGCATTGTTAGATTTTAATAAGACATACAAACCTGTAGTACATCAATTTGTTCTATTATCAATAGTTTTGGAACGAAGTTCCTTATCGCGCGTTGTGAAAGGGGGCTAGACGGAAAAAATTCTTACGAAAAGTTGTCACGGGTCTTTTTTTGTTTTAGACGACTATCGCTAGATGGCGCTGTGATCAAAATCTTTTAAAACACGTTCCTTATCGCGCGTTACGTTAGGAAAAAAATTATAAGATATCTTTTAATCGAAAGGAACTTCGTTCTATTCGGGTGTCCCATGACATTTCTAAAGTTTTTTATTATTTGGGTATTTTTTAACTCCTTGGCTTACATTATTGTAGTGTAAGTTTTAGTACGGATCTCTATTTCACGGGTTCTTACCACGATTATTTTTAAATACGCGATCCCGATATTTATCTCATTTTATAAAAAAAAAAATATAACCGGTGCAGTAGTTTCGGAGCCTATTCGAGACAAACAAACAATCAAACCTTTCCTCTTTATAATATTAGTATACTTAGATATAAATGTATGTATGTATGTAGCTAGTCTTTGAAATTTTATTTCTGTATAAACATATTCTGTGTGTAAAGCTCATCGCATATGACACAGTTGACAAAAATGTCGTTCTGTAATTGAACGTACAGTCAGTGCATACGATAATAACGACACATTTAATTATATATAGCGAATGAAATCACGGGGCCACAGATACTTGCAGTTAAACCATTGAAGTTTAACTGGTGGTAACTCATTTATTAGAGATGCGAACACAAACTTATTCAGACACTCGCGGTTTTATATAATACTTTCATGCATTTCAGAGAGTCTTGTAGATACAGTGAGTGTGCTGTGTCGTGATGTGAGTTCGAGTTCCAGTGGTACTACCCAAAAGCGAACGAGAAAGAGGGTAGACAGATTTGTTTGCTCTTAAATCGACCCGCAGTATCCAGTCTTCTCGTGATCCTGGCGTTTGCAACAACAACGAAATATCGAGACAACTCAATTAATTAAATATCGTGGTAAGAACCCGTTTAAAATGCATGAAAGTATTATGAGAATACAAGTTATAAACGAAATGATCCTTACTAATATTATAAATGCGAAAGTAACTCTGTCTGTCTGTTACGCTTTCCCGCTTAAACCACTAAACCGATTTTGATGAAATTTGGCACAGACAATCTTTAGACCCTGAGAAAGAACATAGGCACCTTTTAATCGAAAGGGATGCAGACGAAGTTACGCGGGTCCACTAGTATAATATACGGGGTGTTGGTTCCCGGTGAAACAATACGTTCACAGCAAATAGTATACTTGATGTAGAAGCCATCCACCAAGTCTGAGTTTTTTAGGCATAATATATTCTAAGTTATAACTAATCAAAACTACGTGTAAATTGGTACATGATCAACCCTACCGTACTGACCTACACCAACAGCTAAAGACTTAAGCCGGTTAGTCACCTCCTGTACATTGTAATAATATACAGGACAAAAATCACATTCTAAACAGGATACATTTTTTTTGCAAGACTTTCAAAAAGGAGGTAGTCAATTCGTCGTTTTTTATGTTTGTTACTTGTTAACTATAGTTTGGGTGGACTGATTTGAATGATTCTGGTGTTAGATGTGTCATGTGGTCCCACTTCATTTTTTATATGATCGAACAACTACCTTTGGATCTGTGTTTAAAAATATCTATTTTTAACGGACAAGATTTCACGATTTGCTATGCGGACCGATTTCAATGATTTTTATTAGAAAACAGCCACTTTGGACATTATCTCATATCTGTACCAACCCATTACTGCCCACTGTTGGGCTCAGGTCTCCTCAGAAGAGGGATTAGGCATAGTCCACCACGCTTGCCCAGTGCGGATTGGGGACTTCACATATCTTCAAAGGATTTTTAGAATCCTTTTCCGACTTGCAGGTTTCCTCACGATGTTTTCCTTCACCGTTTTTAGCCAATGGTGTTGTGAAAAATTGCACATAAATCTTTTCACATTTAGATTTAGAGGTACTAGCCAGTCGGATTTGAACCCGCGACCTCCCGTATGGAAGGACGCGCTTCGACCACTACCCCACCACGACTAGTTTATCTCATATCATTTTTAAATAAATCTCATTGGTAGTTTTTGTGCTATGCTTGAGAAATGGAAGTCGGTCGTTTTGATTACTAAATATGATTACTAATTGTTCTATAAATATCTGCAATACCTATTTTGATAATAAAATAATAAATCACTATCGTATGATGCGACTGCTAAACACTTATACTGTGACTCACAGTACCAAGTGACTCAGTAAGAACACCCACAGACGAAAAATTTACAACTATTTATATTATTTCTTTGAATCCTGTTCATTCATATTTATAATAAATGTTTTATTCTTAGTATAGTTTTATTTTGGCGTGTATTATTACAGTTATTTTACCATAAATACTTTATACTGTTGCTATTTATTTATAGTTTTCCTTATTTTTTGTGCGAATTTGTCATCTTCGTTCGAATTTGGATACGTAAGCCTGTAACGCGTCGCGTCATCTCGCATAACCCGGTGCTGGGATTTAGCAGTAGAAGTTTGGCTCCCACATAACCAACTTATGAGACAGGAAGTCAAGATTTTTCCTCAATAAAAAAATCATTCCATAGTTTGACAGATTGTTTGCATAATACAAAACCGAACTTAATACTCATTTAGCACCAGACTTTTAGCCTGCAGGTGGTCTTTATGGGCGTCGAACCGCACTAAAACCGCCACTAAAACCCCGGCTGAGGCCCCATATTAATTTAATAAAGTTTATATTATAGGCAGTAGGCAGAACAACCTTCGTCGAACATCTGTCGGGAGTAGTTTTGCAACCGTCCCCCATTTATGGAGTTTGAGGTCAAAGTCAACATACGACCTTACAAGTGTTTACTTCGATGTACTTATTACTTGATATATCTATCTGCTTCATTTTTATAATCTTTATATTAACTTGCACTGGATGTAACTATGTACCTAACTCGGGTGGAGTCTTGCAAGTTGAATTTGATCAACTTCCTGATATCCCATTGAGCAAAAACTTGGCATGCAATACAAAAGCAGGGGGCCGGGACCGGGATCTCGCCCGGATTCTGGCCCCCTAAGAGTTTCGGGTCCCCAACGCATGTGAGTGCGAGCGGGGACCCAAGAAGGTGCCGTGTCTCGCTCAGCACGCCCTTAGCGTAAGAGCATCCGGGGGATGGTAGACCGCGCTCCCCGACCCACGCTGGTTCTGACCCAGCGGGGTATTCCGCGGGAGGGTGACACGCGGTCCCATCTTGGCGGGCTTCGGAGAGCCCGCCGACCGAGAGAGCCGGTGGCCGTATTCGCCGGCGGTTACCGGTTCGGCGTCCGGGGACGGAGCGACGGGAAAGAGTGCCGATGGCGTAACGCGTCGCGCCGTCCCTCCAAACCCCGTGCTGGGTTCTGGCCTCAGCCGGGGTTCAGACGCTGAGTGTGAGCGGTTGGAGGTTTTAGTGTGGTTCAACTCCCACATACGGATTCGGTGATTTCCTACAACTAAAAAAAAAACATATCTTAACTAGCTCTCGAATTCTCCACTGCATTCTCCATATAAATTTTAATACATAGCCTAGCCAAAAATACGTTTTTTCCTCTACCTATCCGACGATATCAAACTATCGTGGGTTGATAAGTTTTCGATCCGAAACTAGTACTAATAATATGTTGACATTAGCATAATAAGTATTTACATTTCAAGGCAGTTTGAATATCATTAGTACCCGCATTTAACTTATACTTGATTTGAGAATGCGTTCACGATTAGGAGAATTTAAGCTAAGAAAATGCTTTGTAATCTTCGATCAATTGACGATCCCAGGCTCACGGATCACTTGGAACCTTTGGGCTTGCGAAAAGACTTCGGGTCATCATATTGTACCGGCTGTTCCACGGGGAGTGTTCGGAGGAATGTCTTGTGGCAATGTAGAGGTCCATGAGCGACGGTAACCGCTTACGATCAGGTGGGCCGTTAGCTCGTCTGCCTACGTGGCAATAAAATAAATAAATAAAATAGAACATAAAATTGCATCAAAAACCGTCAACAAAATCAAGAAGATCCCTTTTTTAATCTCAGATTGCGCCCGACATTTCTTGTTATAGTCCGAGAGCTAGTGGAAATTTTTGGTAGGTATTTGATGCAAGGTGAAAACTTGGTCCATAGTTCTTCTGATATACCCCAACTCGGAACTGAAGACCTGGCTGCTGAGTAGCTAATCGGATCCGTACATTTTGTTTATTTATAAAGGGAGTATCAACAGATTAAAAAAAAAAGATAGAAAGCCCCAACAAAAGCTTTTTTGTTTTTATTTGGACGAAATTGCCGGATTTCCACCCGCTACGCGAGCGTTATATGTAAGAGTTGAAACCACACTAAAACCTCAAATCAAACTTTTACCCTTAATTTTGTATTTTATAAGCTAAATAAATAAATAGAACCTCCAACCACTCACACTCAGAGTCCGAACCCCGACTGTGGTCAGAACCCAGCACGGGGTTATACAAGACGGCACGACGCGTTACGCACTACGGCATTCTTTCCCGTTCCACCCTCCCACGGAATAACACCCCCTGGGTCAGAACCAGCGCGGCCTTCCTCCCGTTGCAACCGAATGAATGTATGGCAGTGATTTGAAAGTGACCCATGGACGGTGCATGTGACACCCGAATGTCATTTCGATTGGAACCGGCTGGCGACTGGCGAGCCGGCTATAACTCAATTAGTTTAATGCCAGCACAACGTTTCATCACCACACATCACTTTGTGCTGTTGCTACTGATTGTTCAGTACAATTTGTAAGCAATAGCGATTTATTAAGGCTTTTTTTTTTCAGTTGGAGGAAATCACCGAATCCGCGGGGCGGGCGGGGTATGTGGGAGTTGAACCGCACTAAAACCTCCAACCGCTCACACTCAGCGTCCGAACCCCGGCTGAGGCCAGAACCCAGCACGGGGTTTGGAGAGACGGCGCGACGCGTTACGCGCTCGGCACTCTTTCCCGTCGCTACGTCCCCTATAATATAGATCAAATATTCTACAGACACGCTTATAGTGTATAAATGGCTCCAACTAGCAAAAGAAATCATAAATTGGTTGTCTTTTGAAGTCATTGTCTGAATAATTTTAAACACATCTACTCAGGACAACACTGTGGTATGTATGTATAATTTATTTTAAATAACACTTTTTTAAGATCCTGAATATCATGTACCAGTGGTGTGCTAGATAATACAAGTAAAACGAGCCCAAACACGACGAACACGTCTATCTTGTTTAGCACAAGACTTTTTATGATCACCTTCTGTATCCAACATCAGATCAGCGCCATTTTGTTATATTATTGAATTGTCACGTGATATACATCTGCGTGCAAAATGTCAGCTTAATCGGAAACCTGGAAGTTTGTCCAATTTCGCTTGCAAGATTTCACTCAAACTTACATAGTTACATTCAGTTCAAGTTAATATAAAGTAAAAAATCGCTTCAGCTCATAACTCAAGCAGCGTTTTAAAACAAGCAATTGCGCAACCCTAATTAAACGAGCGGCGCTGAAGCGGGCGCTGATCGATCGCTTCACGCCTACACCGTGGCCCGATCCTTATCGACACCTTAACCTTGGACCACATCTAGAACAAAAATACAACCGGTACTCTTTATTCAAGGTTAAGTTTTCGATTCTATGAGTAGGTTTTTAGTGGGAGGTAATCGTAAGTTCTTCGTAGGGTATGTGGTAGTCGAACTGCACTAAATTCTAAAGCTCATATGCAGAGTCCGAAGTAAGGCACGCACCATCCGGCTATGGAATGAGCTCCCCTCTTCGGTATTCCCAGAGCGCTATGACTTGTCCTTCTTCAGACAAGGCTTGAGGAGGGTCCTTAAAGTTAGGTCATAGGTAGCGACCCCTCAATGTCTCCTGACATTGCAAAGGTTTATGAGCGACGGTAACCACTTACGATCAGGTGGCCCGTTGGCTCGTCTACCTACATGGCAATAAAAAAATTACGTATATTTTTTAAGAAGGTTTTTTTCCTGTTATCAAGATCTCTGATCTCTCTGTGTGTGTCACTATTTATCTAAAATTCAGTTTGTCATTTTCAGTTGTTGTTTTAGAGACTTAAAAGATCTAGAAACGAACCCACTTTGGTTTGGTACGTTACTTTGTTTGAGTAGAGTACCCACAAGATAGACCAACGACCTGGTCAGGGTAGCTGGTGGATGCAGGCAGGACCGGTCGTTGTGGTGAGATTTAGGATAGTTTTATGTCCAACAATGAACGTCTATAGGCTGATGATGATAAGATACTAAATAACGTTGAAGAACTTTATCAACGTGCTAAACGTAACCCGGCATACTTGTAATTAGCTTCACTTTCCACGATGTTGTTTTCAAATTTTCTAGTTCCATTATACTTCGTCACATAAAGAATAAACATTTCAATAAAGATACGATCTCTATAATAACAAGCTTTAATACTCTTGAATGAAATGATTTATGACAGAACTTGTGGTTTGAAGAAAAACATGCATATTTTGATGTTGTTTCAACTCTGACCCACTCTGACTCGCTGGTTACCGTTGCTTATGAATCTCTTCTATAGTGTAGAGGGTTCATCTCCTATACAAATTAAAAAAAGTATCTATCTCAATTTTGTGATTTATGATATTTTACTCTTTAAACTGAGACCCTCTGGCTAGATCTCGCCATCACAAAAAAAGTATCATCTAAATCGGGTTCCTTATATTTTGAAATTCGTTGTCAATAATGGTCAGTTTGTTTCATAAATAAATAAACAAGATAAGACTCATCATTTTCGTTCGTTTTCTAGATTTAATCACAGTATCTTAAAACCTTGTTTGTAAATTAAATTATTATTTTTCCATTACGACACAACAAGAAAGAAAGAAAAACATTCATTTTAAAACAATTTCCACCCAATTCCACAAAGGAACTAAAAGATAAAATAAATAAAAATGAATGCCAACTTACCAACAGTATGAAACACAGCACAATAACTATCCCACACTGTACTCGTCATTTGCACAAATAACACTATGGTTATCACATATGCACTATGTCACTTCACTTGTTAAAGTTTATATAAACCTGAAACAAAATAAAATATAATTAGAATGGGAATCTGGAATTGTGGTATTTCTTGAAATCTATGTCCAGTAGCGGCGCGACGGTAAATAATGCGTCACGCATCGTGCCGCCTCGCATAACCCCGTAGGCTCTGGCCTCTGCCGGGGTTCGGACGCTGAGTGTGAGCGGTTGGAGCTGGGCTGGGAAACTAACGATTTCCTCAAAAACCTCTCTACTGCTTAGGAGTTTTCTTAAACCAACGAGGTTTGCGCGGAACCCAAGACAATTGAGCTTTCCCTCGTGTTCCTGGGTTTCACTACTAAGAGTCATTACGGTGGTCGCCGCTGTGGATCCCCCTACACAGAAGTTACAGTCGCGAAAGGAGGACAAATACCCGAAGTCTTGTTTGAAGACGGACAAGTCAAGTTAACCACCTATAGATGATACTAGATAAAGCCAATTTTGGTAAATTCCCAGTAAGTTAAATATGGTTTATACACTACAGACTCCATAATACATTTTTGCTCGCCCCTTTGTAGCACCGACTGCTATTTATAGACCTTCAAGATAAGATATACTCAGCTTTCTGTTATCTTATAATGATAAACTCGAGAATTTTAATATGGAGGATACAAGCTTTTAAGTTTCTTACAATATTAAAAACTTGAGAGGTGTCAAGGGACACCCGGATGGACAAGTTCCTTTCGATTAATTAGTGAGGGAATTGTAATAAAATATTTTGATCACAGCGCCGTCTAGCGATAATCATCTAAAACAAAAAAAGTGTCGTGATAACTTTTTCATTAGAATTTCCGTCTAGCCCCCTTTCGATAACGCGCGATAAGGAACTTCGTTCCAATAATTTGTAATCATGTGGGTTGTGTGCTTCTTTGTTTATCATGGTAATTAAAAAACGAGCCAGAATTTGTATCAAAATTTGGTTTATTCCTACAATAGTTATTCCTATACTCAAACACACTTTTCATCGCTTTACCTTGCATATGGAAAAGGTATCATAATCGGTCCAGTCCATGTACTAACATAATTGTTCACAAATATAATTGAAATTAATTTGATATTTTCACTTGCACACTGGAACGGTAAACACTTACGATCAGACTAACACACATAAACCACATATAAACCCTTTGAAACTTCATTTTGTTATTCATGATGTATTTACCAAATATTTTAATTCCATCGCGCCAGGGTTAAAGAACGGTAACCAATGATGGTAACCGTCCGCTAATATACAACTTTTATTAATATTTGAGCAGTAACATTGCCCAAGATGTGTTAAAACTTCGACCGTTCCGTGGGTTTATTCTACTATACATGTTATTTTTCGTAATACCATTTTGTAATAAGACGTGTGGGAAAATAGTTATTAGGTGTATATGAGTTTTATTGGACTGATGAACGACCCACGCGATTGTATGTTGCAGTTAATTTAAGTGCAAAATTTACTGAAAAGATGGTCTGATTGTGTGAAGGATGATATGATGGTTTGTGATAATGATAGAAAGGAGTGAAATGAAATGAAATGAAATACTTTATTTTCAACATTGATGACGTACTCATTCTTGTTGACGTCAAAGTTACAAGCTACCACCAGTTCGGACACAAAAAATAATAATTGTAGCCACCGTCCTGAGAAGAACTGGCAAGAAACTCAGCGGGCATGTCTTTTTTCTTTTATGATCATATATTTTTTTTAAAGTATTTTAACAGTATTATACAATTTTACATTAAATATAAAAAAAAAATCGATAATGTTAATGAAATGACCTTGGCGAGCAACTCATTCCCAGTGGAGAGAGAAGACATTGCGCCGACCCCATCTAAATGAGATAAGGTATACAGAAAGATTCCCGAAGACTAATTCAGGATCGCGGGAAGTCACTGGATGGGGACAACGCAGGGCCGGTCGTTGTGGCGAGGTTTAGGGGAGGCCTATGTCCAGCTGTGGACGTTTACAGGCTGATGATGATTTGCAGAAAACAATTTGCATAGATGTGACTAGAGACCTATGTAAGTTCGGGTGGGATCGTGCTTAATAATTTTTCGTTTTTCCCTTATTCTAAGAATATATGATATGATAATATTTAATATCAATAATATAGATATCGAACAAAGATTTTGTAATAAATCACTAGAAATTGATGAAAACATTAAAATATAATATAAATTTCGCATATTTCTTCAAGTTGAGCTTATAATATGACAATATATAAATAAATATCTACTCTACATTATATAAAACTATAAACGAATGTCTCTATAAATCACATCCAATCACTAATTATAACTAATAAAGTAATAAACAGATCGAACATGACTAATAAATAACATTTAAAATCGAATAAAATTTAAAGTTTTACGTAATCGATACAGAACCATAAATAAATCGATAAAAATGAAATCGATATTATGCAAAGATTAATTAGTTTTATTGGCTGGATTTCAGTTCTTTTTATAGTAAGCGGTACTCTCCTAATGCTGTGTAAAATTCCAAGTATTTAAAAACGACACCACAAACCAAAGTCTCTAATGGCCGTTTTAAATTATCGAAATCGGTCCTGTTTGTCTGTCTGTACCAACCCATTACTGCCAACTGTTGAGCTCAGGTCTCCTCAGAAGAGTGATTAGGCATACTCCACCACGCTTGCCCAGTGCGGATTGGGGACTTCACATATCTTCAAAGGATTTTAGAACCCTTTTCCGACATGCAGGTTTCTTCACGATGTTTTCCTTCACCGTTTTTAGCCAGTGGTGTTGTGAAAAATTGCACATAAATCTTTTTCACGTTTAGATTTAGAGGTACGGATTTGAACCCGCGACCTCCCGTTCGGAAGGAAGCGCTTCGACCACTCAGCTACCACGAAATCGGTCCATTCAACCAAAATTTAAAACTTCGAATACCTCTTTTTAAAATTGGGTAAAAGTGAAATTTTAGTCCAGTTCTTCATCTGCCCATTAATATGTAAATTTTAATTGATTACACATATTAATAGCTGTTGTTTGTTCAAGATTATGTAAAATTGATTCTGATTAATTACTTTAGTATGTTGATTGATTGATTTCATTATAAATCTTCGAGATATTTGGAAATGAAATCGAATTAAAACAGAATTAGCTGACACGCGTAATTTTGGCTGTGTCACAAAAGATTCAGACAGCTTTGGCATTAAAGGCACAGATCGCTACTTCTAATCGCTAAATGTACTTCTTCTATTGATACGACCTTCCTAGCAAACTTACTTTTTACACATGTATAATTGGTTGCCTGGAAGAGATCGCTTTAAGCGATAAGGCCGCCCAATGTAACACTTTACTGTACTGTTTTTTATGTGTTTCTTTTGCAAATTTTTGTGGTGTTCAATAAAGAGTTTCTATTCTATTCCATCGCTAAAACCAATGTTTCTTTATAATAAAGTTGTTTATGCAAAAAAACTTCACACTCGTTTGAAACCATTTGGTATTTCGTTTGTTTGTTGTTGAAGCGCTTATGAAACTCAATATTATAGTACCTACAAAATACTGCATTTTGCGGTTAATATCAAGGCTAAATATACCCAAAATATTGACAATAGTATCCGAATACCATGTAGTGGTCCAAGAGGGGTGGGCCATATAAAGTTTGCATTTTCCAAAAGTTCGACTGTCATGTTGGCTGTGTGGCATGTTGCGCCATCCTGTTAATACCAAATGTCGTCCATGTCTCTTTTCAACTTTTGGAAACATATGTACCAAGTTTTCAGCTTGCCTCAAATACCAACACAAAATTAGGCACTAGTTCTCGGGCTATGTGCGACATGTAATCGATAATGCATGTATTTATTTTCTGTATGAACCGATTTAGATGATTCTTTTGTTAGGAAGCAGTCACATTGTGTATCTCATATATAAATTTGATAAAGATCTGCCAGTTAGTTTTTGTGCTATGCTTGAGAAATGGAAGTCGGTCGTGTTCATTTTTGCAATGAAAAGGTTATTTTATTTGATAGATAACGGCCCCGCTTTGCCCTGGCATTGCAGAGATCCATGAGCGACGGTAACCGCTTACCATCAGGTGGGCGGTAGGCTTGTGTATCTATCTAGCAATAAAAAAGATAACACATGACTTGTCCTTCTTCAAACGAGGCTTGAGGAGGGTCCTTAAAGTTAGGTCGTAGGTAGCGACCCCTCAATGTCCCCTGACATTGCAGAGGTTCATGAGCAACGGTAACCACTTACGATCAGGTGGCCCGTTGGTTCGTCTGCCTACATGGCAACAAAAAAAATAGTATTTATGTAATCAATATCGCGACTATGAGCATCGCTAATCAATTACAATACTGTCAAATGTTAAATAACTTCAAAAGGGTATTAAAACTACTTCCTTCCTCATTGCAATATCCACAGAACACTAGCAGAAGTCAAGTGTGCAATTCAGTTTAATATCGCGTTTCGATAGCCAACTTCCAAAACACGTAAATGACAACTGGTAGGCCAACGTTCAAACAGTCACATAGTTTTAATGCCGGCTAATGCATACAAAACCTCCGTTTACATGTTGGTCGACCGTCACCGTCATTTGTTTTTTACGTATGTTGGACGTTGGCGTGTCAATATGGAAACGTAGTCTTATACTAAAATTATCATAAGCAAGATGACTAGCTGACAACTTCGTCTGCGTCACAAAAGGCAACAATATATTCTATAGCCTTCCTTGATAAATGAACTTTCCAAAACTGAAAGAATTTCTGAAATCGGACCAGTACCTATAGCTTAAGAGCCTATTCGAGGCATACGAACCTTTCCATAATAGACTGACAACTTCGTCTGTGTCACAAAATGTTATTTCGATTTCGATTTACAAGTTATTCGCAGAAAAATGTGCTTATTTACGAAGTCTCGTTAACCACCTTTTAAAAATCACTAATTCTCTACTATATTATGCAAGTATTAAATGCATAAACCTTCCTCTTGAGTAACTCTATCTATTTAAAAACCGCATCAAAATCCGTTGCGTAGTTTTAAAGATTTAGGCATAGGTACGTAGAGACAGACAGCGTTCAGTGACATTGTTATATTATTTAGTACTAACTGACCCGCGCAACTTCGTCTGCGTTACAAAGGGGTTCAAACAGTACTCGCAATGCCGTCGAGTTATTATTTTCGCAGCCCGCAGTGCCCCACATATTCATTGCGTTTTATACTCGTAATAACTTCTAAACGAAAAGTCCGATTGGAATAAAACAAAAATTAATTTACTTCTACATTAATACTCTTGATAACAAAATACTTAATTTGGATAAGGGTTAATATAACGATACTCATTTAACGTTAAATTCAATCTTGGGACGAAAAAATAATTTTCATAACCATAAAAGCGGTTACTGTGACTAAACTATGATAGTTAGATATAATATGCTGTCGCGGACTTTTTGTTTGTCTTCAAAATACCTAAAAACCCGTAGTACATCATTTTGTTCTATTATCAATAGTTTTTACAGCGTACGCATAAATAGGTTTTCGATATTTCACCTCGTCTTACAAATTCGATATTTTCATACGGATCCCTAATTTTTTTCAAAATAAAATATAGCCTATAACCTTCCTCGATAAATGGACATTTCAACAGTGAAATAATTTTTGAAATAGGACCTGTAGTTTCTGAGATTAGCGCGTTCAAACAAACAAACAAACAAACAAACTCTGCAGCTTTATAATATTAAGTATAGATTGTGTTTGTCATAAAATTTGCGTT
Organism: Trilocha varians; assembly: GCA_030269945.2. NCBI lineage: Eukaryota > Metazoa > Arthropoda > Insecta > Lepidoptera > Bombycidae > Trilocha > Trilocha varians. The sequence goes on along the minus strand of AP028277.1, from coordinate 9,693,607 downwards.
TTAAATCACTATATCTATGAAAAACCGCATCAAAATTCTTTTAAGACTTCAGCATACGTACAGACTGCGGGAACGGACTGCGTTTTATACTATGTATTGATTTTACACATAATATATGACACACAAATCTTCTTCATAAGTGACTCTATTTTTTTAAAAACCGCTTCAAAATCTCTTCTTTACGATTTCAGTATACATAGACATAGACATAGTTTTATTTATAGTGGAAACACACACATATACGTATAACATACAGACAGAAACCAATCCGCACTGGGCACCAATCCGCACTGGGCACCAATCCGCACTGGGCAAGCGTGGTGGACTATGCCAATCCCTCTTCTGAGGAGACCTGAGCCCAGCAGTGGGCAGTAATGGGTTGGTACAGACAGAAACTACTTTGTTTTACAGTACTCGTGTGAAATTTATACAGATAAAAATAGCAATCAGAAAATCGCAGACAATGAAAACAAAAAACAGTGGTCAAATACTGACCCCACGACATCTAATCCTGGAACAAAAAGCAAGAACATTGACGCAAACTTATTTATATATCTATATATCAGCAGCTACTGGAATATAGTCTTTATGTGTATAAAAATAAGGGTGTCGGTCCGTCTGTATTCTTGTAGACATATATGGATAGCGGCCGTGAGTGTCTGTGACTAATCAGTGGTTTTGGCCTTGCTTGGCGCTTGTCGACTGTTTTAACATGTTTCTTACTTATATTACTGTGGATTGAGGATGTTAATTTTTACAAGCTTTATATTAACTTGCACTGGTAACTATGTAAGTTCGGGTGGAATCGTGCGAGTTAATTTTTCAAACTTTTCGTTTCCCATTGAGTTGATATTTTGCACGCGGATGTATATCGCGTGACAATGCAATATTATGACTAAATGGCGCTGATCTGATGATGGATTCGGAAGGTGGTCATAGGAACTCTTGTGCTAAACAAGATAGACCTATTTATTGTGTTTGGGCTCGTTTTACTTGTAGCACTCAACTGCTACATAATATCCAGGATCTTAAAAGCTTGTATTTAAAAAGTTTACTTTAAAATAATTTTTTTAATATTATTTGGGTACTAGTGTAATTTCGTCTGTATCACATTAGCGAAAATTGTATTCTCGTATATAATTCACTTTATTATTGATGCAATTAAATGTACTTAAATACATGCTCGCTGAAATCGCCGAGCTCTTTTTCTCCGACTTCCACAAAATCAAGGATGGACCGATTCGGATGATCCTTTTTTCAAACCGAAGAATAATTTCCAAGCAACATTAAAAGAAAAAGCTTTTTCTAAACCATTCTTCATACCCATCAAAAGCATTCGAATATTCGCATTTTCAAATCACGAATACTTTACATCTCTAGTACGATCTTCTAAGTAATTCAAACAAAACCAAATATGGTCGTATAACCAATAAATGATTGATTCGTGTCAATTACGAGCATAACTCATAAGAATTTTGTAACATATTATGTAAAACGCCCACAGAAACATACAAATATTAGAGAAAATCGATTTTGAATAATATGGAAAAGCATGTTTATTAGTGAAATTGTTAGTTTAAATTAACTTAACGTCTGTTAAAACGCTGGGAGGTTTGTTATGTAACTAATAAGGTGTAATTTACGACCAGTTTTGAAATGATATACTAGTTTTATAATAAATCTTTTTTGAACATTGTTTCTACAAAAGTATGCTGTATTGTAACTTTGTATTTGTGGCTTCTAGAGTACATACAACATAATTTTAGCGAAATTAGTTATTCGGTAACATGCTTAGGTTTGAAACCTTATTTTCATACTAAACATCGAACATTCATCACCTACTTATGGACTTGTACATACTATTACTTATACGTACGTACCTTTGTTGTCTCCTCCCACGATTTTATTAACCCACCCAAGCTCTCCCAAAAAACCAATCAATCTCTGGCCCTCGCGCCCAATAAAAAACTTTTGTTAAACATTCACATATATTTTACGAATTTACAACAAAATGCCAATATTTATCATATCCCTAGCATACACATTAACTTATTACAAAAGTATGTCTCTCTTCGACTGTCACATGTTGGAACAAAGCAGATAACAACAAAACGTCTTTCGGAAGCTGAAACTAAGGAAATATACTTCACATTCTTGGTGAAATCAAAATCAATGTCAAAACAATCTACACGTGCCATTTAACCCTTAAAACTAAAACACATCAACACCGGTGGTCCATCTTCAAAACCAATTAAAAAATAATAATCACAATAAGAAATATTTAAAATGCCAACGAAAAAATAACCTAAAAAAACCTAACTAAGCTCTGCATTTTTGTACGCCACCACGTTAACGGTAAAATGAACCTTACGTGTACGGAATAAAGAATGTATTTGTCTGTACGTGTGTCTGATAGTCCAGGAAGCGAGTGACACTTATGGAATTCGAAAATAGATTTGAAGTTATGCCGCGAAATTGGGTGAAACGGTTTCAAAGTAATATTAATATTTAAAGTAGCACGCGTAGTTATTTTACAAGCTTTATATTAACTTGCGCTGGATGTAACCATGTAAGTTCGGGTGGAATCTTGCGAGCTTTTGACAAACTTCCCGGTTTCCGATTGAGCTGAAATTTTGCACGCAGACGTATATCGCGTGACAATGCAATAATATGAAAATGGACAAGATCTGATGATGGATCCGAAAGGCGGTCATAGGAACTCTTGTAACTCTTAATGATTATATAAATGACTGCACAAAATGGGAATGAGGTGCTCGTCCCGGGCCATTTCAATTGATACATTTGTTAAAAACAAAAATATTATAATACAAAATTTAAAAAAAAAAGAAAAAAAAAACATATTAAATTAAAAGAGACATGCCCGCTGAGTTTCTTGCGCTGGTTCTTCTCAGGACGGAGGCTTAATTTTAGCGAACTGGTGGTAGAACTTTTGATTTTATTTTGTCATTCAAAATGTATGTGTGTCCACGTCTAATTTGAAATAAATGATTTGACTTTGTGCTAAACAAGATAGACCCGTGTTTGAGCTCGTTTTATCTATCTTAGCCAGATCTTTTTTTTAATGCAGGTCCCAGACTACTCAGCAGCCAGATCTGCTGTTCCGAGTATATCAGGAGAACTATTCACCAAGGTTTGGGCTTGCCTTGAATACCGACCCAAAAATTGCCATTAGCTGTCGGGCTATTGGTCGTTTTCATTTTAGTAAAAGCAATACTTGTGTATATTTCGTGTGAAGTTATATCTTTACTATTTAAGACTACTGACACAAATAAATGTGGGATTAACTTACTTTTATAAATTTTACTATTTTATATTCCGTCGGTTTGTTTAAAGTTAACATCACAAAGGGTTTTTGAATAATTTATAAGGTCTTATGGGTTTGTGTGATATTTCAATTTTTTATTGGCCATTTATAGCTTTCCGTTTTACGTGTAATTGATACTAATAGGAATAACATGGTCAATTTTTAAATGTTGTCAATATTGAGGGGAAGATCTCTTTAACTCTCTTAAAAAAACAATCTAGCACCTACTTAAAAAAAAAAACAATTATCCAGAAATTTAATGACAATTATTCCTTGTTTCTTGCGAAATTTAAGTAAAAATATCTTCAAAATCGGTTCACCAAAATTTTTTGTTTGGACAATTCTTAAATCTGAGCTTTTTTAGAAGTATACTCTACATCTCTACATTTTTAACAAAGTAATATTTATAGTATAAGGATTCCAAAATAATACCATTTACTACAATCAGGCTCAAGTTTTAAAGATAATTTTCTAAATAAAATAGGCATAAAGTTTTATTATTGAAATTCATTCATAACAAAACTTATTACGTCGTAAAACAATAGAGGCTGCAGAACGAAATAATCTACATACATAAATAAAAAATATAAAAAAAAAAAACAAACTAAGTAATATTATTATCCTTAAACACTATACTTCTCCTATCATAGACAGATGACCCCATAAAACTAAAAAAGACATGAAACCGAATTTCCCACCAAAAACCTTCAACTTAACCTTGACTAGTAACTAAAAACACTATTTATTAACTAAATAAACATTAAAATACTCACTTAAACAGTAAAAAAGTGTAATCCAATAAGTTTTTAGTAGTTATAATCACATAAACACACGCGATTCGGTTGTAAATAGCGAAGAGACGTGCGCTCTCGCCGCGAGCTCAAGTCGTACTGCCTTTGTCCTTCTGATTTTACTTTCACTAGAACCACAGATGCTAACAGAAGGTAAAATACATACAAATCGTGGTAAATGAATGCACTACTTGTTGATATGGACAACTGTACTGTACTGTAAAAACTATTGCTCACTGCTGGGCTCAGGTCTCCTTAGTAGCGGGATCATAGTCCACTATGCTTGCCTAATGCGGATTGGGAACTTCGTGATCTTCGAAGGATTTTAGAATCCTTTTCTAGTATGCACCGTTGGAACGAAGTTCCTTATCGCGCGTTATCGAAAGGAGGCTAGACGGAAATTCTTACGAATAAGTTGTCACGACACTTTTTTTGTTTTAGATGATTATCGCTAGATGGCGCTGTGATGAAAATATTTTAAAACAATTCCTTATTTTGTTTTATATGATTAATGCTAGATGGCGCTGTGATCAAAATATTTTATTTAAGTTATAATAATTAGTCTCTTTAGAAGAGAGAGAGAGAGAGAGACAGACTTTTTAAAAAAACTAATTATTATAACTTAAAAAATAAAATTTTACAATTCCCTCACTAATTAATCGAAAGAAACTTCGTTCCATCCAAGTGTCCCTTTACACCTCACAAGTTTTTTTTTAGTCAATTAAGATTTAGAGGTGTAACTTTTCCTACCAGTTTTACCTATTTTCTCTTTATTGTTTTGTAGGTAGACGAGCTTACGGATCATCTGATTGTAAGCGGTTACTATTGCTCATGGACTTGTACATTGTTGAGACACTGCGGGGCCGTGATAACGCTTAATTTATTTTATTGCCTATGACACTAACAAATATCTTAGCTTCCTTTTAGTAAAATAATTTCCGAAAACGGTTTCCCATGAGCGACGGTTACCACTTACGATCAGGTGGCTCGTTGGTTAGTCTGCCTACTTGGCAATAAAAAAAAACAACGTCACAAACATTACGACATTACCTCTTAATAGTATATCTATTTCATATCGACAATACTTAGAAATGTGTCAAACTGTATAAAAACTAATTTCAGATCAAAAAACCGAGTTTTACTTCTGTATCAAATATTCTTTGTTATAACAATATTATGCGGCCGGGTTAAAAATGTTTGTGGTAGATAATCGTAATTACAGAATGACGTAATTTCAATTTAGTCGGGTTTTAAAATTAGTCCTTTGGCGCCATGTTAAAGGTATCGTACTACAAGACTGTTTTTTTTGATAAATCGTAAACAATGGTGTCGGTGTGAACGGTTGAAGGTTTTAGTGCGGTTTAACTCCCACATACCTACCGGGTGGTGTGGAAGTTCGGCGATTTCTTTGTACTACAACCATCCATTACTGCCCACTGCTAGGCACAGGTTTTTTTTATTGCCATTTAGGCAGACGAGCCAACAGTCAACCTGATCGTAAGTGGTTACCGTCGCTCATGAACTTCTGCAATGTCAGGGGACACTGTCCCGCTACATAAGAACCCTCCTCAAGCGTCGTTTGAAGAAGGACAAGTCATAGCGCTCTGGGAATACCGAGGAGGGGAGCTCATTCCATAGCCGGATGGTGCGTGGCAAAAACGGACCGTGTATGACCGCGGTGGTTCCATATAACAAGAATGAACTCCACCTCGACGCCGAGGTGCGATGAGGTTTCCTCAGTAGAGAGATATAGTCTACCACACGATTCCAAATGCGGATTGAGGACTGCACATATCTTTTTTTTTCAGTTGGAGGAAATCACCGGATCCCTGCCCGCCCCGCGGGTGGGGTATGTGGGAGTTGAACCGCACTAAAACATCCAACCGCTCACACTCAGCGTCCGAACCCCGGCTGAGGCCAGAACCCAGCACGGGGTTTGGAGGGACGGCGCGACGCGTTACGCGCTCGGCTCTTTCTCGTCGCGCCGTCCCCACTTCACATATCTTGGCAGGTTTTTAATCTTTTCCCAATATGCAGGTTTCCTCACTATATTTTCCAACACTATGTTTACCTAGTCCATAGTAGCATAAACTGTTAAGATTTAGAGATTAAAATCGATTATAAGACAAAAAAAGTACAAATTTAAACAAATCGATATTGGTTTTCATTGACCTTGCTCTTAATAATGCATTACATATTATAATTATATGACTAATTGTTTACAATTAACATATGTTTTACTTTATATAGAGAATTTACGTTTCATTGAAGATTCTACGACTCTATATGACTCTACCAAGAGTTTCCGACCAATTACAAAAATAGGTTTTACGAGAAATAATACTTACTAACTAATATTTTTGTAAGCTAGTACTTGCTGTTTTTAGTTATTTTAAGTTCGTGTATATTTTATCATGAGTACAATAATGTAATAAATAAAGTCGTGATGGCTAGTGGTCGAAACGCTTCCTTCCCAACGGTAGGTCGCGGGTTCAAAACCGGCCGGCTTGTACCTCTAAATCTAAATGTGAAAAAGATTTATGTGCAATTTTTCACAACACCACTGGCTAAAAACGGTGAAGGAAAACATTGTGAAGAAACCTGCATGTCGGAAAAGGATTCTAAAAATCCTTTGAAGATATGTGAAGTCCCCAATCCGCACTGGGCAAGCGTGGTGGACTATGCCTAATCCCTCTTCTGAGGAGAACTGAGCCCAACAGTAGGCAGTAATGGGTTGGTACAGTAATTGTAAGCTGCTTTTTTATGAAATAGTTAGAAAACAAAGAGCCTCTTTAAGCATCTGCTTAATAAAATAAAGCCTGTGATGTGATAAATGTTTTTAAATCCAGAAAGGCACAACAACTTTTTGCTTTCTTTGTCTTACGTTTTTTCTCAAAGCAAACAATTGTAATTTAAAAAATTCAAGAATTCTCAACCAATATATTTATTTGTAATCAAACTACAAATCATACAACTTTGATAAAAACTGCTTTTAATCATAGAATTATTACATCTGGAATCAACATCATGAACAACAGAATGAAGCCAATTTAAAGTGCACCGATCGCGCGTAACAACACGATGTTTTGAATCAACATCATAAATAACAAAGTGAAATTTTAAAGAACTTATGTGTACCTATGTAATATTTTATTTGTGTGTTAAACAAATTGAGTGTCATCGGTACACTAACGCAGAATATCGTGTAGTTACGCGCGATCGGTGCACTTTAAATTGGCTTCATTCTGTTGTTCATGATGTTGATTCCAGATGTAATAATTTTATGCTTTTAATAAATAAACATAGCACAAAAAGTAGCTTCCTATTATATCTTCATAAAATAAATTCAACACCGTACACGAAAAAAGAACCATCCGACCCGACAAATAATAATATTTAAGCCAAAATATTTCCAATTTTCTATAACAATAAATAAACATTTAGCAACACCTTGACACTCGTTGTATGCATAGGTGTGCAGACAACATGGCCGCCACGCATTGTTCTAAATTATATAACTTTGCAAATTATATGTGTTTACGTTTGAAAAACTTGCGAAACTGCCAGCTGTATTGTATGCAGAATGCTACTGTACTGTACTACTGTACTAACCCATTATTGCCCACTGCTGGGCTCAGGTCTCCTCAGAAGAGGGATTACGCATAGTCCACCACGCTTGCCCAGTGCGGATTGGGGACTTCACATATCTTCAAAGGATTTTTAGAATCCTTTTCCGACATGCAGGTTTCCTCACGATGTTTTCCTTCACCGTTTTTAGCCAGTGGTGATGTGAAAAATTGCACATAAATCTTTTTCACATTTAGATTTAGAGGTACAAGCCGGCCGGATTTGAACCCGCGACCTCCCGTTCGGAAGGAAGCGCTTCGACCACTCGGCCGCCACGACTTCAATTAATTGTTACTACTGTATTAATTGTTATATTTTTGACTTACTTCCCTAAAGGAGGAGGTACTCAATCTGTCAGTATTTTTATTTGTTTGTTCCTTCATAATTTTAGTTTGGATGGAACGATTTGAATGATTCTGGTGGCAGATGAAAGGCGATAGTCATCATGGTGTCCCTTTTTTTTAAGATCGAGTACAAGTAAGAACAAGTACATTCGGAGCTATGTTTTATATATTGTATCATTTTTAGTTCTACATAAACCGAATTTTATGACTATTTTTTAACTTTGAACATTATCTCTTAAAATTATATAAAGATCCAACTTGTAGTTTTTATGCTATTCCAAATTAAATAGTAATAATACAGGGTGATTTCCTAGTGAGGGTGCATATTGAAGGTCATGATAGCTGATGGTTATATACGACTAGTAAAAATATTATTACCAAAGAATATGGCTTAATGCCTTAGTAATTGCAACTTAAAAATATCTAACATTCTTGCAAAATGATGGTTTTTCGACAGCTGATAGGTGTGGCGGAGGTGTGAGGTGCGCGAGATCACTAGAGGTCGTTAGTCAACACTCTTTTAGCCGAAATTGTTTATGTTTGAGGTACATTTGCCGAATTTAGATTTTTAAAAAAATGTAATTTTACCTATTTTTTGTAATATTCCGTATTAGAACAGAGTACTCATCACCCTCGTGCATTATGTACCTTCTTTAAAAAATCATCCTTCATATTGAATCAGAATCGATTTTAATTGTTTTACAGATCTCTTCGTTCATAGTCGGAAATAGTTAACGCCAGGTAGCGCCTCTCGTCTCACACAAACACATTTTAAGTTCAAGGCTTTCATTCCGATTCGAAACTTGTTGTTTCTCCCAAAAACGGTATAATGTCACGAACGGGAGGGATTTTATGATGTTTAGACTGTACGATTTTTTATTCGGATTATGTGATACGATTTTTTGGTATTTATTTAGTATATGTATTACATAGTACATTTTGAAGGAGGGTTATAATTTGATTCCATTGCCGAGTATAAAATTGGTTCAAATTCGTCTAAATTATCTCCAAAAAACCTTTAAATATGGACAACAGAATATTGACTGACCTCGCCTGTCGCCATTACCTGTTGAGCGAAAACCATTTTGCAGGATTTTATAATATATTTCATTGGGGTTTACTAAAGCGTTACACCATGTTCTTTTGTTATAACATTATCATTAAAATACGGCAAACGGACCAACTGATAGTAAGTTAGTATCATCGCTCTTAGAGCTCTATAATGTTGGATAACATTACCTGCCTTCTTCAAGCCTAGTTTGAAAAAGAATTAGTGTGAAATGTAACTGTATTTACTAGTACCATTTCAATCGAAAACTAATAATCCCCTCAATTTCATGTTGGTATTAAAACAAAATTCTTTTTTTAAAACATCCTTATCATATAAAACATCTATAATGAGTACTCGAATTAGTAAAACGCAAAATGTATCTTTAATTGTACAATGAGTCATTTTGTCGTAAAAATAACATCGGAACTGTTTATACAAATGTGCACAAACTTAAATAAAAGCGCTCGTGTCACATATGTTTTAATAACATTCATTATTTTAGATAACATTTTTAAATGCATATCTTTGTGTACTAATTTAGTCTATTAATGACTTGTCCTTCTTAAAACGAGGCTTGAGGAGGGTTCTTAAAGTTAGGTCGTAGGTAGCGACCCCTCAGTGTCCCCTGACATTGCAGAGGTTTATGAGCGACGGTAACCATTTACTATCAGGTGGGCCGTTGGCTCGTCTGCCTACAGGATAATAAAAATAATAATAATAATATTACGGTAGAGAGTGACTTTGTCGATGAATCTCAGCAATGTCTGAAGTGCTACCCTTTAAAGATCCTCTTATAAATCGGTAATTGTAAAATTAAGTAAGTTAACGAAAGTAAATAATCTGACGGTCCACCTGATGACAAACGTCACCATAGCCCATGGACCTCAGTATTATTAGAATTACTATAGCTTATCTGCCTACACCAGGCAATAAAAAAATTAGATCATTGCCTGTAACTTTAATGTTGTGAAACTTCTTAATAATGAATCAAAATGTTTAGTTATTATTATTAAAGCTTATTAAGGATTAAACTTCACTACCCATTAAGTCTTATTAATTATCAAACTTTATCCATTTTGTAATTTATAAAGAGATCATCAAAAATAAATCGTAACGACAAACCGTAAACGTAAAAATCGTAAGCTGTAAAAAGACTTGAACTTAAAAATAAAGTTAAGGACACAATATAATTGTATTTTATTCAGAAAATTATTCCGTTATTGCGATATTCAATTAAATTGAACGAGTTCATTAAACTAAATTGAAAAGTTCCAATAAATGATAATACACCGAATCAATAATGGAATTTTTATTTTTGACCGACATCTTAAAAGGTGGAGACACTTATTATTAATTCAGAGTATTTATGTAATAAAGGAAACCAAAACTACAATATTAAAACAATACACATTTTAATTCCATGAGTTTTAATGAAATTGTAGAAGTAATCTTAAATTAAATTATTAAATAACTTAAAAAATATTAATTACATTTCCATTCATTCACTTTTTTTTTACATTCTATTTTTAAAAAACATCTACAAGAAAATAAAATTTAAAAATACAATATAAAAACAGAGGGCCACTGAAGGCGGAGTCTACGACCCAAGCCATCAGGAACCTCCTCACAAAACGCGCCGTGTCAAGAACGACCGCCTTCTGAATCAGGCCCCTTACCAAGCCGGGGAGCGAAAGCTTCTCTAGATGTCGGTCGAAGCTTTTCGCTATTAGACCGTGCACAGATACAACGATCGGAACAATGATGGTCGATTCAACATGCCACATGTCGGTCACCTCGTGGGCCAGGTTCAAATATTTAATTACATTATTAATATAACATATTAGTAAACCATTCCATATTAATTAATTTACGCTAAATAACAATTTTAAATAAAACTGTGATGCTAAGCTCATTGATACCCACTTCCCATAAGGTAGCCCTTAAGCTTTTCTTGACACTACAAGAAAAAGACAAGCTGGACAATATCTGCTCTTTATAACTAAGCCTAAGAATATTTTTTGATAAATAAATGGTACTAAATTTGTTGAAAGTAATTTACCTAATTACCGTACCACTTTTTCTACTTGGGTAAAGTTTCCCCAGGTCTCAATCTTACCACCTCTGGATGATTGACATCACCATTACCTCTTACCACATAAACTGTCCTAAAATCATCATTATCATTCTGTTTCTTTACATATATATTATATTTATTATCGTATATATAATCTCTGTAATCCGGTTTCTCATAAATATTATTATATGTTATATATTTATTATTTTCTGGAAAAGAAACTGCTTTTCCTGTTCTGGTGTTAGAGTATGTGTTGGAATATTGATTTGTGTTAGGTTTGTATGCAAAACGTTCGGGATCATCTGGAAACTTCAAGCTCTTCGTCTCTCTAATTTTACCTCCATTCAAATCATCTTCTCCATAAAATTCATTATATTCCTCAGGAAACCTGAAGAAACTATCGCTATCTCTGTTCTTCTCAACATAATTCCCTTTAGTCGGTTTATTCTGTATCCTCTCCTCAATACTGTTGTCTCTTTCACTTTGAAAACCATACGAGAATGGTTTCTCTTGATAATTATCCAATTGGTCACGTGGTAGTAACCCATACTGCCCAGATAGATGCTGATAAAGTTGCTGTACATTCTGACCCTGGGGCTGAGTTTGAGGCGCATTGAAAAACCTGAAAAACCCTCCATTGTGGTTGTTTAAATAGTGGACCAGCTGCTCAGGGTCTGTGGGGCAGGTTGGGTAGGCATAGCGGCAGGTTCCTGGGTTGTTCTTGGAGGTCATACCGAGGAAAGCTGCACGACCGAAGACGAAGAGCGGTGACGTGCTTAGGCCGTTGTATGCTGAAAGTAGCCTGGATGGAGAGGAATACATCTATTGTTAAATCAAGGAATCTAATCGTACGAATATTATCTTGCTAGTTGAGTAATGAAAACAATTTTCTTATCAGAACTAAACGTAATATATTGTGAAATAATTAAAAGTAAAGGTCTATAAATACAAATTTATAAGATCCTGGATATCCTGACAAGTAAAATGCGAGATCATATTACGGTTAGCTTCTGACTCTATCATTGGATCAGTTCCCTGGCACCTAATTATTGAATTGACACACGATATTATTATGCTAATAAAATTGGAGCTCAATCGTAAACCGGTAAGTTGGTCAGATGTAACTCACAAGATTCCAAGTTAAATAAAACTCATTTGATAGTTAAAACTCACGTCAACAAAGGCTGTAATCCACTAACAGAGTTCAATAATGATGATGACCCAAGGTTTCCACCACCAGCGGCTTCGCACAACAGTCTTGGTACGCATTGCCTGTCATCATACATGGCTATTGATGTTAAGGCTTCTACGATCGAAGACAGAGCTCCTGATGCCAAAGATGGTCTTGCTGGACGACGGATAGGTCCTGAAATTTAACACGGGTCAACACCAAATTTGGATTTTGACTGCGAAGTATAAAATTTCAATACTTTAGATCGTAATTACATGAAATAATGGGATGAGGAAGTTTGCACATATGAAATCGTATTGACGTGGGTGAGGGTTACAAAAAATCAATAGCCATATTGTGAAAGCTTCAGAAATTGAACCTAGAAAATCGTATCTGTTATTAATTTATTTACCGTTAAACAAAAAGGTCAAAATAAATATAAAAGAAAATACTATAAAATAACATTTTTGTCACAACTTCATTTCAACTCCTAATTATTTTAAATAGCAATACTTTTCATTATAATATTGACATCAAAGTGTGAATACATATTTATTGTATTTGCTTCTCCATTTAAAATCGTGTTTGGCTCTTTATTTATTCATAGTATTCATTCATAGTATTGTCTCTGGTTGTACAAACCATTTGTAATCTCTTATTACGGTCTCCCGCGATACAGGTCTGACCTAGTGCGGGGACCATTGTCAAAGATGTATCAGTTGTTTGTAAAATTCTGTTAATAAACTATTTTGTATTTTGTATTTTTTGTATTCCAGTGACGAAATGGATTGCGTCTTCTTAAATTTTGTAATGATTACGTTATACAGTGAAGAAACTAGATTTAAGTACTTGTTAAGTGGATATTGAAGTACACTACTGGATAAATACATAATAGACATAACCAACCATACTTAACAAGTGGATCTGCCAGCGGCGTTGTCTACCTACGCTTATGCTCTTTAACCGACAATCAAATAGTAGGAGTAACTACGTAATATACAGGAATGCGTTTTTCAGAGAAAGTAATTTGAATAACGGTATTACTTTGCTGGAAAAAATACACTTGTCTTGTATTCGAAGATTTTTTTAAACACATAAAGACCTCATCGAAATTGAAGCCTGCTGAAATTCGAAAAAAATCACACCCTGTATAGATACTTCCAGACATATTAATAAAACTAATACAGGGTGGATTTGTAACATTGTCCCATTGGAAGTTTGGTGAGTGACCTGTCGAAATACATTTTGTTCTTTTATTGCATGATAGATAAAAGAGCCTACGGTCCTGATGGTAAGCGGTCACCGTCGTCCATGAACCTCTGCAATGTCAGGGCAATGAGGGGTTATCTATTTTTATATCCGTTATCCATCACTTACTCATACAGGACGTTTCTTAAGCCTCGTTTGAAGAGGAATTTAGAACCACTTTCATTTTTTAGGATCAGTCAATCTTTTTTCAAAATCATATTATTATGGTCCATCTATGACTCCACTTCCGGCTTACAAATCCACCTTGTATAGAAAAAAACCCAATTTTGGAACTTACTGGGTGGTACATTTCCCAAATATCCGTCACCTGGTCCTACAGAGTTCTGGAACCCTGGATAACCCTGGAACTGTTGCTTCTTCGGCTTTCTACGTCTCCTTTTACGCTTCTTCTTCATTTGATCAAAGGTATTAGGATCCTGGCCATCTTGAAGACCTGGAGACGGCTGGTAAAGTCCATACTGTCCATTACTTTGGTCATCAAAAGCATTGGTGTCCTGGTCATTCAGAACCGGTTGGTAAAACCCGTATTGACCAGGAGTTTGATCTTCGTAAATGTTTGCGTCCTGGTTATCGTCAGGATTAAGTTGGAACCCATATTGTCGTGGTTGCTGGTCTGGTGGTAGATCTTCTTGATAAGAAGGGTCTAGGTCTGATGAGTTGAGGTTGAAAATTTTCCTAAAAATCAAAAATTATTTTAAAAACCATAAGAGTAGTTTTAGCCGTAGTTAATTTTTTGTACTTCGAAAATAAATAACTTGAGATGGGATTAGGAAATGCAATCCGAATCGACTCCAATTATGTTCGAGATTTTCTGGATCTCGTTTAGTTTAAAAATAAAGTTCTATTAGAAAATTACGTTACAGTGGAGAATCAGATGGGCCGTAGGCTCGTTTATCTATCACGCAATAAAAAAAATAAAAAAAAGAATCGAGAACAAAATTATTATTTGCTCGAGTCGAAACAAATTTTGACGTCAACAAGAATGAGCACGTCATCAATGTTGAAAATAAAGTATTTCATTTCATAGTATTAAAATTAAGTGATAAGTAGTGATAACGCCTCCCTTTGCGTGACAGGCATACTTGCGCGGTTCAGCTAGTAATTAATAAATGTGTCTATTATTTACAACTTACCCCAAAAGTTCAGCAGGATTGTACTCCAATATCGTATCATTATTGGCATAAGTACTATTAAATTTAATTAAAAATATTACTACAATAATAGTCTTCATAATTAATCTGGAAACAAAATATCAAACAAAATAACATTTAGTTTCAATTGAAAATAAATTAACAGAAGAAAATGGCTTTTCAGAGGCTCGAGAGCGAAGGTAACGTACTATCAGGTGGGTAGTAGGTTTGCTTATCTGTCATTGCAATAAAAATAAATATCTTAGTCAAATTAAAAAAAAAAGTGTACTGCGTAATATTATATTTTCCGGGTAGACCTTAAAAATAGAAGAATCATTTCCACCAGTTCTTATCTAATATATATTATAAAGGCGAAAGTTTGTATGTATGGATGTTTGTTACTCTTTCACGTAAAAACTACTGAATGGATTTGAATGAAACTTTACCACAATATAGCTTATACATCAGAATAACACATAGGCTATAATTTTTGATAATACGGGACGAACCTGAAGTCCACGCGAACGAAGTCGCGGGCAAAAGCTAGTTAAAAATAAATGGAGTAATAATCTTTATTTCAGTCTTAGTAAAACTCAATAAAAGTTTAGATTTTACCATGAATTTTCGTGTTGCCTTTTACAATATTCAGTTGCTAAAATAGCACTTATTTTAGACCTGAAAATATATGACGAAGTAAGTTACCTTTCTTTAATAATAAAAATGCTCACCTTTCTTTTAAACCACATGGGATATGTCTTCTCACGGAACCCAACACAGGTAAAATGACCAATTCTCAACATCATAGCTGGTGGAAAGTGAAATGACATCATCAGTCTCAAAATGGAGATACGGAGACAAAAACGGAGTATCCTGTTATAATCTAATGAAAACACGAGAAAGTAGCTTTTATTGTTATTTAAATATTCGTAATATTTCATCATCAGGCCATAGATGGCCACTGTTGGGCTTCTTTTCAATTATATACAGGATGGAATTTCAAAACGTCATCTCCAGGGAAAATACTCCAAATAATGATTCTAGCGAATTTTACTGAACGGAATATATTATTCTATAAAAGCTTTTATTTAACTTGCACTGGTAACTATGTAAGTTCGGGTGTAATCTTGTGAGATTTTTTTTTCTTTGAAGTAACAAAACTCCATTCATTGATTTTTGCTACAATTTGAAAAAAATCACACCCTGTAGTTTTATTGCATGCATGCATTAAAACCTGCAACCGCTCACACTCAGCGTCCGAACCCCGGCTGAGGCCAGAACCCAGCACGGGGTTATGAGGGACGGCGCGACGCGTTACGCCCACGGCACTCTTTCCCGTCGCGCCGCCCGCAGGAGTATTAGGTAACTCTCCGATAAAAATAATTATCAAAATCGGTTCATCTGATAAAAGATTCTTCATATAGAAGTATGACTGATAATAAATCTCGGTTGTTACAAATCCTTTATAAAAATTCAAGGGCCTTCTTCAAAACCCTACAATTAATCATTAAACGTACACATGACGACCTTGTTATTGCCGGTGTCCGTGACCGCTTCCAATCAGATGTGCCGTCAACCTGTCCACCTACGTAACGTAACTGTGCTACTCCTACACCACATATCTAGAGCAGGTCACATGTGTTTAAACTTGCATTGTCATCTCATTATAACTGCTTGTACTACTGTTTTCAATTGTTTTGATGATGTTTACTCGCGGATAATGTACCGATTTTATTGATTCTTTTTGTTGGAAAGACGATATTTCAAAGGTCTTATAAGGATATGGGTTAATAAGATCGTAGAAATCGAGGATTTTTTTTTTAGTAATACCTATTCTTGAAATAGCAGTTCGAAAATTTTCATTTATTTAAATATTTTACTTGAAATTTCTATTTCTTTATAATAATATTGCAAGATACCTATGTGGTACGGGGCGGGTGGAAGTCCGGCAATTTCTTATTGTCCAAAAAAGGACTTTCTTCAAGCCATTTTGGTTTCTATGGTCCACATGTTTAGAAATAATCTACCATACACTATTGTCACTCCTTTCTCAATCTTCCCAGCCCTTCAACAGCTAGTTACAACACTAAACTCTTTAAGAATGTCCAACCTTTGGCTTACCAGTTGTAATTGATGTGTTGCAATTACCATAGAGCATAGAGACATATAAAACAATGCTTCACATTGACCTTCGAGGGGTTTCGACAGATTAATGTGATCGGTTAGTGCCTATCAAATAGTAGGGTTGGCACTGGCAAGTTTTTTTTGTAAATAATTTGCATGTTTACAATAGGTAGGTATTTCCTTAAGCAGAATGAGACGTACGAAATTTCCCTGATAAGAGACTTATTTATACCCAAATCTCGATAGGTTTTGTTCGCATGTAGAGGTTAATTTTTTTTTTTGAAACGCAAGCAGAAAATCTAAAGAGGTTCCGAGAACATGAACCAAGCCTCATCATATTCTAAAACTAGATGTCACAGCATCAAAATTTGCTGTAAACGTCCTACAAAGTATTTACTTAAATCTCAATGCACTATAGCGGAATGTAGCTAATACAATAACTACGTAGCTAGATCAAACATTGTGTAGAGGCCTAAATGCACAATATCACAGAAAGAGTCTACAAAGAAAAAAATATAATATCATCACTAAGGGACAACCCTCGGAGCCAGCGTGACGGGAAAGAGTGCCGAGGGTGTAACGCGTCGCGCCGTCCCTCATAACCCCGTGCTCGGTTCTGGCCTCACGGTTGGAGGTTTTAGCGCGGTTCAACTCCCACGTATCCCGGGTGGGAATCCGGTGATTTCCTCCAACTCAAAAAAAAAAGAAAGGAACAACCCTACAACACAAAGTACCTGACAGCCCTTATCACCTTTCATCGTTTCACAACAGTAATGACGGATTATCGCGTGGTCACCGGCCGTTTGATTGACAGCATTAGCGCCACACAGAGGCTGACAAACGACAAGCTGACCAGTGACTGACCACAGTTGATAAGCTCCGTAATTTTTAGACCAATGTTATTCACGAGCAACCGCTTATCATCATATAATAAGTTTGCCTTGCGATAAATACAAAAACCCCGCAGATTTTCTTTTGTCATTTCTTTTGAGAGCGGGGCTAATTTTTGGCAGTAGTGTTTCGTTTTGCTATGACTTGCAAAATGTCCACATAAAATAAATGAATTACTTAACAATACTCACTAAACTAGATAAAGAATAAAGAATAAAGATGTTTAATGTGAGTTAAATCCATTACACATTTGACGGAAAACTTATACTAAATACACATAGGATTCAACTTACAGATGTGCCTGAACAAGTTACCAATGATCCTCACACTAGGCAAAGCCTGTATCGTGAAGACCACGCTAAATGAAGTGTTACATAGTGGAAGCTGGGCACAGTTAATCATCTCATCATCACTCATCGTTTCGTTTTTGTTTTCTTGATCAGCTATTTATCTCCAAGATCCCTAAAATTTGTTCGAAAAATTGTGTACTTAAGTATATATAATCAAACACATTGAAAAAAATAGTTAATGTTGTGTTGATTTTTTTCACAGGACAGTAGGACAGACAGTAAGGACAGACAGTAGAACAGACAGTAGGACAGACAGTAGGACAGAAAGTAGTAGGACAGTAGTCAAAGTTCAACAAGCACGAATGTTTACTGAATTTAATAATTTCACATGAGTGGGGTATGTGAAGGTTGAACCGCACTAAAACCTCCCGCCAATCACGCTTGACATCCGATGATGTAGGGGTGACAGGACGCGTTCGCGATTGTCGCTCACATATCGCCCCGCTACAAAACAACTAAAAAAATCATTTATAAAATCATAATTGCAAAGCATAAAGCTATCAACACATACGAATAAAGATATTGATTACATTACATACAACTATTAAACAATTTACTCAACATAACATAAGTAAAGAGAATACATTTGAATCCGGTCTCACACGAGTAACAGCTGACCGCGTGTGGGAGGCCCTTATGTTCTCGAGAAAGTATGTGGAGTCACATATGCCTATTATGGAGGTAATGGGTACTAAACTATTAAAAAGTTTGGGAAAATGGGACGTTATTCAAAACAATTCTATTTCATCTTTTGTATAATATTGTTAAAATATTTAAAAAAGATAATGCTTATAATAATAATACAAAAAAAGACATGCCCGCTGAGTTTCTTGCCAGTTCTTCTCAGGACGGTGGCTACAATTATTATTTTTTGTGTCCGAACTGGTGGTAGCTTTTAAATATTGACGTCAACAAGAATGAGCATATCATCAATGTTGAAAATAAAGTATTTCATTTCATATCAATTCAAGTTCCGGGATTTAAAAGTGGTATTTTTACAAGCTTTATATTAGCTTGCACAGTGGTGGGAGTGAGAGATGGGCAATGGCTTAAAACGTAGAAGAAAACATCATGAGAAAACCTGCACATTGGTTTGATATTTTTTTTACTTAATTTAAAAGGTTACGGTATGGTATTCAGGTCATCACTTTACTTGGAACCGCTGCGATCTTCCACGGTTCGCTTCAGAAGATCATTTTTGCCCCGTACCATTCCGATTTGGAATGGACTCGCGGTGTTCCCGGAGCGCTATGACATGTCCCTCTTTAAACGAGGTTTAAGAAAAGTCCTGTATGGGTAGGCGATAGATAACAGCCCCTCATTGCCTTGACATTGCAGAGGTTCATGAGCGACGGTGACCGCTTACCATCAGGTGGGCCGTAGGCTCATTTAACTATCACGCAATAAAAAAAAAATCAAGTATTTTGTTATGAATCATCAGCTTATTCACGTTTGGATAAAATAAAAAATCTCCAAAGTTCAACAAGATAGGATCTTTCCTATCAAATACCTTGAACTATGAATAATACATACTTAGTTTGACGTTAAATGATTTTTTTAAGTTGGTGGTAATAGCCCGATTATATGTGGGAGTGGTACCGCACTAAAACCTCCAATGATTTACACTCAGCGTCCGAACCTCGACTGAGACCAGAACCAGGGTTATGCAGGGCGGCACGACGCGTTACGCACTAAGGCATTCTTCACTGTAAAATGGTTACAAAATATTATCTAGACTACAATCGTAAATATATTTTTCCACTGAATAAAATAACGAAAAATCACGTGTAGGTAAATAACTGATAAGAATAGTCTTGATGACTCGTATGTTACTGGTTACATAGAGAGTTTGGTAATTTTAGTAAATACCTAATAAAAAAATATTCATTATTTACCTAATCGTTTTTTGGCACGGTTCAATTTTTCACAGTTTTGATCGAGAAATTGCTTAAAATGTTTATGCAAAAATAACTATCGTAACTTCACATATGTAATACCTACTAGCTAATCTTTACCTGCGCCACAAAGGGAAGGTAAAACTGACCTAATTTTTTCGTGATATTTTATTACACCCTGGGTAACATTAAACTTTTAATATGGATTTCAAATTCAATTTAAAATATCATAGTTTCACAATAAACGGATTATTTCAAATCGAACCAGCGGTTTCTGAGATTAGCGCGTTGAAACAGACCCTTCAACTTTATATAAAATTTATATTTTAGATTTCTAAACGACTGTGATGGTGGGAAATATGCATTAGGAAAACAAGATATCATCAAAACAATGCTTCGAATATCCGCGAGTCAAATAAAATAACTAACAACCTTGATCATCCTATAAAAACAAGAACAAAAACTTTATCTTCATAAATATAAAAACGAATTGCTGTTTGTTAGTCTCGCTAGATCAGCTAAACCGATTTGGCTAATTTTAATCTTGAAATTCGTATAAATCCAAGGAAAGTTTATACGGTAAGAAAATTTACAGGAATACTCTTATTTATTGTGTCTTATGTGACGCAGACGAAATTGCACGCGTCCGATAGTTTATAAGAAACAGAGTTGCATTAGCATTTTATAGTTTAAATAATATTAATGTAACTATAATTTAATTTTTGTTTGCCTTGTTTCCATAATAAAGAGCCGCGTTGTTTTCGCACAAAAAACTTTCAGATTTTCTTTCTTTCTTTCCATCTAAACTTATTTAATTGTTAAACTTTTTTTCTTAAAATAAACCTTATAGTCCAGGTTCCCTGGTCTATTTTTGTACTTGATTACTATCAAGCTAATTTTTCTTGAGTACTTTTATTTTGATGAGACGCCCAAAAATTTTCTATACCAAACTCTCGATTGTGGTAGCTAACAGAGGTAGCAAGGATATAATATGTCGATTTGATGATTCTCAAATATTTATTACTAACTGAATTTTCTTTTGTTATATCTCAAGATAATTATCTAAACTATTTGAAAAAATATTTGTCCTACAAAATCTATGGTTGGATTAAAGAAGTCCCCTCTTTCCAACATGTATCGATAACGAGGTCATCATAAATGATTACTAACCAGCTAATTTTTTTTTTTTTACTTAATTAATATTTATATAATTTAACAGATAAATTGTCCTACAAATTTCGTGGTACGTTATCCCAGTCCTACGCCTAAAAGTAGTAGTATACTTCCTTGATGTAAAAACAATTACTATCAAGCTGAATCTTCGTGAATAGCTTGGTTTCGATGAGTCGCCCAAAAATTTCCTATACCAAACTCTCGATTGTGGTAGCTAACAGAGGTAGCAAGGATATAATATGTCGATTTGATGATTTTTTAAAATTTATTACTAACCGGGTTTTTTTTTGTTAAATCTCAAGATAATAATCTAAATTATTCGAAAAAATATTTGTCCGACAAAATTTATGGTTAGATTAAAGAGTCCCCCTCTTTCCAACATGTATCGATAACGAGGTCATCATAAATGATTTCATTTCATTTCATTTCATTTCAAAGTATTTCATTTCATTTCATTTCATTTCATTCCACTCAACGAGAAGTTAAAAAATTTATTATCGTCAATGTAAATCAAACAAAAATTAACAAAAAAAAAATTGTTTGAAGAGTATGTATGCAGAATATATTCATTAAAAACAAAAAATGATCTGAACAAAGGACGGTATGAGTTATTTGAAAAAGGGTATATAACAAAAAATGATAATGAAAAAATTTTAAAACATAAAATCGTAGGATATGATCCTTCCAGTTTGCCACCAACAAAAGAAGAATTGTTGCAACAAATTAAAAGAACTGTATTCATCTGCAATGTATGGTGTAATGCACACATGCGATGCCCCACGGAAAAATTGCCAGAAAATTTTGGATGGACAATAATTGATGGTAAATATGAATATTATTGGTTTGATGATCCCCAAAGTCCAACATTTGAAGAATTATCTTCTGACCTACAAGGTACCTATTAATACTATTGTTATTTATTGATTGATAATTTATCTATACTAATATTATAAAGAGGAAAGATTTGTTTGTTTGTATTGTATGTTTGTTTGTTTGTTTGTAGTGAATAGGCTCCGAAACTACTGGACCGATTTCAAAAATTCTTTCACCTTTGGAAAGCTACATTATTCCCGAGTAACATAGGCTATATTTTATTTAAAAAAAAATTAGGGATCGTATGAAAATATCGAATATGTAACACAAGGTGAATAATCGAAAACCTATTTATGCGTACGCTGCAAAAACTATTGACAGTAGAACAAAATGATGTAGTACGGGTTTTTTGGTCTTAGCAAGACAAACAAAAAAGTCTGGGACAGCATATATCTAACTATCCTATTTTAGTCACAATAACCGCTTTTATGTTTAGCAAAATAATATTTCGTCCCAAGATTGAATTTAACGTTAAATGAGTATCGTCATATTAACCCTTATCCAAATTAAGTATTATGTTATCAAGAGTATTAATGTAGAAGTAAATTACTTTTTGTTTTATTCCAATCGGACTTTTCGTTTAGGAGTTATGACGAGTATAAAACGCAATGAAAATGTGGATTGTAAATGCTCTTCGGACCGCGCAAATAATAATGCGACCGCATTGCGAGTACTGTTTGAACCCCTTTGTAACGCAGACGAAGTTGCGCGGGTCAGCTAGTTATTATATAAATTACTTAATTTTTTCATGTTATTACAGAGTTAGATATCACGAGTGAGGAAAGTGAAATAGATGAAGATGACGGCGAAGATTCTGAAGATTTATCAGATGAGTCTGATATATATATAAATATAAATATATATTATATACATATAAGTATATATGTATAAATACACATATTGTACCTAGGTATCTAAAAAACAAAATTATTTAAATTTAAAAAACATTTTTCCACTGTATCTCAGGTTACAAATAGGAAAACTAAAAAATTACAATTTTTGTCGGACTAGTGATACATACCTGTTTTCTTGTAGGACGTTGTTTCATTTGGGTAAAGAACACACTAACCTATTATATAAAATTTTTGTCCTACAGTTAGTAAAGAGAAAAATGGTCTTGTGGTATTAACAATGTCTGAGCATAGGACCGGGGTAACGTACCACGAAATTTGTAGGACAATATATCTGTTAAATTATATAAATATTAATTAAGTAAAAAAAAAAAAATCAGCTGGTTAGTAATCATTTATGATGACCTGGTTATCGATACATGTTGGAAAGAGGGGACCTCTTTAATCCAACCATAGATTTTGTAGGACAAATATTTTTTCAAATAATTTAGATAATTATCTTGAGATATAACAAAAGAAAATTCGGTTAGTAATAAATATTTGAGAATCATCAAATCGACATATTATATCCTTGCTACCTCTGTTAGCTACCACAATCGAGAGTTTGGTATAGGAAATTTTTGGGCGTCTCATCAAGATAAAAGTACTCAAGAAAAATTAGCTTGATAGTAATCAAGTACAAAAATAGTCCAGGGAACCTGGACTATTAGTTATTTACTACTTATATTTTCTTAGTTACCAATTAGGTGCGTCACTAAAATAATATTCTGATATTTGTTTTAAAAATAAAGCAATTCTGGAAAGATACTCAAAAATGTCAAATCGATGTCAAACTAGTAATAAATAACAGCTTAAAACAAATTTCCTGTTCACTAGAACAAGGATGCTCTAAGGACGCTTCCTTGTTTGACTTTGATAGATTCGTTGACGTTCGCATACAAATTACGCGTAAAGGAAAACCAGTCCTTATTGCAGTGACTCTATGACTTAAGAAGATTCAACATTGTTTATGATTCAATGTTAAATATGTTGTAGATAGATAAAGAATTTAGTAAAATTTCGAAAATACTTCATGTTCTATTATTTATTGTAAAATTCTAGTATTGGGTTATGTTAAGGGTTATGAAAATATACCTACACTTGTAATTTTGGTAACAAATATGAAAAAAACAAGAGACTATAATCTACATTATTTTTTTCGGTTTTTTGAGGAACCGGCGATTGTTCTTTAAAAATCTTCTAAAACCTCCTTTATTCCCTTTATTCCCACTTTTAATGAAAACTACAATCGAAAATGTAATAAATCGAAAAACCCCTAAACAGCCTAAAAACCAATCAATTAAATAATTTATTAATTTCAATAAAAACCTTCACGCTAATTCTAACAATCATTACTTTGATAAACTTGTGTAATATTAATTTTATGCTCATTTCGTTTATTGCCCTATTCGCGTTATAATGACTGCAACACAAACTGTCATGTTACATTCAGTGTTTATTTTGCATCTGTTGAGGACGCGCGGATTATTTGAATTTAATTTTTAATTAATTGAATAAATTAGTTTCGTTAATTATTATTAGTGATTTTGTTAAAAACATGAGTTGCTTTGTGTTTCAAAAATAGTGTTTTTAATAATTGGTAAGTATCAGAATTTTTCATTTAATTGGTATTAATTAAAACGGCGAAGAAAAACATTGTGAAGATTTTTGCATTTTGGAAAAACTTCAAAATCTTTGACGATATTGTGTGAAGTTCCCAAACTATATGCATGGTGGACTATTCACGTTCTACAAAGAAACGCGAGCCCAGCAGTGGGCAATCATATGCACACTACATCATAACCATCATCAACCCTATAGACGTCGACTGCTGGACATAACTGTAACAACCCATTACTGCCCACTGCTGAGCTCAGGTCTCCTCGGAAGAGGGATTGGGGACTTCACATATCTTCAAAGGATTTTTAGAACTCTTTCCGACATGCAGGTTTCCTCACGATGTTTTCCTTCACCGTTTTTAGTTAGTGGTGTTGGGAAAAATTGCACATAAATCTTTTTCATATTCAGATTTAGAGGTACAAGCCGGTCGGTTTTGAACCCGCGACTTCCCGTACTACGTAGCTGAACATAAGCCTCCCCCAAACCTCGCCATAACGACTGATCCTGCCTGTATCCTGTAACTTCCCGCGACCTACATTATAACCGATAATTAGTAATTTATAAATCCTAATTTCCTAACACTAACAAGTCTACTAGTTTTCCAACAAGATTCTATTTAAAACCTGTATAACTGAGCAAGATTCTTAATAAGAAGCCTACATCTAGTAATTACAAGTTGCAACTGCAGAAAACGAGTATAACTTTTTATTGCAAAACAGATGAACGAACCTGCGGTCGAACTGATGATAGGTGGCTACTGTCAATCATGAACCATACAAGACTTTTCTTAACCTTATGAGGCATAGTTTTTAATAGGTAGATAGTTGTATACCTGTACCTGTACCTGTACCAACCCATTACTGCCCACTGCTGAGCTCAGGTCTCCTCCGAAGAGGGATTAGGCATAGTCCACCACGCTTGCCCAGTGCGGATTGGGGACTTCACATATCTTCAAAGGATTTTTAGAACCCTTTTCCGACATGCAGGTTTTCCTCACGATGTTTTCCTTCACCGTTTTTAGCCAGTGGTGTTGTGAAAAATTGCACATAAATCTTTTTCACATTGAGATTTAGAGGTACAAGCCGTAGGATAGTTGTAAACCTTTAATTGAAAAAAAATTGTATTTGTTTGTCTTTACTTCTAAAAGTTAATCTTTTTTATAATTTATCAAGTAAATTATGTGTGTTTAAGGAAACCTTGAGATCCACGACGCAGAATTTAAATTGATAATTAAAATACATTCAAACTTGTATGCTGATATATTATACTGATTGCACATCTTCGTAAGGTTTATCAACCTTCTGTAACATGTAGGTTTCCACAAGAGGTTTTCTAGCACTTAGTATTATTTTAACGGTACACATTAATCCTCAAAATTTAAGAGTTAAAGATGCTCTCGACCGTCAAGTCTATCAAAAAACTCTTCGATGTTTCCCGAGCGCTACGACTTAAAGGTAGACCTTTAAAGGTAGGCCGTAGGTAGCGGCTTTGCAGTGTCTCCTGACAGTGCTGAGGACCATGAGCGACGGTATCCGCTTACGATCAAGTGACCTGTTAGCTCGTCTATCTACAAAACAATAAAAAAAGTCTCAAAATCAATCATTCTTAAAAAAATCTTTCCAGAGCAAAAATGGTGCACAATTTCGCAATGGAAACGTCAAAAACGGCAAAAAAGGAAGACAAATTCATCAGCTTAGTTGGCGAATTCGGGAAATGGCAGCTCCTAATCTTCAGCACAGTTTTCCTCGTCAAATTCTCGTCAGGCACCGTGCAGATGGCCATACTATTCTTGACTCCAAACTTCATCTTCTGGTGCGAGAAATTCCAGAATGAAACAAGGCTAGTTGAGAATAATACTTGCTATGGAGACTGCTTGAAGTATAGTTTTGATACGAGCCCGTTTGAGAATACCATTGTGTCGGAATGGAGCCTGGTTTGCGAGAGACGGTGGCTGGCCAGCTTCACCCAGATGCTGCTGCAGCTAGGCATTTTGATCGGGAGCGTTGTGTTTGGATTCTTTTCTGACAGGTACGTGTTCTAAATTGAGTTTGAAAGGTATTTCAGAGTAGTAAAAACCTATCATTTTTAAAAGTGTGTTACTTTAATTGCTGAATTGCTAGTCCTTAACGTTTAAATAACTTTGCATGACAATTAACTTTATCGCAAGTAATAAACATAGCTCTACACTCCTCAGTAGCAGTATTTGTATCAATGTAACTACAAATAATTTATTTCAAAGAATACTTTTTAAATACAAGCTTTAAAGATATCCTATAATACTAGATATTAGTAGAGTGTTAGCTAATACAAGTAAAATGAGCCCAAGCACAGGTCTATCATGTTTAGAACAAGAGTTCCCATGACCACATTCCTAATCAATCATCAGATCAGCGCCTTTTTGTCATATTATTGCAAAATGTCAGCTCAATCGAAAACCGGGAAGTTTGTCAAATTCAACTTGCAAGATTCCACCCGAACTTACATAGTTATATCCAGTAAACCATTACATTTTCAGATACGGTCGTAAAATCACGTTCTTGGTTTCGATAACCGCGCTGGTTGTCATCGGGTTTGGGATCCCCTTCTCTCCAAACTATGCCACGTTCACAGCCCTGAGGTTCTTCCACGGGTTCGCGACAGCAGGCACCATGGTGGTGTCCTTCGTCATCATCATGGAGTCCATAGGAAACAAGTATAGGGAAGTCGTTGGGTGTCTGTTCCAAATACCTTTTATTATAGGTGAGTTTGATATTATTCTAAATGGTTTTAGCTTAGCGATTATTATTTTTATTTTTATTTAACATAATATATTAAATAAGAATACAAACTATGCCTAGCTGTACCTACTATATTAGGCCATTACTCAGATATCCTCAGTATAAATCCACCACGCTTGCCGACTACAGCTTTTCGTTTTTAACCAGAGGTGTTGTCATAAATTGCCTATTTTTTTACAATAATGATTTAGCGGCACAAGCTATCTGGTTCGAACCTATAATCTCCAATACACAAGATTAGTGTTTTAGCCACCACAATCCAGAAATAATTTACTGAATAATGTCCTTCTTCATTTCAGGTCACATGTCAGTTCCAGCGTTTGCATATTACTACAGAGACTGGCACTCCTACACCCTGGCCCTTGCAGTACCCCCAGTAATATATCTAGGATATTTCTTCCTGGTCTCTGAATCTCCGAGATGGCTGGTCAGCGTTGGACGAGTAGAAGAAGCTACCAGGATAGTTAAGAAGGCTGCTCTATTGTAAGTTGCATTTTAAAAGCGAAGTGTGAAGTCACAATAATAGTTTTTACGCTCATAAAATATTAAATTGTCTGAAGAAAGACAATACGTTAATTGTGTATCGTAATATTAATCTTTATACAAATTAAACATTTAATTATCAAAAATATTAATGGAGAAGAAAAATCCTTTTTGTTTTATTGTAATCGGACATTTCGTTGAGAAATTATCACGAGTAAAATAAGAACGCAAAGAATTGGTACGCCCGCCGTCCCCGGGATAAAAAATAACGACAACATCGCTGCATCAACAGTGCTGTCTTAACCCCTCTAAGTTTAACCCCTCTAAGTTGCGCTGAACATCTAGTTTTTCAACAGAATTGTGATTGATTTGGAAGAGGTATTAAAGTTCAGAATACTACGACTACTCAAGTAATGACTTGGTCTGAGAAAAATGTCATTAGCACATATCCAATTTAATTTAAGAAGATTAATATTAAAAGAACTCGCCAAAAACTCAACTAGATGAATAACATCTAGGTCATTCAGATAAAATAAATGAGATTACCGACAATTGTATAAAATGATAACATCAACAGTGCAGACGTACGCATTAAATGTCAAACAAAAGATTATAGGAAGATTAAATTCGTCTGCGCACTTGATGCTGTAACCCTTATCACGTTAACACGTTCACTGAGATACGAGGTGTTATCGGCCCGAACCATGACCAGACGTTAGGGTGATACGCGGTCTGTTAGACCCCACCTCCTTTAACAAAGTTATGCTCTTCGCACCGCAGAGAAGTTCACGTTTTTCCTTGCCGCTCCACAAAAAAGTAGCAGAAGGGATCATTTAGGCCTCGTTCAGCAGCGAACGTGTTAAATTCTTGTTTGTTGCAAAATATCTTGATAAACTTCAAGTAGTGAATCGTGATCGTGATCGTTTAATTTTGTTAAGTCATTGTAGATATAAGTTTTCAATAACTAAGAACGATTTCAATAAGAATAGGTTTGAGGAAAATCCTGTGTAGTAATGGGTACCTAATGATCCTCCAAAAAGGGACGGTAATAACATACCGTCACGTGAGCCATAGGCTTGTTTATCTGTGTTTTTTTTTGATGTGGTTTCGTGAATAAACACATTCTGGCACTTCATCGCAAATAACACTGAAATGAAATGAAATACTTTATTTTCAACATTGATGACGTACTCATTCTTGTTGACGTCAAAAGTTAAAAGCTACTTTCTGAACCCTCCTTCTTTGACGCAAAGTTCAACAAGGTAGAAAGAAATAAATGAAACCTTAAACTCTTGAATATTTTTACAGAAACAACCTCCCAACAACAAGAATAGAAGATACTCTAAAGAAGTTATCAGAAGAGATAACCTCGAACGAAAAACAAAGGCCGAACTACACGGCTTTGTTCGGGAAGCCATTACTGGTTCAGACGCTGTCCTGCTGCTTTATTTGGCTGATCACTGGAGCTACGTTCTTTGGGTTCAACCAGTACATCAGCCAGTCCAGTCCTGATCCCTTTATCAGTGTTGCAGCGGCTGGTGCTATACAGGTATTCTTTACTTTTAAATAAACTATGGCTTGAAATCCTGGTTGCCGCAAGATTGTGTTTTCGGACCGTTCGGCTGGTACCTCTAAATCTTAATTAGAAAATATTTCTGTGTTATTTATCAGAACACCACTGACTAAAAAGGAAACATCGTAAGCAAAAACTGCTTTTAAATAAAAGATTTAAAACCTTTTGAAATTTGTGAAGTCCTCAAGTTGAATTGGTCAAGCGACAGTAGCTACTTACAATCAGGTGGCCCGTTACCGTGTTTGATTATAAAAATATATGAAGAGTATTAAGAGTATTCGTAAAACCAATCTAGATATTTAATCCAGTTGGTCTCATATAAAAGACATCGTTTTCATCAGTTCATAGACGCCCACAGCCGACGTACATACGAAAAATTACTCATACAAGTCCTAGCTTAAACTATATCTCTCTTTTTTCCAGATACCATCAAACCTAATATCAATATGGCTGATCAGGAAACTCGGCAGAAAACTGACAACTCTCCTCTTCTCAGTCCTAGGAGGGTTGTGCATCATAGCTCTAGGATGCGTGCCAAATATTTTCTGGCTAACACTCACCCTTGGGACATTAGGGGTGAGCTTCACTGCGATAGTAGCTGCCACCATTTATATTTACACTTCAGAATTATACCCAACAGTGGTCAGGAACATGGCGATGGGGGCTTGTTCTACCTCAATGAGAGTAGGGTCCATGATAGCACCGTTTATTGCTAACTTGTCCTTGACCATGCCTTGGTTACCTACAGTAATATTTGGCGTGGCACCGCTGTGTTCTGCGTTAGTTTGTCTGTTGCTCCCGGAGACTAAAGGAAGGAGTTTGCTGAACAGTTTGAAGGAAGTTCGGAGTGGAGGATGATGATATTAATTAAAAGGGTTTTTTTATAGGTGTTAAAAGTTTTGCGCATTTTAAAGCAACATGTATAAATGAGAATCAATTCTCAAAAGAACTCTTAACCATTTATATCTGTGATAAGAATAGTATTAAGATTTGAAATGTTTATTGTAGGTATAAATAAATATTAACATAATACTAACGAGAATTTCATTGCGATTCGTGTAAGTAAAAAAAATGGAAAATGTTCAAAATATCATCAGCTTTAAGTTTCATAAAAGAAAACAAAGTTTTGGTATATTGTTTTATTAGTCAGCGCCTTTACTGCCAAGTGAAAATGGAGTTCCTGCTGCGGTCCGAAGATAGTAATTCCCTCGTAGACTGAAAATACAATACTGACTTTTTTATTACAATGCAAACAGCAAACAACCCGCACAGAAACGTGAGGACTCTATCGAAGTACAACATACTACTTATGGACTTTTATTTTTTATTGAAAATAAATCTTAACCGACTCCAAAAATAAAAGTGGTGCTAAGTTGTACTTCGATGGATCATTCACACCGTGTCATCTGGAAAAGATTTTTAGATTCACGCTGTATATTTTCGTAATTATGAAAAGTAATAATCTATCCTTACTAATATCTATATTACAAACATTTATTGAGACTACGTAATTCATATCATTTACTCACAGTATATATACCTAGTTAAGTTTTAGATTTAGTATAAAATTATGTACTTCTGGTAACTGCACAGCAGTACCTTTAATTGATTTATATACACATCATAGATTTAACTTAAATGTATTTTACTCTAATAGGATTAAGTGTATGCAAATTGTTGGTGTGACTTACAAAAATAAAAATATTATAAATACGAAAGTAACTCTGTCTGTCTGTCTGTTAAACGCTCTCGCTTAAACCTCTCAACAGATTTTGATGAAATTTGGCACAGACAATCTACTACTAATTGAAAGTGACGTAAACAAAGTTGAGCGGATCCACTAGTATATTTTAGTTATTTAATAACTTACTCATCAGCAGCGTCTAATCCCATAGTAACAAGCTGTGAATCTTGACACTCTCCACGCAGAAACCTGTCATAGCTTTGACATTTTCTTGCGAGGAATTGACCACCTTTGACAGACTCTGCCCAGTATCTCCAAGATCGCCAATGGCTGCAGAAATCTGTGGCGAAAAGGGAGTTATTATCTTCTTATCTGATGAAGGTTGGAAGACCGGAAATAATGTGGTAATCCATGCTATTTTTGCTAAAACCAGTGGCCGTACCGCTATGTCGCAGTTGGGCGTCCTGTGGCGCTGTAGTGCGTAACGCGTCGCTCCACCCCGCTTTAACACTTGCTGGGTTCTGCTGCTGCTGGGCTCGACTGTTGATTGTGAGCAGTTGAAGGTTTTAGTGCGTTCAACTACCACATATCCCACCCGCGGATGGAAGTTCAGTTTTTTATTGCACCATAGATAGACCCTACCTACACCCCACCCAATGAGAAGCGGTTACCTTCACTCATGGACTCTTACAATATATCATTGAACAATAGGTTATTCCACCCCATTTTTTTTTCTATTTTAATTTAATCTTTGGTTCATAAAAACCTATTAATAAAATAGAACAATTTTTTTAGCTAAATTAGGCTAAAATTTGCCATTTAAAATTTCAATTTCAAATTTGGCGCAAAAACGTCGCCAAATGCACCGCCGTCTTCTAACGTCACTTTTGCGTCATTCACAGAGTAAACAGCAGTGTAAACACTACGATTTGCTGAGGGGCTTACTGTAGAGGTGACGTCATATTACAAGCCATCATGGCGGATAGCGTTTTTGACATTCGAAGCACAGATAAAAAAAACACGAATTAATTTTAAAATTGGAATATAAAATATATTTTGCGTTTTTATGAGTAGAAATCAACATTAATCTTTAGCCTGGTTCTTTAGCCTCAGTAAAGTCCTTATTGAGGAAACTAATTACTGAATCTTAACTTTAAACTGTGAATATTGTGTTGCTTTTAGATTAACCTTTTTTTTGTATTTTATATTTTACTACGGTAGCTGTGTCTACATCAAGCAGGGATTTACTCATAATTAGTATTAACTATGTAATAGACAATAAGTAACGATGTATTTAATAGTTTATCTCAGTTATGTGGACCAAATAAAAAAAAAAAAAAAAAAAAAAAAAAAAAAAAAAAATTAATCACTTAGTTTTTCCTAAATCTATCAAAGTATGATAATTTTATAGTTTTATTAGCTTGGTGCGTAATAGCCTATGATACACAAAAGATTTACCTAATATTATAAGCTCTACCTTCATTCGTAAATGGTATAGTAAATGGCGGACAGCCAGGTTGTTTCGCTTGTCCACCGTTGGGCCAGAAGTCCACGTGCCCAGTGCGCGATGGAGTACCGAACCCACCGCCGTCAGTATGGATAACATCGACGAAGAACGCGTCCTTGCTGGACATGGGTGTGGCCAGCAGTGGTGGGTATATACCTGGGTATGCTGGGTCCAGGCCGGTTAACCTGGGTAAAGTGGGATTCAAGTTATTGTAATTATCTTCACTTTAAAACAGTGGTTACAAGAATTGGATAAAATTAACATGAAAATCGTGAGTCGTGATGATTACTAGTATAACTTTTAACGATTTTAATAATGTCAATATCCTTTCATGCATTTTGAACGGGTTCTTACCACGATATTTAATTAATTGAGTTGTCTCGATATTTCGTTGTTGTTGCAAACGTCATGATCACGAGAAGACTGGATACTGCGGGTCGATTTACGAGCAAACAAATCTGTCTACCCTCTTTCTCGTTCGCTTTTTTAAGAACCCGTTGAAAATGCATGAAAGTATTATAGAAAACCGCGAGTGTCTGAATAAGTTTATAATGTCAATATCATTATTATTATTGGATACACAGTAAAAATGTTATTTAAGATCACCGTTATTTTTATTGTAAGACTAGCTGTCCCACGCAACTTCGTTTGCGTCGAAAAAATAAAAAAAAAATTAGGGGTGGACTACCCCTAACATTTAGGGGGATGAAAAATAGATGTTGGCCGATTCTCATAGATACCGGATAAGCACAAAAAATTTCAACAAAATCGGTCAAGCCGTTTCGGAGGAGTTCAAGTTCGAACACCGTGACACGAGAATTTTATATATTAGAGATAATATATGTAGTGACAAAAGGTAAGTTTACAGGAGCCCATTTGAATGTTCTAAACTGTGTATGTATTTTGTTAGGACTTACACAAATTCAGTAAGTTGTATCTCTGTAAATAGTTGGAATTTTAAAATAAAGTATTCAGTATATAAAGATAAGATAATTTTAAAACTATTTCTACAAAAAACGATTTTCTTCTTTTTTTGGTTGTACTAGTATTAAAATTTACCTATACGTAGGACTCGTCGAAATGAAAATATATTTTATTATTATGATCTTACACATCACCACTGAAACCAACCTCGGTACTTTCAGTCCTCGTCCTGCCAACATCCTCGCGGAATACCCCAGGAGATGAGCCCCCAGAGAATGTCCTACTAAATGTAATCTATCCAGTGGTAGTCCTTCATTTAATAGTTTTAATAATGCTTTTCCTGTCTTCTTGCCTGCCTGAAACAAAATCTTTATGAATTATCATTTTTATCTTAACCGTTATAGTAGAGGAGCCCAAGCGGGGATTCCGGGATTTACTACAGCGCGGCAGATTAATATACAGGGGGTACCTTGTACCCGGTTAAGTACCTCCACAAAATATGAGGCCCATATCTAAGGCCGCCCGTGAAGGATACAGGATCAGATTAGTAAAAAAAAATTGATGATCAGAAATTCTCGAGCGCGTCAGATTAAGGTAGGGTGAGTTAATTACATCCTAAAAAGTGTATATTCCAATAATCTGACAATTTGAGAGTGACGTAAAAAAAGGAGACGGTAACAAAGTTGTAAAAAAAAAAGTCATCTCGACATTCTCGAGCGTAGCTAAATTTTTTTTTATTTTGAAGGAAATAATTCAAGAATAATAAAAAATATATAATCTGACGATTTCCGCAAGCCGAAATAACAAAAATCTTATATATATAAAAATGAATTGCTGTTCGTTAGTTTCGCTAAAACTCGAGAACGACTGAACCGATTTGGCTTATTTTAATCTTGAAATATTCGTATAAGTCCAGGGAAGGTTCGTTCGAGAGATATCGTGAACGATAGAAACCCGAAAAGTGTTTTTCGGGATTCCGAAATTTATCTCCGAAATTTGTGAGTCGATCAAAATTACTTATGAGGATGATAAAACTACGTCGAATGGTGCCAACCGCATTAAAATTGGTTGATCCATTCGAAAGTTATTGCAGTTTGAAAATTCCAAAAATAGTGTTCTATGAAACTTCTATCAGACTTTCGAGCTGGGAGAGCTCAAATGCATAGAAATATTATTTCTTTGAACTCAGGAATGGAATTAGCGGGAAGTTGCAGGGATGGCTTTAAAGTGAACCATTAACCTATTTTTTTTTTTGTCAGATCAGGCGAATCCCTCTAGATAATCGTCAGATTATGAGACAGTACGTTTAGAACATAAAGATAAACCATATATATCTTAATCTGACGCGCTTGAGTATTTCAAAATGGCGATTTTTTTTTGCACATTACGAAAATGGCTGCGAGTTTGCGTCCCATCGAAATCGTCAGATTAGTGAATGAGAGCTTTTTTTTGGTGTACTTAACACTCCCTTAGAAAATCTGACGCGCTCGATATTTTTTTTTTTTTTTTTCATTTTCAACCTTTAAATACAACCACCCGCATCACGCAAACGATCAGATTAACATACGTACGTTATTAAAAATACGTAGGGCATTGATGCTATCAATATCTGACGCGCTCGAGGATGTCCATGCAACAGTTTTTTTTTACATCTTTAAAAATCTATAGCCCCTTTCCCCACCGATGTAAAGGTATATGTCATATAACATTTTTTTCTTCTTATCATCTAAGCTTTGCATCCCAATAGGTCTCTTCAACGCTCGAGTAAATCCCCATTTAGCATCGTCGCCTCCTCTATTATTAGAACTTTTTTTATGGCGTGAAAAGTGTTTGAGGTTTTTTTTAATTCTTTAAGTTTAAATCCCTTAATGGTTTGCGATCACAAACATTGTTCGAATCCTTTGTAACACAGATGAAGGATGAAGTAGTGAGTAACGCGTCATGCCACCCCGTATAACTCTCAGCCGAGGTTTGAACGCTGAGTCAAGTCACAGGGGCAAGTGAGGTACAGTAGGACCCCGATTATCCGGACCTCAGTTATCCGGATTCGCGATTATCCGGACTGCCAATCGCGTTTAGCGAAGAGTTTATTCTAACATTAACATGTCAAAACTTGCATAACGCCGCGCCACTCGTGCCGTCCGCGCTCGTCGCCCCGCCCGCATCTCTCGCAGGGTGCGGGCGGCGGGACGGCTACGCCGCTACACGCGTTTCTTATTGTTTTAGTTAGACGGCAATTGTTACTTCGTTTTATCGTGCGTGTCACGTCAACAAATTTTAAAATGTCAAAGCGTAAAAGAGTGGTGTTATCACTTGAAGATAAAATAAATATTATTGATTCATTAAAAAAAGGAGAAACCGGTCGTAAGTTAGCTGATAAGTATGGTGTGGGTACATCCACGATCAGTGATATCAAGAAAAATACTGATTCAATTTTGTCGTACACCTGCAAATTGGATAGTGATGACGGTAGTAAACATCGGAAAATGATGAAGAAACCGAAACATGAACTTTTAGAAGACGCTTTATAATTATTTTATTTCATGATTACCTATTGCAAATTACCAAATACATACATAATTATTGTAAGCAAATTATACGTACATTATGTACAATTTCTTAATAAACGTTGATTTTCGCTCATATGTATTTGTTGTTTTAAATAAACACTTAACATTACATATGTATGGTACAGACTCTACATATGTACATATGCAAAAAGCCCGTTTTTCTTCATATCTTGGATTATCCGGACTTTCAATTATCCGGATGCCTACTGACAACAATTAGTCCGGATAATCGAGGTCCTACTGTATTCCCCAACGCACGTGAGTGCGACCCAAGAAGGTGTCGTGTCTCGCTCAGCACGCCCTTAGCGTTAGAGCATCCGGGGGATGGAAGACCGCGCTCCCCGACCCACGCTGGTTCTGGTCCAGCGGGGTATTCCTTCAAAACCCCGTGTTGGGTTCTGGCCTCAGCCGGGGCTCGGACGCTGAGTGTGAGCGGTTGGAGGTTTTAGTGCGGTTCAACTCCCACATACGGTGCTTTCCTCCACCTAAAAAAAATTCTTACCACAGGCACTCTCAAAGCGGTCAGCAAGTAGTTCCCGAACGCCAAGTTTGACCAGTCCAATATAACTACATTGTAACCTCCTCTCTCTGCATATGCACGTACTATTGTTTGGACCGATTCATCACCCACCAACTCTACGTAACTGAAATATGCAATTATGTTCTTTAAAAACATTGAAATAAGAGTCATTTTATATTTGTCTGGAAAAACAGTTTTTTTTAGCAGATCCATGTAACTAAATCTGCAATTATATGATTTACAAGACTAGAAATGAGGGATTTTACATCATTTGTCTAGAAAAGAACCCTTACAAATGTTTCTCGACTGCCAGGTGATATTTTCAAATAAGATTTTAAGGGGTTTGGTGATAGATATTACTCATAAAGCATTTTATTGACTTCGCGATACTTTTAGCGTAGCAGTGATGCATAACAAATAAATTAGCCTTAAGTAGACGTGTGTTTAAAAAAAAACTACAAAAAAGAAGGAAAATCTTTTCGCAAAGAAGAGTTTTTTTTTTTTTTTTTTTATTGCCTTGTAGGCTTTTAAAATAAAAATAAAACAGAGCTACAGGAATAGCGCCTAGTATTAGTTATTTCTTCATTGCAATACAGATAAACGAGTTTACATCTGATGGTAAGCAATTACCGTCGCTCATAAACCACTGCAATATATTGGGACGAAGTTCCTTATCGCGCGTTATCGAAAGGGGGCTAGACGGAAATTCTTATGAAAAAGTTGGCACGACAAATTTTTTATTTTAGATGATTATCGCTAGATGGCGCTGTGATCAAAATATTTTATTTAAGTTATAATAATTAGTTAGTTTAGAACGTCTGTCTCTTTCTCTCCTTTTTATAACTTAAAAAAAAAAAAATACAATTCCCTCACTAATTAATCGAAAGGAACTTCGTTCCATCCGGGTGTCCCTTGACACCTCTCAAGTTTTTTTTATTAAACTCTTTAAAACATACCCATGAGCGTACACTACTGTAGGTCGTTTAACATCAAAAGCAGGATTCGCCAATAGTCTGCTTATTTCTCCAATTTGGTACGGTGTTCCAAGGGTTGTGTTTGCACTGAAAATAAAACCAAACAATCCAATCACAAAAATATACAAGAAAAAAATTAACGCGTTAAAATGTAATTACAAACACTTTCATAATAACTTTGTGGCGTCGGTCTTTGAACGAATAACTTCAAAGCATTTTAGGGTATCTCTTTGTAATGGAAAGAGTATCCCTATATAAATTATTTGTGTATCTAATTAGTAGATACCATTGAATTAAAATGAACAACTGACTCTAGTTATCATTATTTATTGTCACTCTTTACAATATCATAATAATATTATAAAGGCGAAAGTTTGTATGTATGGATGTATGGATGTATGTTTGTTACTCTTTCACGTAAAAACTACTGAATGGATTTGAATGAAATTTTACCACAATATAGCTTATACATCAGAATAACACATAGGCTACAATTTTTGAACCCCTTTGTAACGCAGACAAAGTTGCGCGGGTCACCTTGTACGATATGAATATGATTATAATAATGTGTGAACGCGAGTGTATGCTATGCTCTTAACGGAACGACTGGGGAATCACGCTACGCACTGCACTTATATTATATTACTGCTTGCATCAAAAGTGCATGCAATCGCGTCCCTACAGCATTTTTGATTTCGAAACAAAGATGCTGGAGTAGGAATTTTTTTTGGCGGGAATTAGAGTTTAACAAGATGGACAAGAGGAAGAAGGGATATAAGAATATAAAAATTTATTACTTTGTAAGCTGTTGTTACATAATATAGCGAAGTGTACCAAATAATAATATCCAATATAGGTATTTTATCGTTAAACTACTTAATTTCTGACATACTTTGTATTGTAAGGACGAATAGTTGTGTGTATGTGTACCACAATACTGTGTTTTGTTTCAATATCCACGAATTGAACAAACCGACTCTTTCCTACAACTTGCTCAAGGAAAATTAACAGGCGCTTTTTAAAAAATAGGTAAGGTAAAAAGCCAATTACTGTGTGTCTAATAAAAACTTCATTATTAACTAGCTGGCCCACACAACTTCGTCTGCGTCACATAAGGAAATTTTCTCACCATTTAAACCTTCCCTGGACTTACTTCTACGAATATTTCAAGATTAAAATAAGCCAAATCGGTTCAGTCGTTCTCGAGTTTTAGCGAGACTAACGAACAGCATTTCATTTTTATATATAAGAAGATTATTTCTATTCGACTGGAATAGTACAGTTTCCCTATTCCGAAGTTATTTTAAGTTAAGAAAAAATATAGTAGTCTTACCTGTAGTATCTGAAAATAATGTCATTTGGAGTCAAAGATCTTCCAGCTGGAACTGAAATTGTATCATAATTCATTTTTAGAGCATAAACCAGTTAATCCGTATATTATAAGGTCTATAAAGTTTGCTATATCATCTCTTGTGATTCAGTTTTTCTGACAAAATTATTGCCGAAAACGTTTTACGAGTACTTGATCTGAACTTTGTTTACTAAGTTATATTCAGGTTTAAAATAAGAATTTTGCAACGAAGTTCCTTATCGCGCGTTGTGAAAGGGGGCTAGACGGAGATAAATCTAACGAAAAGTTGTCACGACACTTTTTTGTTTTAGATGATTATCGCTAGGCGTTGTGATCAAAATCTTTTAAAACACGTTCCTTATCGCGCGTTACGTTAGGAAAAACATTATAAGATATCTTTAAATCGAAAGGAACTTCGTTCTATTCGGGTGTCCCATGGCACCTCTCAAGTTTTTTGTAAATGTTTTTGAAATACTAGGTACCTACTGTATTGTTATAAGTAACAACCCATACTGCCCTCTATCGAGTTTAAGTCGCGGAACTTCACATATATTTGAAGATCTTTTAGATTACTCCAATACACAGGTTTCCTCACGATCTTCACCATTTTAAGCTTTTTGTATGATTCCATACCATTCTGATTTGGAATGGACTCCCGTCCGCGATGTTCCCGGAACGCTATGACATGTCCCACTTTAAACGAGGTTTAAGAAAAGTCCTGTATGGGTAGGTGATAGATAACGGCCCCTCTTTACCCTGCAGAGGTTCATGAGTGACGGTGACCGCTTACCATCGGGTGGGCCGTAGACTCGTTTATCTATCTTGCAATAAAAAAAATGACATTTAATAATATTATTACTTACCGTTTACTTTACTTCTGAGGATTAGAGAGAAACTCCTGGCGTTGAAGGGTAGTGCTGGTGGGCGCTGAGTCTCACAGATATACACTTGCAACAAAGTAAATAAAGGTCAATAAAAAGGCCTACATGGCAATAAAAAGAAAAAAAGGAACTTCGTTCCATCCGGGTGTCCCTTGACACCTCTCAAGTTTTTTTTTTTTAAATTTAATTCCTTAAATGGTTATATTCGTTCATAAACCAATGCTACCACGTTTGTATGTACCATATTTTAACTTTCATATTATGTACAAAAAGCAGCCTAAACTGCTAATCCTTCCGCGTACAAATCACCGTTACCCAAAAACCTTGACTTGTCAAGTTCACCCTGATATTCAACAACTTAAGTTTTTACTCAACTTAACGAAAAAAGTTCCCGTTCCGCTGTTTTTGTTACAGATAATATTTCAAATTATTAAGTTCTCGCAATAATATGTACTTATATTAATGTCTGGGTATTAACCACTCAACTGGGATCGGCAACCAAATTGGTTTGTTTACTTTTGCCAAGTCTGTGGCAGGAGCCAAAATTTAGCACAGTTCTAAAACTTGTTTTGTTTACATTTTTTAATCGTCTCATATTTTACGGAGATGATATATTTTCGCTGATAATGCAATACAGCGTCGTTTAGTAATAAAGATTTACAAAAATATAAGGTTTAATTAAAAATCAAATTTAAAAATTATTGAAAAAATGTTTTCAAAAAGGGGCTCAAACACGGTATTGATTCCGAATGAAGTCCCCAGTTTCGCTATCTAGCGAATAGTGACGTTCTCAGTTGAGTGGTTAACTAACTCTTTTTAGTTAGCACAGTTCAAGTTCGGTAGGTCACCAAACTTATGCACACTAGTTTTTTCTTAGCTTTTTCTATTATTTATTAACTTGTAGTTGCAGTCCAGTTCAGTAGTTCAAAAAGATCCGAAATAAATCTTTGGAATACAGTTTAAATATAAAGTAGATTTACCTAGATTTTAAAGAAATGTATGATGTATAGGTAATAGTAGATGACCATTTGAAATACCTACACAGTCTTATAATAAAACTAACGGACATTACTTTCTCGAGACACTACATCAAAAACCTAAAGTTAAATTATCAATTCAAGAATCTATCTATTAAAAAAAACGTATCAAAATCCGTAGCAGTTTTAAAATTGAAGCCTAGATGAAGACAAACAGTGGGAAGCTGTTTTGTTTTATATTATGTAGTGATTTCCATAAATGTTACTAATTAGTTATCTCAGTTTACTTTAAATCTTTATTCTACAACTTAATGCGTAATGCATGGGCATGGCGTACTTAATGCAGCGGACATTAATGAAAACAAATATTGCAATTTCCCACTTATGTTGTGAATTCCCCAGACGCTTCTAGCATAGAACCTCCTTGGTCTACAGACTACAACAACTCAATAAAACTTTCATGCATTTTCAACGGGTTCTTACCACGATATTTAATTACTTGAGTTGTCTCGATATTTCAACGATAACACAAC
This sequence comes from Trilocha varians, assembly GCA_030269945.2. NCBI lineage: Eukaryota > Metazoa > Arthropoda > Insecta > Lepidoptera > Bombycidae > Trilocha > Trilocha varians. The sequence continues at coordinate 9,652,258 of AP028277.1, read as the reverse complement.
AGTCTTTTCGTGATCATGACGTTTGCAACAACGTTGAAATATCGAGACAACTCAATTAATTAAATATCGTGGTAAGAACCCGTTGAAAATGCATGAAAGTATTATAGAAAACCGCGAGTGTCTGAATAAGTTTATAACTCAATAAAACCATAAAATGCATTTACATATAGAATCAGATCAACTTACCAGCCAGTGAGATCACAACACAATAACCAAAGCACTTCATATTAAGCGTATGCATTCTTTTAAACTAAATGAGCAAATGATGGATCTCAAATCACGCGAGATCATTTACCAACAATCAGTTAACCACGTACTACGCAGATAAATGATTTATGTTAAAATTATCTTAAGGAATATATTGCAGAATTACCTTGTACTTAAAACGTTACAAAGAAACTATTAGAAGATGTAGTTGTAATAAAACTCAAACAGAAATCGCAGATTTGAAAATAAAAGTAAAAAACAGATCAGACTGGTTCTTACGATTTAAAATTTAGAGGTGAATCTGTACAAGCAGGTGAATTAAAATTATCTTCTTAAATTAGTTTTTAATTGTAAAAATACTTGAGATTCATGATACGACGTTAGGTACTCTTCACTTGAAATTATTTAATTCTCCTAATATCTTCTGGATATTGTACTGTACTGTACTGTAACAACCCATTACTGCCCACTGCTGAGCTCAAGTCTCCTCCGAAGAGGGGTTAGGCATAGTCCACCACGCTTGCCTAATGCGGATTGGGGACTTCACATATCTTCAAAGGAATTTTAGAATCCTTTTCCGATATGCAGGTTTCCTCATGATGTTTTCCTTCACCGTTTTTAGCCAGTGGTGTTGTGAAAAATTGCACATAAATCTTTTTCATATTAAGATTTAGAGGTACAAGCCGGCCGGTTTTGAAACCGCGACCTCCCATACGGAAGGCAAGCGCTTCAACCACTCGGCCACCACGACTTCTGGATATTGAAGATAATTTATTTTCAGCATTACATGGGTCACTATACGGCTTTTCGTCGCACATAGCTCTTTAATACCAGGGTACAGAGGTATTTCTTAAATTGTAAGTTTGTTATCGGGTTTTTTAGGATTCAGCTGAAAATCAGTGTTTATGGTCTTCTTTGAGACCATAAGCTTTTGCTGAGCTGAAACCTATTCGCACGTCACTGAGGACAAGCCTCTATCTTGTTCGGTTTTATTTTATTTTTTAACTTTTTTGTACCTTGTTTAAATAATACCTATTTTACTGTTTAAATGTTATAATAATATGAATGTCCTCTATGTGCGTGTTGAATAAATGCTTTTTCTTTCTTTCTTTCTTTCTTATTACCAAGGACACACGACCTACGTCAGGGTGAAGTCACTGGATATAGGCGCTGGACCGGTCGCTGTGGTGAGGTTTGGGGCGTGATTGGCGGGAGGTTTTAGTGAGGCCTATGTCCAGCTGTGGACGTCTATAGGCTGATGATGACTATACCCTCAAAAAACAACACGCTGTATAATACAACCTTCCAGTATTTAATACCCATTGCAAAAACTGTGTTAAAGATAAATTTTTCAATAATTACTTTTTTGGCATCGACTTCTATAAGTAAAAAACTCTGTAATTGGTACCGTAACCTTCTGAAGTATCTGCCATTGATAATATTTTGTTGTACTTGATTGATATGTTCAATTTTCCTTGTAGTACCAACTACAACATTTATGTGAATTGTAATGACCGATTTGCGAAAAGAGGTTATCTATTCGTCATAACTTTAGTTTGTCTGGACCGTTTTGGATGATTCTTGGTACAGATGAATGATCATCGTGGGGTTTAAATGATTTTAACAATTACTGTTGTTGAAGGTCATCTTCGACTAATAAACAGAATAATTGAGATATTAGAAGTTATGTTAATTAATTTTTTGCAAAATTAAGTCCAAATCTGTGGGATAATGTATTGTTTAATGACCTTGTTTTAACATCAGTGGATAAAATAAGCATTTAGTGCTGTTATAATAATTTTATTATATACGATCAAAAAATGTGTCTAAAGATGTACCTACCTACTCATCTTTAATATGTTAATCTTTTTTTTTCAGTTGGAGGAAATCACCGGAGTATGTGGGAATCGAACCGCACTAAAACCTAAAACCGCTCATACCCCGACTGAGGCCAGAACCCGGCACGGGGTTTTGAGGGACGGTGCGACGCGTTACGCGCTCGACGCTCTTTCCCGTCGCGCCGTTAAAAGAGGAGGTTTATCAATTCGTATACGCTTTTTTATGTTTGTTCGTGGATTTCTCTGTCGTTTAAACCAATTTTGATGTTATTTAATGATGAAGTCGGGAGGTAGCCATGGGAACTTCTGTAGGTACTAAACTTGTTTAGCAAAGTCTATCTTGATAGACTCCAAACACGAGCTTATTTTACGTGTCTTGGCCTTTACTTCTACATGATATCCAGGATATCTTAGAAGACGTCGTTCAAGTCAAATCAAATAATTTATTTTCAAAGTTGATGATGGATGTTGGACACACATACATTTTGTACGTCAATAAAAAATAGTTCCATCGCTAAAATAACGCCTCCGTAGTGAGGACATATTTAAAAAAAATGAATTTGTTTTTTTTTGGAACGAAGTTCCTTATCGCGCGTTATCGAAAGGGGGCTACACGGAAAAAAATCTTACGAAAAGTTGTCACGACACTTTTTTTTGTTTTAGATGATTATCGCTAGATGGCGCTGTGATCAAAATCTTTTAATGCACGTTCCTTATCGCGCGTTACGTTAGGAAAAAAAAAATAAGATATCTTTTAATCGAAAGGAACTTCGTTCTATTCGGGTGTCCCATGACACCTCTCAAGTTTTTTTTAAATATTGCTTTACATAACTTTTTTATGACAAATATATCAACAGAAACGATCTGAGACGAGCACCTTATTCCCATTTTGTGTCGTTTGTTGAACCTATACAGCATTTTTATTCACGGCAATAATTACATTTTTCTCACCGTGGAAGCTATCCTTGCATTTCAAGGAACATTTGTACTGTACTGTACCAACCCATTACTGCCCACTGTTGGGCTCAGGTCTCCTCAGAAGAGGGATTAGGCATAGTCCACCACGCTTGCCCAGTGCGGATTAGGGACTTCACATATCTTCAAAGCATTTTTAGAATCCTTTTCCGACATGCAGGTTTCCTCACGATGTTTTCCTTCACCGTTTTTAGCCAGTGGTGTTGTGAAAAATGCACATAATTTTTTTTCACATTTAGATTTAGAGGTACAAGCCGGATTTGAACCCGCGACCTCCCGTTCGGAAGGAAGCGCTTCGACCACTCGGCCACCACGACTTTTTTTTTTTAGGAACATTTACAATAAAGAATAGCCCAAATTGGTCGAGAAGTTTTGAATTATGAGCTCAGCAACACATTTTGCGACTCATTTTTATATTATAGTTTAGTTCAAATATACAAATCCTCTTTATATTAGCATAGGTAACTCCGCACGTGTCATGGTTTTACTTCAATATTTGAGAATGTTTTGTCATGTTTATACGACAAATATACTGTTTGATCGTAATATGTGCAAATAGTTAGAGGCCTTGACCGTATAAACCCCCAATAGGTACTGACCGTTTCTTACAAGCTTAATATTAACTTGCACTGGATGTAACTATGTAAGTTCGGGTGGAATCTTGCGAGTGTAACTTCCCGGTTACCGATTGAGCTGACATTTTGCACGCAGATGTATATCGCGTGACAATGCAATAAATAATATGACAAAATGGGTGATCTGATGATAGGATTCAGAAGGTCTTAGGAACTCTTGTACTAAATTAGATCTGTCGTGTTTGGACTCATTTTACTTGTCTTGGCTAGCACTGTTGCGGATTCAAACTATCAAGATTGATATGGAATTAAATTCGGATTGCGATTAATATTATTTTGCAACTTTTACATTTTCACATTTTTTATTTTTTGGCGGCGATTTTCGTTCTTGTGTTTTCATGGCAACGGCAACACACCCGTTATGCCGAACACAACTAAATAGGCTGTACATAAAATAAACATGCTCCAACAAGCACTCTACTGATACATGATCTTAAAAGCTTATATTTAAAGTAAATTATTACTTGTACATTATTACTTGTATCATGTGAAATTGTCGATTTTATAGATAGCTAGGTATAACTTGTAGCTTTAACTTTTTCTGAATTAACCGATATTTTTCCAAATTAAACAAAAATTTATTAACAAAGATTCTTTATTAGGGAATGTTTACAAACATTAAATATAATTATCTAATGAAGTCTAAAATACAAACTAAACACAATAACAGCCTATAGTTTTACTAAATAATTTTAACTAACACGTTCACTTACAAAAGGAATTTTTATCATAATTTATTTTTATGTACCAAGAAAGAAGGTAGCTATAAAACCATCAAACATTTATAAACCAAACTTAAACGGAATAATAATTTTAATAACAATTATTACGGCAGTGAACGTGTTAATAAAAAAAAAAACAATAATATATTATATTTAGCATTAAAATCTCAATCACATCAAACTAGCAATTTATTGTCTATGGGTAGAAAGAGACACATGGTCAAATGAGAACCATAGACCGCAGAAACTTTCCATTAGAAACAAACTTTCAAACAAGATGTTTATACAGGGTGTAAACAGAGCACTCTCGAAAACGAAGACTGGTGGTAGTACTAGTGATACCTGTCATGATAAGACAGACAATCGGTCCATTCAAAAGATTTTTTTAGCAAAAAGCTTAACATCCCATGTATCACTAGTACTAACCCAGCCTTTGTTTTCGGGAGTGGTCTTCACACACCCTGTATATTAAATACTAATAATATAATCATAAAGAAACAACCACACAAACAAAATATTATTTCCGTCAAATGTTATGTTATATTAACTCATTACTGTCCACTGCTGGGCTCAAATCCCCTCAGTAGAGGGATCAGGTATAGTCCACCATGCGAACATAGCGCAGATTGTGGACTTCACATATCTTCGAAGGATTTTTAGAATCCTTTTCCGATGTGCAAGTTTCCCTACGATGTTTTACTTCGCCTTTATGTAATTCGTAGGTCTCTCGTAACACAGGGTATCCTAGTACGAGGACCTAAGTTCTCTTATTGTTAATATAAGTTCCAATTAAATTTGCCTTAATCTGAACGTGGAGAACCTTGTCTAAATAAAAAAAAATTCAATTTCACATTTCAATTCAATTCTTCAGTTTGTGATTCGCGTCATTTTTACATTTAATTTAGAGAAATAAACAATATCCTATGAATAATTTTGGCCAAATTTACCCTCGATAAGGGTTCATAAGATTGTCCAAAGAAAACAGCATTAGTGCACAAGCAAATTTTGCTAAATTTTATTAAAACGCAATGAATTGACATTAATTTACATCGTTTTAGATAAAGTTACTGAAAGAAAAAACTAAAATTTTAATAAGGATCTATTTAAAATAGCACAAACAAAAGCAATCAGTCTTAAAAATAAAATCACACAGAAATATCAATAATAATCATCACATTTAAATAATCTAAACTATAGAAAAACTAACTTATCCATAAATTTGAAAATAATAATATGAAATGATGAAAAAACAGAAAATTTGTTGACACATACACAAATGTTATTTTTTGAAGAAGTTTCAATAAGTATGGTATGCTTTCACGCATTGTCAACGGGTTCTTACCACATTTTTTTTGCTCGCAAATCAACCCGCAATATCCAGTCTTCTCGTGATCATGACGTTTGCAACAACAACGAAATATCGAGACAACTCAATTAATTAAATAACGTGGTAAGAACCCGTTTATAATGCATGAAAGTAATCTAGAAAACCGCGAGTGTGTGAATAGGTATGGAAATTTTCATATTATATGATTTTACAAATAATTAATTTATCTTAGTACCTATGCAAACTAAATACTTTAACACATAAACGGATGATGAAATGAAATGAAATTATATTTTTATTATACCATTACAGTAAATAATTAAATTAATTTAATAAATATTGTATGTACATAATGAACATTTGGAAGTAAAATAAAACCACAGTTTTTAAATTATCTACAAACACTAAATATAAATACAATAAAAAGGAATTCGACTCTTTAAGACATCATCGAAAACTAAAACTGCCTTGCTCTTTTTTCAACTTACATTTTCCATCACTTACACTATTACTAAACGGGTTCTTACCACGATTATTTTTAATTGAGCGATCCCGAGCCAAATATCTAGTTTTGAGGCGGCAGCCGATACTGTCAGTGTGGTATGTCGAAATGTGAGTTCGAGTTCCAGTGGTACCGGCAAACGAACGAGAAAGAGGGAAGACAGATTTGTCTGCTCTTAAATGACCTATCCGCAGTTCCTCAGTGATCATGGCGCTTGAAACAGTGCCGAAATATCGGGATCGCTCAATTAAAAATAATCGTGGTAAGAAACCGTTTAGTAATAGTGTAAGTGATGTAGATAACCGCGAGTGTTTAAAGAAATTTATTACATTTTCCAGTTGAAAATATAATCAGAACCGATTTATTAGCCTCTCTTAAAGGCTACATTCAAAATAAATTCTCAAAAACTTACCTACATAAGCACTAACAGTAATTTCGACTTTTAAAAATAATTGAATACAATTTAGATGTTTACATAATGCTCAAAAAATTTGCGGTTTCTTTTGAGTATTCGGCGGTATTATTTACAGAAAAAAACATAATATACCTCTAATTCCTTCTCTAAGGACTAAATGGGGAAAAAATTCTCAAACTAAAAGCTTTGTTAAACAATAAAGAAACTTATAAATCCCTAAAATAATTTTACGTTTTCGCTTTAGAGATGCTCATGTCAACTATGAGACGATCAAAACTCATTTTTGTGAATACAGTGTTGGTGTTAATACTTTCATGCATTATAAAAGGGTTCTTACCACGATATTTAATTAATTGAGTGGTCTTTATATTTCAACGTTGTTGCAAACGTCATGATCACGAGAAGACTGGATACTGCGGGTCGATTTACAAGCTAACTAATACATGAAAGTATTATAGAAAACGTATGTTTAAATAAGTTTAAGTTATCTACTTGAGATCAACATCATCTCCCAGAAGATCTTCACACTCCTTCTCCCAATGTTTATCATCTGCCGTCTTCTCTCCCACCACTTCGTACTCCTTCAATTCTGCTTCTAACTCTTTCTCCCATTGTTCTGTAATTATAGAATTTTCTGGTACATTATTCGAACTTGTTTTATTTAGATTTCTTCTATCTACATCATTAAGACTAATATGAAACGGGTTCTTAACAACATTTTTGTCAAATGATCTCGATATTTCAACGCTGTTGCAAACACCATGATCTCGGGACGTCGGAGTACTGCGAGTAGATTATTTAATAGCAATTTGAAGTTAAATTGAAGTTTTGAGACAACTTTACAAACAGCGTTGAAAGATTTGGATCGCTTATTTAATAAAAATCGTGGTAAGAACCCGTTTCATACTTATGTTAGTAATGTATATTTATCTACATGTTTACCTCTGATTACCACGTGCTATCAGACCAGAGTCGTTATTTTAATTATGTGAGAATTTTAATTATATTAGATACAGTAAGTAAAATGAAATGAAAGTACTGTAATATCAAAAAAGAGTTAAACCATATACCATAGTGAGTTCGAAATATGACCACTACCAACCGTTTTGATGTCGTTTGCAATATTATTATGCAGTCGTGATTTAATTATGAAGTTTACTATAATTTAATCAGTACAGATTTCAATCAACATATCCAACGTAGTTGGTTGTTTTAAAATAATCTATAATCTTATGAACATCTTGATTTAATCTGAATCTAATTGTTCTTACATGCATTTTATTACATTTATTGCGAACTTACTGCGTTAACCTTTGAATCAATGAATGCATTAAAACATCGTATCCATTCATTTATTACTGTTAAGTAGTTACGTGTTCAATTATAGTGCTGTACAATTTGGCCGTTTAAACCGGTCACAAAGTTTAACCAGGTTAATTAGTTCAGCAGCCAGCTAATTAATTTAAATTAACCGGTTAAATTAATTAACTAGTTAACCGGTTAAATTAATTAAACTGATTAACCGGTTAAATGTTAACAAATAACAAATCATACAAAATGGCAACAAATATTTGTTTGTTAGGTTTAAAAATGGTCTCTAATAAAATAAATGATTTATTTATTAGTAACAAATATTTTGCAAATTAATCATTCTATCAGTGTAACAATTTTCAATGTATTAGCGAGGAAATTTGAATTTTTTTAACCGATTAACTGTTTAACTGGTTAATCAGTTAACCGTTTAATTAATTTAACCGGTTAACTAGTTAATTAATTTAACCGGTTAATTTGAATGAATTAGCTGGCTGCTGAACTAATTAACCTGGTTAAACTTTATGGCCGGTTTAAACGGCCAACTTGTACAGCACTATTCAAACAATCATACTTTATAATTAATCAATTAAATATTGAATATCTACAATAATAATAATTATTCTTACAAACCATTACATCGACCGTAAATGACTGTGTTTGAATCATAAATATTCACGACTCAAAATTTTTAACTACCAGGAAATGACCCAAAAAATCTTGAAATAACAACACCGATATTTATTTTAGAATAATATAATTATTTTCAATTCATAACTAACTATAATGCCAGTATCTCTGATTACAAATCATCAAATCTAAACATTCATATGAGAACATCTCTAATACTGTTTACTATTAATTTCTAGAACTTTACTTCTTTACTTTACTAGAAACCTTGTTGAGTTGTGAACCTAGAATAAAATATATACCACCATAAGCAATCATCAGTGGTGTATTTTGGGGGAGGCCTATGTCCAGCTGTGGACGAGTGTCTGATGATGATGAAGCACTCATTATTAGATATTTTTCTTTGCGAAGTTATGTCACTATTTTCAATTTAGCTTTTATCGCCCTACATACAGATCTAGATATTATAATGACACTTGATCATCGAGCTTATCGAATAGTGTTGCATTTTGAGCCTTATAATATGATGGGCTTTGAACATGAAATTGAATAGAGCCAAAATTGTTTTTGAATGTCATTCTTTAAATTGGGGATCAAAAGTATAGATATATAAAGATAAATATAATTGATTTTCTTCACACTTATATCGCGTACGAAGAGCGTTAGAATAAACAATTAGGAGATGGGTTCCCATCTTATCGATTATAATATGGATTAGAGAGAGAGAGAGATTAAAATAGTAAAATTAAGAACAAAACAAAGAAGCTTGATATTGATTCTTTTACCCAACAAGGATTCCAGTGGTAACCTCTCGTATATTCAATAAATCAACCTCTCGCAAAAACAAATCCCTCCTCGAAAACTAACGTTTGAAATCGCAGCAACACTCTAGGCCAACTCGTATTTATCACTCTTTTGTTAAACATCAACTATATTATGATTATATATTTATATATTCACTAAAATCTCTACAAAATCGCGAGATTCGCTCTCCTGGATAATGTTCCGATAGAGGAACATTCCTTTGTACTGGATACTGGTATGTTGCAAGGACTGATCGTTAATTCAACTGGGTTTGTCTTGTAGTGCCATCTATAGGTGATTTCTGATAGCCACAAACGAGAGTCTCTTATCAACGTTTTTTTTAAGTTGAAATGTAGTTGAATATAAAGAATTTCCAGAAACTTTCCGACCCATACCATATTATCCTTCTCAAGATTTATAACAGCTTTGTAAAAATTGACGGTGAAAGGGTTGAGATATTTCCTTGCAACACTATCAGTTACTCAAAAGACGCAAAAACAAATAAAATCTGTGTTGTCAGTTAACCGAAGTAAAAGAAGAGGGGCATTCATAATTGACCGTCAAAAATACGAACCTCTTTATAAAATCAAAATCTTTCAACATCCGAATTTCACAACGCTTCTAAAAAGTCTGACAACACAACGAAACACGCACTAAAGGAGCTCGCACAACTAGACGAGTCGCAACACAATGCATCGTAAATCCACCACGTTGAGATGTTACCTTAATGACAGTTCATGCAAAATGTATAAGAGACGGGGAGACGGACGATGCGTTGGGACCCGACTAAATGTACGTGCTCCTTAAAGTTTCAACATTGCTACGCGACGCAACGGATACGGAAACCAACATATAAAGTACGAAAACCAACTTTGAGTCATAAGCGTCGAAGAAAACAAATCGAAGCGGCAAGCGAAACCAAATCGAAAGTAGCAATGTCAAAACTGGATACAAATCACATTCAAGAACCTACTGAGCGTCACGAAAAATGAACATTTTTATCAATTACATCTATATCTTAAACACGACACTTAAACATATATAACATTGAGTAGACAATATATCATAGACAATAGGTAAGTAGACATTAAACAAGATAGAACTACATTAGATGTTAAGAATGTTGAAAACACTTTTTTACGACTACCCGTCGGCTGTCTAATGTGGATCTATCTCAAAGAAACAACAGCTATAGAAATACTACTAAGAAGATACAAACATTTCGATAAATGAATATGCATATATACAATAATATTATTATGTTATCCGTTTATTTTATTACGGATATTGAAAAGCTATATTGTCAATAACATTTATAACATCACACGATATAACAATTATGAAGATATGATAGCGATACGCTAATATATATTATGAAGTAAACAATACTTAACAGTATATAAAGGGTGGAATATTAAAATGCCATCTCCAGGAAAACTGCTCCAAATAGTGATTTAAGAGAATTTTCTTACAAGGAAACTGCACTTACTGCATTTAGTTTTCCTTTCATTGATCATGTTTCTTAGTGAGTTTCTTGATTGGAGCTATGAAAGTACAGGATGTGATTTTTTTAAATTTTAACAGACGGGTAGCATTTCAGAATACCACCCTTTATATTATATAGTGAAGATTTAACAGTGTGTCAACTTGTTAGAACAATGTAGCAATATTGTGGTATGCAGTAATTAAATTTCTTGTCCGCCATTGATGCTGTCGTGGTTTTATACTTAACTTCACAATTTCCAGTTTTGAATCCTTTAGTTTCTTTATTCATAGTTATTATATTTACCATGGTGTTCGTAATGAATATAGAAAAGTTGTTTTTGCCATCATTGTCAAGATCTTTAGTTATGAAATTACTTGCAAAAGATGTTAGATCAATTCAAGAAAAATGGAATTATGATATCAATTACTGAAAACAGTGTAATCTACAAAGTTCAATATAAAACGAAAAATATGGGTGTTATAGATTCATTTATAGATCATATTAGAGTAGAGAGCAAATCCCTACATACCACAATACCGCCAATATATAATTTTAATATCGAATATAGACTTCAAGACAAACTTATATAATTTTGTAAACTACCGTAATGTGCGTGGCCGCTAACTCTAAGTGGATATTATTTTATCGAGACCAAAGTACAGAATAACTATTATTATGCAGAAAGAAAGCTTTGTACCGATCACCGATCGCTCGAACGACGAACTGATACAGACGCACCTTTCATCGACACGAAACACAAAATTGTTAAAGTGGTCAAACATCATTTTAAGAGTCAAATTTGTTGAGAATACCTCACAAAAGAGCGTTGTTTTTTGTAGGTAAACGAGCATACAGCCCACCCGATGGTAAGTTGTTACCGTCGCTCACAAACATCTATAATACCAATCGTACATAGCTTTATTTCTGCATAAATATTTCTCAAAGACAGCACAATTATATAACATTATGTTTGATTATTGTAACTTCAAATTGATATAAAGCTAGTATATGGATAATGCTGGGTCTGGTGTTATCTTAAGTAATCCGATGTCCGTGGTTTAAGCTGCATTCCGTGGGGGAAAAATAATGCGATTTAGGGATAATCACAAACACAGTATTGTAGTAGGTCTATTTTGTAGTTTTCATCGAATTATCGTAGGTTGAATCTTAGGTGCTGTGTAAATAGGGAAGCCGATAGGAATGGAGTTCTATATAGGCTTCGCCGATAACGCATGTCGTTCTTTTGTTTTTTTAATGATACACGTAGGGTTTTTGTTATTGTAACTATTTTCTTTTTTCAGCTATACATATAGTTAAGAAAACGGAATCAGATTGCCAGGGCTTATGACAATCATGGTGATGGGTCAAAAGGTCGTAGTTACCGGTTCGTTGCAGAGGTCCATGAGCGAAGGTAACCACTTATGATTAGGTGGCCCATTGCCTCGTTTTCCTACATGGCATTAAAGCTTATGTTCTATTGTAGAAATTAATAATAGTACTGTCTACCTATGTTTAGTGTTTGCTTATCCATATAAATGGTTATAAAGTTTTTATCTCTTAGAATTTTGCCAAACTGGGCATTCTGGAATATTTATAATTTAACGAGTATTTTACTATTTTGTGTGTTAGCAAGAAAACCAATCTCAAAGCAATATAAATGTTTATCCAAGAAAATTAAATAGAAAACTTTTTGTATCCGATCTTTTAACATTAATATTTTATTAGACTAATAAAATGCCGTTTTTTAAGTATAATTTTAATAATAACATGCATACGCTTTATACCTCAAAGTTGGTTTATCGTTTAATTTACAAAATATTGTCGCGAGTGTGAAGTTTGATGGTGTCGAAAAAGAAAGTGAAAAGTGTGAATTTTTTTTTAAGAATTTTAAAATAAGTGTATTTTATATTTTTTAATATTACAATTTTTAAGTGTATGATTAAAATAAAATGAGAAATTTTAAAAAAAGAAGAATAAATCAAAAAGCATGCAGTGTTAAAAAAATATTCCGAAAACACAAAACTGAAACAACACAAAAGCTTTCTTTCAAATAAAAAATAAATAAAAAAAAACCTTACCATCATCGTTTTCTCTGTCGATTTTCAATGATTTTATACGTTTCTTGACCTCATCTATACTCTGACTCTCTTTCTCGTTAGCTACTATCTCGCTTGAAGATTTATCAGAGTCTTTATGAAAGAAAATAAAAAAAAGAAATAATAAAAATCATAAAAAAATATGGTATGTGTTAATGATTTTGTGGAATCTGTTTTATTTTTATCCTATTTTAATTTTCAATTTGTATTAATCTAAAATTATTTTTATTTCCGGACTGATTTTTCTATTTTATTACGGTGACGTTAAAATTTCAGTAAGTGTTTAAAAATTAAAAAAAAAAAAACAATTATGTTTAAACTTTCAGGATTGCAGTGACGTGCCTAATAAAAAAATCATAATTATTTTTAAAAGTACCTACTTTTTAATTGTTTAAGTACTGCACTGCTTATTTTTTTCCAGAACGTGCACGCCACTGTTACTTAAAACCTAAAATGGAAGCAGTTAATCATGAGGACGTACCCTGGGAGTCATCAGCGGAGGACTGGCGTGCCGCGAGAGCATCGGCCTCATTTGCCTGGCAGATCAGAGAGAGACGGTAGAAGTAGTTCCTCCAGAAGTTCTCTTCGGTGATGCTGGAATAAAAAATGGTGGGTCAATACTAAATTTCGGTCCAGTAAAAGTACAACTACATCATTCTCCTCAAATTTTGATAGGCTCACACTGAAAACCTTGAGATGGATAATCGTGACTCTATCTGGTGCTATTTTTATCTGAGGACTTTGAAGGATGCGTTGATGTTCAGAATTTAATATCATATATCTTCTAATTATTAGACCAGTAGTTTTTTCAAATAAAAAAGTCCTAGTAAACTTACACTTTTGGCACGAGATCAAAACGCATCTTCTCAAGGTTGGGGTCCTCGTTCATGATAGCGACCGCCACGGGGTACATCTTGTCGTAATCGAAGTCGAACTCAACACCAGCCGGCGGGGCCCGGACAAAGTTCCTTCGATCCTGGGGATTAAGGATCAAGACTTTGCAAATAATGTATCATTATATGGTAGGACTTAGGAGACCTATCACAAAATACTATGAAATATTTTTGAATTACTAAATCATTATAATATATACATATCAAAAAAAAAATCTGTGAATGTATTTCATGATTAAAATTTCTAGTGGAAGAAGAGACTGAGTTTAGGAGTTTAAGTGAAAATACTACCAAATGTAAACTGATGACACAAAATCAATGTATGTTACACTTACAGTAGACAGAGAAAGACATTCCTCCTTCAGTGCTGCTTCGTTGGGGGCACCGATCCAGGGAGCTATAGCAGAACCAGCGCCACTCTTATCCTGGCCCTTGATGAAGGCGTCTTGTTCACGGTTAAACTCGCCCAAGATGCTCTGTGAAAGAAATACATAGGTAACTTACGATAAGATTATGTTTTCTTAAGATAAATTATCTACGAAATTCTCTTGCACTTAAATTTGTGTTTTAAAGTACAGAGGGATCACAGATTTGAAACTAGAAGATGAATACGAAAATCATTATCTTATGCTCATTTTTTGAAGAAATCAAAATCACTGGACCGAAGACCTAATCGAATGCAAAAAAATAACTATTCCAAAACATATTATTATTATGCAAATTGCACATAGCTACAACGTATGTCTGCTTAACAGTTCTACATAATAATGAATTATGCTAATATAACTAACTCCGAATCGAAACACAGTTTTAAGTAAAGGTAGTTAAAATAACAAACTTCAGTCCTGTATTAATCAGTGTAGCAGATACTACAGTCGTTAAAAAAATGGTGATTGAAATATCACAAAATGAAGATAAGTGTGAAACGAAAGACGATTTGTACACTTCAACTATTGGGGAGTTTGGTAAATGGCAAACAATGCTATTTTTGACAATAGCTTTGCCTATAAAACTGACAATGCCGTGGATACATTTCGGAATAATCTTCATGGCAGCCAAAACAGACTATCGTTGCATTAGTTCCAATTCTTCGATTGAAATGTTAAATTCAACGTGCTACGAGGATTGTGTGGAGTATGAATATTTCAGTGATTTTGAAAGTACGATTATATCTGAATGGGATCTCGTTTGTGACAGAGCCTGGATGGCGAACTTCTCGCAAAGTATATGCATGTTCGGTGTACTTGTTGGCAGTATTATATTCGGGTTCATATCCGACAGGTTAGTAAATATTTTCTTAATAGATCTTCTATAGAAAACCATATACATAAAAGAAAATTTGTTACTTTTATAACTTGATATTAGGACATTTCTAAGTAAAAAAATAAAGTCTTGTTTCCACTTTAGTTGTACGACTTTTACATCTAATCTTTTAGACTAAATGAAAATAATATTATTCCAACAGATACGGCCGTCGGCCAGGAGTCTTGTCATCATGTATGCTGCAGCTGATCAGTAGCGCAATAACACCATTCTGTCCAAACTACTGGACCTTAGCAGCTATGAGGTTCGCTCTGGGAGCCTCTACAGCCGGCAGCATGATGTCATCCTTCATCTTCCTCATGGAAATAGTTGGACCTAGCAAACGTGAACTGCTGGGATGCATTTACGCCATGCCTCTGGCTTTCGGACAGATGTTGATGGCAGTCATGGCATATTATCTGAGAAACTGGGTCAGCTTTAGCATGGGAGTCGCTTTACCAAGTTTGGTATATTTGGCGTATATTTATTACATGCCGGAATCACCCAAATGGCTGATCTCAGTCGGGAGGTTGGAAGAGGCGAGTGTTGTTATGGCGTATGCGGCTAAACTGTAAGTAGTTTACAAACTATAGATATACAAGATAGGGTCGGGTTCTAGGGTTGGAGTTAGTGGTGGGAAAGATGAGCATATACCCGAACTATTAGTCGAAGACAGTACATTTTATTGCTTTTTCAAGGCGTGTTCAATATCTTAAACAACACACGCTTATCACTAAAAGTCACAATTTTTTTTTTACCATGAAATTAAGACTTCGTTGGTGATCCTTAATAAATGACGAAGATGTGGCGATCTAAGGAGTACATGTTGACGGTGATTGCCTTCATTGAATGGATTAGTCTTTACACAAGAAAAGTTGTGTAGACACACAAACCCAATTAATACTAGACAGGTCATGAACTTATTAATATTTTATACTTTACATCATAATTTCGATTTTTATTTGGACAAGTGCAACTTCAAGGTTCCACGGTACACAAAACGTGACTACAGTAAAAAATAACGTGACAAGACAAACACGTTTTACAATAGTTTATGGCTCAGATATTAATGCGTGACAAACAAACGAAAAAATTTGAAATTATTACTACAAAAGACACTACAAGTCCGTGAAAGAAATTAACAAAATGAAAAATATCGTAACGCGTTAAAACTGATTATATTTCACGGTTTCCAATTGTTTTGAGATTTAATAATCTAAATCTGTGAAAGCTGGTCAATGTGAATGACACAAAGTTTTCCAGTGTTTATTACATTCAATTTCAAAGAGTGTTCATTCAGTCTTCTATTTAATTATTCAGTTTTACTAAAATGTATAACGGATTTTCAAATTTTAATAATGAAGTCTTAGAGGTTATTGTTTTCTCTTTGTGTAGATAACGGCAAACATTTAAAGAAATCTTTGTTTTCCAAATATAAAACTATATTAATTGAAAACCGTAAACTAAATATCGAAAAAAAATCCCATAGCATTTGAAGAACTTATTCGATCTAATCATGAGAAACAGCCAAATTATTGATGATAACATTTTTCAGTAACAGCATAGATATTCCATTACAAGACATGATGTCCGTTGTTGAAACTATAGCCAAAATGGGAACCTTGGAGATGACAACACAGAGGAAAGCCACGTACATGGACCTGATACGGTTACCCAGCTTGAGAATGAAGAATTTATGCTGCTGTCTACTATGGCTGGTGATAGGGGTCAGTTTCTACGGAGGCACCCAGTACTTTGGACAAACTAGCAGTAACACATTCTTGTCCGTTGCCCTAAGTGGTTTGGTACAGGTGAGGTTTTCCAAGATATTTTCCTATTAATTTTTTGTTAGTTAGCAAATAAGATAAGGTATCCGCTGATGAAACCCTGTAATGACATACTGCCACCTACGGTATTCTTTAAGGACTCTCTTTAGCCTATTTCCTACTAATAATAATCCGAATGAGTGCGCAAATGTATCATTAAATTGTACTGTTTTTTTTTGTCTTTAGGTCCCTGGTCTACCTCTGAGCGCTTTAGTCTCGAAAAGGTTCGGTCGTCGAATCTCTATAATAGGCTTGTTTGTGATAAGTTCTGTGTGCAACTTTTTGTTGGCTATCCCTGACGAATGGTTCTACGTGAAACTAGTCGCTGGATCAATAGCTGTCACTTGTGGTGCTTCTGTTTTCTCTGTTGTGTAAGTATTGACAGTAATACTTTTCCTAACAACATTATAATAAACCAACATTAAAGTACCATCGTCTAAGCGTTAGAGACATAACTCAGGTCAGGCAAATTTTAATGGCCATGCGCTTTAATCATCCAGCAGAACTACTCATCAGTCAAAATCGTGGGAAGCCCATTCACTAATCCAACCTTCGACTCTTTTGCTGACATCGGATCGTAAGTGGTTACTGCCCCTAAAGAACCTCTGTAATATCAGGATTTACATCGAGATCGTCATCTACTTTTAAGGTCTTTTTTTAATATAGCTTGTTTTACTCCAAATCTTATTATGGCTAAAGTGCTAAATCGTGTTCTTAATTACTCATTCCAGATACGTCTACACCACCGAACTCTTCCCGACTGTCGCTCGTAATATGGCTATGGGCACATCATCCACTACCACTAGAGTCGGATCAATGATGGCTCCCTTCATTGGAGAACTCAGCGTCCTAGCCGCTTGGGGCCCACCGATTGTGTTCGGAATCGCTCCGATATTCGGAATAGCAGCTTGCTACTTCCTTCCGGAGACCAAAGGGAAGCAGCTGGAAGACCATTTGGACGAATCTCGATAAAATATCTAAAGCATTTAATAAGATTACTTTTGAAAGAAAGCGAACTGATTTGAACGATAGAAGAAGACAAAGTCCTACTTAAGTAGTATTTTTATTGAAATTTGAAATAAATAATCCTTTTAAGAAATTCATTTATTTTCTTGTATGTTTTTCTCATTTTACAATAGATAATATATTTGTATAGATAAATTGATGATGAAGGAAAAGCACACTTTGGGCATCAGAAAACATGAAATTTTATAGATTGTAGGGTCTATGCCAAATAAATGTGCCTAGCGTATTGGTACATTTTGTAAAAAGTACTATCTATTACTACAGATTAATGTGATATAAATTTTCCAACTGATACGCAATATGTCCTTCAAATACACTTATTTAGAAATAGCTTGGATCTCCATTATATGAAATTACTTAATACCATAATTTGTTCCAATTTTATTGTAGACAATATTACGTCAAGCCCTTCGATCAAAAATAACTAGATATACAATCATAGCGAATAAATAGCACTAGCTAAATCACAATAAATGAAAATAATCCCGATAGAGACCGTCTTTATTCTTTTTGAAGACTGCTTTTCTTACTGTAATGCGATAGAATTCATTTTCCAATGCATTTGTGTCAAATTTCTGTGTGTCAGGAGTTTCATTTTCAGAGGCACTATTTTCAAACATTTCGTTCGGAGCTGTGTCTTTTGTTATATTTCATCATAAGTCAAACCCAATTATGTTGATATTACGAATATCATTAGTTGTGTTATTATAATGTTTTAAGTGGAATAATAAACTACCCGCATTATCGTATAATTTGTTTGTTTTTGAATCTTCAATGCTTTATAATGACTTACTAGTGGCTCATTAGGGGTCGAAATCTGTATTGTTTTCTAAGAAATAATCATTTTAATATAAAATCTAAAGCTTAAGAATTAATGATGTGATACGTATGCACGTTAAATACAATGTTTTTGTCCAACTGCAAAATAAATGAAATCATAACAAATAAATTAAAAAATAAAATATATTCATAAAACATATTCGCGGCGGAGGAAACATCAGCTCAAACGAGTGTTTACCTACTTTTGTGTACATCCTGAGTCTGCACGTGTACAATTTCATTGTTCCCATAACTACCATGTCATTATTCAAAATTACATGAATCGACAGTTTTATACTGGCCATCTACATTATTGTTAAGACCGTCTCGCTGATTGGTTGTCATTACAGGCGATAGAACCTTAAAACTAAACTTCCTTCAACTGGTCATTTATTCTAAATTGATCCTACCAGTTGGAACATACGAAGTTAGCAATATAAAAACTTGACAATAATGCAAAGATGACTTAAAAATTCTTGAATCATTCTTTTATCATCAAAAGAAACAAGAATAGAAAATAGAAGACGAGCTCCAAATATCACAATGAAGAAAACAGTTAAAATTTCAACGGAAATTGTCGAAACGCCAAAACAAGAGGAAGACAAACTGATAAAAGCGATCGGAGAATTCGGAAGATGGCATATACTCCTCACTGTTTTGCTATCTGCCCCATCCAGAATGGCAACAGCATGGAACCACATGGGCATCATATTTCTGGCACCGAAGACAGACTTCATATGCGCAGAGAGGAACAATACCCACGAGATTATAGAGGCATCGAAGTGTTACAGTGACTGTGTTGGATATGAATACAGAACTGAATTTGTGAACACAATTATTTCCGAATGGGACTTGGTGTGCGATAGAGCATGGCTGTCGAACTTGAATCAGACTATTTGCATGTCCGGTGTTTTGTTGGGGAGCATGATATTTGGATTTTTTGCGGATAGGTGAGTAGCGCCTTTTACACAAGAATAAGACTTATCATTTCAATCATATCGTCATTTTTAACGATTACTGAATATTTTTTCTTTAAGGTTCGGTCGTCGGCCTACACTTCTGATAGCAGCTTCCATGCAAATGATCGCCAATTTCACATTACCGTTCTGCCCTAACTATGAGATGTTCACTTTGATCAGATTTTTCAATGGAGCAGCGGTGGCTGGTACATTACTGACAGCCTTCATCTTGATGATTGAAACGACTGGAGTAAACAAAAGAGAACTGATGAACTGTCTTGTAGCCATACCTCTAGCATTGGGAGAAATGGTTATGACAATCTTCTCTTATTACTTGAGATCTTGGGACAAATACAGCTTGGGTTTGGCTATCCCTCATCTGATTTACCTGGTATCGTTCTTCCTTGTTCCCGAGTCTCCGAAATGGTTAATTTCCGTTGGCAGATTGGAGGAAGCTAGCTCGGTAATGAAGAGAATTGCAAAATGGTACGTAAAAACTAATTAATTTAATAAACAGGTCTTGTTGGAGAAAGTTGTCTTATACTCTCTTTACAACTTTATTATTTTTTTCTGATCAAAACCCCATTTTTAATTACAGGAATAAACTGCCAACAGAAAACATGTTAGAAATAGTCAATAGCATCGCATCGGAAGCAAAACTTAATGATCACAAGCACGTCAAAGCTACGTACTTGGACCTGATCATGGTGCCAGATTTGAGATGGAAGAATTTTTGTTGTTGCCTCGTTTGGTTTATTTTGGGAATTAGTTTTTACGGCAGTAATCAGTATATAGGACAGACAAGTCCTAATGTCTTCCTTTCTATTACATTAGCTGGAGCTATTCAGGTAATAAGCCTAAGATTATTTTAGTCATAAATATTTTTATCATATTTATTTACCTATTAATTAAGTATTATGAGAATATCTTAGTTACAACAGAATTTGTATTTAATTAAATCCTAAAAAGGGAAATACTTTTGGAACGAAATTCCTTATCGCGCGTTGTGAAAGGGGGCTAGACGGAAAAAAATCTTACGAAAAGTTGTCACGACACTTATTTGTTTTAGATGATTATCGCTAGATGGCGCTGTGATCAAAATCTTTTAAAACACGTTCCTTATCGCGCGTTACAGTAGGAAAAAAAAATAGTTCTGTTCGGGTGTCCCATGACATTTTATTTATAGTTCAATGTTGTTAAGTTCATGTTATAACTCTCAATATTTATTATAATTCATTCGGGGTTCCTAGCGATTACTCATAGCGATAATGGGACACCCTGGCTTTCTACACCTATAACTTCATATGTCAATAAATGAAAATATCTCTTCCTCCATCAGATACCAGGAATATTCCTGAGTGGATATCTGTGCAAGCGTTTCGGAAGACGCCTGACGCTCATCTACCTGTTTACTACTTGCGGCATCAGCAACGCTTTGATGTCGGTACCTGACGACTGGTACTACTTCAAGCTCTTCATTGGATCTGTGGCGGTCAGCAGCGGATCCGGTGCATTTGCTGCTGCGTTAGTATAAACTAGATATATATTTTTTTGTTTTCTTTTTAAATGGATCTTTATAGAGATTTAATTGTACTTGCAGCTTGAGAAAATATTTAGTTTGTGCCAAACACCGCCACTTTTGGTTTTTAATTTAATTAAATAAAAAGTTCATGTCAATGACAGACATGAACTGTCAATTGTAAATTATTCATTATTGTACAGAGCTCTTTTATTGTTAACATTGTAACTAAATCTAAAACACACATATCTTATTTCATCGGGACGACCACCTTCTACATTTTCGTCGACACGACAAGTTAATCATTTTCTAAAGCTTGGGGGTGAATTTTACTCTTCTACATTATTGTAAAGATGAGGAGACAAGATATTAGTCACAAAAGTCACCTTAGCACAGAGCTAAATTTATCACACTAATTTTCCTCAGTCAACCCAACCCAACATCTTCCATTCAGAACCTTATTTTATTAGTTTTAACGACATACCTAAGCATTACTATTTGTCTTCAGGTACATGTTCACAACAGAACTCTTCCCGACAATAGCCAGGAACATGGCGATGGGGGCTTCATCAACCCTCTCCCGTTTCGGTTCTATGCTGGCTCCTTTCGTTGCTGGTTTGGCTACGACCGGAACTTGGATCCCTCCGATAATCTTCGGCCTCATGCCGTTCATAGCTGCTTTGGCTTGCTACTGCCTTCCAGAAACGAGGGGAAAGAAGCTCACGGATCATTTTGAGCAAAGATAGTCACAATTTATTGTTAAATTTTGTAATAAATACGGTTTATAGTGTTTTTATACTCCTTCCTAATCAATCTAATCATCAACGCAAAAATCACCTTTGTACACGTTGAACACGTTGATTTTATAAAGATGTAGACTGTCCGTTCTCTAAACTTCAATGCTGCAAATGAACCGATTTCATCAAACATCAATCTTAAACCCATATTAAAATAAATAACATAACCTAATTAAGATAAAAATTTACACAAATCATAATGAATTCACGTTGCCTAGTTATGCAACGATATTCTGATAGGGTAATTCGAAATAATATCGGTCAACAACATTAATAACAGCACGCGAGTTGACTAACACGCAAAAGCGTAATAAATTTAATTTATACAAGAATAGTATTTTCGCAGTACGTCGTTCCATATACAAGCTACAGTTCCCTTGAGTCACGGGTATTGTCAACACAATAGTCGAAACCGTTATCAATATACGCAATATCATTGACAATAATTCAAAGACTTTTTGACAAAAGAAGGCCGGATGGTTTTGTGCAAAAACTCATTTTCCATTCAAGTGGCCGAGTCCGATACCTGGTAATGAATCATTGTTTTTATCATATGGATTTTCAAAAGATTTTATCAAAGATTTTCGTAAACAGTTAGTATTCGCCAAAACTTCGGACAGATACTAAAGTTGAATCAAATTTTAATGTTCTGAAAGTTGATCCTAATTACCAACATCATTTCGGTAACAACAGATTCAACTCTTCCTAAGGTCGAGTGAGCCACTGAACAAATCATACACCTTGTCACAAAAAATATTTGAGTAATATCAAGACTCAACCAATATCAAGAGACTGATGAGTGAAAAGTACTTTAATCCGGTGACATAAGTAACTTTAACCCTTTGTTATAGTGTGTTTTCTATTAGTTCATAGCAAACTGAATTAGCCGAATCAAGTGCGTTTATTAGTTTATTAATTTTGTGGAAGCTTGTAATCAGCAATGTTTTGTTTTTACTTAATTATAAGTCTTTAATAAGTAAAATTTATGTTATTAGTCTGTAAGCTTTCCTTAAAAATAAATAAATAAAATAAAATAATAAAATAAATTGCTCCAATTATGTTTTAATTCAGTTAACAAAATAACAAGCAAGTTGATTTACATAATTGTGCGATAAAAATGATGAAGATTTCCAAAAGTTACATACGTTGGCTATCCAAAGGTGTATGTTAAACAAGGCTTTACTCACTACAGTACTACTAATATTACAGTTTTCGAAGAGTAAAGATCCAGATTTAAAGAAAATCTGATGAACTTATTCAGACACTCGCGGTTTTCTATAATACTTTCATGCATCACTAAGGGTTCATGCTCAGAGAGTCTTGTAGATACAGTGAGTGTGGTGTGTCGAGAAGTGAGTTCGAGTTCTAGTGGTACTACCCAAAAGCGAACGAGAAAGAGGGTAGACAGATTTGTTTGCTCTTAAATCGACCCGCAGTATTCAGTCTTCTCGTGATCATGACGTTTGCAACAAAATTGAAATATCGAGACAACTCAATTAATTAAATATCGTGGTAAGAACCCGTTGAAAATGCATGAAAACCTGATTAATTTTAAAGCAGAGATTGCGTATTTCATAACATTAGCTTTTAATTACAAGATATATTAGGTGTATTATTACAAGGAATCCTTAATTTAATAAGAAAGGAACAATGTAATTTCAGCTTTCCTCGGAAAATTGAAGTTTATGTAGCTAAAAATGAGTCGGGGTAAATTTCCCTAGCTTTCAAACTTATCACATATTATTAATGTCTTGATGAAGATATTCGTTTACGTTCAAAATGTGCCTTGCATGACGACCTCAAAATCTAATTTGAAATATTCTGACAATTGACATACCATTATGGGTCCTACATTTGATGAAATGGAACTACGGGATGTTGCTGAAGCTACTTGGGATCGATATTAATAAGGTACATGATCCAAAATCAGACATTCCAAAAATTTAAACATAAATCTATTTGATGAAACTGGACAATGTGACGGTACAATAGAAGCAGCTTCAGCTTAGTAATTTATACTAGAGGAGCTTAAGGTGAACTTTAAAAACATTTTGACTGCAGGAACAGATGCCGGTAAAGTTCCTTGAGAATCACCAGAAAGTTTTTAATAGCTTTTTCTTCTGCATTTCTCGTGAAAAAGGTTAAGTGCAGTAACTCAACTTTTTATTAAAAAAAGAACATAAAAAACAGTTTTTATTAGCTTCGGACATGTAGGGGTTGGATACACTAATCGTTTATTAATGAAATAACTTGAGAATAGCAGCTCTGCCACCATTACTGAGGCACATGACAACATACTAATATACCATCCACATATTTCTCCATAGATCATAAGAAGAAGTGAATAAAGTTATTTCAAAATTGTCGAGAAGCTCGCAGGTTTCGCGTGGAATTGCTTACAAATGTTATTACAATATCGCCTGGCAGGGGGAGTGATTTCAAATTAAACGCGACCAACAATGTTTAACTTTTCATTTCGTTTCAACAAAATTATTTTTCTGAACTTACGATTTTCAGCCTTCTTCAATGAGTTTAAACATGTTATGGATGTTATCTATTAGGTAGTACCTACCTACCTTTTTACAAGAGAAACAACTACAAACCCCTTCTCACAGAGTAACAAGTCAAATAAAATCTGCCCTGAAACTAGCAAAACGAGACATATACCAGTCAACTTCAGTAAATTCGTTTCAGAGGACACGCCAATCCCGAAAAGTCATCCCAGATTCAGCACAATGGGTTCATCTACCTTTACCCTTATTATACTCGTGTGATACCCTAAGCGAGTCGCATTAACATCACCGAGCCCGTATATTTTTCCATGAACCTCGCATTATGGTCATTAATTAATCACAACGCGGAACCCTACTTAGGTCGGCTTTGTGCCGTTTTCTGATTTTCCGTTCGTCCTCTCATTGTTAAAAACCTTATCACTGTAGATAGGAGCTTCACGAGGTATTTATTATAATAATAAATTTCTGATCCGATGTATGATTCATACATAAATTGGTGAGAGCTATTCTTCATCGAAACAATCGTTTTTTTTATAAGTGCAAAAGCGGAATTGAAATAAATAAACGAGAAATTTAGATCTAGGATCCTAGTGGATATTCATCGTTTATGCATTCTAAGCTAGGGTATATTGTTGGAGCAACATACATAAAAAATACATTTAATTGTGAACTGAAAGTCTTCGTTCCATAAGTCACCCCTAAATAACCGTGACGTAACAAATACCAAGATACAACATGAATTATTAGGGAGCTTAACGGAGCGTCAAAACGGATCAGTGTGGGCGAGTCCACTGCGGGACGGAGCAAACGGACCGCGAACGGATCGCCGCGTCCTGTTTAATTATGCCGTTTCTATGACGAGGAATAATCCGGAAACGACTGAACTAAATATAGGAGTTGGTAAGCTAATGCTTAAGGTGAAATTTTCAGTCATTGCTAGTTCTGACAATGGCAGAATAGGAATAAACGGAGAAAGATATTGCGACAACTCCATTTGAATGTGATAAAGTAGTTCTTCTCTAAATATTAACAAATGCAATTACAATGCAAAGAGAGTGACATCCATAGTCGAAAGGTAGAAAATTTGTAGCTCGTAACCAAACGCAGAATAATAGATAAAGTAGAACCTACTAAACTAAAACCACCAAGTAATAGGATCCTGTAAAAGTTACCACCAAAAGCTACTGATGGAGAACCATATACAAATAAATTAGCATCACATTTTTCCCAGAATGCATATTCTACGGCACGGTAAAGTGTATACAGTATCAACAAGGGAAACAATAGCCGTAATAAGCGAGATGTGCGAGAGTGCTGGATGCATTACGCAAATGCTTCGTTGGAATCTGCTCCTCTTGGCTTTGTAATGTTTGGTAACGAACGTGGATTTTTTGAAATCGCGAATGTGAATGTGTGAGGTTTGACAAGTCAAGTCGGCCATTTTGTTGAGACTTGAGTGTTTTTATGATGTATCTATGATTATTACGGAATTGTATAGGGAATGGCTGTTTCATTGTTATAATTACAAGGAATATATCAGTAGCACAAGGAATGTATGTAACTTAATACAATATTGTATAATTCCTCTTCCGGAACAACCCTCAAAAGTTTTACCTACTTGTCAAGAAATCACAAAAGAATATGGAAAGAAAACAACTAGGGAAAAAGTTTTTAACGACTAACGACATGCCGGAAAATTTACCTATAAAGTTTCAAACAAAATATCCTTATGGGAAATCCGAAAACAAACAAGTGTGTAAGGCATGGTGGAACAAATGTGAAAATATTTCTTTATATAGAATTTTAAAATTCGGATAGCCTTTGGAATCGAATTCAAATTGTGGTTAAAGGAGACCTTGAATCACAAAAATCTAATTATTTCAACGATTAACAAATGTAAAAAACAGCACACTTCTACCTGTCATTGTACAGGACAAATTCACCACGATAAATTCTCATCAGAATCAACAGAACAAAACGAAAGAAGGTTCCACACCGTCTATTACTAAAACAACGTCTTTGATTACTAAAACATTTTCACAATCCATATCACACTAGTAAAAACTGTGTAAAACTGGGTAGAAACTCTCCGGTATATCGATTCAGTACTGCACTGAATAGTTGTAAAAATGTTGACATCTTTCATGATAATTTGAGCAAGTTTCGTCACTGTTTGTCCCAAAATATATCGAAATAGGAATTCAAAGTATTTATCATAGTTTATAAGTTATTTCTTTTTGTTTTTAAATTAAGTACACAACTACTGGGTAGACCTTTTCGAATTAATTTTGTTTATCACTTACTTGTTTTAGAAACATCGTTTTTTCTTTTTTAAATTACATTTATAATATTATGTTAAAATAGTAATACCTACATTATATTTATTTATTTATCTTTAACAATCAAACAAGTACAGTATATGTTACTCCATTTTTTTTTTGCATGCTGTGTTTACCAGAAAGAAAATGTGCAGTTAGTTATTAAGTTATACAGTAGTATACTTTAATATTTATGATGTACACTTAATTATGTATGACTGTAACAGTTGTTGGTGAACCAAATAAATAAAATAAAATAAAACTAAATATAATAGACGCTTGTGACTTCCTTGAAGAAAACATCACTAAAATAGCATATTCCAATAACGATTTCAATCCATTCTCGACAAGCAATAAGGTTGTTATCGAAGCCCATAACAAATGAATCAATGCGAATGGCAGCGTTGCGATGTAAAAAGGGTATGTTATTGCGTCCTTAAAATTCAGATATGATGATTTAGGTACGGGAAGTAGCGATATATTATGTAGGAGGTTCAGCTACTCGCACGATTTGATTATATTGATTCAATATTACATTTGCAATATATTATTAAATGAATGTAGCGCATAACAGCCATTCTGTTTGTCATTGAAGAATAATGTCGAGATTACCTGATAAAAACTATACTTATTATTTCTTTAAGTTTCTCATTTTATGTGTAATACAAATATTTTCTTTCTTATTTTGTGTGAGAAAACATTTCAATTGAATGAAGACAATGATGCTAATACATTTTAGCATTATTAATAGGAGTTTTCATAGTTTCCTTTATAAACTTACAGTGCATAATATTTATAAAAACACAGCTACGAGTACCACAAAGCACTGTCTATGCACAAATTTCTCTTTTCTGTTTTAATTATAATTGTTTGATCGATTTTTTTCCAAAACTACTTAAGTAGTTTGAATGCAAGAGTAACTATAATTGTAAATCAAATTGAATCTCCAAGATTATCTAGTTTGGAGATACATGTTGATCTTAATTGTCAAACACGTTTTTATGGTAAAGATTACTACATTTATTTAATAAAAAATTATACATACGCAAAAATTTTTAAATTCACACCTATGATCAAACTGAATCAAAATACATGAGACATAGGTCAACCCGTGAAAACGTTAGACACAACATTCAAGGACCACATATATACACCAGAAATAGATATCGAACAAATAAAAGGTGAAACTGTCAATAAAAGAGAAACAATAAAAATAAAAGATGGAACGTCCGAGAAACTGCCATTAGCAACTAAAAGACTCGCAATTTAAAACGACAGAGAAGTATTTCCTGAGTGCAGTGAGAAATGAAAACAATTAACAAGAGCTTTTAAAGGAAAAGCTTTATTGGAAAAACTAGAAATAGACAATTTAATGGCGAGCGAGACAATAGCGTTATAATAATAATAGGTGAAGTTTCTGCTCTTTTCAAAAACGAAGCTCTCTAATGAAATTATTATGTAGGGATTTAAACTGCTACATATTCTTAAACGGGCGTAAACGATTATTAAAGTTTTCTTACTAATAATCGTAAAATAGATTATGCGAAATATAGAAAACGGAATTATCACCGTAGTCATCGCATCAGTAAAAATGTACAGTTTAGCATAAAAGCTGGGACAAAAGGAACTGACATGGTAAGGGGACGTTCAAGACTTTATCATTCAATTACAGAAGTACAGGAAATCGTACACCTAAAAGTCAATAAATTAATAAACTCAACATAATAATAATATGCTCTTTAAAACCATGGATTTGTCTAAAAACATCAAAGCAAACGAAGTAAACAAAATGCAAACAAATAACAAATCGTAAGCGTGTTACCAGCTCGCAAAATTACTTAGATGACTCTGCATAAAGCCCCAACAATGAAAGAACAAATTGTACCTTATTACTTAGAGTGTGAGTTCATTTATTTCCACGGTGACGGGAAGCGTTGTCAGCAAATTGGCTTAAATCCAACAGGCAGAGCTGGCCACACCGTGGAATATACGATGAAAGTTTTAATCGTTAATATTTATTAGGGAGGTTGCGTTGAAGGCATGGCTTTTAGTTAATTTTTATTTTAATTATGACTATTAATTACGGTATAATTTTTCAGGGTGTTGTGCATTGCTGACTTTCTTGAACAACATTATTTTGAATAACGAGATAGATGAGAGGTGAGTATCTCATTAATTACAATTTAATATTCCTGACCTGAATAACACTCGATTTGAGACTAAGATTCGCAGAGAGAACGTTTCCATTATTCCAAGTCCATTTAATTAATTAAAATTTCAATTAAAACTCCCACAAAATGAGAGTGTTTAATTCAAATACATTAAATAACCAAGAACGGCAATTACCGTAAGTAACAATTCGAAACGGTAATACGAGAGGGAAGCAAGACGATTTAATGATATTTTTATACTGTTGCCAAATTTG
This sequence comes from Trilocha varians, assembly GCA_030269945.2. NCBI lineage: Eukaryota > Metazoa > Arthropoda > Insecta > Lepidoptera > Bombycidae > Trilocha > Trilocha varians. Next base: position 9,622,913 of record AP028277.1, on the reverse strand, counting down.
ATACTTTACCAAGGGTCGAGATAATTAGGCGTAAAGTGAGCGTTTCGGGTGAATAACGGACTCGGAGTGGTTTCATTAATAAATGTTTGTATTCGGTACGGTCCGATGTAATTATTAGAAAGGGCTTTGAGAATGTATTGTATAGGTTTATCAACTTCATTTGCATCATGAGAAAAGAATAGGTTGTTGCTATTGTTGTATATAGTAAAAATGTTCAACTACCAAAGTTTTGTCTGCACTTTTGGCCGAATAGAAAATGTCTTAGACATTGATTTCTCCATTGTACCATTTACGTGAAATTTAATAAATACCTTTAAAAAATTACTCGAAGACAAGTATATTACTTGGAACAAGAAATACGCGCATTTTTAAAACAATTAAGTCGAAAAAACTCCACAAAGCTGATTAAAAAAGAAATATAAGATCTAAGTACTAGTAAATTTAAAAATGGAAAGACAAAGGCACAAGGAAACTAGAAGACAATTCCATTCAAAGGAAATATAAAGCAGAAGTTCCGCGGATAACGTTTCCTGTTGAAGCGAAGCGAAAAGCAATAAGTTCAGTAAAAGGGAAATTAGTTCTCTGCGACAAAAAGGAACTGCGACCGCAAAGTCTAGTAAGTTATTGCAATGAAGTTTTAGCGGTATAATTTTATAATGGATGACTTTACTCTTTACATTTTTAATTAGAAAGAAGACCTTACTGACCATAACGTTTGAAAAACTGAAACAAATATTGTATTATATCATCATCATCAGCCTATAGACGTCCACTGCTGGACATAGGCCTCCCCCAAACCTCGCCACATCGACCGGTCCTGCGCCATCTGCATCCAGTGACCTCCCGCGATCTTGACCAGATCGTCGATCCATCTTGTGGTCCCACCTTGTCCCGTGGTTGTCGTAGAAGGCGACTAATTCAACCAAGGGACACTCCGGAGAGTGGGCAGCAGCGCTCTCTGAGTATAATAACATCATACTGCGATCGCCAACCCGCATGCCAAGCGTGGCGATTATGGCAACACCCTCCGTATGTATTATATCATTCGAGTATAATAACTACTTAAAGATTTGTAAACGTACTTATTCGTAGCACCGTAGCAAAATATGCAATGGCTGTTTTGCTGTATGTGTCTGGCGTTTTAGAGTTGTTTTATACAGGAGTGGCAAATTAATGACTATTGAAAGGAAGCATTGAACAATATGATCGTGGCGATAAATATCAATATTAAACTATGCTTGCGATGTATAGTGCGATTCGAATCGATTCGATCAGGATTATTTGAACGCAAAATCACACATTAACTATACCGCTTTAAAACTGCGCAATAACAAACCAAATTTCTCATTAACTCCCAAATTCAAATAAATTTTGTTATTTATAAAAAGCCAACCAATGGCAAACACGATACAGGAACTCAAAGAATGAATAATACATAGCGTCTCCGAGAACGGACTTAAATCTCCCGAAAAGGACCAGATACAGGGCAAACTCATACATATTCTAGGAGTCCAGGATGATAAACGAGTACAGGTAGATTTTATTTATAGATCTGACTTTGGACCCTGAAAATATTTGGCCTTTTAATATTTATTAAAGGTATATAAACTTCTTGGTTTTTGTAAATATATTTTTATCTTTTGACTGGTATTTGGTGCGTGACTTTTTATAAATATCTGTAACGAAGCCACCATGTTAAACAAGACGTCTTGTAGAAGCACTGGATAGGACAATGCGTAGTACAGCAATAACCAAAAGCTTCTAATATTTTGCCACATAACAGTAAATTAGAGCCGAAAATAACATGATGATTAATTCACTGTCTATTTTTAACCTCAAAACAAACTATTATAAGTCCATTAGCAAATGAAATCGTTATAATTGTTGCCTATTTATCTGACCAGACATGGTAAAAAGCAATATATATCAACGTAACCCACGCCCAAGTGAGACACAACAAAGTAACCCAATATTCCCAGCTAACCTCAAAACAACAACTACCCTCATTTGTCCGACATCAGTTCGTTAACGTCAAAATCAGTGGACGCAGTAATTTGTTAACAGTTGTCAAGTGTCAGCGTCGGTCACACTGGCCCTCATCGGATTTCATGGCTCGGTTTATGAGGATACGACTTTATTACACAGTCGAGATGTTTCGACCTAACGATGTCGTATTCGTTCGGTTTTTACTTCAGCTTTGATGGCTCTGTGGCTTTTAGTAGTACTGTGGAAATTATGGAAATTGGTAAGGATATTATTGGATTCTAGATTACTTTCTCAATTAGTTATGCAAATTGTAAAACAATTGAAGATTTCATGTAGTTTTAGGATGACTTCGAATGATTTGAAATCTACCACAAATTCATTAAATCAATGTTGTCCTTCAAAGCTGATGAATGTAAAGTTCCTAGCAGCATTGTAAAAGAGCAGGTGTAGGAAAAAGAGATTAGAGAACAGATCCTCGAGAAAAAAAATGTACTTCAAAATACTCATCAATTAGATATAAGCTTCTAGCATTATTTTTATACTACATACTATCTGTTTGTACCTCCAGTAGGTACTACAACAAACCCGAGAGCAACTATTGAATAAGATACTTTTCAGCAAAGTCCTTAAAGGATATTAATGGATATCCCACATGAATGTACGATGATAGTCACAAAACAGGTAGATCGTAAACACGTTCGGCAATAAACAATACGACAGGCATTACCACTACCAAATGCAAACACTACAGATGAACCAACAGCGAATAATGAAGTCGAAATATACAGTTCTGAGCGAGAGCCTGCAAGTGACGTACAAACACTAGAAAATGTGAATTATTCAGCAGCATCGCAGTTAAGGACTTTGAGGAAGCATTGTAGATGGCTTGGATGGCACTGAATGTTAATGGAAACACTATCTCGTTGTCTGCTGTTGCATTTTGCAGGAGTGTAAAAATTATTTGATTTGAAGACCGAATTTAGAAATGGGTTATTAAAAGTCAGTGACATTATTTCTAAAAATATTAAGTGCAGACAACAGAGTAATTAACGACACCACAACATAGTAATTGTCGAAAGACAATAGTTTCAAATATCATACGTTCAATAATGAGCAGTTCAATTGAAAAGTCGTAGCATTCAGGAAACCTGAAGTGAATAGCTCATTCGAAATTGAGTTCTATGTCCGGTTTTATTGAGTCTATTTTGTATTCTCGTACAAGCTATACGTTATTCGTTTTTCCGCAGACGTGTTTGACTGTTATACTACTCTTGATTTATTCATAAGCCTGAATCAGTCAAATCCAGTTAGACGTCAAAGCGAAGAAATATAAAACACGATACGCAGTACGTTGAATTATGTATATCGATAAATGTTGATGGAAGAAGTATTTTACATATTCTTCTTTCTTTCGAGGACTGATTACAGTATGACTTTGGTGGAAACATAACTTCATCTAGATTTTGTAACAGGAAACCTCTTTCACATCCTTATATATCATGTAGTCTATTCTTATCTCGTCCTGAAAGTGGCCACACTGCTACATCCTATTATTATATGAAGAAATTTATTAGACTCACAAAGATACGTAATAAATAATTTTATATCAGAAGTCAATATCACACGAAGGCGCTGAATCTTCGTCGTTGGGAAAATCGTTTGGCTTCCTACCTAACCTGATAAGTGCAATCAATTCCAGAAGGTTCTAAAACTGCACTTCAGTAAAAGAAGCGTATGACTTTAAAATAGGTTGGTAGTAGGTAGTATATGCATAAATAATCCAATAAAATAGAAACTACAGTATATTTCAACACGTGTCAACGGCCGTCGCTGCTTGTTACTGGAATCGTTTGCGGCGACATCCGTAATTGCCACGCGGTTGAGTCTAGCGGTTTCAATTGAAATGAATAATTAAATTAAATATTAATTTTCACGATAAATTGAAACGAGGTTCATGATTATTAATTTCCTTTGTGTCTTTGTAATTGAGTTCAGAGCTCTTCATGTGAAATTAATCAAAGAGATGTATTCGACACTTGTAGAATGCATCCTGCCTATATGTGTTGTAATGTGACTTTATAATCAGCTTGTAGTCATTATATCTTTTACTTTGTTGGCAATTGGTACAAATTCCTTAGTTCCATAGAAACTGAACAAAATATATTTCTGTTTTTAACCTATAATTAATTTCAAATAATAAATTCTTTATTATCTCATCCCCAGAATTTACGTAGCGGGTGGACTGTGCGATGTTTTTGTGCGTATTACGGATCGTAATACACTTAGCAGGTCACCCAGTAGGAAAACGCTTAGGCTAATGAAACTAAACAAAAGTACATCTGCTCAAACTGACCAACTAATGAGACACACAACAACTGATGTCCCTTGCAAGTGTTACGGTACGTATTAACAGCCGGGGTGGGGTGGCTTTGGCGGTGTCGCTCGACATCGCCAACGCTTTTAACACCCTGCCCTGGTCCGTGATTGGGGGGGTACTGGAGAGGCATGAAGTGCCCCTCTATCTCCGCCGGCTGATCGGCTCCTACCTGGAGGCCAGGTCGGTCGAGTGTACCGGGTACGGTGGGACCTTGCACCGGTTCCAGGTCGTACACGGTGTTCCGCAGGGGTCCGTTCTTGGACCCCTCCTGTGGAATATCGGGTACGACTGGGTGCTGAGGGGCGCCCTCTTCCCGGGCCTTCGCGTGATCTGCTACGCGGATGACACTTTGGTGAATCTGTGCAATTTCCAGCAAAATACAGTCACGGCACGGTAGAACGGAGAATGTTGCCTTTTATATTATGTGCGGCTTGCTCAGTGCATAAAATGCTGGGTAGTACCATCGACTATGGCGTTGTATATTTAGGGTTAAAGCTCTTCGCTGCCGAGAAAACTTACGTGGCCTTGAGTAATGTGAAATCGTTAGAAGGTTTCCTTTTTCAAACGAGCTACATAAGTCCATTAGCCCTAAAAACCATTTAATTTCAACATGAATAACAAATCATAAAGCATTAAATCCAATATACATGACAGAGATAATTTTAAAAGCGGCCATGATGTCCTGGATGCTCTCTCTGTGACGTCATCAATCACTCGATCCGACATTGACAAAGGTATCGCAGTCCACATGAAAAATGTGGAAAGAGAAATACCCAATTGCCATAAAAAAAATGGGATTATGATGTAGCTTTTTGTATTCGAGTTGGACAGTTTTAATGGTGATTTGAGTTGAGGTTAATTTAGATTGTGAAATTTTTATGTTCAATAATTTAATATGTAGTATTTATGAAGAGAGAAAAGACCAAAAAATTTGAAATTCGAATTTAACCATTCTTCACTCAACATTATACGCAAGAAAGTTTCAGCGTAGAAATTCTACCCCGTACAATAGTTTACCTGGTCTGCTAGTGAAAATAAAAAACTAAAACTTGAGAGGTGTCATGGGACACCCGAATAGAACGTAGTTCCTTTCGATTAAAAGATATCTTATATTTTTTTTCCTAACGTAACGCGCGATAAGAAACGTATTTTAAAAGATGTTGATCACAGCGCCATCTAGCGATGATCATCTTAAACAAAAATAAGGAACGTGATTTAAAAGATTTTCATCAAGGCGCTATCTAGCGATAATCATCTAAAACAAAAATAAGGAACGTGTTTTAAAAAGTTTTGATCACAGCGCCATCTAGCGAGAATCATCTAAAACAAAAAAAGTGTCGTGACAACTTTTCGTAAGATTTTTTTCCGTCTAGCCCCCTTTCGATAACGCGCGATAAGGAACTTCGTTCCAACATGAACATCTAGACTTCCCATTGTAAAACTTATCTTAAAGATAATAAGATTAAGGTAGTTATTATTACCAGTATTGGTACTATTACTGCTGTTTTTGTGTTTTATTAAATCATCTTCACAAAGTGTTTCAGTTCTATACAATATTTATTTTTACTCTCAGTAGTTTTCTTTCTATTTATGTAGTTGACCTTTGGAACCTTCGTAGGCTAGTTATATTCTATGCAAAGTTATATATAGACGTTCCCTACATGACATTTCTAGCTAGCGGTCGCTTCTCATTAGTTACATAATTTATTTCGCACACATATTCAGGGTTTACCCTATCTTATTCATGAATAATTAATCTACTCATTTGATATTCTATTTGTACCGGATTAGATACATAATCGTAATACATTATTCATATGTGGGATTACTCTGGTTTCCAGTGTCAAAAATATTTGAAACCAAGTTTGCTTAAAGCGGCGACGTTGTTATATAACTCGATTCCTATCGGCTTCTTTTTGAGTTCTCGTATAAAACTAAGAAGCATGACAAAGCTAAGATTATTATACATGTATTTTTTATTGAAGTTAATAATTCCTCAAGAAAAAGAATAGTATTATAAACGTATAAGATCATTTCCTAAATGACCTGTACAAAATTAACAGTCAGTTTTAGAAGCACTAGTGTATTTTGGTACATCATTAAATCCTTTAGATTTATTAACCATTAACAGCGACGTTGAGTTAATTTCATCAGACCGTTCCCGTAACGACATTAATGTTTAACGCTTTCAATGCAAATTCAATAATAATAACAAAGTATTAAAACGATCGATCATTCGCAAAACTTTTACGGCTATCAGCGATATTGCTTTACGCTCCATTGTGCCTTAGAATACGCTAACTTCGTACAAGCTACTGTGTAAACGTCTATTGCCAACTTCCACGACGAAGCTGCAAGGAATATTTAATTTAATGTAGTACTTTGTCGTTGTGAACTAGGTCGGTTTTCCCGTAGCCAGTTCGTTTCAGTTGAGGCACTGGTTACGTAAGGCGTCTGGTATTGATCGCGCTGTCCTCACCCCCTTCCCCCCACCACGGCGGAGCGCGGACCAATCAGAATCCAGGATTTAATTTTAATTTGATAGCCGTTAGGTGCGCGCGGCTTTATGATTCGTCAGCTCGTTTATACGTCACGACTTCGTAAAGAGTATTTTGGTGTGTCGTCGCTTTGTTTGGCGAATTTTTAAGACATTTGCGGTAGGTTTCCTTGCGAGGTTGTTTTCGTTGTCATATTATGATTGCTTGCACCATTCCTATTAAGAATGTACACATTGTTTGCCTAATCCCTATCATTCAAAATCGACCAAGCCTAACATCCTGATACCAAACAATAAAGATGAGCCTCAATAATTTAAATGAAAAAAAACCCTGAACAATACGACAAAATAAAAAAGACCTTCCATCCGTTTGGACTCCATTCATGGAACGGTTACGATGTGGAGGTCGGCTTGAGTCCGGTGGGCGGTGTGATCCCTATTGATCCCGGCGTAACCTCACTCCCCAAAGGCATTAATTCTCCGACGGGACATTAAGTTCTCGATATTCAATATCGGACTGTTATATCTTGACGTAATACCCCTTGATACTCTTCGACTCGATTGTTTTTATTGGATGTTGTCGGTTCTCTGTCATATTATTCGAGGTATCTTTGACTACCCTCAAGAATTGAATTACGTATTTCAAAGAAATCTGTATCAGTCCATTATCCCTAAAATAAGAAATGTAACTTATTTTATGGAGTAGGGATTCAATAAAAGCAATTTGATTCAAGAACGATCTTAAGCCAAAATAAGTAACGATATTTTACGAAACTCCTAGAACCTGCTAGAAGTCTTTTGACCTATATTCTTGTCACAAACAATCACACTCACTGCTCATAATAATCTGCAAACATTTTTTAATAATATTCTGATTAACTTAGTAAAGTAAAGTTAAACTTAGAATATCTAACAGTGGAAGACCTTCAACCTCCATTCGACTGAATGAGTGCAGAGGAGGAAAGGTGGATCAATACAGATTAGCTCGTAACTAGGTCTAGGGCTTACGGCGAGGTTCATAGCGCAATGTCACATGTAACATCCCGGCTAAGTTGTATCGATTAATATTGCACGTATCGTTTTTCTTTTGAAGGATTAATCGGTTAAAGAGATGCACATGGGAATTGATGATTTTTCTGGATGTTATCTCGTAGAAAAACTTTGTCAAATCAGGATTCATATATCACAACCATGAAGCAAAATCAAACTTAAGAAATAGATAAAGAAGATATCTTTCAAATCACTCCACATTCTATCAGGATTAAATATACAAAAACTCCTTTCAGAGTTTCTCCAAAAGAAACGATAACAATTCTCGACAACCTTCACGAATCTAAAAATACAAAGTCCAATTAAAATACGTAGCGATTATAATACGACCAAATTTAATTAAAACTGAATTTTGTGGCTTGAATAGAAACTGATACCCTTTTGAAATCGGTAGAATTGGGGACACACGATCGCGTAATTTATCTCGAAACAAAACAGAACTCCAATTCCAATTAAGTATATTTCGTTTTCAGACTTTCCCATTGAAATACGCTTATTAAATTTTTCAGGGGACGTACATTTATTTCAACGTGCAATTTCGGAGATAAACTTAATTTATGTATAAGTCTTATTTTCGGGTATTTGCCCACCTCTCACTCCCACCACTGTAACTCCTGTGTAGCCAGGATCCACAGCGGCGACCATCGTAATGACTCTGAGCAGTGAAGTGTTATTTACGAAGATGTTATATTAACAAATTTAGAAGATATATTATGTATTAAATTATGTGTCCTATCTTCTGTATCTTCAAAATTCTGCTTACGATAATGATATATCCAAAACAAAATGCTGTAACTCAAAAATAAACTTGTATTTCGTTATACATTATTAATTATTCTCAAACATTTTGCAAACTCTAATTGTAGTAAAATAAATACTGAAACATTTAATATATGAGAAGATAAAGCTTTTACAAATCTAAAATCAGACACTAAGAAAACATTAAGAGCAAATCCATTCGCTCTCAAAACAAACCAAGGCACTGACCTCTGTAATAATTACTTGTATAAACTTTGAGTAAATCTGCGAAAAGCAATAAGGTCCTAAGAAAACAATATGGCCGACGGAGATCGCGTGAGTGATACACATCGTCGGCATAACAACTAATGTAGAAAGGATATAGGTAATGGGAAAGAAAGTCATCGGTTTCCGTGAGTATATTCCATTTTACGACCCCAAATTGGCATCATTTGGATTTTATTGTCTTGGGCGATAAATGATAGGAGATAGTATAAATAGACTACATATACATATCAATTACTTCATCAGGAAAGACTTTGAAAGGTCTTGGTAATAAACAATTTTTGTCAATCTATTAAGAATGGCAACATGTTTTGGTGATGAATCATTTAAGTACATTTGGGAAATGATAAGATTGATTTTCAAATATTTCTAAATCAGAACACAAACCCTCTTAACTATCATATACTGATGCTCTACTTCAGTAACAGTAATCAGACTATATACAGCTCAAATACTAACACATTAATTAGTTTCCCAAGGAACTTTTCTCACTAAGCTCCACTTGACACTCCACACTTTCCACCTACATTAGAACCTACCCGAAACTAAAACGAAACAGTTACCTACCAGAAAAAGTTGTAATAGAAGAGCAACAATACAAAAATTAAAAGACAATCTTCTCGTAATAAACTGAATTGCACAAACTTTCGTAAAACAAGACATTTATATGCAAAACAGAAAAACTTTGTACCTGTCTCCGGGGATTATAGAAGTTTTTACATTTTCAAATCGCCCTGGAGAATGAAGAAGTTTTCTGACAAAACATAGAAATGAGATTGTCTGAATAGTAAATACATTTTAGCATAGAATAAGATTGTATTAATTTGAAGAAACACAGCTGAAAATAATCGTTTTAAGTCTTTGTGGCAGTAGAAGATAGATATACTTTTTATTAACAAAACAAAGTTGCCCGTCAAATAACCAAGTATCTAAAGTAACCTTAGAATCCAATGCTGTAATTTTTCCAATACCTTTCTTGGTTAGTATCCATCCTAACAAATGGCTACTAAATCTTGAAGAAAGAAATGTTAATTATATACAAGTTGTGCTATAAATTTACGTTTCATATTTTCCAACGTAAAATATAGTTTGCATCAAGAAAAGCCTTAGCCCCAGCACGATCGTAAATTAAAAAAATCTAAGCTACTTTTATACCAACGAAGCTTTAGAAAAAACAACAAAGAAATTAAGTAGAAAACGTGGAAGGTAGCACGTGAGGTTATTTCAGTCCATTGTTCTGGAAAATTTTCACTTTATTACCGACAAATACGTGAGGAAGCCAGTCCTTATTCTTGTTCCATAACTTTTATTACTTTACCGTATTATTTGTTACTTCTGAATTGCGTCCTCATTTTCCGAACGTCAAACAAATTGTGTTTCTTCTTTGAGGCGACCGAAATTGAGGTCAATACAATTCTCATTTATTGTCACAATAGGTAAGGATATTTTATTATAAACAGTATTTGAGAAAATATTTAAGTCATTAGAAAAAGAGAGATCTCTGAGGCCAGTCAACGAAAGCAAAACTCAATTTAAAGCGTTAACGTATTATCTGGTCGAAGAAATCCCCAACCTTACGAAACTTCAACTCGACAACAAAACAGGAAACCCTCTCTCTCGAAGATCGTAATTCGCAATCAACTCAACCGCCCGAACGTCTCATTTTCCGTCTAACAATTTTGTTATGATGATAACCAAATGTCAAAGTCGAAGGTGAGCGTGTTCAAAGAAAACTTGGAGCCTCTCGAACAAAGTAACAAGTTTCATTAGGAACTCCATGAAAAGCCAAACTCAAAGAGACCGAAAGCCGTTTATCGAAGTTATATTAACTTAATTACAGGACACCAAAGTTCTCCTAAGTTTGATTATTTTTTTTATTTTCTGGACTTTTTTCATCATCTAATATAGAAAGGTTTATTGACGTTGAAGTGTAAGATGATTTTCAAAATGCATAAGGTCTAATGCCAATATAGTTAAAGATATGAACAATTTCATAAATATTGACTAAAACCATATTTGTTTTAAGACACAACATTTCTTTTCAGCATCGCGGCATCGGAGGAAAGTATTCTCCTAATATAGGCTATTACTCTTAATTATTTTTTTTTGACACACCCTTTACACACATGGCATACATATTCTTAATCCAAAGAAGAAATTCTAAATATACAATAATACTCATAGAATACATATAACGTTATAAATCTGATATATCCAAAAAAGGAAGTAATATAAGTGACATGTTATATGAGTGCGAATATTGTTAGGAGCAATCTGGCGACACATCGCTGCTTCTAAGACTCGCTGCTATATTCCTGTCCGTGGAATTTTTCCCTCACACCCTATTCCGGAAACAATATATTGCCAAGGGCGACATGTAGGTTGCGAGAAAATTGGGGTCCCGAGGGTATCTGTTAGTACAAGCGCTTACAGGTAAAAGTCGTTTTCGGTGATCCTGATTTATTGGTACTACAAGAACTGAGGACACGTTTTTTTTTGACTTTTTGTGAATAAGTGCTTTGTAATAGGTGGGCCAAAGTCTAACGTTTGCACTTTGAACTACTGTTTATTTAGAGAATGACAGCTCAAATGTCATTCAATTTGTGTTCATAATTTAGTTAAAGGTTTGACATTTACGAAATGGGACGTTTTCGGTTCGCCCAATGGGCAGAAGATCGTTTGGCCGAAGATGAGCATTTTTACCGAAAAATCGTATTTTCAGATGAAGCCCATTTTCACCCCGGAGGCTATGTCAATAAGCAAAATTGTCGCATCTGGGGAAATCCACACGTCACCATTGAGAAGCCAATGCACCCACAAAGAGTTACGGTTTGGTGTGGGTTTTGGTCAGGCGGCATCATTGGAAAATGAGCAAGGAGCCGCCGTTACGGTCAATGGCGAGCGTTACCGTGCCCTTCCTCAACGAATTTTTGTTTCCAAAAGTTGAAGAGTATGACATGGACGACATTTGGTTTCAACAGGATGGCGCAACATGCCACACAGCCAACATGACAGTCGAACTTTTGGAAAACGCAAACTTTATATGGGCCACCCCTTATGTTCATTGTTCTGGATAGGAATAAAGCAATCAAAAAGTAAGGTAAGGAAGTCAATAGTTACAAATGTTACAGGATCAGTCGTTATGGCAAATTTTGGATAAGCCTTTGTCCACTAACGGACTTATACAGGCTAATAATAATGATCAATGAATTAATATGAATATACTTACAGAATCCCGTAATTTGTATCTATTCACACAATAAAGCTTTGAAAGTTTATGGTGGAGACGCCACAAAGTCCTTGAATCACAGACAGGATCTATAAATAGTGAAAACCTACGTGGGTAGCATCCGAAACATCTTCCAGTCCCTAAAATATACACCAATCGTAGAACCTAAAACAAAGAAGACGCAAAGAAAATTGTTCAAAACAGAATCCGAAATAAAGTAATTCAGAGAAAGAACTTTCCAAGTAAAGCCCAGAAGCACTTTAGTAACCTTCGCAAATGGAATCCGACCGTTAAACAAAACAATAGCCATCTAGTACAATAAAATTATTACATCACAACGGCGGTATTGTAAGGACTAAATTGAGATTGTATTGTTGTTCTGTCAGGTCTCACTAAAACAAAGATATTACTTGATCTAGATTATCTTTTACTTAGATAAAGTGGGGTTAATATTAAACAATATTTGGAAGGAGAAGCAACATCTAAAAGATGGAGCAGCTACTTTTTATTATTGCCATATAGAGAGACAAGCTGTGGGCTACCTGATCGTAAGTGGTTATCGGTCATGGACATCTAAGATACCTAAAACAAGACAAGGGAGCAGACTCAATGTCCCATTGATTAAGGTTATTCTAGTACCGTATCGTAACATCAGTCTTCAGTTCAATAAATAAGAGTGTGTGTCTTTGAGTGATAAAACTTTTAAATAATGAGTTAATAAGAATAAATCAGGTAAAAATGTATCTAGTTCATATATTGAAAACATAAAATTCCAGCGATTTATTTCCCTCGACAAAAAAGTATAAGTATCCTGAAATCCCTCAAAGCGTTAAATCAAAGGCAGCCAAACTCTGCCAAACAAGCCTCCCACGCAGCCCTTCAAAGCTCAAGACATAAATGGAAACGATTTGATTAGTACCCACGCAGTTTCCCACGTCTCCCAAACTTTCATGTTCATTTACCCAAAACTCCAGCCGAATCACGACTTGCCTTGTGCCTTAGACAAGTCAAACAACAACTAACCAACAGCAACAACTTGAAGGTTTCGTAGTTTCGAGTAAATTAATTACAAAACCGTAGTTATGCTTTGATGCTGATACAATAACATTTCATGTAGATGACTCAATGTATCTTGTGAGGTACATAATGGAGCGTGTGTATTCGTGCTTGTGAATTGATTATTTTAAATTACTATGTCTACATTTACATTTACTATGTCTTGACTTTGTATTTAGACCATTTAGACCACAAACTAATAACTGTTGTTCCCACAAATCCTACTACAATTTCTTTAATGAGCAAAGTAGATGCACCTCTATCATCCAGGCTTCAAAATTCGTGATGATGACAAGAAAATTTTTGTCCATAATCACACAAAGACACGAAAAGCCAGCAGATTTATTTTATTTTATATTACCATGTAGGCAGACGAACCATATAAATATTAAAACCCATCCATCATAGCCCACTTTGCCAAAAAAAACGAAACGTGGGAGAAACTGCGATCGTACACAAGTAACTTAACACAGAGATAAAGGACCAACTCTCCGGATCGTGTAAAAAGTTAACGACTCGAGAAAGACTTTTCATGTCGCGTATAACGAGATCATTTACTTCCAAAAGTTACGAGAAAATTCTTTGTCATCTCTTCGTGGAAGTGCGAATGCTCGAAACGTATCAATTCGGTAAAGAAACTTAGTTGGATATCGCAGAAATTATCGAAGTGAAATAAATCTACCAGATAAGTAGCTCGTTAGTAATAAGGTTCCATACCTTACGAGTTGAAGTCAATTTAAATTCAACGATAAGGTCCTAGACTTTATTAGGAAAGTAGTTGGGGACATTCTGGAACCCAACTGGTCAACTCACTAAAATAAAAGTGCCCATTGAGCATATTTTTTCTGTAAATATAAAATACACAATACTTGTATACAACTATACTATATACGTCTCAAGATACTGTATAAAAAATATAATAATTTAAGAAATTTTTGAAGGTTCCGTGTAATTTAATTTGAATTCTCATTCGCTTCCTGTAACAGTTATCTCTTGGGACTATTTGGAAGATTTATTGGAGAGATATCTCCGTAAGTGAAATTTGCATATTTAGAAGATTAGAGCAATTAACCAAACATTTGATTTAATGCTCTGAGCTTGGAAGACAATCACGACAAATTACAGCTATATATAGTAAATAGATAGTGGTGTTAGGACGATAAATAATCATAATAATATTATAAAGGCGAAAGTTTGTAAGTATGGATGGATGTATGGATGTTTGTTACTCTTTCACGTAAAAACTACTGAATGGATTTGAATGAAACTTTACCACAATATAGCTTATACATCAGAATAACACATAGGCTACAATTTTTGATAATGCTGGACGAACCTGAAGTCCACGCGAACGAAGTCGCGGGCAAAAGTTAGTATGAAATATTCGTGAGTGAATATGGAAATACTTGGCTGTAACAACATCGATATTCTTACTATGACTGTCATTATAGATAACATAAATCTTCCCAAAAATAGGTAACATAACGCGCCAAATAGGACCAATGAAATTCTCTCTAACCATAATCCGCATGCAAAAACTCGGAATTATGGCATTAGTAACTCCTCAATGTCCCCTGACATTGCAGAGGTTCATGAGCGACGGTAACCACTTACGATCAGGTGGCCCGTTGGCTCGTCTGCCTACATGGCAATAATAATAAAAAAAATATCTCCGGCTCAATACTCATTACATTTACCAGCAATTTAAGTTCAATTTACAAAATTTACAGAAAGAAAATATCAGTAGCATAAATTAAAACACAAATTAGTAAACTTCGGGACACTAAAGCATTCCCATAATTGTATTTGAAAAGTTTCAAGTTCTATCCAAATTCAATTACGTACCAGGCTCTTAGTCGAAATGTATAATTTATTCAACAAACAAAAGTAGCTATTTACGGAATATACCAAAATGAGTGTATTTGAACTCATGTGCCTTTTTTAGATACAATTATGAAAACCTTGGATTTATTTTCGTTCGGTTTATTAAATATTAAAGACTTCTATTTCGGTTAAAACACGACCTTAAAACATCGACTTTTCTGTAATATAATTGTTTTCTTGAGGAAGATAAAGATGATGAACTCGTCAATCAGAACCCAGTATGAATCCTCGGCATGTCCATCATGCCACAACGATTCAGAGTGGGGAATTACATTATAAAAAGGATGAATGTAAATACTGTAAGGACGCATTTTAAAGTAACGTCCAAGTATCCATATGACAAAGTAAATAGACAGAAAATACAAGTCTTACTGGTTACCTATTCAGTTGCTAAGTACCCGACCGTTTTGAAAGATCAATAGGCCCTCGACTAGCGATAGGGCACTTCAAGATTCGCAAGACTGAAAATTTTAATGTACTTTTCCTTTTAGTCTCGCTTTTAGCGTCTATTTAAGTGCCATCGTTGATATAGATCTGCTGAATTAATTCGGATTATATTGGAGCTGTTCCTTAAAAGCCCTAGCATTCTTAAAGACTTAATGAGAGTCAGAGAGATGGATGAAATTTTAGTCTTATTATAAAACCTGACAGACTGATATCTTACATAAAACAGATTAAACTTGACATTAGTCATGAAGGACATAGAAGATGATTATTTTGTCATAGTGTATCCTGATCAAATAAACAGTTAGCACTTAATCGAATGATAAATGTCATGATGTGATAGATGCTAGCCTGCGTGAGCTTCAGATCAACGCCTGGTACGGCTTAGCACAAAGCCGAGAAAATTGGAACAATCCTATTTCGGTAGTCAAAACTCACTCAGTCATTGAACAAAGTGTAAGAATATTTTAGATTCAGTCCATAAATAATGGCGTTTATGATAAAAGGAGATATTTTGGTTCTTATAAATATAAAATATTAAGGGAAACGAAAATGATAAAATCAATGCAGACAGTTGTTCAACTTTTCGATAATGGCTTCAAAATGGAAATAAGGATAAAGCTATAAGTTCCATTCTTGATCGGGAGAAAGAAATAATAGTCCATTTAGTGACGCCAAACTGTCTAGACAACGATACAATCGTCCTACCAACTGTTTTTGGCACATCCTTGAATAATGATTGCGAGCCTTGCCAAGTTAATTTTGGCATAAGGATTCTGGGTGTAGAACAAGATGATGAGACATTAAGTTGTAAATATGATTTAAACGATGTTTTATGGTTGTTGTTGAGAGGTGCTTATTATAGCAAACAGAGGTTTTTAACTCCTAAAACACTTTTAGTTTACAACATTAAAATTTCATATGAACACCCATAATACTCTAAAACCAAGATACTCCATTACCATCAAAATAAAATTTTGCAATCCTCAAAATCCAGAGCAAATATCCCGATCAAATATTCTCAAGTGCTTTCAGTGGAAACCGAATATCACATTCATTGGAAACGTTAAGAGTTTTCCAATATCACCGTGTTCGAGTAAGAATTAGGTCAGTGCAGACTTGATGCCGCGCAGTGGCCGCGTGTTCACAAAACCGCGCAGAATATCCATTCGTCCACGTATAGCATTTTAATTAACTGATGTGTTCCGGAAATGTGAGTAGTGAATGTGGTGCCATAATGTCCATATTGTTCCTATTTCAAATGGCATTTCAATTCAGTTTGCCATAGACATTATTTTATTTATACCTACATCCCTTAATAGATAAAGGGAAAAGACCGTTAGTAAAGAAACTTAACTGGATAAAATCTATACGACAGTCTGACGACCCCATTTCAAAAGTCTCTTTCTTGAAACGAAACAAAGGCAAGGTTGAAAAGTGGAAATGGGAAAGCAGTGAAAAGCCGGGATATAATTAAATTTTTAGTATTCGAACGTCGTCTGAAGGTAAAGCTAAGTGGATGCACGCTCCAATTCTATTAGAGGTTCCATTAGGGACGAGAGCCTCCCGGAGAGGATTGATTGGATTTGCCATAGCGGCGGGGGACTCGATAACTTCGTAGCTCTTAAAACGCGTATGACTCACTGGAAATGAGATCGAGACGGATTTATTTATAATTCGCGCCATCGGAAATTGCATGCGTTCGCGAAAATAAAAATCAAATTGGAAAATGACGAAGTGAATAAAGCTTTTAGCGAAATCAATTTCGGACATAATAATATCGCAACTTAACGTAATGAAATTGCGGTCACAATTTCTGAAATGATTGGACATTAAATTTTATGAAATCCGAAATAATAATCGAGTTGATTGATAAATTTTACTGAACAAAAAGCAATTGCTATCAACTGTTTCCAAAAAAAATACTTTATCTGTATCTAATATTCAGTAACCAAAGCATAACCGCAGTATCCCAAGCATCTGAAAAATTCTGTACTTGAAACCGTACACATCGCAGACGAAAGGCTGTTCCTCAAAGCACAAAGGCATCGCAACCAGGCGCTTACGTCACGGGTTGCGACGCCCCAATTCTCCGGAGCTGGCACACAGCCAATCTGCTTTCACGCCACCCCCAAACTATATAGCACTAACTAAAACAACTTCAATAGAGGTTTCACGTGTGTCACATATGAAAGTTTAGATATTTAGTTTCATATTTAACAAACGAAACGAGGACTCAAAGTGGATTGTCAAAAGTTTTTGTCGACAGTAGGTGGACATTATTTTATTTAATTAAACATTTTAGTAAAACAAGCTAAACACATACAGGAATCGGCAGGAACTTAGATTTAGACATAATAGCAGTAAATGACAATAATGGTGTTATGTGCCTTAGTAGATCTTATCTACAGTAATATTCCCATCACCAAACGTACAAGAGAATAAGAATTAACTCATCTCTAGTAAAGTACAGCACAATTTTCAGAAAAGTGACTTATCTTAAACACATTGACCAGGACCCGAAGTCTCTCAACAAATTTCGGACCTCTCTAATGAACCAAGCAGCTTTACCCAAAGACAACGGACAATCGTATTGATAAAATCGAATTAATAACAAGAAAAAGGAAAATGGAGAAATAAAGGAAATTTCATTACCAAATACAGATGTAACTGTTACAAAGGATATCCGACGAGATAAATCGACTGATCGGGTATTTTTGTGGGTTGGATTACAAGCTGAGATAAAAATACTTTTTTATTGTTTAGGGAAAGTCTCTAAGGATCCGTCTACTTTTAAAACAAACAAGATCCTTGAGACACGATTTCAATCTTCATGCCTTTTACACAGGATGTAAATTAGTTTGACAGGAAGACTTATGTTTTAACTAATTGATAGATGTTCCAAAAAATATGATAATAATTTCGATAGGCGTCCACAAAAACTTATACTAAATAAAAAGACCTCAAAATACAATAATAGTGCATAACCGCAGAACAATTTGTAATTTTAATGGATCTGGAATTGCTGAGCTTAGTTTTCACAATTCTCCAAATATTGCCTCAATCAATACCATAAATTTCTCTCCAAATCTAAGTCCTATCTATAATATCAACGAATATCAATATGAAGGATCTTATACGTCAAATCAAATATCCATGGATGTAAGAGCCACCCTCCTCCATCCTACGTAAATTAGCTTTTCAGTGTAGGATCGGTAAGATGGCGGCTTTTTTTTTTTTTTATTGCGAGGTAGATAAACGAGCATACGGCCCACCTGATGGTAAGTGGTTACCGTCGCTCATGAACCTCTGCAATGCCAGGGCAAAGAGAGGCCGTTATCTACCGCCTACCCATACAGGACTTTTCTTAAACCTCGTTTAAAGAGGGACATGTCATAGCGCTCCGGGAACACCGCGGACGGGAGTCCATTCCAAATCGGAATGGTGCGGGGCAAAAATGATCTTCTGAACCGAACTGTAGAAGAGCGCAGCGGTCAATGTCTGCAGCGGCTGATGTCATTGGTATATTTATAGGACGAAGGATCTCGTGAGAGCTGTAAAATCACCATTTTGAAGTTATAGTTTTCCAGAAAGATACCATTTACATCTATGGACTTTATTCCTATATTTAGATTACCTACATCGTCAAGACATTTTCTGCTCTGACAAACTTTACTTCAAGCATTAGGCACTCTAAAATTTTAAGTCTAAATTTAATGTTTTACAGAGTAGCCTATTCAACCTTAATGGTGTAAGTTTCAGGGACACTATACGGTCTTGGGAATATACGAGTATTAAGGTGTAAAACGAGTTATTTTTAGAGACCTCTAAACGAGTCTAAAATGGAAACACAAAGTCTTAAAAGCATACAAAAACACAGCTACATTTAAAAAACTTTGTGCCGAATCGAAGCTTCAAGATTACGGAGATGAAATCCGTCGATCCTTTAATCCCTAGAGGACTCAATTTTCGATAGACCAAACACAAGTTGGACCGACAACGAGCCCCCGGGGAGGATAAACAGACTCCATACTAAAGGCACACAGTAACAGGCACTTAAGCCGGGGTCATGCGACCTTACTCGTAAAACGAAATGACCAAACATTCGGCCATTAGTTGGCCC
Organism: Trilocha varians; assembly: GCA_030269945.2. Lineage (NCBI taxonomy): Eukaryota > Metazoa > Arthropoda > Insecta > Lepidoptera > Bombycidae > Trilocha > Trilocha varians. The sequence goes on along the minus strand of AP028277.1, from coordinate 9,603,244 downwards.
AATGACCAAGTCGAATGCCTTAATACGATTGGCTGTTTAAGAGGTCTGAACATTATCTGGCAGTTTGCTATCTAGGTCTCCTATTTTATTACTGCATAAAATGTTTTTCAGTGGATGTAAGTCTTGATTAAGTATTGATCATTCAACTGTTTGTCTCAAGCACCAATATCGAAAAATTCGTACCTCTAAGTTTTTCCAGATATACGATCGACCTTTAGTAGGCCCAAATGACCGAACTAGCTAATGCCTTAATAACATTGTTTTTTTAGCACCATTACTGACTCTTAGAACTAGATATACTGTGATATCGATGTTTTATGGTAAAACTAAGCATCAAATTCTCCTAAGTGGATAGGTCCTTACTGGATCACCACTGTGTGACGATGTATTTTGTACGAGTTTGTTTTCCCAGTATTCTAGCATAGTGCAGTATAAAATAATTTTTGTGTACAGTTTATACAAAATTCTATGTATAATTCATAACAGGCCTTCAGTGTTCTGATAATCTTGGTATAACACTGACAAACGCTAAAGAAGAAAGACAAGAGTTAAAATTTTAATCCATGCATTCGATTCAGAGTCACGGATTGAGATTAAAGAGAAAAGGTAAATGAGAAATTGTTGACAAAGGATTAACTACAGGATAAGGGATAAGGTGAAACAAAAGACAAAGAAAGGAATAAATACTGTAACCAAATTAATTTAAATCGTCGCACCTTCTATAACACGGTGTAATATGGAAATATAGAATTAACAAAAAAAATTAACTGTATATCCAGTTGTAAAAGAGAAAAAATATCAAATCGACCACACCCATGTCACTTTTACTAAATTTTATTCAAACAAGATGGCGATGGAATGCACATCAAGTCCAACATGATATTTATGCCTGTTCCAGCAATTATTAGCACTTCTTCATTTTCACCGTTGAGAAGTAGACAGGTTGATGTCCCATTTGATGATAAAAAGTTCCCATCACTCATAAGCCTCAAGACACCAGAGGCAGAACCAGACCTACCTAGGAATCCTTGAAGTGACTTGTCCTGAAAACCATAACGTTCTTGAAGATACTTCCTGTAAATCCTTAAAGCTAGCACTCACGTTTTCTTCAACGGTCTTCTTGATCTTGGCGCTGGCCTCGCTGACCTTGGCTCCGGCCTTGTTCACGGCCGAGTACAGGAAGTTACCCAGGGACTTCGCACCAGCCACCGCCTTCGTGGTTACTGGTGAAGAGAATCTCTTGTTACTGCCTATTACGAAGTTTTCTAAATTCTATTCGAAGATTGAAAAGAAGAAGATTTTATGAGTTTTACAACTTCTATGCATTTATTTCTGGTAGGAAGTGTCGAGATAAAGTAACCTATTCTTCTTACTTTTTTTCATTGCACTGCGTATTTTAATGTTGCAACAAAGGTTCTTGCAAACCAAGTTAGTTGGTTTCTTGTTAATCTTCACTATTACGAGAAATTAGGAAATAATTGACTACACTAAATGATTGCCGTACTGTAGGCAAAAGAGAGTCAACTCGCTCTAGTATTGAAATCTTGTTAAAATGATCTTCTTATGCTTATTTACGGATACTATAAATATTTTTTGTATCTCCTTAATTTTGAAAGATTCAAGGTAGTTTATTGGAACAATATTTCAAGGACTTCGAGTATTATTGCTTTGCATCATTATGTCGAAAATTAGGAAAGGCGAGTTAACCAGTTTTGGCTAGAGAACGTCAAAAGAGGCAATGAAAATGATTAACTAAAGAATAAAACAGAATAAAAGTACATACATTCCTGCATATCAGGCACTTCTATAGCATCTACTGTGAACATTTTTTTACTCTGTGCACCTGAAAATTAGCAACAAAAATAAACTGAAAAAAATGAATGATTATGAAAAAGAACATGACATAATGTGTAATGTCTCAGAAGATAGATTATGTGCAAGCTGCAACACAGTACAATTGGCTTCACAGTGAAGAACAACCATCGTAAGATAACCTGATGATATGAAGTCCCAACACGCATTAGGTAGACAAGGTAAACTAAGCCTATTGAAGACATCCAACCCCATAAGAGTCCAGTAGTGTGAAACAAAAAAGGACCTAAAAACCTAACCTAAAAAAATATTCCAAGTATCGAATCAAACGTTATGAAGTTTCAAAGCCAAGAGTAACGATGACCCGGCACTTTCGGTTGATGTCATTAAGGCTAGTGCAGACAGATAACGGCGCGGCTGTCGAACCTATCGACAACCACGCCTCAGTCTACACCAGCCTTAAATTGATAATCGTGATGTTGCACTATTGAGAAGCGTTGTTCTACAAAAAATCAGGGTCTATTGTGCTGAAGTAATAGGGAAAAAGGACAGGGAATTGTAGATTTGGTAAGGGTCGGAAATTTAGGGCTATTGATAATGATAAACTATTTCTAAGGCATTTCTTATTTATGCGTATTTCTAGATGATTAGGCTCAATACTAGATAGAATAGAATAGAATATTTTTATTTAAAACATTTAAAAATACCTTACAATTAAAAACAAACAAACTTAAGTGAAAACTAAATAAAATAGCAAAGTGAAAAAAAATTTTGAAAGTAAAAATAAATAGTAGGAATAATACAGTATAAATTCAACTTCATTATTGCGTGATGAACAAAACAATCGTAATAATTTAACAAATGTGGTGGTAGTAAAATATTGGTAAGACCTTCATCTCCCGTGCTAGTTAAAACTGTGTTACAGCAAGATGGGTTCCTCGCCCAACGCAATACGAGATAGATGACCTTAGTACTTTCGGCAACAAAGTCAAACGAGCTAATAATGACAATACTGCAGATATAGTTTGATCTACGATAAACTTCATGCTCTACGATCTAAAGGGGTTGCTTATATTGAAAGTTACTAACTCTTACCGTTGCCGACACCTCCTGGCTGTTCCTCAGTAGGAGTTCCTCCGGTAGACGCTGGTCTGCTGTCAGCACCGCCGGTGGCGCTGAGAGAACAACATTGTATTTGATATTGATCATGAGCACCATCATACGAGAATGGATACTTTTCATTCGTGAAGTACTTCTGAATTTCGATTTTGTCTGCTGAATTTAGTAAAAGAATGACGGATTTACTAGAAAGTATTAATTTAGTAATTAGTCAATCACTGTGGCTTAAGAAAATCTTACCAGGTGGTCCAATGGTTCGATTTCTTACTACTAGACACTAGAGGGTAAAAATCCGAATGTCAAATCGTCAGTTCTAAATTAGACTCCATGTAAATGATGAAATAACACGTGCTGTATTAATTTATTTATAAAAAAGATTACATTTTATTATTCTTCCGCGAATAAGCTGTACTTTGTAGTCCCGGATTCTGTACAGAAATGGGACCCTGGAGACAGATTAAATCTACTAAACTGAACTTTTTCCCTGTTTTTTAAGGAAAAAGCCTTTTATATAATATTTGCCGTTTTCCTCCGATTATCATGACAGTGTTTTGTTCTTGGTTACAGAAATTGGAAGACTAGAGGAATAAGGTCGATTGTTAAATTTAAAAAGATCAAAATCTATAATTTCATTTAGATCTTATGCTAAATGTTATTATAGTAACAGCGTCTGTATATTCACAAAGGAAATCATTGTTAATTAGAATTAACTATATCGAATTAGGTCATGTGACATAACTACCGGACAGGGCCCTATCTTATCGCAAAATGGACGAAACCTCTGGAGTCCCTTTTAGTACGGACACAGAATATTTAGGTATATCGAAATAAAATATATGAAGTAGCTTTCACAAACTCGAAGCAAAATGAAATTATTTTCTGTTTTTTTCAACGGTAATTAAAAATCATCATTCTTGTTGATGTCAAAAGGCTACAAACATTTCAAAAAAAATAAATAATTATACTCGTACTGAGAAGAACCGGAAATGCAGCGGGTATGTATTTTTTAATATTATTTAATGGTATTGATAGCTCGAAAGGGACATAAAGATTTTTTTTTCTGAAAACTCGAAAAACTGATTACTCTATCTTTGTGCACCGTAGAAGTGTTCTGAATAGAAACTACGATATAGCATCGAGTATCTATATTTTATATATTTTTTACTCTATTTTATTGGTCGATAAATTTCTGACTCGGAAATTCAGAATGCTTAGCTCGATGTGTTCGAATTTTGAGTAGATTTAGATGTGTGATTTAAAAAGTCAGATTTGACCATAGTGCATGTCTCAAGGAAAGTGCATGGAAAGGGCTATGCTGCGTGTTTCTCTGCGTGGTCAAATCAGAAATGAGGAGATCCGCAGAAGGACTAAAGTAACCGACATAGCCCAAAGAATTGCATCTTTGAAGTGGCAATGGGCAGGACACATTGTGCGAAGAACAGATGGCCGATAGGGCCGAAAAGTTCTGGAGTGGCGGCCACGAACCGGTAGGCGTAATGTTGGTAGACCCCCCACAAGACGGACCGACGATCTGGTCAAGATCGCGGGAGGTCACTGGATGCAAATGGCGCAGGACCGGTCGATATGGCGAGGTTTGGGGGAGGCCTATGTCCAGCAGTGGACGTCTATGGGCTGATGATGATGATGATGATGCATGTCTCAATGGTACCTGTTAAAAGGTTGGTAGTAAAGCTTTCTTTCTGCATAATAAGTTATTCTGTAGCGGTATTTTATTCCTTATGTAACTATGATAGGAGGAATAGGAAAAGTCGGCATAGCTCGGTCTGGCTTCGATTTCAAGGACGATACTGCGAAAATGAACTTGTTTTATCCATATTGTGAAGTATTGTGGATTTTTATTATTTCTTTTCTTGGATAAAATATTTTTCTCTGACTATTTTAATGATTTTAGGGATTTATTGGAACTAGTTCCTAGAACCTAGTTCTAGGTTCATTTAGGTTAGGCCTGTGGTTTAGATGTATTTTTTTATAAATTTTAATATTTTTACCCTTAAGTGCACTCTAAATCAAACAATATCAATTTTTTTTAATGATGAAAATGATATAAAACTCCCTACATTCCTTAAGTATAATTTTAAATATAGATTTAAATACACAACAATGACAAATAAAAATGGGGTTCAGCAGAATTAATGAGTTCTAAGCAAATAATAATTAAATTAAATATACTGCATTCATTAGTATCAAGAAAACTCTAGAATTAAGATAAAGAGTTTTAAAAAAAGTTGACTGTTATGTAACCATGTCCAGGGTGTGTCAAAAATGATAAAAAATGTTTTTTTCATTGAAATATTGATAAAAAAATTCACATATAAAAATAAGTGTGTAAAAATTCAAATAAAAAATGTGCTATTACATAACATAAATCAAAATTAGCGTTAAGCTGTAAAATGACTGCAACGAGGAAAGCGGAACGATCTCATCTCATCTGCCATCCCCTCATACCTAATATACCTGGAGTTATCATCATCATCCTTGATCTCCGTCTTCACCTCCGGTTCGGGTTCCGGAGCTACTTCAGCCGCTTCGGTCGGTGCTGGCTCATTTTTCCTCAAGCCAGGGATCGGGATACCGGAACCGAGCCAACCAGTCATCTGGGACTTGACATTGGTGATGATATCCAGCTTGCTGCCACCTTTGGTTGGGCTGTGTAGGAAAAATCAATTTTGGACTGAATGATAAGTTTGAAGAGGTATTGTTGAGTTTAGATATTGTGAAACTATTGCAACACTTTTCAGCTATTTGCAATTCTTAAAGTAATGCATTGTGAAGTTGTGAAATTTTATTATTAGAAAATACCTAAGTTATTTTTTTTTTTCTATTTGGAAATTTTATTGAAAATGTTCAATTGTAATGTCAAATAGACTAGAATGACTGATATAAAGAACAATACCTTTGTTTTTCGACATCAGCAGCGCCTTCCGCTGTCGTGTCCTTGGTAGGGGTAGGGACTTCCTCGTCCTGCGGCTCGCCCTTCGCCGCTCCCATCCACGAGCTGACCTGATTCGTGAGCCCCGAGAACATCTTTTCTGCCACTAGCTAACAGTCTACACACGAATACAGCGATTTATAATGCTGTTACAGTTTCGCACATGACCCGTCGCACGAATGGTCTGCAGTGCGCCCGTGGAATGCGTGATCAGCTGAAAAACTGAACGGGAAACCGCAATCGACCAGGAAAGTCGGGACTCGCAATGCGCATGGGTGAAATTATTGCGATTCTGCGCTGTTTACACTTTGTACGCACAATAACTTTACTGTTAGAATCACGTTGAAAAAAGAACTTTATGTCAATGAGATAGGCTCTAAATTCGAATAATTTTCGCATTCTGGTGGATTAAATTTACAAGTGTCAAATTGACAAATAAATAGTATTGATCACATTCCCTAATCTGTACTCGTTAATCACTTTTAATTATTGTTGTCTAATCTATATCTAGGAATCGCACAAATACCAGTTTTATTTGTAGTATAAAGGCCCTGTAATGATGTCATTTTAATAGTATTTAATAGTGAAATTTTCTTAAGAAATTCAGCTATTTAGAAGTCCAAAGATCCATTATAATAATTTCGTTTGAATAAATCAAAAGCCACATCATTCAGCGTAGCATGGTTCTAAATTCCTCTGCAGATAATTTTAATGTTATATATTTTAATAATAAATTTTCCTACGAGACTGAAGGGTTTGTCTTTGCAATTATGAACGAAGTTATCATGACGAACAACTACCGGAAGTATATTCTAAAGGATGGGACGGTCGACATTTGTCGGGCATGTCACCGTCCGGGAGAGTCTATTAGACATATCGTTTCCGGTTGTTCTCGTCTTGCTAACGGCGAGTACTTGCACAGGCACAACCAGGTAGCTAAGATTATCCACCAGCAACTTGCTCTGAAATACGACCTTGTTGAAGCCGCTGTACCTTATTACCAGTATCAGCCTCAGCCAGTGCTCGATAATGGCCATGTAACGCTCTACTGGGACCGATCTGTTATCACTGACAGGACTATTGTTGCCAATAAGCCTGACATAGTGATAATAGATCGGGATGCGCATCGGGCAGTGCTGATCGATGTCACCATTCCACATGACGAGAACCTTGTGAAGGCAGAAAAAGAAAAACAGCTGAAATATTTGGACTTGGCCCACGAGGTGACCGACATGTGGCGTGTTGAATCGACCATCATTGTTCCGATCGTTGTATCTGTGCACGGTCTAATAGCGAAAAGCTTCGACCAACATCTAGAGAAGCTTTCGCTCCCCGGCTGGGTAAAGGGCCTGATTCAGAAGGCGGTCGTTCTTGACACGGCGCGTATTGTGAGGAGGTTCCTCTCTTTTGAGCCCTGACCACTGATGGCTTGGGTCGTAGACTCCGCCTGCAGTGGCCCTCTGTTTTTTATATTGTATTTTTAAATTTATTTTTTTTTGGAAATGTTTGTTTAAAAATATAATGTAAAAAATTCATGAAAATAAATGAATTTTCCTACTAAAAGAGATCATTAATGGGTCATTACATTATCTTTACGGATAAAATCAAGAGAAACACAAATCATTTTATTTCTGAAAAGAATTAATGATTAGAACAATGCCTACTTTCTTAAAAAAAACAAAAACTTGATGTTGACGTCTTCTGCTCAAATGACAGTTTACATTTACGTTTTGGCACAATCTGTCAAAACTATTTATCCAAGATTTTTTGTTTGAAGCTGTGAATTTCGATAAAATCTTAGAAAATTAATTACCAAATGTAGTAAATAGTGTTAGTAAGTTTTAAATCCTTACTAATTCGATTCGCGTGCACCAGGTAAACCCGCATCAGGCATCAAGAATGACGGATACACGGCGTAAACAATTGCACCTCGGAAAATGCATCGAAGACCTGGACAAATTGCACAATGTTCCAGATTTGAAAACGAAGCGGGCCAATCTGTGAGTTCCTATCGTTTTCAATGTTAGAAAACGCAGTGAAATTACTAAATATAAGTTATTTGTTGAGGTCTTTCTTCAGGTTATGCAAGACTGCTCAAAAGCTGTTCGAAAGTGCTGAAGAGGCTCGGAAGAATGGTGACGAGGAGTACTCGTACGTTTACTACATGAAGTACTTGCGAGTTATAGCTTTTTTGAGCAAGGACAAGGAGTATTTGAAGGACAAGGCCTACTACAACAGTATGCTTGGTGCCAAGAACCCTAATAAGGCTATTGATGCTGCTGAAAAACTGAAGAACAGTCTTATAGACAGGTGAGTACCATAAAGAATTCCTTCTAAATTAATAACATGCACAGATGATAAAAGTAAATATAAATACACAAAAAATACTTTTAAAAACAAGCTATAAAACAAAGAAACAATTATAATAAAATAAAAATAGAGCCATCTGTGATATATATGAGGTATTTAAAAGCTTAAGAATACCACTTAAGCTTACCAATAGCATTGATTTTCATATCTACCCATTTTTGTCTTTATGACAGACCCTTAAAAGGTAAATTATATTTATTTGATTCAACAATCACAAGAATGTTATTTTCAATAAATCAAAACCTAAGACAACAAAATAACCAATTCTAAAAACAAAAGTGTTTCCAAGTATTTCAACACAACATTCACCTCACTTCGACTTGAAAAAAGTTCTGCCTTGTATTATTTATTTCATATTTTGAACTGCCTATAATAAGGAGAATGCTATGAGGTTGATTGTATATTTCTTTTTAGACTGCTGGTTCTTTTTGGGAATATTTAAAAAGCGGAAGTTGATTGTAGTAATTATTTTTTGAAAAAATAACACTGATTCGGATCATGTGATAGTTTAAATTACTGAGTGATGATTAAATTAAAAATGAGTCATTTGTCTATTGTTCTATTTTGACATTTAAATAACTACCGCTAGTAAGTTAATACACTTAAAAAAGAGTAAAATATTTTTGTTAAGAAATTGGATTCAATATTAATAAGATGCCTTTATAATTTAAATACATTCTTTAAACATAATATTTAAGATTTATGAAGAAATGAAATACTTTATTTTCAAAATTGATGAGAATGAGCATGTCTCATTCTTGTTGACGTCAAAATTTAAAAGCTACCACCAGTTCGGACACAAAAAAATAATAATTGTAGCCACTGTCCTGAGAAGAACTCGCAAGAAACTCAGCTAGCATGTCTTTTTTTGTAATATGAGCATATAATTTAAATAAAATTAAGATTACGATTTATTTAGGATAGAATATTTTAGTTGAATTGCAGTCAAAACATTAATTGTTATTCAAACATATTTTATTAAGAACACATAATTCAATACAATGTAAGTAATGTTTAAGTCAAGACTACCATAGTCATTCTTATTTATAACTATAATAAGTACTTTTTTTTATAAGAGATAAATGATAACAGATGTTTCAGATAAGAAAGTAAACAATGCTTTTTGTTACATACTTATTAATTTTCTACATATCAATATGTATGATGAATTGATTATAAAATTATATATTTATTAAAAATATGTGTGTCTGTGGGTATCTACAGTGATATTGTGCTAAAGGGAGATCTCCGACCGGGCGAGGTAGCGTATGCCCGGTCAGGCCAAAGCCCACTGTAGTACATTTCAGATGTCGTATATATGCGAAGATTTTTGCAAATGTTGTAACCGCGATTCAGGATCTCGCGCGCTATTATTGGTCGCCACATGTCTATTTGTGACACTAGCTCCCACATGGATGAACCAATTCTGATTTGACATTGAATACCTCATCCTTCCTTCCTCATCCATCCTCTCATGATCCTTGATATCCAAAACCCAACATTTGTACCCTATTAAGTATTAACAGCCTTGGCTGAAATACAAGTTTCGGAAATCAAAGCTAACAGGGACAACTCATCGTAAGCGGTTACCGTCATTCATGGACCTTATTGTCAAAAGACTCTGCGAATTTGCTACCTACGACCTACCATGACAACTCTTTGTGTATAATTAACAGGTACGCTTTAGAGCAGAAGCAGAAACGTCTCAACGATATAAAAGAGAATGAGATGTTCAAGCAGAAGATTGAAGAGAGCCGGAAGAAGGCTGTCGAAGCTGTCTCCATCAATGAACCACCGTCATCACCCATCAGTTTACCAGGTTGGTACTATTTATTTTACTTTTTACTAGCTGGACTTTCCCTACACCTCAAACGCATTTTTAGGTGATTTTAGTATTATACAGGGTGTCCCAAAACTATGCCAGATAAAAGGAAAATACCTTAAATATTAGAGTTAGGATGTTTTTCTGAAAGCATACATAATTTTGCTTTTAATGTTTAATAATACTGCATTCACAGATTGTTCGTAAATTGTTTGGTTTGTTTGAACTAACTAAAATCTGCAAAAATCAACACCCTGTATTTTTATAATGCCAATCGTAAGAACAGTTAATTACGAATAATCCTTGCTAACAAATATAGTGTCTTACTGAAGGTGTGAAAAAAATAGGAAAAAATCATTTTTTTTATGGGGCAGACTAAATTGTCAATTTACCTTCCCATCCCAGGTCTGGACGAAGTGGCGATCAAGAGCGAGCAGCTGTACTCCATCCTGAAGGCCAACAAACTGAAGGTGATGATCTTTGACGCGAGACCGGGCAAGGATTACCTGGAGTCCCACATCAACTATCCCTCCTGCATCAGCGTGCCTGAAGAGTGCATGTCACCTGGGTAAGAATATAAGACTTCGATCAAATCTATACTAATATTATAAAGCTGAAGAGTTTGTTTCTTTGAACGTGCTAATCACAGGAACCACTGGTCTGATTTGAAAAATTATTATATTATAGTCCATTTATCGAGGAAGGTTATATTATATCCCTATGTGACGCAGACGAAGTTGCGCGGGTCATACTATATACATGATAGACCGTAATGGCACCGAGAGTCCTTTATTTTACTCCTACTCTAAGACCGACCGTCACGCAACATGCAATTTAAAACCTGAAAAGTTTGAGGCGATATGACAAAATTATTCATTTGTATTTACTAGAACTGTAATTCCAGTCAATCAGCCCACGTCCTGGAGCAGAGTCTCCCGGCCGCCTCCAGGGCCGTGTGGAGCTCCCGAGCGTCTGCTGACCTCATCGTGATGCTGGACTGGAGCTCCAAGGCTCCCATACCTGGTACACCGCTGCACCTGCTCAGGACTATACTGTTGAAGGTCAGTCTCACATCCAAGTAGATTAGGTCAGGATGCCTTTCTACGTCGTGGTGGCCGAGTGGTTGAAGCGTTTGCTGAATGGTTTGTACCTATAAATTTTAAAAAGATTTATGTGCAATTTTCACGACACCACTTGCGAGTAACGGTAAAGGAAAACATCGTGAGGATTTGCATATCAGAAAAAGATTTTAACAATCCTTTGAAGATATGTCAAGTCCCCAATTCGTATTGGGCAAGCGTGGTGGATTATACCTAACCTAACCCTTCTTCTGAGTATATCTGAGCCCAGCAGTGGACATTAATGGGTTGTTACATTGACGTTTTAGGATCATTCAAATATCCGGCTCGAAGGACCAAGCAGTCTAAAATTTTTAGTGTGCACAATGTTGTAAATTAATTAAATATTTTAGACTAAATAGTATTATTGTGTTGTAGTGGGATGTGAAAGTGAAGTACGGGCGTCCCCCGCTGGCGCTGGAGGGCGGCTACGAGGAGTGGCTGCTGCGCTACCCCGCCGCCACCACCAACCCGCACGTCGCCTCGCCCAGCCCGCCCCACGACATACACGACATGCTCGGTGAGTACAGCTTGTGTAGTGGAGTACGGCCGTCCCCCGCTGGAGGACGCTACGAGGAGTGGCTGCTGCGCTACCCCGCCGCCACCACCAACCCGCACGTCGCCTCGCCCAGCCCGCCCCACGACATACACGACATGCTCGGTGAGTACAGCTTGTGTAGTGGAGTACGGCCGTCCCCCGCTGGAGGACGCTACGAGGAGTGGCTGCTGCGCTACCCCGCCGCCACCACCAACCCGCACGTCGCCTCGCCCAGCCCGCCCCACGACATACACGACATGCTCGGTGAGTACAGCTTGTGTAGTGGAGTACGGCCGTCCCCCGCTGGAGGACGCTACGAGGAGTGGCTGCTGCGCTACCCCGCCGCCACCACCAACCCGCACGTCGCCTCGCCCAGCCCGCCCCACGACATACACGACATGCTCGGTGAGTACAGCTTGTGTAGTGGAGTACGGCCGTCCCCCGCTGGAGGACGCTACGAGGAGTGGCTGCTGCGCTACCCTGCCGCCACCACCAACCCGCACGTCGCCTCGCCCAGCCCGCCCCACGACATGCTCGGTGAGTACGTGGTTATGCAAGATGGAGCGACGCGTTACGCACTACGGCATCCTTTCCCGTCCCGTACGGCTACGGGCTCTCTCGATACCTTTTTGTGACCCCCTTGCGAGGTAACGTGGAAATCCGAATCTCTTAGGGGGTTAATTAAAAGCGTAGAAGATGTTAAGGGAAACCGCCAAGGGCACCATACCTTGGATGACGGTATTCTCCGAGAGAGCCCGGACGCGATAAATTGCATCCACGGTCAAAGGATCCTCCCGGAAGCCGTACTGCTCCGCCGAAAAACCTAACACATACAGTTATAACATTAACATCGTCTACATACACCCTGTATAATCTGATGTTCTACAGGTGACATAGAGTACCCGAGCTGGTCGGAGCTGAGTCCAGTGGCGCCGCCCGCGCCGAGGCGGACGGCCGCGGAACCTGTCGTCGACAGGACTAGCAAGGTAAATAATAACAGAACACATCTATCAAGTTGTGCTTTTCCATATTGGCGAGCCAACTTCCAACATTTGTTTATACGCGTGTTGAACTTTGGCGAGCCAATATGGAAACGCAACTTTAAACGAATATCCGACTAAATTTTTATGTAATTATTATGTCTGTTTTATGTTAGGTCATTTCTGCTCCTCAAATATGAAATTAAAATTATGTGTTATTGACCATTTCGATCTTAAATAGGAGATATTTTAAGAAATATTGGTTAAAAATTACAAATTTATTTAGCTAATACTTTTAATTGATCTGTCAAAATCCACTGGAAAACTTATTAAATTCCTACTAATATTACAAATGCGATAGTAACTCTGTCTGTCACGCTTTCCCGCTTAAACTTCTCAACCGATTTTGACGAAATTTGACACAAACAATCTTTAGACCCTGAGAAAGGACATAGGCTACCTTTTAATAAAAAGTGACGCAGACGAAGTTGTGCGAGCTCGCTAGTGTTACATAATCCAAAACTCAGAAACTACTTAGTATTTGAATGAATAATGTCGCAGGCGGCCGCGGTGCAGGTGTACGAGGAGCGCGCCCGCAGCATGCAGAAGATACTCGAGGAACAGGAGCGCATCGCCGACACCTCGCTCACACTCGAGATGCAGCGGATAGAGGCTGAACAGGTAACAAATAAACAGTAACTAATGGCTATTTACAATAACTACTTATAATATTATTGATCTTTTCGTGCGGGAGGTTGCGGGTTTTGAATGGTGAAGATTGAAAATCTTTCTATGCAATGTGAACTTAATAAACGATGAAATGATGTTTCGACACATTTTGATTGTTAGTACATAATTTTTGTTCTCCAATTCAATATTTATGATCAACAAGTTAGTGTACAAGGTGGGTTTGTTAGTTTGGACCAGCTGTAGTGGTGTGATGACCTGTCGAAATATAACTTAGAACTATTTTTGCATCAGTTCAATTATGTTTTTTTTGTTTCCAGGATTGGGAGAAGGTCCGGTCCCAGCGCGAGACGGAGCCCCAGGACCACGTGAGGGCCATGTACCAGCTCCGGGAGCAGGAGATCATCAGCCAACTCATGCAGCTGGAGAACAAGCAGTATGATATGGTCAGTCACTCACACCACGAGAGCACACATATACCATGGTCATAAACCAAGTGCCAAAACGAACAAGTGAAAACGAGTAAAATGAAGTCACAAGGAAACTATATTTATTTATTTATTACACACAGAATAGGTTTACGATTTTATAAAACAGAATAATTAACGTTTACATCCTCAAACTTTAATTGGTGTGTTCGTTCGAGCTACATCTCTTAGTCAAACAACGAATGCTTGGGACTTCTATCGTAGCCATCAGTCTTTCGCATACAGCATTACAGTTTGGAACAGGAAGACTCGACTCAGGCATTAATCTTGATTGCAATGATTGTTCAAATCTCTAGGACCTCTTGTCTCAGGCGGTTATCGTGATGCTGACGATTGACCAAACCCCATAACTTACGATATGTCAAAATCTTCCGATCCTAAAGGTCTAAATAAACGTCGTTTGAATACTAGTGGTTCATGGTTATTTCGGATACAGATACACATTACAATGAAGATTGAAGAGGTGTTATCTTTACATGTGTGATCCACACTGGTTGTTTAGGCTATAATTATTTATCTATAATAATAGTTATATCTATACAGGAACAAGAGAACCAAAGTCTTCGAGAGCAGCTCGAGGAGTATCAGCGTCGGGAGCGTGATGAAGCAGCCAAGCTCGCCGAGACCATCGCCAGCACACAGGACGAGCCCGACGGTCAGTACATACAGGGGATAAGTACTCTAATACAGACAAAATAGATTGATTCCAATAACAAAAGTAATTCTAAATTATAGATCTCAAATACAGATTCACACTGCATAGTCAATTTGTGAAGTCATATCTCACTATACAGGGTGTCCCAAAACTATGCGACATGAACGGGAAGTACCTTAAATATTAGAGATAGAATGTTTTGCTGAAAGGAAACTTTATTTTTTTTGATGTTTAATAATACTGCATTCACCGATTTTTCGTAAATTGTTTGGTTTATCTCAAAGTCCTCAAAAATTAACACCCTGTATTATAAAAAATAACAAAATACATAGTTCTAAATTAAATTTTATTTCAAAAAGACACTCAAACACGGTAGTGACTACGAACGAACCGTAGTAACGAAGACGAGTGACATGTCCCATACATCCCTCAGAGCGCGCCCGCTTCCTGTCGGAGGTGGCGCACAAGCGAGCCCGCATCGCCGCCGTGCGCCAGCAGCGCGCCCGCCTCGACCGCACGCGCGAGGTGCTGGAGATCGAACGGAAACGGAAGCTCGCCGAGGCCAGGGACAAGAAGAAACCCGTCGACGATAGGGTTAGTATCGTGGTACTCTGCCCGCTGCTCCTCCTCCTCAGTGGAGGGATCAGTGAACCGCGCGATGACAATGTGGATTTTCCGCAATAATAATGGGACCGAGAAGTTGTGGAGTGGCGGCCACGAACCGGTCAGCGCAGCGGCAACATCGCGAGAACTCACTACATGGAAAAGCGCATGACCGGCCGGCGTGGCGAACGCAGGGGGAGGCGTCCAGCAGTCCACGTCTGTAGATTGATAATGAATAATAACTTTTACAATAACTAAACCGTAGCATTTAGTTTACATGAAATACTGGAAAAGTAGCATATGATATTTAAAATGGAAACTCATATGCCGCAACTACTGTATTCGTTTGACACGTACTTTCTAATTAAATTTAGCAAATATACCTCTTCCAAAAATCATTGTGAAAATTCACTGCATGTAGCATGTGAAATTTTACATTTAACTTTAGAATCAATGCTTTTTTCACAACATGAATTATTTATACTAATTAATCAAAATATATTTTTATAGTAATACAGTTAAATACATAATGTAATGTTGTTTTAGGAGGATGATGGTGACACTTACATGGATGATAGTCCCGGAGCAGCTGGATTGAATCGATCACAATCATCACCCAACATCGCCAAGGTAAATAATATACAGGGTGTTGGTGCCCGGTGAAACAATACGTTAAGGGCTTAATCTATATCACATTTCAAATCATATACACATACTTTTGAAACGGAGATAGTTACTTTATTTTCCCATACATAGTCGAAAAAATATTATTTTGTATTATTTTTGACAACCCTACCCTGACCTACATTTAGCGTGCTATATCTATTTTCACGTACACAGGCGCATGTATCCTGTTTAGAATGTGATTTTTGTCCCGGGTATTATTACAATGTTCTATGATACAGGAGTTGACTAGCCGGCTTAAGTCTTTAGCTGTTGGTGTAGGTCAGTACGGTAGGGTTGATCCTGCACAAATTAACACGTAGTTTTGATTAGTGATAACTTATGATATATTATGCCTAGAAAACCCAGACTTGGTGGATGGCTTCTACATCAAGTATACTATTTGCTGTGAAAGTATTGTTTTGTCGGATTTTACCACCCTGTATATCTAAGTAAATAAATAAATACACTTTATGGTATAAATAATACAAAAAAATAATAATTAAATCCAATTACATATACACTCACAGAAAAATCGATCCACCAAAATAACCTTTAAATGTGCCCAAGTAAGGGTTAATGGGTCATCCATAAATGTCGTCACATGAATTTCATGAGTTTAAAGTTCATGTTACACTTAGATTATAATAGATTTTGCAATGTGACGTCACAAAATTGTCACATTGTCGTCGACAAATCTCCCCCTTTTTTTATTAAAGAACGTCTGTGCAAGAAAGCCTACTATAAGGTCAATTATACTACTATAGGCTCATTATACAAAAAAAAAGACATGCCCGCTGAGTTTCTTGCCAGTTCTTCTCATGACGGTGGCTACAAATATTATTTTTTGTGTCCGAACTGGTGGTAGCTTGTAACGTTTGACGTCAACAAGAACGAGTACGTCATCAATGTTGAAAATAAAGTATTTCATTTCCCCCCTTAAAGGTGTGATGTAATTTATGGATGACTCCTAAGTCTTCTTTCTTTTGCTTCACCCACCTTATCCCTTATCCCATTTAGATGTGGTCGGCGCAATTTGTCTTCTCTCTCCACTCCTTTCTATCATTACATACATCATCGGTCACACCACAGACCATCATATCACTCTTCACACAGACCATCTTTTCTTGGGCCTTCCCCTTCTCTTTCCTCCATCCACTTTTAAATTCATCATTCGTCTTTCATCCCTTCTCATCACATGCCCGTACCAACCTAACCGTTCGCTCCTTAACTTGTCACAGACCTGGATGACTCCTTTTAACAGATGACAGTTACGATCAGTCTAGGTATTACTTCATACAACGCTTATAAGGGACAGATTCAGTAGTAATAATGACCCCCCACAGATGGAGGAGGAGCCCCCCGCCCCCCAGTTCGACCGCAGCACGAAGCCCCTCCCCCTGCCCCCCGCGGAGCACGCGCATCGAGACTTCCAACCCGTCTGGGGGAACGTCGTGAGTATATTATACTTATTATTTAGGGTGATGAGGTTTAGGGTGATTTTTTAATAACAGTACACAACGAGGGTGATGAGCACTCTGTTCTATAGTCGTTCCAATCGTTTATTTAACTTTTGACAGCTTCAAGTACTAATGAAATAGTGATGCCGTGATGCGTTACCGATTTGATTCATAAAGAAGTTTTAATTCACAAACGATTTTATTCTTATGAAGTTTAAATCGACATTTGTTCAACATTTTGCATTGTATTATATGAAGTAGTGTATGCAACTGCCTATAATTAGGTATTAAAACACTCGTATAATCTTATTTCGAAATGCGCCTGTGACTCCTTCTCAAAAACTACACTCATATTATAGTACCATCTATTATATGACACTTTCATGCATTTTCAACGGGTTCTTACCACGATATTTAATTAATTGAGTTGTCTCGATATTTCGTTTTTGTTGCAAACGTCATGATCACGAGAAGCCTGGATACTGCGGGTCGATTTAAGAGCAAACAAATCTGTCTACCCTCGCACTCGTTCGCTTTTGGGTAGTACCACTGGAACTCGAACTCACATCACGACACACCACACTCAATTAATTAAATATCGTGGTAAGAACCCGTTGTAAATGCATGAAAGTATTATAGAAAACCGCGAGTGTCTGAATAAGTTTAATTTTAATTTTAAATGTATGTTTTATTTATTCATTTCAAAACGTGTCTTATAGTCTGTGGTCATTCATAAAGAATGGCACAACACTAAGTGGGCGGTGCTTGTCCATGAAGTACGGTATTCCCTATAGTACCTACATTGTACCAAAAATTATTGTTAAACTTCACATGCTTGATCTGTCAAATGTTAAATAAACGGTTGGAACGACAATAATACGGAATATTGAGTAAAATTACTTTTAAAAAGATTTAGGTAAAAAATCCAGGCCTTACTAGCTGTTTGATTGTGACTATTTTGACTATATTATATTTAAGATTCGATATCAAGAAAGTAATAGTTATATTAAGTAGGTGTATTTATTTTTATTGAATAAAAACCAAAGAATGCCCTGACATTATAGGAGAGACGGTAACCACTTACGATCAGGTGGTTCTTCTTTCATTTAATCTATCATGTTTCTTAGAGACATTTATTCCTTATAAGGAACTCTATCAATTGATGCAGGTTTCGCGTTTCTGCCAAGAGAATTTATAAAAACTGTTAATGCAGTTGTTTCTTTTGAAAAGTAAAGAAATGTTTCCTTTGAATAAAATTTACTATTTGCTTTCCCTGGCAAAGCAATTTCAAAATTCCACTATATATTTTGTACTGAAAAACAAAAGAAAACCAAACAATCATCACAAATGAGTTGCTGTAAGAAAACTCAGTATTGAGTTAAACTCGCTTTTTGTGAACATTTTTTTTATTATAACTTGTTTTCTCTGTAGTGTACAATAAAGTATTAAATGTTTTTCTTATGGCAATAAGGAGAACACAAACAAATTGTAAAAGTTTTTTAACAAACTTAATTTAAGATTAGTTTTATACAATTCAAACTAACAATGAAAATAAAAAAATGAGCAAAAGTTATTTAAATATGTAAAGAAATATTCTCTAATTTACTAGAATCGTCTACGGGCTGCACTTGACATGTTCATGACTCATTTAAGTCGTACTGGTTCAACCAGCGTTGTAATGTACATCAATATAAAAGAAAATATGGATTATATTGTGTGGGATACGAAACATATAGGAATATACAGGGTGGAATTTTGTAAAGTCCCTTCCACGAAAAAAACTCTATAATCTCAATAAGCACGACAGATATACGGACTAAATGCTAGTGGTCCACTTGATGCTAAGTGATTACTATCGCTCTCATGTCTGCCATTACACATTGTCGACGCTTTATTGTTACTGGGCTTTCTTAAAGATTCGGTTATAGAAAGATATACAGGGTGGATCTGTAGCTTTGGACAATCTGACGTGGAGTGAATGACCTGTCGAAATACAACTTAGCACCATTTTTATTTTTTGGATCGGTTAAACTTTTTTTTCTGACATTGTATGGAAAACGTACGACTATCATTGCGGACTGCTGATGAATTTTTTTATTCAATTTCTAAAATAAAAGTGGCTCTAAGTTTTATGTCTACAGGTCATTCACCCCACGTCAGATTGTCCAAAGTTACAGATCCACCCTGTATAACGATGTTTTTTCACATTTTTTCAATTGATTTCAATATTTGTTGAGTCATTTATAAAAATAAATATTTCAAAGTAACCTCTGAACTCGATGTTACAGTCTCAGGAATGCATCCACGTTGTGTTCAAGGTTACGAATCCGTATGCATGCACTAATCCGTCGCACGCAACCAATCAACTAATGCTTCATTGCACACTTACTCATACGTGGTATAAACAGTAGGGATAAAATTAATAAGCGCAATTTTAATATTCATCCGCAAATTATGCAAAAATTGCGTGGGTGTTAAAAGAATCTGATGTAACTAAAATGAAGGTTTGTCTTTCCAAATGAGGATTTCAAATGATACTCGTCCATCCGTTCTCAAGATAATTTGCAGGGGAATTCAATTAGTGGCGGAAGGCAAAAACAATATTTTGAAATCCAATCAAAAACTTTGAACTTTTTAATCAAAAGATAAACTTTCCTCTTGAATCACAAAATCAATTCATTAAAAAAAACATCAAAATCGTTAAGTAGTTAAAAATTTTAAACGGACGTCGGACAGTAAAAAGAACGCAGATAATTTTGATGTGATGTCAAAATTAAAAACTTTTTTCCCTTCCGAAATGAAATAGTTTATTTTCAACGTAGATGAAAGATCATACTTGTTGACATCATAAAGCCAATACATTTCCGTGTGACGCAAACGAAGTTACTAGTTTGAGGCAGAAAGAAGGCTTTGACTTGTTCAAACGAGATTTAAGGAGGGTCCTTAAAGTTAGACGTAGATAGCAACAGCAACCTTCAGTGTTCCCTGATATTGCAGAGGTCCATGAGCAACGACAACCACTTACAGGCGGCTCGTCTGAATACATGGCAATAAAAATTAACACAAAAAAGATTATTTGCTACTTTCTCCACATGTAATGCGTGTCCAATAACGTGATCATTAAGCCCCCGTGTTGTTAACTTCCACACAACAATTGCTGAAAAACGTGAGCAAACAAACAAATGTTTGGGCATTAATCTCACTTTTGACACAAAATAATTACCGTACAGAAGTTCAACTTAATCGTTGTCATAACATGAATTGTAGTCTTATTCAGACACTCGCGGTTTTCTATAATACTTTCATGCATTTTCAACGGGTTCTTACCACGATCTACTAATCGGTCGTGGACCGTGGTACGACCCAAAAGCGAACGAGAAAGAGGGTAGACAGATTTGTTTGCTGTTAAATCGACCCGCAGTATCCAGTCTTCTCGTGATCATGACGTTTGCAACAACGTTGAAATATCGAGACAACTCAATTAAATATCGTGGTAAGAACCCGTTCAAAATGCATGAAAGTATGAATTGTAGTGTTTATACATTTTAACATCATAACACTTTTTACCCTTACTTGACAAACTCACTTACGACCATATGGTCCGTCGACTCGTCACATGCCAAAAAAAAATATTTTAGTGACATCAAACATGAAATAGTGTCGTACAGAGAGAATTTTAAATTGTTTTCTATGCAGAAACTATACAATTCAGATTTGTTGATTATATATAACGCAGCTGCATTTTCGTAGCGCAATAGTTCATTCATTAAAAAATAGTACGTGCTTCAACCAGATATACTATAAAAGCTTAAAAATGGTACTAACTTAACAGCATCAATATCAAAAAAATCCCGTCTTTGATCTCAAGTGTTCAGAATTTCCTTAAAGCTCCAGAACTATTTATCTTAATATATTTGGTGAAAGAGCACGTGTATAAAAACATCTGTATAGTATGTGTTTTTGTTCCCTAACTTCACGTCACATGTCGGTAGACGCGTGTCCATACTCGTGTGGAGCTCGGATTACACACTAATATGTATAAGTTACGAATGATACTGTTTTGGTCACGTTGTCGCGTATACTGCCTAAATGGGTACCAAAAGGTAGTAGTAAATTTCATTAAACACTCGCGGTTATCTACATCACTTACACTATTACTAAACGGGTTCTTACCACGATTATTTTAAATTGAGCGGTCCCGATATTTCAGCACTGTTTCAAGCGCCATGATCACGGGAAGACTGAAATGTGAGTTCGAGTTCCAGTGGTACCGGCAAACGAACGAGAAAGAGGGTAGACAGATTTGTCTGCTCTTGATGGGTGAATGACCTACCCGCAGTTCCTCAGTCTTCCCGTGATCATGGCGCTTGAAACAGTGCTGAAATATCGGGACAGCTCAATTAAAAATAATCGTGGTAAGAACCCGTTTAGTAATAGTGTAAGTGAAAAAGTAGTAGACTTCGGGTATGATGTCGGTTTGAAATGACAATTAATTATGCTGGTGAAAATTTAAAAAAATTTAGTAGTAAGTTTCCAAAGTAGCTAAGTTTCCATCATTTAAATATTGTAACAGCGTTTTTAATGCATTTTTTTAAATAACAAATACTTGCCTCTCACTCTCACTACTGTAACTCCTGAGCAGTGAAGCCCAGCAATCGTAGGGAAAGCTTATTTGTCTAAATTACTTGTTTCAAAGCATATATCTTGAAATCCTAACATATTTAATAACCAAACCCCTGGACCTACTTAAATTATTACAAACCTCCCTCCAAAAACTCGTAAAAACGTTACATCAAACAGACGGCCATTAACGTCGAGTCTGAAACGGAAATAAATCGTGGTATATCCGCTCGTGGACGGTCAACGAAGGTCGGCTCCTAAGGCCAGGGTCACATGAACACGGTGCAAATAGCCTACGCAATACAGTGGTTAGTGAACCAACCCTTAAAAGATTGTTGTTACAGTCGTTCATAGATGACAAAGCACACTACGGAACTGCCACCTACATAATAATAAAATCCTCCTGAAAAGAAGGACATGTCAAAGATCTCGTATAAAACCGAAAGTATTTTTGTTTAGACGAAAGTATCCAAATTCAACAGCCTTAAGTTTACCTAGTGTTACAGACACAAGTAAATCTGAATCTCAAAGAATTTGGTGGACTATCAACTCCGTCTGGGAATGGAAAGCGGGACCGAAGTTTCAATAGCCATAGAAAGAAAGAAAGAGAAAGAAAACAACTTTATTCCACATACACAAAGAGGACACAAAGATATAAACTAATAATATAGTGATCTCCCAAAACCTACAAAAGCTTTTAAACGCCACACACTCAAAACTGTCCCGTAGAAAAAAATAGGTACCAAATGTAGAAACTTGAGCTTTAAAAAAAATGAGAAATCTCTAATACTCTTACGCAATGTCGGCTATTAGTTATGTTAATATTAAAGTGAATTAGTGTAAATAGAAAATCTATCATCTCTATTCAAACTTGTATTGAAACAAAACGACTTGACGATCAAATTAAAACATTAGTATAGATAGGTATAGTATACAAATAGGAGGCGAGTCTGCGTGACCAATCAACTACATCGTTTTGCAAGTTGCTACGCTCCTCAGACGAGAGGTGACCACGCTATGTGGTCACTTGAGGATAGTCTACACCGACGATCAAATTGTTAGCTTTTTATATTCCAATAGATAGATAAACGAGCTCTAGGAATGAAACTCTCGATATAATAATTTTTATAATATTGTAAAAAATATTTTAAGATATAGGTATGACAAAAAAGACATGCCCTCTTTTGCTAGTTCTAAACACGGTAGCTAAAAAATTGTTTCCCAACAGGTTGCAACTTTATGACGATTACAAACATGATCTTTTTATCTATGTTGACAAAAAACTATTTCATTTCAGTCGTAATGGTAAGTGGTTACCGTCGCTCATGGGTTTCTAATGCTAGTTATAGTGTACCTAAGGAGGCGGCTGCGTGTCCTATCAACTCCATCACACGAACGTTTTGCAAGTTGCTACGCTCCTCAGACGAGAGGTGACCGCGCTATGTGGCCACTAAGGGATAGTGTCATGTGGTTTAAAAAAACTCACATTCACATACAGTTAAAACAATAGCACCAAATTAAAACAATGATAAATATTTGTATTAAAAACAACAGTATAATATATTGTAATCACTACATACTGTAAAACAGTCGCGTCACGCTGTCTATATCTTCTTATGTATAAATCTTGAAAACAACGAAAACTATTAATATGCTATGACAGAGAAATGTCTAAAATAGATTCTTAATACCTCCTATTTTTATTGTACAACAAATTTCATTTTTCAACAATAATGCTAAAAACATCAATTCAAAACAAGTATTTCATTACTAAAAACTTTAAATAGTTTTCAAGATTGTCCAGATCTTACCTACTATCGTAGTCACCCTACATCACCCCTCGACCACCCTTGCTTTGACCGCACACACCCCACACGTGAACTTCAGTTTAACCACGACCGTGTTCAAAGAAACACCTTTATTTGCGAAATAATAATTAATATTAATGCAAATATATTAAATTGCTTGTAAAGTGATTTTTCATTAATAATCTAAATAATTACCAAGAACGTTTTATAAAGTAATGCGTAATAATTATGTTTTAAAAAAACTTCTTTTATCAGTGTCTTATGAACCGTGAAAAATAGTATAAGAAACAGATAATAATAAGAAATGATACCTAGTTTAATAACAACGGTGTTCATGCTATACCTAATAGTTTTACTAGTGTTAGTGTTTCCTATGTCTAAATCGTGTCTATTCCGAAGTGAATATTAACGAAAACAATACATTTCTATAAACTTTATAAAGACAATTCTGATTCGTGTTTTATTTGGTCTCAAGTTAAAAACTTGAACCTAACCTTGTGTTTCGTTAAGGTGAATCAAAGGAACTGTGAACTTGACATTTTTGAGCTAAGCTATATACTTTTAGCTTTTTATTTACATAACTTTAAGTTTTGTGAACAAACTGATACACGAACTGTCATTAAATACTTTTATAACAATAACTGTTGATTTAACTGTTATTTGTATTGTGATAATATTATCAACAAACACTTTTTAAAACCGCAACGAATATATAAATAAGACAATAGAAGTAAAACATTAATTGAAACGAGTTCCTGATTGCATCAGAATATTAGCCAACAAAATAGCTACAATACTGAGATACGAAAATAAATGTATACCTACAACGACAGCTAACATGGTGCTCAAAGTGAAAGTACGACTAAAAGTATCGCAACATCACATAGCTTGGCTCTTCAGGAGGGTACGTATAAATAATAATAAATAACTTAGTATAAAAAAATGCTAAATGTGTTGAGTTATTTGAGATAAGCAAATGGTGGAATATGTTATATAAATGCTTCAAATTGTATATGGCTGAAATATATTAAATCACATTACTTGTAAGACATTTGCTTATTTTCTTTAAATTTTCAATTTTCTTGTAAATTTTAGTTTCGACTGTGCAATATTGTAATCCTACTGTTTTTTACAATTTTTAAGTAGAAAAAAAAACAAATAAAATTTTCCATCATATGTTCCAAAATAGTCACAATCAAATTGTCCACTTGCCTTATAATCTATTATTTTTTTTATACCTAGAAACCGAACATGGAGTACGAAACGTTTTTAAAATAAAATATATTTTTCCTCCAGGGCCGAGGTCTAACCGGTCTAAAGAATCTCGGGAACACGTGTTACATGAATTCTATCATACAATGTCTCAACAACACCGCCATACTTGTCGCATACTTCAGGAATGGACAATATCTAGAACATGTTAATAGGTATGTCTAATTAATTAATAGGTATAGTTCTTAGAAATTATGTTTAATGATGTTATTGTAGTGTTTTTTTAATTAATTTAGTATTAATTAATGGTATGTAATTTGGTGATTTGTTCAAAGGTGATCCGTTCGGAATCGATTTGACTAATATCTTTGCCACTGGTATCTACCATTACCAGTGGCATTTTCCACCATGTAGCATTGGTTCTGAAAAAAGTTTGTAAACTATATGTATAGTAGGTTTTTCTCAAACAAATAAATCGCAAGTAAACTAAAGTAAATTAAATGGAACCGCGTGTCGACCAACAATTTTCATCTGACATAAAAAAAATACAGACGAGATCACGAATTGAGTACCTCCTTATTAGAAGTCTGTCAAAAACTAGGTGTTTATGATAGCGTGTTGTGTGCAGGTCGGCCAGTACCCGCGGTGCTATTGCAGAGGAGGTCGCAGCCGTGGTGCGCGCGCTGTGGTCCGGACAGTACCGGTTCATAGCCACCAGGGATCTCAGGGTGCGTATACTACAGATTTAGGGATGTATGAAACGTATGAGGGGCTTAGCACCAATTTTTGTGTAGGTATTTGAGGCAAACTGAAAACTTGGTCCATAGTTCTCCTGATAACTCGAAACTAACCTGTGTAAAATAAAAAACTTTTGTTTTTGGGGATGATATATTTTTTTTTAGTAAATAATAAAAATTTCAAGTTGCCTCAAAAAAATTTAACAAATTTTACCACCAGTTTTCTTTTTCGATGGAGCTCTTTTAACACCCTGTATATAACGCACATACCAATTTTTTAATGCCTAATACAGCCCGTACTTTTATAGTATTGAATATAAGATTCGTTAAACAGAACGAAGTCGGCAAACAGCAGCGCGCCTTCCGCGGCTGTGAACAACAAGACTCCCACGAGTTCCTCACCATCCTGATGGACTGGCTGCACCTCGACCTGCAGTTCCGCGCCGACACTCCGCCGCACAAGGTAACACTAGATATACTACTAGATGTACTGTTTACAGAAGTGTAATCTGGTGACCAATAGCGCGCGAGATCCTGAATCGCGGTATTGACATTTGCAACGTTCGGCGCATATACAATATCTGAAATCTACTTCATTGGGCTACGACCTGACCGGGCATACATCACCTCACCTGCAAGGAGATCTCCCTTTGACCAATAAACCGATTCCCCAAACGTAGGATAAGAAAGAGAAACCGGGGGATGATCGTGCTCCTCGACCCCCCAGAAGTTAGAGTCCGCCGACCGAGAGAGCCGGTACTCACTTCGCCGACGACTGTTGGTTCGGGTGACGGGGTAAGACTTAACCCTTGCAACACTGCGGGGTCGCAACTTACGACCTATTCTGAAACACTCGTCAAGCTTGACTTTCATAAGTTGATTAAGATAGCGTCTTAATTATTGTTACAGGACAGCCTCCCCCCCTCCGAGAAGGCGTGGTACGAGTACACCAAGTCCAAGGAGAGTCTGATCCTGCGACTGTTCTACGGTCAGATCCGATCCACGGTGCGGTGCTGTGTGTGCGCCAAGCAGAGCGTCACCTACGAGTCCTTCTCCAATCTGTCGCTCGAGCTGCCGTCCAATGCCAACAGGTGCTCGCTCAGTGTAAGTGTCCTGCGACTGTTCTACCGTCAAATCCGATCCATCTGATCGACCTTCAAATTCAATAGGTCTATGAGTGTAACCACGCCCTAACAGGTGGCTTATCTGCCTGTATAACAATTAAAAAACAAACCAATTCAAACTCATTATATCTCCACAGGACTGCCTCAAGCTCTACCTGAACGGCGAGACGATCCCCGGCTGGAACTGCCCCAACTGCAAAGAAAAACGGGACGCCGTCAAAAAACTAGACATATCCAAACTGCCTCCGATCTTAGTCATACATTTCAAGAGGTTCTACGTTGATCCCAAAGAATACATGACTAACGCATATAGGAAAAAACAGACATACATAGATTTTCCCCTAGAAGCCCTGGATATGCGGCAATTCGCCCTAAATTGCCCTAATAATCAGGCTTACGATCTGTACGCTGTTAGCAACCATTACGGATCGATGGAGGGGGGACACTACACTGCTTATTGTAAGAGCAGTGTCTATGGGAAGTGAGTATTTTTGTATTCATTTATTTGGTATTTTAAGGATTTTTAAAAGTATCTTCGTTTGACTTAGCTAAAACACTACATTTTACTGTGTGTGTGTGTGTTTATTTAGTTAACCCTTAATCAAATATTGGGAAATTATTTCCCACTTGACGCTAGTGTAAAATTTTTGTTTTATTTTTTTATTGGTGACTCTAATCAGTACCAACGTAGGAACAAAATAATCCTACAGATATTTTAAATCTAATATAATGGAAAAATTTTGTACGAAGCCGCGAATTGTCATCGTATGTCAATGTCAAAAACACACCTTGATATATTTTGTAAAAAAAACCGGGTCGAATACGAGTTTTGAAAGTTTTTCAAGAAAAAAAATCTGATAAGTGCTTATACACAATATTTTTGTAAACTAGACATGTTTTCTGAATGCCTTTTTCGGTTTTTGGCTTCGTAGCATTGATATTTCTTGGAGTTTCTTAGGTTTAATAAAGTGGGAAATAATTTCCCATTGTTTGTTCCTGCATTGAAAAAATACCAGTTTCTATATATACAAAAAATAATTTGTCTGTTGCACTAAGTCTTACATAACTAATACAAAGTTGTTAGCGAGTAAGTCGGCTAAGGAGCATTCTTAAGATTGATCATTTGATTTTTATAACCGTCACTAACAATTTTTAGGAACTTTTGTATCTATTTGTGCTGCTGAAAAAAAACAAGCAAAGTAAGAGCAACTAACACGTATAGAAATTTTTTGTTTGATTAAGGGTTAATTAAGTCTTGGATAAGTAAGCGATAGATAAATTCCCTGGTATTGCAGACGTTCAGAAGGACGGTAACCGCTTGTGTGGGCCGTAAACTCGTTTATATGTCTTGCTATAAAATTAGTAAGTTCTTTCTCTAAAAATAAATAAAATTTTGAGTATATATAAAGATTAGGCAATTCGAAATCGTCGACTACATCAATGTTAAAACCTAATTTAATATATTACAGATGGTACAAATACGATGATCACGTGGTAACAGAGATCCCCTCGAGCGAGGTGAAGTCCAGCGCGGCCTACATCCTCTTCTACTCCTCCTGCGGGGCCGCCAGGGTCTCGTGATGTCCACCGGGAGCCGCCACCAGCACCGGACCCAGCCGCGACCAGCACCGGACCCAGCCGTGACCAGCACCGGACCTGTGATGACATTTAGCGGCGAAACGTGTATGTCAAATATTACCTATAGATGACGCTACTAGATAGACGCCAATTTTGGTTTCGTTCCGTAAGTTGTGTGGTTATGTATACTAAAACAGCGCCATCCGAATTCAGAACATTTTGGTACCTAGTGACTGGCGGTAAAATACAGAAACATAACAGGTGCTGACATCTAGTGGCTAAATTTACAAACAATATACATGTGCTGCTACCTAGCATTTGAAATTTATACTAAAGTCTGGAAGAAACCCTGGTTTTCTAGAATAAAACTCATGAGTTAAGCTCGCTACCTGCTTTTTTCCATGTTAATGTGTTAAATAACTGTTATGTGTACAATAAATAAACTCAGTGTTATCTACTGCCATCTATCGGCAGATGTATTAAAACTTTCCTTGCTCGGTCTAGGTGTGTAGTATTCGGATAAGGGGCGTCCATAAATTACGTGAGGTGTTTTTTTTTTAATTTTCTACTCCCTGGTGAGATGACGTGAGATTTTATTCAACCCCCTCCTCATCCCCCAATCTCACGTGAGATTTTTCAAAATGTGAGTTTCTTACGTAAACGCGTTGGATTGTTATTTTAAAAAGAAAAAAATAAATTTTAAGCTTGTTCAAAAAGCTGTTGTTGAAAAGGGTTCTAAAAAGATATGTGAAGTCCCCAATCCGCACTTGGCAAGCGTGGTGGACTATGCCTAATCCCTCTTCTGAGGAGACCTGAGCCCAACAGTTTGCAGTAATGGGTTGGTACAGGAATACCCTTGATAAAGTTATTGAATTGTATGTACGATACCCTTATTTCCTCCCTCCCTTAAACACCTCAAGTAATTTATGGCCGCCCCCTAACTTACTAACAGTTTTTGTATCCAACTATGGCGTTTGTACAAAAACGTATTTTATTATCGAAATAGTTTTCGCAGTGACGTGATTTCATTTTGTTCTCAATAGTTTATTCGTGGTGACGTCATACGAGTAATCATAGAAGCCGGTCGTTTTTACTTTATGTATTTTGTACATATTTCTTTTTATTTGTAGACTAAACGCGGAGCAACTAATGTTATGAATGATTCTAGATTGATATATTTCTGAAAATGCCATTTTACGAAATGGTCATATGAAAATTTCAATGCATAGTTTGTACAAATAACTTTAAAATTAAGTGTTTTTAAAGTCAACATTTCAGTTGCCTCGCGTTAATGTAGTTATTTAACAATATGGCTGTTTAAATTCAAGGAGAAAATCATTCCACACATCCGAAATGATAGTAATAAATAACTTAACCACCCATTTATGGCTGTCAAATGTGACTTATAAATGGTTCTACTAGACAAAATCCAATAATGGTCGGTTTGTAGCGGTTAAGAGTAATGTCTCGTAACACAGCGCCATCTTACAAACGGATATGGAACTACTTTTCTGTGATTATTTTATTCTCAACAATTGAGTTCTCTTAAATTTATTCAGTCATATTAATAGTATTGATAACGATTTAAGCGTGTTACAGATTACAGTTTTTACACAAAAAGAAATTACTACGTTTACAATATAGTTTAAAATGTAGTATTAGTAAGATCTAGAAATACTAATATCTGTCACAAATATACAGGGTGGATCTGTAACTTAACAGTAGCTAGAGGTGATTAGTAAGTCAAAATTCAACTTACAACCACTTTTATTTCTGATATAAAAAAACTCACCCTGTATAATATATCGAAAATTTCTGTGTCTAAAATGTTGCGATTATCTATTTTTGTTGTAAAATCCTAATTTCTAATGTAACACGCTTTAAATTGTTATCATTTAAAAATTTAATATTTGTTGTGATTAAAATTTAATTTATTATATTCTATTATTGTAGCTTTTTTAATGCGGTTAATAATCTTATTGTAGTTAATATATTTGAATGTATCCATTGATAGCCTTGAAACAGACTGATGATGAAACGATTAAGACTTCAAACTCTGGGGCCTTATTACGACCTATTCAAATCTAACTAAAGAAACTTAGATTGGTCCTACGTATACCAATACATTTAACAAAATGACGAATAGTTTTTTTCGTAGTCTTAGAATTGTCTAATCTTTATATTCCAAAAAAAAAAAACTTGAGAGGTGTCATGGGACACCCGAATAGAACGAAGTTCCTTTCGATTAAAAGATATATAATTTAAAAGGAACTTGTTTTAAAAGATTTTGATCACAGCGCCATCTAGCGATAATCACCTAAAACAAAAATAAGGGACGTGTTTTAAAAGATTTTGATCACAGCGCCATCTAGCGATAATCATCTAAAACAAAGTGTCGTGATAACTTCGTAAGATTTTTTTCCGTCTAGCCCCCTTTCGATAACGCGCGATAAGGAAGTTCATTCCAAAATATTTTAAAATTCAAGTATTTTCAGATACAGGACATACTAAATTAGTATAAGTCCTTGAAAAAATACAAAGTGTAGAACATTCAAATGTATCTCCTGTAAAATTTAGTTTTGTTACTTCTACTAGTATATGTAGGATCCGTTGATTTGAGTAACTTTAAATTTATTAAGAAAAATATTTTTAAAACAACTTGCTTGTTATAAGGCCCCAATGTTTTGTCTTAATTCAAGTGTTTTAGACACTAATCAGTACACTGTTGTAGTTTTTACTTAAATACCATTAATTTTAGTAATATAGTCTCATATAATACCTGTATAATATTCATAAAAAAAGACATTTCTTAAAATTTTCATTGTATATAAAAAATATCATACAAATTGTAACTTATTTTTGATTTTCGTATTTTTTAGGAAAAATATCATTTATTAATGTTACAAAGATTGAAAATTATATGTATTTGAAGCATAAACATAAGTGAGAATTGTTTTTATTTTATTAACATGATGAATTTCAATATTGTTTTGATTTGTTTACAAACTTGAGCCCGTTTTGTTTCCTGTATTAGTGAATGTTAATATGTGTAATGTACATGTAAATAGTGCACATTATGTATGTGTTTAATGTAAGATGGAAGTTAATTAAAATCTTTGTTAATATAATGTTTAGTTTTATTTTCTACAATTTTTTAAATAATAATTTATTAAAAATAATTTGTGTAATAAAAAATAAGATAATAGTCTCATTTGAACTGTAGAAATGCATATAAAAGTTATCAGAACATTCAAATGTACTGTACTGTCCACTGCTGGGCACAGTTCCCCACAGTAGAGGGATGAGGTATAGTTCACCACAACCACAATGCGGATTGGGGACCTCACATATTTATTCCTTTTCTTTTTCTTCTTTCCTTTGAAAGGGTTTTCAAATTCTTCTTTAAGATTCAGGTTTCCTCGCAATGTTTTCACTCACTGTCTTGTGTGATCAATTGTAAATAAAACCATTTTAAAATAGAGACTTGAAGCTCTCTTCTTTCTTTTCTCTATTTCAAAAATTTAAAAATATACATTATCACAGTTACGAAATCTTTATTCTAACACAATACACATATTTTACTGGCTACCGTCACTCAAACTTGGTAACAGGAGTATCTTAGAAATTCAGTTTTATCACATTCCAATGCATCTCATCGTTGAGTTCCATTCATAAACATGTTCATATCGATGAGGAGGTCATCTCCACTTATTTCATCGTCTTCATCTTCCTCCATGTCATATACCGAGTCTATATTATCTGGAATTTAAAGCAGGTTAAGTTAATAATCTTTAAAACATTTGACAGTTGAAAATAGTTCCAGATTTTAAGGTTTTAGGTAATGGGCAGTATCCCCTGACATTAATGCTATATATGCAACGGTAACCATTTAGACTTGGAAATAAGAAAACAATTGTGAGCACAGAAACAAACTATTCTTGCGTCACCTAAAACATATCTAAAATGATCAGTGTTTATATTGTACAAATAAACCTCTATAAATACTCTGTTTATAAAAAAACTGCATCAAAATTCATTTTATTTTTTTAAAGATCTATGTAAACAACAGAATCAACTTTGTTTTATAATATGATTGATTGATTTATAATTAGATCAGGGGGGCCATATCTATTGTGCAATAATAAAAAAACTTCTTCAAACACTCGCGGTTATCTACATCACTCGCACTATTACTAAACGGGTTCTTGCCACGATTATTTTTAACTGAGAGGTCCCGATATTTCAGCACTGTTTCAACTTCAGTCTTCCAGTGATCATGGTGCTTGAAACAGTGCTGAAATATCGGGACCTCTCAGTTAAAAATAATTGTGGTAAGAACTCGTTTAGTAATAGTGTAAATGAAAAAGTAGTAGACTTCGGGTTGTACTTCAACTTTTGGAATTATCTTAAGTTAAACAAAATGTTGTAGCTGTTTATTATCCTTAAATAAAAAAAAAAAAAAGTAATAGACAGAAAAGAGTAATAACAAAAAACATTGACACATACTGAATGCTGTATTAATGTCCAAGTTCAACTGTTCATTGTTGCAGTCCTCATTGATGTCCAGGAAGTCCAGGTCCATGTCGCTGACCTGGTTCTCAATCGGGGGTTCAGTGGCCACTTCCTTGTTCTCTTGTGAAGATTTTTTTAGTTTTAATTGTGATTTCATTGCTTCTAAGTGTAGCCTTTCAATCTGTGACATTTTTAATTTTATGTAAGTGGTCTACGGTGACAAGCTATTGTTGCCCACTGCTGGGCTCTAGTCTCATCAGTAGAGGGATCAGGCTTAGTCTATAATGCTTGTCTAATGCAGGTTGGGGTCTGACAAGTAATTGTAAAGATCAAGAAACTTTTGTTGTATTATGATAGAAATTGTAAATTATGGAATAAAATTTAGAAACATCAGCTCATATTATTTAAAGCAAGTATTATGTGTGCGTATTTTTTTTTCTGTAAAGAAAAAAGTTGCCACTGGATTCACAAGAAACAAGCAAAGGTAATCCCAGCAATTCCTAACCTAACTTTCTGTAAAAAGGGAAATCATTGCATGCTTTTCTGTCGGTCCAATTTATATCCTAATTCTTTATTCATTTAAATTTCAATCTAAACACACCTGAAGGCAATTCCTTTGTCGTTTAACCTTTGCTAGGGCTTCCATAATCCATTTCTTCTCCGCCAGCAACTGATTTTCTTCGGCAATTCGCTTCTTCAGCTTCACAGTTGACATTTTGAACTTCTATTGATTTTCTGAGGACTTATATTTATTTCACTGAGAATATTAATAGTAAGTTGAATAGTAGAAAAATATTAAATTTCCGAAAATAATTGGAAAATATGATTGGAAAATCTATTTGTTGACATAATTTGTTTTGATTTTTGTGGCGTTTACATCTTTATAATCTGTGGTGTTTACAAGTAAAACACAGATTATAAATAAATATAAAGTAATTGACTTTAAAGTGAGAGAGTTAAGTTGTGTATGCATCTTTGAAAAAAATGAAAAATATTTAAATATCTTTGATTTCAAAACTACCTGTAACTAGAAAATAGAAATCTAAACTGCGCTCCACTTATTAATCATTTGGCTCAGTTTATCAAACACGTTACAGTGTATTAAAGATTC
Source organism: Trilocha varians (assembly GCA_030269945.2). Taxonomy (NCBI): domain Eukaryota; kingdom Metazoa; phylum Arthropoda; class Insecta; order Lepidoptera; family Bombycidae; genus Trilocha; species Trilocha varians. Next base: position 9,569,277 of record AP028277.1, on the reverse strand, counting down.
AATAGATTTTACAATAATAACTGCATTCTAATCAGTGATACAGTAAAATGGATTCATATCCTTCAGATTCAGAAGAAGATTATGAAGTGTGTCCGCTCAGATCGAACTCACTCGCTCTGCCCTTTGACCCCTCATCTATAGAGAACATCATTCTATCAATAAGTGATAAATTTGATTTTCGTGTGGTACTCAACAGCGATAAGGCTAGAGGAGCGTTTTTGGTGACAACAGGCTTGACTATTGCCGGTGGATTAGTTGGGAGACATTATGGAGGAAGAGTGGGTGCAATCGTAGGAGGAGCTGTTGGTGGAGTGTGCGGCTTGGGTATTGTAGGTAGGTGTATGAAAGTCTTAGGAATATACTTTTTTTTTTCTTCTTCTGTTTTGGCAGTCGTACAGGAATATACTTTGTACGCTTTTTAAATGAGGTTTAAGAAAAGTCCTGGAAAGTGAGTGATGGGTAACGTTCCTTGGCATTGTCACTGTTCATAAACGGCTATAACCACATACCATCAGGTGGGCCCGAAACTGTTGATCTGTTAAACAGTAACAAAAATAGCAATATTTATCGATTTATTAGCCATTTTTCAGAGTCTGTTTTCAGCATTTCGGAATACCGTCATTATTGAAACAATTCAACACGTTTTTTTGGTTTAGATAGTTCTAGAAAATTAGAATTAAAGATCAATTAAAAAATAATTACGTTTACTGACTTGATTATTTAGCATTTTCTCAACATTATATCAGCTAAAATATGTCATCTAGGATTAAAATATTGTTTGTCAATTTTTACTATCCTTTCCTTAACTTTAACAGTGAATCTGAATCCAATTGAAGCTATTCTGATAAAGGAAACTTCAGCAGCCTAAACTAGTCTAAAAAAGATTCTACTGAGAGCATTTTGTTCCAGCTGTTGCCATGAGAGATGTTTGGGTGGACATAAAAGCAAAACTAGCAGATTTATTTGAAATAGTCTACGACTACATAGCTGGACTGGGTATAGATGACTACAAACAGGCCATCATGTTCCTGAGTCAACACACGGGAAGTCACACGCAACTTGCACTTATCATCGTTGAAACCACCTCAAGTATCCTTGGAAAAAAGATTTTATCTAGTCTTAATGCAGCTTAGATTATATACTACTTAATTAAACATTCGCAGTTATATACATTACTCTCATGCATAATTGACGGGTTCTTAATTAATTGAGTACTGTTATTGCAAACGTATAAAATCGAAAAATAACGAAAAAAATCACTTCATTGATTAAAAATCGTGGTTACCGTTAATTATGCACGAAAGTAATTTTAATAAGATACTGAAGCTGATGATTACTGAATAAGGGCGGCCGCAAACGATGATGAACAGAATATATCCTGAACATGATATTACAGCTGTAAAAATTTGTATAAAAATATTTATTTTAAATTTTATTGTTGGGATTATAAACATAATTTTTAGTGTTAATCTCTTTAATTGTGATAATTCTAGTTTAAGTTACATTTGATGACATGTAAAATTGCGGGCAATTTCTATTTATTTTACCAATTCGTCGCCTCAGTGCTTGTTTGGCCTATCTGCACTCGAGCAAATTTTACAGGAGACGTTTTTTTTGTTTTATTTATTAAATAACGTTTAATTTTTTAATTTGATACTTAATATAAATACACGAGCTACCCACAAATTGATTTATAAAGAAATAATATACAATAGTTTATGATTCTAGCGTATTTTACATGTTTTGTGTGACGATAGGCCAAACGTGCACTAAAAATTTTTCGGATGTTTACTTACAACAAACGTGCACTGAAGATTGACCAAAGGATTGTGATAATTTTCCGTGCTTGTTTGTGCTAAGTGCTAATATTGTTGATACAGGATGTACGTTTTTAATTAGTATAAGTTTTACTGCCGATTTCGCTTGTTCCGTTATGTATATTATTTTAAAATATGACCAACTTCTCGATTTTTGATTGATGGGTTTTTTGCGCTTGAAGCGTCCTGGTGAGTATTTTGTCTGTAGATGAAGGTCAAGATCTGACGATGGAGCTGGAAGGTGGCAACAGAAACTCTGTCAATAAGCAAGATAACCTCATCGTGTTTAGACTCTAATGAAGCGTCTTGATGAGTTCATTGCATAGACATGAATGTCAAGGTCTGATGATGGAACTGGAAGGTGGCCACAGGAAATCCGTCACTAAGCAAGATAACCTCATCGTGTTTAGGCTCTAATGAAGCGTCCTGGTGAGTTCTTTGCAAAGACATGAATATCAAGGTCTGATGATGGAGCTGGAAGGTGGTTACAGGAACTCTGTCAATAAGCAAGATAACCACATCGTGTTTAGGCTCTAATGAAGCGTCCTGGTGAGTTCTTTGCAAAGACATGAATATCAAGGTCTGATGATGGAGCTGGAAGGTGGTTACAGGAACTCTGTCAATAAGCAAGATAACCACATCGTGTTTAGGCTCTAATGAAGCGTCTTGATGAGTTCTTTGCATAGACATGAATATCAAGGTCTGATGATGCAGCTGGAAGGTGGCAATAAGAACTCCGTCATTAAGCAAGATAACCTCATCGTGTTTAGGCTCATATGAAGCGTCCTGGTGAGAACTTTGTCAGTAGATGAATGTCTATGCAAAGAACTCATCAAGACGCTTCATTAGAGCCTAAACACGATGAAGTTATCTTGCTTATTGACAGAGTTCCTGTAGCCACCTTCCAGCTTCATCATCAGACCTTTACATTCATGTCTATGCAAAGAACTCATCAAGACGCTTCAGTTGAGCCTAAACACGATGAGGTTATCTTGCTTATTGACGGAGTTCCTGTTGCCACCTTCCAGATTCATCATCAAACCTTGACATTCACCTCTTCTCAAAGAACTCATCAAGATGCTTCATTAGAGCCTAAACACGATGAAGTTATCTTGCTTATTGACGGAGTTCCTGTAACCACCTTCCAGCTCCATCATCAGACCTTGACATTCATCTAGGGACAAAGTATTCACCAGGACGCTTCATTAGAGCCTAAACACGATGAGGTTATCTTGCTTATTGACAGAGTTCCTGTAGCCACCTTCCAGCTTCATCATCAGACCTTGACATTCATGATTATGCAAAGAACTCATCAAGACGCTTCATTAGAGCCTAATCACGATGAGGTTATCCTGCTTATTGACAGAGTTCCTGTAACCACCTTCCAGCTCCATCATCAGACCTTGACATTCATGATTATGCAAAGAACTCATCAAGACGCTTCATTAGAGCCTAATCACGATGAGGTTATCCTGCTTATTGACAGAGTTCCTGTAACCACCTTCCAGCTCCATCATCAGACCTTGACATTCATGATTATGCAAAGAACTCATCAAGACGCTTCATTAGAGCCTAAAAACGATGAGGTTATCTTGCTTATTGACAGAGTTCCTGTAGCCACCTTCCAGCTCCATCATCAGACCTTGACATTCATGTCTATGCAAAGAACTCATCAAGACGCTTCAGTAGAGCCTAAACACGATGAGGTTATCTTGTTTATTGACGGAGTTTCCGTAGTCACCTTCCAGCTCCATCATCAGATCTTGATTAAGATCAAGGATCCTATATTCAAGATCCAGGATGAAGAATTCAACATCCGGATCCAGGATTCACAGTACAGAACAATTTACAAACAGATTTCGAAAACTCGAATTTTATTTATTTGTATGGAAAACGGGCGTGATACTTGTCTTAACCTGACAATTGGTTTAAAGTTTTTAAATAGAACACCCTGTTTGAAATTCAACTGAGTCAACGGTTAATTAAAAAAAATACGTATTTCTCTATTTTTAGCGATGTCTGCTCATCTTTGCTTTTATGATTTGTTGAAGAAATACTTTTAAAATGATATTCAATCAAATTTATGAAAACAAAACATAATTTAATAAACTATTTCTCATTTTTTATTGTGATTTCATGCGAATCTCACTGTGTTTCGAACTACTGTGACGTCATACAAAATGGCGGATACGGCGCTACGCCGGCTGTGATTGGTCAATTGAGTTGCGATACAACAAACAAGCACTGAAATTTTTAAAAACTACCGATACAGCAAACAAGCACGGAATTTTCGTTAAGTGCCGTGTTGAGAAAAAAATTAAAATGAGATTTTTATTGCTTTAGAATTGAAAATTTTAAAAAGTTATTTTACCAGTAGGATGGAAATTTAATTCTTTATAATACTGCATTAAAAAGTCATTTTCGTAAAAAATGTCAGATAGGCCAAACAAGCACTGGGGCGACGAATTGTCAATTAAATTAATTTATACGTAATATAAGCATCATTCTAAAATAAGAACTGCATGAACTAAAGAAAAATATTTATATTTTTGTTGTTCAGTTATTAAAATAAAATAATGATTATTAGTAAATAAATATTGTTATTATTATTTAAATAATTTGTTTTGTTATGAAATTATTTTGTAATTGTATTTTTTTCGTTGAAAGTGTATGAAACAAAGATTTAAATAGTAGGTATTTGAATAATTAATGTTAATGGTTTTTATTGATTGAAAGTGTATGAAACAAAGATTTAAATAGTAGGTATTTGAATAATTAATGTTAATGGTTTTTATTGATTGAAAGTGTATGAAACAAAGATTTAAATCGTATCTGAATAATTTATACTAATGGTAAAAAACTGGAAAATTACGATTGGGTTTGTTGGCTCGTTGGCTGCCTAAATGGCAATAAAGAAAATTATTATGTAAAAGTATAATTAAAAATATTATAACTTAGATAGATACAATATTACGATACGTATATTATTTAAGTATGATATAGGGTTAAATATTATTAATTAGATGTAAAGTCTTGCGTTAATTTTAGATTATTAGGTTTAAAGTTAGAATAAGCAAATAATTGTGTAAAATTTTATTTCACCTAACATTACTATATTATTAAAATATAACTTAAAACACTCCACAAAATGACCTAAGTAAATCAAAATTTACCGATTATTATCAATTTCACATACCTATAAATTTAAACTACAAAATATACCTTTGATAAACTATTTCCCAACTTAGTCATAATCTTCTTACTTTTTTTACTTAACCTTCGTTACTATCTTACCTATAGACTTGATTTCAATGTTTTTTAAGAATTTATTGTTGTATTTAATTTTCAGTTTTATGTATAAAATTTTGAAAATTACGTCTTTAGTAAAGTACAGTATTAGTGTTTAATATTATGTAGTGCTCTTGTTTTTTTATTTACTTCAAAAAGATATGTACACATTATTTAAATTAAGTATTTATTATTGTATAGCATTATTCCGATTAGCCTCTAAGTCATTAAAAATAATAGAATTGAATAGTTTTGTTTTCTTTCTAGCAATTATTTTTATATTGTATCATCATCAAAAGCTTCAACCACAAACACAGGTATTGAAGGCAGCATTTGATAATTGCAAGTTTTTTTACATGACCGTAAAAGGCCACCTTATCATAAGTGGTTCTACGTCTGTAGTATTAGAGTATTAATATATGAAATCGTTTTGTTGCACAAACCAACATGTGTGTTAGAAAACGTGTATGTTAGTTATATAATTCTTGGCACTCCTATGCGAAAATATCTAAAGATTTCAATGAGCTAAATATAATTATAAAGGAATCCCCAGACCTGGACTAATGAACTTAACAATGAATTTCGTTAAAATCCCAACCATAGACCATTATCTGATAACCCACTAATACTTCCAGTGACATTTTCTAGGGATGTACTGATTTAAAATAGGAAAACGAAAATCGATTGTTTCAAAATATTTAAATCGAAGTAGAAAATTGACACTGTTAAAATACCTATAAGTAGGGTGTTTAATGATGATTCATATTGAAGGAATGTATATTCTGCGAAGTATAAAAACCTTACTTACGCGAAGCCCTCCTTATTCTTGATTCTTCGTAGAAAAATGATTTTGTTTAAATATTTTCATTTCCAGTCCGTAAGATTTTTATTCTATTCAGAGTTGAAATAATTCTTAGTCATCGGAACCAGTATTTAAGTACTTTGTGATGAGTAATCGATTTTCTTCCATTTGGTACATCCATGTTACATCACTATTTACTACTATTTAGTTCTAGCTGTCAGCCGATCTCTGAATTGTCTGAATTTTAATTTGGTTTTTAGATCATTTATTATAATTTATTCGAACTTTTTTTTTTTTTTTTTTTTTTTTTTTATGGCTTTATTGCCACCGCTTTTGTGGGCGGCCCAGCCAATGTCAGGTAAAGCGAAGGCAACGTTTTGTACTTGTCGCGGATTGACCAAAACGTTGCAAATAACACTACTTATAAAATTCTAATTAACAAGGAAAATATTTACATATAAGTTACAAACAAATATACATATAAAATACAAATTAATTAAATATTAAAATTTTTATATTATAAGTGGATATTATTCATACTAATAAATTTAGCTAGTTTATAAATAACTTCTTTACTGGGAAGTGTGAGTAAGTAGGCCATGTTTAATGGAAAAGGTGTTTCGGAGTTATTTAGTAAGGTGTAGAGGGGCGGACTTTTCGAGTTAGCGGGGCAGTTAAAAAATATGTGGTCAATAGTTCCCTCCTCTAAACCGCACTCACAGATCGGGGACTGTCTGATTTTAAATTTATAGAGTTTCACTGGGGAACATACGTGGCCCAACCTTAATCGTATAATAGTACTAGTGGTCTGTTTATCAAAATTTCTAAAGTTATAAAACCAAGGACGTCTAGGGACCGATGGCTGTATGTAAGAATATTTGTATTTGTATGACTCCCAACTCTTGTTCCAGTCATTGAACATAATTTTTTTACTTAATGCAAGTAGGTCGTTGATGACATTAAAGTAAAAGTGCTTATCTCCCGTATTAATGGCGTTTTTTGCGTAACTGTCTGCCTTTTCGTTGCCTGAAATTCCTGCATGAGCAGGGATCCAAACTAACTCAACTTTAATGTATTTTTCTTCGAAAGTATATAGTAAGTCTTTGATCATGCTTATAATAGGATGGCGTGAACAATGTTTAATGGAATTTTCTGAGATCGAATTTAAAGCGCTCCGTGAATCACTAAATATTACAGATTTATTAATTGAAAATTGAGCAATATATATTAGGGCACTTAGTATAGCAATGCATTCACCTGTAAACACCGAAGTTTCTGGAGGAAGTTGATGTAGGATAGGATGATTTGCATCTGCATGCCAGACCGCAACCCCAGTGAGCCCGTCGGGATCAATTTTTGAGGCGTCAGTATATAAATAGTTCCAATTTGGCCATTTCTCCTGGGACTTTTGTGAAAACACGGAGTTAATGTTTTTAGTGTTTTTAGAAATACCTAGGTTAAGTACTATGGTGGGGTTATGGACTACAGCTTTGAACGGTATTTGGTAAATAGGCAGAGTATTAAAAGATAAAATAGGTGTATGTAAATTTTGTAAAATGGTAAAACTTTTTATAAAATTTGGGCAAGCTTTTCTCTGCCAATAACGGGAAGAGATTATAGAGTTATGTAAAGCTGAAACTTTCTGCAAACAAAAACTGGGAGAAATTTGCGCAGATCTAAATATGAATCTGTTTGAGAGATATTGTCTTCTTAGATTTAGGGGAGCATCTACGCATTCGACTTGTAGGCCATGCTTGGGTGAAGACTTCATTGCCCCTAGAACCACTCTAAGGGCCTTATTTTGAACATCATCCAGGCGCGCCAGGTCCTTTTTATTACAAGGTTCGAGTATGAGTGAAGCAAAATCTAAAATACTGCGGACTAGGGCGTTATATAAAAGCTTTTGCGTGTAGGGGTGGGCGCCCCACCAAGTTCCTGACAGGGCACGCAGCAAGTTGATACCCTTCTCGCATTTAGAGACCACATAATCTATATGATATTTACCTGATAGTCGTGAGTCTATGATAGCTCCAAGGAATCTTACTTTATTATCTACGGGTAGTCGTTCACCTTGAAGATAAATATGCGCTGCCGGTATTATGCGTTTTCTACTGAAGGTGACCACGCAGCTTTTGGTTATTGATAATGAAAGCCCTCGATCTGACAGCCATTGACCTACAGAGCCCAGGGAAGAGGTGAGATGGTCTGCAGCAAGTATATCGGATTTGTTGCTAGCGTATAAACAGATGTCATCAGCATATTGAATTATATTCACGTTTTTGGTTGATGAGCCTATATCAGATAGATATATATTGAATAAAATTGGACTCAGTACCGATCCTTGTGGCAGACCTTTCCAAACTGATCTGACCCCTTGGATTTTACCATCAACACGAAGATGGACCTTACGGTCAGCTACTAAATTGCAGGTGAATTGCACAAATTTACATGGCAGTCCAATACTGAGTAGTTTTTCCCTGAGTTCAGGAATAAGAACATTGTCATAAGCAGAAACGATGTCTAGAAAAGCTGCGGTAACATAATTATTGACTGAGAAGGCTTTTTGGATGTCAGAGGTCAGAATGCAATGGCAGTCAGTTACGCTTCTGTTTTTCCTAAAGCCATATTGGAATTCGGGCAAAATTTTCTCACTTTCGATGAACCAATCTAACCTGTTTTAATAATAATATAATTCTTAGTCATCGGAACCAGTATTTAAGTACTTTGTGATGAGTAATCGATTTTCTTCCATTTGGTACATCCATGTTACATCACTATTTACTACTATTTAGTTCTAGCTGTCAGCCGATCTCTGAATTGTCTGAATTTTAATTTGGTTTTTAGATCATTTATTATAATTTATTCGAACTTAATTAACGGATATTGTTAAATTGTGTTTTCAATATGCTGCAGGCTATTACAAAAAAAATATCGTTTGGTGTTGTTCATTGAAAGTTATAAAAATAAGCGTTCGAACCTGTGTTTAAAATTTGAAAATTCCGAATTCTGTCTTCTTCTCATCTTCTTTACAATTTACGTGATAAATTCCTTGAGATTTTTTATAAACACTCGTGTATATTCACAGCCGTTCTTCCTAATAAAAGTGTAATCGAAAAGTTTTAAAATAGAATAAAATAATCAGTGTCAGTTAAACAATCGGACGTTTGCCAAGTTTTATTCAGGAGAAAAGAACGTAATAAAATTTAAAAATGGCACTTCAAGTGCGTCCATATGGGAATATGAATATGGAAGTATATAACGAAAGAATACTGGAACAGATATTGTTTGAGTTAGGTGAGTAAATACCCAATTTTTCTATTTTAGTTTAGGCAGTGATCATTGGTAATATTTGTTGACGAAATTTAGTCAATGTGTTGGTGTTTTGACTGAATTTTACTTCTCAAGAGAGTGAGGTTAACAATTTGACTGTTTTTTAGTGTTTGTCCTTTCATTAGTGTAGTATGGGTGGACCGATTAGGATGATTCTTGTTACAGATAGTCATTAAGTACTTTTGAATCTGTGTTTAAAGATTTATATTTCTAACTGACAATATTTCACGATTTCCTGTCCATAATTGTGTATATTTATTTTCTGTAAAAACCGATTTTACAGATTGTTTTTTGTTCAGAAGCAAAGACTTTTGTCATAATCTCATTCAAATTTGAGAAAGATCAGAACAGTATCTGTGCTATTCTTTTAAAATGGAAGTTGGTCATTTTAACTTTGTTAAACAGGAATGATTTAATTTCAAATAAAATTGTAGGTGACCGATTCGACATCCGTATAATCTGGGACAACGAAGCAGCTATCCTAACCGGAACCCTGGCCCTGGTCGGGGGTGTGATCGGAGGCATAGTTGGTGGTAGACTCGGAGCTACCGTCGGGGCTGGTCTTGGTGGAGCTGCCGGATTCTCTACATCTAGTACGTTACTGTGTGAATCATTTTTATTATTGAAATTTTATCAATAAAACATGGTACATATTTAAAAAGTACTATGTTTTATTACTAAGAATTAAATACCTTAATTTTATTCTAAGAGCAGTATCTTCCTTTTGTCTGATATTGTAGAATAGAATTGGAGATAGATTGTTTTCGTCCATGAATGTATGATTTCGAAAAATAGTCTATAAATACAGTACATTTTCAAAACATCCTCACGATAATGTAATGAGTAATACTAATGATAATTATAAAATTAATTGATTATTTAATGAAAGTTTGTGATAACACAGGACAAAGTTCATAAAGTTATCTCAGTTAAAGTCTGCCTCTGAACCTTTTAGTTATTAGGTTTGAAACTTCGATTACCTCATGATGTTTCCTTCACCATTTTTAACCAGAGGTTGAGATAAATTGAACATAATTTAATTAAGATTAGATGTACAAGCCGGCAACTCTTAAACCCGCGACTTCCCATACGGAAGACAGGCCCTTCAACCACCACCCTACATGTACATGATGTATTACTGTCCAATCTAAAAAAATATTTACTCCTTTCAGAGGTGGTATCACTTAGAGAAATCTGGGAGAAAGTGAAAGACCAACTAATAGAAATACTCTACATAATATACAATTATCTAAGGACTCTGGATGCTAACGATTACAGGAGAGCTTTAGAATTGTTTATGGCCAGCTCGGCCAGCAACAAAAAAGAGTTTGTCTACAGATTGATTGATTTTATTGGAACAACTCTAGGACGACAGGCCTACGCTGCCTTGCTGTGAAAGAATCTTTATCTGTAGATGTCAAATCGGTTTTTAAGCGTTTTAAGCTATTTCATAGATTAATTGTTTTCTACTTTTTTAAAATGATTTTTTTGGTATCATTTGAAACTAAATATGACAGAATTATGGTAAAAAAATTTGGTATTACTAACAGAAATCACTTTGTTTTTTAGTTAGAAAAGAATGGTTTAAAACGTTTTAAGTCTGTCATTTCGTCTATAGTCAGGATAGTTTGTAAGAAATTGGAAATTTGATTTCATTAAATTTTCTAATGCTCAATTTTGGTGGCTTGGCTAATCTAACCAAAGATACTTTCGTTTGCATAGATTTCATTATCTATATGTATATCTGCTGTTGTTAAACTAAAATGCCGTTAACCGACATTATTTATTTATTTATTAAACTTCATGCACATAAATGGTACAATGGCGGACTTAATGCCTAAGGCATTCTCTACCAGTCAACCAAAGGTGGTGTAGAGAAAACTATGGTAGGTGCTCCATTAGTATTTAAAAAAATATATAATATAATGTAATATCTAATATAATATATATATATATATACATTACTGTGATTTACAGATTTTAAAAATTTGATAAAATATGAATTTGATTTTATATCGATAGAGCTGTATTTAGGACATCTTTATTAATTAAAATTGATATTGTTGATAACTTATCGGACTAAGTTTTGCAGATTTTTTTTACTAAAATGTATTGTCATTTAACGGCATCATAGTAACACATGGCAGCATATTCTTGATAGTAAAATAAGAATTATGCTTTCAATTTATATGTTTTTATAATGTAAAATCGTCCATGATTGTAATATGAGAAGGGTCCATTTCGTCAAACGAAAATTGATGTAAGCTGTGATAGTATAAAATAGTGTATCAATTAATTAAATAAAAAAAAAAAAAAATATTGTTTCTCGGTTATTTATATTTTAAAATTTTTTTTTTTTTGTTTAAATGTACTAAAAATTCGTACCTGAATTTAATATGGAATTTTAATCATGTCAAATATCTTGTCTTTTAAAACTACTTTGTTCTATTCATTCTTCTTATGATATTATTCTTAATAACTTTTACAATGTATTTTTATGCAATATCCTTCTGAAGACTCGTTTGATATAATGTTAGATTTTTACTTAATTTTTTTACTCGCGTTTGGATAGTAAAGAAATTTCTTACTTTGAGCATTGAAAGAAGAATTATTTTTCTAAAAGGGAAGCTTCGGTTGTGTCATAAGTTACATAATAGTTCTAAAATAAAAAATACTTTTCTGTAAATGAAGCTAAAGTTAAGAAATAACGTGGAAAATGCATATTTATCAAAATCCCGGGAAAATTGTATAGGTGATGGACATTTAACTAGTGGCCTTATTTTTAGCATAATAATTAAATCATGAATTGTGTAGCTATTAGTGTGTATTGGTATTATGAATTGTAAAATTAGAAATAAATAAAAAATGGTGTTTAAATTTTTGTTTTATTTTGAATTATTTACGTCATTCAGATGTGTGTTGTGTGTCGGTGCAAACTATAAAATGAGGGACAATCATCACAGGATGAGGAGTTTCTGGTTTAAATGATAAAACAGTAACTTTCATAAATTGTATTTAACTTTTAAGTGCACAGATCATATCAAGGAACAAACATTACACTAATTACTACCAACAACATAAATAAATAGTAACTGGAATTTGAAATACAATCATTGTTTTGCTGCTTAGTGTGCGAATTTAAAACAACATTCTATGAAGTCGTACGACGGTAAAGAGTGCTAATGCGAAACGAGTCTGAGCCGGGGTACGGCCGTTGAGTGTGAGTGGTTGGAGGTTAAAGTGCCGGCGATCAAAAAAAGGGCTGTGCTAGAATTTTAGATAACTTTCACAAAAAAAAAAAAAATATTTAAATCAAAGTTGCGAACAGTGATCGTTAGTTCATATAAATACAACTCGCCCCGTCTACCTTAATGATTTTTGAATTCACACACCAAGAATCAAAACTTAAACTATTGCTAACAATAATAATTGGAACTAGAAATTTACATAAGAACTATATTATATTGAGCTCAAAGAGATATGTATTTGAAAACCACAAAAGTAAATACAATATTTAAAAGATTATAACTAAATAGCCTGTTGTCATTGTGGCTAGATTCTAAATAGGAATGCTGTATTGTCAAATAGCCCTAATACCTAAAACTAAATAAAAAGCCTTAACTATATTTATACAGGGTGTAAATAAAAAGATGTACATTATTATTTGTTTGTATTCTTATATTCCAATCATTCCAATCTTATATTTAAAAATGAATTGCTGTTCGTTACTCTCGCTAGAACTCGAGAACGACTGAACCGATTTGGCTTATTTTAATCTTGAAAAATTCGTAGAAGTCCAGGGAAGGTTTAAACGGTGAGAAAATTTACTTGTGTTACGCAGACGAAGTTGTGTGGGCCAGCTAGTAGTCTGATATTAATGAGTATAATCTTAAAGTTGGAATTACTGTAAGTTAGATAATGTAGCTACTTTTTGTATTTTTACTCAAAACTTTATTATATTTTACTGTGTAAACAAAATAAATATTGAAGGATAAGTATTCTATTTTAATATAAAAAACTGCTTAATTTTTTTACCTAAATATCATCATTTTTTTAAAGTACGAACAACAAAGCATCGACTAATAATCTCGCCCACGACCCTAACAACTCATGAGTCGTGCGAGACACAACAAAATTACTGCATATTTAGATATATTTCATTGACGTTTACTAAAAAATCATTCTATAGTCATATTTTATTTGAAAAATAATGTACAACTTTTAATTTTCATCCTGTTATTGTTTAAAATAAGTAAAGTAACTAAATTTGTTTGATTTCTGTATAGAAGTTTTCTGTGAATTTAAAATAAAAGTAATTAAGGAATGTTCGGTATAATTATAATAATAAAACATAAATTATAAAAATATCTACTTTACTATGGCGAAGGTTGTGTCCAACTCGATTCCTATCGGTTCCCCTTTTGGGGATATAGGCGTTCGATACAAATGATTCAAAAGTCAAAATATTATAACATAGTGAAATTAATTAAAATCGAATATTATTAAGATTCTCTTAATTAATTACTGACTCTTCGCCGCTGTTTTATATCAAATTTTGTGACGTTGCAAAATTTGTTTAAAATAAATTTCGAAAATTAAAACGAAAATATTTAAATACTATTTAAAATACAAATAATAACAAAAAACAACAAGGTATAACTATAATATTGTCATGATAAAAAAAACTAAAAAGAAAATCATTATTTAATTTTAATAAATAATATTTCCTAATAGGTAAAATTTGGATTTTTTAACAGGACGTATTATTTCATTCAGTTTCTTCATTTTTGATTTTTCTCATTATATTTGCCATAAAAAGAATTTTGAAACACATCCTGTATTAATTACTTTTTAAGGCAAGAACTTGCAAATGTCATTAGTAATTAAAAATAAATAAAGATATTTCAGATCATGAAATAAATAAGCATTGCTAGATCCTAATCCAGTCTAAATTTAAAATCTAGGTTCACACGTGTACCTTAAATACTAAAATTTACAGGGTGATTTTTACCCGAACCGCAAATCACGCTGTATAGTATTTTTTTTTACTATTTGTGAATTGTCATTTTATACAGAGGATCTGTAACTTTGGATAATCTGACGTGGGGTGAATGACCTGTCGAAATAAAACTCAGAATCACTTTTATTATAGAAATTGGGAAAAAAATCATCATAGTATGGAAGTCCACAACGATAGTTGTACGTTTTCCATACAATGTCAGAAAAAAAAGTTTAACCGATCCAAAAAATAAAAATGGTGCTAAGTTGTATTTCGACAGGTCATTCAACCCACGTCAGATCGTCCAAAGTTACAGATCCACCCTGTATAACGCTTATAGTTTTGCTCTAAAATTTAGTAAGTGTGATAAAATAATAATTTTATCACAACTCATTATTGTATAGTAACAAGAATTGAAGAGATTTATATATGGTGACCCTGGTCCTGATATTCCATAGTCCATGAGCGATGGTAACCACTTACCACCAATGCGTAAGGTCTTCGATCTATTTGAAAAAAGCAACAAGATCATACTATTTTTTTAATAGACCAACGAGTGAATAGCTTGTAAATAAATAAATAAATAAATATTACTTATTCAATTTGTGTATGTGTGCTTATAAATTACATATTATTCGAGTGTCAGATTTAATCTAATAAAAATTCATTAAATTAAAATTTAAAACAGTAAAATTTTTAGGACCTATAGGTGTAATTCCTTAAACCCTAATTAAGTAGCGAAAAACGCGCGAAATCAATCTGTCAAACTGACAGATGATTGACAGTTGTTTTTTTTTAAGTGACTAAAGCGGTGCTTCTAGCTATGGGTTTTTAAGCTTAAACTAATTATATTTATTTTTCTTCCTCCATTGCTCTTTTAAGTTCCATGGCAAGTTTGTAGCCTAATTCTGGCCGTCTATCCCTTCCCTCCACCATTGGGAGTACCTTTAATGAATTATACGCAAAATTAAGTATCACTGCTTTTATAAATAGTGATTTTATAGTTATTTAAATGCGAAATTTTCAAAATCTGCGGTGACCACTTACAAATAGGTGAGCCGAAAAAAAAAACATAAAAGCATGAAGTTCATTCACAATAAACTTTCACTGTGTCAAAAGCGGAATTATCATCCGAATCAGTCTTACCAAATTAAATGGACGATTGGACAAAGTGGGAATGAGTTGCTCGCCAAGGTCATTTCAATATCGTAATCGTTTTTTTTTGTATATTTAATGTAAAATTGTATAATACTGAAAAATACTTTTAAAAAAATATACTCAATACAGAAAAGACATGCCCGCTGAGTTTCTTGCCAGTTCTTCTCAGGACGGTGGCTACAATTATTATTTTTTGCGTCCAAACTGGTGGTAGCTTTTAAATTTTGACGTCAAGAAGAATGAGTACGTCATCAATGTTGAAAATAAAGTATTTCATTTCATATTTAACGATTTAAAAAATTCAGTCTTTTAGATTTATGTGCAATTTATCACAACACCACCGATCAAAAATGGTGAAGGAAAACATCGTGAGGAAACCTGCATATCAGAAAAGATTTCCAAAATCCTATGGAGACCTGAGTCATAAGGAGACCTGAGCCCAGCAGTGGGCAACTTACCTCGTCCGAATTAACGATAGCTCCATTATTATTGATAATAGTGGCTTTAGTTTTCTCGATATCTGCCAAGTCCACGCCCCGACTGGCGTCCTCTATCAACACTGCGCGGTAACCGATGGCTAGGGCGTCTGCTATTGTTGCACCTACGAACAAATTACAATAAGTCAATAAAAAAATAATGAAATGTTACATTAGACGTTGCGTTTTTTGACACCCTGTATGTGTGTTTTAATTTTTAGTGTTTTTTTTTAATTTAAATTCAAATAATACGATTTAAAATTATAGTTATTACAATGACAATCCAAGATGCAAACTTATAAATTGTAAATTATCGTTGTCCAATAGCAATCGCGAAAAACTAAAAAAAAAACAAAAAAATACCTTTTATAGATCAGTAATAAAAAAACCGTACATTAAAACCGTAATAAAAAAAACTAAATAAACCTAAATCAATTACAAAAACAATTTAAAGTCCATTTACAATGTCCTCAAAAAGTTTACAAAAGTCGTCAATAGATGGCGCTGCTCTGTTTGTGTCGACTCCTGAATCGCGCCATCGCCGCGTTACAAAGAAAATTATATAAAGTTTTGAGAGTACAACCATCAGTATCTCTGGTTTCCCTTCCAAACGCATAAATCTTTCGCCTTTTACTAAAGATTTTCGTGGAGGGGAACACTCAAATGAGTCTTTAATATTTTTGATCGCCCTGTTTCGACGGGGTGCATAAACTACAAACAAACCTAAAAGTTGTACAATGTAGATTCTGTTACTGATTCCAAGTATTTCCAATAGAAAAAAGAATCTTTCAGATATTAATAAGATAACTATGAGTGTAATATAAAATGGTTTCTATTTTTTTATACTGCCAAATTTTGCTACACTAACTACTTGTAAGATTGGACTGGTCCTCAGTATAATGCCTTATATTAATGAAATTTACATGACACAAAAAATATACTAAAAATAGTACAATAGTCTTTGAAAAAATATAAAACAACTTCGAACATCACCGTTTCAAACAAACCATCCAATTCGGTTTTTATTTGAGCTTATTTGAAGCTCGGCTGATATGTGAGCTTATAATAATAGAATAAATACTAAATTCTTGGTGAAATCGATAGTCTTTTTTTGTTTGTTATTCCATTCCAGACGTTCAGGAGCGACGGTGAACGCTTACCATCAGGTGCAATAAAAAAGGTCGTTAAATAAAAATAATTATGCATTAAGTTTCATCCACTTACCAACACACACGTCATACGCCAGCCCACATATGTATATGTCGGTGGCGCCTCGCAGACGAAGCTGGGAGCTGAGACTAGTGTCCGTCAGTTTCTTGTTGTCCCAAAAAACTGAATACGAGTCCACTTCTGGGTTCGTACCCTTGTACACTTTTGTAGCACCTTCTACTATCTGTGAATAGTAAGAAAATAATATTGGAACGAAGTTCCTTATCGCGCGTTGTGATAGGGAGCTAGACGGAAAAAAATCTGACGAAAAGTTGTCACGACACTTTTTTTGTTTTAGATGATTATCGCTCGATGGCGCTGTGATCAAAATCTTTTAAAACACGTTCCTTATCACGCGTTACGTTAGGAAAAAAAAATATAAGATATGTTTTAATCGAAAGGAACTTCGTTCTATTCGGGTGTCCCATGACACCTCTCAAGTTTTTATTTTACAAGCTTTATGTTACCTTGCACTGGCTGTAACTATGTAATTGAAGTGGAATCTTGCAAGGTAAATTTGACAAACTCCCCGGTTTCCGATTGAGCTGACATTTTGCACGCAGATGTATATCGCGTGACAATGCAATAATATGACAAAATGGCGCTGATCTGATGATGGATTCGGAAGGTGGTCATAGGAACTCTTGTGCTAAACAAGATAGACCCGACGTGTTTGGGCTCGTTTTACTTGTCTTGGCTAGCACTCTACTGATACTTTATATTCAGGATCTTAAAAGCTTGCTATTAAAGTGTTTTTTTAATAAATTATTTACGGGGGATTTCAATTATTTGTCCAAAATGAATATTGACATACATATCCGCTATACAAATGTCTAAAAATTTCCATACTTAACGTCCCTAGCTTAGCTAAGTTAAATATTATCATCCTTAATCTATACACGTCCACTGCTAGACACAGCCCCTCCCTTACCTCGCCACAACGACCGGTCCTGCACCTGTATCCTCCCGCGATCCTGACCAGGTCGTCAGTCCATCTTGTGGGTGGTCTACCCACGCTGGAAATTAAATTTAAGCTAAACAAACTAAATACCTTCAGGTCCTTGTGTAGTTCTGCCCCCCAGGTATCCTGAACGCAGTGTCGTGGCCACAATCGTTGCTTCATGGGCGGTGGACCCGCGAAGATCACTGTATCGTAGGCCGCTGCTTTATCGGCTGATACCTGAAGTCATCAGCACAGGAGTTTAGACAGTTATTAGAAAAATAAGTGAGTTTTATGGGTATAAACGCTAATGGCTAGTTTTGGGGCTTCGTTAGAAGAACCAGAACTGTATGGCGACTTTTTTTGCTTTGTAGACAGATGAGCTAAAGGATCTGCATTGTCAGGGGACGGGACGGTGGACGTCTTCCTACGGTCTCTAACTTTAAGGACTTTTGAGTCACGATCAGTTTCTTATGTTTTGGGTATTATTTGATTAGCTGATTCCTCGAGTGATAACGCCTAATGATGCTGAAAATTTCAGTTTGATACCAATTTTTCGTAAAAAAAGATCCGACAGGTCAGAAAATAGATACTGTGACAACAAGACTATTGAGAACGATGCATTATAAAATATTGTTATCCACTCAACTGGGAACGTCACTATTCGCTAGATGGCGAAACTGGGGACTTCGTTCGGCATCAATACCGTGTTTGAGCCCCTTTTTAAAAACATTTTTCCAATAATTTTTATTTTTTTATTAAACGTTATATTTTTGTAAATCTTTATTACTAAACGACGCTGTATTGCATTTTCAGCGAAAATATATCATCTCCGTAAAATATGAGACGATTAAAAAATGTAAACAAAACAAGTTTTAGAACTGTGCTCAATTTTGGCTCCTGCCACAGGCTTGGCAAAAGTAAACAAACCAATTTGGTTGCCGATTTCAGTTGAGTGTTAAACAGCCCAAACTTAGTTCAGTCAAAAGTTCCCTCAAGGACTGAGAATCTGGTAACTGCCTATACAACTACGGTTATAGGAAATGTAATTTAACAACGGTTGGAAGGCAGTATTTCCGTCATCATAAACTAGCGTACGAAACGTTTACTCTGCGTACTTGTGCGGTGGGAGGCGATCGACTTCGAGTGTCATTCATTGCAGGGCGGAACTCAGGAAGAAAACTAGTAAAACTAGTTGACCCGCGCAACTTCGTCTGCGTCACAGAGGGATATAATATAGTCTTCATTAAGAGCTTGAAAAGCGGCTTCGAGAAAGTGTTGATGCACTGGTCATTTTTTGTTCATCATCATTCGTCCTCGCCACTAAGGACAAGCCTCTATCTTGTTCGGTTTTATTTTATTTTTTAACTTTTTTGTCCTTGTTTAAATAGGTATTATACTGTTAAAATGTTATTATAATATGAATGTCCTCTATATGCGTGTTGAATAAATGCTTTTTCTTTCTTTCTTTCAGTAACATCACATTCAAGTGTAGTAGATACTAATGATACATTGAGCTCTGGCTATTTCAACCTCCATTTTACTTAGGTCACAAGAATCACGTATCGGTTACTAGTATTGTTTTGTTCATTATTAATCTAATCATGTTGTTACGTTTTCAGATTAAATCAACTACTGGGGAGCAAGCCCCGGACAGTCGCACATTGCAGCCATTTTTAATTATCTAAAGCACCTCTTCATCCAAACTTCATTGCGTTCCCACATAGCACTTCATTCTTGCAAATCATAGTATACGGTCCACCATCTCTGTTTACGTCACCGCATTAACATCAAGCCTAACCTTATTACTTTTGTTAAAAATACCCCCAAAATATGCTCCCCAGTCCAGCCCTGCCTCAAAAAGGATAGAATAGCGTGTTCAGAGTGCGTAACCAGACCCCCCGGTCGTCGGGTTCGATTCCGGAACGAGGTCAAGTTCGAATTGAATGCCTACAATTTTTTATTGACAATCCACTCGACATGAGATAAAAGTATTATTGAATCAATAACTCAACGGGGTAAGCTTTATGATTCGATTTGGCATTAAAATCCGTAGAAAAGTTCAAAGTTTTTTGCTGAGAGATATATCGTTTTTGTACTGTTCTGTAGCGTTTATGAGTAAGCAAAATACTTTTATCGAATAGGACTTTCTTGCACGTTCACCACCTCTCTAGCGATATGCTTTAAAGATGGTCTCTTTTTTTCTTGCAGATCCTCTTGCTTTTGTCACCTCCAATTCTATGCATAGCATGCTTTAAATATTATTTGAAGAATCATGAAATACTAAGCTACTTATTTATTAGACCTGCTGGTTTATTATATTTTATTCACGCACACCCACGAACAGCCATTCACCAAGTCACACTATCATACCAGAAAATCTAAAACACTTACCGGACTAGATGGATGCAACTCCCTCATGTGAACGTTGTCGATGAAAGACACGTGGTCAGGGGGATGCCAATCCAACGAGTAGAAGACGCAGTCAAAATGAACCGTTTCCAGGAGATGATTGATAGGTTCCACCACCTGTGAGGAGAAACGTGGATGTTGTAAACTTGCTCGGTGTTCCCAGAAAATTACCCCTTTAAATGAGGTTTAAGAAAAGTCCAGTTGGTGATTGATGACGACTCCCTATTGCCCTAGCAAATGTTGATGAGCGACGGTAACCGCTTAGGTGGGCCAAAACCTCGTTTATTAAAAAGTACCATTCCGATTTGGAATGGACTCCCATCCGCGGTGTTCCCGGAGCGCTATGACATTTCCCTCTTTAAACGAGGTTTAAGAAAAGTCCTGTATCGGTAGGCGATGGATAACAGCCCCTCATTGCCCTGGCATTGCAGAGGTTCATGAGTGACGGTGACCGCTTACTATCGGGTGGGCCGTAGGCTCGTTTATCTATCACGCAATAAAAAAAAGAGTGGTAAATAGAATTTTTATTTTTCATTACCGACGACGATGATTTCAAGGACAACCTGATTGGGTAATTACTGTTGCTTATGAATCTCTGCAAAGGTATAGGACCTACTGCCTACTCTTAGAGACTCTTCAAACTTCGTTTAAAAGGAAAGGTTCTTTCAGAAAACATTGAAATGATTGGAACGAAGTTCCTTATCGCGCGTTATCGAAAGGGGGCTAGACGGAAATTCTTATGAAAAAGTTGTCACGACACTTCTTTTGTTTTATATGATTATCGCTAGATGGCGCTGTGATTAAAATCTTTTAAAACAATTCCTTATTTTGTTTTATATGATTAATGCTGGATGGCGCTGTGATCAAAATATTTTATTTAACATATAATAATTCGTTTATTATTATAACTTAAAAAAATAAAATTTTATTACAATTCCCTTACTAATTAATCGAAAGGAACTTCGTTCCATCCGGGTGTTCCTCGACACCTCTCGAGTTTTTTTAGCTAATGGAGGATGGTTATGTTTGTTTGATCTAACTTATAATAGAAACTTGAAATTTAGGACTTTGCAAGGAGGCCCATGCCTTGCCTTTTTAGGAATCGCACATTTACTACTCAAAAATAAGGAAGGAAACTATTTAAGCAACTCAGGGTTAGAAATTATGGCTCCAGATAAAAGCTTAGATTTAGCAAGAGGTTGCCTTCAATGGTTTTGATTTTGTTTTTTTATTGCACATTGATACGCAATTACATTTTAATAAATGATATTCAAATTGTGTAACTTAAATTCATTCCCAAGAATTTGTGAAGCTTCGACGCATCCGATCAATGTGCTTTCCATAAACATAGACAAGTCGAAAAAACATGCAACCTTTTGTAGCCAAATTATTTGGCATCAGTCCATTGCTGCAGTCGGCCGATTTTATAGTCAAAGTTTGGCAAAACGTTAGCACGCGAAAAAGTATTATATAACTCAATCTTGTGTTCCAACTTTTTATTTGACTTAACTGTTAGTTTATAAGTTAAAAAAATACTGGTTTGCGGTCTCAATCGGTACATTCGTTCCACGTAGTTTGTTTTATTTGCAACTACCCTATTTTAAACTATTTTTTTTGTTTATTCCGATTTTACTTGCGGGTGTTATTATATTTTAGTCTTAGTGCAAGGTCTTGATGATAAACGGTAAAAATAATTAAATCCAGTCTTGTATGATCTATTATAATCTTACCTTTTGTAATAAGGCACAGATGTTCCATACGGTCCTTATGGAATAAAATGTTCCGGAATTGTATTTTTTCAATACAAATTGATAGATAGGTAATAGATAGGTTTAAGACATACATAACAGCATACCTTCGAAATGAAAACGTTATTTTGAATTTCGGTCATGAAATAGAATAGATGTTCCCATAAAATAGTACGGAAGCCAAAAGTAGAACGCTAAAGCGTAAACTTAAAGTTCAAAAGACCCAAGATTGGCACGTATCAACAACTATCATGGCATTTCCAATTATAGCGAGTGAAAGCCCAATTATAAGTACAAACACGCCATCAACGCTTCATGAATGAGATGGTGCACGCCACGAATATTCTTTCTCACCCTCGGTAATTACCGAAAGTACCTTTTAAAAGCATCGAATTGGTAATTTTGGCAACACTATCTAATTCTGGAGCGTTTAGTTTCCATTAGTAGGTAAGATTGTTTAGTATTTACACGTTAAGTTGTTTGGCGAAATTTGTGAGGGGGGGTATGTCGAACAGTGGAGGGTCAGTTAATGTCATTTGAACTCGGACTTTAAGAACAGGGATGATAGTAATATAATCAACTTGGCTTACATTGTTTCAGGGGTATAGTTACGAACTGTGAATGACAAAATTTAAAAATATTAGTATGGGAAGAATCGGACATCCAAAGTGACTCAAATAATCGGCAAAAATAATTAACATGAAAAACTTGAGGAATTTATATTACACATTTTTGTTTCTCGAACCCAATGGTGTTAATATTTAGATAAGATTTCAGATATCATCCTTAAGTACCTATCCTGAAATCTCAAAATAACATTATAAACACCTTTTGAAGAATAAGCAACCACAAACATCAGGCTCAACTAAACTTCAAAATCGCGTGTTCAAATTAAAATTTAAGCTTCAAACTTTTGGCACTCGTGTTTTTAATTTGTCTAGAGCAGCCTCGGGCTTTCCAAAGAAATTAAAGCAGAATTAAAGTAACCGTCAAGGTTCGCACCTCGCTGTTTCGGTGAGCGATTAGGCGATGAAAAGATTGGATGGTGCCTAGCACCAAACACCCCATTGTGAAGTTTCTATGGCTGTGTTATCGGAAATCTGCAGTTTTCACCATCAATTATGTTGGTGTTTATGATCGTGTAAAGAATAAATATAGAACGGGTATTTATAGTTTAGTATTATGGGATTGTTTTGAAGGCATTTTGAGGCTCTTTTTCTTAATAACCATTCCGATTTGGAATGGACTTTGGTCCTCGGTGTTCTCAGAGAGCTGACTCGTCCCTCTTTAAACGAGATTTTAGAAGAGTTCTGTATAAGAAGGTGATGGATAACAGCTCTGGTACTGCAGAGGGCCATGAGCCTAGGCTCATTGGTACGTAGGCTAAACGAGCCTGTTGGTCTCGTAATAAAAAGTTGACGTAGGCGCGTTGTCCTGTACTAGCAATGTCAAAAATTTACTTGTGTATTTCGAAAACTATTATAATTTATAATACCTGTAATAAAGTACGTTATTTGAACCCAACTATGTAAAATTTATACTGCAATCTACTAAGTCGAACTAACAATAGAAGTCAAATTATCTACCCCTCGGAGTTACATATGACGAAACGTTGATATATTGATCAAACATTGTAATATGCACGTCACTCCCCGCTCCATTGAGCGTAAAGGTCGCGAGCCACGAGAACACAATGGAATTATTTGTGGACGATTTTCATTATTGATGACATGCCACGCACCTAGATCTAATGGGAATGAACTCAAAAAAACTCTTTTTTCAGAAACTTATTGCTGTGCCCCTAAGTACCAACTAAAGATCTGATTAGAAATTTTGAAGAGATACTTTGAAATCGATTTTATTGGTCGATAGGTTTTTGGTGAACTCGATTTGGTCGCTTTTTGGTCCCTTTAGATCTAGGTGTTCGATGTGGTATGTGAGAACCAGTCGAGTATCTTGAATCAAATTATATTTTTTTGGAAAGAATACACTCCCACTCAGCATTGGTTTTCTTATTAAAATGACCAGAAATAGTCTATTACACTTGCCTTAAAGCTTTTCGTTGTCCAATATGGTTCAGGTTTCCACACAATACCTTTACTAAGTATTTGCAATTGCATATTTAATTTCAGCAGGATTCAGTTCCCGAATAGACTACTTCGTTCTACTCAGTTCGTTCCCGATGTAAACATTTAAGCATTTTTCGGTCTTCGTTCGGTACCTATGTTTTCGAAACCGTGTTGTTTCCGCAATTGTGAATAGTCTCATTAGTTTTGCCCTTAGGTTCAACGATTTCAAAAATATAATTATAAATAGTGCTATAACAACAACTTACTTATCGCTAAGTTTACCTTGAGTGTTTCAACTTTGTTTTTACTATTTCTGTTATCAATGTCGTTAATTTGATCCTAGTGTATGTAAAATTATATTTATTTCTCTTTCAAACCTGTCTAAGAATTATGATTTATTATAAAAACTAGCTAATATGTTATGCCACGGAAAGAAATAAATAAACTTGGAAAAAGGTTCATTGACATAGCAAGAACTAGCTGACTAGCGCAGTTTTGTCTGTGTCAAGTGAGTCGCTTACGATTTACGATGTACGCACAAAAACGTACTTATTTAACATTTTACTGTTGCTTTTTTTCGATATTAAACACGTATTAAATATATAAAATCGTCTATGAAAACTGCATCAGATGTTTATCTAGTCATCTAGTTAGTCCTTAGACTAGATGACTCGCGCAACTTCGTCTGCGCCACAAAGATTCGATATTTTCATACGGATCCCTAATGTTATAATATATATCCCTAGTGTTTAAAATATAGCCTGTTACTCGTGGATAATGTAGCTTTCGAACGATAAAAGAATTATTACAATCGATCCAGTACTGTTTGAGTTTATTCGTTACATACAAAAATACAAATCTTTTCTCTTTATAATATTAGTATAGATTTATAGCATACAATGAAAAATCAACTTTGTGTTATATTATGTGTTAATGACATCCCTATGCAAATTATCTTAAGGACGGAAGGTCGTAGACCCATCGAGTATGGGCTCATTTAAAACAGATAGTGGTTTTAATTAAATTCTAAATCCCTCAACATCCAGTTTGTTTTATTCACGCATACTCTCCGAGTTTCTTGCAGGTTCTTTTCAAACCAGTGGTAGTTTCATGATTCAGGCAACTGTTACCATTCCCTTTCTACCCTAAACTTTGAATTATATCCAAAAATCGACATCATAAGTTTTATTTCTATACAGTAGGTACAATATTATTTGGTACCAAGCCATGCAGTAAATGAGGCTATTTTTCTTTGTGATTACCTATTCTAAGCTGTACACGGTATAATAAATCATTGGCTGACAATACCTGGGTCGTGATATGCCGTATTTGTCATTGGAGCGGTTCCATTGTGAAGAATTGAATTAGGTTTTCAGCTATTTTTTGATCGACTTTCAAAAAAGAGGATCTACTCAATTAGTCTGTTTGTTTAATGTTTGTTCCTTGGTTTTGAATGATTCAAAAAAAATGAAGGGTGATGGTCGTCGTGTGGTCCCCTTTAATTTTAAGACCGATCAAGTACTTTTGGATATGTGTTTGAAAATGTTAATTAAATGTTAAATTTAACTACAGTTTTGTTTGTAAAACTTCGCGTAACATTAAGGTAGACTTATCATGGTTTTAAACATGTTTGTAATTATTGCCCACTACTGGACTCAGGTCTTCACAGAAGAGGGATTAGGCATAGAGTCAACAACGTCTGCCCGATGCGGATTGGGGACTTCACATATCTTCAAAGGTTTATAGAACCCTTTTCCAATGTACAGGTTTCCTCACGATGTTTTCTTTCGCCGTTTTTAGAAAGTGATGAAAAATTGCTCATAAATCTTTTTCATATTAAAATTTAGAAGTACAAGTCGGTCGGTTTTGAACCCGCGAACTACCAGTAGGCAAGTGCTTCAACCACTCGAGATAGTGTTAAGTTGGTACCATTTACGCCTTATTAGTGTATATTTGTTCAAAGACTAGGCCAAACTTGATGCTAACGTAAACGCTTTTAAAAATACCGTTTCGTTCAAAAAACTACGTTTGGAATTGATTCCGTGACTCCCGGTAATTCCGTCACATCGGTACATCTGCCGCATTGCCGGTCTTCTTGCGAAAACTAACAGCAAATTTGCGAAAAATTGCTTAACCAATTATATTAAATGGTTTGACGAAAAAATGTAAAGGATATTTTTCGGTTGAGAAACAAGCGATTTTTGCTTTGAAGTCTTTGTAAGGGTTGTGAACTTTCTTCAAGATAGAAGTGGGATGACCTGTTGCAATATTATCTGGAATCACTTGTGTGTTTGCAATCAGTTACAGTTTTTTTCCATCATCATCATCATCAGTCTATAGACATCCACTGCTGGACATAGGCCTCCCCCAAACTTCGCCACATCGACCGGTCCTGCGCCATCTGCATCCAGTGACACCCCGCAATCTTGACCAGATCGTCGGTCCATCTAGTGGGGGGTCTACCAACATTGCGCCTACCGTATTTTTTTCCATATTATGTATCATTTAAAACGACAGGTCTTTATTTTGACTCCATTTATTCAAAGCAATATTCGCATCGTTTTTGTGAATGTCCAAAAACATGTGAATATACCTAACTACGTTTTGTTTCTTTATCGTATTTTTTTATTTTGAAAATATTTTTACTATCTGAACTGATGTTTGATGTGGTCCTCTGTAATTGAAGGTGCGCAAGTGTCTGGTGTATTTTTATTTGGTATTTGATATCTTTATTAAGGATCTAATAATAAGACCGATTACATACTTAATTCTGCAAATAAAATGTTTGAACACTGACCTCGGAACCATCTTGCTGCGCGTTACACTTGCTGATGTTCAGGGTGCCCGATATGAAGTCATTCTGGACGTCCACCACCAGAAATGCACTCACTGGACGCACGATCTGAGACAAGATGACTCATTAGCATCATGACCACTCTCTTAGTTTTTTGGTAACGGTAAGTGAGAATTTTTACGATTTTACCTTTTTTGATTCCTTGTTATCTGTTTACCGTAACAACCGTGTTGGATAATAGTCGTTGCCGGGTAGTGTTCAAAACTGGCTGGTACCTCTAAATCTTAAAGTGAAAAAGATTTATGTGCAATTTATCATAACATCACTGGATAAAACATTGAGGAACAACATCGTCACGAAATCTGGAAAAGGGTTCTAAAAATCCTTCGAAGATATGTGAAGTCCCCAATCCGCATTGGTCAGTAATAGGTTGTTACAGTACAGTACAGTTATTATCTAGATAAAGTTTTTATTGAGAAACATAAACAAGACTAAGAATAAATGTATTTCTCTCCAACAACATTATAGTAGCTTAATCTATTGGTCCCCACAATAGGTCGAACCTGCATCGCCTACGATTACCAGATTACGATGATCGCTGTGATGTCCTTAACAAACAATATCAAGAGCTTGGAATATATTTAAAAGACAGAATATTCCTCACCACTTTGATCCAATGGTTCCAGCAGAATGTAAACTCCTCTTTGTCTATGAACCCGTCGCCGTTTGAATCGAACACGTTAAAGATGTGCTTTGCCCTGTCTTCTGAGAGCGGGTAGATGTGACCCTTGTCGTTGCGGAAGAGAGCTTTGCAGATCAGACGGAACTCATCCAGGTTCAGTTTCCCATCCCTAGAGATTGATAGTTTTAAGATATGTTGCTGTTTTTTTAGATTACATATATTTATTTTCTATATGAACTAATTTCGATGATTCTTTTTTGTTAGAAAAAAGTAATTCTGAAAAAGATCTGACTGGTAATTTTTGTGCTATGCTCGAAAAATGGAAGTTGGTCGTTTTTTTTGTAATATAATATTACTGTATGGATGGTCACTGGCTATCATATAAGGTACAATATGCAATGCTATACAAAAAATAGGTGTCTTGGTTATCTATTTGAATAGTAACGATGAATAATTTGAAATTAATTTTTTAGTGCTACTTATATCGTCGAATCAATTTCTGGAGAAAATTAAGGAGGAGGTTTTAAATTTAAATAGCCTTAAGGTATATTTACACCTAAGTTCCTTATCGCGCGTTATCGAAAGGGGGCTAGACGGACTGTTATGAAAAAGTTGTAACGACACTTTTTTTGTTTAAGATGATTATCGCTAGATGGCGCTGTGATCAAAATCTTTTAAAACAATTCCTTATTTTGTTTTATATGATTAATGCTAGATGCGCTGTGATCAAAATATTGTATTTAAAATTTTAATACAATTCCCTCCCTAATTAATCGAAAGGAACTTCGTTCCATCTGGGTGTCCCCTAACACCTCTCAAGTTTTTTTTTATATGGTGTTCGTAATTATGCACCCATTGGTGGCCGCATTTAAGTATTTTTTACCCAAGTTTGATCAGGATACATACTACAAAACTATTTCGACTGGTGATTTAGTTTTTTCCTATTTATGTAAAGGGTTTATCAGGTGATAAACCTAATCTATGGCGGAAACGCGAGAAATGTATTAAATCTAATTAAATTTAGAATGTGAGTCATAGTCACTGTTTACTAATGATTCATGGGATTTTTCTGGATTTACCCAAATTATTAACGTTTATGACAGGCAGTTCTATTTGTAATTTGACACCTCTTTAACCGTAAGTAGGTGATGGGTAATGGACCCTTTGCAGATTCTACGCGTGTCGAAAAAAAACTCCGTGTGAATGAGGGCTTATTTCCTTTCGTCTTTCTTCTGTTATCACTGGCTAAGAGTTTCATCAAATACCAAAAAAACGACAAAAACATAACTAATGCCGAACATCAATATATAATAAACAAAGGCAGACTAGTTTATAAATCAACATCGTCTGCGTCGTAAATGGCTCTAATAAAATAAATGTATGTTACTTCTGGTCACATTAGCTATCTATCAATGAAAGTCTGATAAAAGAGCAGTTTCAGTTAAAAACAAAAACGTTAAAAAACATGAATTGAATTATCATAACAACATTTTTGTACATCTTACAGGAAGCACTCCCGAAAACGAAGACTGGTGGTAGTACTTTTTTTTTTTTTTAGTTTACTATATGGGAGTTGAACCGCACTAAAACCTCCAACCGCTCACACTCTGCGTCTGAGCCCCGGCTGAGGCCAGAACCCAGCACGGGGTTATGAGGGACGGCGCGACGCGTTACGCCCAAGGCACTCTTACCCGTCGCGCCGCCCCCTCCGTACGCCAAACCGGCAACCGCCGGCGATACGGCCACCGGCTCTCTCGGTCGGCGGGCTCTCCGAAGCCCACCAAGATGGTGGTAGTACTAGTGATATCTGTCATGACAAGCCAGGAAATCACTCCATTCAGACGATTTTTTTTTTTGCAAAAAGCTTTACATCCCTGGTATCACTAGTAATAACCCAGCCTTCGTTTTCAGGACTGGTGTTCATACACCCTGTATATGAGGACTTTGTTTACATATTTAAATTAATTTAATGAAATTAAAAAAATATCCATAAAGTACACAAACTAAGATAATGTTAAATAAGCAGAAATCATTAATTAAATTTCAAATATTTTCCTTCAATCTAAACATCGAAACAATACCTATTGTAGGTAGATATTCATTTATTATGAGTTCTAATGAACCAATGATTACTGATTAGCTATTTTATTTTATTCTAAAAGTAAGTTTAATTTATTCATGAATAGACTTGTTTAAACTGGTAGTAAACCCGTACAATTTGTGTGTACTTTTTTATTATTTTAGTCTAAATTCTCTTTATTTTTTCTTTACAATATTGTATTGCTACATAATATTAATTTGTTTTGTATTAAAATTAATTATAAAAAATGCTAGATTAAATTTTACTTAGACCTCTAAGGATCGCAGTAACCTGGATGCCATTAATGCCCGTCTCTCCCTCTCATTACATTTTTTTTTCAATTAGTAAATCAAGCAATCAGTAAAAGACTATAAGCAGATATATTGAAGGAATTTATTTTGTACAATAATTTGTAGATAATTGTATCGGTGTACTTTTAATATAAGCATCTTAAAGATCATGGGTCCTGAACTTCGGAAAATAATTAATTAAAATTTGGAATGACTTCAAAAATCTTCAATGTTTAATTACTTAGTGTAATTTTTGTGTCTAATATTTGTTTTATTTCATTTAATTCACTAATTAGGCTATCATAGTGGATGCTGAGACATTAACCCAGCAGTGAGCAGTAATGGATAAGTGTAGTGCAAATGTAATGACTAATTATAATTGTGTAATGTATTTTTTGTGTAATAAAAAGAAATCTGGAAGTTTTGGAATTGACTATTTTAATATAATTTTAATTTTGTATATTTATTTATTGTTGCTGAAGTAACAGCACATCACTAAACCTTTAAAACATACAAATTAAAATTTTATGCGTAAAATTTTAATTTCAAATGAATTCAAATTTCAAGTTGTTTTTTCTATTTTTCTACCACATTTAACAAGTAAAACACTTCACAAATAACTAAAACAATACTCTTCGGAACTTCATAAATATTTATAACAAACTTCCACAATCGTTTTCACTTATAATTTAATTGAAATGTTTACCCATCTTTGTCGAAAGTTTCGTAACAAGCATCCATGTCTATGATCTCTATGAAGTTGTCTTCGTTGGATTCAGCGCCGTTGGAAACCTCCGACATCGTAGGCTGGATCGGAATGAGCCGCTTAACATCCTGACGTCCGCTTATAAACCTATTCAGCACCATGGTGCTTGAAAAACAACCTTACATAACCTAGTATAACAACGACACGATAATTCACCGGTTTTCTCACGCACGGTTGTTTATTTATCATTTAGTTCGAAGTATTAGGACTGTATAAGGCATATTAATGAAAATTGCACTTTGAATCATCATAAAACTATTATTTATTTTAAAAAATAGTCGTTTCGAGAGTATTTTGTTCAAAAATCAAAACAAATTCGCAGAAAAAGTTTTTGACA
Organism: Trilocha varians; assembly: GCA_030269945.2. Classification (NCBI taxonomy): domain Eukaryota; kingdom Metazoa; phylum Arthropoda; class Insecta; order Lepidoptera; family Bombycidae; genus Trilocha; species Trilocha varians. Next base: position 9,538,080 of record AP028277.1, on the reverse strand, counting down.
GTGACATTTGCGTTATTGACAATTAAAAATGTATTTTTAAAACAGTAATGATAAACACATTACAATTATACATTCTATTTTTTCATTTTCGACTTCATGCATTTTTAAAACTAGTGATATAAATGTATTAGAACGTATATTCCATTGTAATTTAGTGATGTAGAAATCGTTTAATTTCTATTGTTGCGGAAAACGACATTTCTTTTCAAACTAGGATTGTATGGTATAGTCATCTAGAGTACCCTCTGCCAAAAAAAAGAATTAAATGTCATTTTAAAAATTTACGTCACTGTCAAAGAGCTGTTAAACTTTCGTAAAAAATTATACGCGCGAGCGTGTTGCAGAGTCGTCAATCATAAAATTATCTTCGTTTCGCATTTACGCTATTTATAAATAATATTACAACAGTCAGATTCTAAACATACCAAGTGATAACCAAGATATGATCATTTACTTCGAAAGAAACTGCTATAGAATTTACGCGTAGGATAACACAAGTACAGCAAAAATGGTGATTGAAAAATTACATGGTCTCCAGGCTACCAGCATGACCTTAAACGACAGGTTCACGTTGCTGTCGGCTTCGGGACCTGGCCTTGGAGCCATGAGAGCCAAGAAGAAACCCACAGTACATCAATATCTAACGCAAACTCTGAACATACGCAACCGGCTCTTGATCGACCAAATTGCTAGAAAACTCGAATATCAGATGAAACGGGTCAGTAAAACGGTTTTTCTGAAATAAAATATCATTGTTTTTACTCTACATCAGGTTAACGTAATGTGTCAATGTTTTTCTTATTTTATTGATATTTCTAATATCAATTTCTTCCGAATCTAGTTTTTTGTTGAAACGTGATGATAAGTTGAGTGAGAAATGAAGCAATGTTAGTGCAACTCAAACCTATGAACCATGGTACTTATATTTAATACAAATATATTTGAATCTCTATCATGTGGGTAGTATTATCTAGTAGTAATTAGTTTTCTTTATTTTCTAATGTTTTACCAACCATCATCACCATTGCTTGAAAATCAGTTACAGAATCAATAAAAAAAATAATCTTTTTTCAGAAAGCACTACGTCAACGTCTTGGTTTAGGTCCGTCACAGTTCCAACAGTTTGATGATCAGAACACATTCCGGAGCATGAGATCCAACAGTATGAGTAACCTTAGCAACAGGAACATTCAAACTAGGATCGGCTGGAGACAGAGTAACGGAAACTTAAAGTAAGTTATTACTGTAAACTGATGTTCGAGGAATGGTCATTATCATTTATTGGAGTTTTTTACTGTTTTTTAAGTTTTATTTTTGTTATAATATGTATTTGTGTTCAAGATTTCTTTTCTTTTTATAATTATTGCCCATTGCTGGACTTAGGTATCCTCAGTAGTGAGATCCTTCCACCAGGTAATCCTATAGCGATTTGGAGACCAGATATATCTTCTAAAGTACTAACCTATATAACAATAAAACTAAAGCTCGCCTTTTGTGAACATTTTTTTATATAACTTTTTTTCTGTCATGTACAATAAAGTATTAAATAAATAAATAACATATAAAAAACATATTAAACTAAAAAAAGACATGCCCGCTGAGTTTCTTGCGCTGGTTCTTCTCAGGATGGAGGCGTAATTTTAGTGAACTGGTGGTAGAACTTTTGATTTTAATTTTGACATTCAAAATGTATGTGTGTCCACATCTAATTTGAAATAAATGATTTGACTTGACTTGACTTGACTTGACCATAATAGTAAACTTTTACATTTAAAGGCCTCATAATATTTAGGCATAAATAGTAAAAATAAATAAAAATAAGATTAAGCCTTCTTGAATCTGAAATATAGTCTAAAATTTGTGATCTCACAAAGTCTAACAAAAATCTTTAAAAGTACACCATGTGACCTCTAGGGGGCGGCGCGACGGGAAAGAGTGCCGTGGGCGTAACGCGTCGCGCCGTCCCTCATAACCCCGTGCTGGGTTCTGGCCTCAACCGGGGTTCGGACGCTGACTGTGAGCAGTTGAGGGTTTTAGTGCGGTTCAACTCCCACATACCCCGCCCGCTCCGGTGATTTAGTAATTCCAAATATACCATTCCTACTTCCACTCTAAATAATAAAACTTCTACTACTATAAATTCTCACAGATCCAAGAAATAAAAGTGAATTGAAATTCAAATAATATCTATTTATGTTAACACAGCTGCAGTTCAGTTTCCATTTGGTTCTGTTTTCCAATGCGGTCAAGATTATTATAATTTTAAATTGTGTTTGATCAAACAGATGTTCATTTAGTTCATTGAAATGTATTCTATTGTTCTTGTGTCCTGTTGTTTACACAATTACTGATTCGATAACATTCTGGAAAGGAAAGGGAAAATAACATTAAAATTTGATAATAAATAATTGAATGACTTGTATTATGATGGTAATAGTAATAATACTTGGGCTTAGCAGTAAGTAATTGTAACTTTCATAGCATAGTACATTCAGGCAATAAATTATTTTTTTATTATTTTTTGACTAACTAGATGACACACACAGACAGATTTACAGATCTTACTGAGACCTACAAATCGTATTACATATTTTTTTTCTAATTGTCATCAGTTCAAAACCGTTTTACTATTACATCAGTTTTTGTGCCTGTTCATTACAACCAAACAAACAAAGTTTTCCTATTTCGAGGGTATAGTGTTAAAACCCAATAAGTGTCAAAACAATCTAAAAATGCTTTTTTAGTCTATCTTGATCAGTTTTTTTGTGCTCTTTCTAGTAGTGTAATCAAATAAGAGGAATTCAGTGTAAAGATAGTTAGTTGACGTAAAAACCCTTGTTTAGAAACTTTAACTTTGGACATTTTGAAAGTAACAATTTTACACTTATTATCTTAACTGTGATAATCTATGGCAAAACCTTAAGTATGGTTTAAATCGATGGACTAAGTAGTCCGTAGTTAAACTACGTTTTGTAATATGAACATAAACCATGGTTCTGTACTTAAACCTAGACTTGTTAGTCCGGGTTTAAACCACGGTTTAATTACGTATTTGTAATAAGGCTGATTGGGTTTTAGCACTATATCCTCGATTTATAATATTGTTGTAGAAATATATCAGATTATGAAAGCATTTATTTATAAAATTTAGCAAATAAATCAATACATATTGAATTTAATTAATAATGTATTTTTATTACATTTTTTCAGTCGGTCAGCATCTTTCGGTAATCTATCGAATGCGGGACAGGATCGACCTCTGCGAGGGTTCCGCAGACGAGGAGGTGGTCCCCGGGCTGTTAGAGGACGATTCAGGTAAATTAAAATTAAAGTGAATTTAATTTCCGTTCGTAATGTAGTTAACTCCATTTAAAGTATGTTAAATTAAATAATATACATAATAATATACTTTAATTACATTTTGTATTTTTTTTTGTATACCTCACTACTTTTAAACACGATTAAAATTTGACTTAATGTAAGCTGAAATTAGTGAAATTACCTATTCCATAAAAACTTTAATATCTTCAATTTTTTACAAACTTCAACAGATATTTGTAGGAATTGAAAACTCTTCTTGTTCTTAATATTAATCTTTAATCGTAATTTCTAAAAACCATCTTCATTCACGTTTTTTCGTAAAACTGTCATTTGACATTCATAAACTAACAATAGAGTTGCGAACTTAAAATAAAACCTTCTTCTACTATTCTACACTAGCTGACCCGCGCAATTTCGTCTGCGTTACAAAGGGGTTCAAACAGTACTCGCAATGCCGTCGAGTTATTATTTTCGCGGCCCGCTGTTGCACCCACATATTCATTGCGTGCATATACTCGTAATAACTTCTAAACGAAAAGTCCGATTGGAATAAAACAAAAAGTAATTTACTTCTACATTAATACTCTTAATAACAAAATACTTAATTTGGATAAGGGTTAATATAACGATACTCATTTAACGTTAAATTCAATCTTGGGACGAAAAAAAATATTTTTTAAACATAAAAGCGGTTATGTACTAAACTATGATACTTAGATATATGCTGTCGCGGACTTTTTTGTTTGTCTTCAAAAGACCTAAAAACCCGTAGTACATCATTTTGTTCTATTGTCAATAGTTTTTGCAGCGTACGCATAAATAGGTTTTCGATTTTTCACCTTTTGTTACATATTCGATATTTTCATGCGGATCCCTATTTTTTTTGAAAATAAAATATAGCCTATAACCTTCCTCGATAAATGGACTTTCCAACAGTGAAAGAATTTTTGAAATCAAGCCAAGTGAATAATCGAAAACCTATTTATGCGTACGCTGCAAAAACTATTGACAATAGAACAAAATGATGTAGTACGGGTTTTTAGGTCTTTTGAAGACAAACAAAAAAGTCCGCGACAGCATATATCTAACTATCATAGTTTAGTCACAACAACTGCTTTTATGTTAAAAAAAAAATTAATTCGTACGAAGAATGAATTTAACGTTAAATTAGTATTGTTATATTAATCCTTCTCCAAATAAAGTATTTTGTTATCAAGAGTATTAATGTAGAAGTAAATTACTTTTTGTTTTATTCCAATCGGACTTTTCGTTTAGAAGTTATTACGAGTATAAAACTCCCCGGGCCGCGCAAATAATATCGCAACAGCATTAAGAGTAGGTACTGTTTGAACCCCTTTGTGACGCAGACGAAGTTGCGAGGGTCATCTAGTATTAGTATAGATATATTCATACTCGCCGAAACGGCTCTGATTTAACAGATTTGTTTCGTTTTCTTCATAAACAAACAGGATGTGAATAGCATCTTTTGGGTTTTGTTCGGAAAGCTTTAAAATCTGTATCGATTTTGCACTTGTGAAGAACCAGACTAATCAACTAGTAATATTTTTTTGCTATTTCTTGTAATAGTAATATTGTTGTAATTGTTTGTTAGTCGTGGCGGTCGTCAAGCAGGCGGTCGTGTGACGCGCGTGTCACGTGACAACGCGCCCGGGAGGGGAAGGGGGAACAGGGGAAACATGAGGGGAAATAGAGGTAAGTAATTTATTATTCAAATACTTCACCTACATAAAAAAGTAAAAGTTGATAACGGAGACTAAACTAAGACTACAAAACGGGAAAGAAAAAGAGTTTATTTACACAATAAAAAAACGCAACATATATAAATGAGCCTACAGCCCAGCTGATAAGCAGTGACTACTTATGAACCACTACAATGCCAGAGAAATTAGGAGGGTTTAAACAATGATTTTCATTTAGTGAGCTTGTGTTTACACAATCCATCATCAGATCAGCGCCATTTTATTATTGCATTGTCACACGATATAAATCGATACAAAGTATCAGCTCAATGTAAAATGTACTTTCTCTTTTGTATTTATACTCTCATTCAACTTTATTACAAACTCATATTTTCATGTGTAAACAAATAATTAATAAATAAATAAAAAAACGGAAACTAGAAAGTTTGTAAAATTTATCTTGCAAGATTCCACCCGAACTTACATAGTTACGTTCAGTCCAAGTAAATATAAAGTTTTTAAAATCTGTCATTTATTCTAGGAGGTATCCGCAAGCAGCAAAACAAGCCAGTGCCCAGCAAAGAGGAATTAGATGCAGAGTTAGATCAGTACATGGCCGGCACCAAGTCAGCGCTGGACCTTGAACTTGAAGCCTATATGAAAGAAGCCGAGTTGTTAGAGTGAAGTGACGGTGAATAGTGACAGTGATTGTGCCTCGGAAAGTGATAATGTGTACCTTGATTTGGAAATTGACTAAACGTTAAAATAAAATTGTAAGGGATTTTTGTGTACATTTTTAAGGAACAGTTGTGACAATAGTTGAGCAGTTTAATTAAAAAAAAAAACAAAAATAGCCATCAGTAATTTTTTTTATTATTAAATGTTTTGGAATAAGAAAGGCACAAACAAAAGACTTTATTTTGTTAAATTAAAACCAAAAATAGTTATTTTCATTTACTCTTAATCTTAATACCTTCAAGCTTTTTATGATTTCATATCTAAACATTGTTTTTTTTCGAGTTGCTTAATACCAAATACATACTAATTTTACTTTTTTGAGAAAAATTCACTTTAAGAGTTAGCTAATTTGCAAATTAAGGTATTATACATATTGTTGATCACTTTAAAAATTGATGTATAGATACATAAAATGTCGAAAAGCAATTGCAATCTTGTAAATTAAAAAGAAAAGAGCAGCTGTCTTTTTAATTAAAATACTTGAATAGATATTAATGTAAATACCTATCACTTCAAAAATTACTTTCAAAAATATACAGGGTGGGTAAACTTCTCAATTTCAAACAGTTACCCCATTTAGACTGGAAGAAATTTATACAGGGTGTCCTAGTGCTGTGTCATGAATGGGAAGTACCTTAAATATTGAAAATGTGATGTTTTTCCGATTTCGTAAGTTCAATTACAATATAAAAATGGGTTGCTAAGCGCATAACTCAACAACGTCTGGACTGATTTGGCTAATTCTTTTTTTACGTGTTTGTTGAAGTTCAAGGATGAATTTTACGGCAAGAAAAAATCGAAAAATTGCCAGGAAAAAGTATTATCTTAGTTGCTGTATAGGGTTGACGCAGACGATGTCGCGGGCAGCAGCTAGTCAGAAAAACATCCTATCACATTCAATATTTCATACACTTCCCATTCATGTCACATAGTCTTGGAACACCCTGTATATACACCCTGTATTTGGTAAAAACATATTGCAATTTATTCAAAAAAGATTGACATTAAATTCGGTAAGTTTACGAATCTGACTGTCATCAGACCGAGGTAGTGCTAATAGCGTCTGCTGGCTTTAGTTCGGAAAGTAATCGAATTTGAAGTCCTGCCATAGAATTATTACATCTCGAATCAACAGAATGAAGTCAATTGAAAGTACACCAACTGCGCGTAACAACTCGACTATCAGGCTTGAGAGGGTACGGTGACACTCAATTCAGCACAGTAATAAAATATAAATTAATATGTATAGGGTGGGCAATCTAACGTTTGCATTTTGAACTACTGTTTATTTAGAGAATGACAGCTCAAATGTCAATCAATTTGTGTTCATAATTTAGTTAAAGGTTTGACATTTACGAAATGGGATGTTTTCGGTTCGCCCAATGGACAGAAGATCGTTTGGCCGAAGATGAGCATTTTTACCGAAAAATCGTCTTTTCAGATGAATCCCATTTTCACCTCGGAGGCTATGTCAATAAGCAAAAATGGGGGTCGGAAAATCCACATGTCACTATTGAGAAGCCAATGCACCCACAAAGAGTTACGGTTTGGTGTGGGTTTTGGTCCGGCGGCATCATCGTACAATGAGCAAGGAGCCGCCGTTACGGTCAATGGCGAGCGTTACCGTCACATTACCGTGCCCGGCGCCATGCGAACACGAATTGAAGAGTATGACATGGACGACATTTGGTTTCAACAGGATGGCGCAACATGCCACACAGCCAACATGACAGTCGAACTTTTGGAAAATGCAAACTTTATATGGTCCACCCCTTATTAGGTACACACACATAAGTTCTTTAATTCAAAATCCTCAAATTTATAGTAGGTCTATTTTGTTTTTGTTAGAAGTTGTATATTTTATTTTCTTTTCTTTTTGTATTACCACTACTACTACGTCGACATGTCCGTCCTGGTTATTGTAAAGGAGCCCCGTAGCACAAGCTATAGCTTAGAACGGGACTCGCTGTTTTAAAACACAAATGTAAAATGTAATGGCAAAAAAAAATCAATTTCAAAAATTTCATTTCATTTCAAATTTCACTTCACTTTGTTATTCATGATGTTGACTCCAGATGTAATAATTCTATCAGTCTTGCTGATCTATACAGGGTGTATCTGTAAGTTTAAACCAGCTGATGTGGAATGACCTGTCGAAATACAACTTAGAACTACTTTTATTTTTTGAATTGGCATTTTTTTCGATGTCACATGGAACGTGTTTAAAAGATTTTGATCACAGCGCCATCTAGCGATAATCATCTAAAACAAAAAAAGTGTCGTGACAACTTTTTCGTAAGAATTTTTTCCGTCTAGCCCCCTTTCACAACGCGCGATAAGGAACTTTGTTCCAAAAATAAAAGTGGTTCTAAGTTATATTTCGACAGGTCAATCAACCCACTTCCCTTCATCAGCTGGGATGAAGTTACAGATCCACCCTGTATTAAGATAAATTTGATCAACAATTGTTCAATTTCTCTTTATAATATGAATGTCTATAAATTAAACTAATTAAATTTGTAAAGAAGTACTAATCGAGTACTGTAAATCATTTTTTTAATTTGTTACCAGTAGTAATGCAAAGAAATGGTATAGCTAGTTATTATATTTCCACAAAATGCAGTATTATTCAATATCAAAAACGAATACTGTCATGCATTTTCAACGGGTTCTTACCACGATATTTAATTAATCATGACGTTTGCAACAACATTGAAATATCGAGACAACTCAATTAATTAAATATCGTGGTAAGAACCCGTTCAAAATGCATGAAAGTATTATAGAAAACCGCGAGTGTCTGAATAAGTTTATCAAAAACGAAATTAAGTGTTCTTTTAGCAAAACATTCTATCTACAATAGGTTAAGGTACCTATTTCATATCGCATCTATGACACCCTGTATATTAATTTGTGATATACAGAGTGGATTTCTAGTCTTTTGCCATCTAAAGTGAAGTGAATGAATAGTCAAAAACATCTTAGAACTATTATTTTTGGGAAAAAAATATAGAATTGAGTACCTTCTCTTTTTTAAAAATCGGTTAATAAAAGTAAACAATAAAACATTACGTTCGCTGTTTCCGTGGCAACCGAATAACTTGTTATACCATTCCTATGTGGTTATAATTTAGAGCTGGTTCTTTTTCAAGATTATCTTGTTTTTTTTTACTTTTTAGTTCATCGAAGTCATATTAGTTTAAGTTGAAACTTGACGTATTTTTAGACTAGTTTGATAAGTTGTTTAATAAACGTTTGAAATTATTTGGATTTTATTTCTTGGGTAACTTACCTTTTCAAACAGTGCACGAATCTTTAATAACAATTATCAATTCTTGTTAAAAATAGATATATTTTATCGTTTATTTTATAGAAATAAAAAATAATTATATACGGACGGACGGGAAAGAAGGTCGTAGTGCGTAACGTGTCGTACCGCCCTGCATAACCCCGTGCTGCCATCTACAGTAGTTGACAAGTTTTTATTTTTCTATACTAATATTATAAAGAAGATTTGTTTGTTTGTTTGTAATGAATAGACTCCGAAACTACTGGACCGATTTCAAAAATTCTTTTACCTCTTGAAAACTACATTATCCCCGAGTAACATAGGCTATATTTTATTTTCAAAAAATTAGGGATCCGTATGAAAATATCGAATATGAAACACAAGGGGAATAATCGAAAACTTATTTATGCGTACGCTGCAAAATCTATTGACAGTAGAACAAAATGATGTACTACGGGTTTTTAGGTCTTTGTAAGATAAACAAAAAAGTCCGCGACAGCATACATCTAACTATCATAGTTTAGTCACAATAACCGCTTTTATGTTTATAAAAAAAATATTTCGTCCCCAGATTGAATTTAACGGTACATTATTATGAGTATCGTTATATTAATCCTTATCCAAATTAAGTATTATATTATCAAGAGTATTAATGTAGAAGTGAATTACTGTTGGTTTTATTCCAATCGAACTTTTCGTTTAGAAGTTATCACGAGTATAAAACGCAATGAATACACTCAACGCGGGCCGCGTAAATAATTTCGCGACAACATTGCGATAATTAATGATTAACGTACTTTATGAACCTCTTTGAAAACCGAAGAAATGGAACTTTATTTGATAAAAATCAATAGACAATCCCTAATTGAAAATACACCGTTAAATTTACAAAACTTGTTTCGAACCGGAACTGAACCTTGTTCTGAACGTTAGTTAATTTTGTATAATTTAACTTAACTACATAATTGCGGATATCGACTAGTTCAGAGTCGGGTGACCACTTATCAACAGCGGGTTTTTGTGGTCAACTTGTCTTGTGGGTCGACAGGAAATCGGAGTTCCATTTCCCATCGAATAAAATAATTAATAGAATAATGATAAGTCTGCCGATGTTCTGATCGCATGATAGCGCCATCTACCGGATCGTATTGGAAGTGTAACTGCTGAACGGATTTGAATGATGTAGTTTGCACACATTCTATGGATTCAAATTTCTTCTTGGTCTTACCCTCTATTCACGACGACCTCAGGGTGACCACTAAGATCCATACACCGGATACACCAGTTTTGTGGAGTTTCTGCGTGCCTGATCCCTAATTACGTACTGTAATAAGCCAATGCTAGCCACGACTCAGGTTTTATCCGTAGAAAAGTTAGGCAATTTAGAATAAACCTAAAGCTTCGTTTAAAGAAGGATAAGTGGTACAACGATCGGGTGCATCTGCAAATGCAAAGGTTGTTTTTAAGCTTCACTCTGGTGTCCGCCCGCTTCGCCCGTTGCCCTCTGCAATGTCAATTTACAATGACGAGAAAAACAATTACAATGAAAACTCTCCTTATGTGCAACTTACCATGAGATGATGAGCTACAGAACTTCTGTCTATTGCTTACACACTTAAGTCAGTGATTAGCGCGAGTTGATGTGGTGTCCAGTTTATGACGTGGTCGAGTGAGCAAAGTGAGCAGACACACTTGATATAATCAATTCGCAAATAATGGCTATCGAGTCAAAGAATAAATAACCCAAGTCAGAAGGTGTAGGTACGAATATCTTTCACAAGTCCATGAACAGCGGTACCCACTTATTGTTAGGGGAGTCGTTTGTTTGAAACTTTGTAATTTGCTGTCGAGGAATGAGAATAGTTATTCGACATTTAAATGAGCTGACAGCTCAGTCTTGATATAGTCGACGCCATGACCCATGGGCCATGGAACATGAAACCATAAGGTGGATCTTGTCAGCAGATCTTCTAGGTACAAATACAATTTTAATTAAAATATAAACGACACGGTAATTAATGTTGAGATCTATCTTGATTCGAAGACACAGATTCCAACGGCCCAAATCGCTTAAGCTTCTCAGAAGACGCTCACCTTAAATCGAGTGCCCCTTCTACCTCATCATATTCTACACGAGCACGGCCCACGCAACAAAGCACACTTTCTTTCACCAGTGCTTTCAAACGCGACTCGCGAAGTGCACGCGCCATGCACCAAGCCGTACCCTGCTAGTGACAGTTTAGTGACATTTCCAAGTGCCACAATGACAGTTTCAACAGTATTGGTGTTGTTGGCGGTTCTGACACCGATTAGGGGTCAAGACGATCTGTTTTCTAGCGGTTTTTTGAGCGGTAAGTCACTTTCTCCGATGTTGGGGATGGTTTTTGGGTCAGTAGCGCCATCTGTGGCGGGAATTTAGGCTTTCCGTTAATTTTGTACGGTTTTATAGTCTAGAATGCGTACTACTATGAATATTTATTTGTAGGCTACCTAATTATCATTGATGTTGCGTATTTGTTGTAAAGAGAGACTATCTAGAGCTAACTAAGGTAGAGTATTTCGTAGAAATGGTTGTCTGGAAGAGATCGTCTGTCTGTAAAATTCTTAAATATTCAACGTCGTTAAATTGCATTCGTTCATCGGGTTTTATATTTTGTGCATGATTTTGTGACACAAAGATAATAAGGGCTTGTGTTATTTTAACCCAAGAAGTTCCTTATTTTCCAACATTTATTCCAATACTTTATTGTAGTGTGCAGTTTTTCCATTTAGAAAAATGACCTGCGATCAGTAAGTCAATTTGTCATAAAGAAATAGTTGATCAAAGGTTTTCGAGGACGCTCTTTAATAGAACTATACGTAATAAAAGACTGAACTTCCTGACTTCCTGATTCTTATTGGATCTAATCTATCCATTCCTTTCCATGGTCATACGCTGCAATCGTAATACAACTTACTACGCTAGTAGCAAATGACGTGCAAAAAGGTAAACTCCAATGAGCTGTATTGCCACGCGTATTATTAATACACTTTTTTAAAGGCCATACTCGCATAGAAGTATACCTGTACAATTATATATAGGTATAGTTAATAAAATGCTATTCCTGTGCAGTATAACATACGTAGCGTAACAGTTGCGTATTTTTGCGCAAAATTAGGTAGATAAATCAACACTCAAGAGAAGTACTGTTCGAATATCCAACAAAAATGTACTCCAATTAAATATTACAAATATTCTTTAAATTACTTGATTTAGTTATAACATTGTCTATTCATTTCACAAAAGTCAGTTATTTTGGTTCATCTTATTTCTATCAAGATCTTCGTTCTTCTATCAGGAAGATCAGACCTTCTTTCTAAAATCTACCACCAGCCCATAAACAAGAATCTATAAGTTCTAGTTAAATAGATAAGTAAACGTATTACGTTGTAGAGAGTATCGGTAACAGTATAATTTAGTGTAAATGATCGTAACGGATCATACCGTTATCTGAGGCGAGCTAACTGACCATACGGCTCATTCACGGCTCCATCGTTTTGTTTTTAAATCATTTTTATTGATTTTAATAAGTCTATATCAATTATAAGCAAATAGTTTCTGGTAGGTTGTGGTGTCCGAGAGATTTTTATCGTAGTTTTATTCCAAGTCATAAACCTGGCTGGTTTTACACTTCTAAATCTTGAGTTGTTGTCGTTGTCGATGTTCAAGAAATTTATCATAACACCACTGGCTTAAATTCGGTTAAGGACCTGTATATTACACTCTCCTTGCAGTTTAACCTCCTTGGAGTTAACTCAAGCTCAATTTAAATAAATCAATTAAAAAATAAAAACTATACAATACACGCGTTCCACTAAACAAGAAGACAAACGTGATTGTATTCAGTGTTTCTTTTCGAATTTGTGGCCTCAGTAAAGAAGATACAGTTATACTTTTTTTTGAGGTTGTAGTATTTATGGAAAGGAAGTTTTCGAGGTTGTGTTTTATACAGAATAACAGTATTTTGAGGTTATGATATTTACGGAAGGCAAAACAGTTGCGAATAACTACTTTGTTATGCCGCGTTTCCATATTGGCTCACCAACGTCCACCACACGTTAAAAATAAATGACGGTGGCGGCCGACCAATACACACGACACAGTAAACGGGGGTTTTGTATGCATTGGTCGACATTGAAACTATGTGAAACACCGTTTGACAATTGGCCTACCAGTTGTAATTTGCGTGCATTGGAAGTTGGCGAGCCAATATAGAAACGCGGAAATATAAAGACAATACCGGGAAACCAAAATGTGTTAACCTTCTCTTTCAAGTTGTTTCCCGTTTTACGCATTTTGGTGGTTAAGTGTTTACTGTTAAGGACCCTCAGCTACAGTATAACGTTAAAAAGTATTTAGTATTTACTCACCTTTAGTTTGTGGTAGGAAAAATCAGCAACAAATGTTGAACATTGATAATTAGGGACTTCTTTACTCCATTTGAAACATTTTGTGAGGGACTTTAAGTATAAATTATAAACTTATTCAGACACTCACGGTTTTCGGTAATACTTTCATGCATTTTCAATGTGTTCCTACCACGATATTTAATTAATTGAATTGTCTCGATATTTCAACGTTGTTGCAAACGTCATGATCACGAGAAGACTGAATACTGCGGGTCGATTTAAGAGCAAACAAATCTGTCTTACCCTCTTTCTCGTTCGCTTTTGGGTAGTACCACTGGAACTCGAACTCACATCACGACACACCACACTCACTGTATCTACAAGACTCTCTGAGCATGAACCCTTAGTGATTGTTGTGTTTAGCACTGGATTCCACATACTCGATAATCTGAAGCCGTCGCCCCTGTTAACAACAATATCGAGACAATTCAATTTATTAAATATCGTGGTAAGAACCCGTTGAAAATGCATGAAAGTATTTAAGTATAAATTTCCAAAAATACAATAAAATTACTTGAGGATGATTAAGATTTTATAATTATTGGTTATGTCCAACCTACTGTAAAACTTGTGACCTCCGACATACTTCGTATTGGAGTAGTCGAAGATGTCTGCATTTTTGAAATTTTTGGTTTTGAATTAATTAAAAATGCCATTTAATTTAGTTGATTGAATTTAGTGAAAGCAGACGGTGAACAGTTATGTTTTTGATTTCAAATTAATTGATTGAATGAAGTATTTAAATAGTATTTTAAAATAGAAAAGCTCAACTAAACTAACTGAAGCTTTTAGATGTTAATCAATTGTGCTAATACTTTTGAGAAAAAGACGTATAAAGTCGGAAAATAAACTTATTTTTTATCAATAGACTTCAGCAAAAGCTAGTCAGCTAGGGCAGTCTAGGTTAAGTGTACCAATTGATGAAAGATGATGGTAGCCCCGGGGACCAAGTATTTTTTTCTAAGATCCTGCAAACTTTGGAGCTATGTTTGAAAACGTTTATTTTTTTAAAACTAGATTTCACGATTTACGTGTCGATTTCGATGATTTTTCTACTTATTAGTAATCCGTAATCTAAAAAACAATTGATAAAGATCTGACAAGTAGATTTCGTGCTATTTTTCAAAAATGGGAGTGGGTCGTGTTCATTTTTGAAAAACTATTCTTCATCTGCCTAAGGCCTCGGGCACACTGCTACGACATACGCGTCGTAGGACAAAAAACTCGCACGTAAGCGTAGGCTTAAAACAGTAATGCACCTATGCGTCCATATGTCACGCTGTGTAAATGCCCATTAGCGGTTTCGTCTAGTCAATATTACATCTCAATGGCGGTTACTTTCTCCTGCGATCATACTCCATTCGTCATACTTCGCTCTTCGATGAAATAATCTTTTATAACAGCTTTTTTCGTGTTTATTTTTATTAAAACGTCGAATTCGTTTTTGTGTTCATGCTGTTTTTAATCAACAGTTCTGTTATTACTCGGTAACCGCAGTGTTAGTTACGTTGCAATTCAAATGTAATTTTCTTTAACTTTTTTTTTGTTGGTGTCTGACGCAATTCAGTTTTGCGATTTTGGTGTGTTTATTATGTTTGTAATATAAATTTAATTTTTTTAAACGTGTGTTTTAGCTATTTTGTTATTTGTAAAATTTTGTCTAATTTTGAACGGTAATAACTAATATGGTACGGGGGCGGCGCGACGGGAAAGAGTGCCGAGAGCGTAACGCGTCGCGCCGTCCCTCATAACCCCGTGCTGGAAAAAAAAATATGTTATGGTAAAATCACTTTATTATCTATCGTAAACACCGTGCACCATTACAATTGTTTAAAAGTTATGACAAAAATAGGAGTGATTCAAACAGGGTAGTTTTTCTCTGATAATATGTTTGATGAAAAACATAGTTATTTTTGAATTTGTCTATTATGGCGATGTCATAGGTACGATACGACTTACCTTTAAGGAGTTTCCGAGGTTTCCGAGGCAGTGCCGTCAACATATGACATTCCTCCAGGTCACAGTGACTCAGCCCTCACACAGTGATTCAAAGCTGATTAGTTAAAAGAGTTTCTCTTAATGACCCACTTAAGGTTTCAGGAAATGCCGGCCTGATGACAGAATTATTACATCGTAATACAATGTAGTAATTCAATGACTATTGTATTTCTTAAAAGCTAAGTAACCTGAAGGTAGAAAACCTGATGATGGGTATTGGGTATAGTGGTAGGGATCTAGCAGTGTTACCTAGCTGGGCACTTGCGGTTAGGTGGCCTTCAAATATAATAGGCGACTAAATCTAACAAGCAATATAAAGACCAAGGGTACTAACGACTAAAGCGCCACCTACAAATAGTTTTATTAAAATGGATAAAAACCTCTTTTGTAAAATACTTTTTAAATGTAAGATTTATGTTGGCGCGCTTTTTTTAAATTTCGAATTAAGTGAACATTGTATAATTCAGATTGCGTCAAATTTTTGCTCTAATTTTTTATTGTTTTATAAAATTTTCTTGTTCTGAAGGTTTTTTTTCACTGGCAGCTTTTGATTTCCTACAATGCCAAATAATCTTTAGAAAATATTGTCTAAAATTAAACTAATCACACTAATTTTAACTTGTGTATTGGAAGTCTCTCGCATTACGTTAAGGAACACCGATTTTTTTTTTCAATTTTAGTTTTTATACTCTTATCTTGTTGTATTGGATCGAAACTTTTGAACAATGTCGTGTTTTTCAGACTCTCTCTGAACTGTTTATTTGAACGAGGTTAAAACTCTTTTAGTTTGGCGAATAGGTAACGGTTTTACCTCTCCTTTTGTAAATTTAGCAAAAAACATTCTTTTTCCAAGACTTTTAAAGTCATTTAAACATTTCAGAACATGAAGCAAAAACCACAAAACAGTTAAATACATTTCTGAAACTCAAAACAATACTAATATAGTAATATGTAAATTAAATTTTAACGGCCGTCTTGCTACGCGAAACACTGTTTAATGACAATTGTTTTAAAGTCTAAAATTCTATGGTTGTCCATCGAGACTGCTTTCTCAGAGGTCGACGTCCGCGCGAAAGTCGCCATTCGCATCGTTCGATGTGTTTAGTATAACTTACTGATAATTAGCAATGTTTATGCAACAGATTTAAGTAACATACACATTTAAAATGTACATATAAGTTGTGGGGGCGGCGCGACAGTAAAGAGTGCCTCGGGCGTAACGCGTCACGCCGTCCCTCATAACCCCGTGCTGGGTTCTAGCCTCAGTCGGGGTTCGGACGCTGAGTGTGAGCTGTTGGAAGTTTAGTACGGTTCAACTCCCACATACCGGTGATTTCCCCCAACTAAAAAAAATATAAACATATAAGTTGTATTAAAGATGCATTTTACACGCCGCAGGAGTTTTTTGAGTTTGCAGGTGGGATAATATGTGAATTACACCGAAACCTCCTAACGCCGAACCGCGGCTGAGGTCATGGTCAGAACCCAGCACGGGGTCATGCGGCACTCTTTTCCGAGCCTCCCCCAATACCGTAGGGGTAGAGTTCATCGCTTTTACTTGAAACAGCTTCGTTCATCTACGGCCCGCTTCAAAAGATCTTTTTTACCCAAAACCATTCCGATTTGAAACGAAATCCACATTGTTTCCAGAGCGCTATGACATGTCCCTCTTTAAACGAGGTTTAAGAAAAGTCCTGTTAAAGTAGGTGATAGATAGAACAGTCCCTCAATGCCCTGGCATTGCAGAGGTTCATGAGCGACGGTTACCATCCGGTGGGCCGTAGACTCGTTTATCCATTTTGGAGGAAATCGTTGGATTTAACATGATAGGATTTAAGTTATTTAGACAATAAAAATGTAACTACAACAAATGAAAACGAAAACATGTAAACAGAAATAAAATTAACAAGTAAAACTTCGAAATCACCGTTAAATTTTACGAGTAATCAGTAATTGCGACTCATCGTGATTACACAGATTACTTTTATTTGCACCTTGCAATTTAGCTGTCAAATGTCAGTTATCATTTCACAGATCTTTTTGTTAAATTGAATAATGGCGAGAATCTATTCTATACCTTAGTTATTTAAACTATTTGAATGCGTAACGGCGTTTTTTTGGCATTCAAATTGCTAGGTTAGGTTTCGGACTTTCAATGATATGAATTTGCATGGAGGTGATATTGAAACCTCTATTCAAAATGCTGTATTGTTCTACTTGAAATTTATGTGACGGTGACTATTGTGGTTTTTTTAATAATCTTGAATATTTAGATTAACTTACATTGTTAAACGTCTCATAAATATTTATTTATTAAGGTTTAGTCTAGAGTTAAGTTAAGTTAAAAATTATTGAATTGTAAGTGCTTCTTTGAAGATATTCCTTATAGTTTTGTTTAGTGCCGTAAGAGTATTCAAAGGGAAGCCGATAGGAATAGGCTTATGTAAGAACTTCGCCTCTGAATTTATTAGGCATTAGACAGCGTTTTCGTATTGTATTAACGGCATAGAACTTGATAAATGACCACAACCACTTAGGCCAGGAGGTGTGCCATTTGCTCCTTTATATAACATACTAATAAAAATCTCACAGTCGTAAAAAAAAAACGTAAAATCGAACACTCTGTGACGTCAATGCAAAGCTTAAAAAATCCCATAAGCTTTAATCAAATGCTTACTTTGAATACAGCCCATTGCAAACAATGGTCTACTACAGTCGTCATTCTTTAAGGCAAGCTATGCAACCCGGTCAATGAGTGACAATGAATCGATATTAGTAGTGATATGTTCGCGTTGCACTTTCGTTTTCGTCAGCATGGCCGATTTCACCGACGCCTCGCATTAGGTCATCGAGTAACGGTTGTGTGCCGGTGCGATGTGCGACCTTGCTCTAACATACGAGCGGTAGCGATAACATGCCAAAATCATAACGCGTAGGTATATTTTTTGTAGGCAGATGAGTCAATGATCGTAAGTGGTTACCGTCGCTCATGGACCTGTGCAATGTCAGAGGACAGTGAAGGGTACATATGAAAAATATGGTCCGCGTGTAACTATCGCTACAATACACCTTGGGGTACATAATTGGACTTTTATTACGGACCCATATTTAATCATCTAAAAATATTTATCTGTTCCCTATCCCTATTCCCTATGTATACTTGAATCTTTTAAACTATGCAACGGATTTGGATGCGGCTGTTGGAACGAAGTTCCTTATCGCGCGTTATCGAAAGGGGGCTAGACGGAAATTCTTATTAAAAAGTTGGCACGACACTTTTTTTGTTTTAGATTATTATCGCTAGATGACGCTGTAATTAAAATCTTTTAAAACAATTCCTTATTTTGTTTTATATGATTAATGCTAGATGTCGCTGTGATCAAAATATTTTATTTAAAAAATAAAATTTTATCACAATTCCCTCACTAATTAATCGAAAGGAACTTCGTTCCATCCGGTTGTTCCTTGACACCTCTCAAGTTTTTTTTAATCCCGGAAGAGACCCGAGCCCAGCAGTGGGCAGTGGTGGGTTGTTACAGTACAGTAAAGTACGAAAACTTAGCTTCGCAGAATCGAACATTTGATGAATGGATCAAACGTTCTTCCAATGAATTTCGACAATAATTATTCGATGGCATTACATTTAATCTAGCCAAATTTCTGCAACAAAAACATGTTGCAAGACCGCTACCTCTTACACATTAAGAAGCAGTTTGATTTCCTTTCATTCTCCGAGAGTGTGGCAGTGGCGTGGCCTCATACACCCGAGGAGCTCGGGCTAACGGGACCCACACGTTTGGGAAGAGGAATGTGGTCTAACTACTGACCACACGACGGGGTCCGTTCGTCATAATTATATGAGGTCCACAGATTAGGCTGTAGAGTAGACGATTTTACAAGCTTTATATTAACTTGCACTGGATGTAAGTAATTTCGGGTGGAATTTCAAGCTAAATTTCACAAACTTCCTGGGTTCCGATTGAGCTGACATTTTGCACGCAGATGTATATCGCGTGACAATACAATAATATGACAAAATGGCGCTGATCTGATGATGGATTCGGAAGGTGGTCATAGGAACTCTTGTACTAAACAAGATAGAGCCTAATATTATAGTTTAATATAGTCATAAAAGCAACTAAAAAGAAGCTTAAAACTTTTCTTAAAAGTATTCTTTAATTTTCCAGGAATACTAGACTCCCTAGACCAAACAGTGAAGGCTAAGAGTTGCCCGGGCATCTGTAAGAATGCCTTCGCCGCGTACTTCTGTAATAAGGTGCTGGAGGATGATGAAGACGCCTGTCCGGACTCCTCCATGAAGTGTTGTATGGACGAAGAATCAGGTAAGTACCCATCTTGGGCACACTTAGAATAAAATTATTACATCTAAGCTGATATACGTCGATATTATTATATACGTCGTGCTACAGCAATAAATATTTTCTTTTTTTAATTGCTATGCAGACTAACAAGTCGCCTGACCGTAAGCGGTTACTGTCGTTAATGGATCTTAGCAATGTCGGAAGACACTTCAAGCCTCGTTTGAAGAAGGACAATAGCGTCTTAAGACGAAAGACGTCTTTCGTTCGCGTTTTTTATATTTTACAAACACCTAAATTTCAGTTATTTTTGATAATACTAAAAACTTATTCACATCACGACACATCACACTCACTGTATCTACAAGACTCTCTGAGCATGAACCCTTAGTGACTTGTGTTTAGCACTGGATTCCACATACTCATGAAAGTATTATAGAAAACCGCGAGTGTCTGAATAAGTTTGTATTTAACTCTTCCTTCTATCCTAGATGCAGATAACTACATATCGACGACAACCTCGTACCCGGTGACCACCATCGAGCCAGGAGACAGCTCCGAGGAGATCAGCACCAGGGCACCGGAGAAAGATAGTGGTAATTATTAGGTACACCCTATTTAGTCTTAGGATTCACTGGTTTAACAATACAGGGGATTGGTAGACGTTTTTCGGCACGATATGTAGGCCTTAGCGTTCACCATCGCGTCACTCCGCACAATTCCATGCTGGGTGGTAATGTAAGGTCAAACGCATAACTTCCAACTATGGGGGTATGTTTTTTTTTTTTTTTTTTTTTTTTATTGCATGATAGATAAGAGTTGAACCGCATTAAAACCTCCAACCGCTCACATTTCGTGTCCAAACCCCGGCTGAACCCAGCACAAAGTTCTGCGCACAACGCATTGCGCTCAACGGCATTCTTTACCGTCACAACCGCAAAAAACGATGGTTAAAACTAAAAAAGAGTAATCAGGACAAATTAAAACAAACTTTCAATTCATTTCATTTCCTCAATTCCACAATCACTCTTCATATTTCAGGAGGTGCATCATGTACCGGTATATGTGTTGACACGCATTTGGCTCAGTACTGCGATGCATACTTCACCGATCAGGACATGTGTGTGAAGGGCAAGTTGTGCTGCGTCTCACAGGACAAGTTCAAGGACAGACGGCCTTCGGACCTGGTCGTGCCGATTGAAAAGAAGCAGTCTTCAAAGAGGCCTAGCACTGCTGTAAGTTTTGAGTACTATGAAGTCTTAAGTAAAAGTGTCCAGTGATTTGGATATATCATCTCTTTGGGTGGATGCGCTGTAGACTAATTCGTTCGATAGTCATCTCTTGTTAGGATCAGAAATGCCTCCTATAATTTAAGAAAAACTAGAAGACTTGGTCCTCCGTTTCATTCACCATCCATAAACCAATCAAATACCCTCGTGAATTAGCTGCTAATAGATAGTTACTATAAGTAGGTACAATAAGTCTGGTTAGTATATAAACTTAAAATGAAATTAACGACTCATATTGTTTTAGAAAATTTCCCTTTCTTCACCATTTTAGCTTTACAAATTAAGATTTTAGACAATAGTTCACATTAGATCCCTTCCAATTTTATCCTCAATCACCAGTATAGTTTATCGTGTCTCCTAATCTTTTTAATTTCTTCCAGCTCACAACCACATCACCACCTAAACGCAAGTACAGGAAGTGTAAAGGCGAGTGTACCGGTGGTCTCGCTGCCTTGTTCTGTGACCGGGTCGATGAGGATGCCGACTGCCCCAACTCTGAGACCTGCTGCTTGAAGGACACCAGGGTGGAGACCACCTCTAGACGACCTCCCACCACGCAGCGACCACGACCACGGCCTACGCAGGTGAGAGTTTCGCTAAGAGTAATCTTGAGTACATACCATAGGTTTCTCTTTCCCACCTTTGGTTGACTGGTATTAATGTCTTAAGCATGGTCTTGCATAGTGGTTTACTTTTTTTTTTCTTCATATTTGCATAAAATTTAAAAAATAAATAAACTGTTAGGTAACTGTTACACTGCTCCTTGTCTTTGGGACTACCTTCAAGCCTTATTTACAAAAGTATAAAATAGTATTTGGAGAACACCAAGAAGAGATTTTTACAAATAAATAGTTGTTTATTTGTCACTGGCTATGGACCTCTGCAATGTCAACAAAGCCCCAACTCTCAACGACTGTCTTGAAGTCATACAAAGTAAGGTTAAGTCATAACACCGAGGAGAGATTTTTTAATAGATTGCTTCTTCCAGCCCCCGCTACCAGCCTGTCCAGGGTACTGCTTCTTGAACTTGATGGCTGCCTTCTGCCCGCGACCCTCGGTCATCCTCAGCAACACTGATTGCAAGAATATTGGCTCGCTTTGCTGTGACACAAGGTACGTACATATTAAGAGATTCTTAGGTCTTTTTATTGTCTCTTAGATACGAGCTCGCAGCCTGATGATTAGTGGTTATCAATACATAGTATAAAACAAAGTCGCTTTCGCTGTATGTCCGTATGTATGCTTAGATCTTTAAAACTACGCAACGGATTTTGATGCGGTTTTTTTTAATAGATAGAGTGATTCTTAAGGAAGGTTTGTATGTATAATAAATGCATTATATAGTAGAGAAACACTGATAAATTTAAAGGTTTCTAATGTGATGTCGTAAATAAGCACGTTTTTTTGCGCTTATATTGCAAACGCTGGCTGAGATAGACCAAAATAATGTACTACAGTATTGTTCACCTTAAAAATTTCAACAAAAAAGTCCGCGATGGTATATGTCTATCTCTTAGGGATAACCCAGCATAACCATTTTTATTCTTTACTAAAACATGGTTATTTACGAAGTGATTTTAAACAATACAGCATTAATCCTTATCCAATTAAGTACCCTAAATAAATTGTGCATTTATTATTATAGATCAATGTGCTTTTTACAGCATGTAATTTAAGTGAATATTACCGAAGATATTACAAATTTAAAATGCAGGGTCGTAGTTGTTTGCGCCGGGCGGCGCGTGCCTATATAGGCTACAATTTTTGAACCCGTTTGTAACGCAGACGAAGTTGCGCGGGTCATCTAGTTGTGATATAAAGTTGAGGCGGGCTGGGCAATGTATTTGTACATGGCAAATGGTTTCAGCCTGTTTTATTATATCACACGGCCTCTTCTAGATATGCGCCTCCATTTAAAACAATAAATAGTCAACCTGTTAGGGTTTCTGTTTATACCAAGAATAGAGATGCCTCGTTGGTAGACAACGAAACGGTATACTTCTCAATGTTTTGTACCTAATCCAAGAGAATAAGCTCTTCTACGCTTAGTGGTTTTGGAACGAAGTTCCTTATCGCGCGTTATCGAAAGGGGGCTAGACGGAAATTCTTATGAAAAAATTGGCACGACACTTTTTTGTTTTAAATGATTATCGCTAGATGGCGCTGTTCTTAAAATATTTTATAAACAATTCCTTATTTTGTTTTATATGATTAATGCTAGATGGTCCTGTGATCAAAATATTTTATTTAAGTTATTAATTAAAAAAAAATATATATATTACAATTCCCTCACTAATTGATCGAAAGGAACTTCGTTCCATTCGGGTGTCCCTTGACACCAGACCTCTCAAGTTTTTTTTAATCTAAAAAAGTCCACTGATTCTATCTCTCCACGTTAACAACAACAAAGCTATAATAACCATGATTTTCACCCCCAGACCTACAGCAACCACTACTACAACTACCACAACGACTCCAGCGCCGGTGGACCCTCGCCCTGACTGTCCAGGGTCGTGTATTGTCGCTCTGCTGTCATTTACGTGCTTCCGTAAGTATCAATCTTCTATTTTCTCCATTGTTGAGCCGACAAACTGGAGGAATACTACTTAATAAAATGAATGATGGACATATTTGGAGTATGCCTACTCAAAAAAAACTAAACGTAAACCACCTAATTCATTCCTTCCAGGTAACGCAGAACTAACCAACGTGTTCAAATGCAAGAAGGCGGGTACCCAGTGCTGCGCCCCCAAGTCCAAGATCCAGGAGGTGCTCGGCCGCGTGGACAGGAACGACACCCTCCCCCTCGCGCCTCCACCGCAGTATCACCAGCTCCCCCACTCCCCGCCGCACGCCATGTACACCACGCCTTATACCACGCCGGCATGTGAGTTATGATAAAACAGCTATTTACTTACAATTTTATATTATACACTCATTTGTCTTTGACAAAGGATACCAAGAAAGGGGGGCTCCTTTACATCTTCCCCGACCACTGTGTAAAACTATAGTGTCACCACTCGTAGTTGGCTATCAAATGTAACTTATAGATCGACTTATAGAGATTACTAGACAAATGCCAATGTTGGTTAGTTCCCACGCTGAATGGTTTAGTTTATATCCTATAAGGTAGATCCATGACTTGGTCACAGAATAGAAACAGTGGAGAACTTTTAAAGAGACCTATGACCAGCAGCGGACATCTATAGGTTGATGATGAATAACCACTAGATTTCAGGGAAGTTATCATAGTTTTTGAAAACTTCTCCAAGAAAAATAAATGACCTGAAATATAAGAATATTTCACATAATTATATCGTACATTGTGATTTGAGCAGTCAACATTGTTTCAACAATTAATATTATTTTCAGCACCTTTTGAACCAAACTACGTGTCAACGATGTCTTCAACTGAAAAATACAACAAATATGTCTGTGGGGTTAAAGGTTGGTAATATTTTCAAATTTTTACTAAGTCACAACCGCGGTTGGACCTAAGCTTTTATCCGAAAATTTTTGGAACAGCTGATAGATTGATTTTTTTGTTACGGATTTTTTTGTTAAGTAAATTAGTCTACTAGTTAGTTACGTTGTATTAAATGATTACGGTCTGATGATGATGTATTGGATGGTGGTAGACGTCCTACAATGGACAGACCTGGCAAAGATCGCGGGAGGTCACTGGACAGACTCAGGAACGTTCGTTGTGGCGAGGTTTGGAGGCCTATGTCCAGCAGTGGACGTCTATAGGTCTATAGACCGATGATGATGATGTGTTTGTGTGTCCAGGTACGACTGGTAGGTCGGCTCGGTCTGTGAGCGAGAGAAGAGGACGAGTCATGGGAGGGGAGGACGGGGAGAGGGGAGAATGGTGCTGGCAGGTTAGTTATATTATTTTTACAAGCTTTATATTAACTGGATGTAGCTATGTAAGTTCAGGCGGAATCTTATTGCACGTAGATGTATATCGTGAGACAATGCAATAATATCATACAAAGGAGCTGATCTGATGATGTCAGAAGGAGCTCCTGCAGTAAACAACATAGATTCATCGTGTTTGGTCTCGTTTTACTTGTTTATGACTAGCACTTAACAGCTATATGATATCCAAAATCTAATAAGCCTGTTTTAAAGAGTGTGAAATAAATAGTTTTAATTTACAGGTAGCCCTGATCAATTCGTTGAATCAATATTTATGTGGCGCAGCTCTCATCGGAACACAGTGGGTGTTGACTGCAGCACATTGTGTCACTAAGTGAGTACTATGCCGTTTACATTTGATGGAAGAGTGCCAACAATTGACCTGGACTGTGTAAAAATGGTCTATTTTCAAGGAGTTAAATCGGAAAAAACAGTATTTATTATTTGTTTGCTATATTAACATTTATAGCAAAGACGCCATGTTTTTTACGTCATTTTTCTTTCTTCTAATGAAAAACAGTTTTCCTATTCGAAAAATATGTTTTCACCTTAAAAGTGACAAATATCTATTTACAGTCATATAACTAAAACATCTGAATACAACATTATTAAAAGTGAAACCTGATATTAGAGAGATGACTTTTAGTTCGTTTAGCACATTAATACACTTTACACACATAATAAAATAACTTCTCTCTGTTGTGTCTAGATGTAGTTGCATTAAAATATTTATTATCTGCAGTATCGTCCGCTCCGGCGACACGATGTACGTGCGCGTTGGCGACCACGACTTGACCAGGAAGTACGGCTCCCCTGGCGCTCAGACGCTGCGAGTGGCCACCACCTACATACACCACAACCACAACAGCCAGACCCTGGACAATGATATTGCGCTGCTCAAGCTGCAAGGAAAGGCGGAGCTGAAGGAAGGTTGGTGATAAGACCCTGTAGCAACTAACTTGCATTGGGTGTAGGTACTTATGTACGATTAAGTTGAGATGGAATTTTGCAAGTCAAATGAAATTAGGTAACTTCCCAATTTTGTTGAATGACAATGCAATAATATGGATCCAGAGAGCTGATGTGATGACGGAAGGTAGCCATAGGAACTCAGGTGGGCGGTAGGATCATCTAGAAGTCTAAGTTAATAATATTGTGGTACACTCACTCTCACATACATTCATTCAATCTCTCCAACTCACAATTACACAAACTGTATATCTTCCAGGAGTATGCCTGGTGTGTTTACCAGCGCGCGGTGTGAGTCACGCGGCCGGGAAGAGATGCACTGTCACCGGATACGGATACATGGCGGAGAGTAAGTTTTTTGAGAGTTGACATTTTTAGACTCGCGTGACAATGCAATAATATGGTAAAAATAAAATCATCAAATCTAATGTACTAAAAACCAAAAAATAATAAAATAGATACAGTCGTGGGAAGTATAGAACTGTTGGGCACGTCAATTGACTACAATCGTTGATTAAAATGTTAATTATAGTGTAACATTACAAAACAAACGATTTTTATTTTCTAGTTTTTAGTTTGATAAAAATTGTTATCAGTCATTTGGTAGCGGCGGCCATCTTGAATTTATAATGATAATGAATAAACATAATTGTATTGTCACTAAAATCCAAAGTGTATACAAAATTTCAGATTAATCGGTTGACAGGAAGGGGGTGAAATTTGAATTACTAAATTTGACGGAAGAATAAATAATAAAACAAACGGGGTGAGCTAAATAAAACCGTTTATCAAGAAAGATTCGTCGAGCTTGGGTTCGTTTTATTTGTCTTAGCTACAATTACTGTTACGTGATATCCAGGATCTTGAAAGCTTGTAGTTAAAGTATTTCTTTAAAATTTCCTATTTATATTTCCAATCGTTATTCCCAGCGGGTCCGATCCCCCTGCGTGTCCGCGAGGCCGAGATCCCGATAGTGAGCGACGCGGAGTGTATCCGCAAGGTGAACGCGGTCACAGAGAAGATCTTCATCCTGCCCGCCAGCTCCTTCTGCGCTGGAGGGGAGGAAGGAAACGATGCTTGTCAGGTAATACACAGAATTTAGATATGACTCTTCTTTCACTACACCTTATCCCATTTAGATGTGGTCGGCGCAATATGTCTTCTCTCTCCATTCCTTTCTATCTTTACATATATCATCTGTCACACCACAAACCATCATATCCTTCACTTCATTTCACTGCTTTACGCTCCGCTCACGTTATGCGCTCACAATGAGAGCGAGTGAGAGTCACTTGTTATGTCTGTCTCTCTCGCTCTTAGGCGGGCTAACCATGCCCGAGTCGTTGTCACGTAAAACTTTCGCCCGTATACCGACTTTACAGGCAACCAATTTTTTTAATATTACCTTGCACTGGATGTAACTATGTATAATCAGGTGGAATTTTGCGAGTTCAATTTGACAAACTTCCCGGTTTCCGATTGAGGTGACATTTTGCACGTCAGATGTATATCGCGTGACAATGCAATAATATGAAAATGGCGCTGATCAGTGGGGCTATTACAGGATGCGTCGTTTATCGTAATCGTCTATTTTCACATCAAATGACGTCATTTTTCATAAAATTGGTATTACGGAAAAACTTTAATAATTTTACCATTTATTGTAAAACGAAGTACACATTAGATGAAAAAATGTTCCTGAAAATGCATGAACCATACACATATTTTATGACACATAATGATTTTTAATAATTATGTACATATTTAGATTAATGACAATTGCGGCTCAGTCACATCATACAAACATGTATCACCATTGGTGAGTATTGGTGACATGTAGCATCTATCTATTGACAACATTCTTGTCAGTTCTATGACGGTTAGCTATGAGTATTCGGTGAAAGGATTATCCCGGAGCTTTCAATGGCTATTGAACAATGGTCAAGTATGCTATTTTTTATGTGATATATACTTTCCTCCCCATGCAAACGATGTTATGCGAGCCAACTCATCATTATCACTACATACTACAAAGTAAAGTCGCTTCTCGCTGCCTATCTCTGTATTTGTACAAATATTTAAAACGTAACGGATATTAACGCAGGTTCAAGAAGATTCTGTCTATTATTATTATTAGCAGTTAATAATAAGTTTCACAAAATGTATCCAGAGTATCACACTTATTTTGATAACTTTCATTATAGAATAAAAAAAACCCGATATACTATAATAGTATTTATCTGTAATTATCTGTAATATAATCTAATAATCCATTGGAGGCAACATTTGATGGTATCTTGTTATGTTCCTAATTCCTAATTGGGTAGAGTTTCATGAGCGACAGTGACCACTTACCATCATGTGGGCGGTCAGCTCGTCCGTCTTAGTTAAAAATCTATTTTTGTACGCTAGTGTATCATCAGCTTTAGTAAATTTCTAATTGACAACTTCAAACGTAAAGATAAACAAGTTGCACCATATGGGTATGCCTGTAAAAAAAGTTATAAAAAATTGTGATCGGTCGTTTTTGTTTATTGGTCTAAAATGATCTACTTTATCAATCTTGCAAAGAGCTAAATTATTATTTCCCAAATTTAAATTATAAAAACATTACTTGATAACTCTTATTTTTTCTAGGTGGAAAACAATTTTTTTGCTTGAAGTGAATGAGATGATGTAAACAGAGAAACGAAAGTAATTTTGAAATGGATGGAAATAAATTTGAATTAAAAAAATATATAGTTTACAAACAGACACTAATATTTTATTCACAATAATGATTTTTTTTGAGACAAGTCACAGAGATGACATTTCGTAACAATTTTGTTTAAAATGCATCACAAAAACACCGTATCGTAAACAAAATAGAGATGTTCCAAGTATCTGGTAACTTTTCAACGTTACGTTACGGCCGAATATCGTGCAGTAGACCCACTTGTTAGTAAGTGGTTACCAGTACTCATGGATACTTTACTTTCAAGAGACACTGAAATTGTTGACCAATTTCAAATACACTTTAGACCTCTTCTCAAACCTTATTGATGGACAAAATATATTGCTCGAGGAACGCTAAAGCGGAGACAGGGAAGCCCAGTTAAAAGCGACATAACGTTTTCCAAAAAAGTTCTTACTAAACGAAACGTAGATTACCGCGTAAGATTCGAATAAAAATGACGAGTTTCACCTCGCGTAGTACTAGTGGGAAGCTAGTCATAAGAGGAAGATAAAAGGATCATCTTTAAAAATCTTCGGAGCATTCCTCATGCAAAAGACGATAAAAGAGAGATCTGCAAAAGCTTTACGTTAATTTATATTAAAATTATCACCTAAATGTAGTTGGAAAGATACCAAAAATAAATAACAACGAATACTTCAATAATTAAATTCAAACTTCTTAAGGTAACCTATGCAAGCCATATTTGAACTGCACGCCACTGTTTCGGAATTCGGAACACTGAATTTTTTGTTTTCGGTCAAATAACTATTCCTTACATCTCTATTTCACAATGTCATTTATTGACGTTTGTCACAAAAACAATATATATCCTAAACAAAATCAAAGTGTTTGTTTGTATATCAAAATAATAATGTTTAAAAATTTATTGTTTTAAGAACTTAGGACTAAATCGCAATTAGTAATATTTGAGAATAATATTGAACTGCCTATTGCATATCACAATATATTCCAAACTCAGTAAAATGTAAAGAAAAATAAAAAATAGAATCATTTTGCCAATTTACTATAGACTCTTAAAAGTCCATACTAGGTATGAAGAAAAAATTAAATTGATTGCTTTCACAAAATTGTGTTTCAAATAAAACCAAATGAAAAAAATACCACGAGTGAATCCCAAGAAAAACAAAGCATAAAAACAATTTTTTAGAGTTAAAATATTCAAAATAATAAACCTTACAGTCTCTGTAACAGTGTTGGCAATTGGCATTAATCGATTGATTTTTCAATCGAACTTAAGGAATATCACTAGAGGGGTCTTTTTAAAAAAAGGTCTGTCGGACAAATTAAAGTATAATTTGTTGATGGCTTGATGTTTTGGGACGGGGTACGGAACCTGGAATTACTCGTGACCTGACCCTAACTTAACTGTTTTTCTAGCTCATTTGACGTATTGTCAATCAAAGTTTATTCAATTTACATGGAGCTAATATAAATTTGTTGAAATAAAATTGGAGTACCTAGCGGTCTTTGTAGTTTGTAAATTAAAATTAGCAGTTTTTAAAAGCAAGATGCTGTGAGTGTTGGTACGAATTTGAAGTCTCTGAATACTAGTAAAACGTATAATAGTATTTACTACAAATTGAACGTTTTAAGTGTAAAGATGAAAAACTATACATGTTGCTTTACGTTATAAATGTAATTAAAAAATTTATGACTTTTTGTTCTTTATTTGTTTTAATTTATGAAATAACAAAGTTAAGGTAATCATTTTTATATAACATCCATGTATCACGTTTTTTGTGTTCGGTATTCTCCTACACTCTTAACGGTCCTACCAGCTACTGTGACTTGCGAGATTTGCTGCCATCAACAGCCTGGCGCCTACCATAAAAGAGCTTATTGAATTTCTTTGAAGGACATATCATAGCGTGCGAGGTATATCGATGCTAAGAGTTCCTGAGAAAGCATTGCCTCCCAGTAGCCACCAAGTGCAACATTAACATGTTATTTTTCGGAATTGTAGTTTATTTTTGATTTTCCTTATTATAATACTTAACTTTCCAGTACCTAATGAAATGAACTCTTATTTTGTTTGTACCTATAACATTTTCAAAGTGATAAAAATCTAAGATAGTACAAAAACGTAACAATTTTGACTTTCTCGCTACAATAGTGAATTTTTGTTCACATAGTTTTCATAACATTAGATATTTAGGCACGATATCCGTTCTTTATTTCAACTTTGTAAACTTAAAAATCATTTAAGATACTCCGAAAGGTACCTTTTTCATTTGACGTTTATAAACGATAAACTCGGATAAACAAGTGACGAATTATTCATGATTAATATCCTAAAATTGTCTGTAATACCAATTTTAACTTGTTATTTTTTCGGTTTCGTTACCATGGAAATATTTAAAGGCTTAGAATACATTCTAAAATTTTTCGCATTGTGAAATATTTATATCAATCACCGTTAAATGACTAAAAATGCATTAAACACATTCTGTGTAACGATATTATGTATAGCAAGTGGTCTTCATGCAAAAACTCCAGAACTCTTCCAAATTGTCTCCAACTTATTTTCAAATTAGTGACGAACGTATTGTTATCAGTATCCAAAGATCGAAAGAAGATTATCTTGATGTTTTCATATTTTTTCTGCATTTTTTTAAAAAAATCTCCATTGTGTACTTAGCCTTACACAGACTAATCAAAATTATGACAATTAGTGGTCATGCGCAAAACCACGTTTCTTTCTAAGAAAATTCGTAATCGTAAACAAAATGTCAAAAAAATTTAGTTCATTTACGATAACGATACAAAGCTGTAATAGCCCCACTGATTATGGATTCGGAAGGTGGTCATAGGAACTCTTGTACTAAACAAGATAGAGCGGTCGTCATGTTGAACTTAGCTTGAACTTAAAACGTTTTCTTTAAAATAAATGACTTATTTTGGTAGTGTCTTGTTACTATTTTAACACTCCAATACATACACTGACCGGACCATCAATCTTTCAGGGTGACGGCGGAGGTCCACTAGTGTGTCAAGACGACGGTTTCTACGAGCTAGCTGGTCTCGTGTCGTGGGGCTTCGGTTGCGGGCGGCGGGATGTCCCCGGGGTCTACGTGAAGGTCTCAGCCTTCATAGGGTGGATCAACCAGATCATATCCGTTAACAATAATAACAACAACATAGACTGACCGCTGATGGTATGATGCTGGATTGTTAGATTTTAAATGACACAAATATGAATTGAAAAATAACATTAATGAGTTTTTTAAAGCACTGTAATATGTATTATTAGCCTCATTAGTGCATGCTCATTTTTACAGCACTTATTACTTTCAATAACAAACATTCACAAATCACTAACTTCGTAAATTGTCGTGCGAATGTAGTATCTATGGTTGATATGCATGCACTATTGAGGCTGATTTTACATCAAAATTGATTAAGTATGCAAAAAATATTGCTCAATACCATTAAAATTTTCAATTTTCATGTATTTTCTTCAGGATAATCGAAATGTAAATACGCACAAAACTTCTTCTTGTATAAAAATATAAGATAAGTTAAAGATAAAATAGTTAGTTTCTTGTCAGCTTTTATACTATTTTAGTATCGGTAGGTATTCTTATTCTGTTACTATTTATTGAAAAAAAAAACAATTTCATTCAGAACACGAGATTCCCGCCATGTTTTATTAAAAAAAAAAATTATAGGGCGAGAATTGAGAACCTTATTAAAATCAGATAAAATGTGACGTCATAAAACAGTAAAAATCCTTATTTATAAATCTATTGCATTTACTATTTATTTTAAGTAGTTTTATTCAATAGTACGTTTAAGTTATTTATTTTAGTCATTTATGAAATTTAGTTTAAGAACGAGAAAAACCAAACATTATTTATTTATTTATTATTGCAAACACGTAAAAAATCACAATCTATAATAAAACAAATCACTAAATCAATAATGAAATGAAATACTTTATTTTCAACATTGATGACGTACCTACTCATTCTTGTTGTCGTCAAAAGTTACAAGCTACCACCAGTTCGGCCCCAAATATAATTATTATAGCCACCGTCCAGAGAAGAACTGGCAAGAAACTCAGCGGGCATGTCTTTTTTTTTGTATAATGAGCCTTTTTTTTAAATATTTGTACAGTATTACACAAATCTATAAAACACTAAACTGAAACAAAAATAGAGAGAAAAAGCAATCAGATATTTGGTGCAAAATCATGACAAAATTGATTGAAGTTTTATTCATATTTTACGTGTTTGTTTTTCTATTTATTATGTATTGTAAAAGGCTATGGTTTTAGAGTTATTTATTAGCCATATTTTATTTATAAAACTGAAAATAAATGGCTTCAACACGCTTGATGTATTTTCTAATAATCTATTTTATTTAGATTATATTATTAGATCGAATTTCATAGATAAAAGTGTAATATTAAGTGATTTTGATTTTATTATTTGTTAACGAAAATTTAGCGAATATTCTCCTATTCTACGAAAATAATAACATTTTTATAAAAAAATTAAATGGACAGAGGTCTATTGAAATCTTTTCCGTTAAAAATACATATTTTTAAACACAGTACCAAAAGTACACGTTCGTTCTTTAAAAAAATTAGCATCATGAGATCTTTCATTTTTCGATCTTCTATCTGAATCATTCTAATCAGTACCTCAACTAGTTATGAAGGAACAAACATAAAAAAAATGTCGAATTGAATACTTCCTCCTTTTTGGAGATCAGTCAAAAAAAAAACAAAATAGAAGCATTAAAATGATTAGATTTTGATTCAAATGGAATTAACTTTCTTGAGTTAATTTCAGTAATACTTTGTAATATAAAATTATAAACGAATGTTTTGAAATCTTTTTTTTTTTAACTCCATGTTAACAAACGAGCTAACGGGCCACCTGATCGTAAGTGGTTACCGTCGCTCATGGACCTCTGCAATGTCATGGGTCACTGTCTCGCTACCTTTAAGGAATTTCCTTACGCCTCGTTTGAAGTTACATTCTAAAAATTATTGGACGTGTATACTTCTATAAAACAAGACTTAAGTAGACATACCATATTTAATGAAATCAAAATCACTTAATTACGACAAATATATGTATTTCATAGTCAATTTTAATTAGGTACTGTAAATTATTTTCTAAAATAAAAAGTTGTAAGAAAGATTTTTTTTATTTACCCATATTTTATTTTTAAATAATACAACAAACTCCTTAATATAGTTTATTTACTAACAAATATTACACTCGAATACAAACACTCAAATATTTTATATAAAGATATCTATCTAAGTTACATAGCAAACTGATTTATAGTTTATAATATAAGAAATCTAACATTACGTGATGTTGAAATACATAAAACCTTTACAAAATCCAGTAAAGAAATTGACTTCTAGTCATTACAACACTATACTGCAAAGAATGCAGTTTTTTAAAGAATCGGTCATATATCCGGCTCGAAGGACCAACGGGTCGCAAGTCACGTGACCGAGAATAGGAAGCGAGAAGATGGATTCAATACATCAAACTTTTGGAACGAAGTTCCTTATAGCGTGTTGTGAAAGGGGGCTAGACGGAAAAAACTCTTACGAAAAGTTGTCACGACACATTT
This sequence comes from Trilocha varians, assembly GCA_030269945.2. NCBI lineage: Eukaryota > Metazoa > Arthropoda > Insecta > Lepidoptera > Bombycidae > Trilocha > Trilocha varians. The sequence continues at coordinate 9,503,752 of AP028277.1, read as the reverse complement.
TTTGTTTTGGATGATTATCGCCAGATGGCGCTGTGATCAAAATCTTTTAAAACACGCACCTTATCGCACTTTACGTTACGAAAAAAAATTATAAGATATCTTTTAATCGAAAGGAACTTCGTTCTATTCGGGTGTCACATGACACCTCTCAAGTTTTTATTGTTTGTGTGGAATGATTTGAAATTACTATAGGTGATGTTATTTAGGTCTTTTTACATCTATAAATCGACGGCAGCAAAGAACAAACAGATATCTACAAAATCGTTAGTTTCCAGGAGAGCGTTTTTTGTGAGAAAGTTTGATGACTTTTACTATAAGAATGCCAGGTTTTTCAAATTTGGAATGTGTAAATAAAATAATGTTTCGCAGCAGATAGCGACATATTTTAAATAAATTATTGTTTTTTTTTTCGTATTACTGCAGATGTCTTTTTCTACATCGCATAGAAAAATAAATAAGATGAGTCAACTGCCATGTATCCGTTTCTACGTAAGACTTTTTCCTTAGAAAAGAAGTAAAAAGTGAAGAACGCATCCAGATCGCGAAATATAATTTCACACCATTTCCATCAACATCATACCAATCGAATAAAGAAGGTAAAGAACCTACAGCAAACGTTTTTTCTAACTGATATCTTTGTTTATACTAAGTGGCTTGCTAAATTGTACGACGCACACACGGTTATCCGGTAGATGTGCGGGTGTACTTCGTTTTTTTTCAAAAAAATAGTGTATATGTCTTTATTTACGCAACAAAAAACACATAAAAATACACTTTTTGTTTGAAAAAAAAATTTTACCAGATAAAATAAAGAATTCTGGATTCAAATATCCATAAAAGTTAAATTCGGCAAAATGCAGATGTCTTCTTGTTCTTTGCTGCCGTCGAAATGTATAGTATAACTAGGTGACCCGCGCAACTTCGTCTGCGTTACAAAGGGGTTCAAAAATTGTAGCCTATGTGTTATTCTGATGTATAAGCTATATTGTGGTAAAGTTTCATTTAAATCCATTCAGTAGTTTTTACGTGAAAGAGTAACAAACATACATTCATACATACATCCATACATACAATCTTTCGCCTTTATAATATTATTATGATTATGAGTATTGAAACTTAATGAGAACATTTAGTAGTTTTGATATATTGTAATTTCCATTTATTTAGGCGTTTATCAAGCGCGATTTGTTTGTAGATTATTTTCTATCCTATTTTGTGGTTTTAGTTTCGCAGAAATTAGACATAATTAGAAATTGTAGGGTTTTTTTTGCTCTAGTTTTGAACATCTAATATATATTATAAAGGCGAAAGTTTTGTAAGTTTGTATGTATGGATGTTTGTTACTCTTTCACGTAAAAACTACTGAATGGATTTGAATGAAACTTTACCACAATATAGCTTATACATCAGAATAACACATAGGCTACAATTTTTGAGGTTTCTAAGGTCGTAAAAAATATTTTTTTTGCGGTATAATAGTACTATACTATAGACGTCGCGAACTAGACGGGCTAGACGGGACGAACCTGAAGTCCACGCGAACGAAGTCGCGGGCAAAAGCTAGTAATACATATAGAATTGATATTAAAGTTATATTACAGTAGAAAAGTTAAAATCTAAATAGGAATAAAGCTAATACCGAAGACGTTTAGTAGTTTATTTGCTAAATAAAGATAATGTATGCCTAATTTAAAAATTTACAAGAGGAAATGTATTTTGACGTAAATAAAATCCCATAATAACTTCTAAAATATTATATGACGACGGATCCTACGTATACAACTGTGGGATCAGTGATATTAGGCCGTTGGGAGATCTCGTTGCGGGCGAGGTAGCGTATGGTGGTCAGGTCCAAGCCCGCTGTAGTAGATTTCAGATGTTCTATAATATATGTGGCCGAACGTTGCAAATGTTAATACCGGGATTCAGGATCGAGCCACACAACCAACAAAATGACAAAAAAAAAAAAAAAATTGTCTTAAGATTGCTTAATCTTTATATCCTGAGTATTTTAAAATAAAATTCTAATTATTTTCAGAGATAAAAACTAAAGAGTTACTAAATGTAAAACATTAAATCCTGTAAAATTCATCTCCTGTAAAATTGCGTTTTATTACAAAACGCAACACTAGCACACTCAGGAGCCATTGCAATCAAATCTAACAAGATTGTCATAAAAAAATCATACATTCCATCACCTCTTTAATCAAGTAGTGCTCAATTTGGGCTCCTGCTTTTGGCATTAAACAGACCAATTTTGACGCAGTTCTCAGTTGAGTGGATAGATGGCACTAAACAAAGGCCAATTTTGGTCGTTAGTAGTTATCAGTTTATGTGTCCATTTCTCTCCGAAAGTGGTTTCTTTATGAAAGAAGGTGCGGGCAGTTTCGATGGCTTTTTCATTGATGAGATGCGATCTTGATCTGAATTCTCTTTGTCACGATTTTCTAACTGTTGAGCGAAAAAAATGTTATTAAAACTCTAATTTTCATAAATGTCTAAAGAAATTATATCTATAAGTAGAAATAGGTATAGCTATGACATCTATTCATATACAGAGTGGATCTGTAAATTTGGACAATCTGACGTGGGGTGAATGATCTGTCGAAATACAACATAACACCAATTACATTTTAAGAATTGAATAACAAACATTTTTCATCATTGTATGGAAGTCCGCTACTATAGCCGTACGTTTTTTTCTATACAATTCCAGAAGAAAAGTTTAATCGATCCAAAAAATAAAATTGGTGTTATGTTGTATTCACCCCACGTCAGATTGTCCAAAGTTACAGATCCACCCTGTATGACATTATGTGAGGAGTGCCTCTTTTCATCAAAAGTATTCATCGAAATCGGTTCGTCAGAATTATTAAGTACATTTCAAAAAGTAACAATATTTTCATTGTGATAATTTTTTTATGGAAAAAAAAGGACATAATATTTTTTTTGATAAATTTTTTGACGTGACAACGTGTTATAAATTGGTTGGCCGCGGGTGACACTTCACTTCACTGCGTTACGCTCCGCTCACGTTATGCGCTCACAATGAGAGCGAGTGAGAGGCACGCGTGTCTGTCTCTCTCGCTCTTAGACGGGCTAACCATGCCCGAGTCGTTGTCACGTAAAACTTTCGCCCGTATACCGACTTTACAGGCAACCAATTTATATGGTTAAATAATTATATGTGTAATACCTTCTGTATGTGGTATATGTCTGTCTCGGAAGTGCTCTTGAGTAGCGGTTGCGTTTGTTTGGGCGGCGTCACTTCCGGCGTTTCTACATCCGGTGACTCGTCATCTAATACTATACACTCCTGTATGAGAAATTATTAACTTTATAATAATATATTGATAGCTGATAATTAAGGTTCTTAGTTGAGGGAAATTATTGGTTTGTGGTCGATAGATACCATATTGATATGTAGTATTGGTAATATACTATACCCCAATATGTGGGAGTTGAAATATTCACATTGAATGTCCTACGCCAAAATCCTAGAATCCAGCACGGAATTATATGGAACGACACGACGCGTTACGTATTACGGCATTCTTTTTTCTTCCGACGCCCCATTTTTACAAGCTTTATTAACTTGCACTGGATGTAACTATGGAAGTTCGGGTGGAATCTTGCGAGCTTAATTTGACAAACTTCCCGGTTTTCGATTGAGCTGACATTTTGCACGCAGATGTATATCGCGTGACAATGCAATAATATGACAAAATGGCGCTGATCTGATGATGGATTCGGAAGGTGGTCATAGGAATTCCTGTACTGAACAGGATAGGTCCGTCCTGTTGCACTCCACTGCTACATGATATCCAGGATCTTAAAAGCTGTGTTAAAAAAATAAACTAAACAGGGTGTAAACAGAGCACTCCCGAAAACGAAGACTGGTGGTAGTACAGTGATACCTGTCATGATAAGACAGGAAACGGGTCCATTCAGACGATTTTTTTTGCAAAAAGCTTAACATCCCGAGTATCACTAGTACTAGCCCAGCCTTCGTTTTCGGGAGTGGTGTTCATGCACCCTGTATACAGGAGTATCCGTCCGTACCTGTGTGATGTTCCTGTTGGCCCGGAAGCGGTCCAGTATCCGTTGTTGCGGCGAGGTGGCGGCCAGCGCGCGCGGGTAGCGGTACACCACGCGGGACGGAGTCTTACCTGAAACAACAAGTTAATATGCTAATTTCAAAAAATAATATCTTTAAAGAACCCAAGTGGGATGCGAAAGAACTGGTTTATTTAAAATTTACGTAAATAGTCAATTTTGTTTTAATAATGCCTATTATTATAATCCAAGATCCAGGGGAAGAGAGCTGTAGGTAGAAGGAGAACATCGTGGCTGAAGAACTTGCGTCTGTGGTTCAACAAAAGCACTCGTTCTTTGTTTCGCGCTGCTGTGTCAAAAGTACAGATCGCCTTAATGATCGCCGACCTTCGATAGAAGATGGCACAGGAAGAAGAAGATTATTATAATATCTACTGGTCTGTGTTTACGAGAATACTCTGTTCTAACACGGAATACTAAAAAAATGTATCGACGGCAGCAAAGAACAAGAAGACATCTGCATTTTGCCGAATTTAACTTTTTTGGATATTTGAATCCAGAATTCTTTATTTTATCTGGTAAATTTTTTTTTTCAAACAAAAAGTGTATTTTTATGTGTTTTTTGTTGCGTAAATAAAGACATATACACTATTTTTTTGAAAAAAAACGAAGTACACCCGCACATCTACCGGATAACCGTGTGTGCGTCGTACAATTTAGCAAGCCACTTAGTATAAACAAAGATATCAGTTAGAAAAAACGTTTGCTGTAGGTTCTTTACCTTCTTTATTCGATTGGTATGATGTTGATGGAAATGGTGTGAAATTATATTTCGCGATCTGGATGCGTTCTTCACTTTCTACTTCTTTTCTAAGGACGTAGAAACGAATACATGGCAGTAGTTGGCAAAAACTAACAAACCAATTTAAGTTCCAACCAATTGATTATAGGAACTCACCCGTAGGAGCATACACCCTGTACTCGTTGTCCAGACATCTCCTCTCCAAGTCTTCCTGTCTCTCTATCACGTCTCTTACTTCTCCCTCCAAAGAGAACACTTCTCTCTCCATCTCCTGCACGGTGGCGGAGTGTGTGAGTCGGTGCGAGAGAGAGAGTTGTATGAGAGTGTCGATGGTGGAAGCGAGATGGGAGATTGCGTTAGTTGTTGACGTTTTGTCGTTCTGTTGAAATTGAAACATACATGAAGAACTTCTAGAAATCAGTTAATATTTGTGTAAATTAAATATGGCGAAGTTTTTTTAGCTTTTTAGAACAAACTAGAAAAATGTATTCAAAAAATTATCTACCTATTATAATTACATAAAAAAAATGAAATAATGATATAAACATTAAAAATATATTTTACCTGTATTTTGTGCAACACATTGTCCATGATAGTAGCGTTATCATTCACTACACGTTGTAGAACTGAGTCCGTTCTGTCCGTCAACATTTTACAAGTCTCACCGTCCGTTGTTATAATATTATCAACTTCTTGCTGTAACAAACAACTAAAATGAGTAAATTGAAATAAAATACTTTATTTACAACATTGATGTTATACAACAAATAATATTTTTATTACAAAAATGAATGAACTTCCATTTCTTAAGCATAGCACAAAAACTACCTGTCAGCTCTTTATCAAATTTATATGATATAATGCTCAAAATGTCGGCTTTCTAATAAAAAAAAAGAAACATCGAAATCGAAAAATATTTAAAATAAAAAAGAAATACACGTAAAAACGCATAGCAAATCGTCAAATTTTGTCCGTTAAAAATACACATTTTTAAACACAGATCCAAAAGTACTTGTTTGATCTTTAAAAAATAACAATGGGTTGTGTGTCCGATAAAAGGTAATGGTTAAGTTCAGCCATTAATTACCTTTTATCGGACACTAGAATTATTCAAATCGGTTAGGGTGAACCTAACTAAAGTCGAGAAACAAACATTAAAAAAAAAGCATACAGACGAATTGAGTTCCTTAGACCTTTTTGGAAGTTGGTCAATCTAATATATAAAATTGTCGTGTCACGGTGTTCGAACTTGAACTCCTCCGAAACGGCTCGACCGATTTTGATGAAATTTTTTGTGCTTATCCGGTACCTATGAGAATCGGCCAACATCTATTTTTCATCCCCTAAATGTTAGGGGTAGTCCACCCCTAATTTTTTTTTTCGGCGCAGAAGAAGTTGCGCGAGTCAGCTAGTAAAGTATAAATAAATGAAATAAAATGAGTATATTACCTCTAGTTGTTGCTTGGCTTGTTGTAGCGCGGCGAGTAGTTGGTGGTTGATGTGTTCTACTACTTCCACCACGTTTTTACTGAACACTTCCATTTCCGTGCTAATGGCGCTGCTTCCTGTTATACAAAATATTACATTAACATAAACTATCAAACGAATCGTCATGAACGAACGCTTACCATCAGGTGGGTTGTAAGTTAGTTTACCTTAAAAGATATATTTCATATTCGTTGAATTATCATAACTATAGTCTCTGGTGTTATTTTTTGTCTATGAATATCGAAGCGGAAGCCGGTATGAATGGAGTTCTATAGAGCGAAGATCAAATCTCTTCTCTCATCCAAATGCAACTAACTTCTCAGTCAAAAACCTTGAATTTTTTTATTTTTAAACTATAACCTACGCAACTTCGTCTGCGTCACAAAGGAAAACAATATATCCTATAGCCTTCCTTGATAAATGAACTTTTCAAAACTGAAAAATTTTGAAAGTAATTTCGGAGCCTATTCGAGACAAACAAACAATCAAATCTTTCTTCTTTATCTTAATATATATAAATCTCGTGTCACAATGTTTGTCCTCAATAGACTCCTAAACCATTTAACCGATTATAATAAAATTTGCACACCATGTGCAATTCGATCCAACTTGAGAAATAGGATACCTTAGATCAAGGTCTGATGATGGAGCTGTAAGGTGGCCACAGGAACTCCGTCAATAAGCAAGATAACCTCATCGTGTTCAGGCTCTAATGAAGCGTTCTGATGAGTACTTTTAGAAAATTTCCGGGAACGATTACTATGCGACGCAGACGAAGTTGCGCGGGTCAGCTAGTATTAGTATAGATTAGCGAAAACATCTGAAATATTCGCATTGATACGAATACCCAATAGTAATACAGCTGTACTGACCTTCCTCAAACTCCTTTCCGTAACTCTTAAAGATATTGTCATCTTCGCTAACGGTGCTGTCACAGTGCGAGATATATTCCTCAGTTTGTTGCAAAGCGACGGACGTAGCTTGTAGCTGTGCGTTCTGCAGTTCCATGTAGCGAGATATTCTGTCTTCTAACACTGATCTCTCTTTTTCTATATCTGTGTAAAAAAGTACAGGGTGTTGAAAAGTGACGTTGGAATTTTTAAAACGGTACAGTTGAAGTTAATTGTGGTGTGTATGAGCTGTGAAATAATACAGGGTGGATTTTACTGTGAACTATTTGTTTTTGAAATCGATTGATATTAGCTGCACAAACACCATACGATATTGTAAAAAAACCAAGCTGTATTCATTTGTATATTCATATAGAGATATAGTTGTGATAATCTTTGGACCTACTCAACCGATTTTGATAATTATTTTACTAACACCAAAAAACACGCAGAACAGTCCACTTATCACTTGGGAAGCTACATTTCATAAGTTCAATAAGCTTTACAGGGTGGATCAGTAACTTTGTGTGGGTAAGTACGAAATAAAGTTTAACTAATTCAAAAAATAAAAGTAGTATTTGAAAGAAAGACAGAAAGTAAATTTATTCCACACACACACAAAGAGGACACAAAATCTAAACTATTAATGTGGCGACCAATAATAACGCGCGAGATCCTGAATCGCGGTTACGACATTTGCAGAAATTTTCGCATATATACGATATCTGAAATCTACTACAGTGGGCTTCGGCCTGACCACCATACACTACCTCACCCGCAAGGAGATCTCCCTTTGGCCACTAACACTAAAACATCCACAATTAACACATTTATTTCGACATTCACCCTTTTTTACTAAATTAAAATAATTTGATAAAAAATCCTCCCTTTGTTGGCAAAAGAAATCGTTTTAGCGGCCATACCTTGCATCTTAGCCGCCAACTTCCTCTCCAAAGCATTCTTCTCACTCTCCACGTGTCTCGCCAGTCTCTCTTCTAACAATCTCCTCTCCTGCTCCGCCCACTCGTCTAGACGTATCGCCGTCTCTTTCCTTTCTGCTTCTATGTCTAATAACTGCTTTGAGAGACGCTGCTCGATATTTGATTTCTCCTTTTCGAATTCCTGTGTTTTTTAATAAGTTTACATGAAAATTGTTATTATTAATATTTAGTTTTAATAATTACTTTTATGTCGATGTGCCGTCGCGCCGATGTCGGGCTTCGGAAAGCCCGCCGACCGAGAGAGCCGGTGGCCGTATCGCCGGCGGCCGCCGGGTCGGCGTCCGGGGGCGGCGCGACGGGAAAGAGTGCCGATGACGTAACGCGTCGCGTCGTCCCTCATAACCTCGTGCTGGGTTCTGGCCTCGGCCGGGGTTCGGACGCTGAGTGTGAGCGGTTGGAGGTTTTAGTGCGGTTCAACTCCCGGACCCGGTAATTTCCTCTAACTAAAAAAAAAAGGCCCTTCCTCTCACATTGCAACAGTAACTGCTTGCAATCAGACGGTCCGCTGGCTCCAATTATAAAAACCTTCCTATAATGTTGCGGGGCCCAAGACAAGTTATCTTTCCTGTGCTTTACTGCTCAGAGTCATTATGATGGCCGCTATGGGAGTGATAGATGGGGAAATACTCGAATCTCTAATAGTATTAATACGTCTAAATCTAGTTACTAACCTGTATACAAGCTTGTATAACAAGTTGCGTCTGATTGGCCTGCTCCCGGGCCGCGTTTCGTCGCGTGGCGTGTAAAACGCTGCGTTTAGTACGCGCGTCCCGACCGCGCGCAGTAAACGCGGCGTGCGCACGCTGCAGTGACGTCACGCGCTCTGATGCTCCCAGGTACTGCGGATAATTGTGGATATTATTTATATGAGTGTTTAGTAGATCATGTTAAACGAATGATCAGTTTAAAATTAAGAGAAGACTTAAGAAAATTTGATTTGTGTGAAGGAAAGCTATGCTGCCGTAATATAACTAAAATATTTTTTTTTCTAATATGCTATGTATACGGAGAGCTGCATTTTTGAAATCTTTGATAGTTACTGAAATTTAATTTTTATCATTAATTTATCATAATTTTTATCATTAACCACTCAACTGGGATCGGCAACCAAATTGGCTTGTTTACTTTTGCCAAGTCTGTGGCAGGAGCCAAAATTGAGCACAGTTCTAAAACTTGTTTTGTTTACATTTTTTAATCGTCTCATATTTTACGGAGATGATATATTTTCGCTGAAAATGCAATACAGCGTCATTTAGTAATCAAGATTTACAAAAATATAAGGTTTAATTAAAAATCAAATTTAAAATCATTGGAAAAAAAATGTTTTTAAAAAGACGCTCAAACACGGTATTGATTCCGAACGAAGTCCACAGTTTCGCCATCTAGCGAATAGTGACGTTCCCAGTTGAGTGGTTAATTAACTTAGTTTTAAAGTTTGGCTGCAGTTTTTGATAGCATACATAAAAACTTTTAATGTCATAGAAGTATAATAGTCATACCACGGACGTTACGACGTATGACAGGTGATGTCATCAAAATAAAGGTACGAAGGGAGAAAACAACACTGAACTCATTTAAATAGTTTTATTATGTTATTTGGTGCTACTTTTATGCTATAACTGTTTAGTTATATGTACTTGAAGTATTAGCCTTAAAAGTTAAGAAAATAAATAATAAAATTTAATTGTGATCGTATTATTTTATTTAACTTAAAGTTAATTGTTTGTTTTTTATTTACAATCGTCTACTGAACTATTAGTCCATTGAAAAGATACATTTAAAGTAAAAATCATTTCAACCCCTTTTTTCAAGATGGCGGCTGTGGGACAAGGGAGGCAATCTCAAAAACTTGGTTGTAGCTTTACACAGCAAAAAATATAATTCTTCCTCCAAAACAAACAAGGTTACTGAACTGAACTAAACTGAACTGAACTTTGATTAATGAACAATTAATTCAAAAAAAAATCCTAGTGATAAAAATATTTTTTTTCTTTAGTACTAAACTTTAATTCTATTGTTATTATAACTTTTAAAATTAAGGTTTAATTAAATTAATTAAAATTTAAGGTTTAATTAATTTTAATTAATTTGCAAATGCAAAGTTCAAAAATAGACATTTACAACATCCCTAGTGTGTGGCATTTTACAGAAAGTCTCTTAATTTTCTTAGCTCTAAGTTAAATATGTATTATCCATCAGACTGCGACAATGTTGAATTAGATCTAGTCCTCGTCCATTTCTTCTGAGCACCGTCACAAGGGGCTGTCCATATCTTGTAATCACTCTCTACGGATTGCTCCTTAGCTTTCATCACGCTATTGAACACATCCCTCTGAATCTTCAACAGAGCAACCTCGGGCAAATCCTTGCTCATCTCGTACATAGCATCAAAGAACGACTTTAAAGCATCATTATGAGTTTTTTTTTTCAGTGTGTCTCTCTCATCAATTTCCAGATACTCTATTACTTCACTGGATCTTCTTTTCATCGGTTTTTCTCTTTTGAATCGTTTCTGTATGTCTATGGTTTCATCGTGATCCGATTTCTCTGTGTCCGGCATTTCCAGTATAGTGATGTAGTTTCCGGAGCTGTCTCGGTTTGTCATGAAAGGTGTGATGAAGTCCATGTGCTTGTAGTATTTCCATGTTTTCTCTTGTCTTGGTCTGGTGCGGGTGAGAGCTTGACGGTGACCGTCACGGAGTTTCTTCCATATTGTTTTTGCTTCTCGGACTGAAAGTTTAATTTAGAATTAAAAGATTTTGAAACAAAGGGTATTAAAAAAAGATTGTTAACAAGAAGTCATCATTGTTTGGCAATTTATTAAAGTACTTTCAGTCTTGTTTTTTTCTAGTACACTTCATTCCGTACATTCTTTTGTAAAATTACTAAACTACAGTTTAGATCAAAGAAAACTTTATTTAAAACTGTAAAACAACAATTACAAACTTTTAAAACACTTCATTTACATCACTTCAATGCTAGATTAAAAGTAAACAGAAATAATAATTTACGTAATGAATTTAATTTTCCCGCCAAATTTCAACAATTTCAAGGTTAAGACAAGCTGTACTATATCACCATATTGCTACGTAACTATACATTACTGTATTTTACTTAATATTTCATACTATTACAGTACAGTATTCTACTCACCATCAGATAAACCGCATTCTTTAACGATATCTTCCCAAGCTGCGACCCGTATATCCGGCATTTTGTACTCGTCACACGTATTATCCCACAAACACGTGTAATTCTTTACGCATTCGATAAAATATTCGAGGTTTTCCATTTTAAAATTAAATTATAAAAACTAAAGTTTATAAATGTGCGTCAAATGCTATAAACCGTAAACGAAGCTGTAAAACAGCACGTAGCACGCTTTGTTTGACATTGACAGTTTCCGTTACGTCAACTGTCAAATTTGAATTGTCACTTTTTTGTTTTTTAGATGGCAGAAGAATTAATAACTTATAGCCTAAAACGAAAAACGCTTAATTGTGCTAAGAATTTTTCAATGCCCGTTTCTTAGTGTACACGGTAGGGCACGCAACATTTTATACCGTTGCGTTGCGACCCGCCTAAGTTTTTTAATAAAATAATGAGTCGAAATATAAAATCTATTCTGTGCCATTGTGATGAAAACGTTACAAAACTATGAAATTCAGCACGGTGTTATACTGGGCGGCACGGCGCGTTACGCACTATGTATTTTTTCCATCATCCACCTTAAACAAGCATATAATTTTTTTAAAAATTAACTTACCCATTGCTCCACAAACTTAGCAACATGCCCTTTAAGATCCATATCATTTGCCACTCTCAGTGTTCGGTCACCGTTCACTAACAGCGAGTCACCAACACCTCGGACAGCTGTATGGTGATTGTTGACCATCGAGCTGAGTTCACTGCGGTGCTGGTCAGTCATGGTGACCAGAGATGACTGAGATTCTGATGATAGGGTTCTTATCTGTTGAAAATTTGAAGATTTAAGTCCATTGGTGAAATAACTGTCATAGCTTTTATTGGGTGAGCCTATTTTAATTATTCTTTTTTGTCCTTTAATTTTTTTTGTAATATATTTTTGTTATATTAACTGTTGTAATTATTGAAGAAAAATGAACAAGTAACAAAACAAAAAGTTGTGAGATCTTAAACAAATGAGAAGGTATTTTTTTAAATTGTAACACACAGATTTTAAAATGTGTCACTTTTCTTGAAATTTATTGAAAATAAAAGCTAGTGTTAGTGTGAAATAATTTAAACATACCTCAGTATAAGTCTTCTCAACCATTCCCATAAGATCTTCCAGTTTTTGTTTCGATTCTTCTTGTGTACGAGTGTTGTTCTCGGTGTAATCATCTGTGAATTTCAACTTATTTAAAGATTTTGTAACAAATTAGAATAAAAAAACTTGAGAGGTGTCATGGGACACCCGAATAAAACGAATTTCCTTTCGATTAAAAGATATCTTATAAAAAATATTTCCTTTCGTAACGCGCGATAAGGAACGTGTTTTAAAAGATTTTGATCACAGCGCCATCTAGCGATAATCATCTAAGACAAAAAAAGTGTCTTGGTAACATTTCGGAAGAACTTTTTCCGTCTAGCCCCCTTTCAAACGCGCGATAAGGAACTTCATTCCAAAAAGTTTACATTAGACCTAAAAACACAATTTGACTATTGGCTTTGTTAATCATAATCTAGGTCTAGGTCGAAAAAAACTGGGGACTTATAGAAATAAAAAAAAATAGGTTTTTCAAGCTTTAAACGAGGTTTAAGAAAAGTCCTGTATTAGTAGGTGATAAAGGCCTTCCATTGCCCTGGCATTGCAGACGTTCATGAGCTACAACGACCGCTTATTATCAGGTGGGCCATAACCTAGTTTATCTATCTTGAAACAAAAATAGGTCAGTTAATAGGTCAATTATACTACTAGCCGCCGCTCGCGACGTCGTCTGCGTAAACTCTATAACCCATTTTTTTCTTCATCTCTTTTTTCGCAATAAAAGGTAGCCTTCTTCTCAGGGTCTAAAGATTGTCTGTGCCAAATTTCATCAAAATCGGTTGAGAGGTTAAAGCAGGAAAGCGTAACAGACAGACAGAGTTACTTTCGCATTTATAATATTAGTATAGATTTGTACAACTTACTGATAGCATCGTCAAGAGTCTTAAGAGCAGCGGTAACATTCTCGACGTAGTTCCCGACCCCCGCGGACAGGTGTTCCCGCTGCTGTGACGATTGTTCACGAAACGACTTCGTTACTTCTAGATTCACTGTTTCTAGTTGTCTGTAATATAGAATTATTGTAAAATAATGCAGTCTTATACAGGGTGGACTGTAGAAATGTCTCTTGAAATACAGGGTGTGATTTTATCCCGTGTAAGTTGTAATGCTTTTTTAAAGATAAAATAGTGTTTCTTTTGGGCAAAAATCGGTGAAATAATAATTTGTAATAGTTTCTCTGGAGGTGACATATAAAAATTCCACCCTGTATAATTATATTGTTGAGTCAGTGTTTGTGTGTATTGCGATGTTGCAGTACTGTAACGTTACTTACTTCCTTATGTCAACGCTGTCGTGTAGACAAGCGACGTGCGTGGTCGCTACATCGACAGTGGCTAACAGCTGCGTGGCTTGTTGAGTCAGTGTTTGTTCCGTGTCGCGATGTTTCAGAACGAGATGCTGTTGCTCTTCGTATTGTTGTTTTGTCGTGTTTAATACCTGCATAATATAAAATATAATATAGAAATCTTCGAATGTATACGACATCTGATATCTACAACAGTGGGCTTCGGCCTGACCACCATACACTACCTCGCCCGAAAGGAGATTTCCCTTTGGCCATAAGTCCACTGTATCCACAATAATAATCGTTTTTTTTTTATATTTCATGTTTTGTATAATATTGTTAAAATACATTTAAACAAATGCTCATTATATTCTTGCCAGTTCTCAGGACGGTGGCTATAATTATTATTTTTGTTTTAACTTATGACGTCAACAAGAATGAGCATATCATCAATGTTGAAAACAAAGTATTTCATTTCATTTCAATAATAACTAATATCTATCAACAAAACAAGTTCAAAAACCTACATTAACAGTATCTGTCAGTCTGGCGCTAGTCTTGTTCAGTTTATTCTTGGTCTCGTTGAGCTCTGCATCTCTTCTCTGCAGCTGTTGGTTGAGATCACTGAACACATTGCTCATTTTATCTCTCTCTTCCTCCATGGCTCTCTTCTTTAGTAATAACTCTTGTATCTCTTTCTTTTGTTCTTCTTGTTTTAGAGTTATTTCGGCGAAAGTCTCGCTTGCTAGGTATACACCTGGAAGATAATGTTTTGTTAGTAAAAGTGTGAATTAAATTGATATGTTTGCTTGGAATTTTAAATCCTAAATCTTTTGACAACAAAGGTTCCATCTTATTTCGACAAGTCATTCATCTCACTTCAGTTCGAGATCCACCCCTTTAAAATATTTTTATTTAAAATCTCTGATAGTCTTTGTATATTTGATATTAGTTTAAGACAAACTTTTACCAATTGTCATTACAAACAAGATTAACAATGTTTTCGATTGGATTGGCAGGTAAACAAGCAAACAGCTCATTTGATGGGAAGCAGTTACCTCTGCGCATAGACCCCTGCTTTAAAGGCAATTAGCTAGACCAAATTTGTACTTACCATTTTTATCCCTTGCAGCTTGCAAATCCCTCTTGAGTCTATCAATTTCTTCGGCATATTCTTTTAATATAGCCTTTTTAGTCATCTTCTGATTAATCTCTGGTTTATTCTGGATGTTCTTAGCTCTGTGGGCATATTCTAGAGTGCTCATGGTTTCCTCAAGGTCCTTATGTCCGGGCGAGATGGTCGCTATGATGGACGTCTTAGTTCTACCACCGAGGGACTCTTGAAGGATTCTTGTCAGTTTTGATTCTCTGGAAAGAGGTTTTTGAATGTGATTGATAGGAGAAGAATTAGTAATAGAAAATTTAATGAATTTTTAACTCACTCAACTCAGACTTTTTGTGTTTTAAGCTAATACAAGTAAAACGAGCCCAAACACGACGGCTTGATCTCGTTTAGCACAAGAATTCCTATGACCACCTTTCAAATCCATCATCAGATCAGCGCCATTTTGTCACATTATTACATTGTCACGCGATATACATCTGCGTGCAAAATGGCAGCTCAATCGGAAAACTGCAAGTTTCCCAAATTGAACTCGCAAGATTCCACCTGAACTTACATAGTTATATCCAGTAATACCTGTAGGGCACGTGCGGATGCCGCTCGACCAGCGCCGTGATGACGCGGCCCAGCGTCAACAAGGACTGGTTGATGTTGACGCACTCCCTGGCGCGCTCCCTCTTGGCGGGGTTGTCGGAGCCGGCCTTGCTGATGTTCTCGGAGCCGGCGAGGTCCACCAGGTTGAGTTTGCCTATCTTGACGAGCTCCTCGCCTTCCGGGCTGTTCTCTTTCATGTGGACCACGATAGTGAACACTGTGTGGGAGCGACTGGAATGTGAAGTGTGGTTAAGTCTTTTTTTCATTGTCTATCTTGTGACTATCTTCAAGACTCTTATTTTCAAAGTAATCTTAACTTTAAAAATCAGTGTCTTTTTATTGCTATGTAGGCAGTTGAGCCAACAGGTCATGTGATCGTAAGTGACTACCGTCGCTTATGATTTTTATGGCCTAAGATTCTGAACACTGTGGAACGACTGTAATAGATTGTTAAACTAAAGCAATGTTCTGTAAAGGTCTACCATGGACATTTAATTAGTGTGCCTCGGAAAAAAATATTATGTTATAAACTTATTTTCGGTGTTAGACAGATGAAGTTGTAGGATTCAGTCAATATATATTTTATTTGTACCTAAAAAATTATTACTGTAACATAATAGTTTAAATTTTGAACAACTTTTAAAGGTCTGAGGTTTTTTTTTTATTTTATTTATTATTTGTTTACACATGAAAGAGAAGAGAGAAAAGAGAAGTACATTTTCTAACAATACCGTAACATCACTTTCGTTTTACAAAACCATTATACAAATAATATATTTCCAGTGGCCCTCACACTGGGCCTGGCCTGTATCATGAAGACCTATTTTATTTTATTAATGTTGAAATAATTTATAACGGAAAATAAAAAGCTAAGAGTAGTATGAAATGTTAATTTTCAAAGAATAGAGTGTTATAATGTACCTGGACTGTGCGTTCATGAGCGTTGAAGCGACTCGTTTTCTCTCTTGTCCTTGCGCCATTATTTTATACACTTCTTTCTTGTTATACACCTATAGGAAAATACACAAGGAAATAATTAATAACATTTCTAATTTTCTTATTGGAACGAAGTTCCTTATCGCGCGTTGTGAAAGGGGGCTAGACGGAAATAATTCTTACGAAAAGTTGTCACGACACTTTTTTTGTTTTAGATGATTATCGCTAGATGGCGCTGTGATCAAAATCTTTTAAAACACGTTCCTTATCGCGCGTTACGTTAGGAAAAAAAAATTATAAGATATCTTTTAATCGAAAGGAACTTCGTTCTGTTCGGGTGTCCCATGACGCCTCTCAAGTTTTTTATTGTTTATAGACAGAAGTAGGATCAGTTAGAACAAAAATTAAAATTTTATGACATCACATAATCTTTCTTTATTTTATTTTATTCAAATGGGGTAGATATGTTATTCCACAGATTAGAAATGTTATTCCATAAGAAAAAACCACAAACTCACCGTAATCTCCTCCAGCCCATTGACAATATTAGATCCCTTCCTTGTGACATCTTCATAGATCCTCAGCTTTGAGTTGTCTTCCGAAGTAGCCAGCAGATCAAACAGCTCTTCATTGTACAGTTCCAGATATGACACGCGGACGGTGTATTCTGTGTTTGATATACGGAGCTCATCGAATAGTTGGCTGAGAGCTCGAGGTATTATACCGGCTAGAGGATCCTGGTGGATGGAGAAGTTGTTTGAATTTGGTCCAATAGTGTACAAGCATAAATGACACTTGAGCTATTGAGCAGGTGAGAAGAGAAATAAAGCAATAAGAACTCATCTGTATACATGTCAAATATCTTTCTTTAAACACTCGCGGTTATCTATATCACTTACACTATTACTAAACGAAAATAATCATGGAAAGAACCCGTTTAGTAATAGTGTAAGTGATGTCAAATATCACTAGATGACGAAAGAGTAAGTCTGGACTTAATTTGGAACAGTTTGACAAATCTGCTAAATAATTTTTTTTTTTAAATTTGGCCATGCTGTTTAAACATATTATACAATTTTGAGTGAAAATAGATAATCCCCATAAAACTGTAAACAATATCAAAATGTAGACAAAACTTAGTAACTAACCATTTCAGCTATCATATCATTACGGTGTCACATACTTGGCATGAACAAACAAACCAACTATGGTTCACAATTCACATTCCAAATGCGTCTAATATTGTACGAACCTTCTGCCAAGTAGTTTCATCGCCCGTGTTTTCCCCAACCATGGTGTGAGTCTTGCCTGTGCCTGTCTGCCCGTAAGCAAACACTGTGCAGTTGTAGCCAGCCAGCACCTCTTCGATGAGGGGGCTGACCACCTCCTGGTAAACTTCCACCTGGAGAAACGAATTTTTGAAGCAGAATTACAAAGTAGAACTACCAACAGTGGCCATATGGTTTACTTATACCATGTTTCATAAATATTTTTTTATGACATTAAACAAGCTTCTGGCTTACTCTATGATAAGTGGTTACTGTTGCTCATTGACCTATGGCCTACCTTTAAGAACATTTCTTATGTCTTGTTTGAAGACAGACAAGACCGATAAGACAATGGCTAATGTTTGAATAACTTTACGTGTGACATTTTCTCCGAAGCTTACCTGGGTGGCATAAGGAGCGAATGCTCTATCGAAGGTGAACTTCTTGGTGATGCTGTTCTGCTGGGATATCTTCACCACAACCTCTCTGTTGTTGTGGACTTCCACCACTCCAAGAGACTTTAGGTCTCGTTCTCGTTGGTTGAGCGGCCTGGAATATTGATTATTGTTTTGATTAGTTGACCGGCACAAAAGGATTAACACTTTTAGGTTTTTCTTTGAGAAGAGAGGTAGATATTGAGATAACATTTCACTATGGGTACCACGTAACTGATGAAGATTTATGGGATTCAAAACATAGGAACACTAAAATGTAAGACTTGTAATATAAAAGTTATAATATGATAGTAAAGGGATTATAACATAGACTTTAAACAACATTGTAATAGTCAAAAAAAATTGTAAATTGTACATCTCATAATTTGAGCTATCTGTCAGTGAAAGTCATGGAAATTGGACAGAACACACAGCCAATAATGTTTTAAATTGTGTACTTTAGAATAACAAGCTAGTTTGAAAGTGGCATAAATATTCTTATTTGGAGGTATTATCCTGTCATAAATTTGTTGTAAGTAGAAAAAAATAATGTGAAATATGGTTTTTAGCACAATTCATAGCTTGAAATATCAATTTGAAATAAGAATTTGCACCAAGTTCAATGCAGAGCTAGAGTAAAAAGTGAGAATACAAAGTTTTACAAAAATATTCATTTTCTATGACAAATCAGTAATAATACAGAATTTTTGGATTGCGTCCGGCCTAATGAAAACATAGTATTTAATTTATATCATGTTTTAACCATCTAAAGGTGTGGCTTTGCTATGTAATTGATGCTTCATTATAAATGGTAAAAAACAAAGTATTTGATGTATAATCTGTATAAAGATTATTCAGAGATTCTTCACAAATAATTTAGAAGGTGTGTACTGAAATAATAATTTAAATTAGAGGTAAAATTAGTTTTTAATTCAATTACCTCAATCGCACAAACACTTGGATATTTTGATTCTTTTCTTTCCGACATCCTTTCTCCGAAGTCATATTGGCACTTCACACATAAACTATTACACAAACTAATTATTTGTGATATCAAAATTAGAATATTTCTTCTTCGTAAACATAAAAAGTCGTCAATATTTCAAATTTGTCACAAAAAACGTTGTGGTCGTTGCACGAACAAATTCAAATTTTGTTTGATTAAAGTTGCCATAATTAAAAATATATGCGCTTGCTATATATAGTAAGCTGTACAGCGCTATATTACTAAACAGAGTATACCATAAATGAATTATTTTGTATGAGATTTTTTTATTTTAAACATGTTTTTATTAGTAAAACTCTATTATTTCCCAACATTCTTGGAAGTAAGAAAACTATCTTATTTAATCTTTAAAATTTCAAAAAAGTGAAAACTTTACATAGTTAAATAAAATAAAAAGTTTACTTTATCCACTCAATTGGGAACGTAACTTTTTGCTAAATAGCGAAAGCTGGGGACTTCGTTCGGAATCACTACCGTGTTTGAAACTTTTTTTAAAATCATTTTTTTCCAATAATGTTAATTTCAATTTTTAATTATACCTTATATTTTTGTAAATCTTTATTGCTAAATAACGCTGTGTTGCATTTTCAGCAAAATAATATTATCTCCGTGAAATATCAGACGATTAAATAATGAAAACCAAACAAGTTTTACATAGAACTGTGCTCAATTTTGGCTCCTGCCACAGACTTGGCAAAAGCAAGCCAACCAATTTTGTTGCCGATCCCAGTTGAGTTGTTTTATATTACTAGCACAACTTCCTCTGCATCACAAAAGAGTAAAGACACCATTTGCAATGCCGTCGCTTCATTTTAGATTTGTGTTATTTATGGATTAAAATTACGACAAATATTTAACGAAGTTTCATTCTTCAGACGATTTAATATTTTTTATGACCGTAAAAGCGGTTATTGTGACTAAACTACAAAATTTGTATTTTAAGTGTAAATTTTGAAAATATAGGCTATTTTATTTTATATAGATTTTGTTTCAAATCTTCTAAGGTTACACAATATTTACTATTAAAAAATTACCTATTGTATTGGTAGAAAATAATGTGAAAAACCACCACAAAATTGACAATTTTTCATTGAGATTTTATAATATCTATGAAAATTTGTACATACTACAAATTACAATTTCTTAAATGGCAACACAGCACTTGTGCTATTTTTATAAAATTCAATAATGTTCATTGCGAAGTATAGCTTAGTATAATAAGATAGCGCTGCACAGCTTTGCGGTCTATAGTCCATCTCTAATTCAGGGAAAAATGACAGTTGACATGAATGAAGTTAGTCAGTGACGACTTTGGGAAGTGTTACCAACTTAGCTATAAAAGCACAACAAATTAGGGGTAAAGTGGCGCTTTATGGCTATTTTAGGTAAGATTTGAAACGTATTTCGATGCTCTAATTTTAAATGATAGACATGAAGTCATGACTCATGAGCGACGGTAACCACATACCCTACTTGTTCATTCGTCTTCTACTTCTAGTTTTTTTTTTTTTTTTTGTTTTCCTAGTATACGTAATTTTATAACGCACACTATTATAATTACAATCTAGTCTATTCAGACTAATAAGCAATTTTGTTTTAACCTAAATTACTATATGATTTTATGCTAAGAATGTGTCCATTGGCACTTTTCTTATTGTCTCTATTATTAAGGTGTAGACACAATGTTCATGTGGTCTTTGTTATTACACTTCACTGATTTTATACACTAATTGTATTATTAAGTACACTACACTAACTCGAACGGTTTCGTTCTTTTGAGTCTTCTTTTAATATCTGTGATGTCAAGAAGCTGTATAGCTTCTACGTTGACATGATGGTGAAGCCGCCGTTCGTGGGCTTCTGCGCTATTCCTTATGATGCTAGTAACAACCTCCATGTGTAGGTCCCGGTGGAGGTCACTGTTTCGGATGTACCAGGGAGCCCCTACTGCTTCTCTCAGTACTTTGTTTTGGAATCTTTGCAGAATGGCAATATTACTCTGTTTGGTGCAACCCCATAGTGTCGCGCCATAAGTCCAAATAGGCATCAGGACTTGTTTGTAAACTAGTATTTTGTTGTGAATTGACAGTTTAGATTGTCTTCCGAGTAGCCACCCCCTGGTTGCTCTAACGCTAAGGGCGTGCTGAGCGAAACACGGCACCTTCTTGGGTCCCCGCTCGCACTCCCATGCGTTGAGGACCCGAAACTCTTAAGGGGTCAGAGTCCGAGCGAGATCCCGGTTCTGACCCCTTGCTCGACGGCGGCGTCGGGCAATCGCTGGGCGGAGGGAGGAATATATTCTCTTCCGAGACTTCTGCGAGATGGTGGACTTGCAGAAGTCGAGCATCGCCTTCCAGGACTCGTCGCTCTCGAGCATCGACGCCGCGACGCCCGGGAGCGACAAGTCCGGTTAGGAAAATATATAAATTGATACTAGTTAGTCTGAAAACTTTATCTTGGGAAAATAACCAAAAAGCACAGCAAATTTTTTGTTGGTTTGCCAAGCAAACGTGCAAACGGCCCACCTGACGAGAAGCAGTTACCGCTGCTGTAATGCCTAGGTACAGCGAAGCATCTATTGATACTTTTTTTTGAGTTTGAGGAAATCACCGAATATACGGGAGTTGAACCGCACTAAAACTTCCAACAGCTTAACCGAGGCCAGAACCCAGCACGGGGTTATGTGAGACGGAACGACGCGTTACGCACTACGGATTTATTTACCGTCCGGACATCGAAGAGTATCACCGTTACTACACACTTCTTTACTCAGAAGTAGGATCACGCATAGTTCAACAAATTTGCCCAATGCGGTTGGGTATTCCACACTTCACATCAGTCTATCCATTTGTCTACATGGCAAGAAAAAATACGTCAAATAGGTATACCAACCATGAGCTTGTTCATAAAACACTAAAAATCTGAGAAAGACAAGTAAAGTGAGACTACGGTATAAACCAGCAAGATGATTATACAAAACAGTTTTTATGGCAGCAAGCACTCATTACGGCATTTCCTCCGGCGCTTTCTTCGAGAAAATTAAAGAGTCGCCGCATTAATTCTAGCCGTGTGTCGCGACGTTTTTGTCCGCAGTTGCGTTATGGCGGCCCTCCGTCGGTTTTTGCAATCGTCGGCAACCGCTTCCCAGACTCCAACAGCCATGCAAAAAGTAGACGAACTGCTACGCGGGAATCTATACAAAAACACTAAGCCGCGCTCAATAACTGCCGATGTCGATGAAATACTACGAGTTCTTGCTTTTTACTCATCGTCGGCTTTTTCCGTGTGTAATTTGCATCGTACGGCATCCATTTTGTAGTTTTTCGCGGGCTCGCGCTCTGTTTCGTTTCGAAATCATGATGGCGGTTCCTGAAATTGGCGCGAAGTAAAAAATTGAAATGCATTCTCGTATTCGGAATGTGTGTTTTGAGATATTATTATTTTTATTCATTGGTCGTTTTAGTTTTTGTTTTATTAGTAGTTGGGGATTGGAGGTTCGGGATTGAACTTAATGATGACTTGTTGAGCAAGAATGCTTTTCTTTTGTTTGGTGTCAATACTCGTACAGGTAAGAATGAATTATTTGGAAACTTGATTTATATTTACCTACTGTTCTAGTATTGCTGCTTTAGTGTTCATAATGTGTGGTAATGCTTTTTTATACATTTAGAATACGAAGAAAGAAATAGTTCGGTAGGTATATGTCTTGTCTTAAGTACCAACACAGTAAACCATAAACATTCAAAAATGCGTGGAAAAAAGAAATTGCGAAAATTGTCAATCCATGTGTAACAAAATAATTTGCTAGTCTTTCTGTAAAGGGAACAGCTAGTTATATGAAATCTTACCGTTAATAGAAAATTGTTGGTTGTACGCCATTTTAAGATGAATAAAGCTGGGTAGTGGAATAATTAATGAATGATAACTCGTATGGATTAGACCGGTGGCTTGGAAGCTGAGTCCACCGTGAGAAAATGACTGCCCGAGAGAGTTACTGAACAACTCAGGCCATTAAAATGGAGAACACTTTTGAACTATGCTTTTGAATAGAAAACATTGAAATTTTTCAACAGTGAGGTTGAATATTTCTGTATCGCTGGAATCCGTAACGAATTCATGCTTGGGTATTTTAAAGTTTCATGAGAACCTACTACTAAAGGAAGAACTTCAGTCAGTTTGTTTGGTTTTAAAATGGTAAAAATAACTTTTTTGCATCAACTAATTTTTGTAACCACCAATTATTACTTTTAGTGAGTTGATGTACCTACCTATCTAAACTAAACTTTAATTTTTAGTCTCATATATTCAGTCGGGTAAACCTAATTTGTCGCCTGTCTAGGAGCCCGATATTTTCTGTAAATAATATAGACCCGTCGCTTATGGCAGTGTGGGTTTTTCTTCCGTTTGGTGAAAGCTCTAGCTGGTAGCGTTATGATGGAGTGACTTGCCGTGGGAACATGCCGTTTTTCTGCACTGCACAAAAACACGACCGGACTGGCTTTCTTCGGTTTGCGGAAAAGTTTTAATTAATATTTATGTTAGGCGGAAAGTCGTCTGGGAATTTTTCTTTTTTTTAAACTATCGAGTGGTTTTCGTTGCATATGGACCTCTGCAATGTCGTGGGACATAAGACCACTACCTGATCTTCCTTGCGTAGTTTTTTTGAATTCTGGCAGGCAATCTAACGGGAGACTGCTAGTTGTCTAGTATCTGATGTAAGTGTTAGATAAAACGTACCTATTACGAACTAAAAACAGTATAGGTACATCTTTTTTTTCTTTTTTTATTGCAAGACAGATAATCGAGCCTATGGCCCACATGATGGAAAGCGGTCACCGTCGCTCACGAACCTCTGCAATGCCGGGGCAATGATCGTTATCCTTCACCTACCCAAAAAGGACTTTTGTTAAACCTCGTTTAAAGAGGGACATGTCATAGCGTTCCGGGAACATCTTGGCCAAAAACGTTTAGAATCAAACTTGATTACAACTACTAAGATTTACGAGTTGGATTTGTCAGTGGTAATGGGTTCGTGGTGCTTATGAAAAAGATGCTAAAAACAATTAGTGGCGTGCATAGTAAAACTTGGATTAGGTACCTAAATGACTTATTCGAAGGGACTAAACTTGGTGCCTGTGTCTTCACATTGCGATTTTTTAAGGTGCGTCACACAAAAATAACTGGAGTGGTAGCTCACATGTAACTTCAGATTCTGGCAACAGAGAGGAATTTAAATACGGACTAATTATACCTACAAAAGATTAGGTAGGTAATAAAAAATACACAACAATAGATTTGATTCTTTTCTTTTGTTATTCTGAACCCTTACAGAACGGTAAAAGTTAAACGATTTGAACTAAACTAGTCTAGTTTTTGAGATCTAAAGAATTTGTTTATGATAAAAAACTGGCAAACAGGTTTGTAAGAGCGAATTTTAACATTGATTTACACATGTGTGTGTAAATAAGTAAGTTTTTGTGTAAAAAGCTTAGAAATTACGGAGATGTTTAACACGGTTTTCGAGTAAAGTAATTATGTTTGAAACAGTGGGTAGGTAGACTGTCCGAAAATACCAGGATAATTACTCAAAACATTACTTTTGTTGTTTTGGCTCTACTGATTCTATCACTCAACAAACTTCGCAATGTTAGGTATCGCAGAGATCAGAATTCCAGTTTAAGTAAATTTTATTGGGGCTGAAAGATTCCTAAATTTCATCCAGCAGTTATCTACTTATCATAATAATATTATAAAGGCGAAAGTTTGTAAGTATGGATGTATGTTTGTTACTCTTTCACGTAAAAACTACTGAATGGATTTGAATGAAACTTTACCACAATATAGCTTATACATCAGAATAACACATAGGCTACAATTTTTGATAATACGGGACGAACCTGAAGTCCACGCGAACGAAGTCGCGGGCAAAAGCTAGTTATGTTATATATTAAGCTCGGATGCTCAAACTAAGAAGACAATGACTCTATGGTCAGAGAAAAGCTTTCTTTCACCACTGCGCCGTAACGTCTTTTGATTTTAAAATTCAAATAGGTTTCAATCCTTGTGTCAGCTAAGCTAGGACCAGGAATGGAACCTACAACGATTGATGAAACTATCAGTCAAACTTGTTCCGGATGGATGTTCCTTGGTTCTCCGCAATGCCAGGGCACAGCAAAATTTCCTGGAAATTAAAGTAAATAAGTTTACACACAATTTAAATTAATAATTGACAGAAATTTACTATGTAAAACAGTTTAATTAGAATTATCAATTTTGTAATTTCGCCCAAAATATTCTTGTCGTTACCGAGTGCGCAAAAATCGATAAGAACAACACCAAATTAAACTTAAAAAACTATCGCCCTCGGACCCTTTTAAACTCACACAAGCATGGAGTTTTTATATAGGACGAGGGCAAGGAAAGTGCCGTGGGGCCACGTGGAGGGGCCTTGTGGGGTGCTGGGCGGGGCGTGCAGCTGCAATAGGGCTCCGGTGACGGACCGCAGTCGTGGCCCGAGCCTCAGCAAGCAAACGTCACGGCTACCCCAACATTCGACAACCAAATTTTACCGCCAAAACTTACGTCAAACTTTTGACATTACAACTTTTTTTTAGACTTTGACCTCAATGACATACAGCCTAATATGTGGTAATTTTTGAAATTGTTAATTAAATTAAGTGCCGTTTTTTGAATTGGCGGGTTGATGTGTGTGAGCGAGAGGGGCGATATGGAGAGTCCGGGCGAGGAAGCGGGACGGAATGCTGCCCCCGCGTCTCATGCCGCCGCGCAAAGCAACGGGTCCAATAAAATCATCGGACGAAATGTGAATGGAACCAGTAAGTTACATGCAACTTTTTTAATAATGAAAACTTTAATGAAGTTTTGCAATAATTTGTCATTCGAATATGGAATACGAAAGGCAATTAGTGTGATTATAATCTACAGTTTGCACAGTTGAAATAGCAGTTGAATTTAATTTCTACCTATTTTTTAAAGTTCGATTTACGTGTTAAATTTGTAATTAGAATATTTTATTAGCCAAGGACATTAATTACTAGATAAAATTTGAAAAATAGACAACATTAAAATTTTCTCTCTATCACAATATTAAATATTGAAACTTGTTATTATTGTAGTACCTTGTCTAAACACTATATTTCTGTGAGGAATATTAAAATGTTAATATATTAATATAATTAAATATTAATATTATATTCCGCATAACCCCGTGCTGGGTTCTAGCCTCAGCCGGGGTTCGGACGCTGAGTGTGAGAGGTTGGAGATTTTAGTGCGGTTCAACTCCCACAAATATCAAACAATCTCAGGCCACGGTTAGTTTGCCATATAATTGTACTAGTTTTTCATTTCATTATGCCACTACTATACTATACTACATATCTCCTTAATACCATACTGTACTGTACAGCGGCGTGCGATCCTTATAAGCAAACGTGCATTGCATACACTTGCGTATTCTTATCCTATAAAGTAACAACAATGATTAAATGCGGTAATCGAAACTGCACACTTTAAATATTACACACATTAATTTAACTACAAATGTAACCAACCAAAGGATGTAATTTTAAAATAGTTAAGTATTATTTTCATTTCTGCATACCCCATGGTCTACTGTATCTATTACTACCCTTAGGTCTTCTTAGTGACCTGTTCAGGTATACCTACCACGTCAAACTTAAGTCGAAAGTTAAGCAAAAACCCGTCTGCAGCCCACCTCCATAATTAAATTGAAAACAAACAAAAAGTATTAAGTTCAAAGAAAAATCATGCATTCGCTGGGAATCGAACCCGCTAGCGAGCAATTTGCGTTTTTCTATACCCCCTCGCTTTGTCCCAGGCTAACGTTTTTGTACGCCCTGGATCTTGATGTGTATAGCGCGACTAAGACGTTTTGATACTTGATATTATAAATCCGTCAAATTTGGAGCACAAAAATTAAACGGGTTCTTACCACGATTTTTATTAAATAAGCTGCTATGCTTTGATATGACTTTAAAATAATTATTTTTAAAGAATTTTTATTTATACAAGCTTTTAAGATCCTCGATATCATAAAGCAGTAGAGTGCTAAGTAATACCAGTAAAACGAGCCCAAACACAACGGGTCTATCTTGTTTAGTACAAGTGTTCCTATGACCACCTTCCGAATCCAACATCAGATCCAGCGCCATTTTGTCATATTATTGCATTATCACGCGATATAAATCTGATTACAAAATGTCTGCTCAATCGGAAACCGAGAAGTTTGTCAAATTTAGCTTGCAAGAATCCACCCACCCGAACTTACATCGTTACATATATATTAGATACATAGTTACATCCAGTGCAAGTTAATATAAAGCTTGTAATAAAAAGAAGGCTGTGTAATCAAGTTTCAAGATGATTCATATGCAAGTATCGAGACGAAACAAAAACTATCCTTAACGTGGAGACGTGGAAAAACCGTGGAAATCGCGGAAAAAGTACACTCACATCGTTCCAATGTAAAAACTAGTACAATTATACTCTATTCTACTTAGTATAACATAGCTTTATACTTCATTTATATAACTATACAGGGTGATTTCCTAGTGAGGGTACATATTGAAAGTCATGGTAGCTGATGGTTATATACGACCAGTAAAAATATTATTACCAAAGAATATGGCTTAATGCCTTAGTAATCGCAACTTAAAAATATCTAAAATTCTTGCAAAATGATGGTTTTTCGACAGCTGATGGTTGTGGCGGAGGTGTGGGGTGCGCCGGATCACTAGAGGTCATTAGTCAACACTCTTTAAGCCGAAATTGTTTATGTTTGAGGTAGTTTTGTCGAATTTAGATTTAAAAAAAAAAAAAGAAAAAATTGTAATTTTACCTATTTTTTGTAATATTCCGTATTAGAACAGAGTACTCATCACCCTCCTGCAATATGTACCCTCTCTAACAAATCACCCTGTATACTTACTTGAAAATATATGTAATATACCTATTAGTGACTGAACTGTGTAAATTTGACTGCGCCATAAGTACAGAGTAGGCAGTTTTTACCTTCTTTTAATTTTAGAATTATGTAGCATATGGCACGCACAAATAAGACAACCTAATGGTGAAGAGGACGGAGTGACGGGAAAGAGTACCGAGCGCGTAACGCGTCGCGCCGTCCCTCCGAACCCCGTACCTACTGGGTTCTGGCCTCAGCCGGGGTTCGGATGCTGAGTGTGAGCGGTTGTAGGTTTTAGTGATTTCCTCCAACTGAAAAAAAAAACATAATGGTTCTTTCAGAATTTTCGCAATAACCTCTTTATATATTTTTTTAAGTATAAACATAGACAGTAGACAAATAATACAGAATAATTCTCAAGTTTCAATTAATAATCATCAGACTCACGAAACTTCGTCTGCAAGACTTGTCGAGAAAAATCAGTGTCCCCGTGAAAAAAAAAGCACTAAGAAATAAAAGAGGTAGCTTATGTTACTTCTCAGTACTTATTTTAGCCAATTAATAGTGAAAAACTGTTGTATAAAATAGGTAGGAGTTATCAAAAAAACTAAACTTTTAAGAAAATTTATGCGGCACTGTAGCTTTTTGAAAATCCTACAGTTTTTTTTAAATAGCACACACAATACAGTAAAGTACATACTCATTTCTGTTCAGATTACTATTTTTTTCCATCTTATATTTGAATTAGTGCGACTGAGGATCTTGGGATGTTTAAAAACAAGTATTAAGTATTTATTTACTTTTTGTATTGTTTGTAACTGCAACTAAAGATTTTTTACTATTTTTAAAGCTCGTCTAAATTGTTTTCAGAGTAATCGATAATATAATTGATCAAATAATCTTAGTCCTCGCAAATCCATTTTTTGAGATATTAGTGCCAAGTTGGCAATATTAATGATTTAACGCAAAATTTTGACTTAAGGGTAAAATATTCATTTTTGTACTCTTTCATCATATATTACTTCTGCCCGTATAAGTACAGTACACGTGTATTTTATGTAAATATAGTTTTTTCCAGCCACGTTGCACGTAAAAATGTATTTAATGGACACAAATTTATTCTCTCCGTGCGACCCGCGATGATGTATGAACATAAAACTTCCTTTTAGTGAAGTTTTTTAGTTAACTTTGCATGTGAGTTTCTGTGCATATCAATTTTAGTTTACGTTTAGTTTTTGTGTCCGGCGAATGTAGTATTTTTAATAAATGAGAATAGAGGTAAGGACGTAGCTTTTTCTTTTAGCTTGGGCTGTTTACATAGTAATGAAGTAAGTAAGCCAGCCAAGCTAGACAAATATAAACAACAATCTATCTGATTTTCATTTATATCTTTGATTCTGGAGCCACTTCTTCGACCCTGCAATCTCTACCAAAAATCAGCCTATTTAAAATATTCAAGAAAAACAAACAAATTTGAATAGAATTACTACTGTATTACCGCCATCTTTTTTTTGATTAACCGTTTTCTCAACAAAGGCTTATCATACTTCAGAATGCACCACCCTCACAATAACCCTATACAAAATAAACAAAATTAATTTACGCTTACGTGCGCTTCAAAAACGAGCGAAACAATACGACTAAAAAGCAAAAAAACTTAACAAGAAGATTTCTTTGAATATGCAAATACTTTTTTAATTCCTTTCTCGTGAAGATAGTCTGTAGACGTACGCATCTGTCACTTTTGCGCGGGAAACGGACAATAAAGTGGTTTTTATTCGAAGTGTGGTAAAGGAGTCCCAATCATTATGCCGCTTTTTATGATAGCAATGTTTGCAAGTTAAAATAAATACGTGACTTGAACAATTTAAAAATATTTTTTGATGAATTCGTTTGATGTTACTACCTACATCAATGTGTATTGGGATTATTAATCATACTGGTGAATAATTTCTCTTTTATTTCTCATGAATATTCTCGTTTTTAGATTCCATAGTTTGATTATAGTTCAAAATCAGGAACTTGTCGGATGGGATGGAATCCCTCTGAATTTGAAATGAACATTGAAGTCATTGACGCATTCCAGAAAATTATTGGTTTTCATGAACAAATTAGCTGAAAATCATAACAACAGCACAAAGTTGACGATAGTTTTCACCTAGATAGACTCAAAACGCTGCTAACTGTAGGTAATCTATAGGTATTACCGGATTAATGTAAGCTCTGAAAAAATTTAATGGCTTTAGTTTATAACATTTTATTTTGTAGTAAAGTACCTAATCGTCTGATTGAATTTTCATGAGCGTAGGCATTATGTTCAAAGATCCTGTGCCGTTTAACGTGTAAAAACTAATGTTAAACATTTAGCAGTTGAAATGACGAGATTATGCCGGATCGTACAAATTTATACTAATATAATGCAGTGAATTGTCAATGTAATTCAATTACTTAATAGAAACTGAACAAGATTGCTTCATCCATAACGTATTAGGTATTTACTTAAGTTAAACTGTTGCTCTTATCCAAACTTGGGACTTTTCGCCCTAGATTTGGGGCAAGATTGCGTATTTCAACGTATGAAAAACCTACAGTTCTAACTAAAGGAATTGCTACTATACCTTAGTCTTTTAGCTATAGATGGCACTGCGATTCAACTTAAAAAAAAAGAATAGTTTTAAACTGATAAAAATGGTAAACTTTTACGCAACTATTTAAAATTAAAAATGGCCGCTCCACCAACCCGAAAAACCATCAAAACAAAAAATAATCACCAGAAACACGGCGCTATTCGCTTATTATAAATAATTAATGATTCCGACTCCTATATGCAAGATAAAAGCCATTATGGGTTTTCGCTCTGCAAAAAATTACGAGCCGCCATCAGAGGAACCTGTCTCGCAGAAAAAACTAAAGATCGACCAACTCTTAAATTCCATTTCTTGTTGCCATCATTTGACTCTATCATTATCTGGAGAATTAACGGAAAAAACACATTTACGATTAAAAGTTGTTAAACGATTGGTCAAAGGAACACAAATGTTGCTTTCCTGTAATAAAAGTAGCTACAAATTCATTTTGACTATGATTTCCTGTTGATTTGTGAATAATACCTACCTATTTAATTTTCTTGGTTTACCTAGTTAGAGTTTAGATAGTCAATGTGTTTTGTATTATTTAGTTATGTTATCCACTCAACTGGGATCGGCAACCAAATGGGTTTGTTTACTTTTGCCAAGTCTGTGGTCATATTTTACGGAGATGATATATTTTCGCTGAAAATGCAATACAGCGTCGTTTAGTAATAAAGATTTACAAAAATATAAGGTTTAATTAAAAATCAAAATTAAAAATTATTGGAAAAAAGTGTTTTTAAAAAGGGGCTCAAACACTGTATTGATTCCGAACGAAGTCCCCAGTTTCGCCAACTAGCGAATAGTGACGTTCCCAGTTGAGTGGTTAATTGTTATATTCAAATTCGCGCCAAAAACCCAACCATTTTGATTTCGTCCCTGCTAGTCCACAGACAATGTTTAGGTACTCATTAGATA
Organism: Trilocha varians; assembly: GCA_030269945.2. Lineage (NCBI taxonomy): Eukaryota > Metazoa > Arthropoda > Insecta > Lepidoptera > Bombycidae > Trilocha > Trilocha varians. The sequence goes on along the minus strand of AP028277.1, from coordinate 9,472,089 downwards.
TGCAAGTAGGGACGAATCACTTACCAGTCTGCACTGGCATTAAGAATTAGTTTTTCAAGACGACTTAAACAATACCCATGCCAATTAAAAATGCCATTACACCTTGTTGTTTTCTACCACTCATTTTAGCCGTATAACATTCATTTTTTCATCAAAGTCTTTGTTGGAGCAAATCTACATCAATCTCGTCTCAAAATTCTGTGTCCTAAAACTGCAGGTCAGTCTTAATGAAACTGCATATTATCGTTTAATGAAGGCAACTCATAACCCACTCTGTGACCGACTTTCGATTTACAAAAACTGAATTTCGAGCTGTGCTAGTGCAAAAAGATCACATTCCATGTCAAGCCAGTATTATACTTTGTAGTTAATATTAATTTTCGCTCCATTTTGGAATGCGAAATACACTTCTGATAAGTTTTTATTTGAGAGCATTTTTACTTACTGAATCCGTGTTGTTGCTAAGTAATATTTATAATGTATAATTTATTTATTCAAAATTAAAGTTATAGTTTTTTGCCTAACCGACTTCCGAAACGGAAAAATGATAGTCGTCATGGGGTCCCAATATTTTTTTTTGAGATCGAACTCATATTTAAATTAATAAAAACTTGAGAGGTGTCATGGGACACCCGAATAGAACGAAGTTCCTTTCGATTAAAAGATATCTTATAATTTTTTTTGCTATGAGGAACGTGTTTTAAAAGATTTTGATTACACCGCCATCTAGCGATAATCACCTAAAACAAAAAAAGTGTCGTGACAACTTTTCGCAAGATTTTTTTCCGTCTAGCCCCCTTTCGATAACGCGCAAGGAACTTCGTTCCAAAAATTTAATATTTGGATCTCTTTTAAGAAAAATAACGGACATGATTTCAATGGAAGTCGGTCGGTTACATCTTTGTAACAAAAATATTATTTACTGCATTTGCTTAATTTAATTTAAACATTTTCCAATCTAGTCTGACTCTATAATAGGTTACAAAAACTTAGGTCTTTCTAAAACATAGTCTATAACCTACCAGTATCTTTATCTTCATTAAAAATAGCTTCAATCTATAATAGATAACGAAATTCATGTTTTATAATAGAACAAAAGATTGAAATCAAAAGGTAGTTAAATCTTAGATGAGATATAAAGGGTTAACCCCACATTCTCGTGTATTTACCGGCTGACCGGACAACGACGACCCTGGACAGCTGTCGGCAGATGTGTGAGAGGACGGAATCGGGGATACAAATTTGTCTTATTTTACCCACTCAATTGGGATCGGCATCAAAATTGGTTTATGTGTCTGTCTGTGGCAGGAGCCAAAATTGAGCACAGTTCTAAAAGTTTTTTTGTCTACATTTTTTAATCGTCTCACATATTACGGAAATAATACTATGTTTTTTCTAAAAATACAATACAGCGTAGTTTAATAATAAAGGTTTACAAAAAAATGTTTAAAAAAACTTAGTTGAAATTATATTTTATTGAAAAAAGAAGATACTCCTCAGTTTCGTCATGGAACGAAAATTGACATTACAGGAGTCGATTAGTCTTAAAAAGTCCTCTGCAATAGGCAATTGTTAGTCCAAGCCTAGGTACGCCATTAAATCAAGCACTGCTGTTTCCTGCCCTATTTACTTTTTTCTCACCATAAACATAAAAAAATAAATTCTACAGAGCCTCTGATCTTAGTAGTAATATTTTTACCTCGATACGGTCCTGTTAAAATGATGAGAGACCCAGATAAACATTCTTAACAATGTGAATTCAAAAATCGGTAATAGAGCTCTATAAACACATTTTTTATATCTGTCAAAAGGTCATTGACACGTTCTAGAAGCTTCGATTATAAAATCAAATATGGCGACAGGTGATAACCTAAATACAAAAAAAATGTTGTATTTAAGTGAGGAAGTGGATATTTATGAAAGATTATTTTAATATTCGGTCATTATGTGTCAGTTTTTTTATCTTCATTTTTCATAACAGTCATTTGTTTTTGTACGGAAGAAAGATTTATTATTATAGGTATTCAATTTCTTTATTGCTGAAAGCTGATGAGAGCTAGTTTGTTTGCCTACATTTACAATAATTATGTAGAAAAGTCTCTCGCTTTGAATGATTTTCAATATTGACTAAGCTCGTCTTTTAAGCTTGAAATAGATACGTAGGTACAAACAGAGGCTCAAAAAACCTAGTAAATAGTGAGTCATAAAATTAACAATCACCAGTACGCGAAAGGATAACTGCTTGGATGTGGGTCACACGACAGTTGGCGTTGTTTTTATTTAATTTTATAATAGATTCGACCTCCGCCATTTTGTTTTTTTGTCTTTGACAAATTGCACTGTACGATGTTACACACATCACACAGTGCACATCTCCATTCTAAATAGTATAACTAGAAAAGTAAATGTAATTAATTAACCACTCAACTGGGAACGTCACTATTCGCTAGGTCGCGAAACTGGGGACTTCGTTCGGCTCACTACCCTGTTTGAGCCCCTTTTTAAAAACATTTCTTTCCAATAAATTTTAATTTAGATTTTTAATTAAACCTTACATTTTTGTAAATCTTTATTATTAAATGACGCTGTATTGCATTTTCAGCGAAAATATATTTTCTCCGTAAAATATGAGACGATTAAAAAATGTAAACAAAACAAGTTTTAGAACAATTTTGGCTCCTGTTACAGACTTGGCATAAGTAAACAAACCAATTTGGTTGCCGATCCCAGTTGAGTGGTTAACTAGTCATATAGATTTTAACCCGGTAAAGTGAAACTGACAGCCAGAGGAAGCATGACAATAAATAAAAGACGATCGCAACCTTCACTCTTCGATAGGCAAAGGGTTACTTTCAATTTCTCAATATAATTAATTAACGTAACCAACATATGCCCAAAATATCTTTCACGCTTTCACCGAATATTGAAATAAATTACTAAAAACATCTCTAACAGACCGCGCCACCTGTTAAAGGACAGTTGTTAAAAAGATTTGTTTTATATCATTTTAATTGTATGAATCCGACGGCTATTTTTTTGGTCATGATCACGAAGGGTTAACTGATTCCGTTCTACTATCGGATGTGACATGTGTCGATGCGTTCATTTTATTTTATTGGTGCGTTTTGATTGCTTTTTAATTTGTTTGATGATATATTTTATGTGTCTTAAATTTCCTGCTGCTTTTTTGATAAAGTATAATGTAATAATGTTCTTGAAATTAGGTTTATAAACAGTGTTAGAGTGAGATAGGTCTGGTTTTAAATCTGCCAGTACCCAAGTTCAGTACACCTCTACCATTAATTAGGACCAAAAAGTTGTGTGCCTTTGAAATAGAGTAAATAATCTATATTATTTTATGCCCCTTTTTGACTCGCTTCAATTCATAAAATATTGCTTAATATACTTTAGAAAACCACATTTTCATATGTTATGATGAATCCCATATTCAAATCAAGTCATTACTCTCAAACACAACTGTCCACTCGCCCTCTTACTTTTTCAAACATTTTTTTCTTCGTTATTTGAAGTTCTCACGGAAGGAGTCTGAATGGACTAGTGTCTATGGTCTAATAAAAAACCACGGAAGGGTTGCCAGTATTAAAAATTATTAGTTTGTTTTAGGATCGCCCGTAAGGTGCTCTGTGGGAATAAATGACCCCTTATTTCAGTTTTTTGACTTCCGGGAAGATGTGTCGGGTTAATGAGAAGTTTGTTCAATAGAAAAAGTAATGTACGATGGACCACGAGTGTTTGGTTACTATTGTCATACTTTTATTTAAATTTGGAGGGTTCGTTTTATGAGAACATCTTAGGAACATTCATAAACGAATGATGATAAATTATTTTATTTACGTATTTTAAATCTACTATTATGTACTGTACCTGTACTAACCCGTTACTGCCCACTGTTGGGCTCAGGTCTCCTCAAAAGAGGGATTAGGCATAGTCCACCACGCTTGCCCAGTGCGGATTGGGGACTTCACATATCTTCAAAGGATTTTTTAGAACCCTTTTGCGACATGCAGGTTTCCTCACGATGTTTTCCTTCACCGTTTTTAGCCAGTGGTGTTGTGAAAAATTGCACATATATTTTTTTCACATTTAGATTTAGAGGTACAAGCCGGATTTGAACCCGCGACCTCCTGTTCGGAAGGACGCGCTTCGACCACTCGGCCACCACGACTTCATTATGTACTACTTGCCTAAAAAGTACTCTTGAAATTATTGTTATTTAAATAGTTTTTTAAATTATTGTTTTTTAAACGGTACAATAAAAGCTGTAGGGTAGGCATTGTATAGCAAATACATGTTTGAAATAGCTAACCATACCATTAATATTTTGCAATGCGGTTGTCGGAGCTGGCCAAGGGAATAAATACACCAGACCAAAGGTTCAAAATAAGCTTGCAACTGCACATTTATATACAGGATTTAACAAATTCATTTCATTCCGAAGCATCGTGGAGATTTTTTTAAAAGTAAACTAGCTGCCCTGCGCAACTTCGTCTGCGTCGCATAGGAATTGTTCCCGGCAATCTAAAGTACTCATCAGGACGCTTCATTAGAGCCCAAACACGATGAGGTTATCGTGCTTATTGACGGAGTTCCTGTGGCTACCTGTCACCCACCCGCAGTAGACTATAGAATAAAAGATACAGTGGCTTATACCTCCACTGTCCACTCTAAGAAAGAGACCTTAGCTCAGAATTACCTACATGATACTATGGGCTGGTTTTTAATTGCCACACAGGCAGCCAAGTCACATGATCGTCATCGGTTATCTTCAGTCATGGACCTCTGCAATGTCAAGGGTCATAACCCATTTTTAAGGATTATCTTCAAGTCTCGTTTAAAAAAGGACAAGTTACAGTTCTCAGCTAGATAGTACATCAAATAATCTAAAATAATGTTTCTCACGTTCAATTCCGTTTTTTCCCTCGCACACCTCTCCCTCAGTACAGGTGTTTCAATAAAAACCTCCATAGAGATCGAGTAATGGAGGTTCCCGCGTTTTTCTGACAGATTTGTTTTTTTTTTGTTACTGACGAAGGTTTGTTATTCTGGTTCATTTTTTTTATTGTGTTATGGAATTTGATTTGACCATGGGGTGTATTATGGATTGGACAATTAGAATTAAAAATTCATTGTTTTCATATTTTTTTGCATATTTTGTAGTGCTGGTATGATCCAGCTTTTTATTTATTGTTATCTAGTATCTAATAATATTGATATTATAACTACAAATAAAAAGAAAATTAATCTTTGAAATGTTCTAATTTGCTGCTGATACATTTTTCGCTGGAATGATTTATTGTATGTACGTATACTTGTTGTTAGTACCTACTTCTTTTAGTTTTTTAACTAAAACAATTAAGATAAGTAAATTTATCTACTCTTGAGTAGGTATTTTTAACCGCCTTTTTCTAAACTTCATCAACCAAATCCATTGCATGAAATACTCCCAAAGACATACAATCCAAAACGATTTGAACACGGTCCCTATATTTACAAAGTCAATAACTCGACCACTAGGCCACTCCGATGACGTAGTACATCGACCTGACAGATGGCTGTCCCTCAAAGGGAAATAGGGGTGGCAGGAAGAAGTTTTGAAATACATTTTTAATCTCTACTATTGATTAGAAGTGTGGATTGCTGCATGGATAGAAATATGTTAAAGTACCTATTTTATGATACCTACATCAATAATTTTGAAGATATGAACTAGTTCACCTGGAGTTGGAACTTGGCCGGATTTTATGTAGATCAACCTAAAATACGAACATTGGATGAACATTCATTTCCTACAATGTCTTACACGAGGAATTCAATGTAATCCTTGTACTTGTAAATATAATACTACTACTGCTTTTTTGATTATTTTTGACGTTTTAGCAAATCTCATTCATATAAATGAATAAATGCTGTCCGAGATTAAACTAAAAATAGGACAACAAATATAAATTAATAAAAAAGGCTCAACTAAAATTCATCACGATGACATCCCTAAAATTTCAATTTTTGACCCTACCGCCGCCGACGATTTTTAACCCTTTCAATTTTTTACTAACTTTAAAAAAGTGTTGCGTAGGTGAGGTGTTAACTAACCCTCCGGGGTCGAAAGTACCAATTAGACATTTGCCCGGTAATGAAAACATGTGTGGGTAAGTGGCGCTTCGGGGCATATTTTGTGGCATTTTCAATTTTATCCTCACTAATTTATGGTAATTAGAACAGTATATAATTAATATAACACAAGTTTTGAGCATTTCAAGTTAGTTCTAAACTTTGTCTATGGTCTTCTTACAATTGGTAGTATTTGATGTCATTGGCTAGACATAACATTAGCGGTGATTTTTACAAAATTATAATTGCATGAATTTACTGTCGTTCAAAATATAAATTGTTTTTTAAAGTCTTAAAGAAACTTTTAAATTCTTAAAGAAGTTTTTTATTACACTTGATGTTTAGTGTAGATAACGTTTGGAGACATTATTTCGTACTGTTTTGTTCGATACAGTGTACCTAATCGTAATTTGTATACAACTTACCCATTTTTCATTTATATAATTAAGTTTTTAGTTAGTTATTTTTACTTTTTTCTATTATGTTTAGCTGTTTTATTTTATTTTACTATTATGTTGAATGTGTCCCATATTTGCATGCCGAATTAAGCTTTATTTCTTTCTACTAATATTAAATCGATACATAGAATAACAAGGTTTTTGTGTTCATTCGTAAAACACAGCTGAATATGGAAATAAACTTATTCAGACACTCGCGGTTTTCTATAATACTTTCATGCATTTTCAACGGGTTCTTACCACGATATTTAATTAATTGAGTTGTCTCGATATTTCAACGTTGTTGCAAACGTCATGATCACGAGAAGACTGGATACTGCGGGTCGATTTAAGAGCAAACAAATCTGTCTACCCTCTTTCGCGTTCGCTTTTGGGTAGTACCACTGGAACTCGAACTCACTTCTCGACACACCACACTCACTGTATCTACAAAAAAAAATGTTTAAATATCGTGGTAAGAACCCGTTGAAAATAGATGAAAGTAGAATATGGAAATGTTATATGTATTTAGAGTTTAGACTATATTTTTTTATTGATACATTTGAAAGTGAAATCAAAAGCAGGTGATTTTGTATCGACGTTTTTTCTTCAACAATTAATCAGTGTAGCATCTGTTGTATAATTACCGTCCGCTCTGAAGGGTTAATCAAACATAATAAAGAAATTAGAATACACCGGCGGACATGTGCATTGTTTTTTATAGGTTAATTACAAATAGTTTTTATACGTTTTAAGTGAAAGCGGTCATTATTAAAGTGGAGTTAGTTTTAATAAGAGGATAAAATTTTCTAATAGGTATTGGTCTTCTATTTTTTTTTAAATTAAATACTAGCTGCTGCTTACTGATTGATGTAATAAAAATACAGGATGTGATTTTTTCGAATAGGAGCAGGTTCGATTCTCGGGTAAACCAAAATTTTTAAAAAAATGTATGAATGCAGTTTTGTTTCTTTTTAAAAATATAGGAATGTTTCCTTTCAGCAAAATTCGCTAAAATAATTATTTCGAGTACTTCCTCTGGAGGGGGTGTTTAAAAATTCCACCCTGTAAACTTTAAAAGCTGTAGTGTTTGAGACCCAAGTCCACCAGTATTCAGTACCCGGTTTTCTTAACTTTACTCACTAAAATCAAGAGTAAAACCACATCACACAACTAGTTTACTCTTAATCTTCACACCAACAATCTTCATATATAAATCGTCCACTCATCCTGTTTTTTATGCCGCGGAAGTCGCGCGAGATTATATTTTTTATCTGGCAACACTTTTTCTGACATGTCATTACAATATCGGACCAGAGACAATGAAAAAGTTTAGATTTTGATTTGATGTGATAGCGGCTACGAACAGCTGTCGCTTCAATGGTTTTTTTAGTTTATTTAGTTGAGGTTTGTTTTGGTTAATGAATCGAGTTAGGTAATGATATTTTATTAACTTTTTACCGCAAGTTTTAAGGTAAAGGACAATTACTTTCAACTAAGTAGTTGTAAAATTACTTCCACAAGTACGGAGGAGTCTTTCCAAATTGAAATTGATTTTTATTGTTCATGCATTTGAGATCGGAACCATTTTCCAAAATATAGAAAAAAAAATATTTTGGCGGGAAGTTATTATAGATAGTTATTTTGTTTGGGATCTACCACACGTTAATGGAAGCCGTTTAGCTATTATGTAAACAAAATGTAATTAATTATTCTTCTTAGATGTGATGTAACGGTCTTTGTTGATGAGTAGCAGGGTTAAACAACGTTTCTACCATAATACCATAGACAAAAGCTACCGAACTTTATAAGCACAGACTTTACAAGACAATTCGCACGGCGACATCCGTCTTAATCTTAAAAAAAAACAACTCATCTCCAACCTGTATTCAGACGCGTTAATATTATTCAAAATCCAACCAGTATTACGCATATCAATCACATTGCAAGTGTGGAAAGAAGCTAATCGAATGCGTGCACATCCGTCCGCCATTGTTTAGGCACCGAAAGACTGTCATTAGCGCCTTTTTCAAACCCCAAACTTTATTCAAATTTAGAATTGACAATACAAAATGTTTTTGTTTATCTGAGAATTACGATTTTTTTTGTCGTGGAATTATGAAAGATATTTTTTTTTGTTTTGTTGGTAACGCGCCTAATTACTTTCGTATTTGAGTTTCGAATGTCAGTTGACGTTTTCGCACGGTCTTGAATAGATTTTGTTTGTCTTTTTGCGGTGAGTAGAATGAGTGGAGACATAATTAGGTAGTCTGATACTTGTTTTAGATTAACTTAAAATGGTTTAGATGTTAATAAAGAAGGTGAAGTTATCAACTATCTTGTTTATGAAGTCTATAGACCTGATTAATTTTAAATAATGCCTAAGATGTGATGCGTAACCATTTTTTATTGCCATGTGGACAGAACTACTAACGGGCCAAACGATCGTAAGTGATGAGCGTTGCAGGCCTCTGCAATTTCAGGGAACACTGTTTACCCGCTACCTAAGATCTATCTTCGAAGACTTTCTTCAAGCCTCGTTTGGAAAAGGACAACTCATGAGTTTTAGGTCATTTACATTTGAGACCGTCAATTGTTTGTAGTGTTGGTAACTTTAGTTCTCGTCCCAATGTCTTTGGTTCGTTTTCCTTAGATCTAATATTCAATCTAATTTTTTTTGTATATTTTCCGCGCTTTTAAATGTAAAGGTTTCCAATTCATTAACTCATTTTTGCTAATTTGGCACTTAATTCTTTTTAGTTTTTCAATCTAGCTCTACTTTAATTTTTTGTACACTTACTTATAAGTAGTTCACAATGTTTCCACTATCTATTGAGTAGTTTTTTTTTGAGTTGGAGAAAGTCGCTGTTTTCATGTGGTAGTTGAACAGCACTAAAACCTCCAACTACTCACATTCAGCGTCCGAATACGGGATGCGGTCAGAATCCAGCACGGGGTTATGCGAGACGGCACGACGCGTTACGCACTACGGCACTTTCCCGTCGCGATCTATTAAGTAGTAGGTACATTATTGAAGGCAAGTACGCAATCTTCAAAAAAAAAAACGTAAAAAAGATATATATTTTAATTCCGAATCTTCATTCATCAGTTCTCATCGTTAGTCTACATATCACACGTATATCATAATTCTTACAACGAGAAAAAAAAATGGCACTCTCACGAGAAATTTCCCGCGCTAACTTCATTAAAAAAAAACAAAGACTATAGACTAACCTACAAAGGATTAGTTTTTTCTTCGCAAAAAATCAGCTCGAAGATATCGTGAGACACGAATAAAATTAAGAAACATAATGTTCATATGCAAATAAGTTACGTGACCACTTTTTAAAATAAAAAAATGGTGAAACAAACAAAAAAGTTCGTAAAAAGTGAATGAAAAAATCGGCAGTCCGCGCGTCCATAACCCTTCCCGCTAAAATTCTGATTTGCATATTCTGTGGATAACTTTTTTTTAGTAAAACAGATTATGGTAATGGGTTTTTTGGACAGCCTAAGTGTGAGAGCACTTTTTTATTTTAAGAAAAAAGCTTGAGAAAGGGTTAATTTTTTTAATGAGAGTCTTCTCACGAGATTTGAGTTTTGCATAAATTAATAGTTTGTCTGATGAATTGTTTCTTATGGCTGCTTGGATTTTTTTTTTTGAAAAGAGAATGCGTGAACCTTTTGAAAGCTGGTATTAAAATTTTAATACGATGCTTGGCTCACGTCCCACCAGATGATAAGCGGTGGTCGTCATGGACTTTTAGACTTTTTGACATAGGTAATGAAACTGCGACGTACCTCATTTGAGGCATTTTTCGCAAAACGTCTGTCGACGATACGAGCTTACGGCCTATCTGATGGTAAGCGGTTGCCGTCGCACATAAGCTTCTACAATCTGCCAGGGTATTGAGGGAGGGGTTCTATCACAATAAGACTTTTCTTAACCCTCGTTTACAGAGGGACATGTCTTAGCGCATTGGGAACACCGAATTATTACTGTATTATTTTAACCTTAACTTTATAAGCCTTTGGAAGAACTTTTTTGAGGTAAAGCAATTACTTCCAGTAGTACAATAAACAACAGTTTTTAAAATAAATAAATATGAAACAACTCTATGCTCTCACTTACTTCATGTAACAGCAATACCCGAAAAAACTTTACAAAATCTTACATTATTTACACCTATTTTTGTTTACACAAAACATCACTAACAAAAAAACGTATACCTAACTAATACATAGAATAGTTACAAAAACTATTTACTATAACATAACCTACATTTTTTCTATTATATCTACTTTTTCTACCTGGCTATAGGGTGGGGCTATTTTTTCACCCAATGCACTATTAGGGTGGCACCATTTTTTCAACCCCTAGTCGCAACCCGGTTTGAGAACAATGACTTCAACCCCTTCATGTAAACGTATTGAATTTATTTTTTGTAATAACGGTCCTTCTCGACAAAGGGTTAGTTATAGGGGGGAGCTAGTTTTTGTACCCTGTGTTTTGGACGAAATTTGCTGCACGAAACGTTCCGAGAAATCGTTAAATATAATCGATTTTCGTGTTTTATTTTTGGAGCGAATTCGATTGGTTTATTGTTTATGCGATAGGATTAACTAAGAAATCTATAATATAAAAATGAATCGCAAAATTGTATTGTTGCACATAGCTCAACAACGCCTAAACCAATTTGGCCAATTCTTTTTTTTTAATATTCATTAAAGTTATTAAGACGAGGCGAGAAAAAATCGTGTAACTGCCGGAAAAAAAAGGTATAGGTAATCTTATTTGCTGTATAGGGTTCACATAGACGACGTCGCGGGCAGTATCTAGTGTTAGGATAAAACTTGATTAATACCGAAATATTATGGTTAAACAATTATGCATAAATTCATACTTACTTCTACTCTACTTAAATATCATGTATCTAACACATATTTGAAAGCTGTAGCGTGCATTACTATTTTAGTCAGGGTATGCAGACCTGTAAATTTACCTTATGTAAAAAACCTAATGCTGCCAGTGAGAGAGAAGTTAAGAACGAATCATTAAATAAAACTAAGAAAATAAAACTTATGAAAAAATGTACAAAACGTCTGTATTCGGCAATCGGCAATGTTCCAAATTCAAACAAGCGCGCCAACATCTATGCTCTATTACAATAATTCAAAAAGGATTTATACAAAATAGGTTTAAATAATAAATATTTAAACTATTTATAAATGGCGCTATCGTCGACACAACTATGTTCTTTACTAGAATATAATAAAATGTGAATTATTGATTCTGTCGCCTACAAACTCCCCCCTTAGTGCTGAGAAACTTAAGACAATTCAAGACGTATAGACAAAGAAAACAAATTCATACAAAACAAAGTTAATCAACAAAGAAAAATAACAATCGAGCTGAAAATAACAAAATAATAATAGCTCAGCACTAATAAACCAATTGTATGTGTAAGGCGACACATATGACCCATCTACGGATCATCCCAAATTTCTTGAACAACAGTGCCGTTATAAAAGAAGTCACTTACGGCTATAAATAGTACATTAAGAACTACGTCCCCACGTGCCTTACAAACATCATGGTAAACAACAGACACAAAATTACATTTTAAAATCATAAAATTCATGTTCAACTTTAACATCTTTGGAGGAAAATTATTTAAGTCAACAACACAGTATAAATTGCAGTTTATTTCATTTTGTGTCTTGCAGTCATACACTACAATAATACTTAAATTATTTCGCATATTTATCGAAATCGAAGGCTTTGAAATGTCACTCACTACACGTAATGTTGGCACTTTTGAACTATAACAGTATCTCATTGATTCCGAAGTCACATTGTCTTGGACAACGTAGTCATCGGTATTCACAGTTACACTTTGTATAGTAGTTTCCACTGCACATACTTTATGGAGCAACACAACAGATTCCTTAGATCTTAGCGTGACGTCACGGTTTAAAGCTTGATCCGATTGATGAGATGGATTACTATGAGATGATTCTTGAATATCCTGCTTTGGTTTTGCAACACTGTAGTCTAGGAGGTAGTGATCAATCGTGGCACAATTTTCGGTGTTAGAAGCTGGTTCTAGGCTTACCGATTCGTGGAACTGGGATTCCTTTACTGATGGTAGCAGCAATAGTTCTTGATGTATCACCATAGTATTTGGCGGTTTGCATTCTAGATGTGTAGTCTGCTGCGGCGCGGTACTCACGGTGCCGTGAAGTTCATCTTCCGATTGTAAAGATGTATCCGATGAGTTTTGAATAAAATGCTGACCTCGAAAATCTTGAACATCCTTTAGGGGCGTCATGCAATCAGCAGCATGAACAGTCAAAGAGGTGCGAGATACACACTTACGTTTTCTTTTGTCATCAATTTTGGCTTCCAGACGTTTGATGAGAGCCTTTGCGTCGGCAATTTCTTGTTTGAGCTGATTACGCCGGTTGATGGATGCAGCTGAAGATTTCTTCGTGCAGGCGGAGGGTGATTTTAAAAGTGGTTGTGATGCGGTGACGACTTGCTGTGTGTGCAACGATGAGTATGGCGGTGACGATGTAGTCGAATCGTGAGGTGTAGTTATCAGTAGGTCACAATTCTTATCGCCGAAGAGTCCCGACTTGTTGGTGCCAGGGTAGTTTGCCGTCATCATTGTCACTGAAGTAACAGGTCGCCGAATTTGTTCATCACTCTTGATGTCTGATTCTTCTTTTTGCTCTCTAGCACGGCGATGTGTTAACATTTCACTTTGAGGTGAACAATTAAACATAGTTCACTGATTCAGATTTGACGAGAAGGACCAGAAAAATAATGTAAAAAACCTAATGCTGCCAGTGAGAGAGAAGTTAAGAACGAATCATTAAATAAAACTAAGAAAATAAAACTTATGAAAAAATGTACAAAACGTCTGTATTCGGCAATCGGCAATGTTCCAAATTCAAACAAGCGCGCCAACATCTATGCTCTATTACAATAATTCAAAAAGGATTTATACAAAATAGGTTTAAATAATAAATATTTAAACTATTTATAAATGGCGCTATCGTCGACACAACTATGTTCTTTACTAGAATATAATAAAATGTGAATTATTGATTCTGTCGCCTACACCTTATTTAAAAAAAAATATCTTCTACGATCAAGTTTGCTTCACTTACTCGTTAAATACAAGAAAATAATAAGAATGAGAAGTGTATTTCCATTTGTGTTTCCAGAAGTGCATTTAGTCAATTTTAGTTGGTATTTTTAAGCCATTTTGATTAGATGGGGTATGCAATGCATGTTCGCTTGTATGAACTGCACGTCTCTGTTTGAAAGATCCATTAGGGTATAATACCTAACAAAAGTGTTTGTAATTCAGGCTGTCTGTCTGTGCATATCGACGCTTTAATTTAATCTTTAAAACTATGATACGGCGTTTAATACCTTTAATACACTACCTTAATCAATCAGATTCAAGAGGAAGGTTTATGTGTAAATAGGTACAACACATGCATATTGTAGTGGATTAAGTCCGATAATTTCGGAAGTTTTTGATGTGATGCCGTAACTAATGATGTTTTTCTCCAATTACATCGCAAATGCTGTCTAAAGTCTGTGACGCAACCAAAGTTGCGTGAGTCAACTAGTTAATAATAGTTGTTTTATTTAATTAATTAACTATGTAACTGAATAATTTTCACCAAGGTAGATTACAGAGAGCAGTTATTTTGTTGTAGTTATAAGTAGCAGTGGTAGAGGGATGAGGATTACTTTTGTATACCTTTTTGTCGTCTACCACCTGGCCACCCGACTACCGTTGCTCATGGACCTCCGCTATGTCAGAGAACATTGCGATGCCAGTACCTACGACCTACCTTTAAGGATTTTTACATTAACATAATATCACACAAATGGAACTGGGCGGGTCACATTTGTAGGACGGAACAACAAAGATGGACAAAGAAGGTCACCGAATGGGTACCAAGAGGAGACAAGAACAAAAGAAATAGAGGCCGCCAAAGGAGGAGATGGCGAGACGTTTTTAACCAGATCATTGGACCTGACTGGATGCAGAAAGCACGAAATCGCAGCTGGTGGAAGGAAAAGGGGGAGGCCTACGCCATTAAAGGCGAATTTTATCTCCAGAATTAATGAAACAATAATATCACACACATAAGTTCTTTGAAACTATACTCTGCTCTAATAATTCTATGACATCATGTTTGGTCAAACATTTGATAAGAAACTTGTGTTTACAGTGGTAGTGACGTCAGCGCCGTCGAACGAGGCCGAACTACAGTTATACCGGGTGATGCAGAGAGCTAGCCTCCTGGCTTACTACGATACTTTGTTAGAAATGGGTACGTTTAAACATTAAATCATTATTATTATTTTCCAAAATTTAGCAAATGATTTAAAATGTCGGAGAGGTATGATAAAGGATAAATATAGCTTATCTATCTGTTTATATATTTTTATGACCTATGTAGAGTCTAGTCAGAATATTTTACTTGAAGAAAAAGAAAATAGCAAATTAGAGTCTACCTATATGTGTCTTTGAAATAATATCTATTTATATTCCTAACTAGATATTTTACCATGCACCTTTCTAGACTAAAATAAAAAAAAAAAACAATACAATCTCTTTAAGCATTTTCATAAAAAAACCTGGTTAATCTTTCTTCGCGATATAAATATTCAAAAACTTTTAATTGTTAATCTTCCTCCAGTCATACTATAACTTTCGACAAAAACGTGTGATTCTATAAAAAAATATCATCACACTACCTAATGATTTAATTTTGACTGTATGCAAATTTACATCGTGACCATTTTGTTAAAGGGGCTAAGAAAAAAGTACTGGCTTAAGACAAGAACCCTTCGAATTTTTAAAAGCGAATCGGAATAAAAAACAACTTTGCATTTTGACGTTTCGGTTCGTTCGCGCGCTTTTTCTTCGCTTATCTATGGAGGGAATCACGCACATATTTTATTTTATGTTCTTACTGATAAATACTAAATAGTTTTTGAATATATGAAGGAATTTTATTAACTTCTTTCACTTAACACACATATATAAAAATCAGTGTAATAATGAATTATCTTACAAATCAATTCTTCAGGTGGTGATGACGTTCAACAACTATGCGATGCCGGCGAAGAAGAATTCCTAGAAATTATGGCGTTAGTCGGAATGGCTTCTAAACCACTCCACGTCAGACGCCTCCAAAAAGCCTTACAAGAATGGGTGAACAACCCAGCGCTGTTCCAAATTCCTATCGTCCCTAACTTATGTCCCACAGAGAATCCTTTCATCCAGTGTAACCAGAGACTAATAAATATACCACCAGCATTACCTAACGTACTGCCAAGGACAGTAGCTTCTCCTGAAAGCAGGCCAATGTACAGTCCCTCCCCTGGTGCCCCAGAAAACAGCTGTGGTTCCACCACATCCCAACCAAATGCTAGTCCTACGAACACCTTCACCAAAATAGTCCTACCTCCGTCCCCTGCTCCAGCCGCGCCCATCACCACCACAGCTTCCAGATCCTTCTCTCCTCAAAGCGCATGCCCTCCAGCATCAGCTGGGTCCAGTCCTGGCTCAGTGACATCACCAGTCCAGATAACCCCAGTCTTACTAGATGTCCACGTGCAAAAATTATCAGCAGCAGCGGAAAAATTGAGCAAACACTTGCCACAGTTGGAACCAAAGCCGCAAAACACTAAAAAGAAGATGTGTAAGGATTTGGAGCTGGTGATGATGATGCCGGAGTCGGACCCTCGGAGGATGGAGGAGATCAGGAAGTACGCGGCCATATACGGTCGGTTTGACTGTAAAAGGAAACCGGAGAAGCCGTTGACGTTGCACGAGGTAAATGCGACCGTTTTATAAACCGTGGCTTGATTGGTGTAGAACTCGGAAAATTAAACAATAATAAATTAAACATATATTACAAAAGTAGCTTTTGCCCTAAGTATTATTATACAACTAATTGGAAATTACATTTGTAATAATGGGTTGTATTTCAAAATCTTCTTTGAGAATTTAATAATAGTTACATTGCAATGATTTGTGCTAAGTGGTGACGTAAAATGAAACCAATTCTGCGAGAGATATTATAAAGTGAAAGATAAACCAAACAAATCCCTTTTTATAATCTACTCCATAGACTCTTATAAGAATGTAAACTCCAGAGTGAAATGAAATAACTTATTCTCAACGATAATTCAATTAAGTTAATTCGGTTTAAGTTTGAACATAAATTATTTGTATTATTTGTATTTGTATAATGAATGATCTTACTTATTAATGTCACTATTTCGGAAAATAAAATTATAGCCACAATCCTGAGAAGAACTGGCAAGAAACTCTGTCTTTTTTGTACCTACTATTTTTTGTGGAACTTACATAACCAATAGACAATCTTCAATACTTCGTTTCCAGGTGATGGTGAACGAGGCAGCTGCTCAGATATGCAGGTGTGTCCCCGCTCTGCTGACGAGGAGGGACGAGTTGTTCCCATTAGCCAGACAACTTGTCAGGAGAGCTGGACTACACTATTCTAAACATGGGTAAGATATTACATTTATTGCCAGCCAGATAGTAGGCAGACGAGCTGACGAACATGATCGGGAGGGAATACTGTCGCTCATGCACCTTTGCAACGACCTTTGAGGACATCACATTTTAAATAAGACTCAAATTTAAGAAGAACTTATTCTACTAAGAATTATTAAAGACCACTAAACTAATAAGATGTCACAATGACAAAAAATATACCAAAGGAACACAAGTTTACAGTTGGAAAAATATTTTATTTTCTGATTCCAGTCTCCCCCCCACCGCTTCAACAGGCGAGGACCGTGATGAAGACGAGCCGACCTTGAAGCGACCCCGGCAGGTCACACACGTAGACCTCACAACATAAACCTAACATAGTCTAGAACTAACAGGAACTTGGCTTTAAACTAAACCGGCTTTTAGCGGGTAGTTGTAAATACAATAAAGTTTAATCACAATAAATTTTAAGTAGCGGCTAGCTGCATTTTTGAGGATTATATTCGACAGCTAATTTTTCGAAATTGCGTCTAATTTGGCTACAAATGCGACAAACTGCAGATAAAGCAGATCTTAAAACTATATCTCTGGCTGTTAAATATTACTAATAGGGGGCGCTACTACTTCCCAATTGAGTGCGTAAAATAAAATCAATAATGACATTACCAAGACACAGTGACCTTAAAACGATCTCTTCTGGCCACATAGACCTGACAGACTAAATCAAACACAGTTCAGAACAGATTCTTTTTATATCGCGTTTCCGCATTGGATCGCCAACTTCCAATACGCGCAAATGACAACTGGTAGACCAACTGTACAACGGTGTTCACATAGTTTCAATGCCGGCCAATGCATACAAAACCCCCGTTCACATGTTGGTCGGTCTTCACCGCCATTTGTTTCTACGTTTGTTGGACGTTGGTGAGCCAATGTGGAAACGCGGCATTTCATACACTACTTTGAAGCGAGTCTTTGTAAATGATTTTTTTTTATCTTTGACTGTCAAATGGACAGATCAGAAAGTATAGTACAAATGCGACATTGTTACCGATTGAAGTTTACCTAGTAAAGAGGTACTCCAGATGCTCCGGTAGAGGGCGCCAACATTTTTTTTCTGTAGAATTTTGGCTTCGGCTGCAAAAACCCGTTTGCCGTGGTCAAATGTCATCTTTAAATAGCACCACAAGACAAACCCCAATTTTGGTAAATTCCCAATTGAGTGAGTTTTTTTATCACATCACTGTTTTTTTGGTTTTATCTCTTAGCTCGTATTTCCCGATTATGCATAGATAGATAGGTACCTATTGCTACATTATTCTGCAAAACACAGCATGTTAGCCATAATTGTATTGTAGTTACTAAAAATGGCTGAAAAAACTAGTGGACAAAGCAAAAGTAGGTAAAAATAACTAATTTAATAACGCGAATGTATTACGTTGGTGAGTAGATTTCATTAATTAGTGCATGCTTAATTAATATGCTATAGAACAAAATAGGCATTTACACGTGCAGTTTTGCTGTCGAATTTATCTGCAGTTAACACCGACAGTTTTGTACGAAATAGTTAACTTACGGAATTTGCTAGCAC
Organism: Trilocha varians; assembly: GCA_030269945.2. Lineage (NCBI taxonomy): Eukaryota > Metazoa > Arthropoda > Insecta > Lepidoptera > Bombycidae > Trilocha > Trilocha varians. The sequence continues at coordinate 9,453,373 of AP028277.1, read as the reverse complement.
CTATAAGGAAGGCAGGTTTTACCTTAAGCGCGTTCAAACAAACAAACTTTTCAACTAACGTAACGCGACGTAAGTAACGTATTCAAACACTCGCGGTTTTCTATGATACTATCGTGATAAGCTGGTAAGAACCCGTTCAAAATGTTTGAAAGTATTCTTATAAGTATTAGTACTTGTGGGAAATGCTCTGCAGGCTTTCCCAACTTATAGAAATTGAAACACAGTGATGACGGTAAGATATTGTATTCGTGACTCGCAATTAAGGCGGCCAGGAAGAATAAGAAGAACAATAAAATTATCATTAATTAAATCTTCTGCACTTATTATTAACTTAAAGTATGTTGCAAAAGTTTACAAACAGTTAACAAGTTAAAAACTGATTTGAACGCTTTCGTTCGAAAACTGACGCCACATACTTATAGATTAAACTGTAAAAAACGGTATTCTCGGTAACGTCATTTCTCTGGCATTGCATAGGTTTATGAGCGACGGTAACCGCTTGCCATGAACTCGTTAACCTACCTAAAAACGATGACAGCTTAACCTGCCCTGAATTCTGTTCACACTAGAAATAACTTACCTTACTAATAGACACTAACGGTAAAATTCAGATTGATCTTCGACAGATAAAACTACACGTGTAAATGTACTAAAGGTCCGCGCACATGTCATCGCTATTCTCTCATATTATATCATTTGAATTACACGTATGACTAAAAATAAGGCTATAATGTGCGCGGATACTTAACGCATCCTATTGCATGAGTTACATACTTAATTTGATCGAACTATTTGAAAAAAGAAGTTGATGTGTCATTGCGACTCCATGTGTCAGCAATGTCGGCTATCCTAAATATTCCTGTACTTAATAATGTTTCCTTACTAAGAGCATTTACTCCTGTCTGTAACAAGTGAATGTTCGTGGTGAGGACTTTAGTGTGCACCGACCTTTACTGTCGAAAAAACCATTCTAAGTGAAAAAATATGGTACGTATTGAAGGACATGACAGTTACGATCAGTAAAAAATAAAAACATGTAAATATAATTTTGGTAAATTTCACTGAAAAATGTGGTAAATTTTTGTGTATTAATTGTCGCTCGCACGTCGCAACTTACTACCGGTATTAGCATAAAGACTTCAATATGTCCCATCTTTCATCTTACAGCAACAGAGTGGATATTAATTACAAAACTTGGAACCACTTATTTAATTATTTTATTTTTGGAATCAGTTAAACTTTTTTCAATAGGTATCGTATGTGTATGGCGGCTACTTAAACTTTAACCAATTCCAAAAATAAAAGTAATTCTAAGTTAGTTTTCGACATGCCATTCATTCCACTTCCACTGACACAAGGTTAATAATCTACTCTATAGTTTACCTTCTCTTTTTTTTTATTTGTCAAAAAAATCTGCTGCAAATAAACTTATTTTTGCAATTGAACAGGGTAGCGAAGAAGCCGTGAGAGGAAGTCCTGATGTCACCAGAAACTCCAACCACAGGTAACTTACAATAAATAAAAATAAAAACAATAAACTTTTACATACAAGCTTCCTGAATATCATGTTTCAGTAGAGTGCTAGTCCAGACAAGCAATGAGCCCAAACAAGACAGGTCTACATATTTTATTTAGTACAGGAGTTCCTGTAACCACCTTCCGAATCTATCATTAGATCGGCGCCATTTTGCAACATGTCAGCTCAATCAGAAATCGGGAAGTTTTTCTTAAATTTAGTTTGCAAGATTCCATCTGAACTTACATAGTTACATACGAGCACATATTGTAGTTACATGAAAGTTAGTAGTTAAAATAGTTAAGTTGGTAAAAATAAGTTATTCAGCAAAACGTGCAGAAACATTCCAACCTAGGAAAACTATAGGTAGGGACCTAAATTTTACTTTAAATAGATTTACTAGAGTAGATTTTTTTTTTGTTGGAGGAAATCACCGAATCTCCCGGGGTACGTGGGAGTTGAACCGCACTAAAACCTCCAACCGCTCACACTCAGCGTCCGAACCCCGACTGAGGCCAGAACACAGCACGGGGTTATGAGGGACGGCGCGACGCGTTACGCCCACGGCACTCTTTCCCGTCGCACCGCCACCTACTAGACTAGGAGGTGGTTCTTACCTTGTCTACATAATTTATCTTAAGAACATATGGTCGTAACAAGAAGTATGTGTTAATAACCACAAGGTATGCTCCTCAGCTGGTGGGCTGTGAAGGCGGAGAGTGATGATGCAGACTCAAGATGCTCTTACTCCAGCGCCAGTACTCCTCCTCCAGTAAGTAGAAAGTCTCATTTGTCATTCAGAAATATCTTCAAACATGGGCAAGGAATCTTGAAATGTTAAATCTAATAAATCGTTTTTTAGACGTAGCCACAACAGTTGTTCTAACTTGAGAAGAAGTCGGTGATAACATCATCTCTTTTCCATCACCACACGGCGTCGAGGTGGAGTTTATCACTTTTCAGGAATCCATTTGTACCACGCTCCATCCGACTATGGAACGAACTCCCCACGAATGTTTCTCGATTACTATGACTTATCCTTCTTCAAATGAGGCTTGAAAAAAGTTATTGAATGTAGGCTATAGATCTTCTGACATTGCAGAGGTCCATGAGCGACGGTAACCTCTTACGATGAGGTCACCCGTTAATTCATCAAGCTACATTTTATTATTGCCAGAAGACACTGCGGGGCCGCTACCTACGGCCTACCCTAGGACTCTCTTCCTATAAATAAAACCTTGTATAGTAATAGGACATATCTGATAACCAGGAGTTGGAAGACAGTCGTCCCCAGGTGGTGGCAGCCCGCGGAGACAGCATCATAGCCGTCGCCAACCCAGCATTACAACCATCACACCCTGCTAGGAACCATACCAACTGACTTCATTATACATATACATACTGTTTGTTTGAATACATATACAGGGTGGAGCTGTAACTTTGGACAATCTGACGTGGGTTGAATGACCTGTCGAAATACAACATAGCACCATTTTTATTCAAAACTCATCGTAGTATGAAAGTCCGCAACGATAGTCGTACGTTTTCCATACATTGTCAGAAAAAGAGTTAAAAAAGCCAAAAAATAAAAATGGTAAGTTACTATGTTATATTTCGACAGGTCATTCACCCCACGTCAGATTGTCCAAAGTTACAGATCCACCCTGTATATAATTTACATAACAAGCCTTTATGATCCTGGATATTATGTAGAAGTAGACAAAGTCAAGTTAAACGAGCTCAAACACGATGGCTGCACCTTTTTTATTACAAGAGTTTTTATGTCTTCCGAATCCATCATCAAATCAGCTCCATGATACCATATTATTGCATTATCACGCGATATACATCTGCGTGCAAAATGTCAGCTCAATCGGAAACTAAGAAGATGATCAAATTATTCAAGATTCCACCCGAACTTACATAAAAACTTGAGAGGTGTCATGGGAAACCCGAATAGAACGAAGTTCCTTTCGATTACAAGATATCTTATATTTTTTTCCTAACGTAACGCGCGATAAGGAACGTGTTTTAAAAGATTTTGATCACAGCGCCATCTAGCGATAATCATCTAATACAAAAAAGTGTCGTGACCACTTTTCGTAAGATTTCTTTCCGTCTAGCCCCCTTTCACAACGCGCGATAAGGAACTTCGTTCCAAAAGCTTTTAACCTGTAGAAAATTTGAAAAGCATTTTTCTGTATATCTCAAAGAAGATAAAATGTATTTTTACACTTATATAGTGAAATTACGGCAGAATTGTAAAACTTCAACAATACAACAGTCATTTAATGATAAGTTAAAGTACTTTAACTATAGTTCATAAGGTTGTATATTTATGTAAATAAGATAATAATGCCATATGTTATTTAAGATATAATACATTTTGTACATAATTATGTGTTTTGATAATGCTTCAATACATTTTTTATACGAGTTTCGTGTTTTATTCCATACTTAAGCTGTTTTGGGTTCCACGGTTCGTTTTAACAGAATGTTCTACCAGCAAACCTAAAAATGATATATGTAGTGATATCTTATATATAAAAATGAATTGCTGTTCGTTAGTCTCGCTAAAACTCCAGAACGACTGAACCGATTTGGCTTATTTTATTCTTGAAATATTCGTAGAAGTCCACGGAAGGTTTAAGCGGTGAGAAAATTTCCTTCTGTGACGCAGACGAAGTTGTGTGGGGCAGCTAGTAGTATATTTTCACCAAAAGAAAGAACAAATAAGAGCCTTATTCGGCTATGGATGAACTCCCTTCAGTGTTTCCTGTATAATTTGTTATTCTATAAACGACTTTTGAACCGAAGAGCCCCTTACATTGCACCGGTCCATTATGGTAATCATTTACCATCAAGTATACTGTAAGCTTGTTTGTCTATGATGCGATAACAAAATGAGTGGCGCTCGGTTCGCAGTCGCGATCGGTCGTGTTTTGTGTTACACGAGCGAGCCTGAGCCGGTGCATCGGTACTGGTCGCGACCTCTGTGTGTTTCGGTGCTGGCCACAGTGCGGGTGGGAGATATAAATTGAGTGCGGTCCACCCTCGATTTTTTTTCTCCTTCCGTCGCGACTACGTGAGCGTGCCCAGTCCCTGCTGATGCCCCGGGACCGCCGATTTCGACGATTCCGGACAGCGGAGCAAGGGAGCCGGCGCCACAGGTGAGTGGAGACGCTTTTATTCTTATTTAAGTGCATTTACGGGCGGTTAGTCTCCGCCCTGTTGTAGCTGTGTCCCTGTTTTATCCTTTAATGATAAAATTAGGGACTCAAGCGCCAATTTGAGATTTGCCTGACCGTGTCAACCCCCTTTACCCCCCCTGCAGGGGGGGGTGAGGCTAGCGAAAGTCCCGCACTTGTGCTCCAGGAGGCTCGAGCCCTCCTCTAGTTGTAATTAGCTATAATTAGGCTTAAGGTTAGATTAGGGACCTCATGGGACCTATCTAGCGGTAAGTGGAGCCGCAGTCATGCCCGGGGGGGACTCACCCCCCCTTGTTAGCACCCCCGGCCCGTCCCGCGACGCCCGCGGTGGACGTAGATCGAAGAGGATCGTTGTTCAACGAGACCTCTTCTCAAACCAGATACGGGAGGTGGTTCCCGTAGCTCAACCGGATCGGCCGGATCCGGTAATCGACCCTTCCGCTCCTCGGGCAGGGCCCTCCTCTGAGGGCCAGGGGGCTCAGGGCATCGGATCGGGAGAAACTTTGTTTTCTTTGCCGACCGATGCGCCGATGCCAGCCAGGCCTCAGAGGAGGGCCAGGTCCGACTCGGACCCGGTCCCGGAGGACAAACGTCCTCGCGTAGGTCCTTCCTCAATCTCCCTCGAAGTAGAGAGGAGGTTGAAGGAAATGTTTGGTCACTCCGACAGCGAGTACGCGTCGGACTCATCAATGTCATCCTCATCATCGAGGGGGCGGGGCCTCGCGCAGCCCTGCGTGCCGTCCCACCCCTCGACCACGCCCACACCGAATACGACCTCCGGGAGCAGGCCAGTGCCCGCGGCACGCAAGTTCCGCACGCCGCCTGTCTCCCCAACACCTCCTCCCTACTCGCCGATATCCGGCGGGGCGCCGACATCCCTGTCGGCGTCGGCCACGGGCCAGGGAAGAGGTTTCATGGATTCGACACGGTACGCGGAGATCGGTGGAGGCCCTACGGGGTATGCGGATGCGGCGAGGCAGCCGGCATCCCCACGTCCGTCTTCGTTGGCGGCTCCACCGACTCCGCGTCCCCAACCCCAACCGCAATCCGCGCGGCGCGCTGCCGCAACCACGGCGACAGCACCGGCCGCCAGTGCAGCCCTTCCAGGCTCTGGAAGAGCAAACAGGGGGGATCTCGACCTACGTCGGCATCCCCCTATCGAAGTGCAGTCGCTCCCCGACTGGCCGCGGCACTTCGCGATTCTAAGGGAGCGACTAGGAGCTGCCCCGAACGGCAGAGCCACCCCTGCGGGTGGCTTCAAATTCATACCCGAGTCCGTCCGGGAGTTCCGGGTGATTCAGGCCTACCTGACGGAGGCCTCCCGGGAGACCACAATTTCGTGGAATTGTTGGTCTCTCCCGGAGGATATCCCCTCCAAGGTGGCCATCCGTGGACTCCCGGGGAACACGGACCCCAAAATTGTGTCCGAGGCCCTGACGGGGCTCGGATTTCCGGCGCGGTACGCCAGGGTGGTCCTGGCTAAGAGGGGTCGACCCTCTAGCGTATTTTACGCTGAGCTCGACCACCTCTCCAGGGAGGAACTCGCCCGGTTATACAGCGTAGAGGAGCTCCTCTACCTGCCGGGGGTGGTGATTGAGGCTTGGAGGCCTAAGAAGGGACCTGCGCAGTGTCACCGCTGCCAGGCCTTCGGGCACTCGAGCGTCAACTGCCACCGAGCGGTCCGCTGTGTGCGATGTGCTGGTGAGCACATCGTGGCGGACTGCCCGAGGCCTCGGGATGCCGCACCGACCTGCGCCAACTGTGGCAAAGGCCACGCCGCCAACGACCGGCGTTGTCCGGTCTTCGTGCGGAGGGCGCGGGCCACCGGTGCGGTGATCCCACCACGTGTGCCTGAGCCGCCGCGCTTCGCGGACCCCCGTTTGAGGTCACAACCTCAAACTCAACCGCAGCTGCAACAACGGCCGCAGCCCACGCCCCGGTCAGTACCGGGCACATCTGCCCCCGGCCCTCAACCAGAGGGATCGACAAAGAGGTGGAAGGGTAAAGGGAAGGGGAAGTTTTCCCGACCCGCGCCCCCACCCCCCACACCGACCCCAACGGTCACTGCAGACCCGCAGGCGACCACGCTAATGGCGGAGGCGAATGCCCCCCGTGAGCAAAGGCTGCCTAAGCCCAGACCCCGCGAGAGGGTGACGGCCGATGCCCAGTCGGCGAGGCTTCCTTCCTCTTCCTCGGCTCCGGCCACTCAGGTGGCGGCGCCAGCGGGGAAGAGGAAAAAGAAGAAGAAAAAAAAAAAAAGAAGCCGAAGGGCAGCCAACCTGCGGCGGTGGGTGCTCGGACTGCGCAGGTGCAATCCGAGGCCGCCATTTCGGTCCCCATGCCCTCTCGACCACCTCGCGCCGGAGAGAGGCAAGTGTTGGAGACTGTAGCCCCTCCACAGGCCCTCCAACACGAACCCATGGAGGTAGGGTCCGTGCAGACTCCGACGGGGGCTCCGTCGTCTGCCACCCCACCCCTCCACACGACGGTCCAGCCTCGAGCCCACCCACGGCCTCAACAGCGCGACGGAGGGATAGCCCCAGGGCATCCATTCTCCGCCGCAATGCTGCTGGAGTTGTGGGAGAGAGTGTCGGAAGCGATCCGCGAATTTATTCGCGCGATCGCTTCCCTCATAGCCCCCCTCGGGGGACTAGTATCGGGACTCAGCCCATTCGCCCCGCAGCATGGATAGGGACGAGCTGCGGGTCATTTACTGGAACCCCGGGGGGGTCTTATCTCACAGGATGGACCTCATCCGTTTGGCCCAGGAGTACAGACCGCATGTCTTGCTCCTGGGAGAAACAAAACTTAGACCGACTACGAGGTTTGTAGTGCCTAACTACATCGTGTACCGAAGGGACGAACTGACCCCTGAAGGGATCCCGTTCAGGGGAACGGCGGCTCTCGTCAGGAGGGACGTTGTGCACGATGAGCTAGAGCTACTGAGCTTCACCGACACCAGAACGGTGGGAGTGAGAGTGCAGGTATCGGGGGTCGAACTGCGGATTTATGCCGCGTATCGTCCCCCGGGCTACTACCTCGAGACGGCAGACATTAGACGGGTCCTGGACTATGACCGTCAACCGACATTGATTCTGGGAGACCTCAACGCGAAACATACCGCGTGGGGCTCTCGGAGTATATCGATGGCGGGGAGGCGGTTGATCGATGATGCCGAAAGGGGGGACTACTGTGTGGTCGGCCCCAATGAACCAACGCACATCCCGAGCGCGGCGAATCTTCGTCCGGATGTTCTGGATGTGTGCGTTCATAAGGGGTTGCGGTGCCCGATTAATATCGAGGTACTGTACGACATGGGTACCGCTCACTTGCCGATCTTGGTCACGGCGAGTTTGGGGATCACTCGTGTCGCGGCCCCTCCCTTGAGGCCCAGGGTCGACTGGGAGGCTTTTCAGTCTTCGCTAGTCGACCAATCACCGTTCCAGGATCTGTCTACCCCTGATGACGTCGATGATGCGGCCGTCCGCCTCACTGATTTCATCAGGGGAGCCATAGACCAAGCGACGACTATGGTGCCCAGCAGCGGGCCCAGATGCAAACTCCCGGCGTCGATTGAGGCGTTAATACGTCGCAAACGACGTCTGCGGAAGCTCTGGGCGACCACCAGGTGTCCCAGGATCAAGCGCGAGCTTAATGCGTTGGAGGAAGAGGTGAAGACGAAGGTCCGTGCCTTCCGAGGCGAGTCCTGGGAAGAGTACGTGAGGGAAGCTGGTGACAACCGCACCATGACCTCCCTCCACAGGATCTGTCGACGCCTCTCCTCCAAACCTAGCCCTGTCTATCCACTTGTGGACGAACAGGGCCTAAGGTGCTTCACGCCGCAGGCTCGCGCCGAAGTCCTGGCTGGCTCGCTGGAAAGGCAGTTCACTCCGAACGCCTCGGTCCCGGAGATGGCTCACTTCCACCGTGTCTTGGAAGAGGGGGTTACCGAATCCCTAGACCCTCGTCTCCCGATACCACCGCTTGAGGGGGATCAACTGATCACCCCCAGGGAGGTGTATCAGGCGATCAAGACCCTCAAGCGCCGTAAGGCTCCCGGGGACGACGGTATCCCTCCCATGGCACTACTATCTATCCCTTCCAACTTTCTGGCAAATCTGTCAGAACTCTTCAATTCCATTCTCCGCACGGGTCACTACCCACGGACCTGGAAAGTGGGTAAGATCATCGTCTTGCCCAAGCCCGGCAAAGATAGGCGTCAAGCTTCCAGCTACAGGCCCATCACCCTGCTCTCGCACGTCGGCAAGTTGTTTGAGCGGCTGCTCCTGAGGAGGATATCTCCGCATATCCACCTCAGACCGGAGCAGTTCGGTTTTAGAGCAGACCACTCGACGACTTTACAGCTAGTCCGTGTATTGCATCATCTTGCGGACCAACGCAACTCCGACCGGTACACGGTCGCAGTCTTTCTCGATATCGAGAAGGCCTTCGACCGGGTATGGCACGGGGGGTTGGTCAGTAAGCTGCAATCCACCGGCCTACCTCATGCCTACTGGCGACTGCTGGGGTCTTGGCTGGAGGGGAGATCCTTCTTTGTCGCGGTCGAAGGGTGCAAGTCGTCTGTGCGCCCCATAACGGCCGGGGTACCACAGGGTAGTGTCCTGTCCCCGATCCTATACGCCCTCTATACCAACGACATTCCCACCCTGGAGGGGCATCTCCGTTGGTGGGAGGAGGATGTGAAACTGGCCCTCTTCGCAGACGACTCGGCCTATTTTGCATCCTCCAGAAGTGTTAAACTTGCCATCTCCAGGATGCAGAGGCTCCTGGATGTTCTGCCTCCATGGTTGGACCGGTGGAGAGTCTCGGTCAATGCGGGAAAGACCCAGGCCCTACTCTGCGGTCCAACCCGCATCAGAGCCGTCCCCCGTCTCAGTCTTCGTGGTGTGGATGTTGAGTTTAGACCCACTGTTCGGTATCTCGGGTGCGAGATAGACCGTTCGCTTCGCGCGAAGCCCCAGGTTGATCATGCGATTGGCCTGGCGCGCGCGGCGCGGTTTGTCTTGCGACCAATTCTCGCGTCCGCGTTGCCGATCAGGACTAAGCTCACTATCTACAAGACTTATATCCGTCCACGTATTACGTACGCTGCTGAGGCTTGGTACCACCTCGCACCGCCGTCCCAGCGGAAAAGGTTGCAGGCCCAGCAGAATCTCTCCCTCCGAGTCATCGTCGGAGCAGGCCGTTACGTCCGTAATGACGTAATTGCCCGGGACCTTGAGGTGGAGTCGCTCGAGGAGTTCATCGTCCGGCTCGCCCGTAACATGTACGAGCGGGCCGACCGAGGACCCCACGAGCATCTCCGCAATATAGCTCCCTTGCACGCCAGGCCGCCTGAAGGTGCGGCGTTGCCAAGGGAGCTGCTGGGTCCCCCGAGATTCCTCGGAGTTAACTATCCTACGGCGTAACAGCGTGGTAGGATATAGGCGATCCCCTCTACGTGACTGAGACATTGTATCGTCCGTCCCGCATGTTCTGTCTGTCCTACGATGGAGCCCACGGGGGCTGCCATCGCCCTCCCGACAGGGAGGTGCGACCCCGCTCCCCTTTAGGGAGCTGTTCCCCCTTATGGGGACCCCCCACGTATCAGTGGGGGTTATTATTTTTTATTTTTATTTTTGTAAGCCCCCTTATGGGGCTTTTATTCCCCCCTCAGGGGTATGGGTCGCCCAAGCCTGGCTTGGGGACCTCTTCTTTGAGGTCTGGGGTCGCGAAACGGAGCCACGGACTTGTCCGGGACTCCGCCCCGCGTCTCCGGGTCCCACTCCCCTTCAGGGAGTTGAATATTGATGCCATCTCTCCTAACAGAGGATGGCAAATTTCTATTTCAAACCCCTTTCGTCCCCTTACGGGACCCAAATCCCCCTTCAGGGGATGGGACTCCAAACTGGAGGTCCCTCAGCACTGCGGACTCTTGTCCGCGGTCCCGTTTCCCCTTCAGGGAGCGGCCGACCTCAGCGCGGGCCCTTCCCTCTCCACGTTTCGTGGTGTTGTCGTGGGAGGGAGGGGCCGGCGGGGGCTGGACGGGGCCTCAAACCTTTTATTTACTTTATTTTCCATTTTGTTTTATTTTGCTTTGTTTTGTTTCTCTTTTCTGTTCTAAATCCATGTTTATTTTGTTTATTTTGCTTTAATCTTCTAATTTTCTATAGTTTTTGTATAGTTTATATTTATTTAGCTTTGTAGTCATAAAATTTAATTTATTGTATTAGCTTTAGATTCTGTTATTTTTAGTTTGTTACAGTTTTCAATAGTTTAGGTTAATTGTAAATAACTATTTGTAAATAAAGGGTTATCCCACCACCCAAAAGGGAAAAACAAAAACGTTTTAGTTTTGTTTGGAACCAAATTGTTGGTAAATCGATCAATCATTATGTTGTTTCTTCACCTCTTCATAAGAAGACCGCCCAGAATGGGCTGGATTTCGGCCGGAGCTGGCGGAGAATCAACGAGAAGCCAATCCATCAGATGAACCAGACCATGGGCAAACCCCAAGAAGGGGACTGTTTATCAACGCCACAACACAAACCTCACCTCCGCCCAGAGTGGCGGAGAGAAAGAGCCCGGGCAGCGGGGTGCCCCCAAGGCCCGTCCGTGTCCCCCTGACGGGGGACACGAAGACCCCCATGGCTGGCTGGGATAACAAAATAGCATCACAGTGTCCTAATGACTTTGTAGGAGTGCTTGACGACAACCAGTTCTGAAGCGGTGGCCACGAACCGGTAGACGTAGCGTGGATATACCTCCCATTAGGTGAACCCATGATCTGGTCAAGGTAAGGTCGTGGAGGAATAGCACAGGACTGGTCGTTGTGGCCTTTGGAGGAGACATCCACTACTGGATATGGCCATCCAGTAGTGGATGTCTACGGGCTGATGATACTGACGATGATGATGATAATATACTCGTTTAATGTTTATCTAGCGACAAAAAACATTTATATTGCAAAAAAAACAGCCTCTGTAGTATTTAACATCCGGCTAGTAATAGACATTTTTATTATACTTTAAGGAAACATTAACATATAAGAGGAAAAATGTATTTATTGAATATATTATTTAGATCACGTTGGGACTGGACATCGTGACCTCAACACACTTGCACTGAATTGTAAAATGTACTTGTTATTGATGCTAAGAATAGATTAAGATTAAATATTGTGACAGGATAAGGATATCGAGATTTGGCTTTTGTTATTTTTTACTTATTTATAAAATAAGGAGATGACAAATCATTATCATTAGCCTGAAGACGACTACTGTTGGACATAGGTTTCTTCCAAACCTTGACACAACGATCGGTCCTGTCTACAACCTTCGACCAGCTTGACGACGCTTCGACGTGGCAACAAAAATTTTCGGCCTCGTCGTCCATCCGGTCTTCGCACAGCAGGGCTTAAAAGAAACCAACTCACGATTATTTACTTTTTGTATTACAATAGCAAGTAAACGAGCAAACGGCTCACTTGATGTAGCGGTTACTGTTATCCATGAAGGAAAACATCGTGGGTAAACCTGCATACCTATTAGAAAAGAATCCAAAAAAAATAATTAAAATAAATTTGAACTCCACTCTCCGATATTTGATTCATGATTTCCGTAAAATGTTAGATTTGTTACCTTTATACTATACTCGGAACAAACACAAACTAGCTTTACCAGAAACTCATGTCAACTTAAATCCTATAGAAATAAAGAAAGACACAAGAAAGAAAAAGCATTTAACTAACACATTTATTATAGGAGTCTATCGAAATACCTTTACAACAAGAAAATAATTTACATACTTATTTTATAACACATTAACATTATGAAACGGATACTCAGACGAGAATTGATTCACCTTTGAATAACCTTGCGTTGGTTCTCAGTAATAGTCAATGACTTCTAAGTACTTGACCACACTAGGACCTACCTTCTTGACATTGATGAATGTGAGTCTGATGCGACATGCTTTAACTATGCTGGAATCCTGGATATTACGTTTTTACCGGATAGTATTGAATGCTATTTATAACTGGAATTGAGGGAACCGTGCAACTTCGTATTATGCATTTAATTACAATTATCGCGCGTTATCGAAAGGGGTCTAGACGGAAATTCTTATGAAAAAGTTGTCACGACACTTTGTTTTATATGATTAATGCTAGATGGCGCTGTGATCAAAATATTTTATTTAAGTTATAATAATCAGTTAGTTTAAAACGTCTGTCTCAAAAATAAAATTTTATTACAATTCCCTCACTAATTAATCGAAAGGAACTTCGTTCCATCCGGGTGTCCCTTGACACATCTCAAGTTTTTTTTTCAATTTAAATGTACATAATACATACCATTGATTGTCAAAATCGACTGGTAGGTACTATCAGTTCCAATCCACGCCATCGACCTGTGAAGAACTAGCGAGACAAACTCAATGAGAATGTAATTATTATTCTTGTATCCTTATTTGCTAATAAAATGCTTACAAGGAATATCCATAAGTTAAATGGTTATTTAATTGAAATGACCTAGAATGAAAATCTTACTTAGTAACTACTGTCATTTAAGTAATTCCCAAGCTCAAGTCTCCTTAAGATCAGGCATAGTCCACCAAGTTACCCAATACGGATTGGGAACACAAGAGATTTTTGCGCCCAAGGCTATGTTTTTGCAAGATAAATAACTGCCGTTATCTATAACTTATCTATACAAGAAGATGCAGGTTTCCTCACAATTTCCTCAACCATTTTAGATAAAACTGCAGATAAATATTCATAAATTAATATTCAAAGGTCTCCCTTAACACATGCAAATATTAATTGCACATTTAAATCTTAATTTAACATGTAAATTAGGTGATCAAGTGACCATTAAGATGGAGGTGAACGCCCTGAGCTATCAAGAAAGACCTTTTATATATCTGATTCATTTAGATTCAGTGTAAAGGGCTTTACTTAACCGTATCAAGGTTTTATGTTGCAATAAACATTTAATCACGTCATACTCAGTGTTAAATAACTTAGTTAATTTAAAATTAAACAAACACAGATAAATTATACAAGGCAAAAGGTATAATGAGAGTTCTTGCAGGTTCAAAAGCACATTTATCAAAATATCACTAGGTACCTACAAGGTGTCAATCAAGTCGCTTCACATTTTGTCTGTCCTTATGTACCTACATATGCTTAAGTTTTAAAACTACGCAATAGATTTTGATGCGCTTTTTTGTAATAGATAGAGTATTTCGTGTATTACATGATTTTATTCGTGGTGTCCTAAAATATAGATTTTTCTGTGCCTACATCGAAAACGCTCTCAGAACCCACCCTTGAGACGCAGACAAAGTTGCGCGGGTCAGCTCACTATAATTCTGTCCCTTACAAGTACTATTTAGATAGAAGATACTTCATCTGAGTTCATGTTACATTTATTACCTTGACAGCGAAGATAAATAAAATAGTATGTTTCTTACAAAACGCGATATAAAGCAGCAGGGGTCAATGTCAATTGTTTATTTATGCGATTACATTACATTCTCAACCGGAATCCGGAAATCTAAGTCGTTCGAGTTTCCTCAACTGACATTGAAGAGTTTTATGAGCGACGGTAATCACTTGTCAATGGGGTCCTAGGGCAGGCTTTTGGGATGTATTAGGGTATTTAATTTAATATCAATTTAATCTTCTGTTGATGAACCTTAAAACTGTACTGTACTGTAACAACCCATTACTGCCCACTGCTGAGCTCAGGTCTCCTCCGAAGAGGGGTTAGGCATAGTCCACCACGCTTGCCTAATGCGGGTTTGGAACTTCACATATCTTCATAGGATTTTTAGAACCCTTTTCCTATATGCAGGTTTCCTCACGATGTTTTCCTTCACCGTTTTTAGTCAGTGGTGTTGTGAAAAATTGCACATAAATCTTTTTCATATTAAGATTTAGAGGTACAAGCCGGCCGGTTTTGAACCCGCGACCTTCCGTGCGGAAGGCAAGCGCTTCAACCACTCGGCCACCACGACTTAAATAAACCCTAAATAAGATAGGATAAAAACTGTGACAAAAAAAAACGAGAAATAACATTCTATGGAAGTTGGTTTTTTTATTATTGTCATGACTAGTATATACTTACCTTCCTCACAATTCATAGAAGCGAATGATATAGGTATATATAACCTACTAATTTGTTTTAGTTATAGCTCAAAGATCGCATTTTTTAATATGTATTTACATTCAAAGAATTTTGTCACAATAGTACGTGACACATTTTGTATGAATGCAGGATAAAATACAAATCCGCTTTGACTACATTTCCACACCCACACCGATTTTCTCAGTATCAATTACACATTTTACTCGAATAAGGCTTAATTAACAATTACAGATTATATACCTACATTAATATTGTCATCTTTCCCACATTACGGACATAGAACAGCAGTAATAAGTATCTAGATAAAAAATAAGACACCAAAACCTCTTCCCGCTCTGCTTCCGAACACTACATAATTTGTAAAGTAAGTAATATATCTAATAAAATGACAACCATCAAAACCTCGAAAGATACAGACATTGTAGCATAAACTTATTTTGGTACTCTACATCAAATTATTTAAAAGATATTCCGTTGACAAAAAATGGAAAAATATAAATACATAATTAGCAGCAAAAATGCCATGCTAAAAACGATATTGCAACAGGAAAAGGTAATTTAAATACGTAGCCAAAGTTGACTTAAATCTATAACAACATAACAGGATGTCACCGATTATTGTGATGTTCAACTGCCTAATCCTACATCACGTTCCAATCCAATTACTTCCATTACAAAACAGAAAAGTCCCGAATAAATTTACCAATACATCAGCAATCTATGGCGAAAATAATTACTGATTTTAAAGATAACCTAGATACACTAAAACAGATACACTTTCTATTTTATTTAGTCTGGTTTTTCACCGAATATGGTGTAGTTCGAATCGTCAATCGGGAGAACAATGACGATACAAGAAAGCACCATCTGTGGCCTGATACAATCCTTCCCTGTGCTGGTAATACTCGCGCAAAACAACAATAAATGTTTGAAAACACCTTTTGTGTACAAGCCTCCTAGTCCGACGCAGTCTCCGGAATACTATGAAGCATTAGATGCGTTATTTCAGAGTCTCTTTGGGCATGAACAACATGGCTATAGTTCTTATGGTGGTCATTCTCATGGCCATGGGTATGCTCACAGTCACGGCTATCAGCACAATCATTCGCCTTGTGCATACTATGGGAAGAAATGGCAAGACCACGGTGTTTCCTACCGACCTTGTTACCAATATGTTTACCCAGGAGGTTCCCATCATAGCCCCTACTTGAGCTACAAGAGTGGTATCCAAAATGTGAGTGGAGTACAGATCTATAGCCAGAATTATGCCCCAGACCAGGTGTATGAAACGACTAATAATAAATATAGGGTTGTCGTGAAGAAGACCAGGATAGGAGGAAAAAGGAAAACTGACAAGAAAAAGGGTAAGTAATGATAAAGGCAGACGCGACAAACAATATTTCAAAAATACTAATTTGAAAGATGTTTCAAAAACCATTCTTGAAATGAGTAGTAATGGTACTTGGTGTACTGGTGAAATAGTAGATATTTTTGTATTTTTTACTGCAACAATAGGTAGAAAAGCCTACCTGAGGTTAAGTAGTCATAGTTGGTTATACAGCTTTGCAATATTTTGATAATCTTTGAACGTAATTACTTTGTTTTGTATTGTATTTATAACTATAAAATTAGCGAAAAAAACGAAAAGTGTTTATAATATTGATGAAAAAACACTTAACTTTAAGGATAAAGTTATACCAATTTTGTTAAACTTCGTAATAAAAAACGTAAGTCACTAATCGTGGTTCACGGTCAATCACAGAATATCACAAAAGATGTTATTAGCTGTTCGACTGGTTTGACGACCTTTCGTCTTATAAATACCTAAATACGGAAAGAATAGTTCCCCGAATTTTCCGGTTTTATGTCAAAAGTCCGGGAATTAAGAAATTATTTACCAACTTTTGACCCGCGCAACTTCTTTACGTCACATAGGACGAAATAAAAAAGTGTTCCCGTAACTTTTCTTACCGTACAAACCTTATCCTTAGACAAATATTTCAAGACTTAAATTAAGTATATATCAGCCGTTCTCGAGTTAGCGAGTTAAGAGATTTAATATAAATATACAATATCTTGAATAAGAGATTTATTATAAAAGTAATATTTTTCTAAAATCAATATTATTTGACACAGTATTAAATACTGAGCAAAAATTTATCGCCGTAAAATACGAGACGATAGTAAATTGTAAACGAAACAACTTATCACCAACGACGTAATCAACTATTTTGGGGACAAAGGGCATAAAAACTTGACTCCTGATTCATTTTAAGAACTGGGATACTTAGATATTTCTTTAAACCTACCTATGACGTAATTTATAGATCCCTTTTCAACATCGAAATATCCCGGAATGATTCACCTTTAAAACAGTGCTTTCCTCGACCAATTATCGGTATATATCGTACTGATGACGTAGTTGTTAGCCTCGACAGTAACTTATATCAACAACGAGCAAGACTGACCACCACTCGACCGCAGTATTACGAGTCTACCGCTTGATCGCAAAAAACAACAAAAAACGAATTGGTGTATAATTTAGTTTTCAAGTTAGTGCTTTGAACAATGCGTGTCTTTTGTGTTCTGTTGTGTTTTAGTTTGTGTACGGATTTCGGTTTTTCTCAGTTTGGTGAGTAAAGAGATATTTAAGTTTACCTACACAAATATTAGTGTACGATGTCATATATCTGTTTCATTTTTCTATTAAATTTTGAGTTAAGCTCGCCTTTTGTGCTTATTTTTTACTTACTTGTAGGTATGTAACCTTTTATCTATAAAAAAGTGTAAATTAATAATTATTTATTGCAAGTTAAATGCTGATTGTTCTAGTTAGAACTTCTACTATATAGTTATGGAGTTTCTCCTACAGAAACACATTTTAAAATGTCTGTCAAGTTTGGATGTTAGGCTGTTATTATTTAAATCTAAGGATTTTTTAGGCTTTTATGATTTTTGAATGAGCAAAGTCTAAATACGCATACATTTAAAAAAGTTGTGAAAAATCGTTTGTGCAGTAAAGCTTATTATACAATTAGTAGAATATCGTGTAATCTAGATGACTGCGCTAAGTGGGAATGAAGCTTTCGTTTTAGCTCAAAATTGTAACAAAAAAATTTAATATTGAGTTGAAAAGATAAAAAAAAACAGACAAATAATACAAAAAAGACATGCCCGCTGAGTTTCTTGCCAGTTCTTCTCAGGACAGTGGCTATTTCTTTTTCCGAACTGGTGGTAGCCTTTTGACATTAACAAGCATGAGAATTTCCTTAACGTTGAGAATAAATAATTTCATATCATTTCATTTCATCAACGAAACGATATGTGTTGTTCATACTTACAAAATATAAGAAAAAGCTACGATTATTCGAAAAATTCTGGTACCTATTTCCATAATATTTATTTCTTCATTTCATTTTAGAAACATTGAAATACGTAAAATTTTTAATGAACACAAAAATCAACTAATGACGCTTAATTTATAATCATAATAATTTCGATGACGATTTTAAAACGATGATTATTCAATACCTAAATCATGATTATATTTACAACCGAAACGAACCGGTTTCGATACGTAAAATTGGATTCGAATTAGTAGAAATATGTTATTATTATAGGTTTTATATGGTTTTGTAATATTAAATACAACACTTGAGAATCCTATTACAATATTTAAAAAATATTACCTAGAGACGTTTTCGAGAGCAATTTTTCACAACACCACTGGCTAAAAACGATGAAGGAAAACATCGTGAGGAAACCGGCATGTCGGAAAAGGGTTCTAAAAATCCTTAGAAGATATGTGAAGTCCCCAATCCGCACTGGGCAAGCGTGGTGGACTATGCCTAATCCCTCTTCTGAGGAGACCTGAGCCCAACAGTGGGCAGTAATGGGTTGGTACAGAAAGAAAAGTTTTTTCTTTTTATTTTAGTTGTACAATTTAAATGTATTTACATTACTTATGCCTAAATAAGTTTTCATTAAAACAATATTATTGTTTTGTTACGATAATTTGAGATAAAGAACGTGACATTTAAAATCGGGTTTTACATAATAATTAAGATTGTTCTTAACTTGTTTTTTTACTTTTATTCAAGCTTTGACTAAGGTCATTTTATAGGACAACTTGTTTTAAAATTATTGTATGTAAGTATACTTTGTACACTGATTGACCAATTTCCCAAAAAGAGGAGGTTGTTTATTTAAACTCCATGCACAAGACTGAATGACGAATGTCATAGGCATTCTTTGTCAGTCTAACTTTGGGTGATGGAGAGATTATTACTAGTAAGCATTGCCCGTGACGTCGTCTGTGTGAACCATAGGTATACAGCAACTAAAAAATTACACCGTTTCTTCCGGAATTGGTCCTATGGGCAGATATTTTCAATATTATTACTTCTTTTTTTTATATTCATGTATTTTTTTGTTCACTAAATTATTATTTTTTTCTTTCTTTGCATTTGTTCGAGTTGTATTCGCCGTAAAAATGATTCTTGAACTTCAACGAACATTTAAAAAAAGTATTGGCGAAATTTCTCCAGGCGTTATTGAGTTATGCGTTTACCAACACATTTTGCGATTCATTTTTATTACTGACAATTATGTAAACAATTAATTTTGACTCATAATATTGAATGACCGGTTGCGGTTAAAAATATTTAGAGGTTAGGTTCACCGCAATTATTTAATAAGGTAAACAGACATTTTTGTAGCCTTCACACGTATGCAAGGACATAGGAAAACGAGTTTATGAACTTAAAATTACATTAGAATAATTATAATATTAATTATATGTGATCAAAGACTTAAGTACTTTAGTCGGTAAAATCAAATCTAAATAAAATCATTGAAAACGTAAATTAAATAGTAATTAGAATACCTATTTATCAAAACACAATAATACGTAAAAAATGTGTTTTCCTGGTCGCAACTAGTAAAAGAGTGGCAAAAGAAATAGTAGGTGCTATTTGCAAAATTAAAACAATGAAGCGAAAAAAAATCAACCATTTACCAACACTTCAGAATTAGATGTTAACAATTTCTTAGTGACACTATTTTTCAAGTTTTATTCGGGACTTAATATTTTTTTACAGTTGTCATATAAAAAGTTATTGTAAATCGCTAATCAAAAAAAAAAAAAACTAAGAAAATTTTGAAATATACATATAATATGCTGTGTTTCTTGCACCGGTTCTTCTTCTTCTCAGGACGGAGGCGTAACTTTAGCAAACTGTTGATTATTTTTTGTCTTGACTTTCAAAATGTACTTTCCAAATCAATTTTGCAATATAAATGATTTGACTTTGACCAAAGCTCGTGTAGGTACGATAAATTCCCGGACATCATACCGGATACTATTAATACAAGTATTAATATTGATGATTTTTAATTGCAAATTAGTGAAATAAAATTAGTTTATTCTTAGAATCACTAGGCCTTGCCGGGATATCGAAAGTACGTCTGATCAAAGTGACATATAACCTTGACTTCACTGATAATAAGAGTTTTATTGAATTCAACTGATTCTTTCCAATGGAATATATGATAATAACTCGTAGGTATATCAACAAAGAAATATTTTATATAACTAATATATTTTTACAAAAATGTAAACAGACTGAAATGAAGTTGGTCGACTTCTATTTTACAAGCTTTATATTAACTTTATACACTGGATGTAACTATGTCCCTATGAAAGTTTGGCTGGAATCTTGCGAGTAGGTACAGTCTCGATGCAAAGGTTCAAAAATGTTCGTATTTTTTTTTGTTTAAAGATGTAGGTACTTTTGTATTGTAATTTATTAATAGTATGCACGGAAGTGGGGAATTCCCTAAATAGAGACAAGATCAAGCAAACGCTAAACAAGTTCTTAGGAATAACCGATATTAGTTATTTAAACAATCTACTCTTATGACGATAATAAGTTAAGTATACTCATGTTAAGTACTATACTCGTATATATTACGTTTATGTATGTAAATCACGTAGGTACGCAAATTTGTACAAAAAAATTGATAATCAAGCAATTCGATCATAAGTTCGTTGAAATTTTGTTATTCATGATGTTGATTGCAGTCGATTTGTAAAAATATACTTTAAACTAGTTTAAACAATCGCGGTTACTCTTCCCGTGATCATGGCGCTTGAAACAGTGCTGAAAAATCGGGACCGCTC
Source organism: Trilocha varians (assembly GCA_030269945.2). NCBI lineage: Eukaryota > Metazoa > Arthropoda > Insecta > Lepidoptera > Bombycidae > Trilocha > Trilocha varians. The sequence goes on along the minus strand of AP028277.1, from coordinate 9,432,316 downwards.
AATTAAAAATAATCGTGGTAAGAACCCGTTTAGTAATACAGTAATCTTTTAATAGATAAACGTGGTAAGAACCCGTTTAGTAATAGTGTAAACTTTTGAAAAAAACGTGGTAAGAACCCGTTTAGTAATAGTGTAGGTAAACTTTTAAAAATAACCGTGGTAAGAACCCGTTTAGTAATAGAGTAATCTTTTAAAAAATAAACGTGGTAAGAACCCGTTTACCCGAATAGTGTAAACTTTACAAACCTTAGTATGGTATATTACATTTTTAAATAATTTATTAAGTATAATTTTTTAAGTCACATTATAATGTTATGTCCCTTATTTGTCGAATAAGCTTTGTTTCTTTCTTTCTTATTGTTGACCTGAAATATTTATCAATTACTAGCTGACTCGCGCAACTTCGTCTGCGCCGAAAAAAAAAGTTAGGGGTGGACTACCCCTAACATTTAGGGGATGAAAAATAGATGTTGGCCGATTCTCATAGGTACCGGATAAGCACAAAAAATTTCATCAAAATCGGTCGAGCCGTTTCGGAGGAGTTCAAGTTCGAACACCGTGACACGACAATTTTATATATTATTAGATTAACAAACTATAAATTATGATTGTGTTGCAAAACTTTCTTAAATTAGGCATGATCAATCTAAAATTATTCTTATATTAGTTCTTTTGACGTAGAAACAAGAATTTCAAGTCAAAGCACTGCCAATCGAAAATGTTATATCATAATATTCAACATTATTTTCAATTATCATATTTGTACGTGGTTACTGTAATTGTATCATGTGTCAGACATAATGTGTTGGGAATTTATTGTTTGCCTTTCATTCATTAACCCTTTCACATCCAAGGGAAATATTTTTCCCTTCTACAAAAATCGCTATTATTATTGAATAATATATTTTTTTAATGAATGTCAAACGTTACGTTTATGTACGTTGTGTTAAAATGTTTCATATGAAATTTATAGGAAATTTGTACACCCTACTATGTTTTTCTAGTGATATCTCTTACTTTACAGAATAACTTAAATATTGTGTAGTATTCGCATATTTAGTCTCTGCCATTTTATGGTCCTGAAAGGGTTAAATATACTTCTTCTTCTCGACAATCTTTTTTTATTCTTTCATAGTTGATTTGATGAAGAAAACTCATCGAATCAATTCACTTTCGCTTCAAACCTAAACCTTTTTGTTGTAAAATATTTTTGTTAAAATACAAAAAAAACATAATATTAAAAATGGAAAGTAATCTACGCTTCGTATTCATAGGTGTGGATGTTCCCTAAAACATAAAATGAATGAAATCCTCATCTAGCGCTTATTTAAATATATTTACCCTTCGTGTACTCTTAAACCGTCTACAATCAAACTATAAACACTTAGAATTTACTCCTTAATTTTGCACTAAAAGCTACGACCGGCCACGGATGGATTTTGACATTGCCATGATACGATAATGCTTTGCAACCCGTCCCACCTAAATGTACAATGTTAAGCTTTAACTTTCATTTTCGTTTCCTTAGGTTTTTTTCAACAAAGAGATGACAGGAGATTTTCGCCGTTCCAATTCGCGCAGAATCTTCTGCAAAATCCGAACAGAGTAAGAGAAGGCCTTCAAAACTTCCTCCATGTCAATCAGCCAATAGCCAACGATCAATATAGACGAAATCAAGGTGGACAGGAGTACGACCAATATAGACCAAACCAAGTTGGACAAGACAACCAATACAGACCGAACCAAGGCAACCAGGACTATGACCAATATCGGCCAAACCAAGTTGGACAAGACAACCAATATAGACCTAACCAAGGTAACCAGGACTATGACCAATATCGGCCAAATCAAGGTGACCAAAGCAACGACTATAGACCAAACCAAGGTGGCCAAAACTTCAACCAATATCAACCAAATCAAGGTGGCCAAGACTTAAACCAATATCAACCAAATCAGCCTGGCTTAGACAACCAATATAGACCGAACCAAGGTAATCAGGACTATGACCAATACCGGCCAACTCAAGATGGCATGTACGAAACCAAACCAGTGGTTTTCCCAACCTCTTCAGAAACCATTGATCGTGAAAGCCAAGATGGAAGCCAAGATTACCCAAACCCTACACCGATTATGTTTCCAGTTAACAAAGGTGACAAAAACACCGATCGTAGTGACGAAACAGAGCCAAATCAAAATGGCGGCGAAGTGACTAATTCCGAAGCTCCGTTTGTGAATAATCCAACACAAGAGTCTGGGACTCTAGCACCGCTTCAACCTCAAACAGAAGGCTTGCCCACAGAGCCTACAATTGAGACCACACTTCCCCCACTAACTCCAGTGCCACCCACAATTGTGTCTAGGAATGTGAACTTCGGTTCTGCTGGAATATTCAGTAATTATTTTTAATCTTTACTAACTACATAACCTAAAATAACGTAGAAGAAGAAGGGAAACATTATACCTATTATATAGATAGGATAGATATGATACTGGACCTGAATATGTAGATCAGTGGCCCAATGGAAACCACTTTCCTAAACTAGGTGGACCGTATCGTATAATTTTAATGTTCAGAGGCTGCTCAAAACTTTAACAAGTGACAAATTGAGATGTATCGCATTCTAATCTATAACACCCAAAGATTTAAGAATGATAGGTATTAAATAAGTATTCATTTTCCTTCTTTCTTCTTCTTCTTCCATCCAGCTTATATCATTATTAATATTTAATATTGCACCCCCATACGTAATTATATATTTTTTTTTATTGCCTCGTAGGCAGGCGAGCTAACGGGCCACCTGATCGTAAGCGGTTATATGACAATATTTAGGTTTTTGTCCAAATACAAAAAAAAAAAATAGCGAATTTGAACAGTATGTTCAGTCTACATCTGTTGTTCAAATTAACTGTCTATTTTCGGCAATATTATCCCAATTCACATTGAAATATTGACAATAAATATTGCGTGTACCATACATAATCTATTGCTAGATTTGCTAGTCCTTTCATGCATTTTGAAGAGAAGCCCAGGCTTCTCGTGACCATGACGTTTGCAACAACGTTGAAATATCAAGACAACTCAAGTAACTAACTACTATTTATTTACTAAACTTTATGCACATAAATGGAACAATGGCGGACTTGAAATATGGTGGTAAGAACCCATTCAAAATGCATGAAAGTATTATAAAAAATCTTACTAATCGTTACACAATCCATTTCTGTCGCACAATCATTATCAACGCTAATATAATACCATTGCTTCACTAATGAAATTACTTGTAATTATCTGTGACTAATATTTTACACGATAACTCAAGTTAAGACTAAGTTTAGTAAAAATATTAAAAATTAACTAAATATAGCAACATTATCAGGTTTTAGAAATTATACATAGGAAAAAGAATAGAAGAAATAGTCTGTAGTTTTTTTTGCCTCGTAGGCAGAAGAGCTTACGGGCAATCTGTTCGTAAGCGGTTACCGTTGCTCATGGACCTCTGCATTGTCAGAGCCTTTTTTATGGAAATCGCCGTACAGTTGCCCCGCTGGAGATGTATTTGGGAGACGAACCACACTAAAATCTCCTGTAGCTCACACTCAGTATCAGAAGCCCGGCTTAGGACAGAACGATGTGCGATTGGGTTGAGTGACGTGAAACATTGAAGGCTAATGCTTACCGTATCCTATTGCCTTGTCACCGAACCAGTGTCACTTGGCTTTTTTGTCATAAAGGCAGACTATCCTTCGATTCACCTAATCATAAGTGGTTACCGTATAGATTTTTGAAATATCAGGGGCTATCTACGACTTACCTTTAATGACTCTCTCCTCGTTTGAAATTTTCCAGTCAAAATAATTCAAATAAATAACACAACAGAGTTTTTAACGATTCTAAAAAAATATGGATTGTATTTTAGTTTTGTAGATATGCAGATAAAACTCAATGAAAGTTAGATTAAATTTCTACATTAATATGAACAAACACTGGCTGAAAATTTAAATTTATTTTGGTGTACTTATCACAGATGACCCATGTCAAACGGTGGAGAATGAAATCGGGAGCTGCATCAACATACTCCAGTGCAAGCCTTACATTAAGATAGTGCAAGAGTTCAAGTCGAACCCGGCTGCAGCAGTGCTACTGAGGAAGGCTCATTGTGGCTTCGAAAACTCCAATCCTAAGGTATGGTTTTAAAGACATACTTTATTTGTAGTAATAATTATTTTCACCACAAACTACCTAGCCGGGACTCAGAAAGAGCTGAATATCGACATAGATTACCTAATAGAGGAATGCATAGAGGAAACATCCAGAGCTGGTTTTTAGTCTCTGGGAGAAGTAGCCACCTTACTTATTTAAAAAATCTTTCGTTCTAGGTCATCTCAATGACCTAACTATTTTGCGAAATGAAAGAAGATTTATGCCAGATTAGGAATAAATGGATAAAAAATAATATTAATGCGTCGACTCCATTTAAATGGGATAAGATTGAGCTAAAGAATGACTGGATGTTATTTTAGTTTATTTAACTACGCCGTGATAAAATGGTAGCTCGTGACCCGAAAATTTTGAACCCTACATTGATAACAAAGTACATCGACACTATCAGTTTTATTATATCGACTTTAATCCAAAGAAAAATTAAACAGACACACATTTTTTAATAAATTACATGATACTAATTTATCCCATCCAAAACGACCATAAAATCACCTTCTATAGTCTTCTAAACCTTTCATTGACCTATCAACATTAAACCCCAACCTTCAAAGACAACAAATCTATTTAACCAGGTATGCTGTCCCCTCCCTGGTTTCCCAACCGTCGAACCATCAACAACCACGACCACCACTGTTGCTCCAACCACTACCACCAAAGCATCAGTCCCATCAGGCAAGAGTGTGGACGGTGATTTCGTAGCAGCATTCCCGGAGCCACCTGTGTGTGGCGTCAGCAATGCCACTTTCAGCAGAGTTGTAGGAGGAATTGATGCTAAACTAGGTAAATATGATTTTCTAGTGGACCGAAATGTACTCTAGAAGTTGTATTTAAACTATAGTTTTATTATGGACAAGATTTCGTGATTTTCTGAGCGTATTTATGTATATTTTACGTGTAAGAATTACCTGCTTGTATAAAAAAAAACTGGATTACCAGATGATGCTTTTTTCTTTAAATATACCTAGTGACCTACCCATACTTTTAAAACAGTCTCGTATAAATCTCATAAAGCCCTGACTGGTATTTGTTTTACTATTTATTCTATAAAACTGGAAGATAAGGTTCAATTTTGTAAAAATACTTTTACATCGCCTATTTGTAAATCTGCAGTGGAAACGGATTGATTTAGTTAAATATTCTCTTTCTCTATAAATATTATTACTACTGGACTCCTGTTGTCTGAATTAAAGCATTAATTTGAAATATAATTTCATCGACCAGGTGATCTTCCCTGGATGGCTGTCCTCGGTTTCAAGCCTCGCCGAAGCAACGGTGTCCGCTGGCTGTGCGGTGGCTCCATCATCACCTCCAGACACATCCTGACTGCAGCTCACTGCATCCACAACCATGAGGACGACCTGTAAGTGTACCTACCTACTTCTTACTCTACTGTCTTCTTCTTTTGGTCTTCTTTATCCCACTCACATTGATGCAAAATGTTCTCTCTCCATTTACTCAAGCGTGCAACTACTGCATTGCTATAAGGTAATATAAGGCAATAAGGCCTGTATTTATGTCCAATGTTCACAACACCTCTGACTAAAACCTGTGACGGAGAACATCGTGAGAAAAACTGTTCATTGAAAAAGATTCTAAATTTTCTTCAAAGATATTATGTAAAGTTCACAATTCGCATTGGGCTAGGTGGATGAAAGTCGTGGTGGCCGAGTGGTCGAAGCGGTTCCTTACGAAAGGGGGGTCGCGGGTTCAAATCCGACCGGCTTGTACCTCTAAATCTAAATATGAAAAAGATTTATGTGCAATTTTTCACAACACCACTTTCTAAAAACGGTGAAGGAAAACATCGTGAGGAAGCATGTCGGAGAAGGGTTCTAAAAATCCTTTGACGATATGTGAAGTTCCCAATCCGCACTGGGCAAGCGTGGTGGACTATGCCTAATCCCTCTTCTGAGGAGACCTGAGCCCAACAGTCGGCAGTAATGGGTTGGTACAGTTGTAGGTGGATTAGGCATACTCCTTCTGAAGAGACCTGAGCCTGGCAGTGGGCAGTAATGGGTTGTCACAGTATTCAGCGACTCTTGTACTGAATGTGAACATGGGGCGTAGAGCGATCCATAAGAATATAACTTTGATATTTCTTCTTATCGATTTGCCCTCGATTTTACCAGTGATAATAAATTTCAAGTTATGACATTTAAAACAGGAAATCTCATATTTGTAACTTAGTTTTTTCGCTGTCCAAACGACGTAGGTGCAATTATTAGTTCCGTGATAATTACAATAATTAATTCATTGAATTTATATGCATGGTTTTATGTTTTGTCCTCCGCCGTGGTCAGCATCATTAGAATATTATTTACGTGTTATTTCTCAATGTTGATATTATATTGATATTCTTATTTCTATGTTATTGTCGAAATGGATCTCCAAAATCTGTGTAGCTACAAGACCTAGAGCTTTCTTGTGACGCAGACGAAGTTAAAAGGGTCCGATTCTAATATTAGGTATATCTAATCGGTCAAGTCCTTTAAAAAGTTTTGTGAGAAGAACTGAAGCGAGAATTTTATGATTTTATATTGTTAAACAATAATTAATACCTTCGTTCAGCACTGCAGTAGATATAAAAACAACTTGAGAGGTGTCAAGGGACACTCGGATGGAACGAAGTTCCTTTCGATTAAAAGATATCTTATATATTTTGTTTCCTAATTTTTTTTTTACGCGCGATGAGGAACGTATTTTAAATATTTTGATCACAGCGCCATCTAGTGATAATCATCTAAAACAAAAAAGGGTCGTGACAACTTTTTCGTAAGATTTTTTTCCGTCTAGCCCCCTTTCACAACGCGCGATAAGGAACTTCGTTGCAATAATTATTATAGATTTGAAATTTACGACGTCATAGCAGACTTTCCAGATTAGGTATGAATGGAGAGATAAACACATTGCGCCGACCACGTTTGAATGGGAAAAGATTGAGCTAAAGAAAGACGAACAACATCGAATAAAAAAAAAAACTTTGCTATAAAAAATCGCTTTTTATGTAATCAAGTGACTAGCAATTATGTCGAGATTAATTAACATTTAAATAATAACAATCCACAAATAAATCACTGACAAATGACTTAATTGAACGTAGGCGTAAAACATAGTTTCACGATCTAACTTTACATAATAATGTATCTCATAATATAATATACGGGGTGATATCTTAATCTGATATATATTATAAAGGCGAAAGTTTGTATGGATGTTTGTTACTCTTTCACGTAAAAACTATTGAATGGATTTGAATGAAACTTTACCACAATATAGCTTATACATCAGAATAACACATAGTCTACAATTTTTGATAATACGGGACGAACCTGAAGTCCACGCGAACGAAGTTGCGGGCAAAAGCTAGTAATAAATAATAATAATAAGTAAATAATAAATCTTTATTTCTCACAACAAAAATTTAACAAAAATCTGATCTTTATGCAGTTTACATATTAAGTTAATTTAGCATATACGACCAATAATTATAATATTACCAGAGAAAATGGAATAAAGACTTAAAAATATCTAAAATTCCTGCAAAACGATTGCCGCTCAACACCTCGTGTGACGGAGGTATGGGGTGCGCAATAACACTTGAGGTTGTTGTTAACCATCGCATAAAAGAAACACCAAAGATGATTTAAGGGATTTCAATGTTTTATTTTATTCAACTATTGTTGTATTTGCACATAAACTTAACAAAGCTATCTAAATGATCTTTAACAGGATAATATTGTAAAATATGTTGTAAATTGCAATTCAAATAGACACAATATCATCTTCATTTCAATGTCAAGTGTAACTGCGAAGTAAAGAAACCGGTTTATAGTAAACTAAAGATATAGGTACTTCTTTAAGCACGTGTCAAGTATATTATATAATTTATGGGTTTTGAAGTATTATATTTTAATAGTATTTTGTGCAATCTAGGAAACCTTATACTTTCCGCCTATCCACTAGTTTTAAGTTTTTTGGCACTGATTTTCAAAACGAGAATCTTTCTTCTTTTGCTACACCTTATGCACGGCGCAATATGTCCGTAATGTCGTCAGCTTAGACTTTTACTTATAGATGGCGTTGCTTTAAAATTGTCTCAATTTCCTATTTTTTATCCGTTCTCAGGAGATGATACTATGATGATATAGAACCTTTGTGCTGACGCGACTTCTTAATAATATTCGTGCCAAATTTAAAGTAAATCCGTGTAGTACTTTTCGAGTTTATCCTGGACAAAGCTATCGTATTATTTGTATGGATTCTGAATCGCGCCATGGTTGTGTGTTACGCTTATCTTGGCGAGTGTATTTACAGGTTTGACTTTGTATCATTTTGTTATATGTACTTATATAGACAATATAAATAATAAAAGATAGGTACCAATAAATAATCACACTGGTACTTACTTTCACTTATCAATTCCAGATTCCTAGTTCGAGTGGGAGAGTTGGACTTGGCAAGAGACGACGAAGGAGCAACTCCAGTGGACATTCTCATTAAAACTAAAATAAAACATGAGAAATACGACCCCACTTCCTTTGAAAACGATATCGGAGTACTGGTGCTGGAAAAAGACATAACTTTCACTGGTGAGACCTTTAATACTGCCATCGTCATCGTCATCGTCATCGTCATCGTCATCGTCATCGTGTGCTTTAATTTAAAAGAATCAAAACTTAATTTTCTTTATTTAAAATCCTTCGAAGAAATCTGAAGTCCTCTACATTAGGCAAGCTTGGTAGTATGCCTGATCCCTCTACCGAGGAGACCCAGGTCCAACATTTTACAGATCAAACTAACATAAAACCTATTTAATTTCAGAACTCATCCAACCGATTTGTATGCCGAAAGAGACCGAATTAAGATCTCTCAATTTCGAAAACTACAACCCCATCATAGCGGGCTGGGGTGACCTTCAGTACCGTAAGTAGATTTAATAAAACAAGTTACTAATAAACTTAAATGAACTGGATGTAGCCCCCCCCCCAAACCTACCGATACGTCGTCGTTTACCTATAAAAGGACGAAAAGAAACTGAAATGGTTTTATTTCCGATCAGAGGAGAGGATTATCAATTCGATTGTATTGGAACGAAGTTCCTTATCGCGCGTTGTGAAAGGGGGCTAGACGGAAAAAATTCTTACGAAAAGGTTGTCGCGACACTTTTTTTGGTTTAGATGGTTATCGCTAGATGGCGCTGTGATCAAAATATTTTAAATCACGTTCCATATGGCGCGTTACGAAAGGAAATATTTTTTATGAGATACGTTTTAATCGAAAGGAACTTCGTTCCATCCGGGTGTCCCTTGACACCTCTCAAGTTTTTTTTCTCTCTCTTATCTTTTTCTCTTTCTTTATCTTTAGTTTGAATTGACTGATTTGGATGATTCTTGTGTCAGGTGAGTAGTGATGGTCGTCGTGGGGATCTCACTTTTTTTTTTATATCAAATTTGTCTCTGTATTAAAAATGAAAATTTTTGACGAACAAGATTTCACGATTTTCTGTGCGTATTTCCCTATATTACGTTTCTCGATGAACCAACTTCGATGATTGTTTTTTGTTAAAAAACGTCCACTTTGGAACTAATCTTCTTATATATAAAAATGAATTGCTGTTCGGTTAGTCTCGCTAAAACTCGAAAACGACTGAACCGATTTGGCTTATTTTAATCTTGAAATATACGTATAAGTCCAGGGAAGGTTTAAACAGTGAAAAATACCCGGGATTTTTTTTGTGTGACGCAGACGAAGTTGCGCGGGCCAGCTAGTCTCATATAATTTGATAAAAATCTGACTGTTAGTTTGTCTATTCTTGAAAGTCAGCCGTTTTCAAGTTCGTAATCAACACAAATGTTTTTGTTGACGTTAGGTACAAAGCTTCTATCTAAACCTTAAAATACTTACCCCTTATGTTCAAATGTTTCCACCAGGTGGCCCAACAGCTACCCACCTCCAAGTCCTGCAACTGCCCGTGGTCAGCAACGAGTTCTGTGCCCAAGCATACTCCCAGTACAAGAACCACAAGGTTGATGAGCGGGTTCTCTGCGCTGGGTTCAAGAAGGGCGGCAAGGATACTTGTCAAGGCGACAGTGGAGGACCGTTGATGCAGCCTATTGTGAGTAAACTGTAATAAATAAGGCTATCTGATGACATTCATATACTTAGTTTATTTGTGGTAAAAATGGTACAAAATATGAAAAACAATTATACTCATAATCATATTACGTTTCCACCACTGGCGACAGAATCAATAATTGATATTTTATTATATTCTAGTAAAGAACAAACTTGTGTCGACGATAGCGCCATTTATAAATATTTTAAATATTTGTTATTTAAACCTCTTTTGTGTAAATACTTTTTGTAATAGAGAATAGATGTTGGCGCGCTTATTTGAATTTAGAACATTCCATTGCCGAATACAGACGTTTTGTACATGTTTTCACAACTTTTATTTTCTTAGGTTTATTTAATGATTCCTTCTTAACTTCTCTCTCACTGGCAGCATTAGGTTTTTTACAACCACAAACCATCCGAAACTCAGCGTATTGCTCATAAGCCTAAGTAATGCCAGGGTTTGGGGGCTGCTACCCATCATTCTTTATGAGACTTTTTAAACTTTAACATTTTTATGTCCAATACTGATAAAATGTTACTGATCATGTTGAAGCAGCCATCTTAGCTTTGAAATTTATAATGCTTATGGTTTTTTTACATTAGTCTATAGCTCTTTCATTACTTGATATGTATTAAAAGAGTCCTAATCTAAAAGGTTCAAAAGTAACATAAACTATATTTTAATAGATTAAAATGTGAAAACTGTAGAAAAGAAAACATTTCACTTTGAGCAACGGTAACCGCTTACGATCAGGTGGCCCGTTAGCTCGTCTGCCTACAAGGCAATAAAAAAATAAAAATAAACTTAAAACAAAGAAATTAGTCAAAAATAAAAAACTTGAGAGGTGTCATGGGACACCCGAATAGAACGAAGTTCCTTTTGATTAAAAGATATCTTATATTTTTTTGCGATAAGGAACGTGTTTTAAAAAATTTTGATCACAGCGCCATCTAGCGATAATCATCTAGAACAAAAAAGTGTCGTGACAACTTTTCGTAAGATTTTTTTCTGTCTAGCCCCCTTTCGATAACGCGCGATAAGGAACTTCGTTACAAAAGTCTTACAAAATCTCATCGTTAACAATAAACCTCTTTTCAGTGGAACTCCAAAACGTACAAGACATACTTCTACCAAATAGGAGTAGTGTCTTTCGGCAAGAAATGCGCTGAACCAGGGTTCCCTGGTATCTACTCTAGGGTCACCAACTTCATACCCTGGATTCAGGAGAAGGTCCTCGGCCATGCGTGATGAAGACCCAGCAGTTATTAGTGTACAGTATTAGAAGATAATTTTGGAAAGAAATGACTTTGATTTAAAACTAGTGTTGTTGATCATATTAGTTTGATCAAGATCATTTTAGAATGAGACCATAAAAATATCAGCTAAGTTACGAATCTCGTGGATTTGAATAATATGAATACAATTAAGAACAGAGTGAAGCCAATTGAAAGTAGGACAATTACGCGTAAAAACACGACATTCTGACAGATAGCCACTCAACTGGGATTGGCAACCAAATTGGTTTGTTTACTTTTGCCAAGTCTGTGGCAGGAGCCAAAACTGAGCACAGTTCTAAAACCTGTTTTGTTTACATTTTTTAATAATCTCATATTTTACGGAGATGATATATTTTCGCTGAAAATGCAATACAGCGTCATTTAGTAATAAAGATTTACAAAAATATATGGTTTAATTCAAAATTAAAAATTGTTGGAAAAAAATATTCTTAAAAGGGGCTCAAACAACAAGGTATTGATTCCTAACGGAGTCCCCAGTTTCGCCATCTAGCGAATAGTGACGTTCCCAGTTGAGTGGTTAAGGGTGTCTATGACTTAGTTCGTTCAGCACACTGACATAATATATTACACACACATAAGGTTTTTTTGTATTTAGAAAGTACGTTCTTTGAAACTTCACTCTGTCTTCCATGTTGTTACGAGATGATTTAGTTCTATAACGAGGAACCGTTCCAATGTGACCAAGGTTACCAGAATTCTTCTATTTTCATAATTAATTTACCAAAAGATTGTGTTGTATAATCTAAAAAGTAAAATTGTGATAAAATTAAAAAATAAAATTGCAGCAGATTTGCAAAAACAGAAAAATTTAACCTAAAACATAGCTTGCCTAGGGTGTCCCCTAGCATGCTTTATTTAAATTCAAATAAAGTATCAATGAAATCGGTTCAAAATAGAAAATCATGCTCTAATAACAGAGATTTAACACAGTACCTAATTAGTTAAAGGAATGAAGTATTTATAATTATTATTTATATTTAATAATATTATTGTGTAGATATTTTTACTATGCTTAAACTAACAGGACAATGTAATTAAACAGGGTAATTTTAATTATTAAATTCTATAAAATAATGAGCGAAGGTGCTATTCAACCCGAGTACTATCGGCTTCTTAATTATTAAGTAGCTTTAAGAAAACACTAGATTTCTTTAAATAAAATCTGGTAAAATATAAAAAAAATAAAAAACTTGAGAGGTGTTAAGGAGCACCCGGAGGAACGTGTTTTAAAAGATTTTGATCACAGCACCATCTAGCGATAATCATCTAAAAAAACAAAAAAAGTGTCGTGACAACTTTTCGTAAGAATTTTTTCCGTCTAGCCTCCTTTCACAACGCGCGATAAGGAACTTCGTTCCAATATTTGTAAGTGTATCCAGTGTTTTATTTTGTTTTTCATACGTTAAATGTTTTGTACTTAATGTTATTTTTTGTCAAACTTTTGTCACAAATAGTGAAATGTTATGTATTAATATGTTATTTTATTGTTATTATCCTTAAATATCTTCGTAATATTTTTTTTTTCTTAAAATTTAATTTAATGTATTTGATTACACTGTTTCGTACCAACACGAAATATTAGGATAAAATAATATCTACTAATGTGTAAAATTTTATATTTATATATCATTGCCATCAATATTATTTAAAATGTGTGAACATTATTGCCAACATTATAGCACAATATTTTAGCTTTTTTACGATTTGTTTACGCAATAAATTATTTTTCTTTAAGAGCTCTTTTATTAATTACCTTACAACATATTATTATGATCAATATCATTCAAAGTCAAATCATTTATTTCAAAGTAGATGTGGACACACATACATTTTGAATGTCGAAAATAAAATCAAAAGTTCTACCACCAGTTCGCTAAAATTACGCCTCCGTCCTGAGAAGAATCGGCGCAAGAAACTCAGCGGGCATGTCTTTTTTTAAGTTAATAGGTACCTATATTGCTTTTTTTTATATTGTTTTACAATATTTTTGTTTTTAACAAATGTATCAATTACATTACAACCTCTTTTCGAGGAATCGACCGTTAGTGCAAATGAACTTTCGATGAAGCAATCTTTCGATAGAACAATCGGTCAATGAAACGAACCTTCGCAGCTTCGTTGTCAATGAACTATACGACATCCTTAAACCTCGACTTAGTTAGATATAAATAAGTATTTTAACTGTAATAATGCCCTGCTCTAAGGAACCACCACGGTTCGTTTTAGGAATCCTTTTCTGCCACGCACAATCCGGCTATGGAATGAGCTCTCCTCTTCGGTGTTTCCCGAACGCTATGACTTGTCCTTCTTCAAACGAGGCTTGAAGAGAGTCCATAAAGGTAGTTCGTATGCAGCGGTCTGTGTTCCCTGACATTGCAGAGGTACATGAGCGACGGTAACCACCTACGATCAGGTTGACCGTTGTCTGCCTACATGACAATAGAAAAACACTTGAGACCAATCAGTGTGTTGTTATTTTTAATCATTATAAATTAATATCTGTTACGTATTACTAGATAAGTATAATATGATTTTATGTATAATCGATTAATATCTAGAATTAATGATAATTATAAAATTATGATTAACATAAAAGAATTTAATCTAAAATAAGATTATCCAAGGATTTAAATTATACTAATTTACGTCATAAATTGTTTCTTGTATTTTGTTTTTATTTTCTTTCTAGTTGTTATTGTTAAATCAATTATTCATTGATTTTATTAACTGAGTGAATAGATAATGTTTTTTGAAGACGAAGTGAGATGGTGAATGGTAGCCCGTAATGATACCATACTCGAAATGTTGTGAATGTGGATTTTTGGACTATGTGAATGTTGATTCAACCAAAAGTTCAAGGTTACTAGATCTACTAAATAAGAAGGGGATACTTCCATCGCTACACCGAATCATTGAAATCCCCACGCAGATTATCTCGAGAATGGTAGATCGTAAACCCATCGAGATTAGGCTCATTTAAAAGAGCAGGTCGAGACCTTTACTATTGATTTATCAGATTTCTGATACATCCATGCAAGTTTTCTTAAAACATGAAATCATATTTGCGAATGCGAATGCAAATATGTGAATATTCGTTATATTCCAAGTACACACCATTTGACGTTGAAAAAGTGGTATTCTGGCTGAACATTTACTCCACTTCGTCGCGAACCAGATTATAGGTAAGTACTTCCACCGCTCTACATCAAATTACTACAGAAAAATCTAAAAACTACGTAAAAAAACAGTAAGATCCCATCATCGTTTTATCTAAGGTTCCTGTTAGATATACTACTAATTACCGATTGCGAGTGATAAGAGCCATCCATGATAACGGCAGTAATCAGGCGAATGCTACGTTCAATCAATAAGCAGTTGTTTTATAGTAAATATGTGTATTTTCTCGTTTTGTGAAGGAGTTTACATCTGAAAACATTGACAATGATGCTGGAAGGGAAGACTGGTGAGTACTCTATGATTTTGGTTACGGTTTTTGTCTATGGATTGAGATTTTTAATGGTAAATGATCGATTAATGAACCAAGGAATATATTTTTTAAAAACGTTACGAATTTGTCACTTTCAGCGCTAATTTGGTGGTTTAATCTAACTGGTTCTTTTAGCTGTTTTACTTTTAGTGCTTTTTCGATTAAGAGATTGGAATCATATATTTTAATTTCTTTTTCTGTAGATGGTTTAAAAGTAGAAAAGTACACAACGGTGTCAACGGTTTATAAATACGTGTGTGACAATTGTTGACATCTATACTAAAAATTTACATAAGTGTCTTTTGTGTAATTAAAATAATTAATTTACCTTTTTTTCTTGCAAGGGAGAAGATAGCCCACATGATTGTAAGTGGTTACCGTCGTTGATGTACCTCTGCATTGCCAAAATAAAATATTTTTATTTTTAATTTTGGTATGTCTATCTGTTCCGAATAATGTCTGAAACAGCTGGTAGGTACCAGCTCTCAAGGGAGATCTAGGGTCGTGTTATAGAGAAACATTGAAGTCTACTTTCTTCCCGATTTTAAATTAAACTGACATTTGAACGCAGATGTATATCGCGTGACAATACAATAATATGGTAAAATAGAGCTGATCTGATGATGGATTCGGAAGGCCATAGGAACTCCTGTACTAAACAAGAGAGAAGACTCGTCGTGTTTAGGCTCATTTTACTTGTCTTAGCTAGCACTTTACTGCTATATTATATCCCGGATCTCAAAACCTTGTATTTAAAAAGTTTTGTTTCAAATAAATTTACTTCAAACATAATATTATTAAGTTACTTGTTTTCTATAAGGTAAAATGTGCAAATAATAATATAGCTGTCAAAATGACACGAATCAAAAACCCAGATCACGTTTTAAATTATTGCTAAGATTAAAGAATTAGGAATTAAATGATAATTAACGATAAAGGGGGGCTCATTAGTGTGTCACTGATTAATATTATGTAATCTTATATTCACAATGACCTTTCATTTCTAAAGATTATGATTATCATTTCTACCAAGCTACGTTTAATTCCAATAAAGTCTTAATATTTATGAGTAAAGAAAGTATGTATATGAAAAAAGTCCTTAAAGGTTGGTCGTAGGTAGCTAGGTAATGTCTCTTTCCTGGAATGCTCGACTTCTGCGAGTCCATCATCTCGCAGAAGAGGGTGGGGGTGCGAGGGATTGTACGCCAAGCAACAACCCGCCGCCGTCGAGCAAGGGGCCAAAACCGGGATCTCGCCCGGAACTTGGCCCCCTAAGAGTTTCGGGTACCCAACGCCTGTGAGTGCGAGCGGGGACCCAAGAAGGCGTCGTGTCTCGCTCAGCACGCGCGTTAAGCCAGAGCGACTAGGGGATGGTAGACCACGCTCCCCATCCCCGCGGCTAACACGCTGTCCCATCTTGGCGGGCTTCGGAAAGCCCGCCGACCGAGAGAGCCGGTGGCCGTATTCGCCGGCGGCTACCAGTTCGGCGTCCGAGGGTATCGCAACGGGAAAGTGTGCCGCAGTGCGTAACGCGTCGCGCCATCCTGCATAACCCTTCGGTGTCCCCTGATATTACACAGGTCCACTTACGATGAGGTGAGCCAATGGTTTTTCTGCCTACATGACAATAAAAGTACAATTCAAAAACTACACATAAAGGCTAAATATATACTATAGGCTAAAGAAAAACTCTCTCTTTCCAGTTTTCCATAAGCTCTGGTACTTCCTCCAGACGTATATTCTCACGTTGAAGAGGTTCGACCTGTTTCTTCAAGGATCTCTCCTCATTGTTATTCT
Organism: Trilocha varians; assembly: GCA_030269945.2. Classification (NCBI taxonomy): domain Eukaryota; kingdom Metazoa; phylum Arthropoda; class Insecta; order Lepidoptera; family Bombycidae; genus Trilocha; species Trilocha varians. The sequence continues at coordinate 9,415,394 of AP028277.1, read as the reverse complement.
ACTGGAGAGCAATGTCTACTTGTTACTGCAGAGAGATGCTGACCAGGGGTATACTACCCCTCTTATTGAAGGTAAGGTCGAAATTTGAAATAGGTAGGTACTTTATTTTCAACATTGATGACGTACTCATTCTTGTTGACGTCAAAAGTTACAAGCTACCACCAGTTCGGACACAAAAAATAATAATTATAACCACCGTCTTGAGAAGAACTGGCAAGAAACTCAGCATGTCTTTTTTTTTGTATAATGAGCATTTTTTTTTAAGTATTTGTGCAGTATTACACAAATTTACATTAAATATACAAAAGAAAAAAAACGATTACGACAATGAAATGACCTTGGCGAGCAACTCATTCCCACTTTGTGCAATCGCCCAGGTAATCATTGACCTTATAGTAGGCTTTCTTGCACAGACGTTCTTTAATAGTTTTCTTAAACCTATGTAGGTATAGGTAGGTTTTGAACATCTTGTGGAATTTTGTTGTAGGTACAAGCATACAGACAAAACCAGATATTTTCAGATTACTTTCTTAAATTTTTATTCTGTATTTTTTTTTATTTCAAAAAGCAGTATTTTTCATAACTCTTCTGCCGTGCTCACAACATCTTTTACAGAAATGTCCAGAATTGAATCGTCAGGGTTTCCTGTTCACAATCGCCGAATCGACCTGGATTCGGTAAATTTGTTTAATTTTCTTCGTTCTATTTAGTTCGTTTTCAATATAAACTATTATCGCATGGAAAAATCGGAACGCAAGAATATGAACAGCATCTTTCGGTATTTCTTCAGAATACTTTTGGATCCCTTTCGATTCCGCAAATGTGAATAGCATCACTGAATTAAATTTATTTAAAGAATAATTAAACACACAGAAACTGAAGTCGTTGATTCAGTTAAATGGTAATTTTAATTACTAAATTGCAGTGCCATATTTTCAACTGTAACTTTCTTTTTCAGACTGGGTGAAGATAGCAGCAGGTGGAGTTGAATTCCTGTTGGGTGCCATCTTAGCGTGGTGGGGTGCTGGTCATCGTCAGTATGCTCTGACGGGTTGGCTGGGAGCCTCCGCAGCGTCAGGGTTACTGGTCTTCGCGTTCCCTTTTGCCTATTCTAACCCTGCCAATGTGGGTATGTTTCGTAACATTTAGTATTTTTAGGTTATTTTTTGACAGATGGATTTGTCTTTTTAATCTTGTCTTACAGTTCTTAATCTCTAGTCTGTGTAGGGTCAGAGTACCTGTCAAATTTCACTAGATGCCTAGAGTCCGTCCGAAATTAGGGTCAGCGATTCAACTTTTTAAAAGCAATCCTTTTACAGAATTATGTGGCGGTGGCCCTGCTTTTCAATCAGAGTTCCTCCCTGATGAGAACGTGACTCCCCGCACGGCTGTGCTGGTGCTGACGGCTTTGCTCTGCGCCCTGACGAAGGTCAGCATCTGGGCGCATGGCCTGACGTACCTGGACGATCATGATCCGACTAACGGACCGTACTTTTATGGTTAGTTGGTATTTACATGTTTCACCCTGTACATTTTTTACTGCCGTGTAGGCAGACGAACGAATGGCCTACTTGATCATGAGTTTTTACCGTCGCTCATGGGAGGACCAAGCAATGTTAGTGGACACTGAAAATGTTTTCGCGATGTCTACTTAGATTTTAGATTTAAAATCTATCTATTAAACCGCATCAAAATAGAAGTAGGTTTCTGTTATATTTAATACCTATATACTACTCTGTGACTGCCAAATCTCACCCATAGATAGCACCTGCAGATAAACGCAAATTTTCAATATTGGTTAGTTCCCAGTTGAAGTAAACAAACGCAGATAATTTTAGTAACCAAAAACTCTTTCAGTAAAATATCCATTTCTGACACAAATCTACAAGCCTCAAACATCATCTTCCAGGTATCCTAATCTCCATCCGTCTGTCTCTGGGCCTGAGTGGCACCAACTGGTTCCGACCGAGCTCCGTCCGCGATGACTGGTGGGAAGGTCAGCTGTCAGTGTCGATGCTGACGCTGATGTTTTCGATCCTGTACACGCTGTTCCCGACCAGGATGCCGCAGTGGGAGGACGAGGAAGTCACTGTTGATACTGGTAATGAGTCAACTATGAAAATTTCCGAAATATAGCAGAACAATTAGTGGCGACCACGAACCGCGAAGCTTGGACAAAGCTCCCACAAGATGAAGGGGAAGGAAGAAGAAGAAGAGGAAGGAAGAAATTGTAAAACCTATATCTAACATTTCTTAGTAGATTCTATGCATTATTTGTTAATAGTAACTTTTTAATTTCACAATTTATATATTGCTGTTGTGATTAACATAGCTGACTGTACAATTAATTTAAGTACGCTAAGTTAGTTTATTTAAGTAATAATTATTGTACTGTTGTTCGTTGATCCAAATAAATTAAAAACAAAAAAAAAAGATGGACCGTCGTCAGAACAGGGTCGTGGAAAGTCACTGGATATAGAAAGCGTAGGTCGCTGTAGCGAGGATTGGGGAAGGCTTATGTCGAGCAGTGACATCTACAGGCGGATGATTTAAAGTGAGTTGGTGATGAGTTATGCTGACAACACACGGTACCCTGTAACTTGATGTGAACAACTAAGGAGTGGGCCATATAAAGTTTGCATTTTGAATCGAACGTTCGAAAGTTCGACTGTCACGTTGGCTGTGTGGCATGTTGCGCCATCCTGTTGAAACCCAATGTCGTCCATGTCATACTCTTCAACTTTTGGAAACAAAAATTCGTTGAGCATGGCACAGTAACACTCGCCATTGACCGTAACAGCGGCTCCTTGCTCATTTTCCAATGATGCCGCCGGACTAAAACCCACACCAAACCGTAACTCTTTGTGGGTGCATTGGCTTCTCAATGGTGACGTGTGGATTTTCCGACCCCCGGATGCGACAATTTTGCTTATATACATAGCCTCCGAGGTGAAAATGGGCTTCATCTGACACACACACACACACACACACATTTCTTACAGTTTGGACTGAAGACTTGAAGACCACTTTGGAAGTAACTTTTCAATATTTCCCAATTTTGTTCAAGCGTATACCGTCCCATTTCGTAAATGTCAAACCTTCAACTAAATTATGAACACAAATTGAATGACATTTGAGCTGTCATTCTCTAAATAAACAGTAGTTCAAAATGCAAACGTTAGATCGCCCACCCTATATGAACAAAAGTGGTCCCATGATAGGAGATGAAGTAAGTCGGTCGTTTTCATTTTTGTAAAAATATAGCTGGTCTTCTTATTTATTGGAAACTAAGGAAGGCCATTTATCTCTTAACCATCATGTTTTGTAAGCAAACATCTATTTTATTTCAGCTTTCTTCCCATCCTTATACCGAGTGATCAACAACCGTATTATACTAGTGCAGTCCGTGGCTCTGGCCTTCCTCACAACGGCTATATTCTGCTTCGTAGAGTACGACCACGCTTATGTACAGGTAAGGTTTGTAAACGCATTCAGATACTCGTGGTCATCTACATCACTTTCATGCATTATCAAAGAGTTTATACCACGATTTTTAATTAACTAAGAAGTATTTCGACGTTGCTTCAAAAGTATCACAAGAAAACTGCGAGTAGATTAAAGACCAAATATATCTGTCTACCCTCTTTCTCGTTCGCTTTTGGTAGAGTCACTGGAACTCAAAATCGCATCACAACACCACCACACTTACTGTTTCTACTAGTTAAGTGACTGGAGTAGGTGCTGTTCAAAATATATAATATCAAATTATATTACCTAGGTATCTAATTTGATATTATGAACGAATTAAATAGAAGAAAAGACATTTTTTCACTTACACTATTACTAAACGGGTCCTTACCACGATTATTTTTAATTGAGAGGTCCCGATATTTCAGCACTGTTTCAAGCGCTATGATCACGGGAAGACTGAAGAACTGCGGGTAGGTCATTTAAGAGTAGACACATCTGTCCACCCTCTTTCTCGTTCGTTTGCCGGTACCACTGGAACTCGAACTCACATTTCGACATACCACACTGACAGTATCGGCTGCCGTCTCTAAACTAGATTTTTTTGCTTTATTTTCGTCTAACACTGGATTCCACATACAGGATAGTTTGAAGCCGTCACCCCGATTCAAAGTGCTATTCCTCGAAATTTCAATAGCTTCCTTAACCAGTCTTGGTATGTAACGGCGTTCAGATGACAAAACCCTGGCTTTGTGAAATTGTCATCTGCAATAATCGTGGTAAGAACCCGTTTAGTAATAGTGTAAGTGATGTAGATAACCGCGAGTGTTTAAAGAAATGAATAGACATTTTGTTTAGGTGAATTTTGTGTTCGTGCCTTTAATAACAAAGAGTTATATGTACCCAGGCTCGTTTTTACGTAGAAGCTATCAGACAAGATCCAAGGACTTCCCGGTTCCTGAGCGATATCTTCAGATCACTCGTCGTTATCTTCTTTATTATGGTAAGCTTGGTATTATGGTAACTTAAATTCATATTTACCGTGTAACAAAACAAAAGACTATAAGTAATAACCTTGTGATGCTCAAATATCACAAAGGTGACGGTAACCACTTACCATGAAATGGGCTGTATACTATCTATAAAAGCTATTTTTTAAATCCTATTTGTTAAAACATTAGTGACTAAGTTACCTATTCTACTTCTCCAGATCTTCCGAGTAAGATTCTCAGCTCGTCGTCCAGAAGGAGTAAAAGCGAATACTGCGGCAAGAGTAGGGGGTATTGTGGCAATCTTCGTGGCGATATTCTTCATAGTTCTCTCGTCCCTGGGCTGCGACACTGGCACCCTGGTGGGCTTGGACGAGGAGTACAGTCAGCCGGCTTGTAGTCAACAATGCGGGTAGGTGGCCGTTTATTATATTGTTTCATTCACAGAGACACCTAATTAAATTTTCTAACTGCCATATCCCAAAAATAGACCAAAACTAGTACTCATAATGGTTTCAAAGTATAGAGACTTCGGCCATTAATCATTCAACAATGTTCAACAAAGTCAAAAACTAATAAATAACCCAAAAATACATGAGGTTAAATTTTGATTTTCAGATGCAGTTCTTCTAAATACGGGTTCAGTCCTGTTTGTGGTCTCGACACGTTTGAAACTCACTTCTCACCTTGCAACGCTGGTTGTCAAGAAGTGGACGACCTTAATGGATTTCCGTGAGTATATTTTAAAACATCATCATTTTATAGACGTCATAGACGTCCACTGTTGGATATAGGTTTCCCCAAACTCCGCCACATCGACCGGTACTGTGCTATCTGTGTCCAGTGACTTCCCACAAACCTGATCAGGTAGGTCTATCTTGTGGGAGGTTTGACCACGCTACGCCTTCACTAAAACCTGCTCAAATATAAATTATCTGACATCCGTATTACTGTTTCAAGTTCGTAAATATTATGTGCCAAACAGCAGCTGCGACTGTTGCCTGCATATCATGTATACCTAGTTGAGCTGAATAGTACCATAATATGATAATGCAACAAACACTCGTAAACCTGTCAGGTTTACCTTTAGAGGCAGTTGTCTTGTCCTTCTTCAAACAAGGAAGAGAGTCGTCTTTAACCTTCGAGAGTAGCTTGTAGGTAGCAGGCAGATCCCTTGACATTTCCGAAGTCTATAAGCTACATTAGGAACTTACCACGCGTGTAAGTTCTTGGATATCTTCGGGTATTCGCCCACCTCACACTTCCACCACTATAACTCCTATGTAGCCAAGATCCACAGTCCTACAAGACAATAAAAATACTATTATTTTACAGACTATACCACAACTGCACATGCGGTGACTCCCGCACAGTGCTGGGAGCCTGCAACCTGAGCTCCTGCACCGTCGTGTTCAACGTTTACCAGATCTTCTACACCATCATCCTGGCTGTGTCAGGTCTGTTTACTACTTAACCTTACTATTCTTTAGTTTATATCCTGAGAAGTGAGAACCCCTTTTTAAATAAAATCGTGGTAAAAATCCGTTTAATAGTTGTGCAAGTGGTTAGAATTTAAAGAAATTTAGAAAGAACAATGTCTAAAACTAGATTGGTACCCTATCTCACGGATATCTCACGTTTTAGTTGAAATTGAACTTGCTTTACCATCAGTCTCAGATCTCAGTACGTTCGATGTTAGCTAAATTTAATTCGACCTGGTGTTAAATTAAATGATATGGTGATAAAAAGATTTTCGAGAAAAAGAAAACACTAGTTTTTCACCATCCGGTTCCCTCCTCGGTGTTTCCCGAACTTAATCAAACAAGGATTGAAACTAGACAAAAAATTAAGAATGCAGCCATATTGTGTCTCCTGGCATTGCAAAGACTCATGGGCAACTATAACCACTACGATCAGATGGCCCGATAGCTCATATTTTTCAGCCCCTCTTGGCCCATGACGTCATCATAAACCTAACCTTTGGTTCCAGGAGCGTCATTCTTGTTACAAGGAATGGTGTTAGTGAGAGCAGTACGAAGAGTTGACAAGCCTATTGCTGTTGGATTCTCTTTCGCGTTTGTAGGGTTACTGACTTTCGTGTTTGGAAGACTGTTATATCTACTTATCAGCTGTAAGTATTATTATTAAATTAGTATAAAATAGGTACAAATAATTTCGGATTAAACTGTAACAAAGAGGATGATTATTGTACCCCAAAATGGCGGTCAAGTCAAGTTGTCAGGCACATAATGACTATCGAATATCTTTTAAAGTACAGTAGCACTATTTATGTGGTTACGGTCAATATTTATCACTATGTAGTCACAATTTTTCTGCATATTCAAAAATTCCATTGTGTGCCTGCCAACTTGACGCACACAAAACTCACATAACCTATTTTATTTCCAGATCTAACCTGTGCCTATTCCCCTGACGGTGTCTGTGTATTCCATCATCCTACTCTGTGGGCGATGGGTGCTTGCAGTAGCGCTATGGCACTAGCATCAGCTATCGTCAGCATAATAGCTAGTAAAACACCATTACAGCCCACTACGGAGTTATGAAAATAGGCTAAGTCATTTGAATTTTGCATTTCACATTGTCAATTTGTCAAAGTAATAAAGTTACATCACTAGTTAATACTCAATTAAATAAGAGTGGCTCCTAAACTATACATTTTAGGCTTTGATATAATATAACAAAATATCCAAAGCGTTAGAAATATCTCTAAAAATTTAATGCCGCGTTTCCATGGCTCGCCAACTTCCAATGCACGCAAATGACAACTGGTAGGCCAACTGTCAAACGTAGTTCAAAACTATTTTTTATTGATGAAAAGAATTGGCTATCGCTATTGGCCAAAATCTGTTGTTAGAATATATTGTAGTGTCGTTAATAGACTTTATTGACATGAGATTAAATTATTTGTATGTATATTATGATTAAGTATATTAGATTTTTTTATAAGTCAAATTCCACTTTTTTGCTCTTTATTCAATGCTTTATAAAAAGTGTTACAGTGATCGGATTTACATGTTTAGACGTCTAGTAATCATGCATAGCGTCGTTTTGTAGGTTATGTTTGTTACTATACCTTTCAAATGTATAGTATTACCAGATACGAGCTCTGTAGCGCGTTGTACATAGCCACGAAAAAGGCGGAAAGAAGGTTATTTGACAACCTTTATATTTTATATTTTTGTAACAATTACTGAAATAACTGTCCGGGTTCTTACCACGATATTTAATTAATTGAGTGGTCGAGTATGTGGAATCCAGTGCTAACACAACAGTTGTTAAAGGTTCATGCTCAGAGTCTTGTAGATACAGTGAGTGTGGTGTGTCGTGATGTGAGTTCGAGTTCCAGTGGTATTACCCAAAAGCGAACAAGAGGGTAGACAGATTTGTTTGCTCTTAAATCGACCCGCAGTATCCAGTCTTCTCGTGATCATGACGTTTGCAACAACGTTGAAATATCGAGACAACTCAATTAATTAAATATCGTGGTAAGAACCCGTTCAAAATGCATGAAAGTACTTCAGTATTTTTTAAACTTCCCATAGCAACACGCAAATCATTGTACATATTTATTTTAAATATTGATGAGGTCAATATTAACGGAAAATCAACCTCTTAAATAAAAATGAAATCAAAATTGTTACATAATTCCTGTATTTTAAGACTGTTTATTTATTATAATACTAAGTAAATAAAACAAATATGAATGAAAATCATAATTTTATTTAAATAATGACTACACTTCACCTATATCTATGGAATCCCACATTACGTATAATAAAAAATATTAAAAAAAAACAAAAATTGTACAGTTGTGCAAAGTTCAAGAAAATGCCCTTATGGAAAATTAGGTATTTTACAAGCATATAGACATTTGTAACAAATCAATAATAAAGTACTATATAAGATACATTTAATAAAAACATCTTCTATTTTAAGTTAAATAAAATTATAAGGAGCAAATTTTGTTTACATATACCAAAAAATAAAAAAAAATACAATACAATTAATTGAGTCGTTCTCAAGTTAAATGCCCAAAATAATAAATAATTAAATAATTTGCGACAGCTTTAATGGCTGCAATATAATTTGAAACAATAAAAATAAAAACAAAATATCCAATTAAAAAAAAACTTAAAAATAAAAAACTTTTTTTGGTATTTTCGATTGTAGTGACAATCTCCACAAATAATTACCTTTTTATACCATGAAAATTGTTTATGTGTGCGATAGTTAAGCTTGATATAGAGATTAGTTACTGGCAAGTATTTCATTGATATTATAATTCTCTCTTGTGATTTCTTGAGATAAAATTTCGTAAAATTAATTATAACGTAAAATACCAAATAAAATAAAATTGTCTTGTAACTGTGTAAATTACACAGGTCTACAAAAAAAATATTTTTGTTTGGTGCCGCTAACTTTATGTTATAATTTGGTTAATTAGTCCCCAAGACGTCGTGGGAAACTGTTAAATTCGCGAAGCTACGTTCAGGTTTTTACCGATCGATCATAACCTAAAAAATGTATTTTATAATACTTAATGTTATTATAATCAATTATTTTTATTTTTTTTTAATAATAATATCGATATGTCGTCGTGAAAGTGTTGTGTAAATTATAATCCATGTCTAGAAAACCTATAACAGATGCAGAGAAGAAGACATACGTTGATTACTTTAATATAGAGATGAAGGCTCTGGACAAACCATATGTTCCAAAAATTGTGTGCAAGTTGCGTAATGAAAATTTAAGATAGTGGGCAAACGGTAGGTAAACGTAATCATTTAAAGTATAGTGTACCGATGATTTGGACAGAACCAAAAAATAACATTGATGACTATTATTTTTGTGTTGTAACTTGTACAGGGTGCGCCAGAGAAACTTACTTATTTGAAAGGTCAATAAAAAAAAAGTACTTCAGTTATTGTTTAAATTTTTTTTTTATTTGAGAATACAATATCCCAATTTTTTTTTTATGCAGTCTTAAAAATGACATCGTATAAATGGCGACCCCCATTGCGCATACACTGATGATGTCGATTTTTGAAATTCGTATCCACTCTTCGCAGCATATCACTCGGTATGTTGGTAATAGCGTCGCGAATGTTGTTCTTGAGGTGTGCTATGGTACGTGGTCGATCGATATAAACCAGGGATTTCAAATAATCGCATAAAAAGAAATCGCATGGAGTCAAATCTGAAGAGCGTGCCGGCCATTAGAGATCGCCTCTGAGAGAGATGAGGCAGTCGGGGAAATGTTGTCGCAACAAATTCATTGAGTCTCGTGCTGTGTGTGCTGTGGCTCCATCTTGCTGAAACCACACGTTCCTAACGTTCATCTCGTCGAGTCTTGGAAGAAAAAATCCTCGATCATGTTCCTGTAACGAGCTCCATTCACGGTAACTGCGCGTTCGTTTTCTTCAAAAAATAAGGACCAATTATTCCCATTACCGACATCGCACACCAGACAGTAACTCCACAGACACTTCCACACTCCCGAAATGAGTTAACCCACGACAGAATCGAATTACGGCCAGGAACGAGTCTGTAAGGAGGAATTTCAAAGCGAGATTTCAGACTTGCGAAATCTCGAAAACTACACGTAGCATTCATAAAGTAAGTATCAATTTTTTATTAGAGTACCGAACGTACTTGAAATCAGTTTTACTTTTAGCGGCACCAAAATCATTGTAGGCCTGTGTTATTGTATTTTTAATCTTACTTTCACCTATACAGGGTGTCTCAGAACTAACGTCAAACCAGCGTTCTCAAGAAAGTTACAGAACAAAAATGCAGCAAATAAAAAAAATACTACTTCTAAAATACAAACACCCAGTACTAGTTTTTTCATTCTCGTGACTACAGATACAGTCATTTTTCCTTTATCTAAACTTGACTTTTAGTTCTAAAACACCCTGTATGTATGAAGGCTTCACAATTATAATTAGAATACACATTTTACAAACATTAATTAAAGAAGTTTCAGGAGAGAATCATCACCCTGTATATTAGAATATTAACAGATGGCACTTTTCTTTAACAAGTATGTGATGTATATCGTAGATAAATTTATTAATAGGTTTAAAAATTAAATTGTGTAAGTACAATAAAAACCATAAAGAGTATAACATGATTTATCTTAAAATGAAGTTGAACAGTGACATTATTTTGTCTCTTTTTATCTTATACAAGACCATTCAAAAAGAAAGAGATACAAAATTTAAAGTATCACAACTCAAAGAAAGTCTCTGCATAATTTTAAAAAAGTTAATACGCATTTTTAGTTCAATAAGTGTCATTAATCACATGCCCTGTTAAGGTAGTTTTGGATAAATATTTTCCAAAAATCTTGAAAGGTTAAGAAACATCCGGATGGAATAAAGTTCCTAATCCTTCATAGACACGACAGCGTATATATTAGAACACGCACGGCTAGATACATACGTTCTTATAATGAGTTAGTTAGAATTTAAACAAATTTTGGAACGAAGTTCCTTATCGCGCGTCCTTATCCTTATCCTTATTGTGAAAGGGGGCTAGACGGAAAAAAATCTTACGGAAAGTTGTCACGACACTTTTTTTTATTTTAGATGATTATCGCTAGATGGCGCTGTGATCAAAATCTTTTAAAACGCGTTCCTTATCGCGCGTTACGTTAGGAAAAAAATATATAAGATATCTTTTAATCGAAAGGAACTTCGTTCTATTTAGCTGTCCCATGACACCTCTCAAGTTTATTTAACTTTAACTTTGACTTGTGACACTATTGAAATAAAAATGCGAAATAACAAATTCTATATCCATCTCTTTTTATCGCATAAGTGTGAGAGAGACAAAACACATTGTGTATTATAATGCTATTCAGTCGAATCTCGATAAGTTAAAGTCCAAGGGAAACGCAAAATATTTTAAGTTACCGAGGTTCTACTGTATATCCATCTCTTTTTTATTGTATACGTGTGAAAGAGACACATTAATGGTCCAAAATCCTCAAGTTTCCTGAAACTATTTTGTTTTCGAGCAACGCTCCTGATGGTATATCGATACGGTCGCCGTGATTCGCTATTATGATCACTGTTCCCTGTGGAAAAATGATTATATTAGTATATTACTAGATTTTGAAGAGATTTTTTTTTTTTATTTACAAAATGTGTTTAGTAATTTATACAAAAGGCAATGATTGATATTAAAATTCGTTTCTATAAAGTTTTAGACAAACGATTATTAGCACAACAAATTCGGGTACGGCGCGACGGGAAAGCGTGCCGAGCGCGTAACGCGTCGCGCTGTCCCTCCAAGCCCCGTTCTGGCCTCAGCCGGGGTTCGGACGCTGAGTGTGAGCGGTTGGAGGTTTTAGTGCGGTTCAACTCCCACATACCTCAGATCCGGTGATTTCCTCCAACTGAAAAAAAAAAGCACAAAACAAATTCATTGGACTACAAACTTGTCCTTTTTCAAACGAGGAAAAGAGTTCTTTAAGGTAGATCGTAGGTAGCGACCCTGTTATCATTGCAGAGGTTCATGAGTGACAGTAGCCACTTACGATAAGGTGGTGTGTTGGCTTGTCTGCTGAACATTTTGTTTATATTGGAAAGACCCGTAAAAAATGTACTGGGTGTCATATTATGTCAATTCTTTCTAACGTATATAACCTATTGAAGTTTAACTTCTACAATATCTCAAATCAACAAAAAATAAAATAAGGAATCCAAACTCCAACTCACCTTCAAAGAAACTCCTCTACCGAAAGTAACATCTCCAGATACAGTCAAATGATCCAACTCAATCAGATCAGGTATCGTGGCGAATCTGTTCAAGAACTCCTTAACCTTCGCGAAGTGGTTGTCGCCAAGCTTAACCAATGGGGTCGAAGGAAACATTCTTTGGGGAGACATGACCAATGACCCATGAGACAGGCCATAAAGGTTGGACATAACCAGAAGGAGGTCTGAAGTCTTTTTGACGGGCAAAAACCTGCTCCTGGGAACGTTGACACCGATCCCCGCCTCAAAACACTTCATGGCTGCCCCTACTGCCGTTTCCAACTGTATAACATTAATACCATCAGGCAAATGCTTGTTGTTCACTATAATCTCCATGTTCAGACTTCCTTGGTCTACCACCCTTTGGACGGCATCCAGTTTCGCCCACAAGTTATTGGTGTTAAAGAACTTGAATTGGCTGACTGATTTGAAATCGTCGACGTGTTCTTTAGGGACCTGAGCGATTTCCAACAGTCTTAATTTGTCTTCGTACTGAATGAGGGTTCCACCTTTGACATCAGCCCTGGTTTTGTCAGTGACTTCCATCACAAATTCTGGGACTGGTCGTGAAGGGTCTGGGTTTAGGAGGAGACTTAGAATGTTAAGGTCTACAGTGGCGCCTAAGTTGTCAATGTTGCTGATAAAACAGTAAGTTCGACCTTCGCTAATGAATTTTTGGAGTAAGCCCGAGTTGTGGAATGACTCGTAGAAGTCACCGTGTCCTGGTGGGTACCAACTGGAAGAAAAAAAAAATTTTTTAAGGTTATTTTGGATAAGGCATTTTTGAATTGAAGAACATATTTTGGGGCGATGGTAAAGGATTAGTTTGTTTCGTCAGTTTTTCGCAAATTATTGGAACGCAGTTCCTTATCGCGTTATCGAAAAGGGGCTACCCTCAGTGGCGTATTTTGGGAGAGGCCTATGTTCAGCAGTGGACGAGTGTGGGCTGATGATAATGATGATGATGATGAAATATTGTATCATCCATAATGAATAGACCACCAGCCTTTTTTTACCTGGAAACCCACTAAGAAAATCTACGTACCATTCAATATCCTCTTCAATGGAAGCGTTTTGGGCTATGGGCAGTAGAGACTCCCTATTAATCCGAGGGTGACAAGACTGGTTGAAGGTATGGATGTCCAGCTTCAGACCCTTGTACTTCCTGATCACTTTCTGCGTATCCTCGTCCGTGTTGAACGAGTTCATGAGGACCAGGGGCACGTTACATTTGTACGTTTTGTTTAGATGCTGTGGAATTGAGATTCGGTATGTTTTAAGGACAGAAATGCTTTTTATTGCAAGTCAGATTAACAAGCTTAAGGCGATGGTAACTAGCCAAGACGTAGAGTAGCAGTAGTGCTAGCCAAGACAAGATAAAACGAGGCCAAACACGGGTCTATCCTGTTTAGTACAGGAGTTTTGATGGCTTCCGAATCTATCATCAAATTTATTTATTTATTATACTTTATGCACAATGGATAGTACAATGGCGGATATTGCGCGCAAAATTTAAACTCAAGCGGAAACCAGGAATGTTCTTCAATTTAACATGCAAGATTCCACTCAAACTTACACAATTACATCCAGTGCAACTTAAACAAAAGCTAGTATTAACCTCACCTCAATCTGCTGCACAGTAAGATCGAGGAACGTCAGATCATTCCTCACTTGTATCACCGATTTCGGACCCTTACATCCCATGGACGTTCCCAAACCACCATTCAGTTTAACAACGACCAACTTGTCCAGCATATGATGGACATTGTCTGTGGTCGGAGTAACTAGGCTGTTGTAATCTATGACAGCGCCTTCTGGAAGCTTCTCGATTTTCTCCCATGTTACTGAAGGACCCTCTGAAAATGAAATACTGTTTTTTACGTAACTGTTTTGTGGAATATTATGCTAATATCGGTAGTAATGGTGTGATGTATATATTTAGTAGTGTGATGTCATGTAGTTAGATGAACCATAAGGCCACTTAAACTGTTGTTCGTAGTTAAAAAAATTGGGGATAATGCAGTATAATTTTAGATATACCTGTTATCTAATTATATTCCATATTACACTCTGGAACTTTAAGGAAATTTCAATATAACCTTTTTTTGTGTATGGTATACAACTTTACCAAAGACAACATCATGAAACCGGAACAAACAAACAGACAGACAAACTATTTTCCTTACATACTGCAATTCCTGACCTATCATTATAATTAACCTTAGACCTCAAGGTAGCCACGAATTTGTCGACTAACAACGATAATATTTTGCGCAATATTTACCTGCATCCATACTGTTTGTCCTCGTCTCGTTTTTATATAAACTATAGTCAATTATGAGTACGTTGAGTTATAAACAATATTATTATGTCAGTGTGTGTGTGTGTCTGAGAGCCTTAAGTACTTTGGTAATCATTAAAGATACAAAAGAATAATAAAATCATTGCACTAGATCGAACCTAGCTGCAACTTACGAATTACGAAACTAGCTGCAACTTTGTCTGCGTCATAAAGATAAACACCTTCCTCGATAAATTAACTATCCAAGACTGAAATAATTTTTGAAATCGGTGCAGTAGTTTCGGAGCCTATTCGAGACAAACAAACAATCAAACCTTTCCTCTTTCTCATCATTGGAATAATGTTGGAAACCGGTGAAAATACATAACGTCTCAAAACAACAACAACAATACATTGTCATGTAAAAGTAATATGTTAAACGCTAATGAGAACAAATAGTTTTAAATTGTTTACTAATAATAACAAGAAAAACATAAACTTATTCAGACACTCGCGGTTTTCTATAATACTATCATGCATTTTTGAACGGGTTCTTACCACGATATTTAATTTATTGAGTTGTCTCGATATTTCAACGTTGTTGCAAACGTCATGATCACGAGAAGACTGGATACTGCGGGTCGATTTACGAGCAAACAAATCTGTCTACCCTCTTTCTCGTTCGCTTTTTGGTCGTACCACTGGAACTCATGACGTTTGCAACAACGTTGAAATATCGAGACAACTCAATAAATTAAATATCGTGGTAAGAACCCGTTCAAAAATGCATGATAGTATTAAAGAAAAACATATTTACGTAGCAAATAAAATAAAGATATTTATGAATGTATTCTTTATAAACTAGTAGCAGATCCTCGTAACTTCGTCTGCGTTACAAAGGGAAACAATATATAATTAATATCCTATAGCCTACCTCGATAAATGAACTTTCCAAAACTGAAATAATTTTTGAAATCGGACCAGTAGTTTCGGAGCCTATTCGAGACAAACAAACAATCAAACGATTCCTGTTTATAAAATTAGTACAGTTTAACGATAAATCGAATTCATTATTCTTTAAATCTTATTTTGTTTACAATCACAATTTTGTATCTGCTAATAAGCTCTAAAAATCATTGTTCTAGGCGTGATTCCGCATGTAATGAGCTATCGTACATATTTTTATGAGCTTTAAGTAAATTGAATACTTTTTTAACTTGTTCACTAAAACACAATATTTCACTTAATTTTTAACTAACACTTTTTGTACTGAACTCATGGACAATAGTTGAAATACTGACTAACTGTAATACTAAAACAGAGATCAAATTTAAGTACAATGTTGTATTATAATTTATACTAGCAACGAACTGTTCGAAAAAAATTGTTTGTTGAAGTATCAATTACCTACAGAGACCATTACCCAAATCTCTAGCAACGGTGACCAAGAAAAAGTGCGAAAGACCAATCAATACGTCAACTTAGCTTAATATAGTCTTAATTAGGACCAAAAATGGCCTGCCTATTTTTGATGTGTAAATAGTCCCGAACCTATATGGGCCCTAACCTAACCTAACCCAACGCAAAGATATGTCTTTCTGATATAGAAGATATGTCTAAACGATATATACGACTAAACGATAAATTAAAAATATAGTATCTGTTTTGTTTTAGAATTTAAAATAAATACAATGAACAAATCCGTACAATAAGTTTAGGTTTACTCAGTATAATGAATGAAGCATTTGAAGACCTACTACATCCGTATCCCATATTATTTTGACAAAAATATAAACAAAGCATTAAGAATTTTCGAACAACAGTTTTGTTGTATTAAACATATTATCAGGGAATTACCGGCACTTACATACACATTTCCAACTTAGATTATAGCTGATAGGCTACATTGTACATTTCAATAAGCTACGGTACCCGCACTAGGCATGCCTGTATCGCGGAAACCAGATTCATTTACGATTCATATTATATACAGATTGGAGGGTAGTCAAAATCGCGAACGTGTCCTGTCACCCCTACCAGCCTCGTGCCGGGTTCTGTCCCGGCCGGGGATCGGACGTCAAGCGTGAGCGGCGGGAGGTTTTAGGGTAGTCAAAACAAAAATTTCAACCAAAGCTTGTTGTTCAGATCAAGCATCATTGTGGAAAACTACCTACTGCTAATATTTTCGAAGAGTTTTCCTACACCTATGAAACTCTAATTAAATTCATTGCGGGGTTTACAATTAGCCTGGTTACCTGCTCAGAGAAAAGGGTTTTAAAAATCCTTTGAAGATATGTGAAGTCCCCAATCCGCACTGGGCAAGCGTAGTGGACTATGCCTAATTCCCTCTTCTGAGGAGACCTGAGCCCAACAGTGGGCAGTAATGGATTGGTACAGTAGAGTGCTGCTCAGAGTCATTACGATGGTCACCGCTGTGGATCCTGGCTACACAGGAGTTCAGTGGTGGAAGTGAGAGGTGGAAAAATACCCGTATTTTCTAGAAAGCTAACTTGTCAATCCCGCAACGAATTTAATCAGATGATGATAGAAGTAGTAGGAGAACGAGTTTTTATATTGCCTCGTAGGCAAACGAGCTAACGCGCCACCTGACCGTAGGCGGTTACCATCGCTCATGGACCTATGCACTGCCAGAAGACACTGCGGTGCCGCTACCTACGGCCAACTCTTTTCGAATTCCCAGAAAACTTCGATAGAACTGTTAAAACTTACGTTCAGCCAGGAACCTGCTGAAGAGCGTCTTGAATCCCCTGAACTCCTTCTCGAGCTGCGGCCTCCTGATCTCCGGGGCGGAGGCTATCAGCTTCTCCAGTTCCACCTCCAGCCGAGCGAGGGCATCGCGCTTGGTGGCCTCCTTGAAGTCACGCGAACCTGACGGCGTGCGTTGGTGACTGCGGATCTGTAGTCAAATTTATAGTAGTTATCAGTTTTGCTTTAGCTTAGTTTAGTACGAGAGCCAAAGTAGTTTTATAGGTGATCATGGTAATTACATTACATTTAACAAATTTGATTCGATTCAAAGCTAAAGCATCTTTTTAGCTGACACATTTTTTACTCTATATTACTTTCCAAGCAAGCCGTATGCAGAATTTCAAACATTCACCTGGTGATTCTAAATTATCACCAGACAAATTTTTGGAACGAAGTTCCTTATCGTGCGTTATCGAAAGGGGCCTAGACGGAAATTCTTATGAAAAAGTTGTCACGACACTTTTTTTGTTTTAGATGATTATCGCTAGATGGCGGTGTAATTAAAATCTTTTAAAACAATTCCTTATTTTGTTTTATATGATTAGTGCTAGATAGCGCTGTGATCAAATATTTTATTACAATTCCCTCACTAATTAATCGAAAGGAACTTCGTTCCATCCGGGTGTCCCTTGACACCTCTCAAGTTTTTTTTATTAACATAAAGTAGCAGTATGGAACCTTTTAACCAGTTCTTAAAATAAGTTTACTCAATTCAACATATTTTTTCAATCATCTGCGAAAACTAAGCCAGATTCCCCTCGTATCGTGTCTGTATTGAAATTCTTGAGGATTTCGGATTTACGTCGAACACTCGTTTTGTTTTTGAGACAATCAGAATGAAACAGGTGCAATGTCCTTAATTACAAAGTTAATAAGTAAACAAACAATTTAAACACCATTAGACAATCATTAACGTAATCTCAAACAGCTATGGGTATGATTTCTTCTGTCGTAAGTACCTTGTAAATTTTTTTTTACAAAAACGAAAATAATATGTTAATGAACAATAGTACAAAAACTACCAATCAGATCTTTATCAAATTTGTATGAGATTATGTCTAAAATATCTGCATTCTAACGAAAAAGAATAATCGTAATAGGTTCATCCAAAAACGAAATATACGCAACGTGAAATCGTGTATGTTAAAAAAATACATTTATCTATTTTTCGATATCTTTATGGATGTGATCAAAATGGCTGTTAATTTTGTCAAACAAAAAAAGAACCATCAAAATCAGTTCATCCAGAAAAAAATAAATGTTTTTATCATAACTCGATTATCATTATTCGAAAAAAATCACGCAGCACACATTTAAAATATTACGTGTTTGCAGTCACCCTAACCACAGATTAACCAAAAAATCTCTACATACCCATGACCTGTACAACTGGCCGTTTTCCATTTTTAAACTATCTAAATAATAATAAAAACTATTGTTTTCCGTTCGTCTGCTTATCACGGCGCACGAGCATGTACTGAGATAACATTGTTATTTTATCAAGGATTCACGCCGTTGCGGAGTTATCCAAATTAACATTTTTGCTGTTAGATAAGTTATTTAACCCTTAAAGAATAATATTTTAATGGCGGCGTGTGGTAATTGTAGGAAAATAAGCAGTGCATACATAAATTAGCGAATTTGATGAAAATCGATGAAAATTTATGTATCTTTTACTAATAGGAAGCAAAGTTATTTGTGTTGTAGTCTATAATATAATTCAAAAGTTAAAAATACTTTTTATTAGGAGATCGCCAAAACAAAACCTGGGAACTTTGACTTATTTTGTGACGCAGACGACGTTGCACGGATCAGCTAGTTACAAAATGTGAATTTCAATATATTTATCTATACTCTTCCCATTCACATACATACTTTTTGAATAATTTTTCATATTAACTATTTTACCCGAGAATAAGACCCTTGACCCCGAACAGCTGATAAGGTCACTGACCGCTACACTAAGGACATTGTAGTTTATCTGTTTATCCTACACTTGAAATTGTATGTCAAACATTTGCTATGCGTTTTTATAATAAAGAGTGTTTAAACGCTAAATAATACGTTTTCCTAATAACTTGAAAGCAAACAGTTTGCGGAACACCTGAAAAAAACGTGTGTTGCGATCATAAAGTTATAAAAAAATTAATTAAAGTCACTTAACCACTCAACTGGGATCGACAACAAAATTGGTTTGTTTACTTTTGCCAAGTCTGTGGCAGGAGCCAAAATTGAGAACAGTTCTAAAACTTGTTATGTTTACATTTTTTAATCGTCTCATATTTTACGGAGATAATATATTTTCGCTGAAAATGCAATACAGCGTCGTTTGATAATAAAGATTTACAAAAATATAAGGTTTAATTAAGAATCGAAATTAACATTTATTAGAAAAAATGTTTTTAAAAAGAAGCTCAAACACGGTATTGATTCCGAATGAAGTCCCCAGTTTCGCCATCTAGCGAAAAGTGACGTTCCCAGTTGAGTGGTTAACAGCCACCTTATCAACTCTGAGGAAATATTAAAAAAAAAAACTTCTTTTTTTCCAAATATTTTCTGTAAAAGGTTCTGTAACTTTGGCAATCAACAAGATTATTCTCTAGAAACTCGTAATAATCAAACAACGCGTCAAAGATAGAAAAAAATCTAATACTCGTAATTGAAAAATTAAATAATTAAAACTTTAATTACGATTATAAATTAACTTTATTAAGTAAATATTACATAATATATGTCAATAAATTATTAATGTTTTATTAGTCATTAATTATAATTATTTGCACAAGTTTACGGTATTTAATAACATATACTAAGTACCACTCGTCGCTTGTTTTGAGAATTTCACTGGACTTTGATTTGAACTCCAGTGCCATATGTACGTATTAGGGATGTTGCGAATGTCGATTTTTGGACATTCCCGAACGCGAATGTTGCCCTTTCAAGTAAAAAGTTCAAGGTTTTTTACTGACAAGTCAACTGTATCTTCCAAAAGTTATTGTAACCACTCAACTGGGAACGTCACTATTCGCTAGATGGCGAAACTGAGGACTTCGTTCGGAATCAATACCGTGTTTGAGCCCCATTTTAAAAACATTTTTTTCCAATAATTTTTAATTTTGATTTTTAATTAAACCTTATGTTTTCGTAAATCTTTATTACTAAACGACGCTATTACATTTATTGCATTTTCAGCGAAAATATATAATCTTTGTAAAATAAGAGACGATTAAAAAATGTAAACAAAACAAGTTTTAGAACTGTGCTCAATCTTGGCTCCTGCCACAGACTTGGCAAAAGTAAACAAACCTATTTGGTTTCCGATCCCAGTTGAGTGGATTATTTTACAGGCACTACGAAATAGGTACTTGATTCTTCCCACCAAATAACTGAAATCCCCCCGCAAATTATCTCGACATAGAAAGGTAGTAGACCCGTAAACTCGACGGAGTTTGGGCTCATTTTAAAGAGCAAGTCGAAGACTTTAATTTGGCTCTGTCAGATTCCTTCTAAATCAACACAACAAAACTCCTATTGTTTGAAAAACAATCGCATAACATTCGCATGATTTTTTGCGAATGCGAATATTCGTTACATCCCTAGTAGGTACGTATGTATTATGTACGAGTAAGTAAGTAAGTAATATACGCATTCGTTTCAGAAACTAGTAGGTATATCGAAAAAACAGCTCTATTGATAAACAGATAAGACTTTTGATGAAGATTCCTTAAAATGAAAGATTGAAAATCTTGATTTTGGGTCTTGACCCTTGGGTCGGTTAACGGAATTATAGTTACATCACAATAATTATTTTTAAAAATTTTACATAATCTGTGGTAGTCTTTCCGTGCCTATCTCTAAATCTTAATTTGCAATATTAAAAACTTTTCAAATTACTGTTGTTAAGACGGTAGACCACTTACGTTGAGGGAGAAAAGCCTAAATATCTAGTTGTCCTACCTATCTACTAAAATATCCACAGATTATTATTTAATTTACTATAAGAACCCACCAAAATTAAACTTTATAAAACACATGTGACCTTGTCAACAATTTGTGTAAACCGGTTTAATTGATCGAACTTAACAAAAATTTAACGAATCTGTTAAACGATGAAGCGAGTTTTGTTTCAATTAATTATTTATGAGAGGGAAATTAAAAATTAAATAATAATTCATTTTGGACTACGATTTGGTAAATGAAGACAGATCAAGAAATTTCTTTTGTGAGGGATCTTAACACCATACAATGTAAACAAGCGTTTTTTTACAAAACAGAAAACGATTGACTTTCTTCTTCTTTTTTTTCCCCTGGACCTCGTCCACCAAGACTGGGGACGATTAGCCAATGTCAAGTGAGACAAATACACGGACTCAAAAATACTAAGCCAAAATATTGTTCGGTTTCCAGTTTCAGCAGTAGTAGAATATATACTGTTTATAGTGTTATACAATGAAGCTTAATAGTACATATTGTAAATGTATAAAACGCGATAGAAACTACATTGAATAAAATGAGTAGATAAGAATTGACTTTAATTTCAACAGGGCACAAGAAGTACCTGTCAGATCTTTGTCAAATTTATATGAGGCTTTCAATGTATCTGGTCACTTAGAAAAAAGAAGCATCCAAATCGGTTTATCCTAACTTAAGTTATGCGAGGACAAACAAAAATTTCGTCTTTTCGGGAACTCTGTCAAAAAATCATCTTAAATATTGTATGGAAAAAACTTACAATGCACATTATAGCGATAAATAACTTCTATCCATTACCAAGGATATTCTGATAAGATTGGATACCTATTAGACGATCTATAACAATTTATATATTTGGACACACAACATGCATTACATTACATACTAATCTCATCTATAGAATAAGACAGAAGGTAATCCATGTTGGCATAACTTAATAAATAAATAAAACGTTCTACTAATGACTGTCACTGCTGGGTTCAGTTCTTCCTCAGGAGAGCCAGAGTTGAATGCGGCACTCCGAAGAGTTTTTCTAAATCCTTCTCCAATTTTTAGGTTTTTAGCTAGTGTTGAGAAAAATAGCCCATGAATTTATTTTACTAATTGAATAGCAGAGCAAAACTACTTACTTTATTATCATTCTCTCAGTTTTCTTTTTTGTTTCACTTCTACAAGTTTTCTGTGTTGTCTCGTAATTTCGCCGTTAATCATTAATCTAATCATTGATTAGTTATATTAACAACAATAATACGAAGGCACACGTGTAAAACAGATGTTGATGTGAATGAACTTTATAAGACTACCAAGACTTAAAGGGCTAAAAGATAGACAAGATATACAAGATATATAAATAAATAAATAAATACCTTGTACAATAATTGCAGGTATTTCAGGATAATGTGGAGGAAAGTAAAATAATCCAATAAGCTTTATTGAGATCAGTTGAAAATGAGTACGGTTGGTCCTTTCGATCAGCATACAACCCTAATTTAGAATATCAGAAATCATCACTTACACTATTACTAAACGGGTTCTTACCACGATTATTTTAAATAATACCGCTCAATTAAAAATAATCGTGGTAAGAACCCGTTTAGTAATAGTGTAAGTGATGTAGATAACCGCGAGTGTTTAAAGAAATTTATCAGAAATCATCACTTAGGTCTTTATCGATTTGTTATAGCTGAAAATATCTTTCCCAAATACTTAACAAGTTGTAAATCCTAGTCAAGGGCAAGATTAGGAAGCTCCCAGTAAACTTGACACTACGAAAGCAAAATACGATATATCATGTTCGTAAATCGTTTTAGAATTGTACTTTTAACATCTCTTGAGATATTCTGATGTAATATTGAGTTGACAGTTTTCAACTGCTTTAATAACCATCTCAAAATCAATTTTATTTACGATTGTATTTATTATATCTCACTCGTGTTGTACTAAGAATCTAATCATATGATCATTTTTTTAACACTGGTACCCAAAATACAGGTCTTACCTAGTTTGGGGCCAGTTGCTCAAGTTGCGCAAATAAGAAATTTGTTAATCTTCTATAGATTTTACAGTTAGATTTAAGTATATTTTCTAAGTTGTAGTTTTAAGTTCCTGAATTGTTAATGCTGTTCTGTTCAATAATAAACTTCATTTCATTTCAATACAACATCATGATGAGTATTGTGTCGTTCTATTATTTGAGCTCGTTTAGCAGTCAAGGTTGCATTTGAAATGCTCTGTCATCGTTGTCTGTAAACAATACTAAATAATATATCATTAGTATGCTCTATGACTGGCGTGTTTAGAATATATTCTAACACATTATGAGGTAAAAATAATTATTTGAACAGTGCCAGTGTTTTGTGGTTCCAAATGATTAGGCTCTCTCTTTGGACCACGTATAAATCCCAAAAAGAGTTCTGTGCACACCAATAGACTACATGTTTAAGCAATAATATTTTGAAAATCCCAAATAAATCCTTCGTGGAATGAGCCGCACAAAATAAAGCCATCTAAATTCCTTCCGTAACACAAGATATTCTAATCTAAGTAAAGGTTATAACTGTTCAACATTATCGTGTACCTATGCCTAGTTCAGCTTGCTTCTTTGCTTAAACAACGTGATAAATACTTAAGTAGTTATTGTTCTGGAGATGACACATTGTTGCAACAAAGAGACTATATTATTTGTCTATACAAAAAAAATCGAAATCGGCACGAGTAATCTGTATGTTTTGTCTAATCAAATAAGAGACCTGTACCAACCCATTACTGCCCACTGTTGGGCTCAGGTCTCCTCAGAAGAGGGATTAGGCATAGTCCACCACGCTTGCCCAGTGCGGATTGGGGACTTCACATATCTTCAAAGGATTTTTAGAACCCTTTTCCGACATGCAGGTTTCCTTACGATGTTTTCCTTCACCGTTTTTAGCCAGTAGTGTTGTGAAAAATTGCACATAAATCTTTTTCACATTTATTTTACAAATTAAGTCGCAGGTGTCGCATATCCTAATTGTAGAGGTCCATGAGCGACGACGACTTATCCTATGACTACATAGCAATAAAAATATTGCGTTTATATAACAAACATTGACACACTTTCATATTTAGAACATTAGTATAGATTTCATGATAAATATTGATATTTCAGCACTGCGGGAAAACTTATACCTACCAATATATTATTACACTAACCACAGTAATAATATACCTGTAGTATGGCATATTAAATAACATTATATTTCTGGTATTGTTAGATATTTATAACGTTGTTATTTTAAATTTTACAACTAAATAAAGATAACACAGTTGTCTCAGTAATAAATGTGTTTTTAAAAAGATAACACGAATGTTTTTTAAGTCATAATTGAATTTTAATAACTATTGGAACGACGTTCCTTATCGCGCGTTATCGAAAAGGGGCTAGACGGAAATTCTTATGAAAAAGTTGTCACGTCACTATTTTGTTTTAGATGATTATCGCTAGATGGCGCTGTGATCAAAATATTTTATTTAAGTTAATAATTATTTAATTTAAAACGTCTGTCTCTCTCTCTCTCTCTCTCTTATAGAAACAGAAAAAAATAAAATTTTATTACAATTCCCTCACTAATTAATCGAAAGGAACTTCGTTCCATCCGGGTGTCCCTTGACACCTCTCAAGTTTTTTAAATAACTATTTTTTAAGTGTAATTATGATTATCATCCACTGTCTCTATATTTAAATATTTTTAAAACTCTTTGTTGATGAATATGCGCGGGTCAGCTAGTACAATTCAGAATCACCTTGCAAAGGACATAGTTTTTATTTGACTTTTTTTGAACTCTGTCCACTTTAATTCAGTTACAGTTAGTGTTGAACCTATATTCGTTCAGAGCAGACTAAAGTCGAAATGATGAAATTGTAACAAGACCAATTTTATAAGAAAAGAGACCTGGCGAATAGTGGACCAATTCTATGGACAATAAGAAGATAATAGGAAGAGATAGACTAACGCACAATAGCAAGATATTTGCATGGAATTATTACCTCTGGAATCAACATGGTGAACAACAAACGGAAGCATTCGAAGCTTTGAATGTGTGTGAAAAATGTCTATGTGTTGAAAACTGGGAGATGTCATGTTTTAAAATTTCCCCAAAAATCGGGTACTTCCCGTGTAAATCGTAGAATACAGACTTTTTTCGTGGTAATGGTTCTATAAATTCTTAATTATTTCTCTAATATTAATCACATCTTCATAAATAAAAAAAAACGTATAATCATTTAACTTATTTAACCACTCAACTGGGACCGGCAACCAAATTGGTTTGTTTACTTTTGCCAAGTCTGTGGCAGGAGCCAAAATTGAGCACAGTTCTAAAACTTGTTTTGTTTACATTTTTTAATCGTCTCACATTTTACGGAGATGATATATTTTCGCTGAAAATGCAATACAGCGTCGTTTAGTAATAAAGATTTACAAAAATATAAGGTTTAATTAAAAATCAAAATTAAAAATTATTGGAATAAATGTTTTTAAAGAGGGGCTCAAACACGGTATTGATTCCGAGCGAAGTCCCCAGTTTCGCAATCAAGCGAATAGTGACGTTCCCAGTTGAGTGGTTATTGTAATGTAATCTATAACACAATCACCTTATCTATACTGTAATATTATAAAGCTGAAGAGTTTGTTTGAACGCGCTAATCTCAGGAACTACTAGTCCGATTTTAAATTATATTTTTGGAAGAAAATGGTGATATAAGAATTAATAATCAATAACCGCATTTATTTTCATTATCACGTGGAAATCTAATAAATGAAGATTTAACAAAACGGTAATTAAAATGGGGGATTTCAAAAGTTTGGTTGGTAACCCTTTGAAATTTTAATTACGTCAAAGTTACGAAATGTCAGATGTCAGTTGAAAATATGTCATGTTTTGAAATACTAAATAATGTTTTTAAAACTTTATAAAACGGCGATTATTTGATTATTTACGTTTGGAAAGTGATTCTGTGACATTTATTTTGTGTTGATGAATGGTTTCTGCAAATGTTTACAACGCAGGAAGGCATAATACAACTTTGTCTCAACGCGTGTTTTATGTTAATACTGTCAAATAAACGTCAATGTCATAGGCATTTTAACATGTGTATGTACACGACTGGCACGACTTGGTTAAACTTCAACAACTATGTTCCCCATGTACGTTCCTGAGGTAATAATTCTATGGATATTTGATGTTCATTTCTTAGTTAGTTTGATGGGAGTTAGCAACCAATGCTTTTTTGAAGAAATTCATCAAAGCCGGTGGATATTTTCTTATCTAGCTCTGACGTTAGTTTTGTGTTTAAATATATTAATATATCTTTACTTATAATTGCGTGTAATAAAACTAAATAAAAAACTAAACCTTCACAAAATTTATTGCTTATTTACGATGAATTAATTGCCGATAATTTTCATAATGTATTCTTAAAATTTTTAATACATACCCTATTTATAACATCCATGACCTCGAAATTACACAAGAATAGAAAAAAAAAGAAACTTCCAAAATCAAGTTTGAACGTCAAACTTATGGCGCGAAAACGAAACGCGCGCTCATTCAAACGACGCGTAATGGCCGACTGCAGAAATATTAAATTGCTTCTATTAATGTACGTCTGTCGTTGATAAGTTATCGACTTTGAACCGTAATTGGGAGATGTGACGCGTTATATTGATGAAAAATCATTGATTCTGTACATTTTAGGTACATATTTGAACAATAAGCGAAAAGAATTTGTAAAGCAAACAATTGCTGTAGAAAAACAGGACGAAAGGGATTGAAAAATCTTCAAATAGAGATTCTTAGGTAAATGATAGCAACGCACTCCAACAAGTTTACGATATTATGAGCTGTTGAATATTAATAATAATTTTAAGAGCCATTTAATATTTGCGCATCGTATTTTTATGGGCCTCATAAAACAACATAAAACATGTAAACAATGATACAAAATAAAGTCCGACGAACATAGACATTGAATTATGTAATTAAATTGTATGCAGACAGATGGATAAACGGTAAAATGATCTTATAAAGTCGTGGATTTTGAGACAAAAAATACCATTAAAATCACAGCTCCTAAAACCTGTTTATTACGTCTCAATGTTTCAATCGACAATTATAATTCAACAAGTCGCTACTTGTTTGATGATACGCAATAAATTTCATTGTGACTCGACAGTATCATTATTATCTGATGAGAATGATTATGCATCAACATTTCCGATTTCTGCTTTGTCAGAAATCATCATGATCGTACTTTTCATAGGAAAATTTTGGTTATAAATGTAATATAAATGTAATGTTTTAATAGTATAAGAGACAAGAGTGACGTAGATGGGTAAAGGGCTTCAATGCCCTAGCGTTGCTATCAAATGAGCTGTAGACTCTATTATCAATCTTGAAAGACATAAAACAGTTTTATTACCTTGTAGACAGACGAGCTAACGGGCGTTTATTAGGGCGGCGCGACGGGAAAGAGTGCCGAGTGCGTAACGCGTTGCGCCGTCCCTCATAACCCCGTGTTGAGTTCTGGCCTCATGGGACGCATGAGCGGTTGATTGGTTTTAGTGCGGTTCATCTCGCACATATACACGACGATTGAGGATCCGGCGATTTCCTCAAACTTCATTGAAAAACAGAATTTTCTGTACCTTTTTTTTGCCATGAAGACAGACGAGCCAACAAAGGATTCTCCTAGTCAATCACTATTAGTAGATTTTTTTCGATTATGACAGTAATTATCCTCAAAATTATAGAAACTACAACTTCTAGAAACTATTTCTTCTAAATATCATGCAAACTAAGAACTAAATATATGTAATTAGTTCAAATATTACGATCATCCTTCAATATCAAATTATTAACTGTCAGGAATCAATGAGACTGATCTTATCAAAAACATGATAACTACAGAATTATGTTGATTAGTACATAATCAACATATTTTAATTATTTATAAATGGCCTGGGAATATTATTCAAAATGTATGTGTGTCCACATCTACTTTGAAAAAAATGATTTAACTTTGGCCATTTTAGGAACAAAACATCTATGATATGTTAGGAATACAGTTGAACGGAAAAAAAAAAATGAAAAATACTAAAACTTACTAAGATATGCTGTAAGTAAAAAATAGAACTCATAGATATTACTAAATATCAGACATAAGAGTCAGTTTACGTAATCTGCACATACCTATTACATTTCTAAGCAGGTCAGAATTTATTATTTTCTAAATAACAACATTAAACAGTTTTAATTGCCAAAATCTATTATTAAATTGCATGCAACGCGAATAAAACAAGATTTTAGAAAAAAAACATTATATTAACCAACACCAAAATAAATAACAACATTATCATCTCTATTGGTAAATAAGCACCTACTTACATAGATCCATTGATAAAACTAATCATTTAACCCTTTCATGCTCACAGAAAATATTTTTCCCTTCTACAAAAATCGTTATTGATTGATTGAATCAATATTTTTTTAATGAATGTCTAACGTAGGTATGTTGTGTTAAAATGTTTCCCATGAAATTAAAAGGAAAATTAAATTTGTACACCCTACAGTGTTTTTCTAGTGATATCTCTAACTTTACAGAAAACTTAAATATTGTGTAGTATTCGTATATTTAGTGTCAGCCATCTTATTGTCCTGAAAGGGTTAAACACAAAAACCCCATAAAGTTATCAAAGTGGGTAAACGAAACAGCAAAAAATATCAAGTGTTAATATTTACACCTGTAGTGTTAATAAATTGTATAGAAAATAACATAATGAGACTATATTATTGCCAAACCAATGTAAAAGCTTTATAATATTAGTCTTACCGCTGGTCTTAATCTGGAGCCATTAGTCTGGAAGATGCAATTAGGAAAATTGTTATACATTGCAAGAAGTAATTTTGTTGCAAAAAAATCTTTAATTATAAATAAAATTAGTAGTTTCTAAAACTAAGTAGATAATAAACCAAGCTATGTTAGATTGGTGTTGAAATCATTCAATCAAAATGAGGGTATATTTTTTTTATTTTGAATTTTAGCGGGAAAATATTTTTTTTTTAATTGTAGATAGCTACAGGTTGTATTACGCAAAGCCAAGAATGAGGTCCATTGCGTCGGATTTTTGTTTTTAAGAAAAAGTTTATATCTTTAAATAACAATAAATTTAAGATTTTATTTAATCTAATACGCAATTATTTGAATTTCGATGACCTCTACGAATACCAAGGTCAAAAAACGTCTGATACTAGTAACAGCACATTTTTCTAACTGATAGCCTTTGAGATAAAGATGGCTTCTTAATGATAAATTAAATAGTTACCTTCTTATCAGAATCCCCGGTCTCTGACATCGTTTCTTTATGTAATAAATGAGATAACACGAATTCTGATAACAACACAGACCCACTCACGTGTTTTGTTTTGACATCACTTGACAGTAGTTGACAGTTGACGTTATTGAAAACGTGACTTGGTCCTTGGTCGTGCGTTTTGTTTCATTAATTTCTGTTGGCAACAGTATCAAACTCCAACATTCTACGCTTTAAGTTTTATTGAAATTAAAGTTTATTTGATAAAATAAAGTTCAACGAGAAGATGATCGAAAAAAAGGACTTATGTCTGATTTATGGTTGATAAAGTTAAGGAAGATAAACAGAAATCTATGATCTTAGCACTGACTTCATTTCACTGCCTAATTAATTGCATCAAACTTTTTTAAATAAAACTTAGTAATCAAAAGGTTCGACATAGTATAATAATCATAAATTATAGTAATCATTGATTAGATCATAATGCGAAAATGAATAAAAAAATATCTTGCGTGTACACATTTATTAAATCTTAAGAAAATATACATGATTCACATTACAATAAAATGATATAGACATTGGAACACACAATAACATTTTTACACATATTTGTATACATAATTTTATAACATACATTTCAACATCTTAAACTTTAAATCTAAGTTACTTCAAGATATACATTTAACAATAAAATTAAAAAACAAGCTGAATAAAATACACAACATGCGAAAAACCTAACATTCTTACATTATAAACATCAATCATAGAATTATTACATCTGGAATCAACATCATGAACAACAGAATGAAGCCAATTAAAATGCACCGATCGCGCGTAACAACACGATATTTTGATTCAACATCAGAAATAACAAAGTGAAATTTTGAAGAACTTATGTGTATGTAATATTTTATTAGTGTGTTAAACGAATTGAGTGTCATCGGTACACTAACGCCAGAATATCGTGTTGTTACGCGCGATCGGTGCATTTTAAATTGGCTTCATTCTGTTGTTCATGATGTTGATTCCAGATGTAATAATTTTATGACATCAATTTATCAATATTACATTGATATACATATAATACAGGGTGTACGAAGACCACTCCCGAAAACGAAGACTGGTGGTAGTACTAGTGATACCTGGGATAAGACAGGCAACCGGACCATTCAGACATATATTTTTTTGCAAAAAGCTTAACATCCCAGGTGTCACTAGAACTAACCCAGCCTTCGTTTTCGGGAGTGGTCTTCATACACCCTGTATAAAAATTAAATAGAGATAGAGAAATTGTTTTAACTTTATTATTAGATAAAGGTGCTGATGTAAAAGTTAAAAGCTCAGCTAAGTATACCTTATATTATGAAAAAGGTTTGGAAATATGCAAGAAATAACTTTTGAAAAAACATCTAAATTATAAGTAGTTTTGTTGATTCAAAAGAGTATTTTAAATTATCTTCACAGTTAATATTACTTTTATATTCTTAATACTGAGCTTTATAAATAATACTTTGGAAATAAATTCTCTATATGACATGTTTGGAAAAAGTTATTGAGATAGACTCAACAACTATTATATTAAAAATTAAAGCACTTTAGGTGGTCCACTATTCATATAAATAGTTCAAATTTATTAAAAAAATTGTTAGAAAACTCTTATTATTTTTATAAACTTTAATAACATTATTTAAAGCAATATAAATGTTGAAAAAAATGTTTTGTTACATTAAACATAAACAAATATGGTGGCAAGAATTTTAGAGAGTAATAAGTTCTTAGTTATACTTTAAAATCTGCTACTGTCCTTAAAACCTTATATTATGTAGCCAGAGCAAATTGCTTATAATATTGATTTCATTAAGAAAGTCCTTATAGGCTATAGATATCAAGAAGTTTGTGATGGTAAAGGCTTACAATCAAGTGGTCCAGTAGCTTGTCTGCCTACAAGACAATATAAAGGAACTAGAATTGAAGGATTTTTCCAGATACATTATTTGTGTTGCCTTAGCATATGGCCCACTGGAAGGAAATATATAATATTATCTTACTGGTCTTACTCATGCACCGTAATCAGAGATCAGTTCTTATACTTGTATTTATCTTGTTTACTAACGCCTTCGCGTTCCTCCGTATCTCATTCAGACGTCCACTGAAACAAAAAAAACATAATTGGTTGACTTGGAAAATTTAGGTTGTGCGACTAAGATATGATTTACTAGTTTTTTGGTAATTTTAATTAGAGTTAGTATATGATGTAGCCTATGATCAATTTAGATTGGTAGTGCAATTGAGCTTCAACTTGTTTTTAGCTGTGTCATAATTTTGTTAATCTAAAGTAGTCAATTTTTAGAACACAATTATTATTACTGGATGGAGCAGTTTTTTTGACAAAATGGAGAAATTTGTTGAAGTATTTAACATTCTATGAGCTATGTATTTTAGTAAACTGTAAAATTTATTGACTTTCCTTTAGAGTTTATAAAACCTTACCTTTAAATTAGCTCCGCCCTGAGCAGCCAGCTCCCTCTCCCGTCTTTCATTCTCCTCACTCTTCTGCTGCATTCTCTTGACCTTCTCGACATCCTTGATGCCCCGGGCCTCCTCTTGGGCGCGACGTTTTTCAGCCGCCTCGATTTGCTGACGACGTCTGGTTTCCTAAGTATATGCATCGTAAATGTTAAAAATATCATTAAAGTATATTAATGTGTTGAATGTGTAACAGTCACAAAAACTTGAAAATTTTGGAGTTTCATAGCTAAACCTTCTTTTGTTTTGATTAGTCAGTTTTGAGGATCGCAGTATAGCAAAGTACAATGTTTATAAGTACGAAAAAGTGTATTTTCATTTTAAAAATACATCTGAACACATTGTTTTTGCAAATTACCCTCTATTAAATAACTCAAAGGATTGTTATCAATAAGATTACATGTAATAATCGGTCGTGAAGAAGGGAAAAGTATTGCGTATCAGTCAGTTACTTAGGGACGTGTTACATGTATTAGAAACTCACAGCATCAGGTGTTATAACATCCGCCGCTGACGGTTTACAGCATGATGTGAAAATACCCATTTTGGTCGACTATTACTGTGTTTTTCATGGAAATATTTTAACTTTTCAAGTAGCGAAACAATCAGAAAAATGATAACATTTTGACATAACACACGTCCAATCTAAACATTTTTGAAGTTTGACGTTTGAGATAATTCCTTTAATGTCAATTGAAGTCGGATTCAGTTCAGAAACTAAAATTTTGAATCAGTTTTATTTGTTGGATTTGCGAGATATTTAAGTAAACATATTAGAAAAATATGGTATATTTGAATAACAAAATATTTTTATAAAAAAAATTGTAGAAACGAAACCGAATCGAATTTTCTTTCAAGAATTTAAAACATTTCGTTCTAAAATTTAGGATCTACATTTAACAATGTTGTACTACATAAATTGATATAAATAACTACATAGATAACGATTATCGATTCTGATGCTTTACGAATATTCGTAAAATTTACAGCTTATTGGTATAAAAGTATAACACTGAGCCCACTTAAGTGGGATAAAGCAAAGTTAAAAAAATAGAAGTAGTAAAACAAAAACCAACATCGGCTAATACTCCAGCAAAAAATACTTTAGGTATATCATTTTATCAACGTGAAATGCTAATATGCACATAAACGTACTTTAATTTCAAATTAATTAAAAATCCGGTACTTCGCAAACTGAAATTATTGTCCTAGAATAATTGTAAGCAAAATTATGACTTTAATAATAAAAGAAGCAACAGGCTCATTGCACAAGAGGCTACATTTTATATGAAAAACAAACCATTCTCTTCCAGATTGATTGAATATTGGCCATTTTTATTATATAATCAAGGAATCACTTAACACTTTCTTCAAGAGGAACTGGGTCAAAAACCAGAAGTAATAATGAAAGAGGTGTAAAAATAGAAGAATAGAAAAAATGTAGTTATTGATCAGAAAATATTACCATATTCGAAAATACTAGGTTCTCAATGTCAAAGGTGTTGCAATTTTATGTAGGTGTTATTATGGATTTTCGTTTTGGAAATTAAATTCTTAAAAATATTTTTCTTAAATATAATCAATCATTATTTATCTGGTTCACTCAAAATAATTTTTAACAATTTTAACGAATTACGAAAAAAATATCGATTTCGATTCTATCATGGAATGTCAAAAATCTTCGTTTGAAATTGGAATTTAGCGCAACCCTAGCGCAAAGTACTTTGGCTGCGCGATTTTCTTTTTTCAGAATAAATTGAAAAATACGCGTTTAAAAATGTTATCGCGCGTCGCTTTGCGTTCAGGTACGTGTATATAACATTTAACAAATAATAAAATACTAATTATGTCGGAAATAATACGTTTTTGTAACCTTAACCTTACTTCTCACAGGTTTATGTAATCATTTCATTCATGAGCGTATCCGCAGTATTCACTTGTTTTATTGATTTTTAGAATAAGACCTTTTTTCATTCCTGCGTTTGGTGTTCCTTATTCAAATATTACCCAATTTTTATATAGAAGTAAAAAAAAAAGAATTTTCAACCAGCTGATCTTGTTAGTGAAAAACTAATTATGGTATGTCCTTAGTCCACTAAATGTACTAAAAAGTTAAGGATAATAGGAATAATATTAGAGGAATATAATAGTCATTGCTTTTATTCCATTATTTGAAATACAATTGTTCAAACATTTTATTGAATCGAATTGGATTCAAACATGTTTAACATTTTTTAACCCTTTCACGCTCACAGGAAATATTTTTCTCTTCTACAAAAATCGTTATGGATTATTATTGAATCTATATTTTTTAATGAATGTCTAACGTAGGTACGTTGTGTTAAAATGTCTCCCATGAAATTAATAGGAAAATTAAATTTGCACACCCTACAATTTTTTTCTAGTGATATCTCTTACTTTACAGAATAACTTAAATATTGTGTAGTATTCGCATATTTAGTCTCAGCCATCTTATTGTCCTGAAAGGGTTAAAGTATGTGTCATTAGTATACTAGTTCAAATATGGAATCAATACTAGTATCTTTATAATTTTTTATTTTACTAATTATAATTTTAATGTGGACATTTTAGTGAACAAAACGCTACTAAGTTATGTTAATTATTAATTTATAACATAGTTATATGTATTACTAGCTGCCCCACGCAACTTCGTCTGCGTCGAAAAAATAAAAAAAAAATTAGGGGTGGACTACCCCTAACATTTAGGGGGATGAAAAATAGATGTTGGCCGATTCTCATAGATACCGGATAAGCACAAAAAATTTCAACAAAATCGGTCAAGCCGTTTCGGAGGAGTTCAAGTTCGAACACCGTGACACGAGAATTTTATATATTAGATTGTAATTTTTTATCATTAGAAATACTTTATTTGTGTCCAATGAGAATTGAAACTTTTTTGATTATGTGCAACATATTGCCATTACCTTTTTAATAGATAAATAATCTTACAGCCCACCTAATGATTTATGATTGTCTCTTATCAATTATAACATACATTTCAGCCATAAACAAGCAGTCAGCGTGCACTGCTCTGGTAGCACGTGGCTCAGCCTCTGATGTAGCCACAGACCAGAAATGGCCACGTCCTGTACGAGGTGAGCCCGGCAAAGTCAGGCTCGGTTTCATTCCTGAAGAATGGTAAGTAGGATCGGTGTATACTTAGGGTTGTAATTCTTCACAGTTCGAAGAGTCCTTTGAGGTAGATTGTAAGTAAGGGCTCTCCTGGAGGTTGTTGAAAAATGGTAACCACTTATGATCAGGCCCCTTAGCTTATCTACCATCAGGTCAATAAAAAAACATTAACATATGACTTTTCTTTCACATAAGGCACATAAGTCTTAACCCTTTCACGCTCACAGGAAATATTTTTCCCTTCTACAAAAATCGTTATTGATTATTATTGAATCAATATTTTTTTAATGAATGTTTAACGTAGGTACGTTGTCTTAAAATGTTTCCCATGAAATTAAAAGGAAATTTAAATTTGTACACCCTACTATGTTTTTCTAGTGATATCTCTTACTTTACAGAATAACTTAAATATTGTGTAGTATTCGCATATTTAGTCTCAGCCATCTTATTGTCCTGAAAGGGTTAAACACTTGTTCTACAATCTGTTTTGTCAATAAAAAAAACTTGGTTATTATGAAATTCCAGGTTCCAATTCTTCCACTCAAAGACCGGAGTCACAGGCCCGTACACCTTCGGAGTAGGTCTGGCCACCTACCTCTGCAGCAAGGAGATATACGTCATGGAGCATGAATACTACTCCGGATTGTCTCTGCTTCTCATGATCTACGTTGCCCACACCAAACTTGGACCTAAACTGGCTGCTTGGTTGGATAAGGAAGTTGATGTGAGGGAAATCTTTATTGAACTGTCTTTTGAATTGTTTGTAATCTAGGCTCTCAAAGTAGTGAAATACTAAATTTCTTTAAACACTCGCGGTTATCTACATCACTTACAGTATTACTAAACGGGTTCTTACCACGACTATTTTTAATTGAACGACCCCGATATTTCAGCACTGTTTCAAGCGCTATATTTTAATTCCTTTTGAAACTATAAAATGTTGAAACAAAAAAAATTGATCAAATTGGTCCAGGCATTGTTGAGTTACGCGCTTAGCAACACATTTTGCGATTGATTTTTACTTGCACTAGATGTAACTATGTAATTGTATTATAGAAAATATAATTTCAGTAAAGTATTCTAAATATTCCAGGCAACCGAAAACGAATGGAGCGAAGGTCGCAGACAAACCATCGCGTCTCTTGAAGAGAGTATTGAAGATGAGAAGAAGGAACAATGGCGCGCTCAAGGACAGGAACTGCTCATCCAGGCCAAGAAAGAGAACGTGCTTCTGCAACTCGAGGCTGCCTACAGAGAGAGACTTATGTACGCTTATTCTGAGGTAAATTAGTTGTTGTTGCTTTTGTTATTTTTATTGTACAGTCTGCTTTGAAAGATATTTTCTACCTCATAACGTTTGGATTTGGAATGGAGTACTACTTTGAGTGTTATGACATGTTCCTCTTTAAATGAGGTACATAGAATTATTATATCTGGAGTCTAAGTCATGAACAACAGAATGAAGCCAATTTAAAGTACACCGATCGTGCGTAAGAAAACAAAAAAAGAAAGTCTGTCAAAAACGATTCATGTTGAGTTACTACAGTAAGCAATAATTAAAATAACAAATTTACAGGTAAAACGCCGCCTCGATTACCAACTAGAAAAATCCAACGTAGAACGTCGCCTATCCCAGAAGCACATGGTGGACTGGGTGGTCACCAACGTGACCAAGGCCATCACCCCCGACCAGGAGAAGCAGGCCCTGGACCGCTGCATCGCAGACCTGGCCGCGCTCGCCGGAAGGAAGTAGAGGAACCGTTATTTATGTATAGATGTGTAATTAAAATCATTTATTGAACTTATACTGTTGTTTTATTGCGTCATTTCTTTTGTCGCACGCACATCTAGACGATCCGTATCAAAATTCATACATGTTGCTGTAACAGAATGGATTTTTATACAAAACTGCAACGACGATTTTTGGTACGATCACCCTACAAAACCACTTGTCTATGGCTGTCAATTGTCACCACTAAAGAAAGGCCAATTTTGGTTAGTTCCCAGTTTGTACTCATGCAATATTACTGGAAAAATTCTTGAAGATATTTCGAACGTCGATGGATTGCTCATGTTTGGCGGTTTATGTTAACAGTCCGCTCCCAGCCGTCGTCCAGTACGGTCGTGTGCCCTGGTACGCTCCTTACTGTGCGCCCGCTGTGTCCGTACGCCCGATAAGCCAATCCGTTCGCTGTCGTCATCGTGTGCAGTCGTGTTTTGTGCGTGTATTGTTCACTGTGGCTGCTGTGTGCTGATCCGGTATTATTCTTTTTTTTTTTTTTTTTTTATATTTATTATTTTATTCTCTTTCTTATTGTCTTTTTCAAGACACTAAGGCCCCTCAAGCATCGGCCGCAGTACCATTTACTGCCCTGAGGGTTAGGTTAGGTAGGGAAATTTCTCAAACTGCCTTTTTCAAGGCGGGTTGCCTCCCTGCGTATCGCCTGCAGTAGCACTATACTGCCCAGGGAGCTAGGCGCCTTTCTCAAACTCGCCTTCTTTAAGGTGGTTAGCTTACAGCATGGCCTCTCTCCCAGCGGAGAGGGGCATTGCTGAGTTCCTGAGGAGCACCCGACCAGAAGTTTGGCAAGAATATCAGCGTTTCTTGGCGCAATCAACCCCCTCCGCGGTTAGAGATCCGCGTAAAAACCCCGCCGTTGCATCCGCGAACGCTACGGTTATAAAACCTAGTGTTAAAAAAGCAGCCCTTAAGTCTCCCGCGGCCCCAAAAACCGCGCCTCTTAAGTGTCCCGCGCCCGTTAAGTGTCCCGAGCCGCCTCCGGCGTCCGTGCCGAAGGTCATAAAACCGGTTTCGCTCGCCGCCGCATGCCCCGCCCCTCGCCCCACCGCGTCACCCGACCCGCGTCCCGTCGCGTCCCCCACCCCTCGCCCCCTTGCATCATCCGTCGTACCGCCGCTCGTACAATCTAGCCCTTCCGCTTCACCTTCCGTCGAATTACTCGACATGGAGGTTGAAGAGATAGTCTCCCAAGGCGACGACTTCATTGAAGTCGTTTCCAAGGGGAAGAAACGTGCGGCCGCCTCCCGCGAAAAAGCTGCAGCTAAAGTCACGAAGGCTGACTCGGGTCCGCGACCGAGGCCAGCGTCGTCATCATCATCATGCTCTCCACGAGCCTCTCCCTCTCCACGTCCACCCCGCCGGACGGACGGTCCGTCACCACTGGTTATTCATGAAAAAGGTAGATGG
Organism: Trilocha varians; assembly: GCA_030269945.2. Classification (NCBI taxonomy): domain Eukaryota; kingdom Metazoa; phylum Arthropoda; class Insecta; order Lepidoptera; family Bombycidae; genus Trilocha; species Trilocha varians. Next base: position 9,376,896 of record AP028277.1, on the reverse strand, counting down.
AATACGATTTCCAGCTACCTAAATGAAAACCACATAAAGTTCGTCTCGGCGCGAAACATAGCCGATGGTATTCAGGTTAAAGTGGCCACTTCCACTGATCACCGCGCCTTCTCTCAATTTCTCCGAAAGGAGCGTATACTGTACCACACGTATACTCTCCAGGAGGAGCGTGACCTCCGCGTTGTTATCCGCGGTATTCCTAAAGAGCTCGAGGTCGACCTTATTAAGGAAGATCTCATCGCTCAATGCATCCCAGCACTTGCAGTTCACCGAATGTATAGCGCCAGGGGCAGGCTTCCTTACAATATGGTTCTCGCCATAGTGGAAAATACAAAAGAGGGTAAAGCGATTTTCAATTTAAAGTCGGTTTGCCGTCTTTCGGGACTTCGATTTGAACCCCCTCATAAGAGGGATATGCCCGGGCAATGTCACAATTGCCAACTTTATGGGCATTCGTCAAAAAACTGTTTTTCGCGCCCTCGCTGCGTGAAATGCACGAGCGATCACGCGACGGCAGACTGCCCTCGTCGTAAGGATACCGCGACCGAACCTCCGTCGTGTATCAACTGTAGACAAAGCGGCCACACGGCCAACTACAGAGGATGCCCGGTGGCACCTAAGCCCAATAAGCGTGTAGCACGCCAAAACAAGATTAGGGCTCCCCCGACTGAAACTTTCATCGCGGCGCCGTTACCCGTCACTAACGCGTGGCCCCTCCCCGGCGGTAACACTCAAGTGCCCGTTGGGAAACCATTAACTCGCATCCTCCCTGCTCAGTCGGCGTCTCACGCTCTTTCAGCCCCACCGGCGTACCGTGCTCCTGGTCCACAGAGGCCCGCGAACTCCTCCGTCGTTCAGGACGATAATGCTGCACTCCTGCACGTTTTCGATACCATTTCAACGGAGCGTCTCGATGAATTTTTCGATTCATACCGCGTCGCTGGTGACAAAGGCACTCGTGCTAAACTCTTTCTTGCGTACCGCGACGTCTGGCACGCATTTTCTTACGGGTTAGATGACTCTACTAACGCCACCAGCGCATCCGCTTGCGCGCCCCACATAAAATAAGTAATTATGGGTAGTACACCACAAAGGATTAGGCCCCGCTCCCTGACCGTTGGATTTTTCAACGCCAACGGTATCTATAATCAACGCGATCAAGTTGCTGACTTCTTACGAAGTCATCAAGTTGATATTTTTTTAGTGCAGGAAACTTTCCTGAAGCCCTCGACACGTGATCCTAGGATTGCGAATTACATAATGGTTAGGAACGACAGACTCACCTCCCGCGGGGGTGGGACTGCCATTTACTATAGGAGAGTCTTGCACTGCGTCCCTCTCGATCCCCCCACTCTTGTTAATATCGAAGCATCAGTGTGCCGCATCGCACTGACGGGACACGCGCCCATCGTCATCGCGTCCGTTTATCTTCCACCTGACAAGCCCGTATTGAGAAGCGACGTCGAGGCGCTTTTTCGTATGGGAGGCACTGTTATTCTAGCAGGTGACCTCAATTGTAAGCATGCAAGGTGGAACTGTGTCACCACAACCCCGAACGGTAGACGTCTCGACAATCTAATAGACGATTTAGAGTTCGATATCATCGCCCCTCTTAGTCCGACTCACTATCCGATCAATGTCGCTCATCGACCGGATATTTTAGATATGGCCCTTCTTAAGAATGTGACACTGCGCTTACATTCTTTAGAGGTGCATTCCGAACTAGACTCGGATCACCGTCCGGTAATCATGCAGTTAGGTCCCCCGCCTTCAGCGGAGCCCATTATGAAAACCGTCGTCGATTGGCACGTCTTAGGCGCTAGCCTGACAGATGCCACTCCTCCGTCTCTTCCTGTAGGCCCGGATTTATTTCTTCCGTCCCCTCAGGACACCATTGAGGCGCTTAACGCCTTCTCGTCTGACATCAAGTCCCGTGTAGATAGGGCATCGAGACAGGTTGAAGCTGACGCTTTTCTTCGTTTTAAGCTGCCTGATGATATCAGGGAGCTCATGCGAGCCAAAAATGCCTCGATCCGGGCCTACGACTCTTATCCTACCGTAGCAAACCGGTTTCGTATGCGAGCTTTGCAGCGCGATGTAAAGAGTCGTATTGCGGAGCATCGGAATGTGAGGTGGGGTTCTTTCTTGGAAGGAATCAAACCATCTCACTTAGCTTATTGGCAGCTAGCTCGAACTCTAAAATCCGATTCAACGTCCACATTACCACCTCTCAACCACCCCGATGGTAGTCGCGTTGCTTTCGATGACGATGAAAAGGCCGAGTTGCTGGCCGACACACTGGAAAATCAGTGTACGCTCAGCGCTCACTCCGCGGACCCCACTCACATCGAAATGGTGGACAGGGAAGTCGAGCGCAGAGCTTCCCTGCCACCCACGGTCACGTTACCCCCCGTTACGTCTGACGAAGTCAAAGACCTCATCAAGTTTTCGAAGTCGCGTAAGGCACCCGGCTCCGACGGCATCTCGAACAGAGTACTCAAACTCTTCCCCGCCCAACTAATCTGCTTCTTAGTCACCATCTTTAATGCCGCTATGACACACTGCATCTTTCCCGACGCGTGGAAAGAAGCAGAAGTTATCGGTATACCTAAGATCGGTAAACCTCGTGATGACCCGCGTAGTTATCGACCTATCAGTCTTCTTCAGTATCTAGGCAAATTGTATGAGCGCGTGCTTTACAAACGTCTCTGGGACTTTGTCTCGTCCGAAAATCTCTTACCTGACGAACAGTTTGGATTCCGCGCCAGACATTCGTGTACCAATCAAGTGCACCGCCTCACGGAGCACATCCTCTCCGGTCTGAATAGACCCGCTAGGCCCGTCTATACGGGCGCTCTCTTCTTCGATATCGCGAAAGCGTTCGACAGAGTCTGGCATAACGGTTTGCTTTACAAACTTTATGAATTGGGACTGCCAGATCGTCTCGTGCTCATCATCCGAGACTACCTGTCGAATCGTTCGTTCCGATATCGATTGGAGGGCGTTCGCTCCTCGTCTCGTCCTATTAACGCCGGCGTCCCTCAGGGCTCCGTGCTAGCCCCTCTTCTCTTTAGCTTATTTACGAGCGATATTCCTCGTACGTTACCCACCTCTCTCGCTCTGTTTGCCGATGATACTGCCGTGTTCTATTCAGATAGAAACAAGGTATTCATCGCCGAACAACTTCAGGCAGCTGCCACAGCGTTAGGTCATTGGTTCCGGAAGTGGCGTATTGAGGTTAACCCCGAGAAAAGTACGGCTGTACTCTTTCAGAGGGGTTCCTCAAGACGTCTCCCGGCGGTGGACTCCCATCGTCGTACTCTCCGGAGGAATGAGATCCCTCCGATCACTCTCTTCGGACATACCATCCCTTGGGTTAAACAGGTGAAGTACCTGGGTATTATCTTCGATAGTGCTATGACCTTTCGTCAGCACATCAAAACCGTCCGCAATCGCGCCGCTTTCATCCTCGGCAGACTCAACCCCATGATCTGCAAGCGTAGTAAACTGTCACTTCGTAATAAGTTGACACTTTACAAAACGTGCGTTAGGCCCATTATGACATATGGTAGTGCGGCGTTCGCTCATGCGGCTCGCACTCATATCAACTCCCTTCAGATCTTGCAGAATAGATTTCTGCGTAAAGCCGTCGGCGCTCCGTGGTATTTGCGTAACGTCGATCTTCATGACGATTTCGATCTAGTCCCTATCACACAATTTTTGAAGGATACTTCCGAGCGTTACTTCAAAAAAGCAGAGGACCATTCCAACCCTCTTATCGTAGCCGCCGCCGACTACGAACCCGATCCTGCGCACGCCGAGAAATGGTGCCGTCGTCGTCCGCGGCACGTCCTCACGGACCCTCCCGACAAGTTATCGGCGCAGCTCGCTACCAGCGCTAACGCTAATAGCTCGAGACGACGCCCTGGCTATCTCGTTCGCCGTCGAACTCGACGCAGAGTTCGGCGTTCTACTTAAACCATCACCATCTCGCTTACCCTCTGAGTTTCTTGCTGGTTCTTCTCAGTTGGGTCGCGTTCCGAACCAGTAGTAGTAAATTCATGATGCACTAATAAGTTGACTTCGGGCAACTGTTAGTGTTCCCATCCTATATATATATATATATACTCAGCCGAGCCCCTCCTGAGCTCGCACCCCATCATGGTGAAGCTGTAAAGGCCTGAGGGCCAACAGCGATTTCTCAAATCAAAAACAAAAAACCGGTTTATGTTGATAAGTTTTTTCCAGTTTTTACTGTTATATCTTGATTTTGGTCATATTTTTGGCTGCCTGTATTTGTTGTGTGTTGTATTGTTTATTGTGTTTGTCCATTTGTGTTTGTTTCGTCCTTGGTGAGTGATATTTGTATATTTTACTAACTTTTTATTTTTTCCCAACACATGCGGGTAGAAAATGGAAGCGGATAATTTTATATCTAGACCTCCGGATCCCGGCGGTACGAACCATGCCACGAGTTTAAACAATACCAAAAAAACCGGTGAACATCCACATGAATTTGTATATAACTCAATGCTATCTGCACCTTTATCAAATTTTGAAAACGTTGAAGCTCAAAGACTACGTAAACGTGGTCTAGATGACACTGAGGAAAATGTGGTTCCGAACCCCAAACAGCAACGTCATTTAGCACCTAATCGTTACAGTCGTGAACGCTATTCAGCAACAGATGTAGCCCCCTTTTTGATCCATGTATCGCGAGCAGAGAATGACCCAAAGTCGGGAGCATTTCTTCACCCGGTAAAGTTTGGGCACATGATTGAAAAATTAAACATAAAAAACGTTCTCCTGGATGGTATTAAAAAGATAGGGCGGAATAGAATCTCGGTTGAATTTAAATATCCGGAAGACGCGAATGCCTTTTTAACCAACAAAGAACTGGAAAATAGCGGTTACATTTCAACTATCCCAACTTACAATATAACTAGAATGGGAATAGTCAAAGGAGTTCCGAATGATTGGTCAGACGATGAGGTGGCTGCCAATATCAAAACCCCCTCGGGTTGTGGGGGCATTCTTAAGGTTAGAAGGGTTAATCACAAAGTTATCACTGATGGGACACCAGAGTGGAAACCCACTTCATCCGTAGTGCTCACTTTTGATGGCCAGATCCTCCCAAAACGTGTATTTTGCTGCTACAATTCACTTCCCGTTGAGTTATACTACTTCCCTACTGTACAATGTTTTGGTTGTTGCAAGTATGGCCACACAAAGACTCAATGCCGGTCTAAGCCACGATGTTTCAGATGTGGGTCTGAACATTTTGGTGATGGCTGCACTGAAGAAGATATATCTTGTTTTTATTGCTCTGGACCTCATTGTGCTAATAGCAAACAATGTCCAGAATACCAGCGTCAAACTAACATAAAAATTTCAATGGCCCAAAATAACATCTCTTATGCAGAAGCAGCCAAAACATTCCCTCCCGTTTCTAAATCCTATGCTGATGTCTCCTCAGTAGCTCCTCAATCTATTCGTCCTCTTTCCCCTCCTTCTCCTCGCTCCCAAGCTAAATATTCCTCCTCCTCATACAGGAAAACGGTTTCCCTGAAACCCAAAACCCATGCACCTCTTTCCCCTGGGTATGACCAGAGGGCCCACAAGAATATCTTAAACGAATTTGTCTTCCCTCCCTCTGCTAATGGTTGTGCCCTTAACAAAAGTTCCTCTCCCTCTGATGAGTCCTCTTCCCTTGAAATCCTGACCCTTGTTAAATTAATAATTTCTCTCCTTAGTAAACTGAACCTACCTGACCACGTTGCCAATGATATTACCAATTCAATATTAAACCCCGAACTTTATGGATCTAAGTCTACTTCAGTGGAATGCCAGGAGCGCCCTACCCAAAAAATCTGACTTCATCTATTTAATTAATTTATATAAACCGGCAATATTTGCCATATCCGAAACTTGGCTTCTGCCAGGTTTACACTTTAACATATCAGGATATAGCACCATCCGTGATGACCGTGATGATGGTTATGGTGGAGCTGCTATACTGATTAATAATACATTCCCTTCCTCAATCCTTTCTCTTCCTCCTCGTATGAATGGTATTAGTGCCGTAGGCATTAAAACCTTAGGTATTCATTTTATTTCCATTTATTGTCCTCCCTCTATATCTATTCCTATTAATTTTATAAGATATTTATGTAATTTATTTAAACCCATTATTATAATGGGCGACTTTAACTGTCATCATTTTTTGTGGGGATCTGACCATTGTGACACTTCAGGTTATGACCGGGCGGATCTGATTGATGAGGTGGGTTTATGTGTACTTAATGATGGATCTGTCACAAGACTTCCCATACCAGGTCAAAGTAGAAGTTGTGTTGATCTTACTCTCTGCACTGCTTCTCTGGCCTCATCTCTAAACTGGAAGCGTCTTGACCTGACTCATGGAAGTGATCACTACCCGATATGTACCACTCTCATGAACAGGACTGCACCCACTATAAGCAGACCTCCATTACTTAGGTATCGCACCTCAGATGCTGATTGGGATTCTTTCCAACAACATCTGGATGATAAAATCGACAACCTCCCTCTAGTCACCATTAATAACTTGGAATCCTGCTTAGCCATGTATTCAAATGCCATTTCTCTATCTGCTGACCTCAGTATCCCTTTAAAAAATTCAGCCTCTGGGAAAATAAGTTCTCCTCCATGGTGGGATAAAGAATGTACAATCCTGATCAAGGCCCGAAAGGAAGCTGAACGCAGATACGTTTCAAACATGACGGCAGATAACTACCAGCTGTATAAACAAGCTGTAGCTAAGTCCAGACGTATTTTTAGAAAGAAAAAAACTGAGAGCTGGCGGAGGTTTTGTCTATCTCTGTCCCCGTCCACACCATCCACTTTAGTCTGGCAAAATTTTAAGAAATTTAAGCGTGGGTGTTCCCAACAGCGTTCTTCCAACATTTCAAGAGATGTTAGTCTGTTGTTTATCGATAAACTGGCTCCTCCTTTTGTCCCGCTTAGAGAAGAGTGCACTTTTTCATTGGACAGCAGGTCTTCTGATGATCCATTGAGTGGTCCATTCACTCTGAGTGAGCTTAAGTCGATACTGCAGAATGTTCAAGACTCTTCTCCGGGCTTAGATGGTTTTCCATATTCTTTTTACAAAAAATCTAGTGTTAATAGTCAAGAATTTCTTTTAAATCTATTTAATGTTTGCTTTGAACACGGTTACATCCCGGAATCATGGAAATCACAATTAATCATCCCAATTCTAAAACCAGGAAAGCCCTCTGATAGTCCAGATAACTTCCGCCCAATTGCTCTATCCCCTACAATAGGAAAGTTATTTGAACATTTGTTAAAGAACAGACTGGAGTGGTTTGTTGGAAATAGGAGACTTATTTCAGAGTCCCAATTTGGCTTTAGAAAAGGTTTCAGTACTTCTGATAACATTGGCAGCCTTATATCTGACATCAGAATTGCTTTTAGTGAAAACCAATCGGTCGTGGCCTGCTTCCTAGACATATCTGCTGCATACGACAGTGTCCTTCTTTCCGTGCTCAGAAGTAAGCTACGTCAGCTGAGTGTCCCGGATAAGATTCGACAATGCATATGTAACTTCTTGTCTGGTCGCACGGTTAGTATTGACGTCCCTGGAGACCGAGTAAGAACGGCAAGAACAGTCTGGAGAGGCCTCCCCCAGGGATCGGTATTGAGTCCCCTGCTATATAGTATTTATACATCTGACCTCCACCTGTCTCTCAACAATGACTGTCATATCTTACAGTATGCGGACGATTTGTGCTTGTATACGATCGACTCCTCCATTGCAAACGCCGCCAATTCCTTACAAGTGTCCTTGAACTCCCTCAATGAATGGCTTTCTTCCCATGGTCTGAACTTATCTGCGTCCAAGAGTTCATGTGTGGTTTTCTCACGAAAAAGGGTGACACCAGTGATCCACCTCGAAATTGATGCGTCTCCAATCAAGGTGGAAGACAGTGTGAAATTCCTTGGGGTTGTCCTAGACTCAAAACTCTCGGGGGTTTCACATTGTAATTACACCATTGCAAAATGTGAAAGGAGTGTCAATTTGATGCGTGCGCTTGCCGGAGTGTGGTGGGGTGCGCACCCCGTCACTCTAAGACTCATATATAATGCCACAATAAGAAGTTTATTGGATTATGGGACGTTCTTATTGGAACCCTGCAACAAAGCTGCTATGGCAAGATTAGATGCTGTTCAGTCGAAATCTCTTCGTATTATCCTGGGATGTATGAGATCTAGTCCTATCAATGCCTTACAGGTGGAAAGTGGCGACCCTCCTCTCCACCTTCGACGCCAATTCCTGGCTGATAGGTTCATTACCAAGGCCTATTTTCACAAAAACCACATAATCTTACCCAAGCTTGAACGACTGGAAGGTTTATGTAGAGCTGCGGATTATTGGAAATTTAAGAACCCCCCACTAATAGTTAATTCATTCAGGAAGATTCGCGTTCTTGGGGAAAGTACCTGTGTCCAGCAGTCTCATCGATACCCCATATATGAACTCCAATATGATGTTGTAAGGTTTACCCCTGGTTTCATCCTACTTAAAAATATAGATAAAAATTCAGCTTATGCAAATTCCCAATTTTTAAGTGAGGTTGAGAACAGGTGGCCTGATCATCATAGATTCTTTACTGATGCATCTAAGTTTGGTTTATCTAAAACGGGCGTATCGGTATTTTACCAAAACTCTAAAATTCTCCTGCAATTTCAATGCCCAGTTGAAACATCAGTTTTCACAGGGGAATGCATAGGAATCCTGGAAGCATGTAAATTTATATTCAGTCATAGCACAATCAAAAGGGCTGTTATTTTTTCAGACTCACAAAGTGCCTTGGAGGCTATAAACAAAAACCCTTTTAAAGATAAACTGCATAGTCCAATAATTGCTGAAACAAAGAACTATTTATTTTCTTGCGCAGAAAGAAATGTTGAAGTGATATTGGCCTGGATCCCCAGTCACTCTGGTATAAGAGGGAATGAGATTGCTGATTCAGCAGCTAAGTCTGCAATTTCTAACACCTTAGCAGATCTTAAATATAACTATTTGTTGAGTTATGACCTACTTCACTTAACTAAGTCAAACCTACAATCAGCATGGCAATCTCATTGGAACGTGTCCAGCAGGACAAAGGGCTTCCACTTTGCCTCCATACAGCCTAACATCCCTACAAAACCTTGGTTTTTTAAGTACAAAAGTACCCCAAAAGCAGTGATATCGGTACTGTGCAGAATTCGCCTTGGTCATTGTTGCTGCCCGGTGTTTTTGAATAAATTGAGAATTAGAGACAACTCAGTCTGTGAATGTGGTCTTGATGAGGGGAGCTTGGACCACATTTTCCTCAATTGTCATCTGAACAATGCTTTTAACATGGATCAAATAATTAAGAAGCTAAATATTCCACGCCCTGTGAACGTTCGCCACCTTCTATCATTGTTTCCAGACCCTGAAATTATCAATGCTTTTATTAAGTTTATCTCTACTAATAATATAAAACTATAGGTAATTTTAAGTAGTTTATCTCTTCTATATCATACTATTATAATTAATATATTTACTAACAAGTATTATTTGTTTGTGTTTGTTTCAGGCACCTCTCTTATTTCCACAACGGGATTTCTAAATTTAAATATTCCTATGTTAATGATTTTAAATATTGTATCTTCTTTCCATGAGTATCCATCACATGACACTGGCTTTAAATTGCCGAAAGCATCGGCAGGGGCCATAACACAAAAATTCAATTCAATTCAATATTACTGTCATTAAGGTAAGTGGTAGCCTGGTGACCAAGGCCATCACCCCCGACCAGGAGAAGCAGGCCGCGCTCGCCGGAAGAAAGTAGAGTTGTTTTTTATGTATAGAAGTGTAATTAAAATCATTAATTGAAATTATTTGGCTGTTTTATTGGTCATTTGTGTCGTAAAATTGTAATTTAAAGTCGTGTTTTTAGTAGGGAACGCAACAAACTTACCCGTCTGTCATATACATGTTGCTGTAATAGAATTGGTCTAAGATCCGGCTGCGAAATTAGTTCATTAATAATGTAGATCGATAAGATTTAATTTTTAAGTATTTTCACAGCTAGGAGAAGTCAATTTTCATAGGGTGCCAATTAGAAAATGCCCGCCAGTATTATTAATTAAATTATTATTAATTTACTTTAAGGAAGGCATTTCGTTTACATCGTATGGAAATAAAACCTACACCACTTCACAATAGTGTATTCAAGGGATCTGGAAAGTTATGGTTGCTGCTGATCGCTTAGCCGCAACTTCCAAGTAGCCAGGTGTAAACAGGTATATTTTTGTTCAATCTTTTCGTTTATAATGTACACTCATTTTATTTATACCAAATTAAAGCTATTTTTTTTTTCTTTTCAACCATATAAAGTTGCCTTTTCAAAAAAGCCCGCAAATCACAGTTTCCTACCCTAAAAGATGCTAGGTATTAAACATAAAGTGACAGAGAAGGAGGTATTGCGCATGCTCCAATAAATAGGGTTCTCAACCACGATCTAAATCATAATACAATTGACTGAACTCAAATGCTCCAAATGCTCCAAGCTTAATAGACGAAACACAATTTTATAATTTTGTAATTGGTTAATGCTCAATATAAAAAAAGATTATTCTTTTTTCTCTCTCTAGTTTGTATAATAAAATATTGTTTTTATTCTTATTTTTTTTTTTTTTTATTGCCTTGTAGGCAGACGAGCTAACGGCCCACCTGATAGTAAGTGGTTACCGTCGCTCATGAACCTCTGCAATGTCAGGGGACACTGAGGGGTCGCTACCTACGACCTAACTTTAAGGACCCTCCTCAAGCCTCGTTTGAAGAAGGACAAGTCATAGCGCTCAGGGAATATATTGTTATGATAAGATTATTATCCCTCGATTATTATCCTTAACACCATGAAAATAATTATTTAATAATTTTAAATATTATATTTATAATATATATTGGCTCGCGTTCTGGACCTCTTAGGTCGGGTTTTTTTCAGAGTACCCCGTCCCATGACCCACGGGAAAAAGGGTAATCAGCTCCCCTGCTCGTTTTAGTCTTCGGAGACTAAAACGAGCAGGGGAGCATATTTATAAATATATATATATATAAATATAAATAATATAAATGATTATAATATAATATTATAAATTATAGTATTACTTTGATACATATATTTTTTTAATTATCTTTAGAAAATGAATTCAATTTTTTCCTACCAAATAATAGTTTTGTTATCTACTTTCAGTAATAACTCCTTAAAAGTTTAATTTCTTGCAAAATATATATTTACGTATTTTATTATTATCATTGATTGAATATTTAATATTGTATATAAATTAAATATTATTTTGTTTAATATCGATGCTTAATCCGTTGCAATTTTGGAGCATTTGCGTTCAGTCAATTGTATTATGATTTAGATCGTGGTTGAGAACCCTATTTATTGGAGCATGCGCAATAGCTCAAAAAACCACATCCGGCTCGCATTTCGCATCCTTGTCTAACAAGTAGCGTCGTACGCTCGCTCTCTGTCACTTTATGTTTAATACCTAGCATCTTTTAGGGTAGGAAACTGTGATTTGCGGGCTTTTTTGAAAAGGCAACTTTATATGGTTGAAAAGAAAAAAAAAATAGCTTTAATTTGGTATAAATAAAATGAGTGTACATTATAAACGAAATGATTGAACAAAAATATACCTGTTTACACCTGGCTACTTGGAAGTTGCGGCTAAGCGATCAGCAGCAACCATAACTTTCCAGATCCCTTGAATACACTATTGTGAAGTGGTGTAGGTTTTATTTCCATACGATGTAAACGAAATGCCTTCCTTAAAGTAAATTAATAATAATTTAATTAATAATACTGGCGGGCATTTTCTAATTGGCACTCGATGAAAATTGACTTCTCCTAGCTGTGAAAATACTTAAAAATTAAATCTTATCAATCTATATTATTAATGAACTAATTTCGCAGCCGGATCCCGTACTAAATGGATTTTATAAAAAATTGCAACGACGCTGTTTGGTCCGACCACCCTAAATACCTTTCCGCAAGCTCTTAACACGTTCACTGCTAACGAGACCTATATGATCCCTCCTGCAACTTTCCTGTGGTGCGGCAAGGAAAAACGTGAACTTCCCTGTGGTGCGAAGAGTATAACTTTGTTAAGGACTTCGGGTCTAATAAACCGCGTGTCGCCCTAACGTCTGATGATTTAGGGCGATTACACATCTTGTCGTAGTGAATGGCAAAAATGCAAAAATTTATCTCTCAGTGAACGTGTTAAATGATGCATACAGCGCCGGACCGGACGTTGTGGTGGGGTTTGGGGGAAGTCTATCTCTCTCCAGCAGTGGAAGTTAAGAGCTGATGATGATGGAGGACAGACAGCTGGAAGCGACTTTGTTTTATACATTGTAATTTCATTCCAGTTGAAGTGGGGTGAATGAAGGGAATGTCGATTTTTAGTTATATTATTATGCGAATGTGAATATTTCATTTTGACATTCTCGAATACGAATGTTGACCTTATCGACAAAAAGTTCATGGTTTTTTTATTGATAAGTCCGCAACAACTTCTTAGTAATTTTACTAGGTACTATAATATAAAATAGGTAGGTACCTTTATTTTTCCCACACTTAATAAACTCTACTAGGAAGGGAGGAGGGATGTAAGGGTACTCAATAACGAAGTACCAAGCCAACCTCACCTACACGCGGTGCATCCTGTTGATCAACAGACGAGGCGCTGGCAACCGACTGATGGCGGAATATCCATCCAACTGATGTGGTTAAATAGCTCAGATCAATGATGGGCAGCAGCATCATTGACGCAAGAAGCCACATCCTGCGCTCGTCAACCCGCATGCCAAGCGTGACGAGTTTTGGCAAAACCCCCAATGAATTACAAAATCTTTGAGGGAGGCCTATGTCCAGCAGTGGACGTCTACAGGCTGAGAATGATGATGAATGATGAGGAAGGGAGGGGGTAATATCCACCACCCTCGCAAATTATCTTGTGAACGGAAGGTCGTAGACCCATCCTGTTTGGGTTCATTTTTAAAGGTAAATAGAGGACCTTTCTTTGGCTCCATCACATTGCCTTTACAAGCTATTTAATTGTATCATAAACGTCCACGCACTTTTTGCCAAAAATATCGCATGTTTTTTTTTGCATGAATGCGGACATTCGTGATCGAGGCACACTAAATAAAACAAGACGAGTGTTACAATAATTACTTTATTATATAAATATAGCTGGACACGAGTTCAGGTTTAGTTAATTAATCGACGATATAACGCCTATAATATAAAGTTAAAGCTCTTCATATGTTACATTTTAGCTGCAGCGTTTTATTATCTACTTCTAAGAGGTACTGTTTGCAAAAAACTTAATGACAAAACCGCTTTATAAAGTAAAATATGAATGCAATGCGCTACTGTACGTACAAAAAAAAACAGCAATAATTTATTAAAATTTTTTAGATATATTTTTTTAAATTCGTTATCAGATTTTCACTCAGTACAATTTAGTTTTAGTCCAGTGTAAATAACACTTATTTAAAAGTAATAAAACGCTTTACTTCCCAGACCCCAGTACAGCCAGCAAAATAATAAATAAAAAAAAACGTTAGTACTAACCGTACAGCTAGCAAAACAATAACAACTTCATTATTAATAAATTACGTACAAAAAAGCAATTTACAACAAAAGAAAAAACATTTGATGTTTTTGATTATAATAATATTATGCTTGTGCAACAAAATTTTTAATCAATTAAAAAATAAACTTACTTAATAAAACCTACACAAACATTAAACGGGTTCTTACCACGATTTTTATTAAAAAAGTCTATCTACTTTGACTCCTCTTAAAATCTTCTTTCCATAAAATTTTAAATTATATTTTTAAGTAAATCAAATATTTTTGTAATTTCGTTATTATTAAACTATACCGTATTACATTTTTGCCAAAAATATCTGCGTAAAATAGACGATAAAAATGTAAACATGAAAGTTTGTAAACTAACATCATCTTGTGCTCAATTTTGGCTCCCGCCACAGATTTGTCATAAGTAAACAAACCAATTTTGATGCCGATCCTAATTGAGTGGTTATCTACCCGCGGTATTCTTCCCGTGATCATGGCGCTTGCAACAGTAACGAAATATAAGGATCACTCCTGTACCAACACATTACTGCTCACTGTTGGGCTCAGGTCTCCTCAGAAGAGGGATTAGGCATAGTCCACCACGCTTGCCCAGTGCGAATTGGGGACTTCACATATCTTCAAAGGATTTTTAGAACCCTTTTCCGATATGCAGGTTTCCTCACGATGGTTTCCTCGTGGTAAGAACCCGTTTACTATTTGTGTAAGTGATGTAGATGTTTAAAAAATTATTACCTAAAATAAATTTTGGTGGTAATTACTTATTTTGGTGTTTATTAGTAATTTTATTATCACTTGGAAAATCTATTATTTTCTATAATTTAAACCCGGTGGGTTGCAGACTATTTAAAAAAAGTGCATTTAACATATATGATTCACAACACTGGAAAAATACTGAATATTATAAATAAAATATAAATTAAAGGTGATGCTTTCATTTACTTAATGTTATTTAATGTATTATTTTTTTTTTTAATATTTTTTTTGTAATGTATGTAAAGGTTTGACAAAAATGTTCAAAAAATTTGGTGTTTTAAAAAAAGCAATTTAGTTTTCCATAGAATGTCAAATAACAGTTTTGTTAAATCCATTTTCTCAGTGCTTTAGCTTAAAAATTTCGTAGGTTAGTCTAAAAAAACATATTTAATTGTAAAAGAGCTATCAAATGGTGAATGTTAAAGTTCGGCCGTTCAGAGAATGCGTTCCTGACACCTATCAGTTAGTCACGAATAATATTGTTTACCAAGTTATTTGACGCTCAGTTTGGCACAAAATTATAACATTCATTGATTATTGATATAATAATGTTGTTTTAATGCTCATCAATTGTTAAAACGGTAAACAACCAGAAAAAATATTTTAATCGTAACCGCAACGCCATTACTAAGTTACGTGTCAGGAACGTATTCTCTGAACGGCCGAACTATATATGAAAAATATCAAAAAATACAAACTCAATATTCATGGAATAAAACGTTGATGCAACTGTTATATACAATAGTGTCTCCAGAAATTAAAATATTTAGTCTAGTGTTTATTTGATCGACGAAAAAACATTTGAAAACTATACTTTCGTTTACGCTATATGATTATACAGGGTGGATCTGTAACTTTGGACAATCTGAATTGAGGTAAATGACCTGTCGAAATACAACTTAGCACCATTTTTATTTTTTGGATCGTTTAAACTTTTCTGACATTGTATGGAAAACATACGACTATCGTTGCAGACTTCCATACTATGAAGAAAAAAATTTATTATCAAATTCCTAAAATAAAAGTGGTTCTAAGTTTTATTTCAACAAGTCATTCACCCCACGTCAGATTGTCCAAAGTTACAGATCCACCCTGTATAATTAGACTGTTATAAAGCCCAAATTTATAACTTGTTCATTACATGTTAACACTAACTGTATGTACCATTTTATAAAAAAACTGCCCGAAAATGCATTAAAATTGTACAAAAATATATTCCTCTATAAAATACTATTTATAAGCAACACTACACGTTAAAATTACATTTTCTCTCTTTTTGTTTTTAATATTAAAATTTCAGGTATATATTTGAAAGTAAAACTAATATGTATATTAAAATAAAATAGCGAAATAAATTAACAATATATTAGAAAATATATTTTTCAATTTTCATTATTATTTTGATAATCTCAAGTGCGAAAAAAAAATCAAATAAAAATATAATCTTTTTGCAAAACCTCTTGCAAGCAGCCGGTAATTATATATTTTTTATAAGCTACTCCTATTTGTATATTATACTCATCGTGTATACATTTTGAATTAATTATACATAAATATATTTTTAAAACTTACGTTTTATAAAAAAGAATATTTCGTTGTTTTTTTTATATACATGTTTACAATTTTAATGGTATTTTTGATACTAATCTAATTGTATATTTTAAAGCTTTAGCTGCAATAAAATATCCTTAAAATCATAGTATCAAATATGAACCCAATTTTTTTTTCGAAATTTTTCAGATTTGAAAAAAGATAAGATCCATGCACACTGTAGTTGACTTTAGCTGCATCTAATCGCATTTATTTTAAAAATATGTACTTAATAAAATCGATTAATATATTATACAATTTGTTATTAAATGCGACTGTAGTGTGCAGGGACTCATCTGATTTTGTTAGCAATTCATCATTTTGTGACTAAATCTATTGTTTTGCGCGACAAACAAACGGCTAAATATAATAAAAATATAAATAGCACCTTTATTCTTCGATATAAAAACATTTGTAAAGTTTTTTGTAGAAAAAAATCTTTAAATTATTGAAAAATATTTAAAAACTTTTCACGACGAGAATTAACGCAAGCACATTACTAATTATCCAAAATATATTTTTACATTATTTTTTGCTTTTACCTGAAAATCATAATGATAGCATTGTTTTCATTGAAAATAATTCTAAAAAGCGCCTATCTAGCGTTAATTCTCACACAACCCCCACCTGCTGGTAAGTGGTCACCGCACCGTTACAAAAAAGTTGCCGTTACAAAATGGTGCACTTTTTCTTCTTACCAGTATCGTAATAGTACTTCGAGTTCATTCTTTCCACTTCCTGAAAACGTCTCACCAACCTGACTAGTTCGTGGAAAGCCTGGTCGACGTTCATTCTAGCTTTGGCGCTGCATTCGATGTATGGGACTTTTAATTGCCGGGAAAGTGATTGGGCTTCTTCCAGTGATACCTGTAGAAGTTTTTTTTGGATTTTGACACTTATTTGGACAAAAATTGGCGTCTTCTATACATATATTTAGCAAACGCATACTTAGGCAGATCACGACGCAACGCAATTTGTCTGATTTTTATTAGAAAATTCATCATTTACACTATTACTAAACGGGTTCTAACCACGATTAGTTTTATTTCAGCACTGTTTCAAGCGAGCGGTGTATGCAAGCATGATCATGGCGCTTGAAACAGTGCTGAAATATTGGGAGCGCTCAATTAAAAATAATCGTGGTAAGAACCCGTTTAGTAATAGTGTAAGTGATGTAGATAACCGCGAGTGTTTAAATAAAATTTATTATTAGAAAATTGTCAGGAAGAGTTGATGATGACGATGATGACGGCACTTAAACGAGTGAAACGAGAGAAATTATATTTTTTTATACAGATGCCTTTAAAAAATGCAATTTCTTTTAAATTGTATCTAATAAATTATGTTTTGTGTGATTTTTGATAATAGAATCACCAATTACTTTTTTAAAGTTGTAATTAATGACTATTTTTTTAATTATTTTTTTTGATTGGTGTAGAATAAAGAATATTCTATCTATTTATCCACTCAACTGGGAACGTCACTATTCGCTAGATGGCGAAACTGGGGACTTCGTTCGGAATCAATACCGTGTTTGGGTCCCTTTTTAATAACATTTAATAAATTTTAATTTCGATTTTTAATTAAACCTTATATTTTTGTAAATCTTTATTATTAAATGACGCTGTATTGCATTTTCAGCCAAAATATAGTTTCTCCGTAAAATAAAATATGAGACAATTAAAAAATGTAAACAAAACAAGTTTTAGAACTGTGCTCAATTTTGGTTCCTGCCACAGACTTGGCAAAAGTAAACAAACCAATTTGGTTGCCGATCCCAGTTGAGTGGCTATCTATCTAATTAATATTTTTTTTTTATTGCCACTCAGGCAGACGAGCTAACGGCCCACCTGATCGTAAGCGGATTTATTTAAGCAATACATTTATTTCAATGTTAAATATCTTGTTAAAATAACGTTTTGTTTTGTTAAAATACGTGCATATTCTTTCGTAAAACAACAATAGTATTACTCATAATAGCAAGGTAACTGATTACCCGCCATGTTGAAGGAAAACGATTTGTAATATACATCGTATTATTTTACTTATGTATTGTATTTATGGAATAGGCAATAAATTGATATAAAAAGTAAAAAAAAATAAATGCGACTAATCTCTACATGGATAGAAAGAAAAGTGAAATTTGACATAGAATTGAATTTGAATTTAGTTTTCCATAGCGGGAGACAGAGTCATCGCGAAAACTAAAAAGTTTGAATACAAATCTAATATATTATTATCTTATAAAGGCGAAAGTTTGTATGGATGTTTGTTACTCTTTCACGTAAAAAACTACTGAATGGATTTGAATGAAACTTTACCACAATTTAGCTTATACATCAGAATAACACATAGGCTACAATTTTTGAGGTTTCTAAGGTCGTAAAAAAAAAATTTTTTTTTGCGAAAGGTAATAGTACTATATTATAGACGTCGCGAATTTTTACGACCTCACATTAGAAACCTCAAAAATTGTAGCCTATGTGTTATTCTGATATTATAGACGTCGCGAACTAGACGGGCTAGACGGGACGAACCTGAAGTCCACGCGAACGAAGTCGCGGGCAAAAGCTAGTAAAATATAAAAAAGTTTTGTATGTTCAATATGGATTGAACATAAATAAATAAAAAATAGACTCACCACTCTTTGAACCTCCAGATCAGCCTTGTTCCCAACAATGAGCATCGGGAACTCCTCCCTATCCTTCACTCTAAGTATCTGCCTGTGGAACTTGTACAGTTCATCGAAGCTCGCGTGGTCTGCTACGGAGAAGACCAGCAGGAAGCCCTCGCCTGATCTCATGTATTGTTCGCGCATCGCACTGAATTCCTCTTGACCGGCCGTGTCTAGAACTGGGTTTTAGGAACAGCCTTTGAATTGCCGTTTTTGGATGTTTTGTTATTTGTGAGTTTAATTGGGTGCAAGAATGAGAGATTAGACAATGTGTCATGTTTTTCTAAAATTTCCTTTTTGGGTGTTCCCCGAGAGCTATGAGTTGTCCTTATTTAGACAACGTTTGAGATTTATTATAACACATTGTAAGCCATATGTGGCGACCCCAATGACCCCTGCCATTGTAGAGCTCAATGAGCGACAGATTTTATTTTTTTAGATTGTACTAGCTGGTCCACACAATTTCGTCTGCGTCACATAAGGAAATGTTCTCACCGTTTAAACCTTCCCTGGACTTCTACGAATATTTCAAGATTAAAATAAGCCAAATCGGTTCAGTCGTTCTCGAGTTTTAGCGAGACTAACGAACAGCAATTCATTTTTATATATAAGAAGATAGATAGATAGAAGAAGATTTTCACTTCGCGATATTTTTCCGCAGATTTTCTGTCAAAATAAACGTATATCTACATTGCCTGCGGATGCATCATTGTCATACACAATCTACACAGTATGATTATTAAGTGGTTCTCTGTATCAATGACAGTTAAACTTGTCATTTTACTGACTGGAATTAATAATCGTACTTGAGGCAAAATTAACGAATTTTCGTCTAGTTGTGGAAAAAGCCCCGAGGATAGGATAAGGTACATAATGTAGACACATAAGTACATAATTTGGATACAGTGGCAAAGTGTTTATATAACATGTCCCTCTTTAAAC
This sequence comes from Trilocha varians, assembly GCA_030269945.2. Classification (NCBI taxonomy): domain Eukaryota; kingdom Metazoa; phylum Arthropoda; class Insecta; order Lepidoptera; family Bombycidae; genus Trilocha; species Trilocha varians. The sequence continues at coordinate 9,357,222 of AP028277.1, read as the reverse complement.
GGTTTAAGAAGAGTCCTGTATGGGTAGGTGATAGATAACGACCACTCATTGCCCTGACATTGCAGAGGTTCATGAGTGACGGTGACTGCTTACCATCGGGTGGGCCGTAGGCTCGTTTATCTATCTTGCAATAAAAAAAGCCCATTCCGACCGGCTTCCCTTTTAATACTCTTTAATTACGTACTATAAGCACTATTTAAAAAAAAAACTACTGATTTATACAAATTAAAGAATTACTTTATCGGCTTCTCTCTTTATAACCTATCATCATCATCATTAGCTTGTAGACGTCCACTGCTGGACATAGGCCTCCCCCAAACCTCGCCACAACAAGGTCTGCCTACCCTGCGCCTACCAGTTCGTGGTCGCCACTCTAGAACTTTTCGGCCCCATCGGCAATCAGTTCTGCGCACAATGTGTCCTGCCCATTGCCACTTCAAAGATGCAATTCTTTGGGCTATGTTGGTAACTTTGCGGTCCTTCTGCGGATCTCCTCATTTCTGATTTGATCACGTGGAGAAACACCCAGCATAGCCCTCTCCATTGCTTTCTGAGCGACTCTGAGTCCTATACCCTTCTCCAATTATGTAGAACATAATATAGTCACAGGAAAAGGAGGTGACTTAAACTAACTGTCATATCTACGATACTTACTATCTAATTTAGCTGGAATGTCATCGATGACGCACTGTTTTGTGTAGCTGTCTTCTATCGTTGGGTCGTAGTCGGTGACAAAGTAACTCTGGAATAAAACATAGTTATTTCATTGTTTGTCTGTAAAATGTTTTCATCTTAACTTTATAAAGAAACTAGCTGACTCGCGCAACTTCGTCTGCGCCGAAAAAAAAAATTAGGGGTGGACTACCCCTAACATTTAGGGGATGAAAAATAGATGTTGGCCGATTCTCATAGGTATTGGATAAGCACAAAAAATTTCATCAAAATCGGTCGAGCCGTTTCGGAGGAGTTCATTTTCGAACACCGTGACACGACAATTTTATATATTAGATTGAATACCACTTTGTCGCTTTTTGTTACTTTAAAAATATATTGAAAACTTTAAAAATGAATATATGGCTCAATAGTGACTATGGCTATGGGTCAAATTATTTTTTTTTGTAAGTTAAATCTTCCCAAGTAAAATCAAGAGTTAAAAGATCACAAATTCCAAGTCATTCATATTTTATTTTGAAGTATTTTAAAGTGGCAAGCTGTAAGTTAATGATTTTTGTTCAGTTTTTTAATAGATATTCCTCCTTAAGTTACTCTGATTATAAAAAAAAACAAAATTGTTTACAATTAATTTATTACATCATTCTTACTCAGAGGTCCTTCTAAAATAACAAGAACTCATACATTACATTTCTGAAGTAATTGTTGTAGCTATTTGAATTAATATGATTCACTCAAGATGTTTTGATGGAAATAAGTTTTTCAGAGTAAACAATAAGGTCAGGTTGATTGGTGCATGGTGACTAATTTTAAAATAATATTGTTACTGGAAAAGAAATATAAAAAAAGAATTATAAAAATATAATATATTTTTAAGGTAGTTTAACTTTGGTCAAAAATGTTAATTAAAAAACTTTATGTTGTATTCTTATATTTGCTTATCTTGCCTTACTTTATGCCTTAACTTACGATTGTATTTTAATCCAACTACAAACCAAGAGATTTTATTTTTTTGGTTTTTCAATTTTCTTTTTTTTTATTGACATGTAGGCAGACAAATGGGACAGTTGATTGTTAATTTTTACAATCACTTATGGTATCTACTATGTTAATGGACTTTCATAAAATCAGGTAGCAGCAAAATTTACTTCTTACATTTACTTTTTTTAAATTATCTGTTTATCACCAGTAAATGTTTAGTACATTTAACATTTATATGTTCATCTCTGTTACTGTTATAGGTTCATAAATAGAGAGAGATTAAGCGGGCTTATTCTGTAAATTGTATTAATTATTTACAAGTATATAAGTTATTTTAGCATTGTTAACTTTCATATTTAAACTGGTTAACACCTACAGCCTACTACACAGTTGGATGTTTAAAATAATATTTTTCCTACAGTAATTTTATATCTATAGTAAACAAAGCTTAAAATAAGTACCTAAAAATAATATCAACACCAAATTGGTGCCAAATATTCATTCATAAGTTTACTGTTTATTTACATAATAGTGTATGTGACTTCCTTGGTTGAGGAATTTTCACACCATCTGTGTTTGGACGGTGGGCGGCCACTCCGAGGCCCAGACCTTGACCAGCCGACTCCCATGCACTATTTATAATCATGACATCTTCACATGTTAACAAATATTATTAAAGTTCAGCAAACCGATGTTTACATGAAAGGAGTATGTAAAGATGTATGTAATGAAGGTTTTAACCGGGAAATACCTGAATAAACTGTATAGTTATAGCACTTTTTCCGACTCCACCGCCGCCAACCACCACCAATTTGAATGTTTGCGCTTGATTCGGTCTATCGCCTGGTCGAGACATCGTGGCAGTTTACTGCGATCACAGTCAACACTGAAGGGTTGTATTATATGAAATAGTCTAATTTATATTAATTTAATGATAATTATTGGTACTGTGATGACTCAAATCCAAATGAGATGGACTGAAAATTTTGCGGAAGGTGTGAACGAGAAAGTTGAGGAATTACGTTTCGTTTTAAGTAATTTGACAGATAACTGTGTGTCGCTGAAAACATAGGATGTGTGTGTGATTTATATTAAGTCACTTAGTGAAAAAATTCTAAAGATAATGCTTAAACTTACAAACTAGAATTATTATCCCACAACTAAGATTTATTACTTTATTTTATTCGAAAATTGAAAAATATTTGGTTTTATCTTTTGCGTATAATGGATCAGTTTGGATTGGTTTTGGTTAGGGCAAAGATTTAAAGGAATTTCACAATTTCAATTATTTGGATTAGAGCATTTTTTTATCATATCGAGAGTGCTATTTAATAAATCTGATACCCCGATTCTTTTAATTGTAGGAAAAAAAATTGTTCCGAAGTACACGCCTTTTGCAAATATTCATTTCGACAACAACTAATTGTCAAATTGAATTGACAGTTGAAGTACTCGAATTTCGTGACTGTCAATAAATTTCAAATATTTCTTGACCGCTGCTTTGCGTGCTGAAAAAAGTGACTATGTTTTTGTAAATTTTCGCTAAATATTAAAATAAAACATGTTTTCTACAAGTTCACAAAGGAAATTCTGGACGTTTAGCGACGAAAATGAACTGGCACGTCTCCGTGAAAAGCACAATTTGAATTTCATAATGAGGCAAGGGAACCACATTGACGAACACCAACGTTACAATTATTTCCTGTCCCCTGACGAAGAACGACTGCTTTTAAAACAATACGAGCTCCATTTAAGAGATTTCTGCAAGAGGTTTGCTCCGCCAATGCCCAAGGGTGTTGTAGGAACTGCATTTCATTACTTCAAACGATTTTACCTATACAATTCAACAATGGATTATCACCCGAAAGAAATATTAGCTACGTGCGTGTATTTGGCTTGTAAAGTAGAAGAATTCAACGTATCCATCGGACAGTTCGTTGCTAATATAAAAGGAGACCGAGAAAAGGCGTCAGATATCATTTTAAATAACGAATTGTTGTTAATGCAGCAACTGAACTATCATTTGACGATCCACAACCCTTTTAGACCTATAGAAGGGTTCCTAATAGATATTAAGACTAGATGCTCCTTAGCCAACCCGGAACGACTCAGAAATGGCATAGATGAGTTTCTAGAAAAGGTTTTTCTGACCGATGCATGTTTATTATACGCACCGTCACAAATAGCACTGGCTGCTGTACTCCACGCCGCTAGCAAGGAACAAGAGAACCTAGACAGCTACGTAACAGAAATACTGTTTAGAGACGCTGGTAGTGATAAACTGGTTATTCTAATCGAAGCTGTGAGGAAGATCCGGTCTTCCGTTAAAATGGTGGAGGCTCCAGCGAGAGAGAGAGTCAGGCTGATCGAGAAGAAATTAGATAAATGCCGTAACCAAGAGAATAATCCTGACAGCGAGATCTACAAACGAAGAATGAGAGAATTGCTGGATGAAGATGATGTAGTTCACATGGGGTCGAGTAGAATGTCTTTAGATACGAGTGGGGTGACCCAAGTCTTATCACCATCAGCTTCGTAAGATTGACACAACTCTAAATAGTACAAGTTTAAGACAATGCTGGCCATAAGTATCACCTACTTATATAAAACGTTTCTTAACAGCCCCTCATTGTTCATGAGTGACGGTAACCATTTTCCATCAAGTGGGCCATAAACTTGTTTATCTACCTTGCAAAAAGATATACCTGTCATGTTTAACATACACGCTCAGGTATGCCTGATCAACTATGCATGTAAAACTATGAGGTATAGAAGTGGCCCAGACCTGGTAGACCTATAGGACCTGCATTTGGAATAAAAAATTGGTTGTCAAAGAAGAAGTATACTTACTGGCTTTCCATATGCCATTTTAATGAAAAAAAATCTGTAATTTACGTTTAATATTGTTGGCAACGGTTGGTTAAAATATTATTATATTGTGCCATCAAATGAAAAAGTTATTTCTGACATTAGACAGTAATAGAAAAGATAACTATGAGAATTATAATATTTTGTACTGTTGTAAAACCAAATACATAACTATTTTCAGTTAATTATGTTAAAATACCATGTAAAAACTAAAAATTACAGTAATAAAAGAAAAAGAATTTCAATCACAATGAAAAAATAAATGAAGTTAATATTTGAAAATGGAGAATATCTTAGGTATTACAATAAAAAATAATTAGGATAAATGTGATATTTGAAGAATATATTTTGACTGAAGAATAAAAAGATTTATAAATTTTATATGTGTTTATTTTAAAATCCTTAGTCCTCTTAAAACATATAATTTATTAAAAAAAAAAACTTTTAAATACAAGATTTTAAGATCCTGAATATCATGTAGCAGTAGAGTGCTAATACAAGTAAAACGAGCCCAAACACGACGGGTCTATGTTGTTTAGCATAAGAGTTTCTATGACCACCTTCCAGATCAGTCGACGCCATTTATTTTATTTTTTTTACTGCCATGTAGGCAGACGAGCCAACGGGCCACTTGACCGTAAGATTTTGTCAACTGCATTGTCACGCGATATACAATCTGCGTGCAGAACTCAATCGGAAAGCTAAAACTAAACTAAATGTCAAATTTAGCTTGCAAGATTCTACCCGAACTTACATAGTTACATCCAGTGCAAGTTAATATAAAGCTTGTAAAATTAGCTTTGTACACTTTTAAATTCGTATATTTTTTTATTAGGGCTGTACAATTTGGCCGGCCAAGCCAGCTAAAAAAGTTAGCTGAATTAGCTAGTTAGCTAGCCAATAAGGCTTAGCTGATTTAACCGGTTAACTGAATTAGCCAACGGCTAATTAGCCAATCAGCTAATTTTTTTTTCAGCTATTCATTGGTTTCTTACCCATTGACAAGTTAAAAAATCATATCTAAGTTGTTTTTTTTTGTTTAAGAAATTGATATTCGTGGCGTTTGATAATTTATTAATGATAATTTATTAATACCTCTTTATTATCTTTCTTCTAATATATAAAATTCTCGTGTCACGGTGTTCGAACTTGAACTCCTCCGAAACGGCTTGACCGATTTTGTTGAAATTTTTTGTGCTTATCCGGTATCTATGAGAATCGGCCAACATCTATTTTTCATCCCCCTAAATGTTAGGGGTAGTCCACCCCTAATTTTTTTTTTATTTTTCCGACACAGACGAAGTTGCGTGGGGCAGCTAGTAATATATATAAATCTCGTGTCACAATGTTTGTCCTCAATGGACTCCTAAACCACTTAACCGATTATAATAAATTTTGCACACCATGTGCAGTTCGATCCAACTTGAGAGATAGGATAGGACCTTAGATCAAGGTCTGATGATGGAGCTGGAAGGTGCCCACAGGAACTCCGTCAATAAGCAAGATAACCTCATCGTGTTTGGGCTCTAATGAAGCGTCCTGATGATTACTTTGCGTAGAGAGTGAATGTGAAGGTCTGATGATGGAGCTGGAAGGTGGCTATGGTAACTCCGTCAATAAGCAAGATAACCTCATCGTGTTTGGGCTCTAATGAAGCGTCCTGATGATTACTTTGCGTAGAGAGTGAATGTGAAGGTCTGATGATGGAGCTGGAAGGTGGCTATGGTAACTCCGTCAATAAGCAAGATAACCTCATCGTGTTTGGGCTCTAATGAAGCGTCCTGATGAGTACTTTGCGTAGAGAGTGAATGTGAAGGTCTGATGATGGAGCTGGTAGGTGGCTATGGGAACTCCGTCAATAAGCAAGATAACCTCATCGTGTTTGGGCTCTAATGAAGCGTCCTGATGAGTACTTTGCATAGAGAGTGAATGTGAAGGTCTGATGATGGAGCTGGAAGGTGGCTATGGGAACTCCGTCAATAAGCAAGATAACCTCATCATGTTTGGACTCTAATGAAGCGTCCTGATGAGTACTTTGCGTAGAGAGTGAATGTGAAGGTCTGATGATGGAGCTGGAAGGTGGCTATGGGAACTCCGTCAATAAGCAAGATAACCTCATCATGTTTGGGCTCTAATGAAGCGTCCTGATGAGTACTTTGCGTAGAGAGTGAATGTGAAGGTCTGATGATGGAGCTGGAAGGTAGCCACAGGAACTTCGTCAATAAGCAAAATAACCTCATTTTATTCAGACTCTAATATAGCGTCTTGATGAGTATTTTGCATAGAGGATGAATTTCAAGGTCTGATGATGACCCGCGCAACTTCGTCTGCGTCACATAGGAATTGTTCCCGGAAATTTTCTAAAAGTACTCATCAGAACGCTTCATTAGAGTCTGAACACAATGAGGTTATCTTGCTTATTGACGGAGTTCCCATAGCCACCTTCCAGCTCCATCATCAAACCAAAATCATCCTCTACGCAAAGATCTCATCAGGGCGCTTCATTAGAGCCCAAACACGATGAGGTTATCTTGCTTATTGACGGAGTTCCTGTGGCCACCTTCCAGCTCCATCATCAGACCTTCACATTCATTCTCTACGCAAAGTACTCTTCAGGACGCTTCATTAGAGCCCAAACATGATGAGGTTATCTTGCTTATTGACGGAGTTCCCATAGCCACCTTCCAGCTCCATCATCAGACCTTCACATTCACTCTCTACGCAAAGATCTCATCAGGGCGCTTCATTAGAGCCCAAACACGATGAGGTTATCTTGCTTACTGACGGAGTTCCTGTGGCCACCTTCCAGCTCCATCATCAGACCTTCACATTCACTCTCTACGCAAAGTACTCTTCAGGACGCTTCATTAGAGCCCAAACACGATGAGGTTATCTTGCTTATTGACGGAGTTCCTGTGGCCACCTTCCAGCTCCATCATCAGACCTTCACATTCACTCTCAACGCAAAGTACTCATCAGGACGCTTCATTAGAGCCCAAACACGATGCGGTTATCTTGCTTATTGACGGAGTTCCTGTGGGCACCTTCCAGCTCCATCATCGGACCTTGATCTAAGGTCCTATCCTATCTCTCAAGTTGGATCGAACTGCACATGGTGTGCAAAATTTATTATAATCGGTTAAGTGGTTTAGGAGTCCATTGAGGACAAACATTGTGACACGAGATTTATATATATTAAGATAATAAAGAGGTATTATATATCTCATTAATAAATTATCAAACGCCACGAATATCAATTTCATAAACAAAAAAAAAAAAATAGATATGATTTTTTAACTTGTCAATGGGTAAGAAACCAACGAATAGCTGAAAAAAAATTAGCTGATTGGCTAATTAGCCGTTGGCTAATTCACTTAACCGGTTAAATCAGCTAAGCCTTATTGGCTAGCTAACTAGCTAATTCAGCTAACTTTTTTAGCCGGCTTGGCCGGCCAAATTGTACAGCCCTATTTTTTATTTCTTTTTTGATTTTATTTTTTTGATCGTAAGTGGTTACCGTCGCTCATGAACCTCTGCAATGTCAGGAGGCAATGTGGGGTCGCTGCCTACGACCTAGCGTGGCAAAAAAATGGTTCCTTCCTCATTTGTGTTTAAGTTAAAATGTACGAGACCTCAAAGGCTGGCCTAAAACATCTTTGTTTTTCATTGTCATGTAGGCAGACGAGCCAACGGGCCACCTGATCGAAGTTCTAGATCTACAGTTCCATCCGCCCGTGTGCACGGCCGGGTTGTCATAAGGAGGGTTCAGTCGCGATTCGGTGTAGCGTGTATTTTGCTGTAAGAACCTATTACTGCCCACGGGGTTAGGTCTCCCCCGAAGGAAGATTAGCCATAGTCCATAACCACACTTGCCCAATACGGATTGGGGACTTCACATATTATTTAATTGAGTATGTTTGAAAATTATCCGTTAAGGAGCCATTTATGTAACTACTAACTTAACTTTGATCAGTAGTTTATTGAGTAAGTTAAATAATTATGAAGTCTTGTACTTCCAATTTGTAGAAGCGGAAGTCACTACTGTGTAACTTAAAATTGAATAAGACGCACATTCATATATATTGTTTATTATGAGTCAATCAAGCCGTAACACAATACAATAAAAAAAGCATTTATAATAATATAATTAACAAATTGATGTTCTTTCGATGGGAGTCCGTTGTTGTTTAAATTCATGATTCATGGCACATCAAGAGTTTCGTTGCTTCATTCTGAAAAACAAGCTTTAATAAGAGGATGACATTTTATCCATTGGTAAATTGTACTTGTTTAATTCAAGTCCTAAATTAAGTTTACTGTAGTACCTAACCACTTGCTGCCCACAAAAGTCAAGACACTAATCTCCACAGTAAAGGGATCGAACCTTTTTTGTGACAGGAGGAAATCACCGGACTTCCACCCGCCCCGCAGGTGGGGTATGTGGGAGTCGAACCGCACTAAAAGCTCCTGCCGCTTATGCTCAGCGTCCGAACTCCGTCAGATCTTCTCAGTAAAGTGATCAGGTCTAGTCACACATCTTCAATGGTAGTAGAGTCAGCATTGTGTGTGATATATATTTTTTTTGTTAAATTTTAAATTGTGTCTGTATGTTCTTTTTTACACACAAATAAAGTTATGTCTATGTCTATGTCATTAGACACCAGTCGAAGTTAATTCTTACCTGAATTAGTTTATGAACAGTTGCCACAGCTTCCTCATTACCACACGGCATGATAACCGATCTTTTTCCACTGCCCCAATTCGGCGTGAAGGTCAACTGAGCTTCAGCCATGATGAAGCAGACTAATGCCACCAAAAGAATTGTAAATTTGTACATATTTGTCTGTTTTTGATGTCCGTTTCGCAGTGTAAAGATAACTGATGCTGTTTAGGTCCTGGTTTGGCTTTATATACCCAAATGGATGATGATATTGTAAATTGGTGAAGCTCTTCAAGTTTTCTCATTAGTTGTTGACGCATATGCTTGTTGCGTAGGCGTCTAAATGTTTTTCTAATGTTTGGGAACTTGCTCTTTGTCCCTGCGTAAAACATCTGAAAACAATGTAATATCATCAACAAAAAGAGAAAATTAAAAGTAGGTAGGTACATTGATCACGCATAGTAGGTACACAGCATGCTTCTGAAATCATAGCTTTTTTAGTTGGAGCATATCGCATCTATAACTTTCATTCTATGCTCGGATATCGGTGTAACTTTAAAGGTCCTCTCAATCATAGATGATAATAGTCTAAGTCGCGTAGTCGCTAATTACGGAGCTTTAATAAGCTTGAGTTTATTTATTATAATATACAAAGTACATAAATAAATAACTTTTTATAGGAAACTTTTAAAATCCTAGATACTTATCATACTTAAAATGTTAAAGAAGAGGGCTAGAGCTAGACAAGTAAAACGAAACCAAAATGATTAGTCTGTCTTGTATAGTACAGGAACTCCTGCGACTACCTCACAATTCCATCGTCAGATTATATCCTTGGAATTCTATTTCAGCTCGAAAAGAAACTAGGAAGTTTGTGAAATTTAAGTTGCAAGCAGTGGCGTAGCGTATAAAAAAATTGCCCTTATATGAGGCTTTTTCATAAAAGATTAAAAATATTGTTGATTTCTATTGTCTTGTGAAACTTGACACTTTGGGGGCCCCCGTGGACCGGAGGCCCCGTATAATTGATGCGGCAGACACGGCGGTAGCTACGCCCCTGTTTGCAAGATTCTACACGATGTTAAGCAGGTAGAAAGTATTAATAAAATATGAATACAAAGTGATTTGTTAATGATGGTACATACTGAAGGTCGTGATAGTTGATGGTCATATACGATCAGTAATAATATTATAAGTTATAACCAAGGGATACGGTATAAGCCTTAGTAAACGCAACTTAAAAATATAACAAATTCTTGAAAATCAATTGTTGCTCGACAGCTGATACCCATAGCGGAGGTGTGGAGTGTGCGAAATCACATGAGGTTGTTAGTCATATCAACACTGTTGTTCAAAATTATTTTTTACCTAATTTTTATTTAATATTATTTTAATTTTACCTATTTGTTTTATTATTCCGTATTAGAACAAAGTACTCATCACCCTTCTTCAGAATGTAGGTACCATCGTTACCAAATATATTTTTCATTTTCATTTTCATTTTGTATAATTTTATCCAGTGGAAGTTAAAAAAACATTTAATAATATCGACTAATTTGTCATCAGTGTGAAAAACTACGACTTGTCCTTTTTCAAACGAGACTTTAAGATCCATAAAGTTTTGCCGTAGCGACCCTTCAGTCCCTTGACATTGCAGAGGTCTATGAGCGACGGTAACCACTTATGATCAGGATGTCCGTTGGCTCGTCTGCCTACATGGCAATAAAAATAACTAAGTATTGAGTTGTTTTGTATGCTCCACTGTCTCTACCTACACTTTGTACTGTCTGTTGATTGTTGACGTGACAACGGCCCATCCGATGTTAAGCGGTCATTGATTACGAAATCAATCTATGTATTCAAAGAAATACTACTTAGCCGTTATCTGTCATTAAAATATTATTGAATTTAAAAACTATGCACTTAAACCTTATACATACTTTAATTTAACAACTAAGTATAAAAATACTTTCATTTATACCAAATATTTTACAATAAACTAGCTTTTGCCCGCGACTTCGTTCGCGTGGACTTCAGGTTCGTCCCGTATTATCAAAAATTGTAGCCTATGTGTTATTCTGATATATAAGCTATATTGTGGTAAAGTTTCATTCAAATCCATTCAGTACTTTTTACGTGAAAGAGTAACAAACATACATCCATACATTCATACATACAAACTTTCGCCTTTATAATATTAATATGATTATGATTATGATTACACAGATTTGTCTTCTTTTTGCAATGTTATTTCCCATAAAGTGAGTAAAACAATAAAAGTACCTACATAATTCACAGAGCAGAAAATGCTTTTGATTTTCTTTCTGATTCAGTATTGAGTTACGCTCGCCTTTTGTGAACATTTTTTTTTAATTTTACTTGTTTTCTCTGTCGTGTACAATAAAGTATTAAAATCTAATATATAAAATTCTCGTGTCACGGTGTTCGAACTTGAACTCCTCCGAAACGGCTTGACCGATTTTGTTGAATTTTTTTGTACTTATCCGGTATCTATGAGAATCGGCCAACATCTATTTTTCATCCCCCTAAATGTTAGGGGTAGTCCACCCCTAATTTTTTTTTATTTTTTCGACGCAGACGAAGTTGCGTGGGGCAGCTAGTAAATAAATAAAATTAAACTCTGTTGCATACCTAAAATTTAAAAAAGAATAAAACAATTTGAAAACGATATGAAGGTGATATTAGCACGCTAAACAAACTTTACGGCCTGATTGTATGTCCATAAGGAATTTTAATTTCAGACACTACAGGATTAAGAGTTTTCTTCAAACTGAACAATAGATATATTATAAGTAGGTAGAAAAAAATATTATAATAGTTGAAACACAATATATTTCTTTTAAAACGATTTATTATAAGCTAAACATAATTTTCGATATACATAGTAATCAACGATAAAATAATTTAATTATTTTAATAAGGCATTTCGTTGGTGAGTCCGTTTAACACGCGCATCTTCATTGTTTGTGACATAGCAGGAGCTTCTCGGCTTCGTTCTGAAAAATAATAATTAAAATTGTTATAAAACAATAAATACTCCAAAATAGTTGGATTATGTGGGAAATTTATGTTCAAATTGTTTTAAGCAAAGCAAATCAATTGAGTTTATTGAGTTCCAATACTGGGAAAATACCATATTTCCTAAAAAGGTGGCTTGAGCCAATGTTTTGAGCAACAGAGTGCAATATAAATGAAAATCCCTTTTAGTGCATAAAAATATTTTTTGGCATAATTAGTAACATGTGGACAGGCTATATTACCAATGAAATATCGACGGCAAAAAGCAAACCTGCTGTAACCCACATCAGTCACGATTTTTTTTTATTTCATATTTAGAATCAGAAAAAAAAACTCAATCGAATAGTTCTATTCCCGTGGCTCAACGACAATTAGATTTTTTTGTACAGCAATGGAATTAATACTGTTTTTTCAAAAATACAACTGATTATTTGAAGTAAATAACATGATAAACAGCATTTTCCTAGCGTTTGCTATTTACACCAACTTCGCTTTTCCTAATTTCCTTGATTTAGAGTCTCCCATACATACATACATACATATATTATGCTACATTTATAGCAAATTCACGTAACAGAAAAAAAAATCCTATTGCTGTAACCAACACAAACACATAATAAAAATTACTTCTGATAAAATCTTAGTATTTGGTACGATAGAAAACAAAAAAATACATTTTGATTTTTAAATTGATACTTCTAAGTGTAATAGTTACAAGAAAAAAAAATTTTTTTTTAATAAATATTTTTCTTTTGCCTCTGGTGAACATTTTTCATTTTGTGGGTTACAGCAGGTTTGCTTTTTGCCGTCGATATAGATCGAAACAGGCGGATTCTAAAAACAAAATTTTGATAGGCAAGAAATTTATATTCAACTAGCTGGCCCGCGCAACTTTGTCAGCGTCACAAAATAAAAAATCCCGGGTATTTTCTCACCGTTTAAACCTTCCCTGGACTGTCTGTACCAACCCATTACTGCCCACTGTTGGGCTCAGGTCTCCTCAGAAGAGGGATTAGGCATAGTCCACCACGCTTGCCCAGTGCGGATTGGGGACTTCACATATCTTCAAAGGATTTTTAGAATCCTTTTCCGACATGCAGGTTTCCTCACGATGTTTTCCTTCACCGTTTTTAGCCAGTGGTGTTGTGAAAAATTGCACATAAATCTTTTTCACATTTAGATTTAGAGGTACAAGCCGGTCGGATTTGAACCCGCGACCTCCCGTTCGGAAGGAAGCGCTTCGACCACTCGGCCACCACGACTTTTTTAACCTGGACTACGACAAACATTTTAAAACCAAAATCAGTTCAATCGGCCCAGCCGTTCTCGAGTTTTAGCGAGACTAACGAACAGCAATTCATTTTTATATATAGAAAGATAGAAGATAGATAGATAGATTTGATAAAACATACAAATACTCAAATCAAACTAAGGTTGTAAGTTATTATATCAATCAAAACAAACAAAGTTACCTGAATCAACTTATAAATCGATGCCAAAGTCTCCTCATTTCTGCACATCATAGCTCCAGCTAAACCCGATCTTTTGCCGCTGCCCCAACTTGACGTAAACGTCAGCTGGGCTTCGGCCATGATAAAACAGGCCAGTACAACAAGGAGGACTGTGAACTTATACATCATTGATGCTATGGTTTACTTGCGAGAGAAAAACTTGAAGTGATGTTAAGGATACTGTCCCGGCTTTATATATGAGAGAGGGCTGTGTGTTTGTGATTAAAGAAACCTTCTGTGTTTTCTCATTAGTTGGTGACGTATGCTTCTGTCTAATAGTCGTGGTGGCCGAGTGGTTGAAGCGCTTGCCTTCCGTACGGGAGGTCGCGGGTTCAAAACCGGCCGGCTTGTACCTCTAAATCTTAATATGAAAAAGATTTATGTGCAATTTTTCACAACACCACTGGCTAAAAACGGTGAAGGAAAACATCGTGAGGAAACCTGCATATCGGAAAAGGGTTCTAAAAATCCTTTGAAGATATGTGAAGTCCCCAATCCGCATTAGACAAGCGTGGTGGACTATGCCTAACCCCTCTTCGGAGGAAACCTGAGCTCAGCAGTGAGCAGTAATGGGTTGTTACAGTATGCTTCTGTCACTAAAATGTGAATTGTTATAGAGATACAAGGGTTAAGATCGTTTAGAGAATGGAGTTAAAGAGACACGGTTAAAATTGAGATAAGTTGATGAAAAACTATTGAGTGGGTGAATAAGTGTTGAGAAGATGGACGCCTACACAAATTAATATAGCAAACTTTACAGAGGTTTTACCCGACAACACTCAAGGCGTTCTCTTGTCTATGTACCTTGTGCACTGTCATACTGTTACAATTAATAATTATTCAAATACATAGTTTTATCTAGTTAACCCTTTCTCGCTCAAGGGAAATATTTTTCCCTTCTACAAAAATCGTTGTTGATTATTATTGAATCGATATTTTTTTAATGAATGTTTAACGTAGGTACCTACGTTGTGTTAAAATGTTTCCCATGAAATTAATAGGAAAATTAAATTTGTACACCCTAAATTTTTTTTCTAGTGATATCTTTCTCTCTTACTTTACAGAATAACTTAAATATTGTGTAGTATTCGCATATTTAGTCTCAGCCATCTTATTGTCCTGAAAGGGTTAATCGCCTTTGTTATTATTTCATCAATAAGGTTGATAAATTCTACGTTGATGTTCGCCGTCATAGGCATTTACAATTCCATGATTAAGCAGGATTGTTATTGCAAACTTTGCCAACAATTTAGCTGATGTAGACCTTGTCCAATGCTGATCAAATCGACAGTTTCTGTTATTTTTCCTGGCTAGTCGGAAGAAATGATTTCAAATGTAATTAAAAATTAATAGACGAATTTCATAATATTTGGCCTATACCTATATCATGGGGCGGCGCGACGGGAAAGAGTGCCGATGGCGTAACGCGTCGCGTCGTCCCTCATAACCCCGTGCTGGGTTCTGGCCTCAGCCGGGGTTCGGACGCTGTGTGTGAGCGGTTGGAGATTTTAGTGCGGTTCAACTCCCACATACCCACAAATCCCCGCCTTTTACTTTACCCTTACCTCCACAAATCACAAATCACCGCGGGGCGGGCGGAGATTCGGTGATTTCCAACTAAAAAAAAAAATACCTAAGTCATGGTGACTTTAAAATTTTAACAAACAGGGCCTCATAAGTACTACGTGTTTATCTATTACCTACCAATTAGCAAATTATTTCCTTTGTTTTGAACAAATCATAACAGGTAATATGATTTCAAGGAATTTCAATTTCAAACGTGCAAAAAGAAGTAAAACTCATCCAAACAATAAAAATTAAAGTCCGAGCAAACAAGAAAAACTTTCCAACAGATAGTCGTTTCCAATTAATGTTGGGGCTTCATTTGATTTGAGAAGACGTACAAACCAAGTTCCTGATGAGAGATTGTCTTATAAAAGCGAGTGTCCACATCCAAGAGCCATTCTTTTCTTGGACATCGGAGAAGGAAGTCATTTGAAAGAGATGCATCGTGTTTTCGGGTTCTTGCTGCTTCTGTCTTCTTTCCTGTTGGTCTGCGAAGCCCAGTTGACTTTCACTCCGGGCTGGGGCCAGGGGAAACGGTCAGTGAACATGGATCGAAACGACTGCAACGCCGAAGACTCTGTTTATGCGATTTATAAGCTTATCAAGGTAACTGGGGGTGTTTTAGTTTTGTAAGAAATATCTAGGACTGTTTTCGTTTTGAAAGAAAAAAATGTAGATATTTTTTGTTATTATATGACTTAAGTGGTTACAGTCGGTAATGGGAGTCTGCAATTAATATGCAAATTAATGCTCATAGATATGCAAAAAAAAAATCATCAAAATCGGTCAAGCCGTTTCAGAAGAGTATGGCAACGAAAACTGTGACACGAGAATTTTATACCATGTTTGAATCGGGTATTTTATTATTGGATAATGTTCTACAGTTTGTGTGTGTAAATTTTGTGCATTTATTTTTTTCTTATTCCAGAACGAAGCAGAGAAGTTTCTGGCATGCCAATCTTAAAGAAAACTTGGACATGGACGATCATCTTTATCAATTGTTAAATTATTCAAATGTTAATGTTAGCTTAACTTTATTTCCCTTAATATTCATCGATATATTTTTGCATATCTTTAATTCGTTATTTGTTAATTAAAGGCAATTGTTATACTTTTTAAAATGGTGGGTTCTAGACTCCTTATCCACTCAACTGGGATCGGCAACTAAATTGGTTTGTTTACTTTTGCCAAGTCTGTGGCAGGAGCCAAAATTGAGCACAGTTCTAAAACTTGTTTTGTTTACATTTTTTAATCGTCTCATATTTTACGGAGATGATATATTTTCTCTGAAAATGCAATACGGCGTCGTTTAGTAATAAAGATTTACAAAAATATAAGGTTTAATTAAAAATCAGAATTATTGGAAAAAAATGTTTTTAAAAATGGGCTCAAAGACGGTATTGATTCCAAACGAAGTCCCTAGTTTCGCCATCTAGCAAATAGTGACGTTCCCAGTTGAATGGATATTTGTTAATTAAAGGCAATCGTTATACTTTTTGAAATGGTGTCTAGACTCCTTATTATATTTAACTTTCTCGTTTATTATGTTAAGTATAATCATTGAATGTATTATTATATAAATCACTCATGTAGACCAAAAATAAAACAAAATGAATACGGGTAAATGTTTTATTAAAATTCATTTTACATGACTTCGTTTACACTTGGAACTAACTTCGATATATTAGTCCCATTACATATCATTTCATACCAGTGGGAATGGGTCACAGAAGTCACAGACATTAATTACATCTAAATTACATTAATTACAATAAAAATTGTTTATCACCATCTACTAATTAAAGAATATTGTGTGCCTTTGCCATTTAACAAGTAAAACACAGGCACCGGTTAACTTGGATCTTTTAAAAAAAGGTGCCAGTTTTTTTGAGTTTTGGTAAAAAGAGTATCTACTGAAAATTAAATCAGGTAAAGACTGATTTTTATCCACGTAAATATAAATACTTGGTATTAAATTTCTTTAAACACTCGCAGTTATCTACATCACTTACACTATTACTAAACGGGTTCTTACCACGATTATTTTTCAGTCTTCCTGTGATCATGGCGCTTGAAACAGTGCTGAAATATCGGGACCTCTCAATTAAAAATAATCGTGGTAAGAACCCGTTTAGTAATAGTGTAAGTGACTTGGTATTAGTATAATATAATATATTACATATATATAATATATAATTCAATGTTTTGATGTTAATTTCTTACGCAGACAAATCAGTCTTTCAGTGTTGGTTAATGCAAAATTCTGTAAACATTTTTAATAAAACCTTTTTAAATTTAAATAATAGTTGGAAATACATTAAAATCTAAAGGCATTGTTCGTGAACACGGTTGTCATAGTTTTCGAAGTCACAGCCCGAGATTATAAGGACACAACTAATATTATGACGTTTTATAATAAAATTAATGTGCTAAAGGGTCATTTATAAAATACATCACATTTCAGAAAAGGTAACATTGTGACATTTTGTAATTAGTTTAAAAAGGTCCTAAATATTGTGATTTTTTACTAAAAATCCCATAATAAATACACCAAGGATCCTGTATTTATGAATTTCATGTTCTATTATAGGTTGTCAAGAGGAAGAAATTGGATTTTTTCAAATGTCACAGCGACACAAAATACACGTGACGTATTTTACAATTGACTTCTAAAGACAAAAGAAATACACGAAAATCAAAGGACGGAAAGAGAGAAATGAGCAAAAAAACTTTTATTAAATAATTATTGTGACTGTTTCGTCTACACAATATTCTTGAACATCGAACACAGCGGTATTATTATAGTGATATAAATTTGAATATTGCATGCGACGATATTGATATTTGTATAGCAGGACATGTCTGCTATAATAATGTACAGCATAAAGTATAGCATGTTCGAACTGCCGTAACTTTATATTTCGAATTTGGTTTTGTAGGCGAAGAATTTTAAGTTATTTATGTACTAAACTGAGTGTAAATAAGACTAAAGTTTTTAAGAAAAAATATGAATTTAAACAATTTTAATTCTAAAACGTTTATAAACAAAAATAAAATCGACTGTACAAAAAACATTACTCATAAAAAAACGCAGCCATGACATGTCCTGCTACACAAAAAAATATTTACAGAATGACTAAAAAAATGTAATTTTATTAAAATCCTACACTTACATCTAAGAGTGAGCGACACAGGTGTACAAGTTTAAGCTCAACTATGTACATTGATATTTACTAGACTCGCTGAAAATGGTCATATTTTAAATAAACTAAAACAGTACTAACTACTAAGGTAACATTCGAATGCAACATAAAGTAGCTTGAAGTGGCAATGGGCAGGACACATTGTGCGAAGAACGGATGGCCGATGGGGCCGAAAAGTTCTGGACTGGCGGCCACGAACCGGTAGGCGCAATGTTGGTAGACCACCCACAAGATGGACCGACGACCTGGTCAAGATCGCGGGAGGTCACTGGATGCAGATGGCGCAGGGCCGGTCGATGTGGCGAGGTTTGGGGGAGGCATATGTCCAACAGTTTATAGGCCAGACGTTTATAGGCTGATGATGATGATGATGATGATGATAAAGTAGCTTTGGAATTAGTTTTTGCGAAAACAAAGGCATTAATTAAGGAAATACATAGGTTTTCAGTGATCGAATTGATTTTTTTTTTTTAATTTTAGTAAATGAACTTTGTCTGTTTCAAGATTTGAGAAATGCAATTAAAATAAATATTTACAAAAACGTTGACTAAAAAATTTAATCACTATATCATAAGAAAAAAAAATCACGTTGTGATATTCTCCACAAACACGTTTTCTAAAATACGACCATTTTCAAAGAGCAATACCGACACATTACATATACTATCTAAATCTAACTAAGAATGATTATTTTAATATATCCCTTATAAATTCCTTTTGTCTTATAGACGTGTTAAATTTATCAATAATTCTACTTTCTAGTCCCAATAATGAAAAAAGACGACTATTCTAACATCTATATTATTTGAGCTATACTAACAGCGAGAAGAAATTATCAGAATCATAAAATTGAACAGTCACATCTAATAATATGTCGCAAAGAATGTTAGAGCTGTAGAGTCATAATTTCAAATTATTATTATTTTTATACCATTTTTAATTAATTCGTAATTTTCTTTATTCAAATAAATATGTCATTTCATTCATTATTTGTCTGTAAGATGGCAGTTTTGGACTGAATTTTTTTTAAACAGTTTTCAGTGATATTTTAAGATGAAAAAAAAATTGTTTATTACCTAGTTTATTGTAACTATTAAATTGATAAGGACTTATAGTATAACTAGTTAAGGATTTTAAATGCACAAAGATAAAAATTTGGAAATTTGGGCTTAGTTCGTGTTAAAATAAATTAGTTGCGTAAAATTGCCTTATTGTAATTGAATATGGAATCAATATCATTTTATTGTTTTTTATTTTATTACTAAAAGTGCTAGAATTAAGATCTACTGCATTTATCCTATTTAGTAACAAAGTTCAACTTTACAACACTAATTGGCGTAAGTCTTACAACTAAATAGTAACTTTCATCAATTTATGATTCTGATTCAAAATGATACACATCTATTGATTTTATTCTAATTTACAAGGTTTCTACATCTACAATACAATCTACGAATACTATCTGAAGATTATTTGGTAAATTTTATCGAAAATCGTCATTAATAAGATTACTTAGTTAACTAATCGAGAGTGCGTTCTGTACATACCATTTTTATTAATAGTTAGGTCGTTTTTGACATAAAATATGTACAATTATTACATCTGGAATCAACATCATGAACAACAGAATAAAACCAATTTAAAGTACACTGATCGTGTGTAACTACATGACATTCTGAATGACCATTTTTAATAACAAAGTGAAGCTTAAAAGAACTTATGTGTGTAATAAGTAAGGGGTAGGCCATATAAAGTTTGCATTTTTCAAAAGTTCGACTGTCATGTTGGCTGTGTGGCATGTTGCGCCATCCTGTTGAAACCAAATGTCGTCCATGTCATACTCTTTAATTTTTGGAAACAAAAATTCGATGAGCATGGCACGGTAACGCTCGCCATTGACCGTAACGGCGGCTGGCCCAATGATGCCGCCGGACCAAAACCCACACCAAACCGTAACTCTTTGTGGTTTCTCAATGATGACGTGTGGATTTTCCGACCCCCAGATGCGACAATTTTCCTTATTGACATAGCCTCCGAGGTGAAAATGGGCTTCATCTGACACACATTTCTTACAGTTTGGACTGAAGACTCACCACTTTGGAAGTAACTTTTCAATATTTCCCAATTTTGTTCAAGCGTATAACGTCCCATTTCGTAAATGTCAAACCTTTAACTAAATTATGAACACAAATTGAATGACATTTGAGCTGTCATTCTCTAAATAAACAGTAGTTCAAAATGCAAACGTTATATTGCCCACCCTATTTTATTAGTGTGCTAAACGAATTGAGTGTCATCGGCAACCTCTAACGCCAGATAGTCGAGCTGTTACGCGCCATTGGCGTACTTTCTATTGGCTTCATTCTGTTGATCATGTTGATTCCAGATGTAAAAATTCTTGAAGTTTTATTTTTCGTGCTATGATTCTTTCTAAGACAATTTTGTGCAATTAATGTGCAGAAAATATACTTCGATTATATTATAGCACTATAGTTTTATTACGTGGTTTTCATATAGTCTATAATCTCATTAGTAATTAGTGAATGACATTAAATGTTAATGCATCTATTAATTACCTAGATGTGTGTAATTTGTGTTACTAAAAACCACGTATGTTGAGTTTTTTTAGTTGTGTCTCTTTAGTGTTAAATATATTTAGTTTGAGTTGTGTCTGTTTTGTGCAATTATTGGTGGGTTCATAAGATGAGTGTATTTTCTTTAGTGTCTTATTTTATCTCTATGTGTGTGCGTTATTAAGTCCTTTTAGTTAAGAATGTTGAATCTACTTAACAGTTTAGTGTAGTCTAGTTAATATGGGTTCTGTGTCAATGTGTTGTCTAGTTCTCGTAATATATGTGTAGTTAAAATATGCATGTGTCTTAAGTTGTTATTGTTGTTAATATTTGTTGAGTATTCCAAGTTAACATCAAAAATTCGAGTATGCACTGCTTATTTTTTGTATGAGCTGCACGCCACTGCTATCATGTAGGATGAGTGTGACTAGGGTGCGTATGTGTCGGCGGAGCGCGCGGCGGTGGGGCGCAGGAAGAGTGCGTAGACGAGCGCGAAGCACACATAAGGTGCGAGCACAGCGCTCACCAACCACCCCACCTGACCTTCCCCGGGCTCCCCGCTAGCAGAGAATCACTTCTCCTCCTCCTCGTCGCGGAAGAGGTACGTCGACCTATTCATACGAGTGTCTTATTGTTTAATCTTGATGAAAAAGGGACGGCGGATGTGTTATACACATCGATTCGTTTCGGCTTCCCTTTGGGGTCATTTTTGTTTGATATTTTGTCGAACCATTATGATAACTTAAAAAGTAATTTCACAGAAAGAACGTTCTTAAAGGTTGGCCGTAGGTAGCGGCCCCGCAGTGTCCGCTGACGTTGCAGGGTTCCATGAGCAAAGGTAACCTCTTACGATCAGGTGGCCCGTTAGCTCATGTGCCTACAAGACAATAAAAAAAAAAAACAGTTCCTCAACTTGGTGTGAGGTTCAGCGGAGCCTTATGTCCAATAGTGTACGATTGATGATCTTGAGATAAACAAATTATGTTTTAACTTTAACATTTGAGAGAAAACGTACTGAGACTCAAACTACTGACAATTCTAGAACTAACAAAATAATCTCACCAGTACGCCAAGTTAAAGATGGCGAAGACGAGAGGAAAAGTGATCCTGGAGATGACGTCGATCCTCTTGGAACGCGTCGGGAACTTGGACATCCAGAGTCGGCAGCAGTTCTTCCTCGGCTGGTTGATGTGGATCTCATGACGCATCTTGGAGTCCACAGCGCCGCGCACCAAAGGCTTCTGTTGACGCACACCAGTCAGGGGACACGGATATGGTACATCTACTACTTATGATAGTGGGACCCTGTGGTAACTTAAGGAGGTAGGTCGTATGGGAGGTAAACCGACCAGCTTGTACCTCTAAATCTTAATTTGATAAAGATTTATGTGCAATTTATCCTTCGAGGATATGTGAAGTCTTTAATCCTCATTGTGGACTATGCATGATCCCTCTACTGAGGGATCCAGCAAAAGACCATAACAGGTTGTTACAGTAGTAACCCCAGCCGAGCAAGATCCGTCGTCCTAATGATGGTACAAAGTTCCCAACTATATTGAACTAGTGCTATTAAACTAGCTGAAGCCAAAATATTTAAAAAAAATCACATTCAAAACCTACTTCTATATTTAAAATATACTAACACTAGACATATTACTTTAAAGTGTTCAGAGAATAATACTAGAACTCTACCATCCAATTAGACTACAGTACTGTATTCAATGTTTATCGAGGTCCACTTCGTTTTTATTTAATTAAATAAAAACTTAACACAAAATAATTAAATTAATACTAGGGTGACAAGAACTACCAAAACTGATCAGGAAAGAACCATGACCTAATTAAGACTCTTCCTTGACACTTTGAAAAAAACTACCGTTTATTGATTCTTGGCTCCACACGATTATGATTTAATTGCCAAAATCCAGTTCACCTATCAAAGACCTATCTACCAAAATCTACACCAACCTACTCATGCTACGACCATTTCAAAGGCAATCTCACCATTGCAAAGGTTGCATTGCTGTCCGTATCCAGCAAATCTGATGCGGCATCCATACTGGCAGCCTCCATCTCCCGTCTGGACTTCTTCATGTTCTCTCTGTGCATGTCAGAGCGAGATGCATAGTTGACCAGGGCGAACTCCAGTAGGGCTCCAAAGACGAATGTAAGACAGACTCCTGTCCAGACGTCGATGGCTTTGGTGTAGGAGACTGGGGGTAGGGAGGCGTTGATGCCTGACGATTGGGTCGCCATTGTGAGGAGGGTGGTCACACCTGGAAAGGGATTGGTGGTTAGACCAATAGTTATCACTGAAGTTTGATTTTGAAAGATAACTGAAGTCAGCTCTTCGTTCTAGGAAACCTTGACAAGTTATTGAAATAGGTACTTCTTTTTAAAATCGGCTCATTTTAAGAGTTAGAAATCTTCATCAAAAACTGCAATATCTTCAGTAGATAATTTCTACTCGGGTCTTAACAAAAGATGACCCTACCAATCTTGTTATTTTTAAGTGCCTGCTGCCTGCTGAAGTTCTCCAACATACGTTAGTCCGTTGCAAGACATGGGGCTCATTCTTCACCACGACCAGTCGGACTGGTCCGGTCTCATACTGTTTCCATACAATGAGTTTTTATAACTCTGCAAAGTGCTATAGTCCATGCTTCACTGCTCCAGCACTTTACACCTATGAAGCATCGAAGAATCTACTTACCGAGTGAGACCCTGGCAGGGACGGCTCCCTGGTCCAGCCAGAACGAGACCCAGGAGACGATGACCAGCATGCAGCATGGGATGTAGATCTGGATGAGGTAGTAGCTGAACTCACGTTTGAAGAGCAGGTCTACCTTCAGGCAACTGTATTCACCTGTGCAAGTTGATGGTTTTTGTTTAGATCATGCACACGATTTATGAGCATTATTTTTTGTTAATGTGTGTCCTTATAATAAAAAACTTCTGAATACCTTTACCGTTGAAAATATTAGTATTTTCAAAAAGAAACTAAAATGTTGACAATGGCTTAGTATTGCAATAGTAGGCCTTTGCTTTATAAGAAATGATTTAAAAATACTTAGCAGATAAACGAGCAAGTAATGCACCTGATGAGAAACGGTTACCGTTGCCCATGTGCCATGGATTTCTGCAATGTCCTGCCATTTTCACCGCTCAGCGTCCGACCCTCGGCTGAGGACAGAACCGAGCACGAGATTAGGCGAAGTGACGGGACGCGTAGCACGCCAAGGCTTTCGTCTCGCCCAGTCACCCCCAACCTACCAACCTGTCCCCCAGTAGAGGGTAGGTCAGTTAGTAGTACCTACCTACGCTTCAACTACTAACCTAGCCTCTACCATAAACAGCAAAGACAAAATACCACGTACCTGTATTAGTTTTACTATTACAATAGTCAGTTCTGAACTTCTCCAGCGTGAACCTGGGCAGGTGGAGGTTCTTCACAACCTGGACCGGGTCCCCTTCCTTCCAAAGGAACACCAGGTCATCGGTGGTCCAGCCGTCTGGAATAATATAGAGTACTTCAATATGAAGCTTGTAGAGTCATTTGATCTTGTCCTAAGGCCTCATAGGAACCGTCTGGAATTATATAAAGTATATGAAGCTTGTGGAGTTATTTCTTCTTGTCCTAAAGCCCTATAGGAACATTTTTTTACAAGCTTTATATTAACTTGCACTGGATGCAACTATGTAAGTTCCGGAATCTTGCAAGCTAAATTTGACAAACTTCTTGGTTTCTGTTTAAGCTGACATTTTGCACGCAGATGTATATCGTGTGACAATGCAATGATATGACAAAATGGCGCTGATCTGATGATGGATTCGGAAGGTGGTCATAGGAACTACTTACTCGTTACGTTACTTGCAAACACTTTACTGCTACATGACATCCATGATTTTAAAAGCTTGTGTTTAACAACTTTTCTTCAATATTTAATAGTTTTAGAACGTAGTAGATCCTGACGTCATTCCAGTTAAAATATTTGACGCGCAGGTATTTATGATACATATTTGTAGTAAATACATTCACATTATAATAGAAATATAATAAATGTGTGTATGTGGGTGGCTTCACACTTTGCGTAGGTCATAAATAATATTATTTTTAAATACAATTGAACCAAAGATATACCTAGCGTCTTTTTACCACGCACCATCCGGCTTTGGAATCAACTACCCTCTTCTGTATTCTGCAGCATGCTAAACATAGGGTTGCGTCACAGGTGAAAGTTGTCAAAAATAAGAAAGAAGACAAAAGTAAATGATGTTTTATCAAAAATAAAACAACTGAAGTGGAGTTGGACTGGACAAGAACCCGTAAGAACCCGTTTAAAATGCATGAAAGTAGTTTAGTATTGGTTACTTTTTTAAATTTATAATTAGTTTTTAAGTTGAAATATAATTAAGGTCAGTATATAAGGCTTTAATAAATAAATAAATAAAAACGATACGCCATGAGCAATAGTTGCAATTCTTATAGATGGACGTATTCTTTAAAAAGCCACTATTCTAAATTTGACTTGAATTGAAACATTCATACCTAATTTTCTTAAATAAAATCTAGAAATCTAGTTACAAGGTGAAATAGTATTTTCTGTTATTTATCTGAACTCTGAAGGTCATCTTTCGTTTGCAACTAGTTTAAATATACAGACGCTAATTCAAACGGAAAAGAAATGTATGTGAAGAAAACTGAGATTTATTTACAACGACATAAATAGGTTGATAAGAACAAGAAACAGCTTTACTTGAACATTTATAAGTGTCTAAATACTATGAACGCATTATCTTGTGAAACAAATTGATTGAGAAAATGAGAACTTTAAATGAAATCTTTTCGTAAAATAATAGATTCAGATCTTCTCAGTAGAGGAATCGAGTTTCCTTCTTTATAAATACAGTGAAACTTGGTTAAGTGGGACCTGGATAAGTGAGAAACCTCCATAACTGGAACTCATGCTGAGGTCCCAACACTTTAGCACTGAATTACCTCTGTTAGTGGGACGAGGTAAACCTCTATATCTGGGATTTTTTCTTTCGATAGTTACCTCTATAACTGAGACAGCGAGTAAATTTTAAATGCATAAACCTCTGTAACTGAGATAACATTGTTTGTTTACTCTTTCTTATTCTACCCACAAATTCCACACGTAATTCCAAGTACGTAAGTACAAATTTAATTTAAGCTTCAATTACCTTCAGTTTTAGTTTCGCTTTACTATACTATACAGATGTTTATTTGAAAAATGTCAAAACGAAAGCTACAATCGTTATCATTACGTGAAAAACTGAAGTTAATATCCGTTTATGAAAGTGGGAAGACACGCGAAGAAGTTTGTGCCGAATTTAATGTGCCAAAATCTACTCTTTGTAGAATAATTCAGAGTAAACATAAAATTGAATCACAATGTTCTGAAGGACAAGGACAGACAGAATATCCTGCACCTGTATAACCTGTATTCTCACCTCTATTAATGGAACCCTCTGTAAATGAGACAGATATTTATTTATACCTGTATATCTGGGACACTGGGTAAGTGGAATACCTCTATAAGTGAAACGACATTGCAGGTCCCTTGATGTCTCACTTAACCAGGTTTCACTGTATTAATATTTTTTTATTAATTAACCTTCAATAAATTTACCATTAGCCAACTTGACAATATCTAAATTTAAAAAAAAGTTACCGCCATTTCCAAAAGCGCGCCTAATGGTAATGTTGCCAACTACAAAAACAAAAAATACTCACAACTGGCCATCCTCAGGGAACACGTCTGCTTGTCCAAAGGATACAGCTTCAGGTTCATTGGACAAGAGAGAGTTAGAGATATACGGATGCTGTACAGCACCGTCCCGTTCGGGAAGATTCTGATGTACACATTTGGCATGATGATGTTGTGGAAGTGACCTTCCTTCTCGTTTGAGAAGAACAGGTCAGGCATCCAAACCCTGTTGGCTTCGGTTAGGGTTAAGTATTTGAGACGACCTGGAAAGAAGGTTTTTTTTTATTGCGTGACAGATAAACAATGCCCAGGTTGGATGAAAGTATCATCATTTACTCGTAGTTAGACGGCAAATGGCGGAAAATGAGGTTGAATTTTGAATCAAATTGTTCCTTTTCTTTAACATACTATGTTTCTTAAAAAAGATTGTTTGCAATGAACTCTTCTTTCGGTTTACGTAATAAAATACAGGTTGTTGATATTACAACTTATGAAAAATACTTCCCTTGCCTGTCATATAGTTCTAGGACACACTGTGGGTGTGTTGATTTTTTTATGATCATGTTAACAAACAAAATTAGTCTTGCCACTCTACAAATAATCCGTGAAATTCATAACAACATCCAATAAATTAACTGGACATAAGATTAATGTCACTATTGTTTGTGCCAACTTTGTTTTATTCCCACCACGAATTATTTTTATTTTTATGATTTGTCTCGAGTCTCGACTGTTATACAATTAGCAAGGTTTTTTATGATAAAATAATTCTTTGAAATCATGAATTGAAACTCCCAAGAGTTTACGTATCTGTATGTCATTTTTATGAAAGTTTTTGTTATCCCTTAAGATACACAATCTCGTAAACGTTGTTCAAGTTTTTCTTTTAGTAAAATTATTAAAAATACCAACTTGTTAAAGCTACTTACCCCCTAAATTGTTGAACTTCAATCTCTCGTCCAACCATTGTTCTCTGAACGTCAGTTGCACAGAGTATTCCTGAAAATATTTTAGTGTTTGTAGTTCCCAATATAATCCGCAACTAATTTTGGAACATTGTCAAAATTGTTCAAATAACCAACGTTTTTTCACGTTACTTTGACAATATTTCAAACGTCTAACGGCTAATTGCTTTCTCTTTTATTAAAGAAAACTATTTAAATCCAATATGGCTTCTATTAAGCTTTTATCATGAATTTTATTCTGTTAATTCAACTATTTTAATTTAATGAATGCACTCTTCTAGTACTATGGTTGTATTTTACCAATATTTCTTAATCTAATCAACAATATCGTGAACTTATTTGTGCCAATATCCTAGTGCCATATGATTATTCGTCGGTGACTTATAAATAAGTGCGTGTATTGACACAAATAATTATTTAGAGTAACACTAAACAGGAATGATGTCAAAAGTTCAATAACTTTACTAAACGACAAACAACAACAATCGAGCCTTTGACATCATGAGCAAGTCAAATGAATTATTGTACATTATAGACAGTAAAAGCGAGCAAAACCACTGTGATAACATGCTCGTTCTGAAGATAGCTTTTGGAAAAGATCCGTTCACTAATGTTGATGGCGCACAAAGATAAACATCGACGTTGATGGATGGGTCATCTGCGGATTAGTGCGTTGGCAATGCGCCAGGGACACCCTCCAAAAGATAACTTCGAGAACCTACGGCGGTACACACATGCACTCGAAGCGAAGCCACTTGAACTCACCGTGGGCAGCATTCGTCGATGGAATGCTTCGATACCTTCATGCAGGCACAACGGCCAGTTTATCTAGAGCTACAGTACGTCTAGCTGCCGTTCGAGGGCCGAGCTCAAGTACCGCGGACGGGAGGTCCTCCCGAGTGCGGGCGCGATGACTCCCGTTACACAACACAAATTCACATGAACAAGACAATATCAACATTTATAACAGTCAACGAACACGACCAAAATAGTTTTTATAATATATATAGATATATATAGACCCCATCAACAAAAGGATGCGATAAATTATATAAGAAGCATGATTGTTGAAATAAAAGTAATGAAAATTATAAGTAAGGTGATGTGATGTGGGTGCGGGCCGCAGTACCGTGAAGCGTGGTATCTTCAGCGCGTTGTCCTGGTCACCCCGAGAGCCCCAAGCCAGGTCACACTGTCTCTGAAGGTGCGGTTAGTACCGAAGCGGTTCTCATTGCTGACAATTTTGCGCTTGCTATGAATAGTGCCAATTCCATCAGTGTTAATTTTGCTTTTTTTAAGATCGTTTCGACGGGGAATATTAAAACAAAATATAAGTAAATAAATATTAAAAGAAAAAAAATTAAAATACAGGAAATTGTGAGATTTTTAATTAAATTTTGATTAATTTACAAGTTTTCTTTACCATGGTAATAATTGGTCTGCGCGGCTCCGCACCACGTAATATTAAAATAAAAATTATTGACCAACTCCAACACTAAATAACATCAGGCTGTCAAATGAACAAACAAATTCAAATAAAACACAATAAAAATGTGCACAAACAATCACAAAAAAAACGTAAAAACACAAACACTTAAACAAAAGTAAAACGATAGCTTGAGAATATTATAGCATAGTGCAATTAATATTATATTGCCAAATATTCACTTGTTAGTTGCCAGTTTTATTACAAAAAAGTTTTCATTATTCCATTTTCAAAAGTACAGTGTTGTCAGTTATATAAAAACTGATTTATAATAAAAATGGCACAGGTCACAACTGTCGGAATTGTGCAACCACTCACCATTTTGTAATCATCTATTTTGCTGATGGATCGCAGATACATGTTGACACGGACTAACGTTGGCGCATCGCCTTAATGACAAACAAACAATTATCTTTAATAACCGCTTTCATAATGTTTCGCTTCCTAACTATGTGGCGCCGCAGCGGTAGTAGAACTCTTATAAAGGAAAATTTGGATGAAATGTCAGATGCTAAAATAAAGTAATGAAATGGAACTGGTGGAGCTCGCCTCGAGAACTCACGGCAGATCCTTGCCAAGGACGCAGTCCATTTCATTATAGGAAGCCTCCAAGATGATATCACAAGGACAACCAGCCAGTCTAAATTAAAAACAAAAAAGTTTGAAGAAAATAAATCTATGTTTTACTAAATAGAAATTGATTAGTTGACGGTAACCGACGGGTGATTAATGTCCGATCATGGACTCACGGCCATGTTGCGAGAGACGCTTTCTCTATTAAAAACGATTTTGGTCGTCAACACCAAACGTGGAATCGAAGGAAAGAAAAAAGAAAAATAATGGAAAAATACAAAAAAATAGTACACATACGGGGTAAGTCTCTCCCACACAGGAGGGAATTGCCCATTCATTTGACTTGTTGGAAACCGCTTTTAATATAATAATCATAAAAGTCATAACGACTAAACGCGGGTCAGTCCGTCCTTTACACTTACCATTGTGACGTCATCGATCTTTGATATACTTCTGACAAATATATTGACGCTCACTACCGCCGGCCCATCTATGTACCAAGCAAAATTACGAATAAATCATATTGTCATAATAATAAGCCCTAATATTTACGATGTGGAGAAACCTTTGGTTTTTCGCGAATGAACATTTTCTTAACATAACTCACCTTTGAACTGTTTGTTTATGAATGACGTATCACATGATAACTGTACGAGTTTTCAAAAATAATATAAAATCGTGATGAAATAACTCAGAAACGAGGCAAAATCAAAGTTAACGGATTGTCAAGGGGGCTCGAACACAAAATGTGTCGTGAAAATTGACTTATTAATGGGAATTTGTGTTAGTGTGTCACAGAGTTTTTGTAAGAGATAATTTGAAAGTAGTTACTATTTTTTATTTGTGGAGCAGAGAGTTTAAGAATAGCCCTGAACAAAAAACAAAAATGAATTTAAAGAAAAATTTCGTGTTAAACCAATGAAAACGTAAAATAACCAATTAAAAATTGCCAATGTGTTTATCAAATGTAAAATTAATATTAATTAT
The DNA here is from genome assembly GCA_030269945.2 of Trilocha varians. Lineage (NCBI taxonomy): Eukaryota > Metazoa > Arthropoda > Insecta > Lepidoptera > Bombycidae > Trilocha > Trilocha varians. Next base: position 9,326,406 of record AP028277.1, on the reverse strand, counting down.
TCGCTATTCTAAATATTGCTTAGTTTATTTTATTTAACAAGTAACATTCATAAATTAACGGATTTTTTATCGAATTCAGTTTTTTTTTCTAACATGGCAACATCCTTATGTCAGATTTGACATTTAACAAAAACGTTTTTATTTAAATTTCAAAAAGTCGTACGATTAAAGAGATTTGTTAATAATGTTATGATTGAATGTTTACTATATTTCGATTTTATTTACGGAATAAACTGTGATCGAATAATGAGTTTTTGTTTACCTAAGCTAAACGAACGACTTCCCTGTTTCGGAACGCGACGCGAACCGGAAATTAACTGTTCCAGAAACTTAGGATTTACATAGAACCAAATTGTGCTATGGCGTGTTGCGATCAATATTCTGGTTATTTAAAAAGTATGAAAATATTGTTAAATCATATTTGATTTATGCTCGCTTCGTGCTTATTTTTTTAGTTACTAAAAGTCCCTGTAACTTTTTATCTGGTGTAAATAAAGTATTAATTAATAAAATAAATAAGTAAGTATAAGTCTTGGCTTAATACAACCCTTGTTTCGGGGTGGGAAGGGATTTGTTGTTTGTTATGTTAATTTCTACTTTTTTTTGTAAAACTTTTATCTAAATGGAAAAATTTTAATTTTAATTTTGTATTTTATAGGCTAAATAAATAGATTAATACAGCCTAATCTAAAGTAAAATTCAATTCAGTGACAGTTGCTCCTGTAATTTTCTGACACACTTAAGTTGAATCAATAGGGACAAGTGGGGAAAAGTGTAACAGTAGGACCAGAGTGAATATTTTCACTTATTAAAAAAAATGCATTTATCTGAACACACAATATACAAAAAGTTATAAATCAAAAGTAATAGCAGTGTTCGAAATTGATCTCTGACTCATATGTAATTCGAGCGTCTTGATGTGTTATTTGATGATATACTTTTTTTATTCATCGTTGTAAATTCATGGTGGAAGATAAAACATTGTACGTTTTGAAAGACACGACAGTTTACGACAATAAAATGAAAACTTCGCAAGCACAAAGCCGTTGACGGTATCTAGTAGATATTAGGGGTGTGCGAATAATTCGAACTCACGAATTATTCGTTCCGAATCGAATACGAATATTCGATTCGAAACTCGAATCGAATAATTTCGAATCCGAATATTCGAAAAATTTCGAATATTCGTTGAATTTCGAATAGTATCGAATTCGACTACGACGATTATGACTATTTTGTAGACATCTAGCCCATTAAAGATATTATCTACTAAATACAAATTCTTGTCCTATTTTTGATGCATCGCCGTAGTCAAATTCGATACTATTCGAAATTCAACGAATATTCGAAACTTTTCGAATTATTCGATATTTTTCGAATATTCGTCGAACTTCGAATAATTCGAAGATTCGAATTATTCGATTCGAATTTCGAATCGAATTTTAATATTCGATTCGATTCGATTCGAACGATATTCGCACACCCCTAGTAGATATCTGTGGTTGACGGCGGAGGTGTGAGGTGCACGAGACTGTTAGTCGTTAATTTCTTGACGGCCAACCGGTAAGTGGTTACCGTTGCTCATGGATTTCTAAAATATCTTTTTTTTACAAATTTCGAGGATATTTTATGAAACAATTTATTTCTTACCCTGTTTTAATAAATATATTTTTCTTCAGTAACGGAAATAATATCTGATTTCACCTATGCTTTTATACACGCACTATTTATAGGCCAAGCCGTAGAATTCGGATCTCCTTGAATAATTTAAGAACGACGAATAGGTTAAAGTCAATATTTCTTTATTTTTACATTGGCCGATATATTGTGTCCATATTATCCTTATTTCACTGACATAAATATTACATGAGTTCCTATTTCCGTAGTTTATTACAGTAATGTCTATTACAGTAATTTAAGTTGTTATTACTTAGTCGTTTATTATTTTTTATTAAAAACAGTCTACTACTACTGACCTACCTACTGAGGTAACCTCGCTTAGAAATAGAAATGATAAAACTCATTACTACAGAAACAAATGTTAAACAAACATCGAAGCGGTTTCCGATTCAACTTGCTAAAAGAAGTCATTTTTCCCCTAGACCTATCAATAACCAAACATTGCAAATTACAAGCATTTAAGTAGCAAATAAATCTTACGATGTAAACAGGAACGTTATTTTCTAAAATTTCTTAACATTAATCATATCAGTATCAGCATCGCATATCCAAAAAAACATACAGGTAAATAATGTCTATGTCCAACTCAATTAGCTCTTATAAAGTGCCTCAAACTTGAGAAGTATCTCAGCATTCAGCAGTCACTGAAACTACAGTTACAGCCCCAACCACAGCACAAAAGCTTGGAATATCTCTGCATCATGACTGGTAGTTTTCGTTCAGTAATGATCGCGTGACTGTCCGATAAAACATCGATTCTTTTAATGGAACTGCATTACGCTGACTAATCATAATAAAATGTTACAAACATTGATACTGGTTTTAAAACTTTATTTTCAGCCATTTTGTTATCCTTCACAATTACAATATTATCTAAATTATGCTGAAATACCTTATATGCTATGAGTTAAACGATAATAATTAGTTTTTTTTTATATTTTAATAACCTAATGGACTGTTATAAAATTATTACGATTTCAACCGCCATTTTTTTTTCCCGCCAAAAGATGTGTCTAGTTTTTTTTTTGCTAATAACAACTGTGGAATTGTTTCAGTTTTATAATAGAATTTAACATTGAGTAATAAATCCTATCAGAATTTATAGCATACATTTGAAAATATAGTTTAATATGAAAACTTCTCTGCTCAACATATTTCTTCAATATTACACGCCCGCATCCGTGAGAAACAGTCTAAGTACAATCAAGAAAATAGAAAATTCTAGGCTTTTAAAATTGTTAAGTATCTACTACAGGCGTAAAGGGAGGTTCTCGACACAAGTACTTAATTACTGAACTAAAGCATACGGGGAATTTCAAAGGAATAGAAACGAAATAAAAATTAGATAGATACTCATTTTAATAAACTATTTAACATACACTTTATTAGGTACTATCAAATCAGCGCGACCATTATTGAAAATTTTGGCGCCAAATTCCAAAAATTCCGCCATCTTGGAAAAAAATGTACACGTGTCAGAAAACCTCTGATTTGAAGTACTCTATGGCCAGAGAATTACAAAATTAAGTTTTCTATATTCATTCCAATTATTTAATTATAATTTACTAACCATTTTAATATCACTAATTGTTGTTATGCTCCTCACAAATAAGTTTATGTTAACAACGGCAGGACCATCTGTGGTTACAGATTACAGATTAAATACAATGAAATATTTGTCTTTTAGACTAGGTGACCCGCGCAACTTCGTCTGCGTCACAGAGGGATAGAACATAGCCTAGCTTATATCAGTCATCTTGTAAAAGTCTCGTAAAATTTGTTCCTTCGGGCTCAGAGATAAACCGAACAAACTGATAGAGAGATAACCCTCAAAACAGCGGCTTCTTAGTCTTTTCTGACAGCACGTGCTCCGCTCTGCAGATTTATGAGCGCCAGTAACCACTTACGATCAGGTGTCCCACTAACTAGTCTGCCTTCACAGTATTTTTTTTCATCAATACAGTTTGGACCTAGTTAATTTTGCAAGTATCAGCTCGTAAACGGGTATAAATTACGTCTTAATATTCGTTATGGTAAATTCTAAATTTTATTGTTACTTAGGGACCTATAGTAAAAATAAGTTTCATTTCCGAAAGTTATAATGGGTTGGTTAAGGATAAATGTAGTTTTTTTTAAATAAATCTCAAAATTAAACTGAAAGTATCCGATTTTACCCTCTTTCCTTTACATTTTTTAAATGAACAAAATGTGTGTGAATTGTATAGATACATAGGAAAGTAAAATTCAAACAATTAATAGTCCCGTTCTTGGTACGATACTGTTATTGTTGTCATGAATGCAACTAATTTGTAAATCACCAGCTTTAATGAAAAACTATCATTTAAACACAGACGTTTGAAATCTTTTGAGACTCCTACTACTGTATTTAACTTTAGTTTACGATCAAATATAAGTAGGTTATGTCAAAAAAAAAAACAGCGAAATTTCCACAATAAAAATAAGAGAATATAAATTCTAAATGCTGCTTTACAATTTTCACGAGATATTTTCGTCATTTGCTGATGTCCATGAACAACATAAACTCCATCACTCTTGAAATCTACTGAAACTAAAATATTCTTCTCTACAATGATTAATTGAATAGAACTTCAGTAACATCCATTCACAAAATTACGAAGCGCCCTGTCATCCTGTTACAATAGAATAACATCGAAACGAATTCCGATTGAAATATATTCTATTAATAGAAACTATAATGGTCTTATTTTCAGTTTATACTAGAGTACAAGAATAGTATTTGCGTGTAGTAACTACAAGATACGAGTGTAATACAAATACTTGTTCTAATAATAGGTTTGAAATTGACCGAGTTCCCTGTCTTTAGTGCTCTCGTCTTAAAGTATTTAAACTGCACTGATTTACTGTTAGAAGTTAAGTCGTCCATTTTGTGGAATTAAGTAGAAAACTAGTAATAAAATCGATTAGATGTACTCTTGTAACATTAGGTTTTCAAAAAATCCTTGTAAATGAAGATAGAGACTAGGTATAAGAACTGAACTTGAGATAGATACCAACTATCTAAATATGTAAACCTACCTATACATAGGTTTAAGAAAACTATTAAAGAACGTCTGTGCAAGAAAGACTACTATTAGGTCAATGATTACTTGGACGATTGCACAAAGTGGCAATGAGTTGCTCGCCAAGGTCGCCATTTCATTAACATAATCGATTTTTTTATTTCATTTATTTAATGTAAAATTATATAATACTGTTAAAATACTTTAAAACAAAAAGCTCATAAAAGAAAAAAGACATGCCCGCTGAGTTTCTTGCCAGTTCTTCTCAGGACGGTGGCTACAATTATTATTTTTTTTGTTTCCGAACTTGTGGTAGCTTTTAACTTTTGACGTCAACAAGAGTGAGTACGTCATCAATGTTGAAAATAAAGTATTTCATTTCATTTCATAAACTTTGTACCTACAATAGGACAGATATTTGCTCATAACATAAGCAAATTTTACTAATTTTAAATGTCAGACTTATTAGATTCACGTGTGAAACGACATCCTTACCTACTTGTACAGAGTAAAATGAAACTTTTAATTAATTTGACGGGAGTTTACAAGCTAATTTATATTTCAAAATGACAGGGCCGTTAGAAATGTTGACGCTTGGCATGAAAACCGTAACGCCCTGTCGACAGAATGAAGATGGAGCCGTCACTTCAAACGAAAATAAAGTTTAAAAATTATTCATCTCTATTACCACATCAATCTTTATATTATTAGTGAAAGATGTTTTTTTTTCTATTAGGTATCTTCTGATTAAATTCGTTGTGGGGTTGACAAGTTAGCTTTCCCTCGGGCTCCTGGGCTTCACTGCTCAGAGTCATTGCAGTGGTGGCCGCTGAGGACTGAGAGGCGGGCGAATACCAAAAAGAATAGTCAACGCCGTTTATCGTGTCAAAAATTCTTCGTCACAATTAATTATTTGAACACTTTTAGAACCTATCTTTGACGAGATTTGATTCAACTATTTTGGAGTATACCTATTCGCAGATATTAATGAAAGATATACCACTTGAAACACTCTCAGTTATCTACATCACTCAGCCAAAGTGTGATAGGTACTCTCTCAATATTTGTGTTGAGAAAGACAGATTAATGCATTGGAGATTTTGTTAAACTAACAGAAAATGCAATAACTGTATTATCAACTATTTCTTATTCAACTATATATAGTTTTCACGTTATTAAATTACAAAATTGTCGTTCAAATTTGATTAATTTCGTCTACAAAGTTGTCGATTTCCGAACCCGGACTAATCAAAGAAATGTTTGTAGAAAAGAACAATCTCAACTCAATTTCCATTTTCATTGTTATATTCATATCTAAAAAAGTATTATCTTTGCGAATAACAAGTCGCAGCGGGGGACGGGTCCTATTTTTAGAAGGCAATCGTCTAATTGAAGGAGCGGGAGTCGGCTTCCTGCAATTTGAATCAACCATCTCAGACAATCACGACATTTTTCCTGTTTCATTTGGTACATAGGAAACATTCTAGAATCAATTTACTGAAGAGCAAAATGAGAGTAGTATTTTTGAAATGGTAGATAAAATCGATTTTATATTTATAACCTGTACCAACCCATTACAGCCTACTCTTGGGCTCAGGTCTCCTCAGAAGAGGGATTAGGCATAGTCCACCACGCTTGCCCAGTGCGGATTGGGGACTTCACAGATCTTCAAAGGATTTTTAGAATCCTTTTCCGACATGCAGGTTTCATCTTGATGTTTTCCTTCACCGTTTTTAGCCAGTGGTGTTGTGAAAAATTGCACATACATCTTTTTCACATTTAGATTTACAAGCAAGCCGGTTTTGAACCTGCGACCTCCCGTTCGGAAGGAAGCTCTTCGACCACTCGGCCACACGAGCTGTTAATATGAGTGTTGAATTGTGGTTAAGGGTACAATAGAAATACAAAAGCTAATGTAAACACCCTGTGAACATCCTCCTCTTACTATTGAATAATTACGTTTAAAAATATTTAAAAAAAGAATCGGGAGGAAATGGTCGCTCACTGGTGCCACAAGAGAATCAAAATTGACATTTAACTTTGTACGCTAAAATAACAAAACACAATTGCATAAAAACATTCTTTCAAAATGAATGAACAATTGAGACATCGTTTTTCAAATATTTATTCTCCTATAATAGCCATTTTCACAAGTATTATTTCCCCACTTTAGCCCTATAAAGTAAACAGTATGATTAATGATCTCGAAGTGGCCCCTTTCAACGTCGCGAATGATTCTTGAAAAAAACATCGTATTTTTTAAGACTCGACACTTTTCAAAGTACAATGAATATTTAAATTCTTTGTGTTTATCGTATTTTTTCTGTTACTTCAAAAGAATTTTCGTTAAGTAAAAATAGGGTATAAATTATTACAAAAGAAGTGGAGGAAATTTTGGAACAAACACGTTTTAGTGTTAAAAATAACGTTTGAATTAAAATTTAAAGGTCAGCTTAGAATAACATGTTACAATATTCATACAAGACTGATATTAATCTGTGCTTTCAAATTCTTCATTCTACTCATGATATTGGAACGAAGTTCCTTATCGCGCGTTGTGAAAAGGGGCTAGACTGAAAAAAATCTTACGAAAAGTTGTCACTGTTTTTTTGTTTTAGATGATTATTATTAGAGATGCACCGAATATTCGGTTACTATCTGGTATCCGGCTTATCCGGCCCTTTTTTACTAACCGGCCGGATACCGGATAGTAATGAACTATCCGGCCGGATACCGGATAGTACACTTGGTAGATTTTATGAATGGAATCTAATAAAGACACTGTTTTAATTGAAGCTTTGACTTAAGGAACATAAACTTATTAAAATAAATCAATTATTTGGGCGTGGGTTGTAGATTCCGCCTGCCTCAATTTTTCAAATTCTATTCTTAGATTTTATTATTTTGTAAAGGTTTTTAAAAATATAATGTGAAAATAAGTAAATAAACGAATGAATGATAATATAAATTAATTTAATGTTGGAAATCCACCAAAGGTTTGAAAATTATGATGTAGCTATAAAAACAATATTTTCAGCTCAAAATCTAGGTATCACACCACTGGCCGAATATTCGGCGGCCGGATACCGAATATAGTAGTAGCCTATGTGTTATTCTGATGTATAAGCTATATTGTGGTAAAGTTTCATTCAAATCCATTCAATAGTTTTTACGTGAAAGAGTAACAAACATACATCCATACATACATCCATCCATACATACAAACTTTCGCCTTTATAATATTATTAGGATTTAAGAAGGTTGATTAATTTAGCAAGTTGAAGATTTGTTGACTAACCTATGTCATGTTAGTCTGTGACTGGCTTTTATTATAAACTTCGGTAACCACTTAACAGTGCACAAAAATAATATTTTACTTTACCATTATTTAAGGTTGCTCTCGACATGAAAATCTTGAATTTTATATCGATAATAAAATCCATTGACACTAATCCATTAAACTATTTTTGTTTAGGTTTAATTCTGAGAATAACTTAATATTTCATCGTAAAAATAAGTATATAATAGAATATTAAAATCTGAGCAACGTCGAGGAGAAATATACCTATAAATCTTTAAACATCTCACTGTTATAAAAATGATACATAAAACTTTAATTATCTAAGCTATTTACTTGTGTTTGCTGTCAAATGTAATTTAGAAGAAATATTTTTAAAATCTCTACTTCTCCATTTAGGTATAAAAACAATCTTTATTAATTAATTAATTCGTGTTCTTCTCAAATTGTTGTATTTAAATTGTCTGTACATTAAAACCACGAAATTTCACAGTAAATGAACCACTGGTAGTTTTTTGACCGTCTTCCAAATAGGAGGGAATGGTTGAAAGAAAGAAAATGAAATAGTCCCGAGATAACTTTAATTTGGGTGAACCGATTCGAATGATTATTTTTTCAGTTGATAGGTGTTGTGGGGTCCCAAAATTTTTGCCGACTAATATTGCCTAATTGTTGTTTACACAAATTGATTTTGGAACGAAGTTCGCGCGTTATCGAAAGGGGGCTAGACGGAAATTCTTATGAAAAAGTTGTCACGACACTTTTTTTGTTTTAAAACAATTCCTTATTTTGTTTTATATGATATTAATCATACTATTATTATATTAATCACCTCTCAAGTTTTTTTTAACCGTGTTTATTTCCTCACTTATCGTATTACGTCATAATCACATGTTTAAGTGTAGGCATATTTTATTTATAAGATTGACAGCAAACACAAGTACATCAGAGCAGTAAACATGTGCCGACTCACCAGTCCCGTTGATCCCCGAGGGTCTGATGCGGGCGTCGTACCGGCCTGGACCTAGGATCTGATCCAGGATCTGTTTCTCCTTCTCCCGGAAGTTGATCTTCCCGGAGTTCATACATCTGGGGAAACGAATTGACAATGTAACATTGACTTAAATTACGTGGAACAATATTGGAGAAAACTGAACAGACAAATTGTTTTTTTTTTTAGGCTGGAGGTAATCGCCGGACCACGGGATATGTGGGAGTTGAATCGCGCTAAAACGTCCAACCGCTCACACGTGATTATGCAGGACAACACAACGCGTTACGCACTGCAGCATCCTTTACCGTCGCGAAGACTTCGCAACTGGCACAATGTAACAACCCACTACTGCCCACTGCTGAGCTCAGATCTCAGTAGAAGATTCAGGCATAGAAAGACTCCACTACGCCTTCAAGTGTTCTTAAATCTCCAATATTCAGATTTTCTCAAGATTTTAGCAGAAAATTTTAGATTGTAGGCAAACAAACTAACGGGCCACCTTATCGTAAGCGGTTACCGTTGCTCATGGACATCTGCATTGTCAGGGGTCACTGTTCCGCTACCTACGACCTATCTTTACGCAATTCAATCCGCGTTTGAAGAACGACAAGTCATAGCGCTCGGAAAACACAGAGTTCATTCCACAGCCGGCGATCATTTCATTCACTGGTTTTAGCCAGTGGTGTTAATGCACATAAATCTTTTCACAAAGAAATACAAGTTCAGTACAAAAGGTCATTTCAAACCTACAGCCTCACAAACTAACATAATGTTGGCGCTACTAACAACTCTTGCCAAATTATATACCACCAAACCTGTGGGGCTATTACAGCTTTGTATCGTTATCGTAAATGAACTAAATTTTTTTGACATTTTGTTTACGATTACGAATTTTCTTAGAAAGAAACGTGGTTGTGCGCATGACCACTAATTGTCATAATTTTGAATAGTCTGTGTAAAGCTAAGTACACAATGGAGATTTTTTTAAAAAATGCAGAAAAAATATGAAAACATCAAGATAATCTTCTTTCGATCTGTGGAGACTGATAACAATACGTTCGTCACTAATTTGAAAATAAGTTGGAGACAATTTGGAAGAGTTCTGGAGTTTTTGCATGAAGACCACTTGCTATACATAATATCGTTACACAGAATGTGTTTAATGCATTTTTAGTAATTTAACGGTGATTGATATAAATATTTCACAATGCGAAAAATTTTAGAATGTATTCTAAGCCTTTAAATATTTCCATGGTAACGAAACCGAAAAAATAACAAGTTAAAATTGGTATTACAGACAATTTTAGGATATTAATTATGAATAATTCGTCACTTGTTTATCCGAGTTTATCGTTTATAAACGTCAAATGAAAAAGGTACCTTTCGGAGTATCTTAAATGATTTTTAAGTTTACAAAGTTGAAATAAAGAACGGATATCGTACCTAAATATCTAATTTTATGAAAACTATGTGAACAAAAATTCACTATTGTAGCGAGAAAGTCAAAATTGTTACGTTTTTGTACTATCTTAGATTTTTATCACTTTGAAAATGTAATAGGTACAAACAAAATAAGAGTTCATTTCATTAGGTACTGGAAAGCTAAGTATTATAATAAGGAAAATCAAAAATAAACTACAATTCCGAAAAATAACATGTTAATGTTGCACTTGGTGGCTGCTGAGAGGCAATGCTTTCTCAGGAACTCTTAGCATCGATATACCTCGCACGCTATGATATGTCCTTCAAAGAAATTCAATAAGCTCTTTTATGGTAGGCGCCAGGCTGTTGATGGCAGCAAATCTCGCAAGTCACAGTAGCTGGTAGGACCGTTAAGAGTGTAGGAGAATACCGAACACAAAAAACGTGATACATGGATGTTATATAAAAATGATTACCTTAACTTTGTTATTTCATAAATTAAAACAAATAAAGAACAAAAAGTCATAGATTTTTTAATTACATTTATAACGTAAAGCAACATGTATAGTTTTTCATCTTTACACTTAAACGTTCAATTTGTAGTAAATACTATTATACGTTTTACTAGTATTCAGAGACTTCAAATTCGTTCCAACACTCACAGCATCTTGCTTTTAAAAGCTGCTAATTTTAATTTACAAACTACTAGAAAGACCGCTAGGTACTCCTATTTTATTTAAACAAATTTATACTAGCTCCATGTAAATTGAATAAACTTTGATTGACAATACGTCAAATGAGCTAGAAAAACCGTTAAGTTAGTGTCTGGTCACGAGAATAAAGGTTCCGTACCCATCCCAAAACATCAAGCAATCAACAAATTATACTTTAATTTGTTCGACAGACCTTTTTTTAAAAATACCCATCTAGCGATATTCCGTAAGTTCGATTGAAAAATCAATCGATTAATGCCAACACTGTTACAGAGACTAAGGTTTATTATTTTGAATATTTTAACTCTAAAAAATTGTTTTTATGCTTTATTTTTTCTTGGGATTCACTCGTGGTAATTTTTTCATTTGGTTTTATTTGAAACAAAATTTAGTGAAAGCAATCAATTAAATTTTTTCTTCATACCTAGTATGTACTTTTAAGAGTTTATAGTAAACTGGCAAAATGATTCTATTTTTTATTTTTCTTTACCTTTTACTGAGTTTGGAATATTTTGTGATATGCAGTAGGCAGTTCAATATTATTCTCAAGTATTACTAATTGCGATTTAGTCCTAAGTTCTTAAAACAATAAATTTTTAAACATTATTATTTTTATATACAAACAAACACTTTGATTTTGTTTAGGATATATAGTGTTTTTTGTGACAAACGTCAATAAATGACATTGTGAAATAGAGATGTAACGAATAGTTATTTGACCGAAAACAAAAAAAAACTGTGTTCCGAATTCCGAAACAGTGGCGTGCAGTTCAAACATGGTTTGCATAGCTTATCTTAAGAAGTTTGAATTTAATCATCGAAGTATTCATTGTTATTTATTTTTGGTATCTTTCCAACTACATTTAGGTGATAATTCAAATATAAATTAAGGTAAAGCTTTTATAGATCTCTCTTTTATCGTCTTTTGCATGAGGAATGCTCAGAAGATTTTTTAAGATGATCCCTTTATCTTCCTCTTATGACTAGCTTCCCACTAGTACTACGCAAGGTGAAACTCGTCATTTTTATTCGAATCTTCCGCGGTAATCTACGTTTCGTTTCGTAAGAACTTTTTTGGAAAACGTTACGTCGCTTTTAAATGGGCTTCTCTGTCTCCGCTTCAGCGTTCCTCGAGCAATATATTTTGTCCATCAATAAGGTTTGAGAAGAGGTCTAAAGTGTAACTAAAATTGGTCAACAATTTCAGTGTCTCTTGAAAGTAAAGTATCCATGAGTACTGGTAACCACTTACTAACAAGTGGGTCTATTGCACGATATTCGGCCGTAACGTTGAAAAATTTACCGGAAACTTGGAACATCTCTATTTTGTTTACGATACGGTGTTTTTGTGATGCATAATACCAAATTTTGAACAAAATTGTTACGAAATGTCATCTCTGTGACTTGTCTCAAAACAAATCATTATTGTGAATAAAATATTAGTGTCTGTTTGTAAACTATATATTTTTTTAATCAAAATTTATTTCCATCCATTTTAAAATTACTTTCGTTTCTCTGTTTACTTCATCTCATTCACTTCAATCAAAAAAATTGTTTTCCACTTAGAAAAAATAAGAGTTATCAAGTAATATTTTCCATAAATTAAATTTGGGAAATAATTATTTAAGATCTTTGCAAGATTGATGAAGTAGGTCATTTTAGACCAATAAACAAAAACGACCGATCCAATTTTTTATAACTTTTTGTACAGGCATACCCAAATACTGCAACTTGTTTATCTTTACGTTTGAAGTTGTCAATTAGAAATTTACTAAAGCTGATGATACACTAGCGTACAAAAATATATTTTTAACTAAAACAGATGGACGAGCTGACCGCCCACATGATGGTAAGTGGTCACTGTCGCTCATGAAACTCTACCCAATTAGGAACATAACAAGATATCATCAAATGTTGCTTCCAATGGATTATTCGATTATATTACAGATAGATAATAGTATATAGGCTTTTTTTATTCTATAACGAAAGTTATCAAATTAGGTGTGACATTTTGGATACATTTTGTGAAACTTATTATTAACTGCTAATAATAATAATAAACAGAATCTTCTTGAACCCGCGTTAATATCCGTTACGTTTTAAATATTTCTACAAATACAGAGATAGGCAGCGAGAAGCGACTTTACTTTGTAGTATGTAGTGATAATGATGAGTTGGCTCGCATAACATCGTTTGCATGGGGAGGAAAGTATATATTATCACATAAAAAATAGCATACTTGACCACTGTTCAATAGCCATTGAAAGCTCCGGGATAATCCTTTCGCCGAATACTCATATCTAACCGTCATAGAACTGACAAAAATGTTATCAATAGATAGATGCTACATGTACATGCTCTTACGCTACATGTCATTTTTGACTCTCACCAATGGTGATACATGTTTGTATGATGTGACTGAGCCGCAATTGTCATTAATCTAAATACATAATTATTAAAAATCATTATGTGTCATAAAATATGTGTATGGTTCATGCATTTTCAGGAACATTTTTTCATCTAATGTGTACTTCGTTTTACAATAAATGGTAAAATTATTAAAGTTTTCCCGTAATACCAATTTTATGAAAAATGACGTCATTTGATGTGAAAATAGACGATTACGATAAACGACGCGTCCTGTAATAGCCCCACTGTTTATTGAAAATACATCTCGAGAAACAATGTAACAAAAACCATTCTGAAGTCAATACGATGCATGAACAATTTTCACATGTCGAGGCCGTTAATAATAGCTGCTGTAATTTCTACTGCTGACATTTATCTGACATTTAAACAAAACCACAGTATAAAGAGAAGTAATATTAATGTTTGGTTTTCAACTCTTCGAGACTATTTTAGACGCTTGTTGCTGTTTCAAAAATTGCCTTAAAGTGTTTATTTTATCATCTGTATCTATCACAACATAGTATAAAACAAAGTTGCTTCACACTGTTTGTCCTGTATTTAAACCTTTAAAACTACACTATGGATTTTAATGCAGTTATTTTAATAGATAAAGGGATACAAGTGGAAGGTTCATGTTTATAAAACGTGCATAAAATAGTAGAGAAACATTAATCATTTTTGATGTGATGTTGTAGATAAGCACTTGTTTCTTTGTTTACATCCCAAATGCTGTTCAAACTTTCCCTTTAACAAAAAAGATTACGCGAGTGATATACAGGATCTATAAAAAACTCGGTTTTACATAGTTTACTTTCTGTTATTATTCTGTGGCAAGACACTGAGTGGATGTTACTTTATTCATTTGTTTATTCGATTGCTTGCTAACGAAATTATGAGAAAACTTACATAATTTTGTAAGGAAAACAGTTTTACTAAATAAATAAGTATAAACATGAATGCCTCTCTCATGTGAAAAATAAGATAGGTGTCCTGTTACAGTGTTCAGGCTTATATATGAGGTTTTGTAGTGTGAAAGTAACGTGTGTGGGAACATGTGGAGAAGTTACCTATAACAAATGTTCTCGATTTTACAAGACGAAGGCGATTTTAGAAGATACTAATAGGCTATTCCACCCCATTTTTTTTTTCTATTTTAATTTAATCTTTTGTTTATAAAAACCTATAAAAAAATAGAAATTTTTATTTTTTAGCCAAATTAGGCTAAAATTTGCCATTTAAAATTTCAATTTCAAATTTGGCGCAAAAACGTCGCCAAATGCACCGCCATCTTCTAAATCATGGCGGATAGCGTTTTTGACATTCGAAGCACAGATAAAAAAAACACGAATTTTAAAAGTGGAGTATAAAATATATTTTGCGTTTTTATGAGTAGAAATCAACAATAATCACTTAGTTTTCTATGAAAGTATGATAATTTTATAGTTTTATTAGCTTGGTGCGTAATAGCCTATTAAAAATATTAAATCGATTAATTTGAGATAACTATTGCTCGATTAAAATGCCACGTACAGGATTCAAAATAGTCGTAATGTAGGTTATTCACATTCAAGTTCACATTTTTCCTTTTCGCACCACAGGAAAGTTGCAGGGGGTATCGTTTAGGCCTCATTTAGCAGAACGTGTTAAAATAGTAACGAACATCCTTAGAATCATTCTCATCTATATTAGTATAGTATAGCTTACTTAATATAAATATTTCGGGATGATGAAAATGTCGAGGTGATCGTGCCGAGGAAATAAAATGATGCGTGGGTTTATAAATTTATTTACAATATTTACAATTGACAGTTCATGTCTGTCATTGACAAGAACTTTTTATTTGATGAAAAGAGGCGGAGTTTGGTAGCCGCCACAAATACTTACATTGCTAATTGTGCAAAGTAGGAGAATATGAGTAACAGCACAGCGCATGTTCGCCGAGGGAATTCCATCCTCCGTCTGAAACAAGAACATTGTATTAATTATACGAATATATAGAAGACTATAGTTTTCTTTACTACAATTAGTAAAAAAGAGCTTCAGATTTGAGAAATGTTTAGTTTGTTGAAGTAGTATTCGAAGCTAAGATCTTTGGTTCTGCTAGGGCTCTATTACTTTATATATATATAGCTTTATTTATCCATACAATGTTTGTTTCTTAACCTAAGTACACTTAAATTTAGTTATATTTTTATGGTCCCTTTAGGGTAAAAAGCCTCCTCCATCCTTTTCCATGCTCCTTTATCACGGGCCATCCAGCTCCTTCCCGCTATTTTTTCAATGTCGTCCGGAATTACGGACTTACTTTACTACCCATGTATTCTAAAAGAACAACATAGAAATATTCCATGTAATATATCATTGAAATTCATTGAGCAAACGTCCGTGATCTTCTAAAAACATATACCAATATATCACATGCATACTTAACATTAAATAACACAGTAGGAAGTTCCATAACATGTATTAAATTTGTCCACAACACTTTTGTTTTACAATTAAAAGTTTATTTCACTAAAGATACGATGTTTTTGAGCAGAGATCAAAGCTAAAGGCAATTTAACAAAAATAAAAGATGTTCTGCGTCACCCTTTACTATTTATCTTGCTTGATAAATTATTGTGTTGACCCTTTAAATATTTTTTTTTCAGTAGTTTCAGATGAAAATAGCGTGATTGTCAAGGGCATTAGGAAATGATGTTCCAGTTGGATTAATACTAAGCTGTTATTGAAGTAATAAGCCGTTTTATTTATGTAGTTTGAAATAATAAACTGTAAATTATGTGCACCATCCGTTCGTCCATTGGACTACAAATTGGATAATGATACGTCGTCATCATGTTTCAGCTCATAATAAAAGTTTTTCTAAGCTTTCATGAACTGTGTGTTTTATGCTTGTTAGCGGTCCGCTGTTTTCTCTTCCATCTTTTATTTGGAACCTATAATTGTATAATCCTTACGGCCTCCCGCGATACAGGCCTAGCCTAGTGCGGGGGCCATTGTTGAACTCCTCATACTATTTAAGTAAATTAGTTTTTATGTTTGAAAATAAATTATTTGTATTTGTTTTAAAGAAATCTTTTAGTAATTTTCGTAACGGAATATTATTTCTACCCATCAGATAGACGATCGTAACTAGATACTAGAGGTATGTAATCATACAAAACCTGACTATGACATGTCGTTTTCAACCATGATTAATGATTGAAAGGTCTCCTCTACGATGAGCTAATGATATAAAAACTTTATGTGCTACAGAAACCATTGCACAGACTATACAAAATGATTAATTTTGAATAAAACTCTTAAATACAAGCTTTAAGGATCCTGGATATCATGTAGCAGTAAAGTGCTGTCTAATACAAGTAAAACGAGCCCAAACACGATAGGTCTATTTTGTTTAGCACAAGAGTTCTTATGATCAACCTCCGAATCTATCATCAGATCAGCGCTATTTTGTGATATTATTGTAATGTCACGCGATATACCTTTTTTTTTGTTTTAAATGGAGGAAATCGCCGGATCCCTAACCGCCCCGCGGGTGGGGTATATGGGAGTTAAACCTCACTAAAACCTCCAACCGCTCACACTCAGCGTCCGAACCCCGGCTGAGGCCAGAACCCAGCACGGGGTTATGCGGGATGGCGCGACGCGTTACACACTGCGGCACACTTTATCTTACGACGGCTATATACTTACATCTGCGTGCAAAATTTCAGCTCAATTTGGGCTCAGTGGGAACTTTGTCAAATTTAACTCGCAAGATTGTACCCGAACTTACATATACAAGTGTAATAAATAATTTTTATAAAAATAATAATTTAACTAGGTGTGTTAAATTATTAATTTTCTGTATTATCCTTCTGAATCCGCAAAAGAGCTAAATACATAAGATCCATTACAAAAGTAGCAGATATTGTTTTCAGAATTCGCCAACTGAAATGGAGATGAACGGGACACATGACGAGAGATAGCAGACTAAAGTGGACAAGAATAGTTACGGAATGGCAACCACGAGACAGCAAAAGAAGTAGAGGGAGACAGTTCAAACGATGGGTTGATGACGTCAAGAAGATAGCAGGCAAAACATGGACCAGAGAAGCGAGGGATAGAGAGAAGTGGAAGAGTCTGGAAGAGGCCTACGTGTCACAGGACACACCGATCACAGCAGCGGGCACATCCGATGCAATTTGTGTAGGATAAGTTAGTTGTAAATTTTATTTGTATGGTTTTAAGGTTGGTAATAAAGGCTTTTGAATTTGATTATCCTTCTGATACTATAAGAAAAAACAAACTACTAATTGTATGATTCAACAACGTAAAAATTTCAAAAATGCAGACATCAATGCATTTAGAAAAACTAAAATAAACCCACACTAGACTTATGTACTGTATTAATAAAATTAACGATCTGTCTTGTTACGATGTTACGAGATTAAAGTCTTAATACATTTGTAAATGATCACGGAGTATATCAAAACAATTTAAACGATGTATGAGTTTTGCATTTAAACTTGCATTATGTTTGTGGGTGGTCTTTGAGCGTTGAGAATAGTTTTTACTAATGAACATTACATGTTTTTGTCTTGTTAGTTTTATATTTCCGTGATTCATCTTTTTTTTATTTGCCTGGCAGGCAGACGAGCCAGCGGCCCACCTGATCGTAAGCGGTTACCGTCGCTCATAGACCTCTGCATTGCCATTGCGGGGTCGCTACCTACTGCCTACCCTTAAGGACTCTCTTCAAGCCTCGTTTGAAGAAGGACAAGTAATAGCGCTCGGGAAACACCGAAAAGGGAAGCTTATTCCATAGCCGGATGGAGCGTGTCATCTTGTTTAATATGTAATTGAAGTATTTTTGACACAATGGTCGCCTCCCCTCTGTAATCTACAGTCCAGACGATCAGTAAATTGGAGATATTTTATATTATAAAACTCGTCCTTTAACAAGAAAGGATATACATGCTAGAATCTAAATACAAAAATCATTATCTACCTCCTGTATAAGTAGTTGCTGGATAATGGTCCCTCAATACTCGGCCTTTGCAGGTTCATGAGTAAAATTGATCACAGTAAACTCGTTTATCTGTCATTCAATGACTAACAATTTTGTTAAAATCTACAACCATCTGCTACAAGATTTCAACCCAGTAAACAGCACAAATAACCTAAACACAGGCCTCACAACTGACCAATATTTCTTCCCTTTTCAGTAAAATTCACCACCAAATTATAGAAAATTTAAACCCTGTAATGAAACGGTACACAAAAATACCCATAAATTAGTAAAATTCAACCCTGTTGAGCAAATTAAGTCGCGATAAGGTCTATAATAATTAACTGTGTGTGTTTTAGTTTCGCTAGGCTATTATTTAGGTCATTTTTGGGCGTAAACTAAAATCGTAATTGTTTACGGAGCTGTGTGCGGTAATTTAGTGTTGGATTTCTTAAAAGAAGTGAACATTCAACTGTGGTAAAGGAAAGGGTATTTTGGACAAAAACTTGCATAGTATATTGAGTTTATCATATTAAGAATCGTTTTTTGAAACTACAGTGTTCTAGAGTATTTTTGGGGAGAGGTGGACATTATGAAATGCTTTGATTGATCAAATCCATTGTGTATACTATAGTCTGATTTTGACGCGTAGAATTTTAGTATAGATCGTGCATAAGAGTGGCCCACTATGCTTGCATAATACATAAAGGGACATCATACAATAGTTATTATCACCGAAAGGCTTCTTATTCCTTCCATTTGCATGTTATCCTCACAACATTAAGCCTCACCAGCAGTACAATTTACATTAAAACGCGTGTTCAATGTATGTAACATTGAAAGTTAAATACAAGCTTGTAAAAAGCAGAGGGCAGTTAATTACAAAGGCTAAACCACAAAAAGGTTAACTCGTTAACACATTTTTTGTTTAAAACCAAATTAAACCCGACCCCATTATGAAAAGCAAAACTTTTATTAAGGCACATTTTAATTGAATTATCTCGTTCCAATTAGGCCCAGTTTCCCCTGGACTTCCGGAACGCGCCGTTAATGTGTTTACTTCCGGCAGGGTCCAATATGGCGGGCCCATAGATAATGTAACCGTAGATAAGACAAAATCGCACGAAATTCGTGATTTATTGACGTCATTAGCGAAGGTGTTTGTGTAAGAAGTTTGTTTGGACTATGGGATGGAAAGATTGATTGAAAGGCTCTAAAATTCGATTACCTAGACGCTGTTGGCAATGGTCACTTTTGCAATTATAGTAAAACTTTGTAAAGGTGAAATGTTGATGTATACATCTAAATCTGAATTATAAAAATCTACATCTGAATTGATGAAGGAAAACATTTTGAGGAGTCAAAGTCAAAGTCAACTTGGTCGCTTTAATCTCAGGAATACCTGATCAGATTTGAAAAATTAATACAGTTATGGATAGTCCATTTATCGAGAAAATCTATAGGCTACATTATTTCCCTTTGTGAAGCAGACAAAGTTGTGCAGTTCATAGTATAGGGCAATCTAACGTTTGCATTTTGAACTACTGTTTATTTAGAGAATGACAGCTCAAATGTCTTTCAATTTGTGTTCATAATTTAGTTAAAGGTTTGACATTTAGGAAATGGGACGTTTTCGGTTCGCCCAATGCGCAGAAGATCGTTTGGCCGAAGATGAGCATTTTTACCGAAAAATCGTCTTTTCAGATGAAGCCCATTTTCACCTCGGAGGCTATGTCAATAAGCAAAATCTGGGGGTCGGAAAATCCACACGTCATCATTGAGAAGCCAATGCGCCCACAAAGAGTTACGGTTTGGTGTGGGTTTTGGTCATTCGAAAATGAGCAAGGAGCCGCCGTTACGGTCAATGGCGAGCGTTACCGTGCCATGCTCAACGATTTTTTGTTTCCAAAAGTTGAAGAGTATGACATGGACGACATTTGGTTTCAACAGAATAGCGCAACATGCCACACAGCCAACATGACAGTCGAACTTTTGGAAAATGCAAACTTTATATGGCCCACCCCTTATTACTACTGTGATAAGTACTCTCAACCCATTTACAAAACAAGCATTTATACGTTGCCGTTCTAGATTTTTTACATCTATGCGATACCCTGATGAAATATTCGCGTGAACAAAACTAACTACTTTAGTTTCACAGCAATTTGTCATTTATGTAAATGTGACTTAAGGACTGATGTCGTTTGCAGTAATTAATCTAATGCTGTATTCATTATTCGGCGGAAACTTTTTGGGAATAAAGTACGTGATTATATTAATTCTTAATTTTGCTGTTTGTGCTGTTTGTATGTAATTTTCATAGTAATAAGTACTATAAAATTATTATTATCAATACTTCGAATAACAGAATAAAACTAATTAGAAAGAATGCCGGTTACACGTAAATTCCCATTTTGACGTTAGAGAGTGCCGATGACACTCAATTCGTTTAGCGCACTAATAAAATATTACACAAATTAAGTTCTATGAAAGTTCTCTTTGTTGATTCCAGATGACTATAAATAAATACCCTTAAAGATTTGTAATAAAGTACTCTATTTACAAATCGACTAAAAATCAGTTCAACGTTTTTGCGACAGAAAAAATACAATTTTAGTGTAGATTTCTAAAAACTACGAACGAAATGTTTTACATCTTCAATTACATAACAAATTCGTTCAGAAACCATTATTAAAATACCGAGACGATTAATATTATTTCGTTCGGGAACAGCTGTGCAATATTAATACGGTTGTTCTAACAATTTGTATTGTTTATTTTGGCGGGATTCGAGAGCGCTAATGGAGATGTAGAAAACATAATTAATAGGTTTTTTTTGGCTTGGTTAAGGTAAGGTCAGATGAAATTCGTAATGAAAAAAAAAATAATTTGTGACATCAATCATCATCATCATTTTATGCAAAAAAGTTTAATAGCATTAAAAGAGACTATTAAAACTCATCGTCCGAACCCGCAACCAGAATCCAGCCTGACATTTTGAGAGGTCTACAAATCGCCAAATTGTATGCGACTACTGAGAACTTGAGAATGAAACCATTACTTAAACTACTTTGGGGGGAGGCCTGTGTCCAACAGTGGATGTTTACAGTCTGATAATGATGATGATGATGACTAAAATGGTATCAAAATTAACTAAATATTTAAATGCCTATTATCTATCCTCATTCTTCATGTAATTTGATGAACAGCGGTACAAAAACTCCATGAAATATTGCACCGCATTTTTGAGATTCGCTTTAGATTTGTGTGCCGGCCTTTAGTTTCACAGGTGGCCGAGGAATGTGCGAGCTTGTTAAATAGTAAAGCGAGTTATTTCTGTCAGTCCTGTGACACTTGAGCGATAAAACAGCGCTCAGTAAAGTGTTCACTGGTTGTTTATCAACGAAATCTGAGTTCATTTTCTTTGCCACTCTATAATATTTTATTTTTTGTATTATTTATTTATTTATTAATTATAAAGGAAAGATGGTAATAACTTATCATCACGTGGACTCTTTGATTTATTTAATATCAAAAAAAAAAACTTGAGAGGTGTCAAGGGACACCCGGATGGAACGAAGTTCCTTTCGATTAATTAGTGAGGGAATTGTAATAAAATTTTATTTTTTTAAGTTATCTCTTGAAAAAGAGAGAGACAGACGTTTTAAACTAACTAATTATTATAACTTAAATAAAATATTTTGATCACAGCGCCATCCAGCGTTAATCATATAAAATAAAATAAAGTATTGTTTTAAAAGATTTTAATCACAGCGCCATCTATCGATAATCATCTAAAACAAAAAAAGTGTCGTGACATCTTTTTCATAAGAATTTCCGTCTAGCCCCCTTTCGATAACGCGCAAAAATACATAAATACAGTACTTAACCAAAAAACGACTAAAACGCACTAGGTACTATACCTGGGGACGGGAAAGAATGCCGATGGCGTAACGCGTCGCGCCGTCCGTCCCTCCAAACCCCGTGCTGGGTTCTGGCCTCAGCCGGGGTTCGGACGCTGAGTGTGAGCGGTTGGAGGTTTTAGTGCGGTTCAACTCCCACATACCCCGGGGATCCGGTGATTTCCTCCAACTGAAAAAAAAAAAAAAAAAAAAAAAAAAGGTACTATACCTACTGTAAAGGCATACATTAAATTACAAATGTACACATCAATTTATGTTTTTCTTAAAATTCAAACTATTTTATGAAAACAGAAAAAAACACAGAACACCAGTTTAAAAAATATGTTTCTGTCTTGCGAAGAAAGACCGATAAAAATAAAATAAAAAAAGTATTTTAAAATTTTTAAATTGCTTTAAATTTGACGATTGAAACGGTCCAGATTAGTCTAAAACTCTTTCCAGATAAAACCACCAACTGATACTTCCTACACTATGGAGTCATTTATGTAATCATTTACTTTATTTATACAAAATATGTTGAAAATCAAAGGTATCTTTCATGTGGTTCCATATTGGTTTGGCTTTGATGTGATCAAGACATCCAGTTGTTTGAACTTCGCGATGCGTAGTTTATAAATATTTATGTAATACACACATTGAAACGAGATAAAACGATTTAATGAAAACACACTATTTTGATTTCGATACGGTTGTAACTGTTGTTTTTGTAACTTTTTAAACGGTGTATTCGAAGGAATGCGGTACTGGCATGGGAATTAAATTTGACTGATTATTTTTTTATACAAAATTCTCGACACCATACTCCTCTGAAACGGTTGGGCTGGTTTTCATAAAATTTTACATGCATATTCAGTAGATCTGTATCTTTCTTGGAATTTCACTGATTTTCTTTTGTTTATTTTGTTAATTTTTATTATTTTTATAAGCATTACAAATAGTTTTTTATATGATATTGTTACACGTAAACTGGCTACTTAGCACAGTCGCAGTGTACGCGTCGCTCGCTTGGTGCCGGCGGAAGATCAGCGTCGCAGAGTTAGCTGTGTTAATACTGTTGGCTTTGCTGAGCCGGTATCCTTTTCCAAGCAAACTGTTTATTTTTGTTTTTCTTCTTATGTTTTATATACTGTTTTTGTTTGGAATAAACGTTTTTATTATTATTATGACATTAAAATTTAGTAAATTTTACTAATCTCCCAAATTGATTTGGGGTTTTCCATATCAGCGGGCTTTTGGCCAAGCTTGAATATTTGGTTTTGGTCGTATTATTATCTGAGAATCGGCTTTCATACCCGTGATAAGAGCTCAGAGGGTTCCCTCTTAACATTTGTTAGCTTTATACGGTGAGAAAATTTACGGGAACACTTATTTATTCCATCTTATGTGACGCAATCGAAGTAGCTCGGGCCAGCTGGATTTTTTTAAATAATCCTTGTTTTACTGGTATTATATTTTTTCTATGACTTCCCAAAATAGTTGGTTATTACGTTGACTGTTTTTTATGTTTCTTCCTGAAAAACTTTAGTTTGATGATAGGTGAGCTTCATTTTGATTATTGAAGAATTTTTATAGTACTTGTGCTTTTCGAGCTCCACAATATTATTAAAGAAGTATCTTTTTAACGGACAAAATGTCACAATTTGCTGTGCGTGTTCTCACATAAAAAGACTGGTAGATTTTGCGCTAGTCTTGAAAAATTCAAGTTAGTCGTTCACTGAAAATGAAAAGTGTAAAACTTGCGCAAAAATATGCTTTTACTGTTTTTTCATATTGGTAATGGAATTTTATGTTCTTAATGAGAATAAAAAATGTTAATTATAAACTATTTTAAAGCCTGGAGTGTTGAGTTCATATCTTATTTATTTTATTGATTCACCAACAAGAATTACATTACTTATAGCTTTATTTTTATTTTTATTGCGTGACAGATAAACGAGCCTACGGCCCACCTGATGGTAAGCGGTCACCGTCGCTCATGAACCTCTGCAATGCCAGGGCAATGAGGGGCTGTTATCTATCGCCTACCGATACAGGACTTTTCTTAAACCTCGTTTAAAGAGGGACATGACATAGCGCTCCGAGAACACCGCGGATGGGAGTCCATTCCAAATCGGGATGGTACGGGGCAAAAATGATCTTCTGAAGCGAATCGTGGAAGATCGCAGCGGTTCCAAGTAAAGGTGGTGAACTTTGCCCCTGCGGCGTGTGGTACGATGGTAAAAGGGAGATGAAGGGATCATCTCAAAGAGCTTATTAGAACATTTATAATAATGAAGGACATTCCAAATACCTACCCAGATTTTATTGTTGAGTACTCTTTATCGTTTATTTTGTAATCATAGTGTTCCCAGATGTTTCTCTTAAGCCATAAATAATAAAAAACTATAAATATAAAAACGCCATTTTTGTTTTATGTTGCCATAATTTATATTGTCTATGATAATTGAATAAATGACGCTGGATTGAAGCCAAGTTTCATGAGGAAATAGTAGTGATATAATGCTTATTGTTAGTCTTAAAAGTGGTTTAAAATTACGGTGTTAGTTTGCTTACTAGATGTTTCGAGTGTTTTAGAAGTGTGTAAGAAGACAGTTTTTATACTCTTTATTTTTGATTATATAGGTTGCTATTTTTTTTTATAAGTGCGACTTGCATCTATTATTGGGGAATCACAACCTAAGTCTCAATGAAAAATACCTACATAAAAATACTTCCGATTTAAAATCAAAACAGGAAAAAGGACTTGTCGTAGATTGGATAGAGATTTTTAATAAAATGTCATCATCACAGCCCACACGTTCGTAAGTGGTCACTAGTCACTTCCACTCAAGGCCTCTAAAATTTGCCGACTAACGACGATGTGATGTATCAACTCGATTCGTAGTTTAATCATAGAATTATTACATGTGGAATCAACATCATGAACAACAGAATGAAGCCAATTTAAAGTGCACCGGTCGCGCGTAACTACACGATATTCTGGCGTTAGTGTACCGATGACACTCAATTCGTTTAACACACTAATAAAATATTACATACACATAAGTTCTTTAAAATTTCACTTTATTATTTATGATATTGATTCAAAATATCGTGTTGTTACGCGCGATCGGTGCACTTTAAGTTGGCTTCATTCTGTTGTTAATGATTTTGATTCCAGATGTAATAATTCTATGAGTTTAATGTACTTTCTAATATATTTACCATAATAATTAATTTAAAACCAGCATAAAAATATTAATTTAAAACCATTTTTGGCTAATAACATACCTGTTTTTAAAAACCCAATATTTTTAATATATTATTTAACCAAAACTTTTAGCACACACTTCATTCACGAATTGTATTTCCACTAAAGTTTTACTACATTATTTTCTAAAACACCAGGACAAAATATATTGAAGTTCATGTGGGACCACCTTCCTACCGGACGGTTAAGCGGCAACTGAACTTTGGCTGTATGAGTTTCACCCGTTGCCAGGTGCAATTAAAACTTTATTTTCATTATCTGTCATCGCAATTTCCCGCGCTGTCAAAATTTAATTTATTTCCGGATTTTTTGGGAATTTAAGAAATTAACGTTAGTTTTAACTAGTTTAAAAAATATATATTTTTTGGTGATCTAGTCTTCTAATTTTATAGAAATTAGACGAGTTCATAGAAACTCTGGTTTTGGCCGAAAAGTAATTTATCTTCTTTCTCTTGTTATTGTAAACTTTAAAAAAATCGATGTTATGCAATTTTTTAATGATTAATTTAAACTAGAATTATTTTTGACTAGCTGGTCCACACAACTTCGTCTGCGTCACATAAGGAAATTTTCTCACTGTTTAAACCTTCCCTGGACTTCTACGAATATTTCAAGATTAAAATAAGCCAAATCGGTTCAGACGTTCTCGAGTTTTAGCGAGACTAACGAACAGCAATTCATTTTTATATTTAAGATTCCGCTCAAGGAAAAATCTTTTGATTTCTAAAGTTATCTAGATTCTAATAAATAGAACTAAGTAAATGAGAAGGAAAAGCATAATAAAAAAAATGTTTAAAAATGTATTAGTTTAAGTAGGATTCCTACTCAATGACCTATCACACACCGAAAATACAGGTATATGTGTGTGCATTGCATATTTCATTGCTGTGTTTCAGTTAGATTTTTTTTTCACCGATTTCCAAAAGGAGGAGGTACTCAATTCGTTTGTATGTTTTTTTCGTGTTTGTTCCTCGATAACTTTAGTTGTGGTGTACCGATTTTAATGATTCTGGTGTCAGATTACCACGCATTACCATCTTTATCTTGTAGCTATATTTTATTTAATAATCATTCAAAGTTTATGAACTTTGTGAAATGAAATCAAGGGTATTATAACAATAAAAAAATAAGGGACAAATGTTTGTTTTTATTGCCTTGTAGGCAGACAAGCTGACTATGATAGAAAGGAGTGGAGAGAGAGACATATTGCGCCGACCCCATCTAAATGGGATAAGGTGAAGCTAAAGAAAGAAGGCAGACAAGCTAACGGGCCACCTGAAATATACCTAATTATATAGTAATATTTATAGTGTATGTGCATTTTGACGGGTGGCGACACGATACCCTAATTCCAAAAAAATATCCACAGACGAAGTTGCACTTATTGTCATCTTTTTGTTGGAATCTCGAAAATTGTGAAAGTAACTTGTTGTGATATATTTATTTATTTACTGCTTCATGCACAAGTGTGTACATAGGCGATACAATTGTAAACCAATTTAGGTGGAAACGTGTCTACTGCCAAAGTTATTAAAAAACCAAAATAGGCAGTCGTAGTCCTACTTAGGTATCTTAGGTATACCTAAATAAGTTTTTGTTCCTGATTTCCTTTATCTTTCTCACCTGTATGTCTAGAATAAAATATGCTGATACTTTTTATTTAAATAATGTACCACCAACTTGCATACCACATTTCGATCAGGCTTGTGAATAAAACAAATGAAGTCCGTCTTATTTTGCTGAGATCGTTACCTACTATGTTTTATTACTACATACTACATTAAATACTTACCTACGTTTTATCTTAGTACAATACGTTGACGCACGGTAAGCACGTTGGCAACATTTTAGACGTAAAGACCACGGAGCCATTCTGTGACTTATAAGTCAGTCCAACATTAATTAACAGAGTTAGAGAACAACTTCAGGAAAACAGATTACAAAAAAACACTCAACTCATTACTAATAAAAACTGGCTGAAAATTTACTACTACTACTTACTTTCGCTATAACTCCTTATCATTTAGATGTGGTCGGCGCAATATATCTTCTCCACTCCATTTTTACATACATCATCTGTCACACCACAAACCATCATATCCTTCACACAATCATACCATCTTTTCTTCGGACTCTTTCATGCTCTAAAAAATTACTTTTACTGGCTACTTCTAAGTCTTACCCTCAGCAAAAGCCCATCTCCAGACCACTCCGGAGCTACACTAATACTTTTTACAAAAAAAAACCTAAAAATCCTCGTTTGAGGTCTCACGGTGGTGCACTGACGGGCTCGGGCGCGGCACTAAGGGCGGGGGATGAACAAGGAGGGAGGGAGAGATTATTGATCCGTTGAACGCGCAGCATCCCGGGAGCCGGGATAGTTCAGGTGAAACGCACTGCGCTCCACGCTGTCGTCAGGTCGAAAGGTTATACAAATAGCAAATAAATGTCATAGGTCTTCGGTGATTTTATGAACACCTTCATCGATACATAGTATAAAACGAAGACACTTTCCGCTGTCTGCCGTTATGTTTTATACTATGTAAGGGATTTTGATGGGGATTTTTTAGCAGATCGATTAATTCAAAAAGTTTATACCTATGTAAAAAGTATATAATGTAGTAGGTAAACGTTTTACACATACTTAAGTACTCGGTAGTTATTCAAATGGTGAAATAAGCCTCCTATGATCTCAAAACGCTATAATATGACCCTCTTCAAAGGTTTATAAGGAATCTTTTGCCCTCACTTCATCAACAATAAAGTTTCCAACACACTCGATATTTCGACGCACACCATTTAATTACCACGGTATATCATAGTCGTCATTAACAGTCCACAGACGTACTCTACTCCCAAACCTAGCCAAAGCAACCGGTACTGCGCTACCAACATCCAGCGACCTCTCATCTTGACCACGTCGTAAGTTTACCTCGAGGTCTTCTCACGATATATCTACCAGATCATGGCTACTCCAGAACTTTAACACGATACATCAGGAACCAGAAAGCCAAGACTTGTCCTTCTTCAAACGAGGTTTGAAGAGAGTCCTTAAGGGTAGGCCAAGGTAGCGGCCCCGCAGTGTCTTCTGGCAATGCAGAGGTCCATGAGCGACGGTAACCGCCTACGATCAGGGTAGCTCGTCTGCCTACCAGGCAATAAAAAAATAAAATTTATTGAAGTAAGTAAGGTTTATTAGCATTAACTTATTCAGACACTCGCGGTTTTCTATAATACTTTCATGCATTTTCAACGGGTTCTTACACATCTTCTACATTATCGAGTATGTGGAATCCAGTGCTAAACAAAACAGTCACTAAGGGTTCATGCTCAGAGAGTCTTGTAGATAGGTACAGTGAGCGTGGTGTGTCCTGATGTGAGTTCGAGTTCCACTGGTACTACCCAAAAGCGAACGAGAAAGAGGGTAGACAGATTTGTTTGCTTTTAAATCGACCCGCTGTTTCCAGTCTTCTCGTGATCATGAAGTTTGCAACAACGTTGAAATATCGAGACAACTCAATTAATTAAATATCGTCGTAAGAACCCGTTGAAAATGCATGAAAGTTTATTAGCATTTAAACACTTTCAAAGCAAATCACACCAATGAAAGATTTAAAGCAAGTCATGTCGTAAATATATGCCATAAATTCTTTTGGTAAACTTGGCTCGTTAGGGTGTTGTACGCGATAAAGATATTACTCAGTTAATTGATAAACTTTACAACTTTAGTCGCCATGTGACACGACATTTTTCTCGGAGTGTGTTTACTGAGGCGAATCCGTCAAGGTCTATCTTGGATTTGGTGGAAACCGTTTTATTTTTGTTTCTAGTGGTGATAGTCTACCAAAACCATAGAAAACGAAATTCATAAAATGATCACAAAAAGCTGACCATTCAATATTTAGTCGCTCTAAGCCTAACTTTTCATTGATGTTTTGAAATTCAAAGTCAATGTACTTAGTCCGCATCACCAAAATACTTAAAGTACAAAGTAAATAAATACAATATAAAGTGGAGCTTTATTTGGAGCTATAAACACATAAAAGTCAGAGCAAAATAAATATGTAAATAAGATAATATACGATGATTAGTGGTTACCGTGGCACATGGACTACTGCAATATCCGTGGACACCACAGGGCTACATACAAGTCTTACAAACATAATACCATATACAAATTCTTCATTAAACAAGAACAAGAAAAGCGTAGTTTTTAGTGCATGGAATGAGTAGTAACGAAGGCGAAGTTCCATCGACTTGTGACTAGTTTGACGATCTGCTTGACAACTTGAACGTGTGCCGTAAGATGTAAGCGATGGCGGGTGGCTAAAATTTATATACAGGGTAAATCTGTAACTTTGGACAATCTGACGTGGGGTGAAATAAAACCTGTTGAAACTTAGAACCACTTTTAATTTAGGAATTGGATTTTTTTTTCATTATAGTATGGAAGTCCGCCACGATAGTCGTACGTTTTCCATACAATGTCAGAAAAAAAGGTTTAACCGATCCAAAAAATAAAAATAGTGCTAAGTTGTATTTCGATAGGTCATTTACCTCACGTTAGATTGTCCAAAGTTACAGATCCACCCTGAATAGAGTTGCCAGGTCCTCAGACGCAAAAGCCGGACAGACTTGTGAGTTTGTCCTGACATTTGGGTAAAAAATCCGGACATCTAGTTTTTTGGTTCATTTTTTTATAAAAAGTGTAAAACAAATTTTTTTTTGTCCTAACATTCGGTCGAAAAATCCGGACGCCTCACATTTTTGAAAAATTTTGGTGTTACTTAAAAAAAATGGAAATCCGGGATTTTCTGATTGCATTTTAATAAAAGGAAAGCAAAATCAAGCTAATATTTCTTTAATATAAATCAGTCTCTAACTCTCTTAATCATCAGTCGTTATATTATAACAAAACAAAAATTATTCAACTCGGCTACTCGTTCGGCGTGATTCAATCTCGATCCGCGCGCGAATTTCGAAATTGAAAAATCCTACCTAAATCCTAACAGGCCGGATGTTGCTTATTTTGGCCGGACAAGCAATCAAAAATCCTACGTATGTCCTGCTTTATCCTAATACCTGGCAACCCTAACCCTGAATAAGTCTTTCTGTATTTTGTATATTCTGTATATTTTAATGAAATATCTATATCTACTCAGAGAGTTTGAGTTTGTTCAGTGTTGTTAAACTTTTTACGAACAAAGTTTTTAAAAATTTACTCATGCTTTGCTTTTGTTTACACTCAAGTACTGACCCCTAGCATTGGAAAAACTGTGCACAAAATTTGTAAGAATAACAGAAATATACCGAGGATACTTTGCCTATTAATTTATACCTAAAGTAAGTAAATAATTCCGTATTTTTAACGAGGTCACTCTATTATTCTTGGAAATACTATAAACTGATTTTTTATGGTATTAAAATAAGGGAAATAGTTTCTCTAAATAGTAAATGAGCAATGTTTCCACAAGCCCGGGTTACTTTACCCGTATTGAAAATTGCTTTATCATAAACAAAACGCCGAATATTTGTTATTGAAAAGGTAACAATCTTGCGATTTGCACTAAAGCATTGGATAGTACCTATAAAACTATAGAAAAACTATATTTACCGCTATCGCTTATAAATTGCGAGACAATTTACCGTTCGCCCTAGTTCTGGGGCGCTCCTGTGACGTTCCGGAAGTCCCGCGATCGACGCCTCCAATAAATCTATTCCTTCCTCAAACTTGTAACATCGATCGCTTCGTCATTTCATTACTTTGTTTACTTTTATCGCGAATAATTTGTTTTCGATTGGATTTTCGTATTTCATTAGAAAATTGAACGATTAAAGTATTATTTTAGAATTATTGTATATTTCTACAATATCTTGATAATCACTGACAGTAAATCCCATAACAAAATTAACAATAGGTAAAATTGCGTTTGTAAGTATGTGCAAGCAACCTAATAAACCGCCCTTGAGGACTCTACCATAACTCTTCCAACATTAAAACTTTTGCAAATTGTTAACTGTTGTTCTATCAACAAAACTGGGTGAATTTGGGCCATACAATAAAACTAAAACAAAGTCAAATAGGCATCATAAACACGTCAGATTCTAACAATAACGCCAAACCAATAAAACTTCCCTTCTCGATTTTAATAGCAATCGTATTATATTATATGGCTCATAATAAAATATCAGGCGCTCTGAATAAACGAGTCTCGTGCCACGAATATTATATTGAGGAAATCTTAATAAAGTACAATAGAGGTTGAGGTGCTTCGGAATACAAATGCTTTCTACAAAAGGTGAGGAAGGACGCCTTAAGTGCAGGACGGGGCTATGAAAGTTTCCGGCTTGCGAAATATTGAAATTTCCTTCCAAGACGCCTTTGTTGTGGTTGAAGAATGTTTGTATTTACGAAAAATAATATTTAGATACCTTTAAATAGATTTAACAAAAATAGGATTCTGAATTTTTAGTACTTTTGTTCTCATGGTCATTGAAACCTACTGGTAAAGCGTTTTTGTGGATTATCGGCCTACGTGATATCAGACCCACTGCATAATTTTAAGCCAATGAGAGAAACATTTTTCCTCCCGCGACAAGCTGTTTATGTCACCTACTATTTCTGAGGGAGAGTGGAATATTTAGATATCGCTTTGATTATTGCTAATAAGTTTATCTGCCTTGTGTAATAACATCAAGATTGAGTTGGAAATGATTTAGTAATTTTGCTGTTTGGTGTTGTAACCTGTAATATGTTCTGTGGAAGACGGTGAGTAATAGGTTTTTACACGGAGTTGTTTCTTTACTTTGCTTTTTTCCCTTTGCATCTGAAGGTATGAAGGTTGCATCGTTTATAGGGCGTCACAAACGGAGGGCATATGTAAGAGAAGTTTACCTTATGTATTAAAGATCGTTTTTCTATGTTTGGATTATGAAGAGACAAATGTTCATAGGTACGTAGCTTTTATTCTTACATCGTCTGGGATCAAATGAACATCCTGTAACTTATTAAGAGTACCTAATCATTAAAGTAAAACCTAAAATAGCGTATAAAAATGGCTTAACTTAGTTATCATGGAAAATCAATTCAAATAAAAAGCAAAGAAATAAAATTTGAAGCCAATTCCAAGCGAATTTTTTGCAAACAAGATTAGAAAAGTGCATATCGCTTACCTACTTGTTGTGCATTCTCTATCCAGTCACCTCGATTTGAATGTACCTACATCTAAAAAATTAAACGAAAAAGAAAACAAGATAAGTTGGATTGAAACCAGTTCAATTGAATTCAATTTGGTGTCAAAATAAAAATCAAAAATCATCAGCGAGTGAATATTCCGTTCTATACATCCACAACAATGAATAATAGGCCTTGTATTACGCAAGTATTATGTCAGTACAATATTAAGACCAACATCCGCGACAATGGACTCCCCACTGTATTAAAAGAAAGTAAAAGCGAACGATCCACTCGGGCGCGTTCAAACGTTTGGCGGCCATCGCGGGGCATCGCGTCGACCCGTTCCCGCCGAAAATATTCAAATTTTCGTTCCAGAGTTTGACGTTTATTTTTTTTATTTTTTCTTGCTCATGGTGCATTGAACTTGGTGCATTCAGCCACGAGGAGTCGATGTTATTGCTTCGATCGCAGTGAAAGTGCATGACGTAAAGTGTGATGGCGCTCATTCGCCTTTTAGGGAAACCGTGTATTACTGTTCTAGGTAAGTTAATAATCCTAATTAATAAAAATACAGCCTAAATTTCAGACCACGTGCGATTTACTAGACACCTTAATTTATAAAAGTTGGCAACCGATAACGTGAATTCGCCAAATATACTTTTAAGTACTTTTAAGTTGGGTGCTTGGATATTTTATAATTTCATTTTCAAAAGCTGCACTGCAGTCATTAATTAGTTTAATATACTCTACTGATGTAATAAATTCTAAAAAGAAAAGTATAATAAAAATATTGAAAATGAAACTTAACTAATGGAGGTACATTTTATTTGTTTCTTTTTCTACGAAATTTCGCGCCAATTCGCTAAGATGAACTAGGTGTTTGTTTTAAAACTGCGTGTGGGTTCACTTTCTTGTTAATGCTAGGTTAAATCAATATCTTTTTCTGTTGATTGAAATAAGTCTAGGCTATAAATATAAAATAGGTAGTCGTTACGACTGTGGTAGGTATAGGTTACAACAGGGTGAATGATCAATCCTTAATATAATCTGAAGAGCGATTATTATTTATTTATTCTTATATGGAAAACTTACAGCCTAATTTATTTTAAGAATTAAGTATGATTGCAAGGTTTATAAGGCCAATTAATAGTTAAATTAAGAGCGTTAATAATATTCGTTTGATTCGGAATTGACCTCCCAAAGACCCCCCTCTTGACAAAACGACTGTTTGTCTGTCTTGGCAAAATGACTGGACTGCATAGTTTGCATCCAGTGACTTCCCCCGACCTTAGCAAGGTCGTCATAAGCATGAAATACTGAATTATTGTACTTAGTCTTAGTTAAATCTTTTAAAGTAGTAGTAGGTTTTCTGTCTCGTGACAGATTTTTGGATAACGGTTACCGGTTTTGTCCGCTTTTTGCTCGCTTTTCAAGTGCGAAAATGATAAAAAAGAAGCAAAATTAATGTGTAGATATAGTTCGTATTAATAAGTATATTTATTAAGAGTAGGTACATTGTTACTCCAATTGAATTCAGTAGCATAATATGATCGTAAACAAAAAAAACATACAAACTATTTCATTCAATGTTGAGAATGACTGACACACATTTTTATTTAAACAAAAACATAATAGTTTACTCACTTTTAATCTAAAACCGAAAAAGAAACTGTTAGTCAGCCATTTTTTTGAGTCTTCGTAAAGTTTTTGTTTTGACAAAAACGAAAATCGTCACACTTTCACTACTCCGCAACTATACCTAAAGTAACTTAAAGATGATGATTCATTTACAATGCTGTTTCATCTTCAATTCGACTTTTAATTTTGAATCACGAATTTATTATCAATCAACCAAAGTGTGTTTATTTTCTCACCACAGACTAAAGACTTAACACTACAATTTATTTGTTTTATTATATGAGACTGGTGCCCAAATTAGGTTTTTATCAGTCCATATTTCTCCACTGCAAAGGCAATTCCTCTCCCAATACCATCAGGTGGGCCATAGACGTTTTAAATCTGTTTTGCAATAAAAAATTACGCCGATAGTCGACGTCCAAATCGAAATATTCAAACACATCTCCAATGTACAGCTGAGCCTTAATATCGATATTAAAGCTGCAAGCATGAGGCCAATTGATACAGAATCGATAAACACAATCGAAATCGTGAGATATCATTGTCTATGGATGTACAAAGTTATAACTTGAATACTTACTACTAATTTGTAACTTGTTTTACTTAGTTGTCTTTATTATGGCCCCCATAAATCTATTATCTTTGTAACTTTTAGGCTGAACAGTAAGTATGAACCAAAACTATGTCACAACTTACAATAAAGTCTTAGTGGCACAGACGTCATTGCGTGGGCTGTATAACAAATTATAAATAACAATATCATAACAGCAAAACTTAATGTATCTACATTCTAGGTCAAAAACTTAATTCCTAGATAGAAACTTAGACTTTTAGCAATAAACCTACATTTCGCTTGTAAACGAAACTATATGAAAATATCGATTTATGACTATCGTGTGCCGAATACTATAAAATCAAAGATATGATGAAAAACAGAGGAGACAAATAGTATATGATATTTTTAACAGAATACGGTTTTACGCATCGATTTACATTTGATCGAAGATTTACCAGAAGGTGATTTTGGAACGAAGTTCCTTATCGCGCGTTATCGAAAGGCGGCTAGACGGAAATTCTTATGAAAAAGTTGTTAAGAAACATCTTTAAAATGTAAATAACTTGAGAGGTGTAAAGGGACACCCGGATGGAACGAAGTTCCTTTCGATTAATTAGTGAGGGAATTGTTATAAAAAAATTATTTATTTAAGTTATAATAATTAGTTAGTTTAAAACAAAGAGAGAGACAGACGTTTTAAACTAAGTAATTATTATAACTTAAATAAA
This sequence comes from Trilocha varians, assembly GCA_030269945.2. Taxonomy (NCBI): domain Eukaryota; kingdom Metazoa; phylum Arthropoda; class Insecta; order Lepidoptera; family Bombycidae; genus Trilocha; species Trilocha varians. The sequence goes on along the minus strand of AP028277.1, from coordinate 9,290,581 downwards.
ATATTTTGATCACAGCGCCATCTAGCATTAATCATAAAAAATAAGGAATTGTTTTAAAAGATTTTAATCACAGCGCCATCTAGCGATAATCATCTAAAACAAAAAAGTGTCGTGACAACTTTTTCGTCAGAATTTCCGTCTAGCCCCCTTTCGATAACGCGCGATAAGGAACTTCGTTCCAAAATCTGATGATGATGAATTCAAAAATAAAGACCTCTACTAGTCCTTTAAAATGAAACTAAACTCGATGGGTCTACGACCTTCCATTCTCAAGATAATTTGGGGGGGTTTCAATTATTAGGTGGGGGCAAAGCATACACTAGTACACCAAATAGTACCTACAACACCTCGACAAGATTAAATTTACCAATGTGAATGTTTTATTTTGATCACAATGCAAAGTATCAAAAGACATAAAATCCATTTCACTGTTCGAGATCTGTTGAAAAATCAATTTAAATATATACCTATTTATCAAGATCTTTAATTCAATCCAATCAAAGATAACAATAATCCATATTTCATAATCACAATGAAAAAACATACATCGCGTGTCTATTCTACGAATTAATAAATCTTTGAGTAACCCCGAATCGATATAATCGTTACATGACGAGTTTTGTAATCGATAATAACACGCAATGATCGTGGCGTGGAATATAATATGTCGCTGATTGGCCTTGGTGATTTCACATCGCTCATCATCCGTGATAATCGATTTTTAGTAATAAATAAATATTGGCTATTATAAACAAATCAATGTTTTATATCAAATTACAAACTTACAAAGGGAAAACGTGTCAAACTACTATCTTATTATTTTCATCTCCCTGGTAACCGTTCGAGCTAGACGTCTTTTACTGGCCATGCGCGGGCGTCGAGCAGTCATTGGTGGAAATAAGCTGACATTTTCGCGTTGCGTTCAGTAAGGATGCGTTCAGTGTTAGACTGTAGTGTTACACCCTCCCCCTCTGACCGTGACATAGCGCCCCCGCGTCTAGGTCAGCTAAGATCGCTTAGGCCTCCCACGTTTACGTTTTTCATTCACTGGCGGAAGCGCTACGTCGCCAATGAATGGGGTCAACTGAGAGACATGATATCTGCCTAAAACTTGTCCATCTCGGGGCCGTTCGAGCACGTAGGTGGTACTACTCGCCGCTTCCTTCACGCGGTAAGGGCCATCCCTACGAGGTATGAGCTTCGCAGTCTGTCCACGTATGGTGTCGTTGGCGCCTTGCGTCTTGAGTAGTACGAGGTCTCCAGGCGAATAGTCGGGCGCGGGGCTGCGGCCCTCGTCGGCGTATCGCTTTTGCCTAGCCTGTAACTTTTCGTGGACATCCCTGGCCTCGGAAAGAGTGGTTGACAGCCGCCGTAAGTAGGGCGTGAGATTAGTGATCACGTTGTCGTTCTCTACGATAGCGCGCATGTCGGCAATCACGTCGGCTGGGGCTCGTATCTCTCTTCCGAATGTAAGGTATGCTGGTGAAAATCCGGTGCTTCTCGTCACGGCAGAATTCATCGCGAAACGTATCGCGGGCAAATGAACGTCCCAGGTAGCATGATCCTTTCCGACTAGAATAGCGAGTTGGGGTTTGAGGTCTCTGTTTTTCCTCTCCACCGGGTTAGCCTGCGGGTGGTACACCGGCGTCAGCGACTGAGTAATGCCGAATGCGTGGCACACTTGCTGCATCACCTCGCTCACAAACTGGACGCCGTTGTCGCTCAACACTCGTCTGGGTACTCCGTAGCGGAGAAAAACCTCTGCTACCAAAACTCTGGCTACTTCCGTGCTGGTGGCGCTCTGCAGGGTGAACAGCTCTATCCATCGAGAGCACGTATCTTCCAGTATTAAAATCCATTTGTTACCTTGGGCTGTCTCCGGCAACGGTCCAAAGAGGTCAACGGCCACTACCTCAAACCGGCGGTTGGTCGCGGGGGTTTGTAGCATCCCAGCAGGCTTCCTGTTTTCCGCTTTGTACCGCTGACAGTGTATACAGCGCTTCAGGTACTCGGTGATGTACTGCCTCATCCCCGGCCAGTAGTATTTTGCCTTCACACGGTCGAGGGTGCGTTCCACTCCGAAATGTCCGGCCGTCGACGCGTCGTGGTAATCTTTTAAAATGTTCTCCCGTTCGTGCTCGGGTACGACGAGACACGCGGATTCGTCGTCGTAATCGTCGGGTCCATATCTGTAAAGGATTCCTTCTGACATTAGAAAGCCCTTATCCGACCAGCCCCTCCCCCTGAACGGATCGTCGGTTGACTCCATGTCCTCGACGATTTTCCGCAGTCCAGCGTCTTTAAGTTGGTTCTCGCGAACGTCTCGTGGGCTTCTCGACGGTATATCGACTTCGGTGTATCCTAATTCGCATTCCTCTCCTTCGGCGCGCGGCGGGCGAGATAGAGCGTCGGCTACCGTATTAGACCTTCCAGGTGTATACTCTATTCGGAGGTTGAAGTCTTGTAACAAGAGGGCCCATCGCGCCAAACGGCCACTTGGCGATTTCAGGCTCATAAGCCATCGCAGCGGTTGGTGATCGCTTTTCACTACGACATCAGACCCCTCTATGTACCCCCTGTACTTGGTCACAGCCCATACTACGGCCAAAGCCTCTCGCTCGGTAGTATTATAATTTCTTTCTGCTCCGTTGAGCAAGCGGCTTGCATACTCAACGGGGCGCTCATCTGGACCCTCTCCCTGCATAAGAACTGCCCCGAGACAATATGCACTGCTATCGGTTTTCAGCGTGAAAGGAATTGTCTCGTCGGCCTGGCGAAGTATAGGCGCCGTCACAAGCAGCTGTTTGAGGTGCTCAAACGCTTCCTGTTGTCGTGGCGACCACACCCACTTACTCTCTTTTTTGAGGAGGTCCGTCAACGGTCTGGCGACTTTGGCGAAATTCGGTATAAATCGCCGGAACCAGCTGGTCATCTGCACGAAAGTCTTCACGTGCTTGACGTCTGTGGGAGGTGGCATTTCGGCGACCGCTGCAGTCTTATCCGGATCAACCTTGATTCCTCCCGGTACGATCACGTGGCCTAGAAATTTTACAGACTCGCGAGCGAAGCAGCACTTCTCTCGGTTTATTCTTAAATTATACATGGCGAGACGATCAAACACTGCTTCCAGGTCTTCCAAGTGCTTTGGGAACGATTCAGATAGGATGATAATGTCATCGAGATATACGAGCAGACTTACGCCCGCGAGCTCCTTACCAGCCTTGAATCTATCCATAAGACGCTGGAATGTGGATCCAGAGTTACGTAAGCCCATGGGCATTCTCTTAAATCTGAAGCATCCTAGTGGACTAACAAAAGCAGTCTTATCTCGATCATCGGGTTCTACGCTAACCTGGAAATATCCGGATCGCAGGTCGCAGGTAGTCATAATACTGGTATTCTTAGCAGCATGGAGAATATCATCAACCCTCGGGAGTGGGTACCGGTCAGGTTCTGTTACGGCATTCAACTTTCTGTAATCCACGCAAAGTCGTACTCCTCCATCCTTCTTACTCACGAGGACCACGTTGGAGGCCCACGGAGAGTCGCATTCCTCAATTATATCTGCATCCAGCAGCTTCTGCAGCTCTGCTTCCAGTAACGCCTTTTTCTTGGGGGATAACCTGTAAGCAGGTGACGCTATAGGTTCTTGGTTCGCGTTAACTTTTATGCGATGTTTCGCATATTCAGTAGGAGGCCCTTCCTTATCAAAAAGAGCTGCCCTCCTTACTAGGAAAGCATTAAGTCGCACTTTCTCATCGGCATTGAGCATAGTGCCTTCGTCTTGCCTAAGCAGTAGTTTCGAAGTTTCTAGCCTCTTAAGTTCTGTCTCAGCCGATTCTACTAGGTTATACTCCGTAATAAAGTCGGACCAGTTGCTAGTATCATTTCGGAAGCACCACCTTTTGAGTGTTAGGTCTAGTAGAATGTTCGCGTTGGTTATGAAATCTCTTCCAAGGAGAGTGCGGGTGTCGGCACCCGGAAAAACAATGAAATAAGTAGGTACCTTGTGTCCTCTGAGAGAAACCACTGTTTCTGCCTCAAGTACCGTGCGCGCCTGAACGGATCCATCTGCCAGACCGATAGTGCGCGACGTGGTCACGAATCCGACGCCATCCTTGACCAGCAGCTGGTACAGTAAAGGTCCCGCAATGCAGTGAGTGGCACCAGTGTCAAGCATCGCGACTCCACGATGTCCCCCGATGTCCACCGTCACTAATGGACTTGTGTTCTCACTATGCGCAATATTTGCACTTTGAAATTTCAAATTATTACACTCAGAATGAGATGTGCTAGGCAACACCTTACATCTCTCACACTTAGACCTCACAACTCCCAGCTGACCACATCCATAGCAACGCAGCTGTGAACTGCTACTACTCGTAATAAGCCTAGGCGCATCCGCTTTGCTCTCATTATTGCCCTTCCTAAGGCAATCATCTACGGAATGACCGAAACGTTTGCAGTAAGTGCATTTAGGTCGTACTCGTTTTTTGCTCTCGTTGTCACCCTCGGGCTTAGTGTCGTGCGAGGTCTCGGTTGGGTTGGAGGGTGTGACACGAATCTTAACATTAGAACTACCCCTTCCTACATTAGAGTCAGGTTTTGAAACACTTACCTCCGCCAATGACTCCTCGACATACCTGGCCTCCGTTATTAGCTGTTCGAGCCCTTCCACTGAATTGCGCGATACTCTTTTCCGTATCTTGCGGTCTAGTAGCCCATATACCATGTCTACTTGCATACGCTCCGGCACTGAATATGGTAACTTGGATATCAATGCGCGCAATTTACATACAAACACGTCGGCGCGTTCTTTGTCTTGCTCCGCGCCGAAAATATCGCGGAATATTTTGTACGCCGGTCGCGGTACGCCGAACATTCCCCGCATCCGTCGCAGCGCGTCGCTCCACGTACCTACGGACTGCTTCACGCCTTGCCACCAGACGGCGGCCTCGCCGACCAGCAGCATGGGCAGCCCGCGCAGAGCGTGCTCGTCGCTGACATTGGTGCACTCGCGGTATACTTCTACCGCGTCTATGAATGCCTCCAACTCGTCAGCATCCTTGGACGTGCCGTTGAATCGCGCCGTACATTTCGACAAGTTGCCGAATGGCGCACAGTGGATGTCCTCTCTGCACACCGGCGACGATGTCCGTGGCGGCTGCTCCCTGCTTAGGATGCTGTCGATGAGTATGCGATTCGCCTCGGACTGACTCCGCGTGATCGTTGCGACGAGTGTGTGCAGCATCTCGTCCGACATGACGACGTTCGTAGCTTGTTGTTGTGCCGTTACGTTCCCCTCGGTGTCGGTGTCCGAATCAGATCTGTCACCTCTTCCGCCCGCTCGTCCTGCCTTCTTCGGCGGCATTGTAGCGGCCGCGGGTGATGACGATGATTTTTTTCCGACTTCGCGTCACGATTAATTTCTGGCCGGTTTTTGGTAAATTCTCCGCGATTCGTGGAAATGCACACGAATGCGGGTTAACCGTATCCCAGGCGTTTTAATTCTCGGCCGCGAGTTGGGCGCCAATATAAACAAATCAATGTTTTATATCAAATTACAAACTTACAAAGGGAAAACGTGTCAAACTACTATCTTATTATTTTCATCTCCCTGGTAACCGTTCGAGCTAGACGTCTTTTACTGGCCATGCGCGGGCGTCGAGCAGTCATTGGTGGAAATAAGCTGACATTTTCGCGTTGCGTTCAGTAAGGATGCGTTCAGTGTTAGACTGTAGTGTTACACTATTTATTTTTATGCAGACGTGTTATAAATGGCCGATGAGTCTGAAAAGTTCTGGAGAGGCGGTCACGAACTGGTAGGCGCAATGTTGGTAGATCCCCCACAAGATGGACCGACGATCTGGTCAGGATTGCGGGAGGTCACTGGATGCAGGTGGCGCAGGACCGGTCGATGTGGCGAGGTTTGAGAGAGGCCTATGTCCAGCAGTGGACGTCTGATGATGATGATGATGATGTGTTATAAAATACTTATATTATAGAATACTTATATACCTTTGCCTTTTTAACTGTTAAACTAATTGTTTTATCAGGATAATTGGTTTATGTATGTTATCAAGTTAGAGGGATTAAATAACACAAATTAACTGCCACTTGTTATCTTACGAAACTTGTTAGGTTCCGTAGAAACTTAACGGAACTTAACAAGTGACATTTATTCGTATTTTCCGGTGACATAAACAATAATCTTCTTCTTATATATAAAAATGAATTGCTGTTCGTTAGTCTCTCTAAAACTCAAGAACGATTGAACCGATTTGGCTTATTTTAATCTTGAAAAATTCGTAGAAGTCCAGGGAAGGTTTAAACGGGTTGAGAAAATTTCCTAATGTTACGCAGACGAAGTTGTGTGGGCCAGCTAGTCATGACTAAAATTCCCGATATTTCCCTGAAGAACTTTGACATTTAAATAAAAGGAGGCGGAACGTATGTAATTTATTCATGTATGTATATTGTATAGAATGTATATTATATCTATACTCCAGTTTCTATTCCGCGCTGCAAGTATTAGATCACATGAAAACACTGGGACGGATCTAGATTTTCTTACTCAGGCTGGTTTGTTAATCAAGCATCAATAAAAATATTTTCAACTCTGCGCTTTAACACAACATAACCGATGAAATTAGAATAGTAATAGAATAAACCTAATTAAATAGAATTGAAACGATCAGTTCCAGAAGAAATGAAATTCTTTATCAACGGTCAGTTTATTAAAAAGAAAAAATTGACCGATGTCATGGGACACCCGAATAGAACGAAGTTCCTTTCGATTAAAAGATATCATTTTTTTTTTTCCTAACGCGCGATAAGGAACGTGTTTTAAAAGATTTTGATCACAGCGCCATCTAGCGATAATCTTCTAAAACAAAAAAGTGTTGTGACAACTTTTCGTAAGATTTTTTTCCGATTCGATAACGCGCGATAAGGAACTTCGTTCCAAAAACAAATTATAATATAGATCTACCGTTGTATGACTTACATTTATTATAAGGTTGTTATCTGGATCCTGATTTCAACCCTGTCGTAGCTTCTGTATCGCGTAACAAAGTTAGAGCGAGCCGGAGTAGTGTATATTGCATCGTTTGATACAATATACATAATAGATATTACGCCCACACACGGCACGTGTATGCTGAGTGCTGACATTTAACAATTTAATACAGAATAAGGTAATTTTCACTGCAGATGTTTTTCTTCTCGTTTTAGGTTCTGGGTGTTTTAATTGCCATCCAAAGACAGTAAAGAATGTAATAAATGAAATTTAAGTAATTCGTATTTTGATATAGAATGTCTTTGCCACATCACATTCGGGGTTATACATTGTGGATCTGTAACTTTGGACAATCTGACGTTGGGTGAATGACCTGGTGAAATAAAACTTAGAACCACTTTTATATTAGCTAGTAATTGGATAAAAAATTTTTTTCATCATAGTACTATGGAAGTCCGCAACGATAGTCGTACGTTTTTCATACAATGTCAAAAAAAAAAGTTTAACCGATTCAAAACATAAAAATGGTGCTAAGTTGTATTTCGACAAGTCATTCATCCCACGTCAGATTGTCCAAAGTTACAGATCCACCCTGTATTATTATTTATGGGTGCCTTTCATGATGCAAGTACATACCGGCAACCGCGCGAAATTCACATTTTTATAAAAAAAAGGTTAAATATAAAAAAATATATGTTTTTTTTTTAAGTAAAAAAGATTACTTATACAATAATCAGTCGAATCTTAATTTCATGCAAATTCATGTCATGTTTATTTAAAGCAGCTCCATAATTACTTTCAGCATCTTAATATTTCATCATATTTTGGAGTTAAAACGACAATACACTCTGTTATACATACAGCAAGTCGTTAGTACGGAATGTAATTAGAAACAATTGAAGTAAAACGTTTAACAAAACTCGACGACAATCCCGAACGCAACTTTCCAAGACTTTCGCTCTCACTACTGATATGAATCTTCATTACTTTGAAACGAAGTACTTTAAATCGCATTTAAATTATCAAAAAAACCTACGATTTCAAAGTCAAATCATTTATTTAAAATTAGATGTGTGTCCATATTATGTAGTCTTCTTTTTAATATTCGGCGTTAAGTTTGCAAGAACTCTTCAATATTATAAATGGTCACTTCTTCGTGCAATTTTATTCACTTTGGAAATTCAACATTTTGCAAAGTTGTCATTAATTGGTCTACACTCCTAATTGGGTGGAGCATTCTAATGAGGTTTCTATTGTCTTCTACATGTCGCCAACTTCCAATTCACACAAATGACAACTGATAGGCTAGTCATACATTGGACCGATGCTCATTACTGACTTAATTTCCACAACCTTTGGAGAAATTTGACAACTGGTGCAATGCCAGCTAATGCAGACCCTCAAAATCAGGTCGGATGTCAAAGAGGAGATCATTACTGTTTCTCATCATATTAATGATATGCCCATGATAACTAACCGTACAATGACATTGTTTGCTGATGATTTGATTTGATTTCATTTACAAATTGGTCGGCCGACACAGTCATTTGTTTTTACATGTGTTGAGCGTTGGTGCGCCAAAATGTAGGTAGCATATTTTTGTAATTTCTCGAGAGCTAAAAGCTTGTTGTCAGATTGGCAATACAATAAGATCCGCCTTTTCATCATCTGTGTATCCGCCTGTAATGTCACGGTCTTCTGGCGGACGTGTTTTGTATTACAACACTGACTTGACCCGACTTATTATGTAACCGATGACTGAACGTGCGACTTCGATATTCTGTCAACAAAGGAGATGCATCGTTTTGTTTTTAATGCCACTGACGAGCTATCCGCCTGACGTTAAGTATCTATAGGACTGTAGCAACGCATCACTGCATGCTGATGAGGTCAGGTGTCATTATGAGATCAGTTATATCAATATGCATCAACGTCTGCCCATTGCAGATTGGGTACTTTTAGGGATTTTTAAATAACGATCCCCTTTTTCTAGCCATGTTATTCTTCACTGTTTTCAGCCAGTGCTGTTGTGATGTGATGACTTGATGATATTAAGTAGTTTGGGAAATGTCCCAGTACGAGATAGCCAAAAACCTAACACTAACAACTATTTTTAAACCTTGTTTGTCTCTATTCATTTGTAGGTACATAATGTTACGTGTTTTCTTTATTTGGAGCAATCAAAGAGAAGCTTTAATATCTAGGTAATTTATATTTGAAGTACAGGTGTTTTTCTATTTCTGATAACGTTTAATATTACGAGTCAGCTTAAAAGTAATTTTCACCTTGGACAGCAGATATCAAAGTCTATACCTACAAACAACACATCCGTATATGACCAAGATTGACAACGTCTGGTCCGCAAATCATGAATGGGACCACGTTCAGTTTTAGAGCACAGCCGTCACCGTCATCGCAGTGAAAGTGCAGTGATGTCATCTCTTTATGTAACTCGCGAACGAGAGACGAGAAGTGTCAGACCGTTCGGTCGTTTGACCTACTGGAAGATCGGCGAATTGTTCCATTTTCGGTTTCAGATGGTATAGGTATCTTGTGGTGGTTAATCGTGTTGTACATCTAAATCCTAATTTTAAAAAAATAAGTGTAATTTGTCACAACACCACTAATATAATGAATGAAAACAGCTTGAAGAAACTTGTAGGTATATTGGAAAAAGATTTTATAAATGTTGCGGGCAGTTGGGTTGTTATAGGTTACACGTACATACCTACTCCTCCTATCTGTCGAATTTTAAAGATCAAGACTTAATGTATCAACATCACTTTGCCTCTTCCTGAAATGTTATTATTTTACGTATAAATAAAAGCTCACTCACGTAATATCCGAACGACCGACTACCGTTTGTCTTTTGGGTAATCGGTCAAAAAAGTTAAAAGTTCAGAACGAAGCGCTACTGAGTTGATATAGTGAGCTTTAATTTTAACTTATCAATGTTTTGGCAAAGAGTGAATAAGTTTACGGTGGTACATCTAGTAATTAAAAACAGAGCAAGGAGAATTTGGTGTTAACGAGTGTTAAGAGTAATGAATCTAGGGAACACACAATAAAATGACAATTTATGAAGATGACACCAGAGTGTTTTTTAAGTTACTCACTTTATTATATCTATTGGAATCTTCGCGAGTGTTAAAGGAAGCCAATATCAGTTTTGCACTGGCCAACTTCCTTCAACATCCTGAATACTTGCATCGACTCCGAGAGTGGGTGAAGGTCACTAAGATTAAGAGCATGGCCTGACCTAATTACTTGACCGGACAAACTACCTGTTTATACTAACGAGTTCTGGACGAGAGTACCTAAATATAAATGATAGAGACAGTTCACAACCTTATTAATTTCCGCTTCTTCGCGTTATCATAATCATAATAATATTATAAAGGCGAAAGTTTGTAAGTATGGTTGGATGTATGGATGTTTGTTACTCTTTCACGTAAAAACTACTGAATGGATTTGAATGAAACTTTACCACAATATAGCTTATACATCAGAATAACACATAGGCTACAATTTTTGATAATACGGGACGAACCTGAAGTCCACGCGAACGAAGTCGCGGGCAAAAGCTAGTGTTATAATATGTTTGGATTCGCACGACTTTAGTTATTAAAATCCAGAAATATAGGTTAGGGTCCTGCTTATTACAAATGGCTTATAACCCTGCAAAGATAATCAACAACACAGTTTAAAAAAGTAGCTTCTGCTGTATGTCCCTACTCCCTACGTATGATTAAACTTCTAAAATTACGCATTTCTTTTTTAATAAATAGATAAAGTGATTCAAGAAGAAGGTTTATTCTACATGCATAATATAAAAGTATTTCAGTAAAGAAACGTTAAAAATTTAAGATATATTTGATGTCCTAATAAGCAAATTATTCTGCGCATGCATTGCAAATCCTCTCCGTACCCTACTTTTTGTTACGCAGACGAAATTGTGCGGGTTAACTAGTAATATTTTATAGTACTGGTCTTAATCATATTTTTGTTTTTATTTTCCTTCTAACATCACAAAGACTAGCCTACTAAAATATTACACATATTACACGTGGTCACGTTTGTAGTTGAGTAGACGTATTTTCCAGCTCTATTGAGGTCGCTTATGAAATTTTTCGCAAGCCCTCATGTTCTGTTGCATACTTAAACCGGAATTTAACATTGTTTATAGGTAATTGTGTTTTGTTTATGACTAAAAGAAACAAATTACGTAAAGACAATAGACGAGATAATTTGACGAGATTTAAACAGAAGATGTTAGATACATTCGAGTATTTGGTTTTTTCGCAGACCAGAACACATTCTTACTTCCTAAGTTATTTTGTTTAATTGAGAGCCTCATTGCCGTGACAATGAAATAATATGATACCATGAATGGTTTCCATATTCCGAAGTGGTGATAAGATAGACAGACCCATCATGTTGGGACTATTTTAACATGACTTCATTAATTTAGCAATCTATTTTTAGATAATAGGATCTCAAAAGCTTGTAATTTGTATTTAATTATGTAATTTAAAATGACATTAATGGTAGTCCGTTGTGTTCTCTTTTCTTCACATACTTTTATTTCTTTCTTACTTTCCTGCTGACTAGGTACATTAGACACATAACCCATCATCAGAAAAGAATAAAACTACAAAGAAGCACGATTCTCACCATTACGCCTGTCTACACCAAGGTCGTTTACGCGACAGCCACAATAAGTACCATTGCATAATGTACTTTACTTTCTACGTATTCAGTGTAGAAATGCGTGGATGTTTATTTGTTTGAGTTACTTTATTATCTGCAAAAATACGTCGCTTTTAAAGCAGAGTGGTTGCATCTGATATGTTATTAAACTATTTATGATAACGTTATATAACACAGAGTAGTTACGGAGCCATTAATATCAAAAGACTAAATCGGAAAGTGAAAATGATTTACCTGCAATTTTTCACAACATCACTGGTTAAAAACGGTGAAGGAAAACAAAATCCTTCGAAGATATGTAAAGTCCCTAAACCGCATTGGCTATAGGAACTCCTGAACGAAACAAGATAGACCCGTCGTGTTTGGCCTCATTTTACTTGTCTTAGGAACACATGATATTCAAGATCTTAAAAGCTTGTATTTAAAAAGTTTTCATTAAAATAAATTATTACCTACTCTTGTCGACATTTTTTTTATGAGAATTGCCATGTAGGCAGATGAGCTAGATAACGGACCACCTGATCGTAAGCGGTTACCGTCGCTCATGGACCTCTGCACTGTCAGAAGAATTGTCGCCCATTTAATATATTAGATTTGATAGAAGTTTACCTTCGTAATATTTCCTAAGCAACCATTCCATGTTTGCTTCCACGAACGAAATCAGAGTAAATGCAAACAAAACAATTCCTAAAGAGAAAGAAAATATTGTTTTGTTAAGAATCGAAACAAAAGCTTCGCACGGAAATGTGTTTTCTCTCTAGTTTTGGCGTGTTAACGATTTCACTCAAATAAATATGGTTTTATCCTTAAATAGAGTTCAAAGGCTTTCTCGATAAATATCCTTGTTTGAGCGAGATTTGAAGTTATAAAAGTTTTCAACAATAATGATTAGGTTTAATGGTTTTAGTAAAACCATAACACATAAGTATAACTAAAACAGATCTAAGATTTAAACTTAAACCTTGTATTTTACAACGCACTGATAAAAATTGGTTTCAATGTTAGCTGATAGAAATAGACATATAGATCTTCTATTATACTATACTATAATATAGTTACTATATCTTGTATATTTTGATTATATAACTACCTACCCAAATGTTAATTATTACATCTAAGCCGGCTGTAAATTAACTTAACAAAAATTATATTTAATTTATTGAAGACATCGTATTAATAACTATGCCTTTTGTTCCAGGTGTCTTGATCCTGTCTTCAGAAACACAATGCCAGTACGCAGCCCACCACCCGGGTAGGTATGCATCATTTCATCTTACTATATTATCAGCTCTCTTCAACAATATCTTTTGAATTTAAAGCAGAACAACACAGAAACATGGCAGTATCAGAAGAACTGCCTTTGAAGATAGATTTAGATTTGTCGGTTTAGACCTCATTATATTTTAATTATAATAAATTACTAGTTTCCTATTTGATTCCAGTTTCTTTCACTGGAACGCGAGGTGACTGGCCTAACCCGTACGTACAACAAGGAAATCCAGCATGGCATCAATTTTCATCGCCAAGAAAAAGATCGCCCATACCTATTGGACCTCATTTTGAAGCCCAGTACGATTACAATCAAGGGATCAGGCCTCCACCACAATTTTATGAGAGAAGAGTGTCAGAGTACAGCCCAGAAACAAATGTCCCCAATGATGGTCGCTTGCTCTCAGAGTCGGCTTTCACGAAAATATCAGAGACCCTAGGAGCTATAAACACTGTAGGGCATTACTTAGTAGACATGGTCAGTGATAATGACAGCAAAGAAGAAGAAAATAATCTGAAGCAGCTACCGCAAGCCATTTACACCATCAGTAAAAATGTCCTAGGTCCTAACGTTACCGATAAAATAGCCCCGATTGTCAAAAAAGCGCTACCAAAAGTACTGCCAGACGCGCCTATAACAAAAATCACAACTGCAGATGATAGAAGCGACCCAAGATCCTGCTCTACTCCTGAAGGTGAAGAAGGGATTTGCGAGGATCTGAGTAACTGTCCTCAACTCCTTTTAAATCTGGTGAATCTCCGAGAATCCTTATGCTTTAAAGACTTGTTTGTGCCCGGAGTATGCTGTCCAAGAGACTCAATCGTGCCTTCAACTTCCTTGATAGAAAAGCCAGTAGAAACCAGCTCTAGTAAACCCACATATCTCGTGCCAGTTACCACTCAGAAACCGAAACCAGTGACCACGAAGAAGCCTTCGTCAGTGCTTGTGTTGACAACGAAGAGACCAAGGCCGGTTTCGACGACCAAACGGCCAGTACCTGTCACCAGTCCAAGACCATTAGGCACTACTACTTTCTACACGGTCGCCCCACCAGTCATTACGAACTTCTCCAATATCGTGGATGCTAGTGGTAAGCTTTAAGTATATTGATACATATTTAATGCCAAATATAAAGTACCTGGCCCTAATTTATATTTAAATTGAATCAAAAAAGAAACAGACCCTGTCCATCTGTGGTAACTAGAAAGAAAGTATCACGACACAGAACTTAATATTATGAAAATGAAATCGTTATTAATTACTACATTGCCATTTTTGCATTGTTGTATCTCATTCCTATTTTGATCTAAGATCGATCTTTTTAAATTCATCACTGTCGGTGATCACTAATCATTTGCGCGTAGTTAGGTACGAAGCAATTAAAAAAGTTACACAACCTAAAGCAGCAAGTACACACATGCTGTTTCTATGCTCCAGGACAAAGAATATAGCCTACTATGGTCTTAGGGGGAATAAAGATAAAAACATCTGACTTGCAGAGTGTGGCCAACGGGAAGACGAAGGAGGTCGCATCGTCGGTGGTACCGAAGCTCAACCAGGTGCCTGGCCATGGATGGCAGCGATCTACCTCCACGGCAGCAAACGTCGCGAGTTCTGGTGCGGTGGAACCCTCGTCAACAAGAAACATATCCTAACCGCCGCGCATTGCACGAGGGACTCCAAGCAAAGACCGTGAGTTTACTGAGAACTTGTCGAAAATTCAAGTTTTTTTGAAGTTATATGGCTGCATCAATCATTATAGTTAAATAAGTTAAGGGGAAAATAGATCGGGTGGATTGAAGTGGTAATCCAAATTTTCATCTATGAAAATAAACCTGTAAACAAATACAATTATGTACCTACTCATGTTTAAGTTATTACCCAAATAATTATTCTAATTTATTTACTATCATAACATAATATGAGTTATGTTATGCAGAGATATTTAATTTTATATTCAAGACTCTTTAAAAAAAAATACCTGAGAAATCGCACACTTATTTTTCAAATGGGAAAAAATGTTTCAATGGCTGTTTCCGTCCAAAATGCAATATTGATTATACTATCAGTGATATCCGATTAGTTATTTCGCTCGTAGGTACCTTTTATTTGCTTAACCTTTAGGACGTAGGTTAGGTTAGAGATCAGGGGCAAAATATTTTATTAGGATTTCAGGTACTAATAGGAAATAATTATTAGAGAAAGAGTCCAAAAACAGGCTTAAAGATACGATTATCAACTAACAATCGTGCCAAATTACCCGTTCCCGCCAAAATGCTCCAGTTTCTACCACCAGGTTCCCCGCTCGTCAGTTCACAGTCCGTCTTGGAGACGTGAACCTGGCCAGTGACAATGAGCCTTCCCGACCAGCTACGTATAGAGTGACAGCTGTGAAGGCGCATGACCAGTTCTCAAGGGTTGGCTTCTATAATGATATAGCTGTGTTGGTGCTGGCTGGTGAGTTTAGTCTCTATCTAATTACAAGGTGTTGAAGTTGAGATTTGTTTTGCTTGTTATCATTGGCCGTATAACTTTTTTGGGTGAACCGAATAAGACCTTTTTTATTTAGATGTTAGTTTTCAAGTAGTTTCATAAAGAAATTCCAATAAATCCTTTCAGAAAACGTCCAGAAATCCAAATACGTCATCCCGATCTGCCTTCCATCGGGTGACGTTCTCCGAGATCGTTTTGAAGGTGCAGTCGCTACCGTGGTGGGATGGGGTACCACCAGATACGGTGGTGGGGAGAGCTCAAGGCAACTGGAGGCTAAGCTACCAGTGTGGAGGAACGAAGACTGTGACAGAGCGTACTTCCAGCCGATAACTGAGACGTTCCTCTGTGCTGGGTATACTAGAGGAGGGGTGGACGCTTGTCAGGTGAGATTATGGTGTTTTTGGTAGGATTTCAGGAGTAATCTTAGACCCTTTTTTTTTTTATTGGAGAAAATCACTGGATATGTGGTAGTTGAACCGCAACAAAACCTTCAACCGCTCACACTCAGCGTCCGAACCCCGGCAGAGGCCAGAACCCAGCACGGGTTTAATGGGGGATGGCGCGACGCGTTACGCCCTCGGAACTCTTACCCGTCGCGCCGCCCCCAATCTTAGACCCTAGAAGTCTATTTGGTAACAGTGATTAACATAAGATAAACCCTTGAAACCATTTTACGCCAAACCAGTAGGTATTACTCGGTCAATCCCACTTTTTTTCTAATAATTACTAGCTGATCCGTGAAATTCCGTCTGCGTCACAAAGTGATATTATATAAGTATTTAGCTTTCCTCGATAAATGGACTATCCAACACTGATTTTTAAATCAGACTAGCGGAAGATGGGCGCGTTCACACTTTTTAGCTTTATAATACCATAATAGATTTTTCGACATAATATTAGTGTTATGAACATTTTTATGTTATTACAGGGTGACTCAGGCGGTCCCTTGATGCTCTCAATCAACGGAAGATGGACTCAAATCGGCGTGGTCTCCTTCGGGAACAAATGTGGAGAGCCGGGTTACCCCGGAGTCTATACCAGGGTCACACATTACAACAACTGGCTCCACCAGAATTTATTATAGATTTAAAAACTGTTAAATAATTTAGAATTTTATATATTGCTGGTAATGTTGGCGGTGATTTTATTTTTAAGTTGGCAATTCATTTAATAATTTGGTAAATGTTTAAAAATTACAATATTTTTATCTAACTTACTAAAGTATGAACAGTTAATTAAAGTTATCAAAATAATTAATAACCAGACCCAAATGAAAATGTTATATCTTGTCTGTTATCTATTCAGATTTATTTTTTCAATAATGTCCAATTTTACCAGAAAATTTAATTTTACACACACACATGGCTAGTTTTCAGTCTTCCAGTTTAAGTATATGCCATTTGAATTTAGTCTTAGATTATGGCAAATAACTTATTTAAATTATTTAAAAACATAAATTTAAATAAATCTACATTTCATTGTGATATCGAATAACCTGAGATTTTTCTTAGATTCGATTTAGTTTTCGTAGTTATTTAACCTATCTTTAACATGACTGACTGGATAATATTATAATTGTTAAGAAATAAAGTTTTACTTAAGTAGTTGGTTTTTCTTATTTACCTGACGAGTAGTAAGTATTGTCGAATATTATACGAAAAGCTGCACCAAGTTTACATACAGGGTGTCCTATAAATCAATACTGTTCTGTAACAACCCATTTTTACCCACGCTGGCTTCAGGTCTCCTTATTAGAGGTAATTCAGAATATTTTTTCTCGAATTTCAAACGAAATAAAAGGAATAAAACAATTTAAAGTTCAAGTAAATTTACAATTTATGATACAGTAACCAATGCACATCGGTTGAAGCTCAACTGACAACTTTTCGTGACATCATCGCAGATTAGTGATGTTAAAATATCTGATGACTCGATTGTGCTAAAAATCTTTTTGTCGTATGCATTCAGTAGTTTAAAAAATAAACTGTACTATCTGTAAGTGCGAACTTAGTAAAAAAAACAAACTCACAGTTTTACTCGTGATATACGATCTTTGTTTGCAACACAATATTTAAGTATTCATCTTCTTACATGCTTTCAAACAAGTAATGATATAAATCAATAATTAATCATGCTCAGAATATTTTCCTACACATTGACTATTTTGAAAGAATACTTGTTGTTAGGTTTATTATGAGCGAAGGCAACCACTTATCTATTCTCTTGGCCAATAAAGTTGCGGGAAGTATTTTTTTAAACTTTCAACATTGTCTAAGCGCACACGTTACTTTGAAGTTTAGTTACTTTTATTGATTATAAAATAAAATACGACCCAATTGATTTCGGGAATCGATTTATCAACTTTTTTTTTTTTTTTTCCGAGTTCGGCTTTAGTCTCCAGATTATGGCGGAAACCGTATTGCACGGGCAATACGGTTTCCGCCATAATCTGGAGTACTGGAGTGAAAAAATAAAAGTACTCGACACGGGTCGAGTACTTTAGCATGGTCGTAATTATTAAATAGAGTTGATAGTTCATTTTAGTGCTTCCACAATATTTTAATTATTAAATAATTATATAAGGCATATATTAAGATATGGATGCTAGAATAATGGGATTATTATAATTTAATTTTATGAATGGTTATAAATTTAAAAAGAGCTAAATTATACTTTTTATTAATAAGAGATAATAACAAGTTAGTGTCCACCGGGAGAGGGGCATTATAGAATGTTAGTATGTCATAGATAGAAGGGGAGGAATAGAGAGGGTAGCAGAATAGAATATGAGTTATGTCACCCTCATCCAATCCACATTCACACAATGAAGAATCTTTAACATGAATTTTTTTAAGGTGAACATAGCTAGAGCAGTGGCCGATTCTCATTCGGCTAATCGTAGATGAAATAGGCTTAGACAATCTTATAGACGAGAACCAGGGACGGCGTTTTATTTTGGGCTGAACTTTGAATAAGTGACCGCCTTTTGAACGGGCCGATGTTTTCCAATGATTGTTCCACGTCTTTTCCCAATCCGATCTAGCCAATGCTGGCAGGTCGTGAGTCAAGACATGGAAACGGGAAGTATTACCCTTCGCAGTAGCTAGTTTTGCGAGTCTGTCGGCTTCTTCGTTACCAGCAATGCCAACATGGCTAGGGATCCACGCCAGGTGAATCACCAGGCCTTCCTGGGCAGCCAATAATAGCGCTTGTTTGGTCTCGTAGATAATGGGGCAAGCCGATTTCCTAAGAAAAGGGTTTGCCCCAAGAGACTTAATGCAGCTTTCAGAGTCCGTTACAATGAGAGATTGTTCCAGTCTATGTTCCCTGATGAATTGGATGCAGTTAAGGATAGCAAGACATTCACCCGAGAAAACAGAGTTGTAGTAAGGAAATTTAAATAAAAAGAAGGACTGAGATGTGGAGTGCAGAAAAGCGGCACCAACCGAACCTTGTGATGACAGCTTTGAAGCATCAGTAAAAAATATATCTGCGTTTGCCCAGTTATCTCTTAAAATTTTGCTTAGTAAAGCGTTAGGGTTAATAGAGAATTTGTTAATACCGAATGATATTATAGAGGGTCCATAAAGCAATGTCTGGAATTTAAAGGTGAATAGGGGATAAGAGTTAAATTTTTCTATGTGGAAATTTATGTTATTTAATTTTCTAAAACTTTTGATGAGGGGAGGGATGGTTTTATTCTTCCAGTATGGTTTTGAAAACAAAAAAGAATTTAAAAGTTGTAATTTAGGGATAAGGGGATGATTTCTAAACTGGCAGGCTTTGAATAAAAACTTATCTGAGAGATATTATCTTCTAATATTGAGGGGTGAATCAGCACATTCAACTTGGAGCGAGTTAATTGGAGAACTCTTCATAGCACCAATTACAATTCTCAGGGCCTTAGATTGTATAAGTTCTAGTTTCTTCAAGGACCCCTTGCTACAGGGTTCCAAGAGGAAGGCTGCAAAGTCCAGATGACTGCGAACTGTAGCGTTGTAGACGAGTCGAAGAGAGAAAGGGTGGGCTCCCCACCACACTCCACTCAGGCATCTCATGATGTTTAGATTCTTCTCGCATTTTTTTTAAATATAATTGATGTGTGGTGTACCTGTCATTTTAGTATCAAACCACTTGCCCAAGAATTTAACTTCCGTTTTGACTGGGATGGTTGATCCATTGCAGTGGATAGTAATGTTGGGTATTTCGCGTTTCCTAGAGAACACCACGATGGAGCTCTTGGTGGGTGACAGAGAGAGCCCGTGATCTGCCAACCAGACAC
The DNA here is from genome assembly GCA_030269945.2 of Trilocha varians. NCBI lineage: Eukaryota > Metazoa > Arthropoda > Insecta > Lepidoptera > Bombycidae > Trilocha > Trilocha varians. Next base: position 9,270,808 of record AP028277.1, on the reverse strand, counting down.
CTAGGCGTGATAGGGAAGAATCCAAGTCATCAGTGGCCCTATTAATTGAGACATCGGCAGAATATATCAACAGATCGTCAGCATATTGGAGTACTCTACATTTGTCATTAATGCTTTTATCAAGGTTTGCAGTGTAAATATTATATAAAATTGGGCTAATAACAGAGCCTTGGGGGAGACCTCTCCATAAAGTTCTGCAGGGCAGCTGGATGCCTGGACACCTCAACTCTATTGTCCTTCCCGCGAAGATATTAAAAATTAAATCCGAGAACTTGCTGGGAATCCTTAGCTCAGAAAGTTTTTTCCTAAGGAGGGCAAGGTTCACAGAGTCATATGCGGCCGAAATATCCAGGAATCCAGCAACCAAAGATTCTCCTCGGCTGAAAGCAAGGTGAATATCTGTTGTAAATATAGCCAGGCTATCATAGATACTTTTGCCCCTCCTAAAGCCATATTGGGTGTTTGCTAGAAGGCCATTGTGTTCAACATACCACTCAAGCCTATCTTTGATGAGGTGTTCTAAAATTTTGAGAGTTGTTGATGAAAGAGCAATGGGGCGATAGGATGTAAACTCCATAGCGTCTTTACCGGGTTTGAGGATAGGGATGATTAGTTGGTGCTTCCAGTCCGAAGGGACAATCCCTTGATTAAGATTTAAATTCATTAAGTCGAGAAAGTATTTTTTTGTTAAAGTACTCGCTTTGAATAGGAATGAGTACGGAATCCCATCGGGGCCAGGCGCGGAATCCCGTAATTTGGTTAAAACCAGGTTTAGTTCCTCGGGAGAAAAGTCAGAATCCAGAAAACCGTTATAATTAGGCTGTGATGATACTATAGAATTATTTAATATGGATACAGACTGAACTCTAGTTGGCACAGAATCGAAATTAGGAGCAGTAGGAGGTGCCAGATTATTTAGAAATTGATCCAAACATGGTTTCATTGGGGGACCGAAAACATTCTCAGGTTGAGGGGAACGCCCAGATCTAAATCGTCTAATATTTCTCCACACTATAGTGGATGGAGTAGCGGGAGAAAGATTAGAACAGAAGTTTTGCCAACTTTTTCTTTTCTTTTTTTTAAATAATCTTTTGGTAGCAGCTTCCACATTGCGCACTTGCAAAAAATTTTCTAAATTAATATTTTGATTGAAATATTTTTCACATTCTTTTTTAAAATTTACTGCATGGGAACATTCACAATCCCACCAGGGTGGATTTGGTATTTTTTTGGTAGAAAGTTTTTTTTTTCCAAAAGTTACATCGGCTGCGGCCCTGATGCTGTCATTAAAGTTGGAGCAACACTGGATTACATTGTTGACATTGGGCTGCGGAAGTTGTTGAACTCTGTGTTCTAGAGATTGAGCGTAACTTTCCCATTTAGTATTATTTATGTAATATGGCAGTAGTGGTGGCAGAGATGGGATAGAAATGTTTTGTGTTGGGAATGATAACAGTATTGGGTAGTGGTCTGATCCGAAAGTATAATTCAGAACGTTCCAAGAAAGTAGACTTGCCAATGAAGCCGAGCATGCTGAGAGGTCAACAAAACTCGGATTATTACTGGGATTAGGTCGACGTGTAGGAGCACCATTATTGAGGATGCAGAGATTCAGGTCTTCGAAGATCTCTAAAAGCCTTAAACTAAATCTATCGTTAGTTGCACCCCATAGTTGGTTATGTGAATTAAAATCGCCGAGTAAAACCAGTGGTGGCTTTAAATCTTTAAGGTTATTATGAAGGGAAGAAGTCAGAGAGTTATCTCTTCTAGGTATGTAGATAGAGATATATGTTATGTTATTTATTTCTACAGCTACAAAATTATAATTGTTATTGGTGGTATTTCTGAAGATGGTTTTTTTAAATGGAATGTTGTTTCGAATAAAGATTGCTGATCCACCCCAACCATCAGGTCTATCATCCCTGATGCATACATATCCTGGAATCTTATAAACGGATCCAGGTTTGAGCCATGTTTCAGAAACGGCTGCAAGGAAAGGATTATATTTATTAAGCATATATATGAATTGTGGTTTATTTTGAACTATGCTTCTGCTATTCCACTGAATTATGTTGTCCATTACTTTTTATAAAATTGAAAACTGAAGATGAAAAGTCCTGAATGTATTTAGCAGCAACGTGGTCTGGTAATTTGCAATTTATCAAAATTTTACTCAGTGAAGAGATTAACTCTTGTAATTCCTCAGATGGATTGTCTTGGTTTGTGGAAGGTTCCTCATTTTTATTGGTGATAGCACATCCATTGGGTGAGTTTGGTTGAAATTGAAAAGTTTTCAAAAGTTCTCTGTGTGATTTGAGGTAGTCTACTGAGGGACGGAGGCGAACAGGAGGTTTAACAAACACAGTTTTTTTGTAGGATTTACTGAATGTAGGTAATGAGTTCAGCGTAGGGTCATTAATATTTTTATTTGTTTCTTTCATAGGTGGATGGGAGGACAGTAGGACTTCTGCATAAGATTTCTTTACCTCGGGGAAGTGCTTAGCAGCTTCCTGGTATGAGATGAAGTGATTAGCCATATAGTGCTTTATGTTAGATTGCCTGACATATTCAGGGCATGACTTATTAGTCGCAGAGTGGTGACCCAGACAGGATAGACAGGAGAATTCATTGCGATCCACCTGACATGAGTCTCCGGCATGACTCCCACCACACTTGTAACAACGGGGCTTTGAACGACATTTAGATTTTGTGTGACCGAATCTGCAGCAATTAAAACATTGAACTGTGGGAAAAATGTATTTTTCAATCTCCAGAATAGTGTAGCAGCAATAGACTTGTTTTGGCATAACCTGACCATCAAAGGTTATCACTACTGATTGAGTAGGAACCCAGCTAGACCCTTCAGGGCTGGTCATTCTGCGATTAAGGCGTCTGGTTTTAATTATTTTGCCAATTCCTACAGGTAAGTTAATATTGGAAGTAATATCCTCATGGGTCCAGTCAATTGGGATCCCACGGGCTAATCCCATTCTTGTGATATTATATGTTGGAATATAAATTTTATAGGTTTGTTTTATTAAATCATTAATCAAAAAGGAATTAGCATCATTTGGTGACTTAAATGAAACCAATAATCGATTACGACCTATTTTTTTAATGCCATTTTCTAGTACATTAATTATGTTATTTTTTTTCAGTGTAGCGCCGAATTTGAGTGGATGTATAATAGACCCATCGTTGGGGGAACTTTCGATTAGTTCCACACAGACAACAAAGGGGCCACAATCTTCCGCAGAGTATATTGAGCGTTGAGTCATTTCTACGGTATTTGTATTGGTAGATATATTAGGACTAGTGGTACTCATTGTAGTCAGTTCCGGAATGGATGGGGTCTTTTGGGTAGGATTGTGTGGGATGTCATGGGAGATTTTGGGTCTCTTTGGAGCCTTTCTGGGTTCTGTCTTGGATTGTTTGGGAATGGATTCTTTGGGTTTAATTTGAGTGTCATGTATTTCTACATCACAGGTTGCTACCGTTTCAAAGGCAGCTACAGTTGGAGAAGGTTCAGAAGTAGGTGTATCTTGGATCATATTATAGGCATTCAACTCATCCTCAATCATTTTATTAAATTTTTGTGTGTAGTAATCCGGAGGAGGGTCAGGGTCAGGGCCATAATCCACTTCTTCCAGTTCCATTATGGTGGATAGGAAGGGAACATCAAATTAATAACTAAACACTTAACTAACTAATGAAAAACTAACCTACAACATACACATACACATAGAAAACGACAAAACACAAGTTCCCAACACCAAATATATAAATTAAAAGAAATACTTGGAAATCAGAAACACTAATGATGAAAATGAACAAGAATTAATTGATATTACAATAGAAAATTGGAAATAAAGTAAGAACGCATGCAGTCCGCACGAAATGACAGATGGCAATCGATTTATCAACTTTTAAATTTCTAACGCCACTTCCCAACACTAAAATGATCGTACTTCTTCTTCTTCTTCTTTTCCCCTGGACCTCGTCCACCAAGACTGGGGACGATTCGCCAATGTCAAGTGAGACAAATACACGGACTCAAAGATACTAAGCCAGAATATTGTTCGGTTTCCAGTCTCAGCAGTAATAGAATATATACTGTTTATAGTGTTATTAAATACAATGAAGCTTAATAGTACATATTGTAAATGAATAAAACGAGATAGAAACTACATTGAATAAAATGAGTAGATAAAATATGATATTTGAAAGTGAAAAAAACGAGAACTATAAGGTAAAAAAACACAAAAATAATGAAAATAAATTAGAGTTTAATATTATTGTTTTCTATAAATTTCGTAAGTTTATATATAAACGGGGTGTTGCACAGAGCTAGGAGACTTGCCATATTGACGGGTTTTGGGGTATCTTCAGGGAGTTGGTCGTAAAATGATCGATTCATTCTGGGACAATTGAAAAATATGTGATCTGTAGACCCTTCCTCCAGACCACATTCACAAATTGAGTTATCCCTAACCCTAATCTTAGCTAGAAACACCGGGGAAGAAATGTGACCCAAACGCATACGGATTACAGTCGATATGACTCTTTTCTTAATATCTTTCCATTTAAAGAACCAAGGGCGAGTTTGCAGGTCAGGTTGTATATTTCCATACGCTCTTCCTTTGGTCAATTTTGATGCTTGCCAGGCCTTATCCCAGTCATGGTATAAGGTGGGCTTAGAAAGGGTACATAAATCATCGGGGTAAATAAAACTATGGTTAATTCCCATTACGATGGCCTCCTTAGCAAACCTATCCGCTGATTCGTTACCCGAGATTCCACAGTGGCCTGGGATCCATGCCAGAACCACGTGGATGTTTTTTTGGTGACATTCATATAGAAGTAATTTGGATTTCAGATTTAGCATGGAAACCTTTTTAGACTGTGCACATATGTTTGAAATCTCCAAAAGGCAACTAAGTGAATCAGAGAATATTACCGTGTTGGGGCCGAAAATGATCGTATCACTCAACTGTCAAAAAACAAAGATGACAAATTCTGTCAAAAACGATAACTTTTAAAAGTGGCCGAATTTGTTGATTTTCTAAGAAAACCCAGCAAATAACACAGAAGATCCACGAAATTAATAATATAGAACTAAAACCACCAGACTATAGTTAATTTCACATGGAAATTTTCACATAGAACCGTCAAAATGAAGTATTCCACATCACCCACTCCTTCTCTTCACAATTACCCGAGGAGTACGTCTCCACTACCAGCACCGGCTAATTACCAGCCTACAACGGCCAGTGCTTCGGTCAAACGGTACAAATACTTGCGAAGACTCTTCAAATTCAATCAGATGGACTTCGAATTCGCTGCCTGGCAAATGGTGTATTTGTTCATTGCGCCGCAGAAAGTATTCAGGAACTTTAATTATAGAAAACGTGAGTAATTTGTAAATAAAAACTTCTACTTCTTGGCTTTATATAAGGAGAAATAAAACTTTAAAAATAAAAATTATGATTGGTGTTTAGTGGTTGGTGAAGAAGTAATTTCGCGATGTTGTAGGTAGTCTTTGGATCTGCTGAACTGATTACTAAAATTAGTTTACTAATAAATCTATGTTACTTATGAGGGTCACAGGTAACATAAATCCGCGGGTCAAGTAGTTGTTTGAAAAACTTGTAATCTTCAATTGGACTGTTATACCAAAAATGACAGTGTTAGAAAAAACTACATTTGCAATAAATGATTGCTGACATATTTTCAACTTTTTCAGTTCACAAATTTAGTATTCAAACAATCAGTGTCTTAGATAACACAACAACAAGTTTCTTATCTTTTCACTATTAAAATAAACATGAATCACATTATATCTGCCTAATACATTATGATAGAATTAAACTTACCTATAAATTTTTCTACTCACCATTATTACTTAAAAAAAGCAAAATTATATTAAAATCTTTTTTCCTACACATCTGCAGGGTTATACACAATTGTTAATCAATTCAGATTTACAAAATTCCCTTCATTTGTTTTGTTCAATACATTCCCAATGTAAATGTGTGAAAATTATATCAAAATTGTAAACGTCACTTGGTGCCAATGGAAGACCAGTGTCGTGGTACCGTTTTTCGGTGCTGTCGACATTGCTGAGTCGGTAACCGTTTTCAAACTATGTTTGTTACTTAGATTTAGTTTAGTGTAAGTATTCTGTTATAGTTTGAAATAAATATTTATTCTATTATAAATATTTCAAGTTTAATTTGAATGTTTTTAAATCTGTGTTCATTCCACAATTGTGAATAGCTCGACTGATCTATTGTATGAAAATGTTTTAATATAAAAATAATATGAAAAGTATGTTTACAGACACAAAATCACAGTTTGCAAGAGATGATCCAGCATTCCTTGTTTTACTCAGCATTTGGCTATTCTGTAAGTATACATTTCTATACTACACATCACAACATTTAAGATTTTCATGTTTAAGAAAAGTCATGTATAGGTAGGTGATAGATAGCAGTCTCTCATTGTCCTGGCATTGCAGAGGTGCATGAGTGATGGTAACCACTTAACATCAAGTGGGCCATTAGCTATTTTATCAAACTTGCATAATAGAAGAATTGCAATTTTATTTCCTGACTTTTCACATAATAGGTAGTGTTACGGTAACTACTTATTTATTTGTAGGTAGTGGCCCCGCAGTGTCCGCTGTCATTGCAGAGGTCCATGAGCAACCGCTTACGATCTGGTGGCCCGTTAGCTCGACTGCCTACAAGGCAATAAAAATAAATAAAAAAAAGGTGGTCCATTGGCCTGTTTTCCATGAATAACAAAGTAAAAATCTACATTTTAAAAAGAACATTTTGTTTGCTTTTGGGGCATTCCATTGTAACTGGTGGGACATTTGTCTCCAGAATTTGACTAACTGTGAATGATAATTATGTACTCAGAAGTGATACGATGATATAATTTATTTTATAACGTAGATAGATAGTTAATGATCACGTTCCCATAAAAATAAAACCCAAATAATTTGAAACTTCTTTGTAATTATCATTTGAATGCATGTGACTGGTGGGACACTGAAAAATCCCTCTCTGCTGTCTCTATGCATTTAGGAATGAATTTCAGCCCAACTACTTAATTTTCAAGTTAGCTTTCTCTGTGGAATAAAATATATTAAATACACTATCGTGCTTATGAATAAGTAGACTGATGACCTTTACTGGAATGAAAATATATGTGTTCAGATTTGTGACTGGTGGGACAGCTCTTTGTGACTGGTGGGACAAGTCAAAATTATGTGGAAAATAGTCGTTGTATAAATTCAGTTTTATTATTATTCTGAACGTTAACAATGTTTTTATTTATAAATTCAGTCATCAGCATTACAAGACAGTAGTCTAAAACAAGGAAAAAAGAAAAATAACTTAAAAAATGTTAATGATATTTTTAAATTCGTAAAATATTCTGTCACCCATCAGCCTTATTTCAGGATCAGGTAGGATTTCCGCTATTTGGTCCATTTTAATATAAGAAACATCCGTTTCATTTATGGTGAACAGCTTTGGTTCGTCACCTGAAATGGCTTTTAGGAACATGACCTTGATGCCTTCGTCTTCGTCTTTATCATTTTGACACACTGCTACATATCTGTACTCCTTGACATGCCCTCTTCTTCCCCTTGCCTCCAGTTTGACTACGACGTAAGTACCGTTCTTGATGTCTTTTGTACCAGAGGATTTATGCAAACATGAAGTGTCTGAATCGAGTTTTGGTTCTGGGTATGTACTTTGCCCAACTATTTCTTCTGGGTCAACATCCACTTCATGTTCACTGTCACTCGAAAAAACATCTGAATAGTCTAATCGTCCGTCTTGCGTCATCAAAAACTTTTTTGATTGAGGAGACAAACACCCAGTTCACATCACCGCAAAGGCATGCATTCATGTAAAGCTCATAGAGAAGATAAGCAAAAAATCACCTAGTTAATATTAATTTTAATTAAGGAGAAGCACAAAACCATTCCGTTTAAGGTCTGCAGAAAAAAAACACAAGTTCAATAAGAAATCTGCATGCTAACTTTCGTTACATATTAATCGTTAGCCAGGTTAAAGTAAGTCCCACCAGTCACTGTGACTGGTGGGACTTACTTTAAAACTGTAAGGAAAGCATACAATTTACTTTTTAACCATTAAAATATGCTTTAATAGTACACCACGTCTTTATTGTTACTTCTGGAAAAAACGGAACATGGAAAGTCATATTTGAATTTAGGAAAACAACTTATATCTTTTTTTGCGTGACTGGTGGGACAGGCGAAATGACTTTGTTCAAAGGAAGAATACACAAAAAGTAACATACCTTTACACAATATTTTGATGTAGCAATTGAGTTTATCCTATGTTTTCACTAAATTACAAGCGTCGAGTTCTTATAACCGCCACAATAGCCGAAAACAGTTTCGCCAACCTAATACAAATTTGACCCCAAAGCAATTATGGAGGGAAGTGAAAGTTTCCATAAAGAAAAGTGACATTATTTTCTTTTTTTTATAAATTTCTGTACAGGTTCATGAAATATAGTTATTTGGCTATAGGATATTAATGAAATAAGTATAATTAATTGAATTTTAAAATTTATGTAGTTTTCCTGTTTTCGATGGAATGCCCCTTTTATCCTTTCCATATTTGATAGTACAATTTTAACCATAACCCTTCTGTAATAAAATAAACTAATAAATTTCATTGCTCAATATTTTTTTCATTTCAGTGTCATCAATATGCTTTGGTCTTGCATTAGACCTGACAGTTGGTAAAGTGGCATTATTCATGCTATTTGTGGTTTTTGTTGACTTCATTGGTGCGGGAATACTAGTCTCCACGCTATTGTGGTGAGGTTTATTTTAAATATTAAAAAGATACTTTATCTTTATTATGCAGTATATTAACCACTCAAGTGGGATCGGCAACAAAATTGGTTTGTTTACTTTTCCCAAGTCTGTGGCAGGAGCCAAAATTGAGCACAATTCAAAAACTTGTTTTGTTTACATTTTTTAATCGTCTCATATCTTACGGAGATAATGTATTTTCGCTGAATATGCAATACAGCGTCATTTAATAATAAAGATTTACAAAAATATAAGGTTTAATTAAAATCGAAAATAAAATTTATTGGAAAAAAATGTCTTTAAAATGAGACTCAAACACGGTATTGATTCCGAACAAAGTCCCCAGTTTCGCCATCTAGCGAAAAGTGACGTTCCCAGTTGAGTGGTTAAACAAAATTTTGGAATAATGGTAATAGAATATATTTTAGATTAGAGATTAAAAGATATCTTATAAAAAATATTTCCTTTCGTAACGCGCGATAAGGAACATGTTTCAAAAGATTTTGATCACAGCGCCTTCTAGCGATAATCATCTAAAACAAAAAAAGTGTCGTGATAACTTTTCGTAAAATTTTTTGCCGTCTAGCCCCCTTTCGATAACGCGCCAATGAACAAGGGGAAGCAGATAAAAATAGTTATATAGAGTCTACGCCACTAGTCGGATCCTTTTTAATCAACTAAAGAAACACAAAAAGTTTATGGAACATCCAAATTGAGTATCATTAGAACATAATATTTTTTTTTCTTAATTTCCAGGTACCTAAGTAATAATTACTTGCGTCGTGACCCTGAAGGTCCGGATGTGGAATGGGGCTACGCGTTCGATGTTCACATCAATGCATTCTTCCCGCCGCTCTCTCTGTTGCACTGTTTTCAAATAGTGCTCTTCAATAGTAAGTTACATTTTACAAAACTTGTGATTAGTAGAAGTATGTTTCTTTAAACACTCGCGGTTATCTACATCACTACAATTACTAAACGGATTCTTAGGGGGCGTCCGTTAATAACGTGAGGTTTTTTAAATTTTCTGCCCCTCTCACCCCTGGTGAGATGTCATGAGATTTTATTCAACCCACTCCAATTTTCAAAATGTGAGTTTCTTACGTAAACGCGTTGGATTGATATTGTGAAAGAAAAAAACAAATTTTCTTCGTGTTTTTATTAACGACTATTTTTAAGTGTAATAAATGGACCAAAATAGTTTTTTTTTGTTGAGTTAAACCGTACTAAAACCTCTAACTGCTCACACAGCGTTCGAACCCCAGCTTAGACCAGAACTCGGCACGGGGTTACACGAGACGGCTCGACGCGTTACGCACTACAGCACTCTTTCCCGTCGCGCCATCCCCGATGAGAGCTTGTATTGATTTTAAATTATATTTTCAGGTTTATTATCTCAAGCTGGGTTCTTATCGTGTTTAGTGTCAAACACGTTTTGGTTGGCGTCAATCATATATTACATGTACATTTCATTCTTAGGATATAGCAGTAAGTATGATTTGATTATTTTGTTACCTAAACATGTCACAACTCTGCATTTAAGGGTATTTTAATATTGAATACTGCAATAATAAAGTTAATTCCCGTTCAGGTGCCTTAGTTCTAGGTCAACCTCTATAGCTGTCCCCAAGAAATGGACTATCCGACACTGAGATATTTTTGCTATCGGACCGGCTGTTCCTTAGATACCGCTTATCTTCAACAAACTTAAGCCTTATACAGGGTGATTTCTTAGTGAGGGTACATATTGAAGGTCATAGTAGCTGATGGTTATATACGACCAGTAAAAATATTATTACAAAAGAATATGGCTTAATGCCTTGGTAATCGCAACTTGAAAATATCTAAAATTCTTGCAAAATTATGGTTTTTCGACAGCTGATGGGTGTGGCGGAGGTGTGGGGTGCGCGAGATCACTAGAGGTCGTTAGTCAACAAACACTCTTTTAGCCGAAATTGTTTATGTTTAAGGTAGTTTGGTTAAATTTAGATTTAAAAAAAAAAATTGTAATTTTACCTATTTTTGGTAATATTCCGTTTTAGAACAGAGTACTCATCATCCTCCTGCAATATGTACCCTCTCTAAAAAATCACCCTGTATATTAAAGTATAGATTTTTAAAGTTTATTGTTTCTCCACAGATCTACCATTCCTTCAAAACACGAGGGTATTTCTACTGCCCCTACCAGTACTATTCATAGCGTACCTAGGCACGCTAATCGCGGGCTGGAACTTAAGTGAATTATTGATGTACTTTTATAGATATAGAGTGTTATAATAAACTATTAAGGAATTTGTGTAATCGTTATTTTATGCGTTGTCAATCAAAAAATCTTATTATTAACCATGCTGAGTAGTTTTGATCAAAGTATTTCATAACGGTACTAAATGATTGATTATAAAATGTAAAAAAGTGATAGGATTTACAATTTTTTAAAGATTAATTAAATAATATATGTAAATAAAGTGTTTTCATTGATTTCATTACAAATATATCCAAGATACTAAGGCTTGATCCATTAAAAAAACCATGGTAGTATAAATATTTGAGATTTATTTAATGAAAAATATTAAAAGTATTTTTTGTACAGAATTTATGATTTATATTATTTGATTGTAATGTACTATTTACAATGAGCTTTTTTCATATTAAGATATCTCCACAACTTCAATCAAGTATAGCAAGACACACGTGTTTTTAATTTCGTTGTTTTTTTAGTGCGATTTTTACGCTGTTATTGTATATCCAGTTATATTTGATCGAAGTTCTAATATAACAAACTAATCATCATCATCATCAAGAACAATAACTTCATCTGTCGTGATAGGCTTAGGCCGTTCATTTCCACCAAAAGACAGAGACTTCTTAAACTCGGGTTTCTTCGTCTGTTTCGATACAGATGTCTTCGTAATAGTTAGCGATGACGGCAACTTGCTGATCGAAGCACTGATGTCAGGAGTAGATTTCATAGGCACATGTTTCTGTCTCTCCGCCAACTTCTCTTGTAAAGTTTTACTTGGGCTGACTTGCTGATGTGACGAATGTTTAGCCAAAGCGCTTTGACTAGAAGTTTGTGACGTATGAGTGCCAAAGTTCGCCAAATTCGACAGCGATGCGGGTAGTTTTGTTATAGCGCTTGGTGTTATAGTAGATTTCCCAATAGCAGGAATCACAGGTGTTGATGTTGCTTTCGTTACCGGTATAGTAGGAGGAAACGACGTGCTACTAACAGGCTTCGATACAGAGCCACCGGTTGACCTCATCGAGGACGGCTTCGGACCTCGTTTCTTCTTTACAGGCGGTAGCAATGACGAAAAACTATTTTCTAAAAATTGTCGATAGAATTCCGCTTGAAAAGAATTCTGAAGAGAACTTTGCAACGTATTCTGTAGACTGTATCCGGCTAAGGCGCTCATGTTACTCAAATAAGACAACGATAGTGCAGCTGCGGTTTGCTGAGTCAGCCTTGGGTCGTTCAGCATCGGCAGGTAATTTTGGAAGGCAGCTGCTATCTCTTGTGTGGACATCTTCGGTAGCCCTGACCCTGACGTAGATGGAGGTGGAGCAGGTTTGGGGTCTATTTTTGGAGGATTGACTGTAACCGTTGGTACTGATTTTACAGGTTCCGCTGGCTTCGGGATTTGTTTCTTTGGAGCGGCACTCTTTTCTAAAGTAGCTATCGGTGGCTCATATTTTAATTTCTGTTTGATAACCTTCTGGCAATATTTTATACTAGTATCAACAAGATTCACATTTTCGTCACCAATAGGTTCTGTCGCAGTTAACTTATAACCATCTACGAGTAGATTGGTAAACTGTTTGTAATTGGGCTGTTTTTCTCTTTGCGCTCGTTGATACGCCTTGTAGATGTCCACCATTAAACTATTCAGAGCCTGGCGTTCAACTTCATTACTTTTCAGATCGGCTTGATGGCTAAATTTGATCAATTGGCCTTTGAGAGATTGAACGCAAAGGGAGAAAGCTTGTTGCGCTAACTCTTCTCTGTCAGAGTCACGTAAATACTTTTTATCTGGATCCGGTATCTTTTGTAAATGCAAACTCAAATCTAATAATGTTTTGTGATCGTCAATTTCCTTTAATACTTCCATCGTCAGTTGAACGGACCGGCTCATATGAAATGCAAAGCCTCCCGGTCTCTCGACTTCGGCCAAGGGTATCTTCCAAACATTATTAAAGAAGTTTGTCTGTTTCCTCTCACTAAACAAACCTCCTAATTTCTGGCCAGACCTTGACGTAAAATTCAACAACATTAAGTCTCTACATCGTTCAATGTCCAAACCTCTTTTGCAGTAGAAATGATAATGTGCTAGTCTATATAACGCTTTATAATTCTGAGGAAACCTACTGGCACAGTCTTCTAAAGCGTCCAGACAGGATGCTGTGATTTTATTAATTTCTTCGTCTGTCAAAGACTTGGGGCTATCACTTTCTGAGTCACTGCTGCTGTCTGAAGAAGAATCACTTGAGCTTGAATCTGAGGAAGAGGAAGACGTATCACTTGAACTCTCAACTTTTTTCTCAGTTTCTGTACATGATTTGTTTTGTTCTGTCACTTTCTCCTCTACTTTTTCTTCAGTTTTTCCCTTGTCAGTTTTCGTTTCTTCTATTTTTGTAGAGGACTCTTCAGTCTTGTCTTTTGTTGGTGTTAGTAATACTTTTGTTTTCGGAGAGGTAGACTCTGCCGGCGGTGCTGGTTGTTGCGAAGATATTCGTTCCGTGTCATAAGAAGCTGACCTCCGGACTTTTGCTGCGGCGGCTTCCAACTTGAGTCTCTTCACTTCGTGAGTGTCATCTTCCCCAGAATCACTGACCGATCTTTTAAGAATATTTGCAGCTTGTACTAATTCTTTTGGTTTCGGATCCGGTTCATTTTCTAAGGCGTTATCTTTTCTGGATTTTTTGGAGAACGGTCCTTTCTGCCACTCGGTTATGCAAGTTAAAAAAACTTTTCCAACTGACGCAGGTATTGGCTTTTTATCATGTTGTTCTATGAATTTAAGAATCGACGCGTGAATTCGGTAGTGGAACTCGAGTACTTGGATACACAAGTGACTTGGAGTGTTGTAGTTTATTTTAGAAGGGTAAGTTGCGTCTCCCTCCAGACTTTTTACGCCTTTTACGTAATAATCTAAGTACACTGATGGCGGTTCATTTCGCTTTTCAGCAACCTTACCCAGCATATAGTAATACAACCATAATTCTATATTTTCTTTGTCTCCGTCGCCATCTTTGCTGTTATTAAAGTCATTCAAGACAGTAGTGAAGCATTTTAGTGTCGTGTCTAGCATATCTTCTTTTTGTTTTTCCAAAGACTCGAAGTCCTCCATGCTCAAGGATTCACTAGCTTGCTTCAACACTCTAGAGCAAAACGAATGAACCGTGTACACAAAAATTCCATATTCAATCCATAAATTACAATGTGTTGGATCTAACTCCAAGGCTCTTTTGAAACAACGTATTATTGCCTTTGCAGGATTCAAAAACTCTCTTTCGTTATGCAAATTTTTACACGAGTTCAGTAATGTTTCTAAATTGACAGACTTAGCCAAAGCGATCTCCGCCCATGACTCCAGACGATCTTTGTTTAGTACAACATCCAGCATGTTATATTTTATTGCCATTTTACAATCATCTTTCTTAAAATAATAATCTCCGAGCAAAAAGTAAATGTCCCGCATTTTATATGGCAACATCGTTGTTGTTGGTCGAACTTTATCTTGTAAACCTTTAACGTACTTTTCAACTTCATGAACATGTTTTTGGGGATCACAATCGGGAGGTAGCAGCGCCAATATACGAAGAAACAGTGTCTCTGTATCCGATGTTATGCCAGACACTTTGCCCTCTAGACTGGGAAGAACTGGAGGTCTGAATATTTCATATAATTGCTGGGCCCTTTTCCAATCCAGTTCATATGAATTTGCTTTATGATCAATTAAAGTTTTTATTCTCGACTTCTTTCCCGGGTGAGCATACAGACAATAGACACATTGCTCCATGTATTGGCATATTTGCTCCAACGATTTGGCATAAAGTGGCGATCGTAGAAGAGGCACAACAGTATCTAAAATGAAATAAAGAAGTTTCCCGTCATTTTCGCAACACCAGTTTCTTGCACCTAAGTGTTCATGAGCAGTGAACAACAACATCAAAGGAGTGGGTACTTCATAATTGTCAGAGTTATCCTTGTCATATGGTCTACTTCTACCCATATCTTCTTCTCTCTGCAAAATGTAGTACATAACTATCCAAGGAACAACTGTATCAAAAGGCATTTCAGTTGTGTTGGTCTCCACTTGATGACCAATTATTCGAATAAGATCTTCTAATCCTTGACTCAGCTCTTCATTTGAAATAGCTTCCAGACAATTCAGGCCTTCAGTGGTGAGGATATGTTCCATGCAACACAGTATTTTGACAACAGCCTTTGTCCACTTATTGTATTCGCAAGACCCTGATGTATGTCGAAAATAATGTTTTAATGCTTCATGGAGACAGATTAATGACCATTTAAAACATTCATCTACTTTTTCCAGGGCCCAGTAAGAATCTAAAATCAGTGACAATTGGCCAGCCAAGTCAAATGACATCTCATCTTCCTGGATTCTATCTAAGGTCTTGCAATGCTCAAAAGAATCTGTAAGAATTGACAGAATCTCCTCATAACTTCCATTTTCATATAAATGCATGACACTTGTTAGTTTTTTGTTTCTTTCAAGAAATTCTATAGACTTTAACACTTCATTTTCATCAATAGTTGGTTTAAATGTGAAGTTTGGTAGAGACAGGCCAAAGGTATCATGATGGTCTCCCATAGCTTCAAATTCGTAAGATAGTTGATACAAACAATCTAAGGCTTGTTCCTCACATTTATTCAATGTATGAACATGGAACTTTATCCATAGACACCTGAGCATCAGCTCCAGACAAACAGTGCTTGGAAACAAATAGGGTTTGTAAATTAGAAACATTCCTATAGATTCAGCAACATTTAAGGCATGATTTTCTTTGACATCATCCTCAGAAATAAGCTTTTTATTAACAGAAAATTCTTCCACAAGAATATTAACTGCAGTATAGTGTAATATTTCATCAACTTGATCATCAGTGCAAGCAGGTATGTCAATATGAGAACTATAACACTTGTTGGCTTCTATAAAAATGTCTGGTAGGTCATCAAGCCACTTTAATTTCCATTTATCAGAAAGAATTTTCAAGAAATCTTTCAACAAATCAATGATATCATGCATTTCTTCTGTGTACTTTTTAATGAAATCATTCACATCCTTGTTTTCGTTGTCTGAACCAAAATACTCAACTTCTTTGGATTCTTCAGGGTCTTTTTCCTCAAACAGTTTCCCTATTTCTGCTGTGCCTTCCGGAGAGCTCTCCCTGGGCTGATTGTCTTTTTTCTGTATGATTTCTGGTGTTAGATGCAATGGTATCATTTTCCGTAGAATATCATAGATGTTTTCATCTGCATCTTTGTTTGTTGTTTTTTTTCTTCCCGATCTTCTCTTGTTACACCATTCCCACTGCTGGAGAAAGCTGAGTGAGCTGCCCCTTCTTCTGACAGGTTGTTTCTTTTGTGATTTAGTTTCTGACTGATTTTCTGTGGCTTGTGTATCAGTCTTAGGTTCCGGTGGTGCCATTTCTACATCACTTTCGACCTTCTCTGTGTCTGTTGTTGGTTTGTCTTTGTCGGAGAGATCATTATTTTCGCTTTCTGATACATTCTCAGCTGGTTTGTCTGTTTCAATATTTATATCTTCTTGTTTAGTTTCTGGTTCTATAGTTTCTTTGGGTTCCTCACAAACTTCCATTGGTTCATCTTTATCTCTTTTTTCATAACTTAGTTTTATAGGGCACACATAACTATATGCATTCTTGCTAATATATTTATGCATATTGACAAGAGATTCTCCTACTGCTGTCCATGTTAAACTTGATATAGGTTTGTCAAGTTTCAATACTGGTATGACATATTTGAATTTTTCAGCATTTTGCTGTTCTAGAAAACTTTCATGGATATCTTCAGCTTCTTTTAATAATATTTCAGCTTTTTTCTCATCAATCTCCTCGTCATTTTCACTCCATTTATAAAATGGATTGAGATACTCCATGAAACGTCTAATGTATGGATATTTTGTATAAATATGTCTTCTGTATACGAGGCCTCGTAGATAACCAGGGTCCAGCTGTAAAGCCTCGTAAATGACAGAGATACAATCCTCCTTGAAATCCAAACCGAGTAGTAATATAACTATTTTGTCAAGACACGGCCAGTACCGAGGATTCCTATCCACTCCTCTTTGGAATGCGTTCAGTGCCATTTCATACCGTTTTCCCTTCATACAGAGCTGCCCTAGCTTATTCCAGAGAGTAACATCAGTGTCATCAAGTTCTGAAGCAGCACTATAGGCATCTATCGCGGCATCGATCTCACCAGAACTCCCCAACATTGACGCCAAATTTTTATAGCAGACATATTTCAAATTAAATAATGGACTGGTTATTTTCTCACCTGCAGCCGGTTTTTTGATGTCGTATAAGACTTCTGTGTTGAGAAGATCTTTTAGAAGTTGAGTTGCATCGCGAATGTTGCCTTTTCTTTGGAGTTCGAGAGCCTTTGAATACTGTTGTAAAGCGATCTGTTCTAAAGCCTCTTTAGTTACTTCCTCTTCGGAACCACTCTCTTCTTCAGATTCGTCGTTCAAAGCGTTTATTTTAATCATTTTGTTTGTAAACTTTGGTTCGCCGGATTTATGAAGGCAAATAGAGTTAGTACATAAAGACTGATGTTGGTAGACACTGAGGCGGACTTAAATTATAGTGAAGAGTAATTGAGTAATATATTATTTACTTCAATATTTTTTATTTTTTGTATTCATTTTGTTATTTTGAGCGTGTTCGTGCATTTTTGCTGTAATTTGGCCCGAATGGTAGGGTTGTCATTTTTTTGTAATAATTTCCTATAAATGAACTACAAAAACTTTAATTTAAAACATCACCTTTAATTTGCTATTTTGTCTTAAAAATGTTTTTTATGACCCAACCCTTGAAGCGATGCTAACACAGCAGATCGACCCCATATGAAAATCAAAACACTTTAAATGAAAAACAAGATAACTTAAAATTTCACCCTGTTACAAATCTTTCTTTTTATCGTTAAAAATCTTGAAAAACTGAGAAATTATCTACATATGGCAACACTGGTGATATTTTTTTAATGACACATAGGTCAAGACTGATGTATCATAAGCAGCTATGGAAACATTTCATTGAATAAAACTTTTGGTGCAATAATTTATTGCTATTTTCAAACCATTATCTAGTCTCTCACATATATATGTATGGTCTGTGATCTAGTCTACCTGAAATACTTTCCTCATCATTCGTTATTTTTAATTTCTTGATTTCAGCAATATCATTATTGGCTTTCTGATATCATTTCTGTTCAAAAATCATAATAGTTCTACTGTCAAAAATGACAAATTTAAGTTGCATGTAATTATAACCTCAAAATTTAGCAAAACCAAAACAATCTTCACATAAATTCAATATAAATAAATTAAATAAATACTAAGCAGTATCAATAATGTTTTCTCAAAACTCGTACCTCAAAAAGACCTTACCAATATTACTACAAACAGCCGGCGCACACAGAAAACCGAGATGGCTGCCCGTAGCTAAAAGCAAAATCTATCGCATTCCCAAACGGCCCACAATCTCAGAAGAAGAAAAACTAGAGCTTCTACGTCTCCACAACAACTACAGGACGCAGATGAGGGCTATCAGACGTTTCTACCATGAAGATATGATCAAAGAAAAGTCTACGAAAGACAGCGCCAGTTCTGAAATGTCCCAGCGTTTGGAAGCCGAAGAGTGGTCTCGGTGCTTCGAAGTGAATGAGAAATGGAACGCGGAGGTGGCCGCAGTACGTGAGGAGAGGAGGAAAGTGGAAATAGCTCGTTTAGAGGAATACACGCTGGCGAGAATGGAGACGAAAGACAAAGAACTACAACTGAAGATTGAAAAGGCTTCAGAGAAGATCCGGAAGCAAAAGGTAACTTAAGTTTAACAGATCAGCAAAAACTTTTAACCTACATAATGTTAAAAAATCACCAGCTGCCTGTCTGTATATAATTTTAAAACTGCAACACATTTATGATAGGATGCCTTTTTTTAATAGATTGATTCAAGAAGATTTATATGTCGTTTGTAATTTCAAATTGTGGTGTTCAAACTATTTTTGATTCTCATTTCAAAACTTATAATAGCATGTCTATCTGTCCATCCAACACCTATTTCAAGTCCTTAAGCAACAGAAATTAGAGTCAGAAAGACAACAATTGCATGTGTAATTTAAAATCAAGAATTTATTTCATGTCCACTTATTTAATTGACCCTCTACAATACCAAATATTTTTTTTTTATATTCTACATGAAAAATTTTAATAATGTTTCAGGAGTTGTCAAAAACTTTCATCACCCCCGAGAATCTTGATGAAGCTATCGAACATGCCCTTGCAAACCCTACGGACTACAACTATGCTATAGACCTCAAAGGCAACAAGTTTTTAGGACGAGACACGGCCATTGAGTACCCTAAGGAAGACAAAATAAAAGCTATGAATTAAATGTTAGGTTTGTATTATTGTAAATAGATGTTAATAAATTGTTGTTATAAAATGATATTGTAGTTTTATTATAATGGTATAATCAAAGCCTAAAACTTGTTATAATAATAAAAAACTTGACAGGTGTCATGGGACACCCCAATAGAACGAAGTTCCTTTCGATTAAAAGATATCTTATAAAAGATATCTTATAAATATTTACAAAAATAAAGAATGTCTTTTAAAAGATTTTGATCACAGCGCCATCTAGCGATAATCATCTAAAACAAAAAAGTGTGGTGACAACTTTTCGTAAGAATTTTTTCCGTCTAGCCCCCTTTCGTTAACGCGTGATAAGGAACTTCGTTCCAATTGGCTTTGTTTCACTTTCGGACAATCACATTATGATTTTTGAAAGACAGTAAATTAAAAGAATACATTTATTGAATTTTTTTTTTTTATGGCTTGATAGATAAACGAGCCTACGGCCCACCTGATGGTAAGCGGTCACCGTCGCTCATGAACCTCTGCAATGTTTGGAAATTTACTAAACTATTATAAGGTTCAACATTTTAATAAAAACTATTACTCAGTATTTTAACATTTATTATTGAAGATCAAAAACATCTATTTACAAATTTATATTACCAAAAGCTATTCCATACATAAAACTATTTAGCTATATACAAAAAAAGATTACACCATAAATCTTGAAATCGCACATAAAAGACCACTACTGGGTTCAGATCTTCTCAGTAGGATCACGTATAGTCCATCATGCAACCCTGGTAGTAGGGATTTCATATATCTTCGATGGGTTTTTAATTTCCTTCTCATATGCAGATTTCCTCATTGTTCTTTTACCGTTTGTGGCGACCAATTATAGCGCGCGAGATCCTGACTCGCGGTTACGACATTTGCAAGAATCTTCGCATATATACGACATCTGAAATCTACTACAGTGGGCTTCGGCCTGACCACCATACACTAGCTCGCCCGCAACGAGATCTCCCTTTGGCCATAAGTCCACTGTAGGTACCCACACTGTTTATATCCAGTAGTGTTGTGATAAATAGCACGAAAATCTTTATACAAACAAAATTTAGACGAGCCTACGGGCCGTCTTATCATAAGTTACCACCGCTCATGGACCTTTGCAATGTTAGGGGACACTGAAAGAAACCTTCCTCCTTGAATTCTATTCATTTACTCTTATTATTTCTACAAAGGTATATCCCTAAACATAGTTTCCCAATCCGGTATGACGTTTAGTTTATGTCGCAAAGCCCCTAGTGATGTGATCTTGGCTGAACGGGAGGTATCGTCAGTGGTCACGGATACCAGCTCTTGGTGGAATGCGGCTTTTGTACCCATTGATACCTGTAAGATAAAACGTAGTTAAATATATATTAGATAGTTTTAATAGTAAAATGGTCGTTCCCAATTAGCCACGTTCGACGCCTATGAAGGATCAAATTTCAAATTGCAACGCTAATTGATAAACACGACAAACAAGTGTTATTATTGTCAAAAATTTTACGCAATGAAAGGAACTAACATCTGTGTGCCGATTTCGAGTTTTTCTTCCCAACGTAAACTCTCATTTGTATGGAATTGAAACAGCGCCACCTGATGGTGTAGTTTCAATTCCAAACAAATTAGAGTTTACGTAAACGTAGCGGGCAGTGAAAGAAAACTCAGAATAGGCATAGGAAACCACACCATAACAACGAAGTGAAGCCAATTGAAAATATGGTGTTCGCGCGTATATTCACGAAGTGCTGATTACTCTTAGTTCTTTTAGCACACTAACTATAATACAACACACACATAAGTTCTATAAAACGTCACTTTATCGTTCATGACGTTAATTTCTAAAAGATTACTATGTTTACCTCAAATACAGTTTCACCTAAAGCCAGCGTGACCCTTCCAGATCTGTGCAGCTGTAGTTTACCGATCTTTCCTTCCTCGAGATCTTTCAAACGACATTTATTATCCTCCTGGAAAAGCAATAATGCGATAAAAATTGGGTACGCTCTTCACGACACATATATATTTTTGCTTTAGCAGACGAGTCGTTGGACCATTTGTAGTTAAGGGGCTCCCGGTCGCTGATAGACGCCTTATTAGGGACACTACGCGACAACCTTGCTCTGCCTTTTAAAATTCAGTTGTCTCTCGATTTACGAGAAAAAACTCAGAATTCACATTTCCTACTCCTATGATTTTCTGTTTAAACTGACAGGTTTCTGAGCTCTACTATTCAGATTTATTACGGTGGTTGCTGTCATACCACATACATAATAATATGTTACAGTGGTGGGAGTGAGAGGTTGGCAGATACTGGCATGCAGAATTTATTTTTGCGATGAGCAATAATTTTACCGCGTTTAATAGCTCATCGCTAAAAGCTATCATCAATTATATTATTCGGGTTCCCACGCTTTTTAAGCTACCGATCAAACAGCCATTTTAAAACATTGATCGTACTAGTCCTTCTTACCTCCTGTTTTTCTTCAGTATCGCTGCCAGGGGTGCTGGTGGCCCCACTTGAAGTTCCAGGTTCGTTTTGTTTCTTCCGTCGAGGAACATCGTCTTCGATACGACCTCCTCTGCCAGGCAAACTGTCCGGAAGCTGAAATAAATGAATTGGAATTTAAAACATTTAACAATGGTAATATTTTCGGATGAACAATGAAAGGATTTGTGAAAAAAAAGTGGTGGATGAGTTCCTTTCGAGTTGGTTTGAACTAGTGGTAGATTCATTGTGACTTGCAAATTATGTCATTTTACATTTCATTTGACTTATATTCGTGTCTCTCTACTATTCTTAAAATTGTATTTCATTATCACTTCTGTAATATGCCGTATGGTCTAAAAACCGCACCTTCATAGTTAATAGACAGTTGAAAATGATCCATTGCTATAGAAATCTTTAAATTACAAAATTTAGATTTTAATTAAAATTTACAGAAACAGCTTTTTTGTAACGATAAAAATCATTAATTATACCTGCAGCAACATTAATGTTGGTTTGTCATTCTTCAGTAGATTTACTAAATCTGTGTCTTCAAATACTTCTTTGACGTCCGGTTTTGATTCTTGTGTCATTACTAAAAGAAATACATGAATAAAAAATATATTAAAAAATACCAAATTTCATTTATAAGATACTTTGCTTCCGTCTGGATAAAGTTTATTTTATTTGTTAATCTAGTTTGTATGTAGTAATCCACATTTCAGTTTCAATTTCATGCTGTTAAATATTCGCCAGTCTAAGCCTTAACAACGAAATCTACTTAAAACAGAGAAATATAATGTAATAACAGATTATGATTTATTTCAATACTCGCATTTATATACGCAATTACGAGTCCGAGTTCCAATCCGACAAACGAACGAAAAGGAGGGTAGAAAAATTTGTCTGCTCTGTAATCTACCCGCATTACTCAGTCTTCCCGTGATCATTGCGCTTTACAGTAACGATATATCGGGATCGCTCATTTAATAATTGGTAAGTACCCGTTTAATAACTGTGTAAGTGCTAACATACTGTACTCACCATCGCAGTCAGTTTCATCTTGTGGTTCAGTCTTAACAATAATCTCTTCTTTGACCTTAATTTTAGGTTTCATTTGTGTTTTCGCCCAACCTGATAAAAATACAGGATTTTAGACTAGTTTGGAAAATTTTCCAGACATTCGATTAACTAATATTAAAATAGGAAGGAGGCGTCCATAAATTACATGAGGTGTTTTTTGGAACGAAGTTCCTTATCGCGCGTTATCGAAAGGGGGCTAGGCGGAAATTCTTATGAAAAAGTTGTCACGACACTTTTTTTTGTTTTAGATGATTATCACTAGATGGCGCTGTAGTTAAAATCTTTTAAAACAATTCCTTATTTTGTTTTATATGATTAATGCTAGATGGCGCTGTGATCAAAATATTTCATAAAAAAATAAAATTTTATTACAATTCCCTCACTAATTAATCGAAAGGAACTTCGTTCCATCCAGGTGTTCCTTGAAACCTCTCAAGTTATTTTTTTATTTTTTTTGTGTGACCACTAACAATTAAATAGGCCACGAGCAGAAGTCGTTTATGATCAGGTGGCGCTTTTACTGATCTGCCTATAGGTATAATTTATCTAAGTACTTACTTCCATCGTCCATGGGCAATTTAATTGGAGCATCTCTGTCCAAAACATCTTTAAAATCAATCACTTCAAGATCATCAGTATCGCCTTTCAGAATAGAATTTATCTTGGCTTCTTCTAATTCTTTATCAATCTAGAAAAAGGGGTTTTATTATGACTACATACATACAATCCATAAAATACATTCCAACACTGAAAGATTTTTTTTAAATCAGGCCAGTACCTAAGGTTATTATGTTAAAACACTTAAAACAAACAAACTCTACAGCTTTATATTATTAGTAAAGCTGTGTGATTGTCTGTAGGGATTGGTAGAAAATAAATAATTACAAATTAAACTTGAGAGTAATTGCGAAAAATTCAATTTTGTTTTTCGTCGAAACGAAACGGTAAGCGCAACGTTGGTAGACCCCCCACAAGATGGACCGATGATCTGGTCAAGATCGCGGGGATCACTGGATGCAGATGGCGCAGGACCGGTCGATGTCGATTCAATAATGTGCTTACCTTAACAAAATCCTTGACTCTGATAGTAGGTTTCTTCATAGTGTTTGCAGATTTGTCACTATCTCGTAAATAGTAGCGACTCGAAGTATTTCGCTCTGATGCTCCCATACCTTCAATCATAATATTCATCATCATGAACTGAAGATAGGCCTCCCTCATATCTAACCTAACCTCACCATTATGATATTGTGGCTTTACATAGTTTTACAAAAATCCATGCTAAATCCTTCAATAATTTTAATTTTCTACTTTTTGTACATGTACAGTCCAGTGGCGTGCAGTCAACTGAAGCACATAAGCACTGCATACCCTAACGTTGCAAAAATAATTAATTGAAAATAATGACTTGAAAATAATTACTCATAAGATTTACAATAATTCAAAAATATAATAATCCAAAAAACAACTATAAAAATTGGTTAAATGCAGTATATACATTACCTATTTACTAAAACAAATCCTAAATATTTACTGTAAGGCACTTTGTTAAACCCCTCTTCTGAGGAGACCTGAGCCTAACAGTGGGCAGTAATGGGTTGGTACAGTACAGTACAGTACTTTGTTAAAATTAAGTTCAATCTATTTTTCTGCATATCCAGACTAAAATATACAGCACTGATGTACACACAATATGATAGGACTACCACTAATTAAAATTTGTGGAAAAGAACAGTATTCACTGTGATTTAAGGGATATTTGCAAATGTTTTTTGTTTGGGACTTTTTACGCCTTTTCTCTAAATTTGTGATTTTTGTTTAGGAATGGTTTGATGTGTGGTATAGTTTTAGACCACTAATGACTA
The DNA here is from genome assembly GCA_030269945.2 of Trilocha varians. Classification (NCBI taxonomy): domain Eukaryota; kingdom Metazoa; phylum Arthropoda; class Insecta; order Lepidoptera; family Bombycidae; genus Trilocha; species Trilocha varians. The sequence continues at coordinate 9,245,836 of AP028277.1, read as the reverse complement.
AATTAAAAACAAATTATGTTTGACAGATTTCAAGATCACATATGGTATTACAATATTAACCTTCTGAGAACACTCCAGCTGATTTAATGAGAGACGGTCCATTTCTGTGATTCTTGTTGAAGTTCTTGTTTCTGTGTTCTCTGTTTCTTTCTTCATGTTTTGATTCTTTGGAACTTGTTGTTGCTTGACTGGAAAATAATTCAAATTAATTTTATTTATTTTATACATTATTTTTTTAGTAAGAGCCATAAGATTTTTAAACAAGTAATATACTCAACAATTACCACTTGAAATAGGAGAATTAATAAGGATTAAAGTAAAAGCAATGAAACAAAGTGATCATGGACAAACAAAACTTTTGTTTCCGATTTTTTTAATAAGAATAATTGTAAGTAATATTGGAAATCAATGAGTACTGTAAAAACTTACCCTTTATTTTTACTTCTGGTTACGTTTAAATTTGGAGTGAATATCTTTTTGTTAGGTTTTACACCACCGAGCAAGAGATCCCGAGGGGCCTTCAGCGATGGTAGTCGCTGCATAGGATCTGTACCTAACCCGTTGGGTTTTGAGGGTTTATCAGCCGACATTAGTGATAATTAACACTATTTCACAGCTTTGGAGACTATTGTGATATTTATGAAATAAAATTTGAAGAAAATTATTTTATAACCTATAAAAATGTTTTCAAACATACATCAGCTGCTGTCATGAATCTTGTAGGGAAAAACGAAACCATGAACATACAGCCTGTTTCAAAAATGTTAAAGTGTGAAGTGATTTTGGAAGATCTTTTTTCAATCAATTATAGTTTTGGTCATTTTGATTTACTTTAAAGTGGTCTTTTCAGTTACAATTTTCACACAAAGTATAAATTGGAATTCATTGAAATCACAAAATTGTTAAAATGTTTTTGCATGATTAGTAAGATGTGGTCGTCTGATCTGCTGAAAAACATAAAAATTGAATAACGTCAATTGTCACTTCCACATGCCAATCAATTTGACATTTGATTTGAAATTTGAAAAATTCCGTTGTTTTCAGAACTTTTGAAAAAGCAGTAAAACATTAGAGAAAACGTTAAAACTTAATTTATATTTCGTTAACCGTTAAATAATTATTATTGGTCGAAAAAGCGATAAATTACCGAACTAACAATGTCTCTGTTTGATATTTTCGGAGACCACATCACAAGACAGGCCGTGAAGAATGTTTCCCGGCAACCGCTACATAACATCGGTAAAATCATTGTTTTAGATACTTTTAAATTGCTAAAAGACTTTTATCACAGTTTATTAATAATCAGTATTTACCCACGTACTGTCCAACTACCGTCAATTTTCTCATAGAAGAAGAAAACTTCCAAAAAAATAAAAATGTTCTAAACATTGAACGATTGCGTAAGTTGATATGTTGCTATAAAATGCTTTTTACAGAAAACATGGGCAAGACAGTCTCGGCTGGCCCCATAAAACCTAACGAACCGATAAAAAAAGGTGATGCCAAGAAGTCTTTTCTATCAAACACAGGGAAGGCATTGCAGAGCACCCCTTCACGGAAAGTGTTCACCCCTCGCGCGGTAAACGTTGGCTCATTGATCTACACTGATGATGATGATAAAACTGCATTAGAGGAAATAGAGTTCACCAAACCTAAATATTACAGTAAGTATAATTAAAATTTAATACAAATTCAACTGGTTTCAAATAATCAGTAAAACTCAAAACAAATCAATAAACCAATTATTAATGTTTTCTTTTAAAGTAGGTAAATTAAAAAAAATCTCATAATTGTGTATAAATTAACAGATAACTATCAAAAAGATCTGTTTGACTTCCTGCCGCTTCCGGAACCAGCTATCCTGAAACAGTTCTCTCCTCCGAGCACACCTCCACCAGCGATACGGCAACACAGCTTGGAACTGGACTGTTCATACCAGGATGAGTTTTATACTGGTAATATTGGTATACTCTTAAATAAATTAATATTGTGATTTTTTAAATGTTCTCAGATTCATAATGATTCTAAATATTCTCCTGTGCATCATTTTTTTATTAGTATTTCTAACATTCTCTTCAATTTTACACACACAATAGTTTTTGAACTCAAGTGAATTGAACTTTCTTTAAGATTTTTAAAGAATTTGAATTTCAAGATTCACTTCAATAATAGTCCATTGAACTTCATAAAAGCTTTTAAATTTAAAATAATTGCTTTTCTCCTTTTTTAGATGATTTCTCCAATGAAAGTTTACCTGAAGAGGACTTGGGTCTACCTGCATTGTATTAATGAAATAAATCTATGAGGTTTCTTTTTCAACTCCATGTATAAGGAAACCTGGACTGACTTTAATACTATATCTGAAGTTGGACTTTTATAATGGAATATTTAAAATGAGTGTGATTTGATTTTCCAAATTAGGAAAATGTATTTGATGTGTGATAATAATAATATATGATTTCCTGAATAAATATTGTCTACATGTCAATAAAAGATAGTTTGAAATCTTTAAGATTTTAGACATACTGAAAAATTAAAACTTAATAAAAACCTCAAATTATAACAAATGCAATATATTTAATACTTAAATGACTAATAAATACTATGTTAAATATTTCTTTCCTAAGAATTGTATTTTTTTCTCGAAAGCGGGCATAGAGATTGGTGTGTCCTCTTTATAAAATGGATTCAACATCAACTTAATGTAACACTCGTAGACATCTGTGAAGAAGTTCTTAATACCATCTTCGTTTCTTGCATCATGGACTATTATAAATCTCATCTGCAAGGAAAATATACACAAAAAGATAATGTTATAGTAAAATACAAACAAGTTTGTCCTATAGTTAATTTGTAGTGGTTTTGGGAATACAGGAAAGATACACTCTGAAATTACTTAATGTTTGGTATAATGTTATACTTTACTGTAAGTCCACTGTTGGACTTATTCTCATCCATTCATTGATGTATTGTGAGTACAAAAACAGTGGCTAGTGGTAGTTGCAAATGATAGAAAGTAAGTTTATTTTTGGAGCTATGAAAAACATTTTTTGTGACTATGTTGCTTACATATTTAGAACCTAATAGGTAGTTTGTTACATTCAACAGTGACTTTAATACTTAGTACAAATGATTAATAATAATTTATATATTAATGGTATATGTACCTGGCTAGCGGTTACGAAAGCTGAAACAAACCACTGATTGAACTTATCAACTGACTTCAAGTAACAATTAGGCACTTTCCACATGTGTTCGTCCACTAAATCCAGGGCAGCATGGGCTATGAACTGATTCAAGTGTCTGTTATCTTCTTTCTGAAAATGTAAGATTATTCTAAGATTTTTGAAGAGAAAAATCGCGTGCGTCAAGTTGGCACACACGCGATTTTTCATTGTTAAATGTTAAGACCAAGAAAAAAAATCATAGATCCAGGTACTAAATAAACAGTGATTAACTAGGAAAACAGAGTGACTATAAATTTTATAACAGGGTTTCAAGTACTTTCAAGTTTTTGCAACATTGTACAGTGGGAGGATTTGAAATATTTTTTTTAAACAGGAGCGACTTTCCAAGAGTCGAAAGTGGGCGTTCAAGTCCTGATAGTGATGAAACACACAAGCAAATGGTAAAGATACCACAGTTTAAAAAACGGGTTGTAAATTAAATTAATTTACCTTTACTTCTTTGGTGACTGGAATGAAATCCATTTCGAATATTGGATTGTCGGAATGTCCTACAATAACGAAATAGTATGTCCCCGCCATAATGCACTCTTCATATAGATAAGTTTAATTTGTTCATTAATATTTAATTATATCTCAAATTTAAATCTTAGAAAATAAAACAATAACAAACTGGGTTTGCCAACAGGAAGCTAAAACAGCTGATAATGACAGTTGACAGTTTTTGAAAATTGAATTTTGACGTATCCTTTCAATTTTTTTTTACAAATAAGCTTGAGATTTCATATCTGTACCGACTGTTTTTGGCCAATAAAGTTATTTTAAACAGTTTTATCTGTGTTCGTTACACAAGAAAATGGCGGGAAAATACAAAAACTTAAAAACAAATGTTTTTTTTATAAATGAAACTTCTAGTTTAATTAATTATTGAGCTCTAAATCCTCAAGAATTAGATTAGATTAACTAAAATGAGTCGTGAGTGTTTGGATTTTCTTTATGACTTCATTTTGTTAAAATCAGTTTATTTGAATCAGAAACTAAACTTTACAGATAGTTGGTTTACCTACATTGATAAACTAATGTACTGGAATGCTGGTGTTTGGGTAAAGAATAGTATCAAGGCATCGCAATTCATTTTAAAAGTTCATTTCGATCAACTTTTTATCACAGCTGATGCCCGAATATTAGAAACTTTGAACATGCATAGCAAACTGAAAGGAATATACAAAGACGATATTTTAATTCTTATAATAAGTGATAATGGACAAAATGTAAGTTGTGTTATGTGCATAACAAACCTGTTTTATTATTTTTAAAATATTTCCAAGTTATAGTCTAGGAGCCAGTTAACACAGACCATACATATATATATATGAGAGAGAGTTAATCTAAAAATTACTTGATTTAGTTTTAGATTCAATGTTTTAATTCGCCTTATTAAAATGTTCGTATCTTATATTTATATTTTATAGTTAATAAAACTTAACAATGTGTTTGAAAAGTAATATATTGATAACGTTTCTAGGTCCGAAAACTGAAATTTCAACTTAAACTGAATGCTGCACACTTCCTAAAAAAACTAAGCGAGCATTTTCCAGTAATGAGTCATGTTGCAAACCAAACCAACATTTTAGGTTCAAAGTTTCACAATATAGAGGAAATTTTTAAAACTATTTTGGAAACAAACGAACAAGATAAGACACCAGGTTGATCTATTTTATTTAATAAATTTGCATCCTATTTTGCAACTGCTACTAAAATATTTTTGAATTTCAGCTCAGAATTTCTCCTTAGACTTACCTTCTTCGTTTTATAAGAATTTCATCAAAATTTGCTTGTTGGACCCCAATTTTCTCCAAACTGTTAGTCGAATTGAAAAAGTACTTACTGAAGAAGCTGACAAAAGTACATGAGAATAAACAAAATTTTAAGTCGAACACCCATTTGATATTTTGTATTCTTGAAACATACAAATAAATTAACTCTCAAACATAGCGTTATGATAAAATACTGTAAGAATTCACCTGTATTTATAACTCTCTCACCTTCGATACGGGAGGGGAAATATGTTTTCGGTCTCCTTGACTAGTTAACCAAATTAATTGACCAAAGCATATATATATGTATGGTCTGTGGACCAAAGTAAAAGAAAAATGATTAAAAATTGTTGATCAGTAATTGAAAATTAGATGAGAAACAGGTAGAAGAAATTTTTTTTTGTTATGTAAGTTACGAACTCATTATTTTGCGTTTAAAAGGTGGGAAGGAATTATTTTAATTTGTCATTATATTTCATCACCATGATTAGTTCGGGCTTACAATCTTTGCCAAAAATAATGTAGATGAAAAAGTCAATTTAATTGTTGTGACGTTTCATTTGACATTTGGAAATTTTAAAAATTTGAATTTCAAACGGCGGTGGTGTTTTATCGAAGTTTTGTTATTTTTGTAAAATAAATGATATTTTCCTGTTTTATGTTGTTATAATTTGAGAATAGAAGTAGCTCAATATGCTCCCGACACGGTTTGTTCCCCAACAGCAGTCCAACATGCGCAAATCACGGTAAGAAATAGCTAACCGATTTATTATGTTTGTTTGTAAATAACATTATTGCTTGTTAAAGTGGAAATTCTGGATATAAATATTATATAACTTGTTCCTCACCAGTTTAATAGTAATTACTGTTAAGTAGCAAGCTCGATGTGGCGAGGTTTGGGGGAGGCCTATGTCCAGCAGTGGACGTCTATAGGCTGATGATGATGATGAAATATTTTTTTTTCAAATTCATACACCATAGTTTTGTACTTCCATGGTGCTAACTAGGTTCATAAGTAAAAGAACAATACATTAAAACAAACCAAAAAAAATCCTCCTTCTAAAGATTGGAAGGCAAGCCATCAATGTTACCGAAGCCCCGACGTCCAGGGTCCACTGACCGTTTATCAACGGAAGCCCGTCGCCCGAGTGCCGTGGGTCATCGTTCCAGCAGCGCTGAGCCTCCTCGGGCCACATTCGGAGCCAGGCTGAGTCGGGAAGCATCGGCTACCAAACTACCTTTAAATGGGGTAAAATGATTGTTGTTGTGATTGCATTGCATATAAATAGTTAAGCTTTTCTTCACTGTTTGTGGAGCACCGACTTAAATACTTATACTGTGATGTATACAGCTGCAAGATTTTATTGAAAATTTCACATATTAATGTTATGTACAACCCTTCTGCAGTGCTTAGTCTGAAACCACATACATACTATATTTTTCACAAAAAAAATTCTCCTAAATACAATTTTACAAAACACATACCTACAGCTATGCTTATACCCTCCAAGCAGTAACTTTATTCTCCATATAAAAAATATAAAAAGTAAATAAACTCTCACATATACATGGAATGTAATTAACAATTGCATGTGCCCGCACAGAGGTCTCGTTCCCAACAGAGCGACAGGTTCGTTCAGATGGCCACCACTCCTCTACGGAACAACCACTATTCTCGGTCTACTACTACTCCTGTGGTAAGTACTAATTTATTTACAAGTATTTGAATCATGCAAACTGGTCTGTCCCACAAAAGGAGTTTTAAACTTATTTAGACACTCATGGTTTTCTATAATACTTTAATGCATTTTCAACGGGTTCTTAGCATGATTTTTAATTAATTGAGTTGTCTCGATATTTCAACGTTGTTGCAAATGTCATGATCACGAGAAGACTGGATACTGCGGGTCGATTTAAGAGCAAACAAATCTGTCTACCCTCTTTCTCGTTCGCTTTTGGGTAGTACTACTGGAACTCGAACTTTAACCTCATTTTATTATTTAGAAATTTTATGTTGCCCATGACACTACAGACAACGTAAATTCCTTTCAGTATAAGTTTGTTTATTCATTTTATTAGGAAAACAAACAGCTTCTTTACACCGATACAAAGACTAAGTCTAAGTAGTTTCCACTGATATACGTATGAAAGTATGTATGAAAGTTTAATATAGTAGATTGCAAGACAATGTCACAAATATCACAACTTCATCTTATTACAATATTAGATTAATGGTTTTGAGTCTTGACGTAGATTTGTAATACAGGGGGATGGTTACAATAGATCTGTAAGGGTCACAGTGACCTGATCGGCTACCTGTGCCCATCACCCCCCCTCTCTTAATAATAATGGTTTTGATTTGTTAAGTATTCATGATTGTATTATTTTTACAGAGAACTCCATCAGAAGATCGTGCGTCTCGTAGCTGGCAAACATCAGTGGAAAGAGCACTTGCCTTCGTCACTATTAAAGATCAAAGGTGAGTAACATCTAATGTTAATAGGGTTTTTGTTTATTAAAAGTATCCTATGTCACTTTTAATACTTTCAATATGTATACAAAGTTTTATGATGATCGGTTTAGTAGTTTTTGGACTTACATTCACATTTAGGAGTAGGGATTAGGGATTCTTAATAAATGGACTACTGTGGCAACCAATAATAGCGCGCGAGAGATCCTGAATCGCAGTTACAACATTTGCAAAAAATCTTCGCATATATACGACATCTGAAATCTACTACAGCGGGCTTCGGCCCGACCACCATACACCACCTCGCCCGCGAAGAGATCTCCCTTTGGCCATAAGTCTACTGTAACCATAATTGGTGACCCTCGACAAAGAACACGCCTCCTTCCAGATCATCACACTTCCTACACTGGCACTGGCGATTCTCGATTCACGCACACAAGACACAACGGATGAATCGACCTCCGGTCTCCGAAGGGGAGTGTGTGGCGACCAATAATAGCGCGCGAGATCCTGAATCGCGATTACATTTGCAAAAAATCTTCGCATATACACGACACCTGAAATCTACTACAGTGGGCTTCGGCCTGACCACCATACACTACCTCACCCAGTCGGAGATCTTTCTTTGGCCATAAGTCCACTGTACCCACACTACCAATACTGAAATAGATTTTCAAATCGTACAAAAAGTTTGAGATTATGCATTCAAACAAACAAATAAATAACCTCAGCTTTAGAAATTACATCAAGGTATTACTTCACTATCACAAGAATATTAAACCACGAGGGTTTATAAATTCATGATGTATAATTCCAGACCATTATCAAACGTGGCATGGCAGCGCGCGGCCTTCGCTCGCGTCCAACAAGCTCTATCGAACCGCGCGGTCGGTCTGCCAGCCAACATGGCGCTGATGAGACCGCTCACCATCGCGCGCTTCGTAGACATCACCGGAGCCCTAGTGTCCTTCTTGATAAGAGATGTTAAGTTGAACACGGATAATTATGTTACTAAGGTAAGTTAATAATTTTTAGTTTGTTTTGACTTTGGAACGAGGTTCCTTATCGCGCGTTGTGAAAGGGGGCTAAACGGAAATTCTGCCGAAAAAGTTGAGACAACACTTTTTTGTTTTAGATGATTATCGCTAGATGGCGCTGTGATCAAAATATTTTAAAACATGTTCGCGCGTTACGAAAGGAAATAATTTTTATGAGATACGTTTTAATCGAAAGGAACTTCGTTCCATCCGGGTGTCCCTTGACACCTCAGAAGTTTTTTTATTTTTATTTATTTAATATTTTATTGTACACTGCAGAGAAAAACAAGGTATATTAAAAAATGTTTATAAAAGGCGAGCTTAAGTCAATGACTAAAACTGAGCATTCTTATAGCAAACCCAAACAAAAATTACAGTAGATAGACTTTAATGCAATGGTAGTTTTAGATTAAATATCCTAGATGCAGAATAAGAGGATAACAATGGCATCAACTCAACATTACCAAAAATTGGTAGTCTTTCGATGTCATTAGTTCGGCGCTAAAAACTGTCGCTTTAGACTTTTTGTAAAAGATTTAATGTTCAGTAGGTAATATTGTCTGGTTACACGCTAGGAATGTTGCAGATGTCGATTTTTGGATATTCGCAAATATCTGTTACATCCCTAATACACTAGTGTGCACTATTTTGTTTTTTTTTTCATTTATTTATGATAACAGCAGCAACAACAGCGTGTTTACAAAATATTTAATTAAAGTATTAACATCAATAAAGCCAATAAGGATTACACAGTTATGCAGATTGTATACAATTCTACTAATAGGTATTAATTAAGTATTTTGTTCGAAACAGTGTATTTAATTTTGTTTATTCAATTCTCTTATTCAAACCCAATTTGTTTCAGTTGCCGCTAGTGTCGAAGCGCCTGCTGTACCCGGGCGTGGTCTCCAAGTCGTGGCTGCGCACCGTCAACACGCTGCACGCCTTCCCGCACGCGCTGGCCCTGCTCGCTTATCTGCTGGACCTTGTTACGCATACCGTTAGTATCATATTACTAAATATACATATTTTAAAGAAAACTTTATATACAAGCTTTTAAGATCCTGAATATCATGTATCAGTAGACTGCTAGCCAAGACAAGTAAAATGAGCCCAAACACGACAGGTCTATCTTATTTAGTATAGGAGTTCCTAATTATGATAGTAAACATACTTTGCACACTCAAAATTGAACATTAAAAATAATGAACATTAATAAAAATAGTGATGACTAAAGGCAAACAGAGATCCTTTTAATTGATAGTGTATTTATTGTGCATTCTGATTTATTAAACAAAATAGAATTTCCGGAATAGGCTATTCCATCCCATTTTTTTTCTATTTTAATTTAATCTTTTGTTCATAAAAACCTATAAAAAAATAGGTCAATTTTTTTTTAGCTAAATTACGCTAAAATTTGCCATTTAAAATTTCAATTTCAAATTTGGCGCAAAAACGTCGCCAAATGCACCGCCATCTTCTAACGTCACTTTTGCGTCACTCACAGAGTAAACAGCGGTGTAAACACTACGATTTGCTAAGGGGTTCACTGTAGAAGTGACGTCATATTACAGCCATCATGGCGGATAGCGTTTTTGACATTCGAAGTACAGATAATAAAACACGAATTTTAAAATTGGAATATAAAATATATTTTGCGTTTTTATGAGTAGAAATCAACATTAATCACTTAGTTTTTCGTAAATCTATCAAAGTATGATAATTTTATAGTTTTATTTGCTTGGTGCGTTATAGCCTATTATGTTGCAGGATTTACCAATATTGGATGATCAGCTATATCTCTGTAAAGATGAACTATCCTGTTTGAGGAGAGATTATCTTTATAAATGCTGGATCAGGTACGTTTTATCTAAGACTATATTTTATCAAGTTTTCTTAATCATGCAATTTTTAAAGATATTAGTTTCACTATCATTACAATAAAAGATTATATGTCTTCTATGTCTAAAATATGTTTTTTTATAGGTTTCAAGACCCAGATCCTCAGTATGAAGACTTAGATGAAGAATATTTGCAAAATCTTAAACTTCTGCTCGGAAATGAAGAGAAATTTGATGAACTACAGAGAACTATACAAAGTGAGTTTGTATTGTATAACGCAATGACATTACTGCTTTTTAAATAGAGTGATTCAAGAGGGATATTTATGTGTAAAATACATACGTCCAGATGATTACAGGTTGATAGACGAGCTAACAAACCTGATCAGTAACTGTCATATTTGTCATTCCAATTGTTTGTCCTATCTTCACATCTTATTGATGTGTCTACAAGTACCAAGTTTCCAGAATACGAATCCTGCCTCGAAGACGAAGCAGAGTGTGCAGCCCGAGCGGACGAGACCCGCCGCTCCGAGCGCCGCGGCACGCTGTGCGCCGCGCTCCGCTCCCTGCGCGCCGCCCGCACGCACGCACGCAACGACGCCGCCGCCGCCCAGCACGCACACCGTCAACATCACGACACCGTTAAACAACTTGACGCTGATATTGAACGGGCTCAGTATATACTTTTATCTACTTTCTATGATATCTTTTTGTATGAAGAGCACTCCCGAAAACTAAGACTGGTGGTAGTACTAGCGACACCTGTGATGATAAGCCAGGAACCTGATACGTTCAGACGATTTTTTTTTTCAAAAATCTTAACATCCAGGTGTCACTAGTACTAACACTAACCTTCGTTTTCGAGAGTGCTAGTCATACACCCTGTATACTTTCATCATAAATTACCTCCTATTGCGTGACGGTTCACTACGGAGTAGGGTTGAAGTGAAAAATAAAGTCAACATGACGACGCTTATCCACTCAACTGGGAACGTCACTATTCGCTAGATGGCGAAACTGGGGACTTCGTTCGGAATCAATACCCTGTGAGCCCCTTTTTAAAAACATTTTTTTCCAATAATTTTTATTTTTAATTAAACGTTATATTTTTGTAAATATTTATTACTAAACGACGCTGTATTACATTTTCAGCGAAAATATATCATCTCCGTAAAATATGAGACGGTAAAAAAATTTAAACAAAACAAGTTTTAGAACTGTGCTCAATTTTGGCTCCTGCCACAGACTTGGCAAAAGTAAACATACCAATTTGGTTGCCGATCCCAGTTGAGTGGTTATATTTACTATGTCAGCTGTCAAAAAAAACACATTTACCGTGTTTCCATAAAACTACACATCACTTCTATAATTGCCATAATTTTTGAGATTGGTAATGCCCTTAAAAGAATAATATTTATTAACATGCTTTATAACACTTTAATATTTCAGACTGGAAAACAAGCAATTAGAAGAAGAGTTAGAACATCAAACGCTATCAATACAGGAGAGAACTAAGTTGTTAGATGAAGTAGACTACGCTCATCGAGTGCAGGACTCTAAACGAGCTTTAGCCGAACATATTGCTAAGGTAATAACTGTAGAATAACGGTAAAAATGTATTTAATACTAGATGATACGCAAATTTCTGTTTGAGTCACATATAATATATGTTTTCTATTGTCTTGTAGGCAGACAAGCTAGAATCCATCCTATCTGATGATGCGTGATTACTATCGCTCATGGACCTCTGCATTGTCAGGACATTGGATTGCTACCCATAACTTACGTTAAAGGTCTTAAAAGTGAAGTTGAAGACTTCAAGCCTTGTTTGAAGAACAAGTTTCAGCACTCGGAAAACACCAAAGAGATTCTCTCGATTGCTCTCCCTTACTTTTATACTATGTAATGTTGTTGTGAACAGAGCGTGCAAGCCAAAGAGAACGAGCTGGCCTTGTGGCAGAAGCGGACCCTGGACAGCTGCGTGGAGTACAAGCAGGGACTCATACACCTCGCCGCCTCGCATCCCGACATGGCCGAGCTCGCCATCGACGAGAAGTAAGATAGACAACTTTTTAAATACAAGCTTTTAAGAACTTAGATATCATGTAGAAGTAAAGTGCTAACTAATATAAGCCATGACGGATCTATCTTGTTTAGTACTAGAGTTCCAACTTCTGAATCCATTATCAGATCAGCCCCATATTGTCGTATTACTGCATTGTCACGCTATACACATCTGCGTGCAAAATGTCAGCTCAGTTGGAAACTGGGAAGTTTAGCCAAATTTGGCTTGCAAGATTCCACCCGAATTTACATAGTTACGTTCAGTGCAAGTTAATATAAAGCTTGTAATAAAAACACAAAACACCACGGATATGTCATTGTCTTTTAATTTATTACGCCTACACCGGAGTGTGATTGATACATAAGTCTTCTGTTAGGTTCTGTTTTCAACCTGACAGAGGTCGCTCTAAGTGTCCACACTCCCCACCTAGGGAAGATAGAAGTCTGGCGATTTCTTTCAAATAACATTTTGGGGATCAGCGGACTATGGCCAAAGGGAGATTCAGGATCTGGCAGGCTATAAGTCCGCCCACGCATGTTGTGTACAGTAGCGTGTGTGTTCCAGCACGCTGATGAGTCCGTCGTGCTGGGAGGTGGTGTCGCGCGGCGTGCTGCAGCTGCGCGGCGTGCTGGGCGTGCTGGCGGACACGCGCACGCGCACGCAGCGGGACCGCGCCGCCGCGCTCCGGCGCACGCACGCACTCACGGTAACTATTTCTAATTTACCACTTCTATTGATACATTTCTTAAAAAAAAAACAATTTAAATTAAAAAAAGACATGCCCGCTTAGTTTCTTGCGCCGGTTCTTCTCAAGACAGAGGCGTAATTTTAGCGAACTGGTGGTAGAACTTTGTTATTTTATTTTTGACATTCAAAATGTATGTGTGTCCACATCTACTTTGAAATAAATGATTTGACTTTGACACTCAACTGGGAACTGCGACACTATATTACCTACTACCTAAACCTACTAACTAAATTTAAAACAAAAACATGAAACTTACTCTAAATTTAAAACAAAAACATGAACTCAGACGAGTGGTTAATCAAAATAAAAAATCTTTGTTACATTTTTGAGACGCCCCCCCCCCCCTTATCACACTTCCAATACCACCCTTCATACTTTTCTGTATTTTAAGTTTATTATATTAATTTAACAAAAACTCTATTTTCCAGGAAGAGATCCGTACAAAAATCTCCGAGCTAAAATCATCAGTGGAACGTGAACAGCAGACATTAGACGCAGAGATATCTCGCGAGTCCAACGACGCGGCCACGTGGAACAAACAACTACAGGAGCTACTCGACAAGATGGAGGAACTGAAGACGCATCAGGAGAACTACGCTAAAGTTGATAGGGAACTTGAGTTCTGGGAGAAACAGGAGCAGGCGTGAGTGTATTGATTTTATAGTTATTGGAACAAAGTTCCTTAAAAAAATAAGATATCTTTTAATCGAAAGGAACTTCGTTCTATTCGGGTGTCCCATGACACCTCTCAAGTTTTTTTTTTATCAACTCTCGGTTTTCCTATAAATAACTAAATTAAATTTGGCAGTACTATGGTAGTGTTGATCTGATGATGACTTTGGAAGGTAGTTGGAATACTTTTTTACTAAAACAATATAAATCTATTCTGTTTGGACTCGTAAAATTTGTCTTAGATAGAACTCTATGTGACTCTATATGGTAGCTCTTAAGTTAGTAATAAAACATTGGTTTGGCCATAACTAGGCATGGAGTTTTCAAACAATCAGTAAATTCTCTTTAACAAAGCCAAAATTTCATAAAATGTCTTAACATGTTCCTGATTAAACGCAAATCCTGCTCCAATACTGATCTTGGTTTTCTATTATTTTTTTTTTTTTTTATTGCCACGTAGGCAGACGAGCTAACGGCCCACCTGATCGTAAGCGGTTACCGTCGCTATTATTAAAGAAAAACTAAACTGTAAATGGATGGAGCATCTAGGTTGTTCAACCTACATACAGGGTGGATCTGTAACTTTGGACAATCTGACGTGGAGTGAATGACCTGTTGAAATAAAATTTAGAACCACTTTTATTTTAGGAATTGAATAAAAAAAATTTCATCATAGTATGGAAGTCCGCAACGATAGTCGTACGTTTTCCATACAATATTAGAAAAAAAGTTTAACGGATCCAAAAAATAAACAGGTCATTTACCCCACGTCAGATTGTCCAAAGTTACAGATCCACCCTGTATTTCGATATTTATTTTCCAGTTGGCGCAAGAAGTTATCAGAGTTACAAGACTACATAATATCTCAGCGCAGTGAGTGTAAGCAGGTGTTGTCTCGCGCCGTCGCGCATCGCACCAAACTCGTCGTAGACACTGTCGCGGGATGGAGTCTACTGCTCGATAAATAAAAATAATGAATTAGATGACTTCGTCTGCGTCACTGAGCCTTCCTCGATAAATGAAATATCTAACACTGAAAGAATTTTTCAAATTGGACCAGTGGTTCTTTTAATATTAGTATGTTAAGAATTATATTTTTAATTAAATAATGTGCCAGATTATTTATTTAATAAAGTATGAGAAATTAGTTTGTTTTTAATTTATTATTGTAAGAGCCTACAATGAAAATCTCAACTAAATTGATAATAAAATGGTAATATTCGATTCCGAACGAATAATTCGTGAGTTCGAATTATTCACACATCCCTAGTTGTTACAGTATGTTACAGAACACATTTTAATATTAATCTCACTGTGTTACAAAATTGCATTGTTAAGAATCATGTGCATAAGTGCTAGATTATTTTACAAGTGCTTGATATGTTCTGATGTCATTGTGCAACTCTTAATACGATTGCCAAATGACATTCAAACTATCCACTGTTTCAAGTACCTTCCTCAATCTTATATCGTCATAGGATTTGGTAGTAATCCATTCGAATAGAAAGAGATAATGATTGTGTTTTTTTATTACCAACAAAGATTTGTGAGTTTCAGCGTCGAAGCAAAACAATGTCTGTCGGGAAAAGTCTAAATATATTTATCTAGTTAAATTTGATTTTTGAGTAAATGAGGGTATTTTTAACGGTTTATGAAGTTTGATACTCAATGACTCAACAATTTATCTTTAGGGATGCATCGAATATTCGCATGTTTCCGAAAATTCGCATTCGCAAAAAATCATGCGAATGTTATACGAATGTTTCGACAAAAGATAGGAGGATGTTGTGTAGATGTAGAAAGAATCTGACAGAGCCAAAATAAAGTCCTCGACTTGTCCTTTAAAATGAGCCCAAACTCGTTAGGTCTACGACCTTCCGTTGTCAAAATAATTTGCGGGGGGGGGTTCAGTTATTTGGTGGGGGGAGATAAGTACCTCTAACTTTCAAAGCCAGTACAGTAAAATAAATGTACCTATTTTGTAGTACCTATAAATTTTAATGACTTGGAAGATACAGTTGACTTGTCAGTAAAAAACCTTGAACTTTTTGTTTGAAACTGAATATTCGCATTCGCGAATGTCCAAAAATCGACCTTCGCAATATCCCTAGTATTTAGGTAACTAAAAATCTTATTAGGAGATAGCTTTTTAATTTCGAAAATTCACATTTTAACGCCCTGTACCACAAAAGTCACATCGTTTTCTGGAGTTTTCTTCGAATCGCGTCACAAATTTGACATCACACGGTTGGGTCTATAGCATCTTTATTCGATCCATTTGTGTTTCGCCTCATGAACTGTACTATTCTGAAATCAACATAAAGCAGTTAAACATTATTTCATATCACGATTGACCTCAGCTTTCTCGTAAAGAAACGGTTGACGTAGAGCGACCTCCAAGTTTGCATTATTTCGTAAAAATGTATGAGAGGAGAAGAATGAATAGGCTTGTGCAATAAAAAAGTACTTAAAACCCTTAAAAGGAACCTAATTCTCACGTGTCGCGTAATACACTACTATTGCTTTCCTTTGGAAGGACTTTTACACTACCAGTGTTACCTCTCTTCAATAATTAAGCTGATAGGTACTATACTTAAAAGCATCTTACACAATCAAAACTACACAGCCAACTGCATTAAAAATATTCAGTCCATAAATAGCCCCAGGAAACACTTCTATAGTATTCCTATAAAGACTATTGTAGATGACGGGAGCTATCAGCATGAAAACCCCATTAACACCAGCCATCAGGGTCAAGAACTTGGTGACGTCAGAAGCTGGTAGTATCTTCGAAATGTAGGAACGGATCACTGTGAGTAGTAGGCCGCGGAAGATGGAGAAAGCGGCACCTGGAAGGATGACGGGTGATGTTTGAAGTAGTGCACATGGTTGGACGATAGACTTGATTTAAATTGGTGCAAGATTAATCATTTTGCAGGCTTGTTAAGGATGTAAAGTAATAAATATCTGTACAATTCAATAATGGTTGTGCTATTAGCTGAATAAATTCTACTTCATGTGAGCAGAGATTTCTTTTTGTTTTTTCTATAAAAATAAATACAATTGGAGTGTCTGTTTGTAATAACATAACCACCTTTACTACATGAATTTATATGTGTGAATGTATATGCGGTACAGATACTAAAATATATATATTTAAAATTTACTTATGTATGTAAAAGGAGTAATCTAGGCGACTTTTAGATTAAAATATAAACCTACTGTTAATGGTTAGTCTACTTCCACCATGGCCATTGCGTTATGCAGATTTAACTCACCAAGATAAAGATGCCAAGACACAACCGCCAGACCTTTGATCACGGACTCAACGATTGTTGTCAAAAAAGTCACATTTGCGAAACAGAGGTCGTCGAATTTCAGAATTTTCTGGAACAATACGATTCCGACAAATCCTCCGCAAAACATCAAGAGTGTTGTGGTCGCAGCAAACATATTGAACTCGGGTAAAGTCCATTGGAGTTTTTCTCTAGTATACATGTATTCCAAGTCTTTGGTAAAGCCGTAGACTATAAGGACAATATAACCATTCGTTGCTAGTAATACGAAGAGTTGACCACGCACTCGATTTGGGCGTCTTTTTACACAATTCCTAAACATCTCCTTGACGAGTTCTGAGTCTATCATTGAACAGAATTTGATCTGGAATAGAAACAAACTGTTAAGAGACAATCTTTATTCTATTTATTTTTTGTGTTTAGCGTAATATTTTAGCGCCAGGTTGCAACTTGAAGGGTATGAGTAGGGGAGACCGAGGGGAGTTGAAACAATTTTGACATTTTATTTCATACACCAAACACTATAGGCAGAAATCATATGATTTTGATATCAATCTATACGTTATTCTTTAGAGTTGCAAATGATCAACATAAAGAAATTGTAAACGTTAAATATTGCTGTGAAAAATCGACTTAACCGTGACAAGTCAACCTGTTTCAACTCCCCTCATACCGAGGTAAGATGAAACAGGGACCGAGTAGAGTTGAAACATAAGATTTTTAAGAAGTAATAAGGGCTGTATAATGATAATATGATATAATTTAAAAGTATTTAGTGAAATAAAACTCTTGAAGTACTTATCATGTGTGTGTTTTAGTTGTGTGGTTTTTCACTGATACAATTTTCATTTAAGTAGTTAACTACAGGTCTAGTTTTTCTAATAAATAATAGTACGATTTATCAACACTTAAAGTGTTTTACGTTCTTCTTTCTAAGTCTATAACAAATATCTTACAATTATTTCACAAATGTATTGAAATATTACATAATTTACTTAATGTATTCCAAATATTTTGAACTTTTTCTTGTTTTTGTAAAAAAAAAAAACGAAAAAACCTAACTTTGAAGAACAAAGTTAGGTTTTTTCACCTTTTTCTTGGCTGTTCTAACTTCTTCGATTGCAGCCAGTTCATCTTTTACAGGAGTGTCGGTTAATATAGCTGATTTTACTTTGCGTCTATTTGTTTGATTTCCTTTCCCTTTTCTGTCGCAAAGTTATCTCTTCTGCTGTGAGATCATACATTTCGCGAATTGCCATACCTCTGTCAGTCTTTCTTTTATAATCAATAGGCATTCTTAAACAAAATAAACAAATTAGATCAACTATAATACATAAAAATCGAAAATGAGGAGAGTTGAAACAGCCTGTTTCAAATCTCCTCAATATGAAAAAGTGTTCCTATTTATATTCATTCTATTATTAAAAAGCAAATATACAGAAATCAATTGTACCAAATATATATAATAAATCTTTACTTAATGACCTTTCGAAACATATATAATTTAAACCACAATACAAAAACCCTATCAAAATATAGGCATCGTAAAAAAACGTTAAAAACTTACTTTTCTCGATTTTTGTCACATGGTACGCAAAACTCCACAACCGCGAAACTCACGCGACTGATTGAACTGACACGGTTGCGGGTGGGTGTCTATTAGTTGAAAAGCGAAATTGCAACTCGCTAACAATTTTGAGTTCTAAGAAATCAGTACTGTTTCAAATCACCTTTGTTTCAAAACCCCTCGGTCTCCCCTAACAAATACTAGCTACCCTCGACTGCATTCAGGATTCTTATAAATCAAAAGCAAACCTAAACCTCGTACGGACTTAATGTTGACAAACGAAATTTTAAATTGAAACGAAATATTGTGGTACTAAATCTAAAAATTTACTAAACCTTCTGAATATTCGCAAGGGGCTCCCTCAAGAACATGCAAGTACTGAAATATGCTGTAAGATGCAACACAGCTCCAATGACGAGCAAGTAAGTTGTTCCTGTCAACTTGAGGACCCACGCGCTGGTAATGGAACCAATAAACCCGCCTGAAGACACTGCTGCTTGCACCATGAACATTCTGGAGTGATACAAATGTATTCAGTTTTTTCTTTAGCTACTTTTACTTTATTTCTTTATCAAAATTCAACCATGAATCATTCTGTGTAACATGCCCTTTGTTAGATAGAAAATAAAAATTATGAGTGCAGAGCATAATGTAGCCGCAATAGCGGTTTATTTCAGTAAGATTTTAGAGCGAGAACCGGATGCTTTTCCAAAGTTCTATAGTTTGTCGTATAAGAAAGAAAGAAGAAAGAAAGAAGAAAGAAAGAAGAAAGAAAGAAAGAAAGAAAGAAAGAAGAAAGAATAGCTTTAATCGATACACAAATAAGGGACACAACATTACAATATAACTTATTCGACTAGGTGTATAAGGTAAGACTAAAATACTAAAAAATAAAAATCACAAATAATATAAGTAGGTTAGATGTTATAAACCAAAATTGCGTCTTTAAAAAAGAAATAGACTTATTTCTCGTTGAATACCTCATAGTTCTACTCTCAACGGTAGTGACGTCACTAACGTAGCAGTAAGCCCCGGTGAACAGTATCATGGTGCCCCCTGTGATGGTGAACGGTAGGTTACTAATAACATACCACCATGGACCCATGCTGTCTACCATCGCGAAGATAGCCGTTAGAACACCGCTGGTAGCAATACCTGGTTAGTTGAATAAAGCAGTCAAAAATAAAGATAATTTTGGTGGCCGCGATTTATTTATTTAATTAAAGGTTCTTCGTAACAAATTTTGAAATAGCAGACTAAATGCCAAAAGTAGTCTCCTCCAGTAAAACAGTAAGTACCTATGTATTTGGAAAAGTTCTGGAGTAACGCAGTTTACGCGACGTGAGTAGACCTCACGCAAGTTGGACCAATACTCTAGTTAGCGCGGTGATTATGAGTTAAAAGAGTAAAAATATAAAAAGGTATAAGGTAATCAAAAAATCTACAGGCCATTATTATCATACCAAAACGTTACTTAAGAAATCGGGAGTTTATATCTCAAATATAGAAGTACCCAACGTATTTTTACAGAACTAACCATTTTGATACATCACAGTTGACTTACCGAAGAGTGGCCACGTCAACAGTGGTTTCCTTCCATGTCTATCAGACCAAGCTCCCAGGAACAGAGCCAAGGCACACGGGATGATCGGTTCTAAGGTATATTTCACGGTATTGACGACTGTCAACTGTTTCTGTACTTCCTGCTCTAATTCTTGCGTTTTGTTGCCTCCGTTGATAAATACTTCACATTTAGTTCGCGGGTAGTTGAGAGGATGTACGCATACTCTGTACATGACTAGATTGCTTGTTGCTGCCGCTAGAAATGGTATTGTTAGAGACAAAATAATTTTTAGTATATTTACTTTTGTAAATTTTTATTATTCAAAAAATGTATTTTAAGCAACTTAAAATTTTATAGGACCTAATTAACGACAAAAAAATAGTATTCCCAAAAAGACAGGTCATTTTTTTGGGCTTTCTACCTTTAATTTTTGTAAAAATGTTGGTCTGTTCATCCCCGCTATTCAGTAGCCAGGTCTACAGTTCCGGGTAAGAGTATATCAAGAGAACTATGAACCAAGTTTGCAGTTAGCCTCTACCTACCCAAAAATTGGCTCTAGCTCTCGAGCCATATTGACAGCAGGGCAAGCGCAGAACAGGTGAAAAGGAGTTTCATCATGCTCCTCACCTAATCTGCAAGTTGGATCCACGACAAGACCAAGCTTCCACTGATTACCTCCTTACACATAATATTATCAAAAACCACTAAATCATCCTACCTGTAAGAGATATACTCAGTAAAGTAATACATAGAGCCACTTCGATCATGAAACTAAATCTCTTTTTTGGCACTTCACATTGTCCCTTGACTTCCTCACACAGTTCGGTACTCTCTCCATTTTTTCTGGCATTTGTTTCCGAATCACTCATTATTTTATTTATTTATTTAACGTTATTAACTGGTAAGGATGTAAGCGTGATTAAGTACCTATTGAGTTTACAATGTAGATATTGGACGGAAATGTAGATAAAAGATTAGCCAAATGAAAGTCACCGCGATTTTATCTGATGACCCCTGAAGATGTAACCTTGTTGTTGTGATATTTATTATCTCATACAATGCGAGACTATCTTTGCCCGTCTGTTACTTTACATATGAAACTTCCCATAAATCTTCAGTTTATAAACAATTGAAATCTTAAACGACAGAGAATCCATGCTTGCACTTGAGATGTATAATAATAATAATATAAGCCTTTATTCAGACAAAGTAGTTACAAAAATTTTAATGAGTGACTATGATGAGTCGTTGACACTGACAACTTCGTCTGTTTGCCCAGCTTTGGTAAAGGCCTCCTCCATCTCTTTCCACTCAGCTCGGTTTAGCGCTCTCCTAGTCCATGTCCTTCCTGCTATTGCCTTTGTATCGTCTTCCCATCTTCGAAACTGTCTGCCTGGTTTTCTCTTTCTATTTCTAGGATACAAAACACTAGCTTTTTGTTCTATTTTTCGAAGCCTCTTATTGTATGACCTGGCCACTTAAGTTCTCTTCACTTGAGATGTATAACGAGGCAACTCCTAATAGCGCAGTCGCTAATACAAAGACATTTAAAGGTCACCATTTTTTCAAGTTTGGTAGTGTTTTGTTGTTACCGGTTTACGCCCTAATGTTGTGTTCTTAAATAATAAATAAATAAATAAACAATTAGAAATAAAACAGGGAAACAAAAACCACTCATTTATTTATAATATTAATAGTCATATCAACATTCTTCTCAACATCCAAGCAGTATTCCTTGAACGCCCTTTGCGCCCATGTATGACTGTTTGTTTTCTTGTTTTGTATGTTGTTGCCTGGCGGAGGGATCGCCGGTTTGAAAGCCATCTGTGACCCGTCGTATTCTTTTAGAATTTGAGCTGGTGACCTGTAATATGTCCAGTTATTAATTAAAAATAGGTTTCAAGTTATTTTAATATTTAGTAAAGTCGACTATATACAAAAAAATTATTTAAAATACAACATAAATTACATGTTTTAAATGAATATCCAGACATATTGTAGATCAAACATCAAAATGGGTGCCAGAAGGAAGCGAGTTGAATAGTACCTATGCCATTTCTAAACATGTTCCCCCCACAGTAAAGTGTGCTTACGTTACTTACACCCGATCTTGTATAATGCAGGCTGATTTACAATTTTTATTTATTTATTTATTTATTGCTTCATGCACAAGTGTGTACATAGGCGGACTTAATGCCGTAGGCATTCTCTGCCAGTCTACCTTTGGGTAATGGAGAGATCAAATGTGGTAGGCAATAAAATATAATAATTTTAGAAAGAAAAAATAAATAATTTAATAAACTATTATATAATATTAAATACTACTACAACATCGAAAATATGTAATATTAATATACACAGATATTAAATAGACAAACATACATAATACATATAAATAACATTATTATACGTACATAGATAGCTAAATTATACACGTACATATATAAAATAATATCAATATTTTTATATTAAACTGATTGTGAAGATCCATCTGCTAACATTTTAAACACGTGGTTTTTGGCTTTTAGTTTAAAGCCAGCACGGTTCTTAATGAGTCTGATTTCCTTAGGGAGTGAGTTCCAAAGTAGGATCGCTTGCACAAAAAAGGACGAATGAACAAAGTGGGAACGATGAGTAGGACACATCAATAGTCGATTACCGGATGACCTTAAACTGCGACTATGGCTAGCGTCAAGATATTGGAGTCGAGAGGTTAAATACGAAGGAGCAGTTGAGGAAGATAGAAAAGAATATAATGTAGTCAGTGCTCGTAACTCCCTGCGCTGGCGTATAGGCAACCATTTTAGTTTTAAACGATGTTCCGAAATGTGATCATATTTTCTGAGATTAAAAACAAATCTGATACAGTTGTTTAGAAGGCGATCCAGTTTATTGAGCAAATCAGCATTCAAGTCATAATAGCACACGTCACCATAATCTATTAGAGGAAATATTATAGTTTGTACTAGCAAAGCTTTTACGTTGGATGGAAGAACATTTTTTAAGCGGTAGAGAGAGCGTAAAGTTCTAGTAATCTTCTGACTAACGCCGGCAACCTGAGGTCTCCAAGACAAAGTGCTATCAATTTGTAGCCCGAGATTTCACACTTCTTTATAGAAAACACTTCTTACAATTCTTTATAGAAAATCATTTACTTTTTATAAGTTACAATTTACATGTAATTTATAGATACTAATAGAAATAAAAGGTTTTTTATTTTCTTCATTATCATCATCATCACCCTAAACCTCGCCACAACGACAGGACCGGTAGTTGTGGCGAGGTTTAGGGCTGGTCGTCGGTCTATCTTATAAGAGAGCTGCTTTCGATGAGCCTACCGGTTCGTGGACGCCAATCCAGAAGTTTTCAGCCCCGTCGGCCATTCGTTTTTCGCACAATGTGTCCTATCCATTGCCACTTCAGATAATCAACTCCTTGTCTTCCGGAGGCTGGTGTTCCTTGAGCCCCGAGTCAAGCGACTCTTGGTCCAGGTCCTGTAAATATGGCCACTATGGCGGGGTGGTAGTGACGTCACCTTGTGTATGACACACTATACTCACAGCTTACTGAGGTCGTGGGGCAGGTCTCCTCGGAGCAAGGCGCGCGTCGCCTCCCTGACGGCGGGGTGGTAGTGCCTCGCGAGTGACGTCACCTCGTACAGGTGCGTGTTGTGGGCGTGACAGTGCTCGGGGGAGGGGAGGTAGGGGTCGAATCGGCCCGAGCCGAGCGACTCGCCGTCCAGGTCTAGGAGATATGATACTGGTTTGCTTTGCTGTGGAGGAGATAATGGTTATAAGTTGATGTGCCTCATGAGCAATTGGTCAAGGTCACGAAATGACACTCAATAAATTACAGGAGATTCAGGAGAGAATGTCGCGTCACCCCTCATCGTTCCAAGAGCAACCAGGGGTTTGATAAGCCTACGCTCCCCGACACCGGCTACTTAGATGGTTAATGCACCCCAGAGACGTAGGACATTTTACTGCAATTAAACTCATATATTACCCAGGAACAAGTTTATCGATAAAAAACCTATTAAACCTTACAAGACAAGTTAATCAATAATGTACACCAATACAACTCACAGTGATCAGCTGGTGTAACACCACAAGCGCGGCCAAGGCGCCGTTGTGCAGTGTCTGCGTGGCGGCGGTGCAGAGCCGCTTGCCGAGCGCCTGCAGTACCGCTGCCGAGACGCGGCGCGCGCGCGACACTATCACCGACACCGCTTCTATTATTGTCTTGAAGTCGTCGCTTGTTTTACCTGGAATTATTGTGTTTGTTTGTACGGATACGTATGAATGCGGTTACGCACACAACGGCGTACATGCGTGTGTATCCAGTGTATCTTCGTGTGTATGCGTGTATGTATGGGCCTGTGTATCTTCGTGTGTGTATGGTCATGTGTATCTTCTTGTGTATTTATGGGTGTGTGTATTTGCGTGTAAATGTGCGTACGTGTGTATTTTTGTGTATGTTTGTGAATGCGTTTTCGTATGTACCTGCATGCGCGTGCAGCATGTGTGAGTAGAGGTAGGTGTGGAAGCGCGCCGGGTCGAGCGTGAGCGCGTCCCCGCCGGCCCGCAGCGCGTGCAGGGCTGTCCCCGCGGCCCGCAGCCCCGTGCTGACGGGACATTCCGCCCCGATGAGCCCAGATAACACGGTCACCAGGTCGCAGTATAGCTCCACGTTGATCACGTGACAGAACCTTGATAAAATCATCCGAGGATTTTGCTTATATCTGTAGAACCCCCTATAATGTCCATTACGGATGCGTGGTGCAAGAACCGCACGCGCATAATCTTAACGTACGCGGAGCCAACAAACAGTTGGGTGCGACTGGTGTCAACGCGAATAGCGAGACGGCTCATCACCCCTCTCTCACCTACCATGAATCCGCAAGTGAGAACGAGACGGCAAGCTGCGACCATCCCTACTGCCCCTTCCCTACTCTTCAAATTACACTCGCATTTCACATATAGTACCTAAAATAACCCTCAAAATTTCTAAAACTCCCTTTCATCAACATAATAGACGCAAGACATCTGCAATGATTGCCAGTTGCTCGTCTTAAATCCAAATCTCTTCTACAGTACATGATAATTACGTACTCTTGATTTGGAAAAAAACATGCTTTTATAAAATATTATTGTACCAATGAGAGTTGACCACCATAACCATTAACCTTCCGATATAATATTATGATAAGTCGTACTTGGAGATCCCATTAAGTGCAGCAACAAGCATCCTGGACCCTGGCGATGACTTCAGCAGCCGGAAGTAAATGTGGAAGACAGTCTTCACGACTTCCGTTAGTTGTCGTTTCCGGGCCGCCTCGCTCTCTTGCGCTTGCGTTTCTAATAACTCTTTCTCTACTTCTTTTAGTTTTTTTGCGCGCTGTAACAATAAATAAATATGATTTTACCTTAAATGTTCTCCCCAAACTTGTTATAGAATTTCAAGTTTACATAAATATAAGATATTGATATCTAAATTAAGATGTATAATTATGTTTCTTGGCACGAAACAGTTCTAAAAAGGAATCCGGTCGGAATCGAGTTAAATCGAACCTTCGCCACTTCAGAGAATCATTTCTAGGGTTCCGTAATTTAAACTAGGAATCCTTAGACGTTTAGACACAATTTTTTTACAAGCCACCGGGCTACCTGATCGCTCATAGATCTCTGAAATGTCAGGGGACACTGAAGGGTCGCTACTATAAAGACTTTAAGCCTCGTTTGAAGAAGGACAAGTCATAGCGCTCTAAGAATACCTAAGAGGGTTTACTATATCACAACTAAAAGATCACCTTCTTCTCCTTCTTAGAAAGATTGACGATCCTCTTCTTATGTTTCTCTTCTTGTTTCTTCTTATGCGTGAGTTCATCCTGCGCGTCGAGATCCACCTCCCTGATGTTGAGGGAGAGCAGACAGTCGAGGGCGGAGGGCTTGAGGCGGTCCCCGCGACGCTTCACTAGTTGATTGATTAGACGCACTATCTGTACGGGAATAAGGTCGAGAATTGATTATCATGTTTCTCTTATGACATGCTCTGAACAGTGGCGTGCAGTTCATACAAGCAAATATTCACTGCGTACCTTAACTTTTTGGATTGGATTTAAAATTAACAGTAAAAATCGGCGTGGCGTGAATTTAGCGTAAAAGTTAAATGAATTTGATTATAGGATGTAATGTATGTAGAAAATTACTCAGATTTACATTGCGGCATACTCTCACTTAAACATACTTGCACGCCACTGCTCTGATATGACTTATGTAGCCTATTTTGTAGTAAGTGTGTCAGCAACTCAACATAAGATACCATTTTCATAATTGAATGTCGTGTTAGCGGTTGGACTGTTCTGATTATACTCACTACAAGAGTGATGTCCCCCTTCTTGTCCTGCGCGAACACACTGACGCAGCAGCTCGTGACGCAGGCGCGGGCTCGCTCGTCGTCGCAGTCCAGGAACGGCACGACGCTCTGAGCGATGTTGGTCGCGTAGTTGAAGGACGCGCGCGCTTCTAACAACCCGCACATGCAGGTTATTGATACCACTGCTAGTTCGATAACTGAGGGGTCGACTTTTCTGAAATTTTATGATTAATTTAAAACTATTAAATAAAAAACTTCCTTATGGTCAATTTTCGTAATCGGTTCGGTAGGTCTAAAGATTAAAAGATTGCCGTAGCGCATAGTGTGTTCGGTTCTGGCCTCAGCCTAGGTTTGAACGCTAAATGTGAGCAGTTGGAGGTTTTAGTGGCGTTCAACTCCCACATACACAACCCACGGGGCAGGTGGGACGATTTCCTCAACTAAAAAGAAACAATAACGACCCAAACATATTACCTCTTCATAATATAAGTATCTTGTGGGGGGTCTACTAACATTGCGCCTACCGGTTCGTGGCCGCCACTCTAGAACTTTTCGGCCCCACCGGACATCCGTTCTTCGCACAATGTATCCTGCCCATTGCCACTTCAAAGATGCAATTCTTTGGGCTATGTCGGTTACTTTAGTCAAGATCGCGGGAGGTCTCTGGATGCAGATGGCGCAGGACCGGTCGATGTGGCTAAGTTTGGGGGAGGTCTATGTCCAGCAGTGGACGTCTATAGACTGATGATGATGATAAATATAAGTATGAAATCTCACCTTGTGTCACCTTTTTTCTTTCTGCGCAGCACCGAGGCAGCTTTCTCTAGTCTCTGTAGATATCTTTTATACATTTCCAACAGTTCCTTTTCATATTTATAAAGTGCTAGGGTGTCTTTCTTTACTGTGTAATAAAACATCATTATAAATTAACTGTCCACCAATATCAATATCTCTGTATTAAAAAAACATAACAATGAAATCAAAATGCTTACATTTTACATTAGAATAATCCTGATGTCTTATTAGATATTCTGGTAGGATGTCTTTGAAAACTTCATAAGCTGACAATGTAGCTATCTTCCGAATTGAATGTAGATTTAATGAACCATCCTTTAGTCTTTCTTCCATTAGATATAATATAGGAAAGAAATTCTTCAACTGAAAATGGAATTAGTCTTTGATTTTGTCAGGATTATGGTACATCCCTGGACAAGTAGAAAAAGCTAATAATAATCTATTTAATATAAATAAAATAAAATAAAAAAGCCTTTACTCTATTACCTAAAAAAACTAGTTATACTAGTATTTCCTTTTTTTTTTTACATTAACTTTGAAGTTTCTTGAAAAAATTAAAAACTAATCTGATTTTAAATTATTTTTACATTATTAAAGGTAAAAGTCGCCCTAGAATCTATTTAATAATTATAATTATTTAAGAAGCATGCTCAGGAACCATTTGAATTTATAAAAAAAACAATTATATTGTTTATTAATTTATATGCCTTAAAATTATTATCAGGGAGTATAAAGACATAAGCAGGCAAATAAACCAACATCATAATACTAACACATGTAATTCTTTTTATAAATAACCACAAATCATCCATACCTTCTTCTCAGGACTCTCAAGCAAAGATGAGCACAAAGCACCAATCCTCAGTTTATCATTGTTCAGCCTCTCCTTCCTGGCTGCTAAGAGTTCAACAGCACTGATTATGTGTTCTTCTGAAGGGTCTGCAGCAGTTTCAGCGTCTTCAGCAGTTATAGACATCCCTGAATCGGAATCTGAGGCATCCTCATCTTGTACTTTCGGTATTAGTTTAACTGTAACTTTTTCCGTGTCTGATTCCGAATTTGATTCTGAAATTATAATTGGTCTTATGTGGTTATTTGTGTGCTTCGGAATATAGGAAACTGTGTTTCAATAAGTTGAAAAATCCAAGAGAGAGTTAAAAATGTTGTTTGAAAAATGTACTCTACTTTTTTTAAATTTTTATTTCAAAGGCCTATTCAATGATAATTGTTATTATTATTATTTATTAAGTATAAAATCATACCCTCACACTCTTCAGCCCTCTCCAGAATACCCTCCTTAGTTTTAATAGGCAGCAGTGGCCTCATTCTCTTGGCCGGCCGATCAGCGAGCTCCTGTTCATACTTCTCCTCCAGCTCACTGTCAGATTCATCGGATTCCGCACCACTGTCACTTGGAGCTGGACGTTTTAACTTTACTGGACGTTCTTTGTCAACTTTTTGAGGTTTACGAGACCTGGAATATGTGTTGAGATGATGGGTGAGTTTATGGAAGTACCTTACTCGGTTTTAATTTTGGTTTAAAAAGAGATTTTGCAGTAAATTTTGAGGGTAGCAAAATTTATTTATTTTAGTGCTTGAAGCAACAGCAACTTAGACTAGTGCATAAGTTTTCCAGTTTATATTCGTTCTTACGACCATTTTTGTCGTTTATTAAAATGTTGTGAAGGTAAAATACCTAGGTTTAGTATCTTCTTTCTCAGGAACATTAGAGAGAAGTTGTGGTTGTTTTGCAAGTCTGTTCATAATGTACTTCTGTTCGTCCTCATCCAGCATATCAGCCCACTCCTCACTCGAGGATTCACTCTCGCTACTGTACTCCACCTCGGGCTTCAAAGGAGGTTGTTTCTGTTTTTGAACCTTAGTTCTGTGCCTCTGAAGCTTCAACTGTCCCTGTTTCCGCATCTTGTTGGTCGTGTGATTGTTCCTCTTTACTTTACTTATCTTAACTTTGCCTTTTTTCTGTAAAAAAACACGAAAACGTTAGCTTTTTGGTTAGAATATTTTGACGATGTGTAATGTTATTTTTGCTGAATGTTGGTGTACTTACAGCCATTTTGAAAGATTTTCTTGGCTATATGTCTTTAAAATAACTTAGCACTATCAGTCTGCAGTTTTCTTTTGGGGGTTTTTTTCACGAAAAACAAATATTTTATGAGAAAAACATTTCAAAACAGCATGCGAACCATGCACGAAGTTCAACGAAATGACATTAATGACATTGACATTTGACTCTTTGACGTCTCGTATTTTTCAAATTGACAATTTCATGTTAAATTCCTGAACGAAAAGCCTTTTTTGAATAATTTTTATTTTGGTCCGTTGTTAGATTTAATATTAATTTTCAGTAAAATATTACTCGTTCATATTATTATTTTAAATTTGTCACAATAAATTAAATACATAGAAGTAAGTTGTGAACAAAAATTACTACATTAAAATAAACTTTTTAATTTTAAACGAAAGCAAAACTTTCTAAATGTCAGTTGACATTTCAAAGACTTCGAAACTTTCGTAAATCTTGTTTTTCCACTTTTGAAATATAATTTCTCAGTCTAAATATGCGATAAATCAATTAAAGTGCATTTAACTTACACAAAACTAGTGACTTTAATTTATGAAATCATGAAATACAATTTGTAAAGTTCTAAAACCAGTTTTTTGTCGTGATGGTACCTCAACAGCAGAGAAGAAGACGTCGTCGTGCTGTTTTGGTGCGAACCACGGAGCGGAAACTGGTGGTGGCTCGAGGGCCGGGAGGATTCGGCTTCACGATAGCCGGGCAGAGGCCATGCGTGGTGTCCGCGGTGGCTGAAGGCGGGCCAGCTGATCGCGCGGGGCTGCGGGCCGGTGACGCATTGCTGGCCGTGGACGGAGCGAACGTCGCTCGGGCGCCGCACGCCGCCGTGGCGCGGATGGTGGCCGCCGCCCCCGCCGCTATAGCACTCAGCGTGTCCCCACGTAAGGCGCCGCCCACGGACACAGAAGACACGGAGCCTGATGAACGAGCGAGGACTAGAAGGAGGCATCCACCGCCACGACGCAGGCCTCAGCCTGTCATGCATATACCAGGTAAGGCTACATCCATATCATACTAAAAAGGTCAATAATTTATTTATTTGTAAATATGAGACAATGTCTGTGTCATTTGTGTCTATGAGAGGTGCAAATTTACTAAAGTACAGAACTAAGACTCCAAAAAATCATATTTGATGGAGGGTTTTTAAGATATGAAATATCCAAAAATGTTAAAACACTATAAGATTTCAAATTTGTAAATAATGTAGTTCTGAACCATTCTAATGTAATAAAGCTTTAGCGGGTATAATAGTGGGATATGTGAAACTAATATTTTAAATTTAATTTTTAAGTCCTATAAACAGGTTCACTTCTATATGTAAACTATCATCTTCCAGAAAAATATGATGTATAATAAACATTTTTACCCTACGTAGTTACAGTACAGAAGACTCATTATTGTATAGTTCTGTAAGTCAATTAGAAGTTACACAAATGAAAACTAAAAACAATAAAATAAAAGGTTAAACCATATTTTCATCTTAATTACATTTAATACATTTTAAAATGGTATTTATCAAGAAGATTAATTTTCTAAATAATATGTGTGATGTGCATGAATGTGGAAACCCCATGCATATTTAAGAGTTTTGATATGTCTCCAAATATGTGCTGGGGTCCAAACCCACTAAAAGTATGCATCGCTTATTGTATGGACCAATGTTAATTTATTGATTTTATGGTTTGTCTGAAAAAATAATTTTCATTTCATTTTTCCTATTAATTAGTGGACAATATTTTATTGTAAGTTTTATTTAGGCAATATGTTTTTTTATTTTTTTATTAGTGCTTCTGCTATCAGTCTTAGACTATAATCAGAATAGTTGTAGGTTCGCGGTGTTCTCCAGTGAGAGCACTACTTATAGTAGGTAGGAAGCTTAGAATCTTTCCTGTAAATTTGCAATATGATATCTCTTCAGTTGTTTCGGGTAGTGCTCAACCTTCAGTTGGGCGGCCAGTTTATTAGGACGCATGGACAATCGCTGTAGGCAATTAATGAAATAAAATGAACTGATATTTGCTATCTCTAAAGTTAAATGTGATTGTTTCTTACTTTAATTGGGAGTGATTGTATGTTGATCAGTAGCTTTAAAATCCTGCATTCCATGTGGTCCAACACATACATCATTACTGTTGTTTACAGATGCAGTAATTTGAATTAAAAAATTAAATAATTTGTACAGCTAATGAACAAATGAAAATAAAGCCATGAGTTTCGCAATTTTCCATCTTGCGATAAAAAATTAATAAATTGAATGCACTTCTAAACAAATATTGACAATTAGAAACCAAGTATCTCTGAATTGACATAAAACAGAGTGCTGTAAGTCCTCCGAGTCACTATGGGTATTAATTACTGTATATTATAATGTCGTAAATTAACTATTTCATAAGGGGTTGTCCATTAATCACGTGATCTTTTTTTAGCATTTTTTAACCCCCCCTCCCCCATCGGTGATACGTAGTGAGGTTTAAGACCACCCCCACTCCCCCTTCTCAACATCACGTGTATTTTTAGTACCTACAACGAATCCTAAAATTTTCGCGCCGTGCCGCTTAATATTTGTTTAAAAATCGCGCGTTTGACGAAAAAATAAATACACGTGATATCTTACTACACCCCCCCTCCCCCTTGTGTTATTTACGTGATTTTTATCAAACCCCTCCCCCCCCTTTAAAGCCTCACGTGATTAATGGACAACCCCTAAACAAAAATATGCTGAAAGAAATTCCTTTACAAACTTTTCCAGGTTGCCAAGGGACTCCAAACGGGTTCGGCATAAGTGAGCTACTTCAAAGCCTCAGCGGCGGAGCGCTGCGGTCCCGACTCGAGTGTCGCGTGGCGGTCGGCTACCTAGGCACCATAGAGAGCCCTGACACTGAATCCGAGGGAGCTCCAGGTCACGTACGTGCTGCCGTCAAACGACTGAGGCAGGAGCGACGCGGCGCCGCCCCGGTGTTGCTCGCAGCCCTGCCCCATGCTCTATGCCTGCTCCGAGCCACAGGGCCACCTTTAGCGCAGTACCGGCGCGATCGCATCTTATATGCTGGCTGTGCTGCTGATTCCGATCGAAGACACTTTGGTCTTGTTACTGCTGCTGATTCTTCTCGTAGCTGCCACGTCTTTGTCGTCGATCCTCGATTGGTTGACCACGAGGCCCATGCTGCACGTGCTGAGGAGTTCCGCATCGCCTGCACCAGGGATCCGGTCGCCGAGCGCTGCCTCGAGTTCCCGCCTTCAGCTGAGTACGTAGTCGGCGTTGTACGTGGAATGTACTCGTTGCCGGCAGAGCAGTGCGACTCGCCGAACCTCGAACGTATTTCCAAGCTCGCTGTCAAAAGCGCAAGTCCAGTAGCTGGGGAGTTCTCGAGAAGAGGTCGAGCTGCAGTCAGGGCAAGAGATAGAAGACCGGCAGCGGAAGTGGCGGCATCACCACAACCAAGTAACCACAGCGAGATTACCACGACGTCAAGTAACAGCGACTCAGGAATCGGGTTCCATAACGACTGTCGTAACGTCGCCGACCGTATCCTCGTCGTGGAGTTCGGAGGGGCCGGTATGGGTGTCGGTGGACCCTCAGGAGGGTGGTTCTTATCAAACACGACACCTGTAGTCGAAGGGTTTGCCGGGCAAGGTCGCGCTTTGGAGCCTGAGGGAGGACTCCTGGGCCAATCTTCGCGAGATTACAACTACAATGCGCACGCTTTACACGCGGAAACAGCGGAGCCCGATTTGGACGATGCGGTGGAAGCCTTCAATTCCGTGGAGATATATGAGGAACGGGGTTCGGCATCGTCTTTGATCTCTGCAAGAACACATGAAGAGCCTTTAGAAGCACCGGATCCGTTTTTGCACCCTGCTGCTGTCAATTGCAAGGTAATAATAATTCAACGAATAATCAATTCAAAGATCAAACTTTGTGATGTCTATTTTTAATGAAGCTAACAATGAACCCTCCTCTAAGTTTCATGAACGCAGTGACATGTCCTTCTTCAAATCTGTAACAAAGGATATACAGGGTGCATCTGTAACCCTAAACCAGCTGAAGTGGGGTGAATCACAACTCGAAATACAACTTTAAACCACTTTTATTTTTGAAATCACTATAGTCGCTTCAGCTGTTACAAAGTTACAGACCCACCCTGTATAAGAAGGACCAATACTGAAATCTTTTTCAGAAAAGATGTATTTGTCCCAAAAAGATTTACACAGGCGTCTAATTTATCTGTAACTTTGGACAATCTGACGTGAGGTGAATAACCTGTCGAAATACAACTTAGCACCATTTTAATTTTTTGGCATTGTATGACGGTATAAATAAAAAGTACGACTATCATTGCGTACTTCCATACTATGATTAAATTTTTTTGTTATCCAATTCTTAAAATAAAAGTGGTTCTAAGTTTTATTTCAACGGGTTATTCACCCTACGTCAGATTGTCCAAAGTTACAGATCCACCCTATATAGCATAAATAAACCATTTCACTGTTCAAAATATTTTCCATTACTAAAATATTCATCTCTCACCCAGGTTCGAAAATCGAAACTAAACATGTTATTCAAGTCTAAAAACATGGGTTTCGGTAAGAGCAAAGAGGATCGTCGTCGGGCGGTCAGTGCGAGCGCGGGCGACGTGAGGCAGGTCGGGGACGGGCGGGACGGCGGGCCGGCGAGTCACGAGGGGGCCTCTGCAGGCCTGCCGGCTGCTGCTAGCGAACCTGATCTGCGGGAACAGGTTAGTGTTTCTTTAGGCAAAGAAAATTGCCGGATTATCTGTGTATGTGGATGTCAAACTACACGAATACCATCTTTTGCTCACACTGCGCGTCACAGGAGAGAAGAACGTGGGTGAAATACTAGATTGTGGTATATTAGGTTTAGCTCAAATCAAATCATCTTTACTTTCTCACCACAGTGCACTAAGGAATTAAAATAAGTTACAGTACAGTACATATTGTGGGAGACTGGTGCCTAAATTAGCTCGTGCAGTAATTGAGTATTGCTTAAATAGATATAGAAGAGTATTTATTATTATTTTCAGCTTCTCTCAAAGAAAACTGTGATTAAGTTTTTACTTTATTGGTTCGAAAAAAAAAACAGTACTAAAATTGTGACTAAAATGTCCCGAACTCATACAGCAACCGGACGTTTATTTATTTACTTTATTTGGATCCTCAACAAAAGTAACACATACACAAAACAAATTAAAAATACATTACATACTAGACACCTGCGTTACTCTCTTAATTTTACAAAAACGTTATACAACATAATTCGAGTAAAAACTTCTTGCGCCTGATGAAATATAGCAAACAGTCACATGATACATTGCTACTGTAATAAAATTAGGGCGATTTGGAAATTATTTGGATAAAGCCGATGCATACGACCGTACTTCTTAAAATTATAGTAGGCATATGTAGTTCTTTTTTCAAAAAAATATTAAAATTATCTAGCTCATCGAACTAACAATGTCAACCCCTTTTTTGTCAAATAGCGTTAAAAATAATTCGTTTTAAGATTTTTTTAAATAACAATCGTTTAATATCCTAGATATTATGTAGCAGTAGAGCGCTAGCTAATACAAGTTAAACGAGCCCAAACACGAAGGGTCTGTCTATTTTGTTAGCACAAGAATTCCTATGACCACTTTCCGAATCCATCGTCATATCTGCGCCATATTATTGCATTGTCACGCGATTGACATCTGCGTGCAAAATGTCAGCTCAATCGGAAAGTTTGTCAAATTTAACTCGCATGATTCCACCCGAACTTACACAGTTACATCCAGTTAATATAAAGCTCGTAACAACCTATTGATAAGATGAATGAGAACGCCCTTATGTTTCACGAACCGCGCTTGATTTAATCATCGTTTAATTGAACGTACTTCCGCCTCATTGCGCGGTCTCATCTCGTTCGGGACAACCTTGGACGCAGGTCAAATGCTATCGAAATATTCTTAAACGATATCAAATTTAGAACGACTTGTCGAATTGAAGAGTTTTGAATATATTTGGAGAATGGTTCGAAATTTGGGTATTATATCGTAAAGGTTTTTTCAAACCTTGCTAAATGTGCAGAATTTATTTTGACGTAGTTAATGTGTTAGTTGTCGTGATGTCCGTTGAACTGCTTGCGTTCCGGGTGGAAGAGAGCTCGAATCAGCCACATTACCTGTAAATCTTCATTCGAAAACTAGCTAAAACGGTGAAGGAAAACATCGAGAGGAAACCTTCACATCGGCGAAGGATTATGGTTCTTAATCCTAATTCGAAGATATCATAATAATAATAGTAAGTCTTCAATTAACATTAGATGAATTATGCCTCTACTGAGCATTGGACAGCAATGAGTTATAATGGTTAAACTACTTGTGAAAATTTTAATGAACGGAAGAGATACCGAAGTTTTCTACATATTTGTAACATTCCTAACTCATGGTATTATAGGTCTTTTACTATCATGCTTAGTATGAAATAATTGTGTCATTATTTCTATAATATACCAACGGCTTACCAACAGCCAAACGGCCGTGATAACCGTGCGGTTGTCGCTAAACATAGGTCTCCTTAACCGCAGAACGCGATTATATGGAACACAAGGAAAATTACTAGTCGCATAAGGTGTGCTGAGTCTCACTGAATACACGACTTTGGGATAAATACTGAAGCTAATATATAATCGCTCCACTCATGAAATTGACTCCTCTCCACTCATTTGACGTTTAATCCTTAGCATTAAGCGGGTAGTAACCTCGTTTGCCAGTGTGAAAAAATAGAATAGAGTAGAATATACTTTATTGCACCAAAAAACACCAATTGATTTAAAAACTGATACAGCTTATAGTAGTTGTACAATATAGGCGGCCTTATCGCTATAGCGATTTCTTCCAGGCAACCTTAGGGTATGGAAACTGAATGGAAAAGTTATATGTAGGCGTTTCAATACTTATAAAATAATTAAAATGTCTTTAAAAAGATAAGGCATAATTAATTCACTGATAGTATATTCAAATTTGGATAAACTCTAGATCCCTTGTACTTCTAAAGTTTATCCAAAAATTGTTCAAATAATCTGATCGGACGTATAGGTCTTCAATTCTCCAATATGCAGGTTTCCTGACGATGTGTCATATCATTTAATGTATTTTAGCGCTCTAATAAACTATACACAAATTATTATTACATACCTATTATTGGCATCCTAAATAGTGCATAGGTCCAATAAATTTAATAAAATGTCCGTGGTGCTTTTCTCAATTCTGACGTAATGCATCTTTCAATGTTATTTTATTGTCTCCCGCTTTTGCGAGAAGGGAAGTCGAAACTCATGTTTTTCCTACTCCTTCTGTCATCTTCTGATTAAATTCGTTGCGGGGCCCAAGACAAGTTAGCTTTCCCTCGGGTTCCTGGGCTTCACTGCTCAGAGTCATTACGATGGTCGCCGCTGTGGATCCTAACTACACAGGAGTTACAGTGGTGGGAGTGAGAGGTGGGCCAATACTTGAAAAATTATACACAAATAAATATTCTACGAGAATCGAACTCGTGACTACATATAAACATGTGTTTCTAAATATTACGTTTAATAAAGCATATCTCTCATTCCAATTACTGTTGAACTTGAAAGTGTTAATTACCTTAAACGCAACTTGAAGCTTGTTTACTAACCATCTCGAGTGGATGGGAGCAAAATCAGTCGTACATCAACTGCGAGACGAAACGCACGTGTCAGTTATTATCTAATAAAAAACTGTTTCATAAATAGTCCATTGTTTACACGTGGGAAACGAGAAATCTAGTGTTTCTGGGAACCTGTCGTGTTGTGTTAGTGCGTGTGATGTGTGATGATCATGGCTAGCAGGGTGATTGGATATGTTATATGCGGGTACAGCTCCGTCGATAATCTCATGGTGAGTACATCTTTAGGATCACGCTGTTTTAGACCATAAGGTCCTGGGAATAAGGACTGATGAATGATTGGTGTTTTGTCTCGATTGATACTTCTGGAAACGAGGCTTAAAAAGAGATCTTAAGTTTAGGGAAGCACTGTCCCGTGACATTGAAGAGATTGAAGAGCATACGACAGCCCATTCAGCTAGTTTACATAGTAATAACAAAAAAACTTAATGAACTAAAAGTCCATTATAACTGTACATTAATGTCTTATAAGGAATATATTCCTTAACGCCAAATACTTGTAATGTGCATACTTTTCCTTTACGTTTGAATCTGTATTTGATCTTTCACTCTCATAAATTCACAATGAGACAGTCAATAGGTCTTAAAATTGTTATTATATCATTGTTAGTGTAAAAATGTTCTTTGTGACTTTCCCGTAAAAAAAACTGTTACTGTTTGAGCTGATTTGAAATGAAACGCTTGTTGATGTCAAAAGGCTACCACCAGTTCGGAAAAAGAAATAGCCCCTGTCCTGAGAAGAACTGGCAAGAAACTCAGCGGGCATGTCTTTTTTTGTATTATTTTTCTGTTTATGCTTTTATGAGTTGATTATTTTACGCATATTGTCAAATACTCAATTTTAGATTATTTATTTATTGATACAGAATTAACATTAGGTATAGCTATTATAGTATAATATCAATATAGGTCAGGTATATGGTAAATAACTTAATTGTAAGTGAATTACGTACATTTATTTGAAATTTATTTTAGAAGTTGGTGCTGGGTCAGAGTTAAATTATAGCTCACTTAATTTAATTTTATTCCCAATCCCTGAAGAAAACTTTACATAAAAAGCTATTACACAAACACATACTTGGTAAACTTTTAAATTAAGCGTCTGTTTTGTAAATTTCTAAAAAATTTCAAACTACCTTCAGACGAAAGCAATGCTAGATATTACGACCATGGTTACCAAGGTCGGTTTTATTAAAAAAAAAAGAAACATTGGCGCCGTGCAAACGTAACTTTTAACAGGGAACTCTTCAGAGCTGAAAAAAATTATATGCAGAAGAACTTATGTGAAAAAAAAAGTCGCGATATTAGGCTTTAAATCGCAATAACTAAGGTTTATTTTTGCATAAATATTTTTTTGCTATCCACCATTTTTGTTTCGCGCCATCTTGTAATACGTTATGAATGGGATTCTAAATTTGAATGGAATGTTAATGGAATTCTTCGTTTTTTTTCTCTGAAATGATACGCATCTGTATCGTAATAGGATTAAATCGGCTATGAATCGACGACGATAGCTTATCGGTCAACGCCTTTGCACTTATCGTGTGGTGTGCCGTAAACACAATTGTGATATATCCGTATTTGACGACAGCGAGTTTAAGAATGACCGTGGCCTAGTGGTATATTAACCGCGCTTCCCATGCTTGTTCTAACCTAGAAGGGTATTCCGTAGCAGCGTGTCTCCCATCTTGATGGGCTTCGGATTACCCGTCGACTGATAGAGTCGGTATCCGATCCCAAAATTCTTGTTCGTAATAAGTCTTACTGAAAAAAGAATTGCCAAACACGTATGACGTCATTGCCGGTTGAAATTGAACTCGCTGAAAGTACGAGTATAATCTTATTTCGTTATCTACCAACGCTGAAGTTTGACAGATTGATGAAAAACAAAATATAATGTTTGGTAAACTTTCATTGGTAATACTAGGGTTTGGAATACTATTATAAGTCATTCCATTATTATTCATCAGTCTGTGCAATCAGCCTTCCTTCTTTTTCACGTCTCGTTAATAGTAAGACTTTGAACTAGTAGACTAGTGCGGAAATCATTGTATTACTTGTAATGTGTAAAATTGTATTTTTGGAAAAAAACTATTTCTAATTTCTTTCTATACAATATTGGACTCTGCCACTTTTCATTCCTTGATCATGTACATGTGCTATACAACTGTTTTTGGACTGTTGTAATTGTTATTGCCGCGTAGGATGAACAGGCCACTCGATCTTTAGTAATTAACTTTGTTTATGGACCTCTGCGGTTTCTAGGAACTCTCTGACCTACGGATTTCTCCTCTCTATGGCGTTTAGAAGACACCGAGAGAGAGATTTTAACAGCAACTCCAGTTTCTTCAAATACTTTTCCCCCCTAATTTCTACGTATTTATCTGACACAATTCCAAATCTGGAGGTCGTTCACATCGCCTCGAAAATATCAGGCCCGTCTCGTGTCGTGTCGACCCATTGACACTTTTACAACGACCTAATTCGACCGTCGCCGTCGGAATACATTCAATATTAGGGTGTATGTAAACTTGAGATTTTGCTGCAGCATTACATTATCAATCCATTGCAAGAAGCGAAGAAGAAATCGGGTAAATTTTAAGCTACTTCAATGCGGTTGGTGTAATCACATTTTTTTTATTTTTTTTATTGCGTGATAGATAAACGAGCCTGCGGCCCACCTGATGGTAAGTGGTCACCGTCGCTCATGAACCTCTGCAATGCCAGGGCAATGAGGGGCATTTATCCATCGCCTACCGATACAGGACTTTTCTTAAGCCTCGTTTAAAGAGGGACATGTCATAGCGCTCCGGGAACACCGCGGATGGGAGTTCATTCCAAATCGGAATGGTACGGGGCAAAAATGATCTTCTGAAGCGAACCGTGGACGATCGCAGCGGTTCCAAGTGAAGGTGGTGAACCTTGCCCCTGTTTTTTAATAACAGTCTATCGAGTCTAGGGTCTATCCGATTCTAAGAAGTTATTGTCGCTGATTAACCTCTGCAATGTTAGGGCATACAGAACTCATCTTAAACCTCGTTTAAAGTTATACATATTTCAAAAGTCTAATTCAGGTTCTTACGATTTTTTTCTGTGTGGAACTAATGCTAGGAAATGCATAACATCGCAAACAGTGCGGAATGCAATGCACTGTTTGCGACGTAATGTTAGTTAACTTTTGCCTTAGTTGAGAGAGAACAAGTAAAACTAGTCCCAACACGGCGGGTCTATCTTGTTTAGCAGTTCCTATGAATACCTTCCAAATCCATCGTCAGATCAGCGCCATTTTGTTGTACAAAATGTCAGCTCAATCGGAAACCGGGATGTTTGTCAAATTTAACTTGCAAGAATCCATCCGAACTTACATACTGACATCCAGTGCAAATTAATACGCTTGTGAAAAGAAGATCCGTGTGTCAATATCTACATTAAAATACATTATTTGAGTTGTATGTTTCTAATAAATACTCTATCTATTCTACACGCACTCTTAGATGTTTTGCGTAGACTCAATGATGTGAGTGAAACAGCTGCTTCGAAAACAGAGCACATACTCGAATAACAACAAACCTCATTCATACGGAATTTTAAAGTCACTGATTTGGAAACTAAAAAGTCGTGGTGGCCGAGTGGTTGAAGCGCTTGCCTTCCGTACGGGAGATCGCGGGTTCAAAACGGCGGCTTGTACCTACCTCTAAATCTTAATATGAAAAAGATTTATTTTCACAACACCACTGGCTAAAAACGGTGAAGAAAAACATCGTGAGGAAACCTGCATATCGAAAAAGGGTTCTAAAAATCCTTTGAAGATATGAGAAGTCCCCAATCCGCATTAGGCAAGCGTGGTAGACTATGCCTAACCCCTCTTCAGAGGAGACCTGTGCTCAATAGTGGGCAATAATGGGTTGGTACAGTACAGATTTTGAAACTATAATAGTAGATTAAAAGTTTTCGTTCTGGATGAAGGCGTAGGTTCGATGGTAGTAGATTCTTGGTGAAAAAAATTTTTTTTATATTATTCATTTGGTTCTCTAACAGCATTATTTTGATTTATTTTCGCTCGTCCTCGCTCTCGCGAAAAGTACTTGGCGCGTTTTACTTGTCTTGGATTACTTTTTTACTTCTACATGATATCCAGTTAAAAGCTTGTATTTAAAATCCTTTTAATTTTATAATTTACGTCCGCGACATCGTTTTCGTCTCTTTCGATTAAATATTTTTCTTGTCGTCAAAACCATTCATGAACTTTAACGAACAACTTACAAAAACGTTAAAAATTGGTCGAATTAGTCCATGCGTTGTTGAGATATGTTACTGCCGCTTACCAACACATTTTGCCATTCATTTTATATTATAGATTTCTGATTTTCCTAGTGTTCAGTTTTCATTTTCACACTCTAATCGTGTATCTAGTTGAA
This sequence comes from Trilocha varians, assembly GCA_030269945.2. NCBI lineage: Eukaryota > Metazoa > Arthropoda > Insecta > Lepidoptera > Bombycidae > Trilocha > Trilocha varians. Next base: position 9,204,181 of record AP028277.1, on the reverse strand, counting down.
AGAAGGCTCCAGCTCATTCGTGGGCTTTGTTCATCAGTCCAGGATCGAATTAACGAATACTCCTACACTGATATTAATCAGGGCAATCGTCGTGACCCGATGACACTCGCTTTCGATATCGGAAACTGTGCCGTCTCATTTCAACGGCTTGACCGATTTAGATAAATGTGGGGCGTAAGATTTTTAATATCTCATTGCGAAAATAGTTCATCTCGGTGTCGAGACTTGAATATTTTTGTTGTTCGCGGATTACTTCTTCGTTCATGAACCGATTTTGATGATTCTTTTTTGTAGGGAACAAGATATTTCAAAGATGGTCATGATAAACATATAAAAGCGCAGTAATAGTGTGTTGAGGTGCAATGACGCTGCTAATAGTCGATCCTCATCTGGTTTGTCAGGAATGACGTCACAATGTCCACTCGAACACCCGACGATCCATACCCCTGAACAAAAGCTTCAAAATAACGAGCTTTAACGGTTGGTGAACCGTTTACATCCGAGAGGTCCGATCGCCTCGACAATTCAAACACGAATGCCCCATAACAGCAGCCAACGCCTGTATTTATAGCAAGTCTCTACTTCCAACGACCCGCACGGTGAATGTCGGTGAATAGGTTGGTTTCCCTTGTTATCACCCCGTCAACTCCGCTAGAGTGACCATAACAACTGTCACTCTTGTTAAAGTCATCTTTTCATAAGCGCCGACACATATAAATCAGGTTTAGATGATGGCATGCCAAAGAGATCGAGGGGAACTTTTTGTTATATTCTTGATAGAACTAATTCTGTCGTTTTTGTAAAATAATGTTAAATGGTTACCGCGATCCAAGAACATTATTCCAATTCTAATAATCATTAAATGGAAGAATAGACGCTAATGCCTTTTTAAATCGTTCTGTATGAAATTCAAAAGACTGAAAAAGATACAGCTTTAAAAATATTCTGTTTCAATATATTCCCTCTGTCTGATTCAATTTTAGAGTTAGTCAACAACTAAATATCTTCGCAATATAATAATAATTTCACATTAAATTCTATGTAATCTACGTGCTATAGTATTTTTTCATGTATGTTCCTCATTGACATGTTTTTGACGCTCTTTTCCGGTCTATAGTAGCGTCTAATTATAGATCTTGTGACCTCGGTTCATATCGCTAATTGAGTCGAGCTAATTATTATTATTGTTTTACAGAATTTTAGATAATAATGTATAACACTATACATAATATTTAAACAAAATCTAGTAGGAATATACATTGTAGATCTATGGTGTATGTACGACTATCGTTGCGAGTTTCCATATTGGTAAAAAGCCATGTAACAAGACGAATGATGAATAGAAAAATTAGATGGATGTAAGAGGAGAGGAAGACCGAAGAAAAGATGTTATGATTGTGTGAAGGATGATATGATGGTTTGTGATGTGAAAGATGATGTATGTAAAGATAGAAAAGAGTGGAGAGAAAAGACATATTGCACCCACTCCGTCTAAATGGGTTAAGGTATAGCGAAAGACGATATTAGAAAAAAAGTTAAACCGAGCGACCACCCTTCTTCAGCTAGGACAAGGTTGCAGAATACAAATCCACCACGTATCTTTAATTTGACAACATAAAAAAAATATTTTGGAAACTACACCATGGAGATGACATAATCTTGTAACAAATATGGGTCCACAATGTCACTGCAACAAAAACTAGCAAGAATTTGAACAACATCAAAATTCATCTCTCTCTCTTACTCCTATACTTTTCTGGTATATTCGTCTCTCTTCCCCACATGCACCGTTGCTGGGGCTTTGCCCCTGGCACGCGCCATATATCGGTCCTAGCGGTTCCGAAACATCCGATATGGTTCAATTATAGATTTACCTGAAGACTTGTTTCTTAAAGTTGCCAAGTTAAATTGATCATTTTTGACCGGTTATACGAAAGGTTGTCAAGTAGACTGTTTTTTTACTTATTGTTATATTTATTGCAGTGGTAGGTAAATGAGCAAACAGTGCATCTAATGTGGAGCGGTTCCTGTTGCCCAAGGATATGCAATACCAATGCTTTAGCTTGGGTGGACTGATTGAGATGATTTTTGTTTCATATGAAAGGGGATGAACAATACTATACCATAAGAGGTATTTAGTCTTGCTAGTAAATTTTCATTTCAATTTTCATTATTTTTTTTTGTTATGACGTCTGGCGTGCCTTAGGTTAAGGTCTCCCGCGACACAGGGGTTTCCTAGTGCGGGGACCAATGTTTAACTTTATCTTATTTCATTTCATTTCATCCCTACCTAGAAATCTTAAAGGGACACTGCAAAATTATGTAAAATAACGGTTACTGGACTTATAAAAAAATCTTATAAAAATGAATTGCTGTATCGTTTTGGCTAATTTTAGTCTTGAAATATTCGTGGAAGTCTAGGGAAGGTTACATTAAAACAATTCACGGGTGCAATCTTATTGTTGCGGTCCGCGACGAAGTTGCGCGGGTCAGCTAGTAGTTAAATATAAAACATGACTACGACATGTTAGTCACACATTACTAATTGTGTGACAAGTGCACCCGAACGGATGAATCTTCACATTCTTTAGTCGTATTAACTCATGTGTTTATTACAATTGTGACGATTCGTTAATTATTGTTTTGCATTTAAAATAATCAGGAAAACATGTTTATTTATTATTACTTTTGGTTCTCATAAATAATATTTATAAATGGTTTATTTAAAATTAATTGAACCGCGCAATTTTGCCTACGCCTCAAAGGGAGGAAGGTTTTAGTTTTTAACTTATTTAGAACTGTTGTATAGTCTAAAAAGAATGGCTATTTTCTAAAAGTAAAGAAATACATCAATAAAAATCAACTCACAACTTTCTTCCGTCGCCCAGTCATGATCAATGAACAGCTGACCGTTTCTCAGCGTCATCGCGACTTGAAAACAATTGAACAGAATTGCTGTGTTTATCTCGTCAGGCTGATCAGATAAACACTTAGGTCGACGTCCTAACCGTGGGAACGGCCCTTAGGGATAACGGAGATTAACTTTGAAAGTGTACTTATTTGATAATGTTCCCCTTTTCAATTGGACCACAGAAATAAGCGAGGTTTAAGAAAAGTCATGTATAGTCGATGATGGCGGCCTCCAATGGCAATATAAAGACGGCGGTGACGGCTTCAGATTATCGAGTATGTGGAATCCAGTGCTAAACACAACAGTCACTCGCGGGTTCATGCTCAGAGAGTCTTGTAGATACATTGAGTGTGGTGTATTGTGATGTGAGTTCGGGTTCCAGTGGTACTACCCAAAAGCGAACGAGAAAGAGGGTAGACAGATTTGTTTGCTCTTAAATCGACCCGCAGTATTCAGTCTTCTCGTGATCATGACGTTTGCAACAACGTTGAAATATCGAGACAACTCAATTAATTAAATATCGTGGTAGAACCCGTTGAAAATGCATGAAAGTATTATAGAAAACCGCGAGTGTCTGAATAAGTTTATGGCAATATAAAGGCCTATGAGCGACGGTTACCACAAAAGCTGAATAAAGGTTTTGCAAAACTATGCAACTTTCTCTAACACTAAGCAACAAGTTGTTTCAAACGAAGGCAGTAATGACTCAAATGTTTCCTAGACCTCGAAAAATAATAATAGAAGAGAAGAGTCAACTGTCCTGTGCTTACTAAATGCTGGTTTTGGACTTAAGTCTGATTAGTTGTTCATAGTGCAAGTCTTAATTACACTTGTTAACCGAGTGGTACAAACATAAGCTCTACTGTTGTATTTTAAAAACTGTAGCTTAAAAATTTAGCAACCATATTTGACGGAAAACAAACGATCACCTTACGTCGACTATACAACTTTGAAAGTATTATTCTCATGTAATTGAAAATAATTGCTTCTACAGACAACAAAACACACTTAAAATATTGATTTTCAACAAAACCACAAACAAAATGGATAAGAATATGGAACTGCTGCTCTCAAAATTAGAAGAAAAGCTCAATTTACAGGCAATGTTAATAACCAACGAAGTCACGAAAAATGTTACACAAGCATTGGATGAAAAGTTAAATTCACTAGTACAAAAAAATCAAGTCTTAAAGCTAAAAGTAAACGAGCTAGAAAAGAAAATAGAATATATGGAAAAAGACAAAAGAAGAAACAACTTGGTGTTCTTTGGTATAGAAGAGAAGGGGAAACACGAAGCAGAACTAGTAGATTGCTTAAAGGAAACAATAGTGGACATGGGTGTGCACCTCGATAGTCAAGAAATTGCAAATATACATAGAATAGGGAAAAAAACGAACAAAAACCGTCCAGTGGTTGTGTCATTCACATCGACTTGAACATCTATTTCAAAGAAGATTACCCCAAGAAGGTTCTCGAAACACGCAAAGAACTTCAGCCAAAGTTAGAGGAAGAAAGAAAAAAAGGAAATATAGCCTACTTAAAATATGATAAGTTGGTTGTGAAAAAAGCTTTCGAAACGAACCGAGAAAAAAGGAAAAGAGAGGGAACTGAATCTCCTGCTTCTAGAAAAATCCGTAACAAGCAACAAAATCAGCTTAACGATTCAACACCTAATGCTACTAAGGAAATATTGAAACCGAACATTCTGAATTATATAGCAAGAGGGAGATCATCATCACTGACAGAGCAAACAAAAAACTAACAGAATCCTCACGGAACCGGAACCGGAACATCAACAATTTATTAAATAACAAAAATCAAACAAAAAAAACATACAACACCCCAAGCCGGCCGGTCACCGTGGGGAGTTATCATGACCACTACCCTCCAACCAAAACAAGATCAAGAAAAGACAAAAATTTAACAGAAGAACGTAGTTCTACGACACCAAAAATATATTACATCGCTTCTCTAAATGTTCTTACTTTGAAGTCAGAAGATAATCTCACAGAACTGACACAGGCACTGCAGAATTTGAACTGGGATATACTTGGCTTAAGTGAAGTGAGACGAAATGGAGAACAAATTGCTACATATGCTGATTATATATTCTACTACAAGGGTGAAACTCCAGGCAGAAATGGAGTAGGATTTATGGTAAAAAAATATTTAGCAAAATACATTGATGGATTTTACGGGATCTCAGAACGCATAGCAGTTTTAAATATAAAACTACCAGAATACTCAGATATATGGACCATTATTCAAATATATTCACCAACGGAACAGGCAGATTTGGAAACAATCAATAATTTCTATCAGGACTTGAACAATGCAGTGCAAATCCACTCACATAAAAATTTAATTGTGATGGGCGATTTCAATGGCCAAATAGGCAAACGGCAACCAGAGGAAAACACAATAATTGGATCATTTCTATATTGCAACAAGAAAAGAAGTAGAAATGGTAAAAAACTTACAGAATTTGCAATGGAAAATCGATTGTATATTCTAAACACAAAATTAAAAAAAAAACACTAAAAGATGTGGACCTGGATGTCACCTGATGGGAAAACAAAAAATGAAATTGACTTTATAATGTCAAACAAGTCGAAATGGTTTTCTGACGTAAACGTAATCAACAATTTAAATTTTAACACCAACCATCGAATGATTAGAGCAGAATTAATGACTAACCCACCAAAGAAATCAAGACCAAGAACAAAACAAACTTATATCAACAAAGTCTCAACTCAACAACTGGAGGATATAAAACAATCTTTAATATCACAAATTGGCAAAGAATATCATAAAGAACCAATAATAAGTATGAACACTCAAAATAAATACAATTATATAGAGCAGCAAATCAAAACAACAACAAAAGCTCACACCCAAGACCACAAAGAAATACCAAATAAGTGGATGTCAATTGAAACTATCAACCTGCTAGAACAAAGAAAGGTCCTAATAAACACAAAAAATACTAGGGAAAAAAGGAAAAGTATGACCCAAGTTAATAAAAGGATAAAAGAAAGTTTAAGAAAGGACAGGAAAAAGAAGCGACAGGAAACAATAAAGAAACACGTTGAAAAAACGGGTGGAATTAAAAAGGCACACAAAGAATTAACTGACACAAAAGATTGGATTCTTAAGATGAAAGATGAAGAAGATATTATGCAGAGTCGAAGAGAAAATATCCTACAAATTGCTACATCATACTATACAAATCTATATAAGAATATAAATAAACAAAAACTCATAGAACTACCAGATAAATCTAACATACCTAAAATAATAAATGAAGAAACAGAAGCAGCGATCAATACACAAAAAAACGACAAAGCTCCTGGGCCGGATGGTATTTACAATGAAATTTTGAAACATTCTAACTCAGTATTAACTCCTATTTTTACAAATATTTTTAATGAAATAATAGAATCAGAAATCATACCACAACAATGGACCACATCGAATATAATTCTTTTATTCAAAAAAGGGGATCAATTTAATATTAACAATTATCGTCCAATCAGCTTGATGTCAAACGTGTACAAATTTTTTGCCAAAATTATACTTAAACGGATTGAGAAAATCCTCGATGAACAACAAGCGACCGAACAAGCAGGATTTCGTAAAAACTACTCAGTTCTAGATAATATACATGTGGTGAGACAAGTTTTAGAAAAATACGCGGAATACCAACTTACTTATTACCTAGCATTTATAGACTACCGGAAAGCGTTCGACTCAATTTTACATGAGAAAATTTGGGAAGCATTAAAAATCCAGGGAATTGACCACAAATATATAAGGTTAATAAGAAATGTATATGAACACAGCACGGCACACATCCAACTAGAAAAAAAAGGTCATCCATTTAATATACAAAGAGGCGTAAGACAAGGTGACCCTCTTTCACCAAAGCTTTTCTTGGCAGTGCTGGAGATGGTTTTCAGAAACCTGGAATGGAACAATTTTGGTCTAAATATCAATGGAAGCAGACTGACTCACCTTCGCTTTGCAGATGATATTGTGCTTTTTGCAGAAACACCAGATCACCTAAGTACTATGATAAACGAACTAGCAAAGGAAAGCGAAAAAGTAGGTCTTACACTGAATCCAGAAAAAACAAAAATAATGACAAACAATGAAAAAGTACCAATCACCTGTCAGGGTTTAGAAATTAGTTATGTGGATGAATATGTATATCTTGGACAGATAATTTCACCAAAAGATACCATAAATAAGGAAATTGATAGAAGAATAGTAAATACCTGGAAGAGATACTGGGCCATGAAAGAAGTGATGAAAGGACCAGATTATCCCATAGAACTGAAGAGTAAACTATATAACACCTGTTTACTACCACTTCTAATGTATGGCAGCCAAACATGGTCATTAACTGGAACTTCCACCCAGAAACTGGCAGTATGTCAACGAGCAATAGAGAGAAGTATGTTAGGAATTAAGAAGGCAGATAGAATAAGAAACCAACTTATAAGAAAAAGAACAAAAGTACAAGACATCACAATCAAAATAAAAAGGAAGAAATGGGAGTGGGCTGGACATCTAATTAGAGGAAAAAATAAATGGAGCAAAATAACCACCCAATGGTATCCTAGAGAAGGCCGAAGGAAACGAGGCAGACCACAGAAGAGATGGGACGATGACATACGCCAGGTGGCAGGGATAACATGGGGAAGAGTTGCTATGGAAAGGAACGAGTGGAAGAGGTTGGAGGAGGCCTTTGCCGATTGGCAAACAGACGGATCATAACTCTTAAACTGTACAATGTACTTAACTAACAGTAACTTATATGTCTGTCAATAAGGCTAATAAATAAATAAATAAAATAAATAAATAATTGAAAATAACGATTGTTAATAATTGAACAATAACATTCAATGAATTGTAGTCTCGTGCTAGTACAATGTACTTCCAATGAAAACTAAATGAATCGTTTAATGTGACATTCCGTCACGTTTTGATCGACTATCAACGATATCCGGTGCATGGGCCTCATTGTTACTTAATATTCTTTAAAGTTGACGAAGATGTTCGAGTATCAGCATTAGACTGTAAATGTCCACTGCTGGGACATAGGGTCTCCACAAATCTCGCCACAAAGACTGGTCTTGGACGTTTATTACTCTATTCAGAAAAAAATGAGATCTTTGGGTCTTCGACTCATCTCATGGCTTACCATGAGCAAGAGCGACTCTTTGCATCCTTACGATTACAGAGGTAGTAGCAGACAGAGCCTAGATAGGGGTTGGGGTTACTTATGTTACAAAGGAATCAGTAATGGAAATTTCATTGGAGGGGGGAAATGTCTAGCATCTACGTTGAGATGATAGCAATGAAAACTGTGTAAATTGTTGTGGAAACTAATAGAATACAGTATAGCCAAATAAAACGTTGGCCTAAACTCTTATGACTGTAACCATTTACCGTTACATTTCAAGGGTTAAAAAGGCTTTTGATTTATTGATATTAACATACTTTAAAAAGTAAAAATTTCGCAACAGCATAACATTTTGAAAGAGAAAAAGCGATACATTTATTAGGCACACAATATTTAAAAAGTAAATACACGAAGATATTAAATCTATTTGAAAATGTTTATCGTGTATCCAAAAGGCCTCAGCGTAATAATGCATCAGGATACAGCTGGTATTTAGAGTCCTTAGTTCATTTAATTAGTCAATAAATTTCAGTAGTAATTAAAAAAAAAATTCCGGGTGACAATTTGAAGGGCGATCTAGAAACCTAGACTTCCTAGGTCTTGACCTTCTCCACTAAATAAGCAAAACGCAGGTGTTGTGAAGCGAATCGAAATACGAATTTTAGAATGCAATTGTGTTTTTTGTGTCACTCCAATTGCGTATTTTTTGTACCTGTACGGTTTTCCTGTAACGAATTCTGAAATTAGATTATTAACGTTGATTTTAGATGAACTGGTATTTGAAACGTGTTGTTTTTCATTGAGCTTTTGTTTTCAATTATTTTTTTTTATTTAAATTAAATTATTTAAATTAATTTCAATTAACGGATTAAAGGCCCGATTTTTATCCGTATTTTATTTCTAGAGCTAAACTGGTTGGAGTACTGAATAATCTACCTCTACGCAAAATGGGTTCGAAATTGCTTAGTTGCGGAAAAAATCCCAGACAAGGCATAAGGATTGAGGTAATAAAGTACTACAAGTGTATGTGGGTATCTACAGTAGACTTATGGCCAAAGGGAGATCTCCGACCGGGCGAGGTAGTGTATGCCCGGTCAGGCCGAAGCCCACTGTGGTAGATTTCAGATGTCGTGTATATGCGAAGATTTATGCAAATGTCGTAACCGCGATTCAGGGTCTCGCGCGTTATTATTGGTTGCCACAGTGTATATCATAGCATTTTGGAAATACTGTGCGGGTACTTAACAAACATTCTACCATAGACACACATAAACTTACGGACTATCAATGTCTTTAACATTATCTACGAAATTAGGTTTATAGCTCTCTTAGTTAGTTAATTGTCAGTTTATAGATTTAAATACGCTGCACCACATATCTTTTTACGGGTTCAGAACGAACCGTAAAGATTCCGTAAGTTTCCTATCATCGGAAGCGGAGTTCATTCCTTTAATATAACCGCTGTTTCGTCTGGAACAAGGACCCCTTTATTAAAAAGCTTGTTGATTGAGATAATTAAAGTTAATTTATGTCCTTCATTAACAGTGTCGCATGACGTTGCGCCGGGAACTGTCATCTCGCTGCGTTACGCAATGTAGGATGAACAGAGTTGTATTGTAGGTTTTTTTATTGCTATGGAGGCAGCTATTGAGCCATCTGATTGTGGTCCTCTACAATGTCTAGGATCTGCTACTTATGACCTACATTTTAGGACTTTCTTAATCCTCGTTTGAAGTAGGACAAGTTATAGCGCTCGGGAAACATCGAAGAGGGCTAATTCTCTAGTCAGATGGTGCGTGGCCAAACATAATTCCTGAAACGAAACCTCAACGCTCCATAACGCTCGACGTATTGGTCTATATAAAAACTTTAATATAACACTTCTTGTTATTGAAATTATATTACCATACTGAGAGAGTTTGGAAGAAGTTACTAATGTTACCCCGAGAGCGATAGTTTTTATGTTTTTAATTTGTATATCTGTATCTTTGTTTCGGGGAACGATATTGATGAAGTCTAACACTTATTTCTACTCAATTTTTATATTTGCTTGCAAGCAGACGTGATAACGGGCCACCTGATCGTAAACCTACTTTTTGATTACAAGACTTTTACTATCAAAAATCTCGATGCATTTCTAAACACATGGTATACGTTGAATGGCGCTATTTATGTGTATATCGCATTGTGAGTGAGTTACGTGTTCGATGCTCAAGAATGTCGCCTATGTACGAGGGGAGACACATGGCGTAATTGTGCATGACCGTTCGCCTTGACACAGTACATATAAGACAGTCGATGCACTTTGGTAAATGAACAAAAAAGAAAATTGACTATGTGGGTTCCAAAAAGGGAAAGTCAAGCTATATCCGTACACACATAATTTTTTAAAGTTATTTTTGTGATCTATGTGTTTTAATTACGTCGAGAAAGCGGTATAATAAAACTTCACAATTATTTTTTGTTAGAAAAACCCGATCTCGAAAATAATTTATGGTTTACAAAAGTAGTACATACTTAGTAGTCTTACGTTTTTTTTTTTTTTAAGTTGGAGGAAATCACTGGATCCCCGCCTGCCCCGCGGGCGAAGTGTGGGAGTTGAACCGCACTAAAACCTCCAACCGCTCACACTCAGCGTTCGAACCCCGGCTGAGTCCAGAACCCAGCACGGGGTTATGAGGGATAGCGCGACGCGTTACGCCCACGGCACTCTTTCCAGTTGCGCCGCCCCCTAGTAGTCTTACGTAGTCTCATTTAAATTGTTAAATAAAAAAGTAAACATCTGAACTAATTTTTGAATTATTCCTAAACGGAAGGCGGTATTTTTCTCTTTTAAACATTTTTAGTAGAAAAAGTCATGGTCAAGGATATAGATAACCGCAGTCTAACCATTTTATTAGCGTACTTTACATTGACAGTCGATAGCTACTGTGAGTCACGTCAGCCGTATCAGTAACTTGAGTTCGGATGTCGAACTTAAATCCTATCTGTCTCTTATCTACTCAACTATGACGTCACTTACTCAAAGATAATGTTAGGCAAAAACCCCTTTAGTGTTCAGATTAGGAGTAGGAAACTTTAGTAGCAAAGTCGGTGATTTTATAGTTGAAAACTTGTAGAAGAAAACCTAACATATATTTCTGAAAAATACCTCGAAAAACGATACATCGAGTTTATATTTTTTCATAGTAACTATATCATTGATAAATTACACGCTTCGTGTGATATGAAATTAAACTGTGAAAGAAAAAAATATTTAACCGTCTGCGACCTTTCTCGACTGTGCTTGGGGGAAACTCAGGGCTCTGAAAATAGTTTAGGGGAAGGGGGAGGGCGTGGTCACGCGCACGCGCAGTCCCTACCGAGACACCGTTACGATCGCTCGTGACAAGTGACAAATAATCACAAAAAGGCGCGCTTTTCAAACCATCTGATGTAACTTTCCCGCGCAAAGTTACGTGTCAGTGACAATGACACATGTCAAATCTGACGTCTGTCAAAGTTGATTATAGTGTTGTGTTGGAACAGTTGATGTGATGCTGTGCGGTACCAACGGTGCGGTGGCGGCGATGGATCGCGCTTACATGTCTTTGAGGGCCAGGAAACCGCAGGGGAACAAAACTGTGTTGATGGTAGATATTTTGCTTATTGAAATCACTTACTACAAGAAACTTTGTTGTTTTAGGTGATGTTTGATACTTAAATGAATTGACTCTCGTAACTTCGTTTGTATCAAAGATAATAGAGTTTTCTTTTAATTTGTAAAGAGCAAAATAAAAGAAGAAAAAGTAGTATATTATGTCCTTCTATTGTTCGTAATTAAATTTGATGAAATTTAATTTAGTATTGCGGGCGTTAAATGTTAAATATGGACGGATGAGATACTTTCGCTTTTGATATTAATAGAGATAGGTAAACAAATAGTTCTTTTTTGTTTCGTAGCGATAAAAATTCTCATGACATCACGTAAATCATAGCCAACGAAACGAGTAAATAGGAAAACCCTCTTTATAATTGGCAGCACTGAATAATTCGAAAACCGAATTTCGCTCCAAATACCAACATAACAGACAAACACAAATCGTATTGGTGTTAAAAAACAGCTGTAATGTATTTGTGGTTCACACTACGAGTTTTTAAAGAGCTCTTCGTCCAGTTTAAGGGAATTACGATCTTATTTAGTGTTTATTAAGACGTTTTTGCCTTGTATGTGTTTAACGAGCTGGTCACGACGACGGTCACGTGAACGAACCCATATGTTTGCTGCTCCTTTACTGGTTTGAATAAACATTAGCACTCGAACAACATATTGGTTGATTAGTCGTTGTAAGTGCTGAAATACAGGCCCGGCTCGAAAAAAATCTTGTCTTAATATTTATTAACTCTTAGAGATAACAGGGCTAGGTTAATAGTTTTATGGAATTTTTGGGACAAGGGAAAGCTCTTGTAAACTATAAGAAAAGTGAAAACTCATTTGAAAGTCTTGTCAAAATAACTAAAAATATCATATAGTTCTAAAGCATTATTTTGTTTATGCAATAGTATACATTGTACTAAGTTATGTCATCTTATTACACAATAAAGGACATCTTCAGTATTAAGACTTCATAATTTCATTTTCTAAATTCTCAATACTAAAATTAATTACAATAATTTATGGTCCTTCGAGCCGGATATTTCATGCACGAAAGTTAAATAAATATTTAAATGCAATGCCGAATCTGTGTCTTGAAGCATAACAAGGACATGTTTGTTTACCGTCGATCGACATCGAAACGCGAATCGGAAACAGGTCATGATTGATGACTTCCGAATGTCCATCCCGCGTTTTACTGTCGATCATTACGTTGAACTCTGATTTATTTACTGGTTCGTCGGGAAACTGTTTTCATCATCAATTTCCGATGGTAATATAATTAGATTGAGTTTCAATTTTAACGGTTGCTAAGGTCGCTTGTATCATAGACAAATATCAGTTTCGATTAGAGAAATAAGCTCTTATCGAAAAGAAGACTTCATTCACTTAACACTAGCTAGACTTTTCTTAACTAGATTTCTGAACTTGCTTTATCAACAATCCTTATAATTCAGAAGAGATAGGAAATGTGAGCTACGGTATTTTACGCTACTGATTCATCATAATACATCATCCTGATTAGGTGGGCCGAGCCTACAAAACGATAAATGTATGGCGCCCAGTAGTATTTATTATATTTATTCAACCTTTTTTTGAAAGTACTACTAGGATTGCTTGCGTTCAGGAAGTTAATGACATTACTGAATTAGTCACATCAACTCCAGGACCATAAGGATCTTGTTTCAAATCTTATTTGTAAAGCTAAGGGAAAGGGCCCATTCCATTCTCACTGTCAATATGTTAAAGTACAATTTGATGATACGGAAATACTTTCACATCAAAATATACAATTGCTTTCATACCTCATTCTAAAGTTAAGTATATTTGAGGTACGTGATTTTAAACGCATAGTTATGAGTGGAATACTCCTGTCACGGTATACGATCGATCATAATTGTAATCAGTATCAGAGCTAATATTAGACTGTCTGCAGAGATGGAGCTAGATACTATGGGGCCCCTTAGAGTTGGCGAGTGTATGAATTGAAGCAGTAATTGGTACATTTAAAGAATTTAATTAACACAATAACGTTATTTTAATAAACGATTAAATCACAACGTCCCTGAGTGCAGCCTTCAAAATATAATGACGTGACAAATGACGAAATTTCTAGATTTTATTTTTAGAAGACTGATGAGGTAAACAAGTTTTTATAGATGAAGCCATTGTGTCTCGTGGGAACATTGGCGTGATAATGTTGTGTACACTGTTTGATTTAGGTAAAGCTTTATCTAGAACCTTCTCGGTTTATAAGGGTTCAATGTATTAATCCCTGATATAGGAATCACTAAGCAAATTTTCCCTCTTCTGAGGAGTCCTGAACCCAGCAGAGGGGGCAGTAATGGGTTGTTACAGTACAGTAAGCAAGCATGGTGGACTATGCCTGATCCCTTAACTGAAGAGACCCGAGCCAAGTATTGGTCAGTAATGAGTTGAACTTCTACTCGGTTAGATTCTGGACCTCAAAGTTTTGTCATTTTCCAATATGCATAATGCATAGAATACAAACAACTAGCATGCTCAAAATATCTAAATTGTCCGCCCATTGAAACGAAAGTAACAGAAAGTCTGAAGGGATTTCATAATTTGTCCCAAAAAATATTATATTAACTTATACAACTGATATAGTAATGTAATAAGGTTCTAAAATCGCTGTACATGACATGTACAGCGAACACATTGTGTTCGTGACTTAGGGTAGTGATGCAGGGGTGGTCACCTGCCGTGACGTCGACTGAGCAGGTGTGCACCCACCTGTGTCTCTAACAGTCGACCTTCTACACTGTTCCAAATAGGATGTTACATGAATATTGAACTGTTCTACCTGTTGTCTTCATTATTTTGAAAAACTTGATCATTTTTAATTATGGTTTCAGGAGAGTGAAATCTCCTTGAAAAATAACCTGAAATGCAATCGTACGCAATGATAAAATGACAAGTAAACAATAAATTTAAACGCCTATTTTAGCAGACAATGATAAACATAAATAAGAAGTATGTATGTAAAGACAACTACAATCCAAATAATGAATAGAACAAAGAAATCCTTTTGAATAAGAAGGAAATCTTTTATATTATAAAACTCGAAATGAAAGCCACCTATCGTCTCGATTCACTACTTAAATACCCTTTTGTGATAAATACTTTTGTTAATTTCAATGAGGATCCTATTAACAATGATCTTTTGAATTTTCGATGGATCAATAACTGCTTCGATTAGTTTCATTAAATCTTTAACGCTCTCGAAAGATCTATTTTTAAGTTTCGTATTCAGTTATCTATACTAATTTTAGAATGTAATGTCGTCATGTTTGTAGGAGGTAGATAATCATTGAATGTACTAAACTGATTTGGAAAAAAAGGAATAATCTCAAAGGCTGTATAATAATTTGAAATTAGGTACCACTACCTCCCTTTTTTCCGCAGGTAAAGTTATAAGTGTGCAAAAATTAATTGAAAATTAATTCAGTCCGTTCAATCACATTAAAAACTATTCCCTTTTAAAACCATATACCACCAGCTAATCCAGAAGCTTCATCGTAAAATCATGATCCAGGCACGTGACAAGAAAACAAAAGTGTGTACATAATTACAGATTCATAACGTGGTCGTTATAATGGAAGTCATTATAGTACCGTCATCAGTATTCAGGTGTTGTTCTGCGTTGACGCACGACCGGCTGCCGTTTCACTGACCAACCGAAAAAGGTGGTGAGGATCAAAGGTTTCGATCAAATCTAATAGATACACGATTGGAGCGTAAAAATGGCACCAAATATGGAATAATGATGAAGGCTATTTCCTATATCATCTTCTGAATATTCGTTGCGGGGTTCAAGACAAGTTAGCTTTCCCTAAGCTGGACTTCACTGCACATAGTCGCCGCTGTGGATCCTGACTACACAGAAGTGACAGTGGTGGAAGTAGGAAACTTGGATTCTCTGTCACTTAAGATTTAAATTGTTTCAAACTGAGGACTCTTTAAGACGTTTTGTAAAACACTTGATGTTTAGTAGGTAAATTTTAACGACATTTTTTTGTACTGTTTGGTTCGGTTCGTATATTTAAATATTCTCACGTGTTCACGTGGGGCTCGCTCTGAATGGTGTCAATGTTAGCTTTCTTCACCTTTCGCTATCAACTTACAACTATACGTGTACGGTATTGTTTCGGATGTACATTCAGGAAGTCAATTAACGGCTGCCGGCTCACGACAGGACATCGTCTACCGAACTTCCTGTCCGATTCTACTAGTAGGAAATAACTTGTAGGGCCTGAGTCGGTTACGTGAAATTATATAACAAAGTAAATATACTCATTCATGCACATTAAAATGTATGACTGTAGAGCAACGAAGAAAATAATATTGAAACAGACTCGGTTCCTTCGCTTTCGCACAAAAAATATTTTAATGGACACCTGTACAATAATTTGACCCAGCCAGAACCAGCAATTTCTGTTATAGGTCTTAATGCGATAAGGTACCAGTATATTTTAAAACTAGCATTATTGGATTCAATTATTGTCCTAAAAATACAGAATTATAGATATTTGAGCTTCTTAAGTATTCATTGTCTTGAGTGTAGTTAACTATTGTTCACAACAGCCGTTACCATTGTCCATTCATTTCGTGACATACTTAGGGCCCTTGACGTCATAGGAGTGAACAATAGCCCTGCTTATATGGCCCTTCCAGCTGCTTAAAGTCACGTAGGCACTGTCTTCAAGGTTAACTATATCCAGGATTTAATCTAGCGATTAGGACAGAAACTTTCGGAGAGATTTGGATTTTACCGAACGCTATGACTTGAAAAAAGTTTTTTGGACAGAAGGATATCGCCGGATTTCCACGCCCGTCCCGCAGGTGGGATATGTGGGTGTCGAAACGCACTAAAACCTCCTGCCGTTCACGCTCTGCGTCTGAATTTCTTCTGAGGACAGCTTCTCACCCAGCACAAGATTGGACGAAGTGACGCGACGCGTTGCACGCCACGCTTACATCTCGCTCCGTCATCCGCTTGAAACAAAGTGACGCGTAGGCTCTTCAATGGTATATAAATATATAACAAATACCCACGATGGAGAGAAACCTCTTATCATTTATACTCGTATAATAATAAAAAAAGAACAATCAGACAAACTTCATATCCTGACCTTCCTAAACCGTAAAAACACATCCATTTATCTATCTATCTTGCAATAAAAAAAAGTCCAAAGTCTACTACTATTTTCGTCATTACCCAAACTAAAGTTAATTCTTGAAACTGGTTCTAGTGTGACGTGTCTAAGTAAAGATGCGTCAAGACGAGCGTGTCATAGATCGACCTCAACGTAACTCTTAAGGTATTTACGTAGATTGTATATTTTTGCAACTAATTATAGTAAGACTTCAGAGTTAGAGTGTTTAATAATGTTCTTTGCGTATTTTAGTATAGTATGTTTTCAGATTGATATATTACACATACGGGTTCCAACTAGACCCATGGTATATAGTATGGCATATATAGGCTTATATCGAAACAGGTCAACCCTGTCTTGATCCTCACACAGTGTAACGTGAATCAGAGGCTTAAGCCTAGTTCGCACTAAGCTAGTATTTTAGTAGAGTAGCGAGTAATTTTCAAATTTTCTTTAAAAAGCTATATTATCTTACTGCCTTTTAATTAATAGTACATTTCAACTTCGCATCATCAAATGAGGACCCAGATACCTAATTCTAAGTACCTAATCGGCACGGCAGCAGCTGAGATCTTTCCCTATATAGATCCCAAAGATAACAGTAACCGTTAGTATAATCTGGAGCAAACGTCCTACAGTTAGGATTCGGTACATCGCCCCGACCGTTACCCGACCTATATCTCTTATTTACATATTGTATCGAGTAACGTATCGGATAGTGCGTGGGAACGTTACTTGTGTACCTTTAGGTTCAATTCGTACTGTTGGATGTGTAGAAAAAGGCCGGAAATCGAAGTGAAATTCATTTAGGTCAGATTTTAGGACATTTAAGTTACACAAGAAGCATTACTTTAACATGGTCAAAACTATTGCTTCCGCTAGTAACCAAGCTAAGACCAACATGTTGATCAGTGTTTACCACTATTCATTGGCCTGTGTTGGTACTCTTAGGAACACTGCAAGACTACCTATGATTAGGATTTTTTAGAAATCTCGTTTAAGGTTCAAATCCCATCGAAACTATTAGAAAGCTAGCAACATTTACTTGCACTTTAAAGAGCCAATGATTACGTAAATGACGACATGAAGTGAAAATTACATGATTTGTTACAAATCATTAGATCACAGCAAATTATCGTCATTAGTCAACAATGTTGGATACATGATCAGCATAAAACAGAATCTCGTTCTTGAAAAATAAGTTATGGCCATTTTGGTATCTGTGGTAGTTAAATCTTAATTTTAATAACTGTTGTTTGATTTGCACTGTCATGAGACCATGTTATATTATAACTAGCTCGAAGAAACTTGATATTGAGATTTTTTGACACAATTATTTAATTTTTATCTTTCATATTTTTTTTTTATAAAAATTATCTTATGTTACTTTTAGTACCTCAATGTGTGAGTGAGGTACCACAAGAATATGTGTAAATAGTTTCATGATGATCGGTGGAGTAGTTTTGGCGTGAAAGCTTAACAAACAAACATTCACATTTATATATTAGTACGTATGTAGATTTCTATAGATTATCGTAGTAATAAATTTAAGACAAAAAAGAAACAAAGCCAATCTTTACTACTGCAAACAAAAGTAACGAAATGGCAAGGTGCCTTTGCCTCAAGCGATTCAGCCTTCACGTGAGGTTTGTGAGTTTAGTCACCCGATCTACCGAGTGCAAGTCGATTTGTTTTATTAAGCCCACCTGACGTTAAGTGGCCACTACTCTCCAAAATCTTTCAGGATCACAACGACAATTTCCATTAGGCAGTAGGTGGCGCCTAACATTGATGACTTTTTGAATGTCATTTTAAAAGGGATATAGTATAAGCAGACTGTTTGTTGTGACCAGGACGAGGGCGAGAGTTTGAACTTAATATAGTCTATAATGGACCTCGAGTCGTATTTTGATTCGTATAGAATACATAAGAAACACAAGAGTATAGGTCTCCAACTATGTTAATAAAACTAGCAATTTCGTGTCGTTACTCATCCAAAAAATGGCCTCAAATCATTTCACTACACGATTATAAGAAATTACAATGAAATTTAGCATCCTACGTGTCCCATCGCCTCCGCCATCTTGTCACGTAATTTATAACTAAACATTCTATAACTAAAATAGCTCCATACAATGGTGACAGATTCGTGTGCTCCGGAACCCTCGAAGTTGAAGTGTAAATACTCGTGATTAACAATTTAATATTATTTAATCTATGTATTAGTGTAGCTAATCGTAGGGCGTACTGGCATTGGTTAAAAACGTTTCTTCCGTGAACTTATTACGTTTGGTGTTAATAAAATTAATTGCTTAAAGTGTTAAGATTGTTAATAGTAGTAGCTGACTTACGCAGCTTTGCGAAGGAATTTTATTGACATCGTACGGTCCTAAGATCATGTTAAAGTCTCCTCAACAATCTCATTATTATTTGACACTTAAAGATACTTTCGGTTACAATCATGATCATAAGTCGATTAGGACTTTAAAAGTGCCCGAGTGTATCTTTGTGACGCAGATGTAATTGAACTATCGAAGCCTGCAGTAAGTGTGCAATATGATGTGTTAACATACTAAATGTCCAAACTTACACGCCAATTTTCTCCACACTACTCGAACAAAGTCGCACTCTACGCTCGTGACTCGACAGATACGTTAATATAATTTTCGTCTACCCTCTAATTGGTAATATGTTTCAATCGGAGCACTGGCAGAAGTAGAATTTTCCAACTACACCTAACAACTAAACATGGGGTTCTGCTTATGTCATGTTTGTTTTCGTACGTTAAATTTATTGTATTCATTATTGGTTTAAGTACGTAGTATTTAATTGGAAGAGCAAACTGTATCGGGGATCACTTGCTGTATGCGTGATGGTGGCATGCGTGAATTTGGTGCTGTTTTAACAAAAAAACAGGCATTCAAATTTTGAACTATAAAGAGCGCTTGGGACAGATTTCATTCCAATCCATTTCTAGACATAAGGATGGTATATTCCATCTATATTATTCCTATAAAAAGAATGACAGATTAGCCTCGGTAAGCAGCAGTGTTTTAAAACTAGGAGAGCGATACAACGATACAGAGCCAAATATAACTGAAATGGCTAAAACTACGTAAAGAAAAATAAAGGTACCTTAAATATTCTAGAATTTATTTCTCAAGCATCTATAACAAAGGTTTACAAAGAAGCATATACACAACCTTGCGAGTTAAATATAATCCCATTTACTTAAAGTTCTAATATGAAAAGCAAACCGAATTCCTCATGAGGATGTTGTGCTGCAATGTGTACGGAAGTTCTCTTCCTCGTAAACATATTTACTGACACCATTACAAGGTTTTCAAATATGTTTACATTAAATATGTTTTGTTAATGTGCTTTTCGGAATGTAAATATTTTCCCGTCATCATTTGGAGAGCGATTCCGACGAAATGTGAATATTGTTTATCCTCTAACCTCATTGCATTGAGTGCGTTTGTTTTGAATGCATTTAGATGTACATTTGTGACGTCACTGCCAGTTGAAACTGAAAACCAGCGTTATATGTCGGTTGGGGGTGACATATAACATTAAACTGAGTTCCGACTGGTTTGTGATGAAAACTTATTTATTCCATGTTTGTTTTTTTTATTTTTCATTTCTGTAATTTTATAACTCATTCACAAATAAACGATGTCTATGTCTATGCGTCTATGTATATTTTGAATTTTAATAATATGTTGTTGATACTAGGGGTTTCGGATACATTTCATTCGGATTCGGGATTAGTTCTCTTCCTTTGCGTTTTTTGAGCGTTAGGACTTGTCATTCAAGTTAGGTTTTACAAAGGTCTAGGGCTTGTTTATCTGCCTTAAGCTTACTAGTATCAGTTATTTGAAGTATTTGCTAATTTGGATCGTAAGCTCGTTTATCTGTCCTGCAATGACACAGTTAAAAACGGACTGTTTCGTACGTGAGGTCCTCCATAAATATACTTTATACATCAGGGCATTTTTGAGTAGGTAGTTTGCTGAGGCGCCTCAATTTCTATACTCAGGTTAACTGACAAAAACTCTTTCTGTCGTCATATTCTATACGATTGAACGCACCAACATTTACCGTCTGCGTCTCGGAGTCTGTCTATTGTTACAGACTGCAATCGTAAATAAATTGTGGACGTATTTACAACGAGCGTCCGACAATAAAACAATTTTGTTTGTGACGTCATCGTCATTAAAACCACCGTTTTATAGAACATCGACCCGTCCGTAACTGCACATAAAACACACAGCCGACACGAATATATACTTTTATTGACGTAAACTAGGAACGAGTAACGGGGTATTAAAAGTGGACATAAGAAATCTAATTTGGATTAGGTAACCCATTTTTAAATATATCGTATATGCAACAGGGAACATCTTTTGAAACATTTTAAGACCTACATCAGAATTGTTGAAAGATGCTGTTGACCAACAAGAATCACTTGCATTCTGCGCAACTATCCACAATCTATATCATAGTAATGTGATGAATGGGTTCCTTTGGAACAGCAATAAAACTATCGTAGAAATATATTTACAAGTATTCTTGAATCAACGCTAAAAACATAAAATAATAAAAGTAAACTTATTCGTTCTAAAGTTTTTCGGAGTTTGAGTTTTTCAGAGTGTATGTCCGTATTCACAAAATCTATTTATTTCCGATCTTCTATAATACAAAAAGGGCATGTCTGCAAGCCCGTGTCCGTTTCAAAAACAAAACCAACAATTATTATTTCATTAATTATGTCCAATGAATAAAATCATATCATCTTAAATCATTTTCATAATATTTAAATTTAATATTTTCCAAAATTACATATTTTCAATTTATTTCAAAAGTGACAACCCATTCTTATTTTTCTTTTTATGTAATCAATTAGCGGATTACGAAAAGAGGTTGCATACTTATTAAATAAATCCTCCGTATGCTACTAGCGCCACCTACAAGGTAGGATCATTACAAGCTGTCTTGCACGATTTCATCTGCATCACAAATAGCCAGCTTTTGAGGTGTAAACGCAGAAAAAGTTATTTAATCAAAAATCTCTACAATTAGTAGCCTTGTTAGTCTTGTAAATTGCAGTAAAATTTCTCATTTCAATTGTAATTTCCAACCCCTACATAACATAACGTTTATCGCTCTGACGTGCATCCAATCGTACCATCTCCTAAGATAACTGCTCTGACTCTGGGATTTGTCAATCATCGCTCTTGTACTCCGCCAGACTCCGGACTGATCCGGTTGATGCGAGATTATGATAAATATATTTACATTTACACTTTACTGTATCGTTATATACATATATAACTTGTGTTTATATACGTCCCGTGATGTGGAGATCATATTGAGTGTTATATATTTTGAGGGTACCTGTTATAGTTTTCGAAACGGTGAAATATAGACTTTCTAGTTTGTCTTTCTGTACTTCTTGATTAAGGACTCGAAAGCCGCGAATCTATCTTAATTTGCATATGATGAATTTGACCAGTTTTTACTTCATCTTGAGTAATGAAAAATGTTATAAAAATAAACGATGAGCTAGTATTTTCAGATATAAAATCAAAACAGTCAACGCTTTATATCTACTTCCGGCTTATATTATAAATCTGTCAAGCAGACAATAAAGTGATAAGAAAACTCTTGCTGGTTTCAAATAAAAATCCAAAAACCTTATATAAAGCATTATGGTTCTGTTTTGCTTAACAAGTCTACTGGACCCAGCCAAATTGTGCGAGTTATGCATTATTCTACATGCGAAACATTTTGCATGTTACTTAATGATTTCGATGTGAAATTTAGTGAAAATCGATTAAATTTACTTGATTTTCACTTTTATTGCTTTTAGACACGTTTTTGGTGATGGTTTCATAATATATTTATTGTCATATTAATTAATTGATCTTTCATGCATTTTATTATACCTTGTAGATGGATGCTTCTTTTGGTTTTATAATTATACTTTCTAGTTCTGATTGTGTAGGATCATATCTGTTTTCTGTACCTTTATTACAATCCTTACCATAGTGCTAAGTATAATGATTATTAAAATATCAATCGTCACTTAACTCCTGGCTCATTACTAAAGACGAGACAGCCACGAAATTGCTTTAATTTCAAATATTATAACAAATGAACACTGTGTTTGTGGAGTGTTCGGTTAAGAACCGTCCAAGCAACAACAGCAACGGTTTTCCTCATCAATTTTATTATTATACAATTCTCAAGAAGACTACGTGACTTAATTATAATTAATGAACGCAATAAATGTTGGTCCGACCACAAAGTTGCTGCTTAAATTGTTGATGAAAACTATTTTATTACACAATGTACCTAGAAGCCTTAGTATGTACTTCAATTATGTTTAATACTGTAACTTTTCTAGCCTTTTTTGGACATATCTTCTTATATATAAAAATGAATTGCTGTTCGTTAGTCTCGCTAAAACTCGAGAACGACTGAACCGATTTGGCTTATTTTAATCTTGAAATATTCGTAGAAGTCCAGGGAAGGTTTAAACGGTGAGAAAATTTCCTTATGTGACGCAGACGAAATTGTGTGGGCCAGATAGTTGTTCATAAAACTGGTGTTGTTCTTCCAGAATTGTCATCGTAAAAAATAGGGATGAACAGTCATCGATGTAAATTAACATTACTCTTGCTGTTAGTATTTGTGAAGCCAATTTAACTGTTATAAAAAAAAATGTGTAAAGCCCTTTTCTAATTGTTATTAGAAAGAATAATATAATCTCTATCAGTAACAATTAGCGATATCAAACACCTATCTATATAGCCGATTCGGAAATCTTACGTCTGCACAATGCACTTTCATATTATGCAGATAAGGCGTTAAAAAATCCGCCGTTATCGAAGGATAAGGCAATCGAACTGAAATTGTGCTTGAATATCAATCATGTTTCAAAATTCATCACTCCATTGAAATCATAACACAAGTTATATCTAGTACAATAATGAAAACAACAGACTCCCTTTCGTTTAGTAAAATTTAAAAAGTTCTCCTCGGTATCTCTGGCCATCATCAAACTCTGATTTCCTTATCATGGAACCACCGGTGAAATATATTCTTTCCAACAATGAAAAATATAATCAAAATCGGTTTATAAACAACGAAGTTATCCGCGACCAGACCTAAAAAAGATACGGTCGAATTCATAAAAATACTTTTTTGAAGTTTTTAAAATACCTGTTCCCCATTGACTTTTGCCATGACTTGACAACAACTTACCAATTAATTACCTTATATTTATTGCATCCTCAGTGTTATTTCATATTTCCAAGTATTGCCATCGCTGCGAAATTGGATATAAGAGTACTGACTGTTCTGCGAACTTGAAACTCGAGGTCAGCTCTTACAACTCATGGGAGAACAATAAAACTGAAAATAACAATTCATTCTTTAGAAATTGAATCATTTCACTTACAACGAATAGTTTTATCCGTTTTCACTAGCCCAGTAGCTTCAGTTGTTTATCAATTCGATGCTCTGTTATAAATTCATGAACGCCTCAGTCGGCTGATAGGTACCGAACAGTATACACGCGTCACTAACAAGGCTAATTTGATTCGCGCTCTTCCACTAAGTGATTCTGACTCGTGATTCGCAAAACCAACCGGTTCAGTGTTGTATTCTAGTGGAGTTTCAGTTGTGATAAACAGTGTATCGTTAATCGTCACTATCTAGTTATGAAAGGCAGAAGGGATTAGTTATCTTTGCACGTGGGGACGATTTCCTAACGAGATGGCTCGTCTTGCGACCACCGCTGTACAGTTCTGTCAACGGCTTCAGGATCTGTACCCTCAGAAACTGCACTTGACAAATAAACAGGTCTGGTTTTCATCGGTTTATTCTTTTGTGTTTGTTTAGTTTTTTCTGTTCTTCAATATTTTTCAGTAACCTTTTTGGTCGTACCGATGTTTTTAAACCTTCCTCGATTAATGAGCTATCAAATACATTAATATTATTTTTATTCGAACCAGCAGTTCTAGAGATTGGCGCGTTTAAACAAACTCTTCAGCTTTATAATAATAACATAAATTTGAAATGTGTGAATAATCTGAATGACACAAAATCGTATATTTAACCATGCATTTGAATGTTATGACTAATGATGAAGCTTATGAGTGCTTCTTCCTCGTTGCTCATTTTGTTTTCATGTGGAAATATTTCCTTTAAATAACATGAGTAATAAATTACTTAGTTATTTAAATATACAGTACACAGAGAAGTTTTTGCGTGATAGAGTACCAATCATCTACATATGAATCTCACAAACTTTGGCATTTGTAATATTAGTAGGATAAACAAAAATATTTTTAAACAACAAATTCAATAGAAAATCTTACTAAAGCAAATTGTTCCTTACACTTTCGTTACAAAAGCTTATTTAAACCATTATACATCCAATTCAATAATTACAAAGACTTCACTCATATTAATTAGTTCGAAGAAATGATTGTAACGGTAATTGTTTCCATGCTTCGTCCATTGTTATTCATTATGTGAAATATACGGCCATTTGCTTGGTTATTAGCTGAATTATATGCTTTTATTGTATCTATTGTTTTATAAATCAGCTCCCCTAACGCCACCTACGTTGTATTAATCGGTTGCCAATCACTTTGTAAGCTTAATTTGGTAAGGAATCCGTTATTTCTAACTTTTATTGTGTAGACATGTCTGTATGTTGTATGTAATATTTCAATGGGTCAGGCAGTGTGTTTGTTACATGGACTACTGCTATTTGGGATATGTTCTAGTTTTGTCGACTGAGTTAGTCTTTAAGAACTAACATCTAATTCTAATAAGTAAGCAATGTTTTAATTCCTTTAAATCATTATCAATTTTAGAATCGACGTCACAACTTGTTTTAATTTACTATTTCATTAAAAAGGAAGTTCAATCAGAGTACTCCTGCAATTTCATTTCTTTATTTATTTTTTATTGCAATGTAGGCAATCGAGCCAACGGCCCACCTGATAGGAAGTGGTTACCGTCGCTCATGAACCTCTGCAATGTCAGGGGACACTGAGGAGTCGCTACCTACGACCTAACTTTAAGGACCCTCCTCAAGCCTCGTTTGAAGAGTGACAAGTCATAGCGCTCAGTCATTTACATTATATCAAAGGAATGTATCCGAATCTTAATAGATTTTTACATACGTGTATATGAAATAGACTGCACTAAATCCTTTATCCTACCGTTTACTTTAATAGTCACCTTTTCTTGTCTATCACTAATCCTACTGTCTGTAGTTTCGTCTGCATAAATTAATTGTTTTTCATTATCTAAACATTGTTTTATTTATCAATGTACGTCAAGGTCTCGTATGTCCCCTCGTCCTCTTTGCGTTTAATATCGGCCACGGTCGAGGATGTATTTAAATTTCTTTACATATGTTTGTTTAGTCTGTGGATATCAATGTCACAGAAATTTATTTTATTAATTCTTTACCTCTGACTAGGGGTGTGCGAATAATTCGAACTCACGAATTATTCGTTCCGAATCGAATATTAATATTCGATTACGACGACTACGACTATTTTGTAGACATCTAGCCCATTAAATATATTATCTACAAAATACAAATTCTTGTCCTATTTCCGATGCATAGTCGTAGTCAAATTCGATACTATTCGAATATTCGTTGAATTTCGCATCCCCCTACCTCTGACTAATGATGTACCAAAAGGTTTCGTAATTCAAACCAATTCGGGAATTGCTTCAGAAAAGTTATATATAATAAACGTTGTGGGAGGTAATCTTTGGATCTGCTGAACCGATTTTGAAAATTATTTTAGTAATAGGAAACCATGGTATTTGTGAAATCTATACTAATACTAGCTGCCCCACGCAACTTCGTCTGCGTCGAAAAAATAAAAAAAAAATTAGGTGTGGACTATCCCTAACATTTAGGGGGATGAAAAATAGATGTTGGCCGATTCTCATAGAT
This sequence comes from Trilocha varians, assembly GCA_030269945.2. Lineage (NCBI taxonomy): Eukaryota > Metazoa > Arthropoda > Insecta > Lepidoptera > Bombycidae > Trilocha > Trilocha varians. Next base: position 9,177,274 of record AP028277.1, on the reverse strand, counting down.
ACCGGATAAACACAAAAAATTTCAACAAAATCGGTCAAGCCGTTTCGGAGGAGTTCAAGTTCGAACACCGTGACACGAGAATTTTATATATTAGATTATAAAACTGAAGAGTTTGTTTGAACGCGCTAATCTCAGGATCTACTGGTCCGATTTCAAAAATTCACTGTTGGAAAGCCCATTTATCGAGGAAGATTATATGCTATATCTTATATAAAAAAAATTAGGGATCCGTATGAAAATATCGAAAATGTATAATAAGAATATGCGGGCCGCGAAAATAATAACTCGACGGCATTGCGAGTACTGTTTGAACCCCTTTGTAACGCAGACGAAGTTGCGCCGGTCAGCTAGTGTTATTATATAGTTACTACTTCATTAGTTACGTCTTGTATTTAAAAAATAAATGGTGCACGTGTCAGCGGCATCTGAATAATTATGATTATTTAAATTTTCTCTTCATTTTATTTATAGACATTCTCGAATGCAGATCTATGCAAATTAGCAATTTTATTCGCTTTACGACCACAATATTGTCATTTGTGAATTACGTTTATCTTTTCGTATATTATTGTAATCTTAAATCATAAATAGATAAAATTTGTTTGTATATTTTGCATTACCATTATTGGCTATCAAATCTTTAGTATATCCGTATATTGCATAGACAGTTTTGGCTAAAATTCAATATGGGATTTTCTAGTTTTCTTCCAAAATCGTAACAAAGATCTCTCCCAAGTCACTTTTTAAAGTACCTAAGTAATGATACTACGATTATAATAAAATCGATTATAATCTTTATTGTGTGTGAAAAAGATAAAAGTACCTTAATATTTTATTGCTTCCTAATATTTTTCTAAAACACGTGATTAGAGAATCAAATACAACAGTTTATTCCATCAGTGTAACACAGACGAAGTTGCCCAGGCCTAGTTTTTAATAATAGTCGTTTTAACATATATATAATTTGTCATTATTTCACCTGCATTCCTTTGTCGTAGTTGTTTACAACACATACAACACACTAACATTGTTTGAAACAACATTTATCAATGTTTATCGTTTTCTTTAAACTGAAAAGATAATTATGAACGTGTCATAGAATTAAAATTTTGTTGCATTCTTTACTATTGACTCAGATTACCTTTTATTGAATTTTTAAGAAGATAAAGTAACCTTAGAATTAACTGTGTCACTATTATTGTTGATATCAATAGTAACTGACTACGTCTATTTTACTTAACTCTTGTAATTTTAGACTACCTGCAAAAATAATGTAATGATTAAAATTGTCCTTCTTCGTAGTTCTGCAGAAAGCCTAAGTATATAAAGTTAGCTATGAGCAATTGATCAGTGGCGAAGTGGAAATTGGATTATCATAACTTACTCTGCTAGTCCTCAGTGCTTTTGTTAGTCTTGGTAGCCGACAGGAATGGAGTTATATATAGCCTTCGCCACTGCAATTGATACTAGATTTCATATATTGATATTACTGAACACAGTTCCACAAGTGGAGTCTTCTATAAAGAGACTAGTCTTACTAGAGTATTACGTACGTACTCGTCATATAGTCTAATTTCTATCAAAATATTTTCATATATTTGAACGATGCAGGTACTTAATGTTATCATTATGAGAATGCTTATAAAATATGGCAGTAAAATTATACTGTCGACCGATTACGATGTTTTATTGGTTTTTGTTTTGTGACGACATGTATAGACTTATATATAATACATGTTCGATGTATGTGAACGTGGGTGTAAGAACCTGGAAGGAAATTTCTAATAACATAATATTATTGATGTGTTAATACAAAATATCTTCAAAGGTAGTTTTGAAATTACTTTTCGGTATTCAAATAGAAAAAGGACAGTTCTAGTCTGTGTACACGTTTTTATAAGCTTTTTTAAAACACTTTCATTTAGTACCATCGCCTCACTTGATGACATTACTCGATTTTGAAGATTAACGCTAACTTCCAAGCAAAGATATTGAAAGTTACTCTAGGAACGAATCCTAGAGTTCCCTAATCATCAATAGGTATAAATCACATAACAGTAATCGGGATATTACCCAGATTATCACACAAGTCCACGCCATCTATTCAAACAATTTGTATAATACCCTCATAATCCGAACTATCTTCAATTATAATTATCATTCTCGAGCGCGGAACAGAATGTAATCTAATCAATGGAAGGCTATATCAATTGAGGATTGATGAACGAATGAAAATATCCTGTATGATGCAGGGAATAAGGTTCATTGTGGATCTGATGACTTGGCATGAAAGGAATTAAAGTTGGCTGATTTTACTATCGCTGTTAACTTAATTGAAAAAGCTGCTCTGGGTATCTACAAAGCCTATGCTGGATGCATATTAGCAGTAGTGAACTACAGTGTCTCATAAAACAACTTTGGAATTATTACCTATTACTCACTAAACTTGATCTCCAACCCTTAGTAGTCGTAAACATTTAACTTCATACTAAATCATTTAATTACTCAAAGTTGCGATCTGTAACAATGTTGCTACAATTAAAACTCAATAATAAATCTGGACAAGACATTGAATTTTGCTGAAGTATTAGTCTGGTCTTCACTTCATGACAAGATAGCTACAAATTCTCAAAGATCAACTATAATAATATTTGTAATTGCTGCCGGTGCATCTGCTGCCATAAAATATAAATCAATATACTGAATGATATAGACTTGAAATTAATGGATGCAATTTTAAAAGTTCGTGACCAGATGGCCCCTTGATGCCGTGAGATCTGATCTCACATTTAAATAATTAAATATGCACTGAAGACATATATCTTGTTTGTCAAATTTAAATGGAAAATATCGTGAGTAAACTGTATTTTGAAAAAGGATTCCAAAATCCTTCGAATGTATGTGGAATCCTGAATCCACATTGGGAAAGCGTGGTGAACTATGCCTGATCCTGACTTACGAGACCTGACTTATGATATGACTTAGGAGACCTCATACCCAGCTTGGGCAGTTATGTGTTGTCTAATACAGATGTTCATTAACTTGAAGCTCAATATTCTTACTTCCCTGTCCAATTACCTAGAACCCCAACTGTCACGATTCCTAGAATCAAACATAGTGATTGGATGTATTGTGTCCGTGTGAACAAGTGCTTTGCCGTTGACAACGGGCACGAGCCGCCGGTGTGCCTTTACGCAATAACACTTGACCAAACACATGATTGTTTACCAATTATAGGAGACACCTGTCCATTGTGACGACGGTACTTGTAAGGATATTGTATTGTCTTATAAATACGTAAGTTGTACGTCATTGTTACCTAAAAGTGTAGTATTATTCGATCTAATTTGGCGGCATACTCATATTTAGATGCATTGAATCTATAATTCGATTCCTCCTTATTAGTAAACTAGGTGACCCGCGCAACTTCGTCTGCGTCACAGAGGGATACAACATAGCCTTAACCTTCCTCGATAAATGGACTTTGTAACAGTGAAAGAATTTTTCAAATCGGACCAGTAGTTCCTGAGATTAGCGCGTTCAAACAAACAAACTCTTCAGCTTTATAATATTAAGTATAAATTGTGTCATGGTGCATTTGTCGTTTCAGTTGAGTGGTCACACATCTACATGTTTGCCTTAATCTAGATAAAATGTTTAGTCATATTGGATTCTAAAAAGGAAACGTTCTAAATGCTCTGGTCAGGCAATCGATAGTTATGATCAAATGTCCTTCTTTGATGGTTAAACTGCCTAGTCCGAGTTTTTTATTCTCATTCTTAGGATCAAATTAAATACTAAATGGCTTGATTATGCTTATTTTACTTAGTTGTTTAAAGCAATCTGTTTCACTACTTTATATAAAATTGTTGTTTTCACTGATGATATCTTTTCATATTGGACGATTTGTTTTAATTTTATTTATTTTGTTAAGACTGCAAATTTTCAGAGATAGTCATTTTTGATCTTGAACCAAAAATGTAAAGTAATGAGAGCATGTATCATGCGGTATTTTTGTATTTATTTTTATCATTGCATTCTCAGACATAGCGATAACCTACTTACTGACAAATCTAAATATAAAACAAGATCTTTCATAGATAGTGCTTGTCGGAAATCCGGTTATTTTTCTAGTTTTAAATGACTTTTTTTCCTGAAAGTACTTTGTGAACAGATATTTTTAAAGTTTCAAGTGATTTATTTCAGATGTGTATAATATTCCTTTCTTTGTGATCGTTTAACTATAGACCTTAGAATATAACTTTAAATATCTCAAGCCTTCGTCGTTCCTTATGTCCATACACTTCTCAAAATAAAAATACTTTACATCCTTCCCGTAGTGGGAAATTAAATTTAACTTTTCAGCCAGACAACCTTGAAGTTTACAATGCTTGATTACTGAACCATATGAATTGCCTTTGACTGGATAACGTTCATTGCGCATCTACAATACCCAGTGAATGAGAGATCATGACTAATTTGACCACACCCCAGAATTTCATAATACATGATGTGTCAATAAGCATACTGAATCAGATAGGAGGCTTAGTGATAACACAATAGCAGTAGAATTTAGGTATGTAATCTTAGACAAGATCGACACAAATGGCGAGTAATCTTGTGACCTTTCGGTTCGATAGACCAAACCTAGACCCATCTAATAAAACAACGTTTATGCAAGTATTAATGCGAAAAGCTCACCGAGTACCGGCTCTGTCGCTTATATCAATGAAAATTGAAATTAAAACTTAACCAGCAGCTCACTCACTAGGGAAACCTAAATAAGCTACTATAGCATACAATCCTTTACTTTCAGACTACATTGAACTTCATTCATACATCAATTTGAAAAAATCAATACTAGCACATTTAATCGCCTTGTAAACCCCACTATGTAACCATAGGAACCACACAAACACATCCAAGTACTCAGAGTGGCCATTGTCTCTCATTCGGACGGTGTGGGAACACGGACAGTAACCGTTCGACTTTGTTCCATGCCAAACCTACCGTAACACTTTTTGGAATATTAATTACGAGAATTTTTAATAAAGAATATGCTATAGGTGATTGTGCAGATGACTTTCGAAAGTGCTGGGACCTGAAGTCACTTTCTGCTTTCTGTGGTGTTTTTTAAGAATTGATGAGGTTAGTGGTATTGTCTAAGTTATATTTTGAGTGACGTAGAAGGGAAAACCTTTTCTAGATCGTATTAACGAGCTGCTAAACGTTTTAGTGTTTTAAAGAATGCCGGTTGATGAAGTAGCCGTCTCCTTGATTTAATAAGTAGAATTCGGTGATCATAATATATTTAGTTCACTAAATGATGATCAGAATATATCGTACCAAGTTTTTACAACTATTTTAGTGTTTGAACACAGCCATATTTAAACATCTCGACACTTTTTAATCAGCTTTTAATCGAGGCTTGAGGAGTGTCCTTAAAGTTAGGTCGTAGGTAGCAATCCCTCAGTGTCCGCTGACATTGCAGAGGTTCATGAGCGACGGTAACCACTTCCTATCAGGTCGGTCGTTGGCTCGTCTGCCTACATGCCAATTAAAAAAAAAGAGAAAGCTAAAGAGAACGTTAATTGGCGGGTATATATAATAAAGGCAGGTAGACAACCCTACTAAATGCTACATACTCATATTGAAATCCTATTTAATACTCCAAAGTATTAAAATCTTGGTCTCATATCCACATCACACATTGACTAATGCTGAACAAATAAGTGCAGCGTAGGTTTCTATTTACGTTCTAGATAAATATTTGTTTAAACTAATTATAGAAATATTATATTTAACTCTCATACTAAATATTAACTTAACATTGGATTTAAGGTAATGAATGACGTAGACGACTTTTTTTTGTTATTCTATCTTTACAAATATGAATATTCTTCATTGTTCATTTGTTTTGTGGTAGGATTTTTATTAGCAGTAGAGGATGCTTTACGCTATTAAAGAAGGGTGGTAAAACTGTAAAACCTGCTTTGTCAGTATGGAAATCTTTAGCTTGTGTCCTGATCTGAGTTTGAGTACTTACGTAAATATACGTCTATTTCGTTCTCCAAGGAGCCCCTTAAGAAATATTACCTACGTGTAGGCAGTGCTGGGTATAATTGAATTATCTTTTTTATTGTAGAAGCAGACAATTAGTTTTTTTTGCCTAGACGGTCTAGGCTATAAATAGTCAGGTGGGCCGTAGGCTCGTTAATATATCTCGCAAAAAAAAAGTATTATCATCTGATTTGATCTTTAGTAAGTGATCGTTTGCCCGAGTGCAAAAAAAAAGGAAAATTCCGGAAATGATGTGATGTAAATTGTTCTACGTTTTTTTTATGTTATTAGCCTATATTTTTGTGTCCTCTTTGTGTGTGTGGAATAAACTTGCTTTCTTTCTTTCTTTTCTTTCTATGTATGGTTCAAAATTGACTAACGACAACCAGTGAAATGATCTTGCCGTGATTTATTTGGAAAACCATTTACCGAAATGCTGTGTCCACAAAAAAAAACAATAAATTACAAACCATAATCTCGAATCGTCCCGATAATTCTTTATGCAATTTTGTTTCTGGTAATAAAACTGATAATACAATATTGTTGTTTTCGATAACAATCAAACCTTGTAGTTTACATCAACTGTTGAGATATTGGGAGAAGGTTGTCGTGTTTTGTTTATAAGTAGAGATGAACATGTTAAAAGAAACTGAACGAAGAATTGAAGTAGATGTTTGTATACCCAAAAAAGACTATGTAACTTCTATGCAGCCAGGATGCACACCGACGAACACCGTAATGACTCTGAGTAGTAAAGCTCTCTGTTGAAAGCCCGCGCAAAGAATTTAATCAAAAGATAAGAGAAGGAGCGTGAAAAACTTATTTCGTCTTCTAAAGTGAGAGACAACAAAAATTGAAAAAGCATTTTGACACAATTGAGACAAGCACCAAGGACTTTGTTTTATGCAACGCTTCTGACTTAAATGGTGGACGAATACATCGTAAAGAAACCTGCATAATAGAGAAGGATTTAACCCTTCGAAGATTTGTCCCCCAACCAATATCGGACAAGCATGTTGGACTAAGCCTATTCCTTCTACTAAAGAGACCTGAGCCCAACAATAAGCAGTAATAGGTTGTTACAGCATATCGGAAAAGGATTCTAAAAATCCTTTGAAGATACTTGAAATACCATTCGCAAGCGTCGTGGACTATGCCTAAACTTTCTTCGGAGGAGACCTGAGCCCAGCAGCGGGCAGTAATAGGTTGTTACAGTACAGAAAATTACCTCAGTAAAATATTAATAAACATTAATCTTAATTTGGTTTTCTTCAGCGCGTGACGATTGTTTTTATAAAAGTTTAATGAACCGCCCTTAATTACGGAATGATATAATTAGTTCGGTTCCGCTCGAGTTATATTTAGCATTTTAACCGTGGCGTCAAGTTATTCCGTTTCAAAACATTCCTGGCATACGGATTATGCAAGGGAATATAGACTTTGCTACTTTGTATTAAAGTTCTGTTTAGTTTTTGATGACTTCGAGGATAGTTTAGACTACCTAAATGTCGATTAGTTCTCTAGCTATGTTTTAGTCTCCTAGTCTTCTCTGACAGCTACTATAAGAGATACTTTAGAAATGTGTCTTCATAGTTTCTGGTCTTTTAAATCTTTTATATTACGAATGATGAATTTAAAGGTGGATGGATGTAAGAGAAGGCGAAGAAAAGATGGTCTGATTGTGTGAAGAATGATATGATGGTCTGTGGTGTGACTGATGATGTATGTAATGATAGAAAGGAGTGGAGAGAAGAGATATTATGCCAACCCCATCTAAATGGGATAAGGTGAAGCGAAAGAATGAAAAAATACTAAATATTTTAGACATTAAGGCAGCTGAATACGGATATTATTTTGCAGTTTTTTTATTAATGAATGTAACCTTTAATTTGTCTTAAGTTTCTGGTAAGACAGAACGTGTCTACAGTTCAAATTCTTGGAACCATCAATGAGTGACGTCATCTATGACGTATAACACTCGAGCAGCATCGGACCGTCAAATTGCGTAATTGTGTGTTCGTGCGTCTGTATCGGCTTACTGAGAACCCGGGGGCGGCTGGAATCTTGACGTCATTACTGATTGACGTGACGTCACTAAACTAACATGGCGCCGGTTTGACACAAGCTTTGGGACTCAAGTACTTGCTATAAATAATTGAAGTTAATTAAGTTTGCAGTAAAATCGACGTTGGGATATGAAAAGGAGAAAACAATCCCATTTCTTTGTAATTTTCTATTGATTTTTGCTTTTATACATAGAGTATTGTTTTATAAGAGCTATCCATAATCCAATACTCTACAAATAAATTTAAACCAGCAATTATTGAAGCCTATCCGATAAACAGTCTTAGGGCGGTTAGTAAAAGATAATACCAAAAAACCCAGTTCAAATTCTTCTTTTCATTTCATTCGAACTATCAAGAAAACTTTATCTACGTTAAAATATGACAAATGTCACACTACGTAAATAATAATCTATCGTGAAGCAAGTGAAGTAGGCCCCCCGCAAACCTAAGACTTGACACTTAAATTATTGATATCTAAGAGATCTTTTGTCTCTGAATTTTGAGAGTTTGAAATAGTTTTTTAGTGACACTACACATTAATAGGGATACCAATACTTATTCTTTTATGTAGGAAAACAATTGGATTAAATCATAAATAAATAAAAAAAAAAAAAAAATATTCGGCTAAAAGTGGGAGCCAGAACAACTCCTAAAAACGACCTAGGACTAAAAATGATTACGTGAAACATAAGTAGAACCCTTACCAGCAATCTCGTAAATCAGATTAAAACCCCTTTGAAGATATATAAAGTCCCCAACCCGCATTAAGCAAGAGTGACGTGCTATGCTTGATTCCTCTACCGACGAGACCTGAGCTCAGCAGTGGGCAGTAATTGTTACAGTACAGTACGCACATACCTAAGTAAAAGCCAAATAAAAACAAAGATAGCTTTTAATACCGATCTAAGGGCAGGTACTAACGCCCTTTGGTGTTTTAACCAAACAAAAGATAAGATAAAAAGGGCATAATGCAACGACCTAAATGTAAATAATTGTTTTTCATTGAAAGCGAAGGTTAAAATAACTAATTAACCTGCACTTCCTCACGACTTGTATTCAAAAACTTTATTTAAATTCTATGCTTACTATAATAAGAATAAAGGATGTATTCCTTTCGAACAACATAACATCATCATCACTTACACTATTACTAAACGGGTTCTTACCACGATTAAGTGATGTAGATAATCGCGAGTGTTTAAAGAAATTTATAACATCATCATCAGCCCACACTCGTCCACTGCTGGACATAAGCCTCTCCCAAAATACGCCATTGAGCTCGATCTTCTGTTCGTTTGTTGTTACCGGCCACCTTTCTTAGGTCATCGTTCCATCTAGCAAAGGGAGCGCCCAACACTACGTTTACCACACCGCGGTCTCCACTCTAGAACCCGTCTACTCCATCGGGCATCAGTTCTTCTTGTATCGCCTCTTTCTATCTTCTTCCACCTATCTTCTATTCTATCTGGTGGGATTGGACAGTGGCACCATATAAATTAAAATCAAGTCCGCTATTTAGAGGTTTGCAGAAAAAAATAGAGACATCAAGGAGCTATCTAACATAAAATAATTTTCAAACAACTATAGTGAGTTACTCTTAATAATATATCTGAAAACGATGCTGTGGCGTCAACGTTATCACGATACGGTCTATTTCAGTATGCAGATATCTGATAATATAATTAATACACCCACACAAGCCCCAGGTAAACAGTTCAAACTCGTTCTCTCTCAGTCTCTAAACGACCGTCGCAGAGAGCGGACGTGTGGAATTTTTAAATAGTTTTTGGTAAATTGTGACGTCAATATGCCTACTGATGCACTGGAGAGATTCGTTGCGAAGATGAGGAGTATTGTGAGTTTAATGTTACTAGTTTTAATGTTAAGGAATTACTATGGATTAACTAAGTATAAGTACATCTTTGTGTAGTTCGTTAAGATGCTGATTTGAAGTGATCAACTTTGTTGTCATCAGGAAGACGTAATTATACTAATATTTATACGGAAAAGTGATGTGTGTGTGTATGCTGTCTCTTAACATTAAAATTACAAAGGGATTTGGGATGTAATTTTGCATGCACATAGCCATCCATATTAACTCATAAGTCGCCACATTTGGACTCAGTAGATGACACCGAAATCGGGCAGAACGACGTTAGTCGGGATCGACTAGTAATTATTATCCATTTTATTACATTAAAAATGTATTATACCTAATTGTTATTAAAATTTAAAGTGACGGCAAGTTAGTAACGACGCCGACGTTCGATAAAATTTCCATACAAACTATTAGCATAATTTAAGCTTATTGTCACCATTTTGGTGCTGCTGTTCCGAAATGTCTCCTTACTGTTTTTTCGTTTGCCGGTCTCTCTCATGTACTTTCATGGCATAATCTTGCTTTTTCAAAAACCTAAATTTATATGCAGCAGATTCAAAGTGCATTTTCTTTACTTCAATTTCTTCTTGTCTATGGTATATATGATTTTACTCTATTTTGTGTTTTAGTTCGTTAAAGTTGAACTATCGTATCGATAACTTATGTTTACTAATCTGCCTACGCACGCAGTCTTTACGATATGTGATATCTACAAGTGTTATTACAGCTTTGCATGTAATTTTGACGTTCATGTGTACAGTTGCTATAACAGATACATCGTCGGCGTTTACTAAACTATGTTATTTGTTATCGATATATTGGTTTTTACCTACTTCCAAAGGGTATTCAAGTCGATTATATGTTTTGATCGAAATAAAGAAATGGATGATTTCGTTTTCCTTTCAAAGGTGTTTTTTTAGGACAGATAAACTTACATATGGCCCACCTGATGGTGAGTGGTTATCGTCGCTCATGAGCCTCTGTGATTGTAGGATATTGGGAGGCATAAGAATTTAAGAGCGTTCATAAAAGTCACATATTCCTGGCATTACAAAGGTGACCAGTTACCACCAAAAACAAAAGAATGTCTAACTGATTGTATAATATCAACTCCTCCGTTGATCTTGTCAAAGCTAACAGTATAATCTGTTAGAGATCACATAACACGATAAGGTGTCCAATCTACATTTTGTATAAATCTCTACATGACTGTGCATTTTATCTGGTTTGAATCGGAGCGTATTTGTTTTATAAAGCTTATGAGATATTCCTCTAAAGCTATTTATAGCTGTTTTTTTAAGAAAGTTGACAAACGAAAGCTATATTCGTGCATTTTTTTGTTTAGTAATGTATGTCTTTTTTTTTTTTTTTTTAGTTGGAGGAAATCACCGGATCCCCGCCCGCCCCGCGGGCGGGGTATGTGGGAGTTGAACTGCACTAAAACCTCCAACCGCTCACCGCTCACACTCAGCGTCCGAACCCCGCCTGAGGCCAGAACCCAGCACGGGGTTATGAGGGACGGCGCGACGCGTTACGCCCAAGGCACTCTTTCCCGTCGCGCCGATTCTAAAGTCTAAATACGCATACATTTAAAACAGTTGTGAGAAAACGTTTGTGCAGTATTATACAATAAGTGATTTTCTAGATGACCGTACTAAGTGGGAATGAAGCTTTCGTTTTAGGTCAAAATTGTAACAAAAAAGTCTAATATTGAGTTGAAAAGATAAAAAAAAAACAGAAAAATAATACAAAAAAGACATGCCCGCTGAGTTTCTTGACAGTTCTTCTCAGGACAGTGGTTATTTCTTTTTCCGAACTGGTGGTAGCCTTTTGACATCAACAAGCATGAGAATTTCATTAACGTTGAGAATAAATAATTTCATTTCATTTAGAATATGGAAATGTCTTTGACATTCTCATGTATGTAAATGAACCTAAGGGGCACGTGATCGTAAGTAGATACCGTCCATGGACTTGCAATGTCATGAGACACTGCACCGCTACCAAAGACCGGCTCTTAATAACCTGACTATAGTATTATGTGTCGCTGATGCAAAATAAAACATTACATATGAGTTGTTTACTGTTTGTGCAACAGATGACAATACCTAACAATAATTAGAAATGTTTGAATCATGTAGGTCAGTTGATAACAGAGGTCAGAACGCGGCGATCCTCAATTCATTAATAATTATTGATTCATTATTTATTTGTAATAATTAATGTAAGAGATAGTAATGGGTAAGTGGCGAAGGTAGTCTACAAGTCTATTCTTATCGGCTTCCGTTGTATACTTTTATAAATAAACGGCACTAGACATCGATCTAATATTACTAGATTTACTGGAGGTACTGAACAAAAGTGTCTCCAAACGCGACGGGAAAGAGTGCCTCGGGCGTAACGCGTCGCGCCGTCCCTCATAAGCCCGTGCTGGATTCTGGCCTCAGCCGGGGTTCGGACGCTGAGTGTGAGCGGTTGGAGGTTTTAGTGCGGTTCAACTCCCACATACCCCGCCCGCGGGGCGGGTGGGGATCCGGTGATTACCTCTAACTAAAAAAAAAAAAACCTACATTGTTTTACAAAACGTTCCAAAAAGTCTTCTGCTACAGATAATGCTATGTTTTGCACTTTAAATGTGTGATCCCTAAAGGTTTTCATCGCTTACGATACACAACACGCGTTCTCGCAGAGCTAATGACATCAATTTTTTTTTTTTTATTGCCCTGTAGGCAGACGAGCCAACGACCCACCTGATAGGAAGTGGTTACCGTCGCTCTTGAACCTCTGCAATGTCAGGGGACATTGAGGGGTCCCTCCTCAAGCCTAGTTTGAAGAAGGACAAGTCATAGCGCTCTCTCTGGGAATACCGAAGAGGGGAGCTCATTCCATAGCCTAAGTACTGTCTTTTTGGATTTTGGCAGTATTTCGTTGCAATTTTTACGCTCTAACCGTGTAGCTACTGTGGGTACAGTGATATTAGGCCAAAGGGAGATCTCCGACCGGGCGAGGTAGTGTATGCCCGGTCAGGCCGAAGCCCACTGTAGTAGATTTGAGATGTCGTATATATGCGAAGATTCTTGCAAATGTCGTAACCGCGAGTCAGGACCTCGCGCGCTATTGGTCGCCACAGCTACTATATTTATCGACGATTACCAATGTGAAATTCCTAAAAGCTCTGGGAAACACCAAGGGTACTATTCTTGTGACTGGAATGACTCAATTTGCGTGGGAGAGATCTTATTTTCCCGACTTTCAACTCATTCCACGAATACTTGTAGCCTGCATATCTATTTTAGATTCTTAAAATTGTAATCTTCAATAATTTATTTTTAAATATTGGCTTGGATAGTGTTGATAGTAGAGTTAGAATTGGACGGTGACCACCATCTTGTGAAGTCGACTAGACTCTTCTTCAGACCGTATCGTGCTATTTACTGGGTCCTTTGATAATAATTTAGTACTGAAGAATATAGTTTTTTCTAGTTAAAGAAAATCGAATGCGAATCAGAGTTTACTCTACATTGTCACAAATTTGTTATCAGTAGTCTTATGCAGCGCGCATACGGGTCTCAACGCAACGCAACGTGTCCCTCAATTCTTGTATGAAAATCTAACAGATGACAGTTACGGCCTACCTAAGTGTGTGTTATAAAATGTGTGGAAGGTGAAATCAGTCGCCCAACTCACACCAATAGATAACAGCATTTCATGGTTAAAGTCCCAATATTATTATTAAAATTACATTGCGTGTTCCATTTCCTGTTTTGTCAACGTATCTCTCTTCAGCCAGCAATGAACATACTCCAACTGTACGTCACCATAAATTTTCCCTTTTCCTAAGTGGATTCGCAATAGTAGTTATAAGAATCGCGACGACGGTAGCCAGAAACCATTACCGTTTTCATACCATGAGCGTTCTTGACGTATTTTATGTCATGGAGTAAAGCATAAACGGTAGCGGGTTAACTTGTTGAGTATTCTGAAAGCTTGTATGTATATTTTTAAAACTCCGTATCAGTGTGAATTTATCGTTGATTAAAATTTAAAAATGATTAAAAATAGAACGCAAAAATGTCGCTTATGAATCTCTGCAATGCCATGGGACACTGTAGAGACCTTCCTTTAAGGAGTATCTTCAAGCCTCGATTACTACAAACATACAGACTTAAAGACCACATTTGGTTGATTAATAAAGTATATCATGGCCATTTGTCGTGCATAAAGTTACACAAACAAAAAGTTAATTAAAATCTTTGTTATCCCTAAAATATTATAAATTCGAAAGTAACTCTGCTTGTCTGTCTGTTACGCTTTCCCGCTTAAACCTCTCAACCGATTTTGATTAAATTTGGCACAGACGTTCGTTAGACCCTGAGCAAGAACATAGGCCACCTTTTAATTGAAAGTGAAGCAGACGAAGTGCCCGCTAGTCCCTTATAACTTGCACCACACGTCGCCGGATACTATATGGCTAACGCCCGCGTATTGTTTATTGTGATTTACCGATGTGTGGGTGCCGATGTGTGTGTGTGCGTGAGGATGACGCCGTTTCGCATACAGGAACATTAATTAATAAGTCAGTCTCGTGATATCGGCCGTCGGGAACGAAACCCTGTGCCTCTGAAAAAAAATTCAAATTCCAATTTAGACAATTTTCGCGCGCTTTTATTGCAAACTTTTTAGCGTTTTGATTGCAAACTTTTTAGACGATTATTTTTTCAAAACTGATTTTGTTTGTTTCTTTTAAAAGTGAATTGTTTTACGGATATATGTTGAGTGTATTAAATATGGTTGTATGGTATATAGACGAAGACGACTGTCAGGTAAATAGTATTCATTTAGAATTTAAATATAGCTGAAAATGCTGATTAAATCCTATTTTGCAATCAAATGTTTTCTCTAAAAATAATTACCCCCAAAAATTATAAGTAATGGTCTGTATGATGACATAAATAAATTGTAGCTAAATTTATTTCTCACTAGCTGGCCCACACAACTTCGTCTGCGTCACATAAGGAAATTTTCTCACCGTTTAAATCTTCCCTGGACTTCTACGAATATTTCAAGATTAAAATAAGCCAAATCGGTTCAGTCGTTCTCGAGTTTTAGCGACACTAACGAACAGCAATTCATTTTTATATATAAGAAGATATGTCTTAAGAACTTCTGATGCTTGCACTACATCAGAAATTATAAAAAGTCCCAAGTCTCCTGTCACTTTCAATCTCTTAGCCTTCGCCAATGTGACGCAGACGAACAGGTCATTTAGTGTTTAATAATACGGAGCATTATTTAGGTCAACAAACCGCTCTCGGAATGAAATATCTAAACAAATATGATTCATCAACGTACGGACGGCAATCGCATTTAATTTTACGCATAAATAAATTTTCGATTTGACTAGTAATATGTATATCATTGTTGTAACACTACCACTATTTGACAATATCGGTGTGACAGTAATACGCTGTGTAATGCGTCGTGCCGCCCCGCATAGCTTCCTGAATTCTGGCCTCAATGTGAACGTTTATAGTATCAACTTAAGTAGTTAAATAAATTTCACATTAGTGCGGTTTGACTCACATATTGCGCAATCCGTAGACCCCATATTGAGAGTTTTGTCTATGCAAATGTCAAAAGCGCACATATACAATCATTTGTCTGAAGTTGTCAAAAGTCACCCATAAATGGCACTTAGACAAACACCAATTTTGGTTCCAGTTGAGTGAATAAGCTATATTTTCGTACAGTAAATACTGTAGTATGATTGCTTATATGTTTCCACCTTAAGACGTCACTCAACATTATCATTTAGCTAACATTTCCGACATTTTCATACCAAAATTACACAATTTTGTTTAAGATGTGAGGCTTGTATGTTTATATGTTGCTATTTCTAAGTAATGAAAAATCCTTATCGCTTTATAATATGTATATTAAGGCATACAAAGATGAATATGAAAAAGTAATGTGTAGGTTGATTTTTCTGAAAACCCAAAAAAATCGTTCTGTTGTCTATCTGGTTTATAAACTCATTGAAATGATTTCGTAATAAAAACCGATTGCAACACTCTTTCTTTTTGCGGAAATTATCATCCATCTGCAAGTCACAAATATTCTGCAATACCCAATTTAATCTCAGATACATTGTTTCTCTCCGTATACCTGACCGTGTCATTTTAAACACCTGTCACACGAAACGGAATATTTTGTGAGACAAGTAAATTAAGTGTATCATTGTTTGTGAATAAAACATTGTAATTTTCCCCTCTTCGCATCTCTGTTTGATTTGCGGAGTTTAATATAATATTGTATGGTATGTTAAATTATGTTGCTGTTAGCTGACTGTGACTTTAAAATGAAGGTTTATTATACTGTGTATGTTTGTATCTACTTATATAAAGTACTTATACCAATATACAGGACTGGATCTGTAACTTTATCCCAGTTGAAGTGGGTGAATGACTGGTTGAAATACAACTTAGAATCTCTTTTATTTTTGGAATCAATGATGTCTGTACGAGTATCATTGCCAGCTTCCATATATTGAAAAAAAAAGTTTAATTAATTTCAAAATAAAAGTGGTTATAAGTTGTATTTCGATAGTTCATTCACCCCACTTCATCTGCGACAAGTTACATATCCACCCTGTATAAGTGGTACTCTCCCGCTGGGCCGCTGGGTTTTATATCATTCATCAAAATATATTATTATTTAATACATAAAATAAAGTTTTCCCTGTACAGTCATGATAGTTATATCCCGGTTGTGTGAAAAAAATAGATTTAAAATAAACTTCCTTTAAAAATGTAGCTATTTGCGTAAACGGGATATACTAATCGTGTATCAACAATATTGAAAAATCAGAGGAAGGAAAATAATATAAAATTCTCGTTTATTTATTAGAAATAATATTATAATAGTAGGTGTGTAGTCTCCATACAGTTTCAGAGTTTATAAAGTAAATCTAATATATAAAATTCTCGTGTCACGGCTTGACCGATTTTGATGAAATTTTTTGTTCTTATCCGGTATCTATGAGAATCGGCCAACATCTATTTTTCATCCCCCTAAATGTTAGGGTTAGTCCACCCTGCCGGGTCACGCAGACGAAGTTGCGCGGGGCAGCTAGTATTATATAGAAACTGAAATTGAAATATTTCAAAATAACAATTATTATAGTGTACTGTCATCTTGAGAATCTTTCGCTCGCTAGCTGGGTGGTGGCCGTGATTAAACACGGCAGTCAAATTTTGGAGGTTCACAATTATCTTTAAACTTTGCGAGTTCTTTGACGTGTATTAAACGAGGTTTAAAAATAGTCTTGCATAAATAGATATAGGTACTTAATAGCGGCTAAATCATTTTCACTGCAAAGCCACCAAGACTATGCTTCTCGCCCGAATAAAATGAACACCATCATAAACCTCATCAGTATTAACGTTTGTTTGTCCTTTGTCCTCAGAGTGAGCAGTCATCGCCATTCCGTCGCTGGACGACCGGCAGCGGAGCGGGGAGCTCGTATCGACACCACGAACATAGGAACATGTACAACAAGGTAGGAACTAACAACCAAACAGGTTTAATCTGGTCTTCCCTTAGCCACCTTAAAGATAATGCCTTATGTCGCGTTACCATATTAACTCGCCAACGTCCAACACACGGACACACAGAACATAAGACAGTGAGGACCGATCCATATGAAAGTTGGAAGGTGGCGAGCCCATATAGAAATGTAGTATTAGAGTTGTGAAAAATGGCTAGTTAAATCAGCAGTGTTAGTTTTACCTGTCCTCTTATCTTAGTTACTACTAGTGGTCTTAGATCAGGATTAGTGCAAGAAATGCCTGTTCAAATACCTTAATCAGGAGTTTTAGCCTGATCTGATGAACTGATGTTTATGTAACATCATCTCAAAGACTTTCAATTAGGATCACTTGCTTACAGATCGTCTCGTTATCTTATAGGAAATCTAACCACATGACCTCTTTTGAATCATGAGCCACTCCAGAACCTTAACCCCCATCGACCACCCCGTAACTCCTTGACCTGTCGAAGTTATGCCATCAACTTCATGTTCCAGCAAATGAGCGAAGGTTCGACCCCTATGTCTTCAAGCAGTGGTGGCTCGAAGGTGGCGAGCTGGTCCCTTGGCTTGGAGCAGTTGCTGGCAGACCCGGCCGGTGCTGCTGCCTTTGAGAACTTCTTGTCTAATGAGTTTGCTGCTGAAAATATCAGGTGAGTGTCTTGAGTAGTTTTATGTTTATAGATTTCAGGTTCTTACGGTATAGACTAGGCTTAATTATAGGGGTGCTGGCAATTAATATTAGCTTAGTTATAGGTTAGATTTCGTTCTTATTGTAAAATTTCAATCTTTTCACGGCAATTTGTGTTAAATACTGGATGTTTCCTTCCATACATGGTGTATTTTCAATGATAATAGAATAAAATAAATAAATTAGGATGTGCTTGTTTCTCATTAGTATAGAAGACGATTGAAAATCCTTGCTCCTTTAAAGAAACTTAACCTTCTTAAAATACAGGGTGAATTTTTCGATAGCTTTCATGGGCCAAATCGTAAACCACTATGAACTGTGTACAAATGCATATCAGTAAATTATTATTTCGACACATAAATCGAACCCGTTGATTTAGTACCAAACGCCCAACGCTAGCCCTAAAGTGTGAGCAACACTCATGCATTAAATATCCTTCCATATATGTCTTGTGAATGGTGTTAGTTCCCTGCCAGGACTCTCATTGACTCACTCGCAAACAATTGTGTATAGACTAACAATAACTTATTGTTTATGACGTTGGTAGCTGAATATAAGGTTTAGTATCGATTCCTGACACAGCATTGTTCAGTTCTTGAAAACCATTAATGATATAAAAAATAAATTTGTCCAAACACCTCGAATACCAAGGACTTAATAGGTCTACTAAGAGTTTCTAATGCGCCTCCAACTTTTTTTTGTTGTAATCTGGACCTCATCCAAATTTCGCTGTAACGACCTGTCCTGCGTCATTTGCATCCTGTTACTTCCCAATTAAAAACCCTTCTACTTTGTCGGAGGTCCGTCCACATTGTGGCTACCGATGCGTAGCTACATTTCCAGAAATTGTCGGTCTTATCGGCCATGTTTTTCTGTTCACAATGCCTTACTCATTTCCACTTCTAAATCACTTTGGCACCTGGTTTTCTGATTGACATTACTGGTTCAGGTTCTGGTGGCTATGCGAACAGTACCGAGCGACAACTGACGAATCGGAGCGCGTGGTGCTAGCTGATCAAATATGGCGATCGCACCTGTGTGACACCGCGCCCGAGCCCGTCAACGTGGACGCACCGGCGCGGAGGCACGCCGCCCTCATGATGCACCACAGGCCGCCGCCTCACGACCTGTTCCTGCAGGTAGGTGTCACACGCAGGCACACACAAACACACACAGTGACACAGGACACATACAGACATAGTCAAACACAGACAGACACAGTCAAACACAGACAGACACACACAGACACAGTCAAACACAGACAGACACACAGACACAGTCAAACGCAGACAGACACAGAGATACGTCAATATCATCAAACATATATACACGCAACACAACATATACACAGACAACACTACAAGACATACATCCATGATGCACCTATGACCCTCTCTATTTCTGCAGATAGATAATATGCACACGCACGCTTGCATACGTACATCTGTACACAAAAACACGCCATTTTGTAATACTATTATTATACATGGGCGTATGGGTGTACCTTCAATATTATTAACAAATCATAATGTATACGTCGATTTAGTATTTAAGTCAAGCTATAAACACAATCTACTTAATAAAGAATGTTTGTCTCATGAACCTATAACCATCTTCGTAATTTAAAGTAACCATCCCCCCCCTCTCCCTCAGGCTCAGAAGCAGATCTTCAACGTGCTGAAGTTCGACAGTTACCATCGCTTCCTGCGTTCAGCCCAGCACGCCGAGTGTGCGCGCGCGGAACTACGAGGGTTGCCGCCGCCCTACCCGCCACAACATAACAACAAGGTAAGTAGGGTAAAAAAAATTTTTTTTCGTCTGAATTAACCGGTTTCCTGTCTTATCATCGCAGGGACCAGTAGTACTACCACCAGTCTTCAATTTTGGGAGTGCTCTATATACACCCTGTATAGTGATTAGAATTTTTAAGAAATTCAAATAAATTTATTGGCACAGCGCTGGTGGCTAACAATATAATAACAAAATAATTAGGGTGATAGGCCCAGTTGTTTGACATATAGTGATTAACCATTTAAAAAAAACATGTTCAGGGTGCAAAAAGAGCACTCCCGAAAACGAAGACTGGCGGTAGTACTAGTGATACCTATGATGATAAGACAGGAAACCGGTTAATTCAGACGAAAAAAAAAATTTTTTTACGAGCTTATCGTCGAAATGAAAGTGTATTCGATTACAAAAACTAAAACGATTCTAAGTTGAATAACAAAGTGTCAGATCCACCCTGTATAAATATGTTGTAACACCCTGTATGTGTTATTGTAGTTAAAGAAGTCAGCCAGCAACGCGTCCGACCGTCGCCGCAGCGGGGGCGGCTCCTTGTTACCATGGAGACGACCCGCTTCCAAGGACAGGGAAACTAACACACAGACAAACAATGATGTGAGTTATATACATTTACATATACAGTTATTACATTTATATACAGTTATATACATTTACTTATTTATCTGTAATTTAATTAGATGATAAATTCTGCTTATTTCATTCTTCATCTCATCATGAAATGTCTACAAAAACCTAAAAATTAAGAGTTACAATTCTTAAAGGGGTAAAATTTTCAAGCTGAAGAATTGTAGGTACTGTTTTTTTTTATTGCCATCTAGGCAGACGAGCCAACGGCCCACCTGATAGGAAGTGGTTACCGTCGCTCATGAACCCCTGCAATGACAGGGAATTGTTGTAATTGCCTTCTGCAAAGCAGAAGTAATAAATTGACCAAAATATACCTACAATTTTTGAGAACTTATCATTAATATTGGCTTGTGCTCCTAATTGGGTTTATAAAAAATATAATTTTACTGCTCCATAAAATCTAGTAAATAATTTTGCCGCATACAAAATCCTTGATAACATCTTAAAATAAAATGATGAACGTAAATATATAATGTAAATTTGTTGTGTAGTGGAAAATCACGTCGACTAAATATTTATATAAGTTTGTTGTACAAGATATACGAGCTATTTCTGTACCAAGATATCATAATAATAGCACAGTTTTTATAACAAATACTGTGGCTGAAAAGACTCTTAAAAAATATTTCAAAATGTATAGAAAATCCTAATAATTTTCCCAGTCACAAATTGGCTAAAAACGGTGAAGGAAAACATCGTAGGAAAAGGATTCTGTCCTTTGAAGATATGTGAAGTCCCAATTCAATTGGGCAAGCATAGTGGACAACTTAATCCCTCTTCTAAAGAGACCTGAGCCCAGCAGTGGGCAGTAATGGGTTGTAATAATACAGAGTATCATCCTACACAATTACTAAACGGGTTCTTACCACGATTATCAAATGAGCGATCCCGATATTTCAACAAGCGCCATGATCACGGGAAGACTGAGTAGAGTATATTACTTAACCACTCAACTGGGATCGGCAACCAAATTGGTTTGTTTACTTTTGCCAAGTCTGCGGCAGGAGCCAAAATTGAGCACAGTTCTAAAACTTGTTTGTTTACATTTTTTAATCATCTCATATTTTACGGAGATAATATATTTTCGCTGAAAATGCAATACAGCGTCGTTTAGAAATAAAGATTTACAAAAATATTAGGTTTAATTAAAAATTATTGTAAAATAATGTTTTTAAAAAGGGGCTCAAACACGGTATTGATTCCGAACGAAGTCCCCAGTTTCGCTATCTAGGGAATAGTGACGTTCCCAGTTGAGTGGTTGTGAGCAGACAAATGTATCTACCCTCTTTCAGCATTAATAAATAACTAAAGAAGAATTTAAAATTATAAGTCACGCACAAATCCGTCGCAATAAAACAATAAGCGCAGACTGCTACAATTTACTCACTAAACAAATTGTATGTTTAGAACTAATCTTAAACAATTACAACGCATTGTTTATTCCATTATCTATAATAATATCTTATTATATCAGATTGTTGATGCTATGTTAATATATTATGCTAGATGACATAGATTTGCAAATAGGCAGCGGCGTGCAGTTCATACAAAGAAATACGCACTGCATACCCTATCATTTCAAATTTGCTTAAAATTTTTAAACAAAAAACGATTCAACGTTGTATAGCGCAAAAAAACGTGCTTATTTACGACATCACATTAGAAACCTTTAAATCTATCAGTGTTTCTCTACTATATTATCATTTATTATACATACAAACCTTCCTTAAGAATCACTCTATCTATTAAAAAAAAACCGCATCAAAATCCGTTGCGTAGTTTTAAAGATCTAAGCATACATACGGACATACAGCGAAAGCGACTTTGTTTTAGACTATGTATTGATAATGAACCTTATATCTAAGTGGTAAAGTCCCAATCCATGCCTCTGAAACAGTTCCAAAAGCTATTTAACAAAATTAACCTTATATCATAGGTGGTAAAGTCCCAATCATTAGTAAGTCAGAGCTCCCTCTGTCGCGTGTTGCTCGATGCTTCTAATATAGTCCTAAAAGTTATTGAACATAATGATCCTTATGACGTACGTAAAGTCCCAATTCATGTCTCCATTTCTAAAAGTTAATTAACATAATGAACCTTATTTCACAGGTGGTAAAGTCCCAATCAACAGTAAGTCAGAGCTCCCTCTGCCGCGTGTTGCTCCCGGACGGCGCGACGTCAGTGGTCTCCGTGGACAGCGCGGTGTCGGTGGGCCGCATCGTGGACCGGCTGCTGCAGAAGAGGAACCTGACCTGTCCTAACTATGACGTTTATGTTGATGATCAGGTTCGTGTATATTTGTTATAATTGTCTAATAGATTCGTAAAGTCATATAAATATAGGGTTTTGTACTTCTGAAAACGAAGACTGGTGGTAGGATTAGTTCTATCTGTTATTTATTAAATTTGTATACTTATTAAGATTTGATTTTTTAGTTTGAAGGGAATATTCAAATTCGTGGAATATGTGTTGAACCACACTAAAACCTTCAACCGCTTCCACTTAGCGTCTAAACCCTGGCTAACATCAGAACCCAGCGCGGGGTTATGCGGGGCGATGTGATGTGTTACGCACTCTTTCCGTGCAACCTCCCGCTCTCTGGGTCGGCGAAGATGGGACCGCGTGTCACCCTCACTTATACCCCGCTGACACGACACCTTCTTGGGCCCCCTCCCTCCGAAAAGCGTTAGGGACCCGAAACTCTCAGGGAGCCAAATTCCGGTTTCTGCTCGACGGCGGAGGATTATGGCACTACTATAAAAATTACAATTTTGGTTAACTCACAGTAGACTTATCAGTGACGTTTAATTTCAGAAATCAAATCGCGTGATAGATCGCTCCGCCCCGTCCGTGCTAATAGGCGGGTGTGTGGTGCGCGTGGAGCGGCGCTGCACGGTGGCGGTGCGGTGCGGCGCGCGCGCGGTGTCGCTGCGGTGCGGCGCGGCTCGCACGCTGCAACACGCGCTCGCGCCGCTGCTGCGTCGGACGCACGCCGCCGTCACGCCGCACACCGTCCTGCTCATGGACGGGACGCCGGTGCATCCCGACACACTCATGCAGGTAATACTCAAGTTTAAAGGGGGGTGGTCGAGCCAAATGTCATCTAATCTTACGTTGGGGAAAAGGGGGGTTTCGGCAAATATCACGCAATTTTTTAACAAATTGAAACAAAAAAAAAACACTTCACGTAATTTATGGACGCCCCCTTATCCCGTTTAGATGGGGTCGGCGCAATAAGTGTCTCTCCACTCCTTTCTATCTTTACATACATCATCATGTGTCCAACCATCATATCATCCTTCACACAATCAGACTGTCTTTTCTTCGGCATATAGAATGTAAAAAGAGCACTCCCGAAAACGAAGACTGATGGTAGTACTAGAGATACATGTGATCATGAGACAGAAAACTTGACCATTGCGACGATTTTTTCTTATTTACGCTCATCTGTAATAGTAAAGCTATAAAATAGTACAGTTTATGTTAAATTATTAAAAATACCATATAAATACGAAAAATCGGCGGATCAAAGCGCCGTTTGTAGTGAGGTGAACGACGTCGGCTGGCGAGTTATGTGATACTCGCTTTCTGAAAAAAAAATCGTCTCAATAGCCCGGTTTCTTGGCTTATCATCACAGGTATCACTAGGACTACCACCAGTTTTCGGGAGTGCTCTATAAGTAACAACTGATCGTAAGTTCAGCCGGAGTTTGGCGATTGTAATCGGATTGAGATTTTACTGTGATTCAATTCGAAATTCTACACCTATTTTAACCTAAAATTTTAAAAGTCCCGTTCTAGTGATTCATACACCCTTTTTCCTATAAGACACATTAATACCACCCTGTATATAAAATACGTATATTGTATTGTTCAGGATCTGGACGGCGCTCGGCTGCAGATAGTGGAGCTGCAGGAAGCGGAGGAGGAACACGACTCGCTCGCGCTGAGGCTGCACGACGACGATACACTGGTAAATATATATTTGAATACAAGCTTTAAGATCCTGGATATCATGTAGCAGTAGAGTGCTAGCTATCTTGTTTCTATAGTCAACTTCTGAGCGTATCGAATATCTTTTAAAAAAAATTGGTTGCCTGTAAAGTCGGTATACGGGCGAAAGTTTTACGTGACAACGACTCGGGCATGGTTAGCCCGTCTAAGAGCGAGAGAGACAGACATAAGTGACGCGGCACGCGTGCCTCTCACTCGTTCTCATTGTGAGCGCATAACGTGAGCGGAGCGTAACGCAGTGAAGTGAAGTGTCACCCCCCAAACCAATTTATAAGACGTTGTCACGTCAATACAGTAACACTATCTTAGTATTGGTCACTATTTAGACACGATTTTCGACATATTCAAAAACATTTTGACGTACCCCTTATTGTGAGATACTGACCGATGATGAATTGTTTCATTGTAGGAAATAGGGTTGGCTCTTTTCTCGTATTATTTACATTGATCTTACACTCACGACTTTAGCGATCTTTTTCGTATAATTAATCTGTGATTTGAACTGATATATGCAGAGCGTCGGAGCGTGCAGCAGTCAAGTTAGCAGCTGCAGCAACAACAGCACTGGCGGGGGGCTCGCACACGCCGCGCCCACCGCCCCGCACCCCGCGCACCCCCCGCCCGACGGACGCGTGCGGGCCGCGCTCCGCCCCGGAGCACCTCTGCATCATCATCCACCAGGTAATGTATTATGTTGAACAAGAAATCTAGGATTGATGTTGAGAGTTGTATCTTTTTAGACGAGGATTTTTAAAGTTTTGGTAGGTTTAGTTATGCATAAATGGAATATCAATATTTTCTCATGTTCGGATGAATAAAATTTCGATCAAATTCTTAATAATTTAAATGTAATGTTTTAGAACTACTTCTAACAACAATCATATAAAAGCTATCAAAACGCACGAATGTGATTATCTGAGTTCGGAATTTTTCAAAAAACTTTTCGACTTGATTCCACAATCTTCCATTTCAAAAACTTTTATCTACAATTCCAGATTTCCTAGAGAACCTACGAGAGACGCAACGTCAAAGACTACAGAGTAAGTCGGACGAGGCTCCTCCCTCCCCGCGCTCCCCGCCCGCCCTCCCCCCCAAGCCGCACCGCGCGCCCACCCTCGTGTGAACCACGGACAGGTACGGGACGGCATCTAATCACGGATCTCACGGGTCCAAGACTAGCCACTGCTGGGTTAAAGTCTCCTCAGTAGAAGAATCAGGCATAGTCCAGAATATATTATGGACATCAGAAGACTATGCCCAATGCTGGGCTCGGATCTCTTCAGTAGAGGAGTCAGGCATAGTCCACAAATATTATATGATGGATTTCACAGAAAGACCTCACAGGAAGCTTTATCTATTACCGCTGTGCTGGGACATCTAGTCCACTGCTGGGCTCGGATCTCAGTCAAGGGATCAGGCCACCATGTTTATATGAATGTGGGTAATTATTGACCTTAAGTAAAGCTTCACATGAAGGCTGTCTTTCAAATGAGATTTAACAACAGGACAATAAAACATTAAAATATCTCAACGCTATAAGAAAGATTCTCAAGCCATTCCTCGGTGTCAACAAGATGAGTGCAAAAGAAAAAACACTAATATAATAAGAGAGTGACAATTGATTTAATGTTCAATGCAGCTGAGGAAATGTAAATATTGTATATAGTAGTGTATGATAAACCTGACAGTATTAAGTCTTTTGTATTAAAATTATACTAAGACCTGACCATTTTGCTGTATAACAATTGTAAAAAAAACTTATGTTTCTAAAACAAGTTTGTAAATTGCTATACTTTTTTGTCTATGGTACAAATAGGCACTAAAATAAAATACAAATTTGAAAATTATTGATAAAATGTTATTGCTTGTAAGCTCTTGAAAATGAATAAAAAATATCTAGAGTATATCTCATTTCAACAACTTTTAGTGTCATTATCCAAAATTACAACATATTGCGAGAGAGTACCCATATCAATACTCAAAAATGTAAATTATCAGAAATAAAAAATGTAATTATAAAGTGCCTTTCATAGACAAGACTGCACAAGCAAAGCAAAAGTAAAATTTTGTACAAATATATTTAGACTAAGTTGTCAGCTAAGAGCTTAATGGCTGTATGGAACTAAAATAGTTTTAATTTACCTAATTTTAATACGGATTATAGTAAAAAGATCTGTTTTAATAATTAATAAGAAATGGTCCACTTAGTATGAGATTAAATAGAAACTATTTTATTAGTTTTAGTGCAATGTTACTACTAACTTTAAGCATAAACAAGTAACAATAGATAGATCTATAGTCATAATTCATCTAATACTAGACACACTGTACCGAACAAACTAGTGACTTCAAACAACATACCTACACGTGTTCTACTTAAGGGTCAGCGTATTTTGCACTGAAGTTCCGCTGAGGCCGATAACCCAAGAGGCGGATTGCTGCGTTGCGTTGTGGCCCGTCTAATTGTGCGCTACACTTCAGTGGATAAAAACGTTGTAAATTAAAACAAAATATTTGAAGTGTTTCAAATTGATCTATCTATAGTAACTTGAAGAAATCCTCAGAAATGAGGAGTGCTTGTTTAAAATAAGTCATTCTCTTGAGTGAGTAAGATTGGATACTATGTATCTATGTATTGTTAATTGTAAATGTTAATATATTTTTGTACTACGTTATGTAACACGCTCAGTCGGTAGTCTCTATTTATTTGTACAATTGTGTGAAATATTGTGAATTTAATATTGACAAAAGAATAAATAATATTAAGTATTCTTTTTTGTTTTATTTGAAACATGTTTTGTTATGTAATCGCAAATTTAAACAATTGGAAGTTGAATTTTCGCTTGACAACAATTTAGTTTTAACATGGGAGTACATTATCATCAAACTTATGTAAATCTAATATATAAAATTCTCGTGTCACAGTTTTCGTTGACATACTCCTCCGAAACGGCTTGACCGATTTTGATGAAATTTGTGCTTATCCGGTATCTATGAGAATCGGCCAACATCTATTTTTCATCCCCCTAAATGTTAGGGGTAGTCCACCCCTAAATGGCAAAACAATGTTTGCCGGATCAGCTAGTAAATCATAAAATCGCTCTTTTCAAAAAATTAACGAATTACTAATTGTATTTGTTACTGAAACTCAAATTTTCACATTAACTTCTCCTTTTGTCTAATTGATTCATCAAGCATATCTAACACAGTTGTGTACCTAAATTATTCAAATAAGAAGAGCAATATAAATCGGTTCATTCTTTATGTAAACTAAATACCGTAAACCTTACGTAAACACTCAAACATACAGATACGACAAACTTTAAAAAACATTCCGTTGTTTTTGCATTCATTTACGTATTAATTAAGATATTAACTACAGCTTCTAAGGCAGTGAGGAAACAATGAGGCAGTAAAGATCTTTTTGGGAAACAGATTCTCAAAAGCCATTGTATTAGGAGATCTAAAAGGTGACGTTTAAATTTTGTTTAGACTGCTGACATCTGGATTACCTCAAGAAAATACCCAGGGATGTATGTTCTGCGATTAATTTGGAGTTTACGGGATATTCTCGTGTTTGGACATCACCTGATGAACCACCTTGTTTATGCATAAATTCTGCAAATAAAACAACTCAATAACTAACTAACAACATTTATTTTACACTACTTCGCTTCAATTCCCGGTACATCCTTAACCTCCTCCGTTTTCTCAACTTCCTGTTCCACGACCACCGGTTCCGGGTCCGGTTGGACCCTGGTCAGTTTGGAAGGTTCCTTAGGTGGTGCCCAATCCGGTATGATCTTCTCGTGGATTCTCCAAGTGCCGTATAAGTTGGAGAGATGTTTTTCATAGACTATGTATTCTAGAACATCTTTGGCTAGTATCTCGCTGCCGTGGATGAGGCGACCGAAGCGATCGTATACGGCTAACTGTTGACGTGTGTGGAAGCGGACCGTTACCTGTAAAATTACATTAGGTTTTTGTTAGAGTAAAAAATATTAGAATCTCTTCTGTCTGTCTGTCTGTATATCTCTCTGTCTATCTGTTACGCTTTCCCGTTTATAGCGATTTTCAACTCGCTATATACCATTCACTAACAGCATTAAAATCAGAGCCATATTTTGTAAAGTCTAACATAGTCAAAAAACAAGCAACAAATCAACTTGTTCTACAGAGAACAAATAAACAATGCCACAATAGTGTGCTACAAAATTGTCTCGGGGTAGCCTAACTCCCTAGAGACCGCGTCCCCAGGTGGCGGATAGGGGAACGCTCACTGGTTTGGCACGGAGCGCATTGCACTTCACACGAGGTGCACTGCGCTTCGTGCCAGACCAGGGGGTAGGAGGGAAATAAAATACCTCCCGTGGACCACAAGGCCGGAGAACGACAAACTCCGTTATCAAACCAACGCAAAACTATGGCTGAAGAACTAACGCCCGACAACACTCAGACCATCCCCAGCTCTGTGCTGGGAAACAGGCAATGAACATATTACAGCCTGTATAAACAGACCTAACCAGTCTGTTTTAGCTGCAGGTAGGAGATGACCACAGCAAGCCGGTCCTTGCGGTCATGTTTCGCAAGGCTGGTGGCTTTGGCTTAACTGCCCGAGCCAAGAGGATGCAAACCTCAATAAAAAATACCCCAATCCTAAGGTGTGGACTGTGCCGAAAGGATGAATGGCTGGAGGGTGTCCAGCTGATAACACCAACCTCGATATGACGGGCTGATATCGTTGTAGTGTGCCTTCTCACAGGAATGGGCGTCACCCTGTGAGCGACCTTCTATTCGTCCCTACTCGTGGGAACCAAAATTAGTGACTCTTTAAATAACTCACCCTCTACCTCAACAGAAAATAAAACTTCAAAAAATAGCCGCAAGGCTTACACTCAACAAGTCTTCCACAAAGGACTATTCATTGGAAAAACTCAACCAGAAGATGTTTCACCATCTCAGACCAAAAGCACTGCACAACTCTCGGATTCGGTGCTTATAAACGAAACACCATTGTTAACTGACGCTCTGCCTCCTCCCTGGCAAAGAGTTCCTAACAAAAAAAAAAAAGAGAAAAATTCAAGAGGAGTCTCCCCCCCTTTCTCCGAATGGCAGCATTAGCAACAATAGCTTTGAAGGCCTACCAATTGATGCTGAATCCGCACAGGTTGAACAACCTAAAGTTCCGAATAAACCTCCGCCAATTATGCTTTATGGAATAGACGACCTCAAAGAATTAACTAAACTACTAGAAACTGTTCTCGAACCTCAAAATTTTAAATTCAAAGTTATAAACAAAAATTTACTTCGTGTCATGGTGAATACCGTTGAAGATTATCAAAAAGCAATAAATCTTATAAGGAACAAAGGCCTCATTGGTCACTCATTCACACCCAAAAGTACTAGGTGCTATCGCATAGTTATAAGAAACCTACACCACACTACCCCACACAGCTATATTAGGGAAGAAATAGAGAAAACTGGTAATAAGATTAGGGGAGAAATAATTAACTCTAGGTTTGGTCCGAACAAATTGCCTACTTCTACATTTTTTGTTAACATTGAGCCTAATCCCAAAAACAAAGAAGTTAAGGGAATTCAATACATCTACCACCAACGAGTGAAAATTGAAGACCCTAGAAAGACACAAAGTATACCGCAATGTCAGAGATGCCAGCAGTATGGTCACACGAAAAATAACTGTACCCGTCCCTTCAGGTGCGTCAAATGTGGAGATAATCATAAGACATCAGATTGTCCTAAAAAGGACCGTAATTCTCCTGCTAAGTGTGCTCTATGCTCTTGCGACCACCCGGCTAACTACAAGGGGTGCCAGGTCTACCGGGAAATCCTAGCACGACGAAGTAAAACCATCACAGTTGGCAGAAGACCTCAAACTCACCAAAGCCAAAGCGAAAAAGTTCAAGCGAAAAATGATGTAAATCTGAATGCTGAAAATCGCAAAAACACGAATTCGGTCATCACAAAAAATGATGCTTCCTATGCTGACGCTTTGAAAAACACACTAAAATCAAGCTCCCCAAAATCTAAAAACCTACTCTCTCAACCAGTTCCAAACTTGGAACAGATCCTCGTCAACCAAGCTCATAAGATGGACTCTCTACTAGAACAAATTGGCAATCTGATAAATCTGTTGTCAATAGTTATTACCAAACTGACCTCAAAATAACAGCCTTACGCATTGCCACCTGGAACATCAACGGAATGACCTCTAATATACATGAACTGGAGACTCTTCTCCATCTCCATAAATTAGACATCATACTGATATCGGAATCTCATGCAACAAACAAAAGCTCATTCATGATTAAGGGTTTCAATATCTATCTCACGCCACATCCTGATGGTGGTGCTCATGCTGGCACTGCACTTGTGGTGAAATCAGGACTCAAACACTCTGTAATGCCTTCTTACTCAACTGCTCACATTCAAGCCACATCAATCCGCGTCGAGGACCGTGCAGGTCCAATCAATTTTGCTGCGGTATACTGTCCTCCAAAACATAAAATAACCGAAAATCAATTTGCAGAATTCTTTGAAACACTTGGAGCAAGGTTTGTTGCAGGGGGGGATTGGAATGCCAAGAACGTATTCTGGGGGTCACGCTGCACGGTCACACGGTGGCGGGGGGTGCGAGGGAGCGATTGTACGCTTCCCTCCGCCCAGCGACAGCAACCCGCCGCCGTCGAGCAGGGGGCCGGAACCGGGATCTCGCCCGGAATCTGGCCCCCTAAGAGTTTCGGGTCCCCAACGCATGTGAGTGCGAGCGGGGACCCAAGAAGGCGTCGTGTCTCGCTCAGCACGCGCCTTAAGCAAGAGCGACCGGGGGATGGTCGACCGCGCTCCCCGACCCACGCTGGTTCTGACCCAGCGGGGTATTCCGTGGGAGGGTGACACGCGGTCCCATCTTGGCGGGCTTCGGAAAGCCCGCCGACCGAGAGAGCCGGTGGCCGTATTCGCCGGCGGCTACCGGTTCGGCGTCCGGGGACGGAGCGACGGGAAAGTGTGCCGATGGCGTAACGCGTCGCGCCGTCCCTCCAAACCCCGTGCTGGGTTCTGGCCTCAGCCGGGGTTCGGACGCTGAGTGTGAGCGGTTAGAGGTTTTAGTG
The DNA here is from genome assembly GCA_030269945.2 of Trilocha varians. Taxonomy (NCBI): domain Eukaryota; kingdom Metazoa; phylum Arthropoda; class Insecta; order Lepidoptera; family Bombycidae; genus Trilocha; species Trilocha varians. The sequence continues at coordinate 9,145,416 of AP028277.1, read as the reverse complement.
CGGTTCAACTCCCACATACCCCGCCCGCGGGGCGGGCGGGGATCCGGTGATTTCCTCCAACTAAAAAATAAAAAAAAAAAAAAAAAAAAAAACGGTCACACGGGGCAGGTCACTGAGGATGTGTTTGGACAGATATCATTTGCAACCACTCTCATCCGGCGAGCCCACCTATTGGCCTTCGGACCCTTGTAGAATGCCAGATCTACTGGACTTTTTTGTAACTCGTGGGATTTGTCACCTACACACATCAATAGAATCGACTACAGACGGCTCGTCTGATCATACTCCTGTGATCCTCACTATAAGCAATTCTGTCATCCTGCATGAGAGGCCGATGTTCCTTCATAACCATAAAACTGACTGGGAGGGCTTTCGCCGGGATATTGAAGATAATCTCAATCTTAACACACCTTTAAAAACTACTGATGATGTTGAGGAGGCCTGTTTGCATATAACAAACCTAATACAGTCCACTGCCTGGTCCAACACTCCTATACCTAATTCTAAGCCTAAATGTACTCTCCTGCCTCTTGAGGTGCGAGCCGAAATTCTAGAAAAGCGAAGACTGAGAAGAATTTGGCACCACACACGTAGTCCAACAGATAAAACTAATTTTAACCGTGCTGCTAAAAAGCTGAAGTTTTTCCTTAGAGAAAACTATAATACCAATCTCCGTAGAACTCTAGAATCACTATCTCCAACTGGGCGTCACGAGACTTCGCTTTGGAATGCCACAAAGAATCTTAATAAACCTCAAATGTCGTATCCTCCGATTAAAACATTAACTGAGGCATGGGCGAGGTCTGATGATGAAAAGGCCCAGGCATTCGCCGCACATCTGGCCGAGGTGTTCAAGCCGCATGCTGCTGAAGGTGGTGCTGAAGAGTATGTTCGTGAAATCATAGACCAAGACTATCAGTTATGTTTGCCCACACGCCCGACATCTCCTAGAGAGGTTTTACGCGAGATAAAATCCTTGGACTCGACCAAAGCGCCAGGGTATGATCTCATATCACCCCGAGTACTGAAGGAACTGCCTCGGAAATGCATAACTTATTTAACGATGGTCTTTAATGCTATATTTAGGTTGTCACACTTCCCATCTGTGTGGAAAATATCAGAGATTGTCATGATTCACAAACAAGGCAAACCGACTCATTTACTGACGTCCTACCGACCCATAAGTCTCACGCCTGTCTTGTCTAAACTATGGGAAAAGATATTCCTGCATCGGCTTAAACCTCTGCTGGAAGACTCTGGAGTTATACCCGATCACCAATTTGGATTTCGTGAATCTCACTCCACCGTTGAACAGGTGCATCGCATTCACGATACTATAATGACAAGTTTCGAACAAAAGAAGTACTGCTCCGCCGCTTTCCTGGATGTTCAACAGGCGTTTGATCGGGTATGGCATGAGGGTCTTCTCTGTAAGATTAAACTAAGACTTCCACACTCAGTTTTCCCAGTCTTAATGTCATATCTTTCGAATCGTCGCTTTCTTGTGAGGCAAGGTGACGCGAGATCTTCTCTCCACGATGTCAGTGCAGGGGTGCCGCAAGGCTCGGTGCTTGGACCGGTTTTGTACAACATCTACACCTCTGATCTGCCCACTAGTACTGAAATAACAACTGCTACATATGCAGACGCCATAGCATATGTTGCCTGCGACAGTGAAGCATCAATTGCTAGCTCTAGATTGCAGAAGATACTTGATGAGACAGATGCGTGGTTTTCCCGGTGGCGCATTCGAGCCAGTGCACAGAAATCAAACCACATTACCTTTGCACTGAGGAGAGGAGACTGTCCTCCGGTCAAGCTCGGTGATACCAGCCTACCCCATACTGATCGTGTGAAATATCTAGGTTTCTGTCTAGATCGCCGCCTAACATGGAAACATCACATTAAGCAGAAAAGGGATGCAGTCATCGCAAAGTCCAAAAATCTAAACTGGCTCATTGGTAGAAATTCCGTCTTATCAGTGGATAATAAACTCCTCATATACAACTCGATTATCAAGCCAATCTAGACCTATGGAATCCAGCTATGGAGCTCTGCAAGCAGAAGTAACATAATGAGCCTCCAGCGCGCCCAAAATGCTATCCTTAGGGAAATAGTTAGTGCACCTTGGTTCACCAAAACTGATGAGGTTCACGAATATCTGGAAGTCCCAACGGTAACTGCTGAGGCTGACAGATACAGGAAACTCTACAAGGCTCGATTAATTAAACATCCCAACACACTCGCGGCTGGGCTACTCGGTCAGACGGCAGGAATCTGCAGCCTTAAGCGGCGACGTCATATTTTTTAATAGGGTCATGTGACGATGGTCACAATCCCTTCAAGACATTTTACTCGTCACACATTTAATTATGGTCTAGCGACCGATTGTAAATAAATAAAAAAAAAAAAAAAAAAAAAAAAAAAATCCATACCTGTCCAAAAATATTCTCTTTGCTAATAACATCGGTGCACCTCGCATGCACCACTCTCGGAGGCTCCAAGGACTCCAAAAACTTCCATCTGATTGTCTTCAAGTGACTATTGTACCGAAACTCTGGGTACGCCTTTTCCGTAACATATATCCTTAGAGCTCTTTTATCATCATTGGCTAAACTTTCATGAGCTTTGACGTAAATATCTTGAGCTTGGGTGACGAATTTCTTAGAGTCAAAATCTTCGTCAAATGATTTGATTTTGCGTATAGCCATCATGGATTTGGATTTCTTTTCTAAAAGTTCAACAGTTTGTTTTGCTCTTGTTGCGGATATTATGGATGCTTTGCCGTCGCCTTCTGGTGGAACGTAGGCTTCGAATACTCCACCTGAAATATGACCAAAATTTTTTTCTGTAAAATTGCAAGGGGTAGATCTTTTTGTTGAAATTGACTGATTCAATGATATTACTGGTCTATCTATCTTTATTTTTGGGGTGGTGATTGCAATCACCTGACACTTCGACCCAATCGGATCTTTTGTGATTTTACTGGTAATCATTGTGTTAAATTTACTAATATAATACTGAAATGATAATGTTGTGCTGATTGTGATGTTGAAGTGTAGTTCTTGAATGTAATGAACTGATTTTAAAAATTATTTTACTCATTACCAGACAATTAAAGTCTTATTAAGAAAGCATCCGATATGAAAGTATTTGATCTACGAACCAGTAGCAGAGATATAAAATGGTCGTTCCATCCACGGTCTAGGTGGAAGTATACCCCTCTCCTTCATTTTCTGTCGCAACTTGTACTGTGGTAGAGTCGCATAATCCTCGTTGAGATCAGGATTATCAAACTTAAGGAATTTCTGAGCTCGTTCCTTCTTAAACTTGGGATCGTGATGTTTAGTTGTCGTTGTTCGAGATTGTTGACCACATATTAGTGACGGAGTTAGTCTTAGAGTGTGAAACTGAAATTTATAAATTTTTGGGTAACATAACTGTTAAGTTGAAATTACTTTAAGACGTAAAGTAGTAATGTGTATGGTTTATGGTCAAAACTGAGATAAATTTACAACCTAATTAGGTTAGACAAGCTGGTAGTAAATAGTTACCTTCGTTCATTAGTTTCTAAAATGCGACAAGCAAGGAACTTCAATTATTTGACTATTCAATATAGAAAATTGATTTATATCTTACTTTTTAGACTGTATTTTTTAAAAATTACTTCCAAGAAAAACAAAATTTAAAAAATGCATTATTATTATAATAAATGGTGAAGATAGTAGTTAACCCAACTTTCTCAATTACATAGTAAAATCGCTTCGCTTTTAAATTTTTATTTATTATTTAATTTGAAAAGTAAATAACTTACCTTTGACAGTACAGAATTAGCCATTTCTAAAATGTAATACAAATATATTTTTTTTCAATGACTATCACATAACATTCTCAGGAATATGTTTTAATCCGACTAATAATATTATATCGTTAAACTTAAAAACTTATGAATTGATAAAAGTAGGAAAAATGGGAAATTGGAAAAAAACTGCTGCAAAAACATAACCTCTAAACATTTGACAGTTGATGTATTTGACGTTCCTGGTTTAAAACAGTTTTTACAGATTAAAAGGCAAAGATTGCAGCGATTTAACATAATTTTTTATTTAGAATAAAATAATAAAAATATGAATTAAAACATTAATGATACAGGCAGGGGGGTGCCACTGGTTTAGTTAGGAAACGAACTATTAGGTGTCACTACGGTTGTAACGAAACTTTATGATTTTACGTGAGATGGCGCTGTTTGGAAATTCTTTTCCACGCTTTTTCCATTTCATTGTTTTCTCGCGAGATGGCGCTAATTTTAAAAAAACGTTTTTTCCTAGTATTTTATGATCTGACAGTTATTGACAAATGGGGACTATTTTTCAGCTATAACCTAAGCTTAAAATAAAATAAATGTATAATATGTTTTTTATGTTAGAATTTTTTTTTTTAGTAACTTTGTAATGTAGATTTGTGCTATCTTTTTTTTTTTTCGTCACAGACTATACATACATATATGAGACCGGATGTCAAATGAACGTCAGTGTGAATGTCACGTATTTTTTTCGCGTTGTTTTAAATAATTATTTTTTTTTTTTAAATAATTATTTTTCCATGTTATTTGTAAATATTTCCCTATTAGTTCTTGTTTAACATAATTATAGTTAGTGTAGTTTGTGTGTTGGTGTTGGTTAGTAGGTTATTTTCTTTATATTTCATTATTTTTCATTAGGTATATTTTTTATTAATTTCCCTTATTTACGTAAGATGAACCCAGAGAAAAATAAACCTCCCGACCCAGGGATACCAGACGACGTATCTAAATCTCTGGAAAATGAATATATTAACTCTCCGAGTTCAGCTCAAACTTATCTTCTCCAGTACCTAATGTTGAGTTCATGTCAACTGACGGTTTGACAACAATCCCAAGAAAAAGAGGTCTAACCTCGAATGATCAGTATATTAGTCGCAAAATTACTTTTTTTTTTTTTTTTTTTTAGTTGGAGGAAATCACCGGATCCCCGCCCGCCCCGCGGGCGGGGTATGTGGGAGTTGAACCGCACTAAAACCTCCAACCGCTCACACTCAGCGTCCGAACCCCGGCTGAGGCCAGAACCCAGCACGGGGTTATGAGGGACGGCGCGACGCGTTACGCCCAAGGCACTCTTTCCCGTCGCGCCGCCCCCTCGCAAAATTACTAGAACAGACACTACAAAAGCCATGAATTTGGAACAGCCTAAAGCTCAGTCTTACAATCGCAAATATTTATCATCAGATCTAGGTCCTTTCGCAGTCCACATTTCTAAAATAGATAATGCCTCGGCATCGGGCGTGACTATTCACCCTGTAAAATTTGGCCAATTTATCTTCAAAAATAATATTTCTCACATCACCAAAGATGGAATAAAAAAATTAGGCCGCAACAGGATTGTTGTGGAGTTCTCAAATCCCACTGCTGCAAACGAATTTCTTGAAAATAGTCTGTTGGCTGACAGAGGGTATAAGGCATTTATACCTACATATCAGGTTACTCGCATGGGAATTGCGAGGGGTATCCCCATTGATTTTACAAATGAAGAAATACCTGAATATATAGAAGTTCCTTCTGGCTGTGGAAAAGTAGTCAGAGCTCGTCGACTTAATTATAAAGTTACGAATGAAACATCATCTAATGAATGGCATCCTAGTCAAACTGTTGTTCTGACCTTTGATGGTCAGCGGCTCTCTCGGCATGTTTATTGTTTCCACAATTCTATTAATTATTTGAAAGACGATTTCCCCTGTCTGGATTTTTTTATTAAACGATATTTAGGTGAGCATACCACACGTTGTTTGATGATTACTGCTGCTTATGCAATATCAGGGAATATACAAAACCGCCAGCTATGGATCCAATTTGAAACTTCTCAATTTATGATTTCAGAAATAGTGCACAAACAATCAGGCTCGTAACTGGAGCGCGGCGCTACGTTTGTCCGCTCGGAGCTGTACCGGTGCCGGGGCTACTGCTGGCTGCTAGGAGCTGCTCACCTCGCACGCCGCCGACCCAGAGCCACCGACCACGACTATGTTCCCGCTATACCTCAAGACGGACCTGCTAGAGGTACTATGACCCATTACTGTATATGCTTCTCTTTGTAAAGTTAACGGCTCGAATAAATTAGGTTTGCATAGAGGAGTAATACAAACATTGTTGGCATTAAATTGGCGTTTTTATTTTATTAAAAAAAATAACAAAGTCGCAAATAAACAAAGTCTTTTTATTATTAAGGTACGATGATATAGACCCGTATATTTCGGCGCGCTTATAAAAACGTTTCACGTCAAAAATAACGCGACGACATGCTCGCTCGACACGCGAGTGCTGTTTAAACCCTTTCGTGACGCAGACGAAGTTGCGCGGGTTATCTAGTATTTATAATACTTTCAATAGTATCTAAATGATGTATTTGTTCTCCTACCAAACAACGACGAGATATATTGTAAAACATTTTTATCGAATTGAGTAACTTGTAATAAAAATGTTATTTTATAGAATAAAATAAACACAAAAAATCTATTGAATTCCGTATCCGTATCAATATATTGAAATCCGAAATATTCTTGAATACGCAATACGTTTAATATTATTTTATAACATTAATTATTTTGATTGATCTAAACTTACAATCATGTCATATGTTAGATATTCTAATATCCTACTAATAATAATATTATAATTGCGAAAGTAACTGTCTGTTACACTTTCCCGTTTAAACCTCTGATCTGATTTTGATGAAATTTGGCACAGACAGTCTTTAGGTTCTAAGAAATAACATAGGCTACCTATTAATTAAAAGTGACCCACTAGTTTTACTATGAAGAGTTACTGCTGCCATTTAATTTCTTAATAAATTAATGCTGTCACACTACTAATACTATTATTTTTCTTCGCAGGACTAGAAAGTCATCAGTGTCAACAAAAATGAAGGAGGACTTTATCCTGAATGTCAAGACATCAATTCTGTTATTCAATTTAAAGTTTCAAAGAACTAAACATTGGAATAAAGTTTAGAAGAATTATTATCAATAAATGCTATAAATAACCAACTTGTACCATAGCATTTATACTTATATGACTGAATGTTGTCAAGTCAAAACAATTTTTAAAGCATTCTTATAAACCTGCTAAAAACATTCAACCAATGTTGAGTTCTTCGAAATAGTATATTTTAGAATATATAGTATAAATTTGACTAGGCTATTAGACAACTACACAAGTAGAACGAAAATACCATAATATTGAATATTTAAAGTTTTTGGAATTTGTTTTTATGTAAAGCTAAGTAACTTACTAATTTTCATGCATTTTGAACGGGTTAATACCACAATATTTAATTAATTGAATTGTCTCGATATTTCAACGTTGTTGCAGAGTCATCAAAATGCATGAAAGTATTATAGAAAACCACGAGTGTCTAAATAAGTTTATAACTTACTAATTGTCAAATATCCGTGAGAATAACACAACTGATACTATAATAACACAACGATTGTTTAATAATTATTTATAAAAAGCTATTTTTTGTAAACCTGTTGAGTTTTTACAAATTTAGAAGGAAACTACATGTGAAATTATTTTGTCTACAATTTTAGAAATCAGTGTTTTTTTTTAAATAAGTTTAGTTATAGAATTACTATAACATCAAAAGGAACTAAATCATCTAAAGGTTTTATGTTATTATTATATAAAATTTTACATTTAAAGAATAAAAAATATATGAAAATTATATTCAGCTCCAAATTATTCCTGAATACGCAATTTTTGTTATGTTTGTACATATTTGTATAAGATATTGTTTTGATTGATTTAAACTTAGTTTTAAATTCCTAAACGATGCATCACATTGCAAGTACTTTCATATTTTTCAAAATGATGGTTGATTATACTACATTTTCACAAAAAAATGCTTTTGTAAAAATATTATATTATTTTCTTTGAATGTTATTCCTTTGTTGTTGCTCTTTTTGTATATTTTCTTCTTGGTATTATTGTATATAATGTTATTGATAAAAATAATATAAATTTGAAATGGAATGTGAAAACAACAGCTTTTTATTTTAAAAACTGTTCTATTTGAAAAAAAATGTTTTGTTAAAAAGCTGAGCAAGTTCACAGATTTCGAATTATAATCAGTTTGTTGTTTTAAATTACGAGTGGATGCATCAGCTATTGTAATGAAACATTTTTTTTCAAATAGAAAAACTGAAGTCCCCTAGTAAACAAAAAATACATTTAAATCTAGCGCGCAGCGCATGCACTCAAGCATGTGGCTCCACCTCTTACTGCAATACGTAAACTTCAGCTCATATTCCTATCTCCAGTTGCATATCTATCTCATATATATATGTATGGTCTGTGGATACAGGTTTCACAACTACTATGAGGTTTTTTGATAATTTTTAAAGTAATATATTAATTTGGTATCGATACAAACGTTTAATTTGACTGATAAATGTATTAGTAAGATCAAGATCGAGACAGGCTTGACCTAGTGTGGAGATCTAATGGTTAATTGTATATTACACTGTAAATTTTGGCTAAATAAATATTTCTAATCTTAATTTTTAATCTTAATCTTAATATAAAACAATTTCCGAAACAAACCTCTTTTGAAACAGGTTTGGAAAATAAAATTGTCTATGGTTACAATGTTTTTCTGCCATTACTAGTCAAATTAACTTCTTTACAAATTGTAGTTTTGTAATAACAGCAGCAAAAGATTTTTTGAAATTTCTCGTGCTTTTTAAAAATCCAAGAAATATTTTTTTATTTTATTTTTAAACTTATTATCGTTTTATAAAATTTTTGGTTTCACTTTACCAAAGCAATTTTTTGTTGCTTCTTTGTGCTCAGTTAGTTTCTAAAATATTAAATTTTAGTTATTTACTCTTGTGCTATTTAATCATAAATTCATTCAAATTTAAATCGTAAAATTATTAAATATTTCTCAAACATTTTCAATTTCTATCAACAATAAATTGTTATCACCGGATTTCCGGCGACTCCGCGCACATTGTCTCTTGCTCAGGGGAATAGAGAACATCGTAGCGTTTCTTTCTTTTCTGAACAGGCGCAGTCCAGGAGAATTCGCAAAAGGAGTAAAAGGCTCCTACATAACCTGTTAATACGTAAGTACACCTTCGTTATTAGCTATATGTTAGCATAAAGTTCTTTGTTGTCTCGTTGTGTTGATTACTACGAGTGTGGTGGCGTGAATTATTTTTCTCTGCTGAGTCATAGGCAGGTTATCGGGTGGTTAAATACCATCGTTGTATCGACTTGTTGAGGGCATCCATACCTTCACAAGTAAGTTTAACGCGTGTGGCGGCCATAATACCGCGGAGGGCAGTCTAGGGATAACACACGATGACGAAGCGGCCGTTGACCTCACGGGTCCACCTACCCCGTACTAATGCCACGTGTTTTATTTTTTTCAGCAATATATTGTATGAGTCAGAAGGTAGAAAAACCAGTATTATCGGGTCAACGGATCAAGACCAGAAAAAGAGGTGAGTTCCATCCACAAACATTTTATTATTTACGAAGTTGTAACAGTTATTTTTTCACCTTGACCCTGAAGATGGCCAAGGGAAACGGTATTACGGTGCCACGAATTATGGTGACACGAATTATGGTGACATCAATAAGTCTGAAAGTAGGTCACCTGAAAGAGAAAACATGTCAAAGCAACACTATCAATAATAAATATCATTTCTTTATTGCATGTAATTTATTCAAGATAAATGATGACTTCAACAAAAATACCATGTGCACAATTTAGCTCAACTTTCAGAATGCAATCTAAAAGAAACATGTGGTTTTCACATGTGAAAGTAATTACAGTATAATAAGTATGACATAAAAATTCTCATACTTAAATGAAAAAGTATTTTAAAAAAACATACTCATGTAAATGAAATGAAATGAAATATTTATTTAACTAAATTTAGGACATACAATATTAAGCAGTGACCCCTGCACTAGGACAAGCCTGTGTCGCAGGAGGTCTGTGTTAACAAATAATTCTCTTAACCAACATATTAAGACACCAAACATCAAAACAAATTTCCAAGAGTAAATACAGCGATATATGTAGAAACAGATTACAAGAAACTAGCAAAAAGTGTGTAAGATGAATGAAAAATACATGTTTTATTGAATAAATTAATTAATTTTAATTTGTAATTGCTAACATTTGGTAACAACATAAAATAGATTATGAAAACACTGAATCATTAATGACTTCCTGTTTTTGTTAATTTACTACAAATTTACTAACTTCCATTATAACCTTGAGGTTTACTTATTTGCTTGACAACAAAATCTTCAAACAACTTATCTGTAGTAGAAAATATCTAAGCCATTATCTTTTTCACTGCTAAATGATCAGAAAACATTAAAGACTAGAAGATAACATACTTAATACTTTCATGTATTTTCAACGGGTTCTTACCACAATATTTAATTAATTGAGTTGTCTCAATGATATTTCAACGTTGTTGCAAATGTCATGATCATGAGAATGCATGAAAGTATTATAGAAAACCATGAGTGTCTGAATAAGTTTATAACATACTTAGTTATACTTAAGTAAATTTGAGCTTCAATTGGTATTGATATAAACAGGTTAATTGATTGATAAATGTAGTAAGATCTCCACGAGACAGACTTGACCTATCATGGAGATCTAATGGTTAATTGTTTATTACACTGTTTAATAGTGGCCGTCTACTGGCTGTTAAAATTACATTTAATTATGCGATGGGACTGCCCCTACAAGAATACAAGGAATTAATGAATATAATACAACACAAGAAAATGTTGTTTTTCAAGCTTTGTAACTCCATAGACAATATGCAGGCTATTCAATTCTTTAGGAGAAAATTACTAGTTGTTATATTCATGAACATTTTTACTTGACTTCACACACTCAAGGAAACATTTGATTTCCTTATTGTATTAGGAAGTATTGTATTTCACCTTCAAAGTTGTAAAAAATCTATCTAATTGTATGCATTTTTTACCACTCCAGTTTTTGAAAGACCATTTTTAAAGTATTTTAAAAATCTATCTACTGTAATCATCATATTTTTGACATTTTGACTCTTCAAAAATATTTATTTTAACATTGTTTGTTCTGACCAAATTTGGCACAGACCAAATCTTGTTGATTTAATAGAACTAAAGAGAACTAAGTTAAAAATTAAAACTAAAAATGTAGTTCAAAATGTTAGTTTGTTCTCAATTTAAAACATTCTTAGAGTACATTAAAACATGACAAATTGTTTTTGCAACAAGGAAAACTACGAATATACCTATTTAAACTATTTGCGGTTGTTTCATATAGATAAGACGAAATTTGCACTGTTTGTCTTTTATTTTAGTTGTATTTTCGTGCCTAATTAGCTGATGTTGGTCTTAAATATTTCTTTTTAACTGCCTTTAGAATTAAGCTTTGGAGGAATAAGTTTGCGCATTACAGCTCTATTGAAGCACATCATTACGAGCGCCTTAGCCAGAGTTTTGAATGGTAGGCTATCGAAAAAGACCTCGTGTAAGGTTCATTGTAACCGCTTGCCATCCAATGGGACGTATGTTTGTTTTACCTTTAAAAGCAATTTAACATACAACTCCTTCAAATTTCCGTCCCATACATTCAGAATTCATTTTGGATCGCTTTTCTAAGAACATAAACGAGCGTATTTAGGCGGGCCGCAACGCAACACATTTTCATTCAAAAATTGACTGAAAGAATGCGATGCGGTCCGACCCGTCCATATGTGCGCTCTACAACTACTACGAATATCCTTGTCATTATCATGTTGATATCAAATACGATTTCACAAAACTACAGGAGCTCGTTATAATGTGACGTATGTATATTGATGGGGCCGAAGCTAATCTCACGAATAACTGTAAACAGTACTGTTAAAATTACCGTACTTTACGACTAATACGGTTAATAATACATTTGAAACTCATTTATGTTTTTTATTGACACACATTGCGGACGAAAATAGTAATAAAAAAGTTTTTATAAAGTTAATAAACAAATTAAAGTTGTATGTTTTTTGTTATACTGTTCTCCATATCTAAGACATTGGCATTTAGAGTTAGGACTTTAAATGTTTTAACTTTAAAAGTTCTGAAAAGTAGACGGGCTGGTAACCAACTGAGATTTACAGTCATGAGTGTAGGTTGACAATTTCCGTTAAAGTGCGTCTGAAAAAAAGTAGAAATACGAAACTTTGGTGACTATCATCTTGGAGAAATTTAAATGGCAAATCTACTGAATGTATAGTACATTTTTGAGCATCGAGTCCTGCATTTATTAGTACAAATTAACGTGATATAATACACAGGCCGCTCCTAACATTCAGTGATAATTAAAGTTATCAAGTCAAGATTTATTCGTATCGTAAAACAGTGTTTATCACTGTTCTATCACTAATACAAATACGGAAGTGATATTACGAAACCAATGTCACTGGCTGAAAAACTGTCTTGTAAGGTCACTTGTGTCTGTATACGCCGGTTTAGACGATTTCATGTTCATTTAACATAAACTTAACGTAATATGAAATAACGATAGTTTAGTTTGAGTAAAATCTTATTGAAATTTGAAAAAATAAGCAAAAGATCTTGATCTCACGATTCTGTCTTTACTTTAGAAAATTAAAATTTAATTATCCTACGTGTGAGAGGATGAGCATTTTTTTTTTCAATATAGAATATTTTGGCTATACTTTGCTGTATTGACAATGCTCTTCAGTTTTCTGTTTAAAGAAATTTATTTCTCAAAAGAATACAATTCATTTACATGATAAAAATAAAATATTCACTAACACAATTTTGTTCGTCCTAGCAACTATGCAAAAACAAACAATAAATTGTCACGGGTATCCTATTTACAAACTAACAAAAACATAATCACAATAATTTAGTTTAAACTCAAGACTTTAAACTTCAAACTACTACTTTAAGAATACAAAGAAAGCAATTCTTGCTCCAAAACTTAACTTGAGTAAAAAAAATTAGAAAGAAAGTGGGTAGTTACAGTTTCGAACGTAAGTACGAAGACGATGAATTACTGGAAGCGACATTACAGTTTTAATAAATAATGATTGGTTGAAATTTTTCATACAATCCGTTTTACTGAAATATAAAAACGTGAAGTTCAAATCAAGTACTTGATGAATCATTTTACAAACTTCTAGTCATAAACCAAGTAATTTTTTCAACACCAGGATCACGTTTGTAATTTCAATAAAACACGATCCATTTACGTAATTCCTCCGATGCCAATGTCACCTCATCCACGTGAAGCTATTTACAACTAATCCTATAGTTGTTTATGTAACAAGTTTGCGACGCACACCTTGGTTATAAGAACTATCTAGGCTAGATAATATCTAGATAATGCTGTTTGAATAGGTATTGGAAACGAGTCTAGTATGGTAATTTGAAGGAAATGTCGAATGTAGGAAGTATTTGTATTGATTAATATTTTTTTTGTAATTGTTATCGTGTGCTGTGAATTAGATTTTACGTAGAATCAAAGGAGATTTTATCTGTTTACAAGTTGCGTGTAGTCCAAAAAAATTAAATATATTATTGGTAATGTTTTCATGTTACATAATTTCTTTTACTATTGATTTTGTTGTCCCATTCTTAGGCGCTTTAAACTAAATTCGAGTGGGGGTGTCGCGACGGGAAAGTGTGCCGCAGTGCGTAACGCGTCGCGCCACCCCGCATAACCCCGTGCTGGGTTCTGACCTCAGCCGGAGTTTGGACGCTGAGTGTGAGCGGTTGGAGGTTTTAGTGAGGTTCAAATCCCACATACTCCACCCGCGGGCTAATAAAACTCATTAAACCGCGTATAAAACGAATACCATCTTCACGTATCTACGTATACTTGATCAAAGACTATTTGTTACAGATGAGAAAGAGAAGTATGACCCGAACGGTTTCCGCGACGCTCTGGTGCAAGGGCTCGAGCGCGCGGGAGGCGACCTGGACGCGGCGTACAAGTATCTAGACTCGGCCGGATCGAAGCTCGACTACCGACGTTATGGCGAGGTCATATTCGATGTTCTCATTGCTGGTGGCCTCTTGCGTGAGTATAGCATTTCATGGACTGTATCTTGTTAAAGTTATTAAAAAAGCAACTAGGTGCAACCTAGGCTCCTGACTTCGGAAGAACTGGGGAAACAAACTCAGCGGGATAGTAATCCTGTCCTTATTCTAAAACGAAACGATCAAAAGAAACTGTCTTTTTGTTTAAAGTATCATAACCACCAAACAGATGAACCTAGAAAAATAAAAGGAAAATTGGTTCAAAATGGCGGCCATAATAAAATGGCGCGTTTTTTTTTTTATTTCAAAACTTAAGACGTGTTTCAAATCTTCACTGATGCAAATACACTATGAAAAATTACAAATCCAAAATGGCCGACTATACAAAATGTCATTATTATTATTTACTAAAACATTAGTGTTGGTTTATCTAATTGTTAATTTATTTCTCTATATGACAGTGCCGGGCGGTTCGGTGTCGATGGACGGCGAATCACCCAAGACCAACACCTGCATCTTCAACGCGAACGAAGATATGGACACCATGCGCAATTTTGAACAGGTACACACATAATATACTTATCTACTTTAAATATTAATTTAAATTTATTAATTAGTACTTTTGTTTTAATTCAGAATAAAATAATTTCACTTTTTTGTCTAAATTAAATTTGTTGTATTCAATTAGGATTTAAAATGATGAAAAAAATGGCTAGAGTCCTGAAAACACAGTGTTGAGAAAACCTTTCTCGTTCAATTATTACTGATACAAGAATAATCATAGATAATACATTTTTTTAGTATTACAAGTGTTTAGTCTATGGAAATGTTTACAGGTGTTTGTGAAACTCATGCGTCGGTACAAGTACTTGGAAAAAATGTTTGAAGAGGAAATGAAAAAGGTAATTATTTCGATAAATATTAATAAAAACAAATAATTCATATGCAGGTACATATATTTAGCCCAATGAAATACATTAGTATGTAGTTTCTACGAGGTCCAAGCATTTTTTGACAGACCTTTGAAAAAAAAAAACATACTTATTTAGATTTGTCTAGCTGACCGACGCAGCTTTGTCAGCGCTACAAAATGTGGTAGTCTTAACTAATTTACTTTATTTACTGATAAATACATATAGCCTTTGATAAATGGACTATCCAAAACTGAAATAATTTTTCAAATCCAAATAGTATTTCACTAGCTAACAGTTTTCGTCAGCTCCATGAGAGTTTTGTAACATATTTGCACACGATTAGAACCCATACATGTAACCATGTGTGTGTGGGTGTCGAAGTGTGCTACAATGAACTGTATGGAACATCCTCGGACAGTTGTCTATCAACTGACTGGTATCACTGGCCGTTCAACATTAATACTCTCTAGCAAAATATGTTTAAATATTTTAGCATTAAAATTCATTCTTGATTTATCAATGTCATCGTTTGAAAATTAGCTGACTGGTGCAGCATCATCTGCATAAAACTCCATTACTACAAAAAAATATTACGTAATTAACTATTACAAATAATGAAACTATTTGTTTTATAAGAAAACCATTGACTGAATTTTGTTCAGAATCTCTACCACTATTCCTTTGCAATCATTTTCTTTAAGACTAGTCTGAAATAAGCATGAAGTTAACAATAATTTATTATATTGTCAGGTCTTAGTCTACTTGAAGGGTTTTGAGCCTCAGCAACGAATCAAACTGGCGCGCATGACAGCACTCTGGATCGGTGAGTTACTACTGTTATTCATTCAGATTTTTATCCACTCAACAATTTTATTTATCTATTTAAAAGTAAGAAATAGAGCTAAAATTATACACAATAGCCTATAATATAAAAAAAAAACGTTCCACCAAGGAGGATAATGCGCTGCGGCTCTCCCCACCATAATGTGCGCAAACCTTGTAACGTAGAAATTACATCAAATTTTGTATTTAGGCCGATTTCAAAGTGCGATAGTTCACACAAAATGAACTAGTTATGAATTATGTTTGATCGTAATGTGCGCCAATCTTTTAACATAGAAATTAATATGAAATCCAGTGTTTGCACACGATTAGAGCCGGTCAATGTTGACAGCATTGTTCGGTGTCGAAGTGTGCTACATTACTATGCGGACTCATCCTAGAATGATTCCTGTTGTATCATTCGTTCACATTGACCGCACCACATTCTTTATTATCCCAACCGTGTATTGTAAAATACATAACTATAGCTGTGTAAAAAATTTTAGTAAGGAGTATCAGTGAAGGTTTAGACTTTAGATTATGTTACTAATGAAAAAAAATAACAGCTAAGTTATTTTTGCTGATAAGTGCGTATATCTGAAAACTTATATGTGGAACATGTCATTTGAATTGTATGAAACTAATCTTCAATTTCGTTTGTTAAAAAAACTTGTACAATTTGTTTGTGTTCTTCTTATTGTAAATAAATAAAAAATTCAGTAGTAAACACCGTACGGTATTCGTATAGGTTTAGATTATCTTGACATATTCAGGCGCCAAAACTTTGCATAGAAGAGTATTAGAAATGTACATTTTTATTGCATGATTGCCTCCTGATGGTTACAGTAGCATGCATTTTAACATCTTCTATGTGTATAAAAGAATCCCTAATATTTTGAAACATCCCAACCACCGCGCCCTTCCCTATACTATTATAATCCTGCTATAGAAATATAACTCTAATCAATAACATAGTAACATCGTCAATCCAGGTAACGGCTGCGTGCCCCCCTCAGTGCTGCTCGTGTTGGTCAACGAACACTTGCTCAAAGACAACCTGGCGCTGGACTTTGTCCTGGAAGTGTTCTCTACCATCAAGCAGGAGCGAGGAGTTGCCTCGCTCGTCACCGCCTTGAAGAAGGGACAACTTGAGGGAAGGTATGTGTTGTACAAGGTGTTAGCAATATTTTTATAAGGAAGATTGAATAATATTACAAAAATCTGCTAGTTTGATTTTAAATTTATTGGATTCCTAAAAAATAAAAAAAGATTCATCAAAAATGGGTACATCCAGAAAATATTAGTCTTGTTTATAGCTACATTTTTGAACAGGTCCACAAATGGGTAATTTTAAACAGCTCTAAAATGTACAGCAACCAGACTAACTTTGTCAAACAATATTATTATTTTTGAAGGTCCTCCTTGTACTTTAAAAACAAAAAACTGAACCTTCATAAGATTACTTGTCTCCTTTAATATTTTCGTAGGCACATTTGTTTATTGCATAAATTAATATATTAGGAATGAGTATCCCTTCTGTTACTCAATGTGGTCAATGATAATTATTTTGTCTGCAACACAGCAAGGGTATATAAACGTGGCATTGTACTGGCTCGCCGTACTATTGTGGTGCTGTCATTAATGTCACAATACATTTTATAATAATTCTACAATTCCCGAGGAAACCCAAATATCTGATTCAATAAGTAATAATATGTAAATATTTGATGTTTTATTTTTTTTCTGTTTTGCATCATTTTACTAAAAATTAGTAATGTCTAAATATAAAGTATTGTTTTTTGTTAGATTGCTGGAGTTCCTCCCGTTGAACCGTCGCAGCGAGGAGGCTCTGGGCGCTGCGTTCTCTTCACGTGGACTTGCAGAACTACTCAAACTGCATCGCGCGCAGGCCTCACAGGTTCGTCTTACATACTGAACATTTGAATGTTATAGCATTAGTATACAATTATTACATCTGGAATCATCATGAACAACAAAATGAAGTAATAACTCGACTATCCCGGCATTAGAGGCGCACTAATAAAATATTACACGAAGTTCTTTAGAACTTCACTTTGTTCATGATGTTGATTCCCGATGTAATAATTCTATGAGTATAAACAATAAATGAGTCTATGGCCCAACTGATGGTAAGTAGTTACAGTTGCTCATTTACCTCTTTAGGACTTCTGGAGACTGTTACTCATTACCTACTATTCAAATAGGGAGGGATATGTCATTGCACTCCAGGAACATCAATCTCATTCCAAACCCGACTGGTATGACGCTTAAAAGATCTTTTGAAATGAACTGTGGTTGGTGAATGTTTCTGTTATTTTAAGTTTGGGGAGAGATAGAGAACAGCTGGGAGACAATTTCATTTAATATAAACAATCGTATTTGATTTGTTCAGGAGGCTCGCCGTGAGCTGACCGCTTCCCTGCTCGAGCAGCTGGCGGAGGAGAAGGCGATCCGTGACGTCATCACCGACCTCCGTGAGATGGCGCTCAAACACCACATACCAGACCACGATGTCGTCACCATTGT
Organism: Trilocha varians; assembly: GCA_030269945.2. Taxonomy (NCBI): domain Eukaryota; kingdom Metazoa; phylum Arthropoda; class Insecta; order Lepidoptera; family Bombycidae; genus Trilocha; species Trilocha varians. Next base: position 9,127,026 of record AP028277.1, on the reverse strand, counting down.
GAGTAGATAATATTATAACTATACTAGCAGCCTCGCGCAACTTCGTAAAAAAAAAATTAGGGGTGGATTACCCCTAACATTTAGAGGGATGAAAAATAGATGTTGGCCGATTCTCACAAAAAATTTCATCAAAATCTGTCAAGCCGTTTCGGAGGAGTATGGCAACAAAAACTGTGACACGAGAATTTTATATATTAGACTAACGATGGATTGATGGATCATACATACTTGTATACAGCATTTCATGTGCGAACACTAGTTTCAATACATTAGACTGGGGGCTTTCTAGCAACAAGGTGGTTTCGTCAATTTTGTGAAAACTAAACGCATTAACAATGCCATAATATTGAAATGACACTATCAGTGATACATTTTTACAGATTTTTAAAGAAAATACGTTAATACGACCTTTTCTATCTACCTTACGAAAGTTGCGAAATTCATAGAATACAAAAGCATAAACTTGTCTAGTAACTTCAAATGATGATAATCGATGACGAGTCCGAGCGTCGCTGTTTTCGGTCGAAAGTCTAGTTCACTCCGAGTATTTCGGAAGAACCAAACGATCTTCCATCAACCGCGATCGCCTTGACGACATGGCAATCTGATTACGACAACATATGTTGTATTATTGTCTGTTGTTGTTCTGTTTCTGATGTGTCGTTGTTTGTAGGTGTGGCAGTGTGTGATGTCACGTGGGGAGTGGAATAAGAAAGAAGAGTTGATTGCCGAACAGGCTGCCAAACATTTGCGTCATTACACGCCGTTGTTGGCTGCCTTTGCACAGTCTGCGAGGGCTGAATTGGCTCTTCTGACTAAGGTAAATATGTACAAGCTTTTGTTTAACTTGCACTGGATGTAACTTTGTATGTTTTAATAGAATCTAGACATTTTCCACTGGTTTCCGGAGCTCAAATTTTGATTAAGGCGTGACAATGCAATATTATGGTATGATGGTAGTGCTTTTAGTGCAAAATGTAGCAAAATACTTATACTTTTATACTGGTCTTTCAGTGCTTTTTGTTTTAAAGTATTATTTGAATATCATCATAATATTTCAGTTGTAGACTGTTGCAATGCATTTTATTATATTTATTCGGTTTTTGGTTCAAAAGTAGTCATAAACTTATCTGCATAAAATTTTAGTAAATCCTTAGCTTTTGTACAGTTAAAACTAATTTGCTATTTGAACAAAAAGAAACTGGCCATATAGACTTTATTTTATTTATTAAAAAAGATTTTAATCAATAATATTACCTTGCAGGTTCAAGAGTATTGCTACGAGAACATGAGCTTCATGCGCGCGTTCAGCAAGCTGGTCGTGATGCTGTACAAGACCAGCGTGCTCTCGGAGGAGGTGATCCTCAAGTGGTACAAGGACACCGCCTCGTCTAAGGGGAAGGTCATGTTCCTCGACCAGATGAAGAAGTTTGTCGACTGGCTACAAAACGCTGAAGAAGGTTGGGGTCATTAATATTGTGGATTTATTCTAACAAAGTATTGAAGAGAGTCCTTAAGTGTAGGCCGTAGGTAGCAGCCCTGCAGTGTCTTCTGGCAGTGCAGAGGTCCATGAGCTACGGTAACCGCATACGATCAGGTAGCCCGTTAGCTCGTCTGCCTGCGAGGCAATAAAAAAAACATGACATTGTTAATGGAAGAATCAAGAGATCTTTTTTCCTCGTATCACTCTGATTTTCTAATGGAACATGTCTCTCTTTTAACGAGGTTTAAATAAGTTTCACCACACACTATCAAATTGGGCATAGGCTTGTGTGTCGCAAAATGAACTTGTCTGAGAAATTATTTGTAATTGGACTTTAACTGTTACTATTTGCGTTATATTTTTTTTATTTTGTCCTTAGTTATAGCTGAGTTACAAGTTAATAGTCTAGTAAATTCCTTAAAAAATGTAGACCGCACAATTTAATTTTAATTTTCTAAAGATAACCTGTCATTTTTGTTATTTTCAGAGTCTGAAAGCGGAGAAGAAGAAGATTAGTTTAAGTGCAGTAAAGTGAGACTGACGATAGCCAATATATGGCGACTACATAGTACACAAGCAGACGTTCCCGTGTCTTAGTAAATCAATGTTCTGTTCAATCGCGAGGGACGACCGCAAACTAACTGTTCACATGTTGATGGAATACAATATTTTTTATTCAATTTTTTTAGTAAAATTACAATAAATGGTGGTAACACGCAGTTGTTGTTTTATTATTTTTAATACTGAAGCGTTTCCAGATTTGAGATGAACTTTAATCGAATTAAAGTAATAAATTGTAGAATTTGGTTTTACCAAGACGATATACATTAGCGATCCTGATTTAAGAGATGGTAAAACGATTAATGGTAAATACACCGGAAAACACGAAGAAATGTCAATTGTCACAACAAGCCTAGTAGCAAGTTTTACTATAGATCCATAATCATAAATTCATTTTGAAAATTCAATATAACCTATGTTATATTCAATAGAACCTTTCATATCGGTCTAGTAATTTCGGAGCCTGTTCAATACAAAAAACAGAAATCTTTCCTCTTGGAAGGCGGATCCAGGAACGTATCGCGATCAGCCTAAGTATGCTTACTCCTTGAATACAATTTTGGTGATAAAGCTACAAGTATCTACTACAAAACTGCACTTTTTAGTAACTAGAATTCAATGCTATTAAATGTCCTTGACGGTTTTCTGCTTGGGAAATTATTCCTAGTCTTACCTGTACCTGTAACAACCCATTACTGGGCTCAGGTCTCCTCTTAAGAGGATCCTAGTCTAGCACTTAGTTTTAATTTTAATAACTAATCATATAAATGGTCCTTAAAACAAAACAGTACAAGATTGTTTAATTTTTTTTTAAATATACACAAGATACTGCCCGAGACACATCTACAAACAAATCTTACTTGATTATGAAAAGGCGCTCTCACGGATTTGCAAAATGTACCTGGAAACCCTGCACAACTGTTAGCGTCTGCTATAATTTAGTTTTAGAAACAATATGTAGTAAAAGCTTTGACAAAGAGTTCGGCATTACTCTTACGCAAGCTATAAACAATGATGCAGTTTCACAAAAATCATGGTATTTTTATCCGTATGTCTTGACAAAATTTAAAGTTGCGTCGATGTTAGGTATATGCTTGTAGAGAGAATCTGGTGGAAACCTAAAGAAAGGCCACTGCTTGCCCTTTAAAATGAGCCGAAACTCGGTGGATCTACGACCTTTTTTAAATTAATTAAAATTGAATATAACCTACTATGCAAACTTACTGAACAGTCCTGGCCCTTCGACTATTAGACTCCGTGGAGAGACCCGGCTTTATCGATTACGCTTGGCTTGGGAACGGTTCGCAAAAACCAGCTCAAAACATTCCAGGACCAGGGATTTACAATTTGAACAGACTAGTTTCTTACCTAGAACATCTCCGACTTAGGTTTCTAACATTTAATCAAATATGTACAAGATTTACCTATTATTTTGTGTTCTTTATCACCACAATGGCATAAGTACCAACTCTAAACGGTTTTTCGAAGTTAAATTAAGGAATACAAGGTCAAACTCTGTAACCGTTGAATTTATTAAAACGAAGATCTTTGTGGGACTGTATTATGGGTCTAGGTACCTACTTATTCAAAACAAGTCCTTCAAAGTACACGAATGAATATCCATAGATTTGTAAAGAGCTTCCCGCCTATTCATTCGGATCTGGTTATTATTGTAGGTACTTCCAGGGTTGAAATTATCGTAGGGTTGACACGAAAGAATCTTAGTTTTATTTGACTCAAAGACTTGAAGTTTATTATTATATATAGGCAAACGTGATTCTGTACAAGATCCCGAAAAGCTCTGAACTTAGCAGTAAAATAATAGTGTAGAATTTAAGGAAAAGTGAATAAGAAATCGCTAGAAAATTTGAAAATAAGGAATAAAAGTATTTTAATAAAATGATACTTTCAATGGCTTAATATTTTTGTAACAATAAATTTTCATTTCATTTCATACATTTTCAACGGGTTCTTACCACGATATTTAATTAATTGAGTTGTCTCGATATTTTAACGATGTTGCAAACGTCATGATCATAAAACGAATTATCATTATAAATGTTATTTAAGTTGATTTTACTTTTTATTTATTTCAAATACTAATGAGATTAACCATTGTATCACAATCACTATATTTTTTAAATAGTAAGCTCATACAAAATTACACAGGGACATCCCTAAACCTTTTGTTAGGACCCCTTGTTTTCAAGGTTAAACTCCAAGGTTAAAAAATTAAACACGTGTTAAATTAGAGTAACGGTATATTTATTTACTAAACAACAAAGGAGAGATGGACACCCTAATATAATATTTTAGAATCATTATAGCAAAAAGATTAAATTGTAAAGAGAGGACATAGTAAGTCCTTTAGACGAGGTTTAAGAAAAGTCCTGTATAGGTAGGTGATAGATAACGGCCCCTCGTTGCCCTGACATTGCAGAGGTTCATGAACGGTAACCGCTTACCATCAGATGGGACGTTAACTCATTTGTCTTTCTTACAAAAAAAAATCGTATTCATAGAATCAAACGATGATCCACACTTCGTTTCAGGAATTATTTTTATCACGCACCATTCAGCTATGGATTGACCTGCCCTTCTAGATGTTTCCCGAGCGCTATGACTTGTCCTTCTTCAAATGAGGTTTAAAGAAAGTCCTTAAAATAGATCGTAGGTAGCGGTGCTGCAGTGCCTGACATTGCATAGGTTCATGAGCGACGGTAACCACTTATGATCAGGTGGCTTGTTAGCTCATTTACCTATACAACTTGCAACATTTTACTTCGCTAATTAGAATTCTCTACTCTCTCCTGATATTGTTAACAGGAGGTAATGCTCAATTGATTAAATGATTGTTAATGAGTGCGCAAACTTTGGTAGGCCGCAAAGCAATGTCGCCAACGCGTAATTTTTGTATGAGCATTTACTGACATGACTACATGAGCAGTACGACGGGTTGCATTGCGGCTCACCTCAGTGTGCGTATTGTAAGGGTGATCACTGATCAATACTAGTGCTCAATTTTGAAGCACATTGGGTGGGCTGCAAAGGTTTTTCCGTCTGTATCCGCTTTTCGCACACATCGACAGGCTACTGCATGCACTTTTTAGGACAACAGCTCTCCGCATAGGTCCAATAAATCGAATAAAATCAATGTCCGTGGTTCTTTTAAATTACTTTTTATAGACTCCCGCTTTGCAAGAAGGGAAGTCGAAGCTCTTGTTTTTCTACTCCTATCATCTTCTGTTTAAATTCGTTGCGAGGTTGACAAGTTAGCATTCCGTCGGGCTCCTGGACTTTACTGCTCAGAGTCATTACGATGGACGCCGCTGTGGATCCTGGCTACTCAGGAGTTACAGTGGTGGGAGTGAGAGTGTGCAAATACCCGTATGCACTAAACAACTTTTTCATGACACCTAGATTAAATATGCTTACGACCCTGATGGTAAGTGTCGGTTATGGACTGACCATGATGGTTGTCACTGTAAATCATCGTTGACTAAAGATGTCCGTAATATTATAGGCACTTACTATATGACCAGTTAGTTATAGTTTTAACTTAAACAGAGCGGAAAGAAAACAAGTTTTCGCCTTTCGGCACAGGAAATGACCCATACTGTGTCTCAAGCTGGTTTAACTGTTTTTGTATTATATTAAGTTCAATATGGAGTATTATGGAGTTACTTTAATGTCTTTTATCACGCATTACTTTTACGTTTAATTAATTACAGCAACACTAAAAACGGTAAAGAAGCTTTGGCAAGGAACTTTGGCTTTGGTAGGTTCGCAGTAGAAAAAGAGTGCGTAGATCTTTTTTTTTAGTTTGAAAATCGCCGGAATTCTACCCGCGGATGGGGTATGTTGGAGTTAAACTGCACTAAACCGCGCAACTACTTACGCTCAGTACTCAAACCACGGTTGAGGCCGGGGTTATGCGGGACAGCAAGACGCGTTACTCACTACAGTATTTTGCTTGCTTAGAATTTCAGCTTTCTTTAGTATGCAATTTCTATAATAATTTACTTTCGCAGCTTTTAGTCAAGTTAACAACAAACCCGTTAAGAAATATTCAAAGATTAACTTATTCATAACTCAAAAAGTAATACGATCACATGTAATTCAAATTAACTTATAATTTAAAATCTTACATCCGATGTCCGCCATCTTTAAACAGCTGCGTTCGGAAACTCAGAGCCGCGTATAATCTGTGGCACACCTGCGACCCGCGCTTTCAATCACGCACACAAACATTCTTTTCATTTACCTATTTATATTGCGTACTTACAGTCAGTGAGTACATAAAAGAAGTTGTTAACGATACCTGAGCTCGCAAAAAAATTCGGTAGGCGCTTTGTAATGTCGGAATGTCAGGGAGTTTTAGGGATGGGATGGGAATATATCGATGTTTTAAAATTGTAGTCTCTATACCTTATGTACCCTTGGCCTTTTTTCTTATACCTTACGTAGGCCTAAACTACGGTCTAACGTTGGATCCGAAGTCTTAAGCCCTTTGAGTTGACCTAAACTATTGTTTTCTTAAATTGTTGTCGAATATTTTTATAAGGATTTGATTCCAGAATAAACATAACATCAGTTAAATATGATTGTATACAGTAATTAAATATTTAAAAATTATAAAGAAATCTCTTCTCAGGCAGGCTCTTCAGAGGGAACTTGAGCCCAGCATTGGACAGTAACGTAAACAGCAGTGGTATCACTCAACTATTCGGATGACTGCTCTCTAATTCTTTTAAACCTTGTTATTTTAGAAACATGGTAAAAATAAAAGAAATGTTAATAACAAGGTAATTAACTAAACTCGAAATAGTTTATTACCGGAAGGATAAATTGGTCACTAGCTTGACCAGATCAAGATCAAGGTCAAACATAAATAAATCCCATAAAAATTGTTGTTCTTTACTAATCCAATGTACTTTACCTACTCTAAGTTCTGTGATCATAATAATATCTAAAAAATACTTACAATAAGAGTCATACGTATTATTTTCGAATTTCATGTTTCCAATTTCTCTCGTAGCCCCATAGCAATCAAATCCCACGAATGACAAAGACATACCATTAGTTAAACCTAAAGAGATAAAATTAACTTAAAAAAAAACAGATACAAAAGGTTTAAGTTACAAATCGGCATTGTATCATAATTATTATTATTTTTTTATTTATTTAATAGTAGGAAGACCTACGGCTTAAATTAAACATACATTACTTTTATCGTTACGAACATCGATAATATAAATTAGTAAAGATATTTGCTATCGATATTTTAACGTACATCACTACACCGTCTCCAGTTACGAACAAGAGGGTTGTCTTCACGATGTTTCCTTTTTGCTCTTACATCAAATACACACGGTTTCATACAATTATGTACAATTATCGTTCAAGGACTTGGATTTGATGGGACATCTGCTGATATCAACATAGGGCAGAGCTTGAGCTTAATACTTTCAAAGAATTTATAACGTTTAAAACCTTTAATAACTTCATTGTGAGAACTGTGATCCCACTACTACAGTATATGTTTACTAACACCATTTTAATGCCTACTAACAACTATGAACTTATTGTGTGTTCTGATAACTGATTTAAATAAATAAAAAAAAATTACAAGTGCATTTTCCTCGAACCAATATTTATTTATTTAACAAAAATCCACAGCTACAAATAGAATTAAACGCAACTTAAAATTGTAAAACAAAGATTTATGGTACAATGAGACAAATCACAATGTTCTCAATTTGTTTGTTTTAGTCACAGGAAATCGCCGGATTCTTGAAAATGGGAATTGAATGGCAATAAAATCTCCAACTGCTTACACACAACAAGTCGCGGTTTAATAAAAGTCGTGTGTAAGTAGGTGATAAATTATGGCATCTCATTTCAAAGCAAAGCATCATTATAATGTGATGAAAGTTTAGGATACGACGTGATACCTAACCTATTTTGGAATGAAAATACCAACCTTACCTATTTTGGAATATTCCAACCTAACCTATTTTGGAATATACCAACCTACCCTATTTTCGTAAATAAATATTCTTTTTTCATTTTACAAATCAGAAGCCCTACAAAGTTCTAACAAACACACCAAAACAAGGGTTTTAAAACTACACATTAAAGTACATAAATACGAACCTATCTTTAACCATTGTCTAAAAATGGGGATTTTACCATTTGAGGAAAGTTTAAATTTTGGGATAGTTACAATTTCGTGCATTGTATGTCAGGTACCTACAGTACAAGGGTATAATAAGAGTACCGTTTACCTACCTGCATTTTTCTAAGAATATTACAAAGAATCATTATTCCGAGGTAATCGTTGAGGGATGAAATGATTTACTGTGTTAGTTTCTATGAATGATTTGGGTTTTAAAATAGAAAGTTTTAGTGAGTAAAATGTTATTTAAAAGTAGTTGAACCTCGCAACTTTCCTTCGTCATTAGAGAGGCAATTTTAGCTACTTAGTTTTAATTTTAGAATTAGTATACAGCCTATGACACTATCAAATAATGTAGCTACCTATTAGTAAAAGAGTTTTCGAAATCGGTTCAGTATATTACACCCTAAAACTTCAGAGACATCAAAACATGACCTCTTCATAACCTCTATAAATATATATTGGTATACATAAGTATTTTATTAAACAAACATTTTTTCTCAATTGTTTGTAAACGGCATCGGGTTTTCCCGCGATTTTTTAGTTCTGAAATGAAAATACAAGTTTAGAAAAAGGATTTAAAACAAAAACATTAATTTGTACACTTTTCCTTTCTAATTATTTCTATTTTAAAAAAGTTGTCTTTGATATTTAATCATGACATTTTTAATTGATATACTTTTACCAATCCTATAAAAGAATACAATTAAATTCAATGAAGAAATATGTCAATTATTGTACATAATGCACCCGTGATACAGTTTCTACTAGTACCTACGGGCTCAGGCATTCCTTCCCGCAATAAGAATATCATGTTACAACAATTTGCTTACCTTAGTTATTCTATGTGGGAACTTTGTAACACTGTTATAACTGAGCAATAAATATTTTTTCAGTTTCATATCCTGACTAAAATAACATGTGCTGATTAAAAGCCTCAGTTTGAATTGAAATGACATTGTAAGGTCCTAAAAACCTGCTTTAGGAAATGAATTGATGCAGATTATACATAAAACAATACAAAAAAATATATGTCTGCTAAGTTTGTGACGGTAGCTATTTTTTTCTTTTAACATCAACAAGTATTATCATTCATTTAAGTTGATTTTTTTTTTATTTTTTGACTAGATAGCGTAGGACCGGTCGTTGTGGCAAGGTTTAGAGGCCTATGTCCAGCAGTGGACGTCTAGAAGCTGATGACGATGGACCTGGTAAGTGGTTAGTCATGCGCATCACAAGATCGCCATTCAAGAACCGACATGTATATTGTTCATAAACATATATTGTTTATACAACTTGAATTTGATGTACGGTTATGTTTGAGTACACTTTAATTGGAGTGGTGTAAACACAGTGCAGGTTAGACAGACAGTTCATAACTTGAGAGGTGTTAAGGGACACCCGGATGGAATGAAGTTCCTTTCGATTAATTAGTGAGGGAATTGTAATATTTTTTTTTTTTTTTAAGTTATAATAATTAGTTAGTTTAAAACGCCTGTCTCTCTCTCTCTTATATAAGAGAGACAGACGTTTTAAACTTAAAAAAATTAAAATATATTTTTTAAAATATTTTAAAATATTTTTTTATCACAGCGCCATCTAGCATTAATCATATAAAACAAAATAAGGAATTGTTTTAAAATATTTTAATCACAGCGCCATCTAGCGATAATCATCTAAAACAAAAAAAGTGTCGTGACAACTTTTTCATAAGAATTTCCGTCGATAACGCGCCATAAGGAACTTCGTTCCAATATCCACCTTATATCGATAGAAGTAAGAGGAGAGGAAGACCGAAGAAAAGATGGTATGATTGTGTGAAGGATGATGTATGTAATGATAGAAAGGAGTGGAGAGAGAAGACATATTACGCCGACCCCATCTGAATGGGATAAGGTGAAACGAAAGAAAGATCCATCCACTTTGTATTCAGGTTACTGATGGTACATACTGTTCGACAAACTATCCGAAATAAAAATAATTCCGTACAAAAGAGTTACGAACAACTGCAACTGACCTCGCGTAGCCAATACCACCGCAACACCTAATTAACTATGTAAGTTCGGGTGGAATCTTGCAAGCTAAATTTGACAAACTTCCCGGTTTTAGATTGAGATGATATTTTGCACGCAGATGTATATCGCGTGACAATGCAATATGACAAAATGGCGCTGATCTGATGATGGATCCGAATCAGGAACTCCTGTAAGATAGACCCATCGCGTTTGGGCTCGTTTTACTTGTCTTAGCTAACACGTTACTGCTTCATAATATCTAGGATTCTTAAAAGCACGTATTATTTATGGTTATATAGTATATAGGCAAACTAGTCAACTTCCTGATCGTATTTGAATATTTAATTTGTGTTTACTCTGTGGCACGAGGCGGTCATGTCAAGAATCGTGTGATATTTGACACACTCAAGTGCGTTCCGTTTGTAATAACGAAATAGAATCTTTTAAATTATTTGGCTGTATGATCAGGATACTCTTTCTTACTAAAAATATATAAAAGAAAATGAAACAAACTTTCCGGAATCGGTTAAACGAAAATATACGCAAACATTCTATAGCTAATCGTGAAAATATATTGTCCATTAAACATTAAGCTACATTAAACATTACTCCAAAAGTATTGGGTCGTTCTTGATCACTTTTCCAAGAATCATACGAAACAGTTTAATCAAACTAAAGCTATGAACAAACAAAAAATACTCAACTTCAGACATTCGTTTTCTGAATTTCAAAACTACTCTTCAATACAAAATTGCAATTCTGAATTTAAACCTAAGACGTACCTAAGAAGACACTTTTGTAACTTTCATAGTGTCGTATTAAATGTAAGACTCTTGTATGAGAACACTTTTGACACTATCATAGTGTCGTAGTGCTCCGCGGTTGGCGCGGAAGTCCCGAGCGATGCGTGGGCTCTTGGGCCGAATAACGGTCGACCTGGTTGGAACCGGTTGTCAGCAACCAACTCAATACAGATTCACGATTCATATTTTGCAAATGTCTAAATGGATGATGGTAACCACTTAACATCAAGTGGGACGTATGTTCATCATCACTACGTAGTATAAAACAAAGTCGTTTTCTCTGTCTCTGTCCGTTGCGGGTCTTTAATTATTTACTTGTCGTTAATCAAAGGTCCTTGAGTGATCTATAAAATTACGCAACGAATTTTGATGCGGTTTTTACAAGCTTTATATTAACTTGCACTGGATGTAACTATGTAAGTTCGGGAGGCATCTTGCAAGCTAAATTTGACAAACTTCCTGGTTTCCGATTGAGCTGACATTTTGCACACAGATGTATATTGCGTGACAATGCAATAATATGAGAAAATGGCGCTGATCTGATGATGGATTCGGTGGTCATAGGAATTCCTATTTTTTTATTTTGAAGAAAATCACTGAACCCCGGCTGAGGCCAGAACCCAGCATGGGATTATGAGGGACGGCGCGACGCGTTACGCCCCCGAGACTCTTTCCCGTCGCGCCGCTCTCGTATAGGAACTCCTGGACTAAATAAGATAGACCTGTCGTGTTTCAACTCATTTTACTTCCCTTGGCTAGCAGTCTATTGATTCATGATATTCAGGATCTTAAAAGCTTGTATGGAAAGTTTTCTTTAAAATAAATTATTTAATAGATAGTGATTCAAGAACAAGGTTTATGTGTATAATACATGCATGCTATACTAGACAAACACAGATAATTTTGGCGGTTTTTGATGTGATGTCGTAAATAAGCACATGCTCTGCATTCGTGACGTAGACGACATTGCGCGGGTCAGCGAATATACTCATACGAGGCAATAAAAATAGTAGATAAGAAAATGGGACTTTTATTCTAGAAAATTACTACACATGTAAAATTATAATTTGCTTACAGGTACCTACTATTACAATCTGCGCGCGCATCTGCGACGCCAGCTGTTTGCTGTCCGCCATTGTTATTACCCGACCAATTACAAACACCTTCCGGTCGTGTTCTACATGTATTGAGGACGTAAACTTTTTTATTTGGTCGTATAATTTAGTAGATAAGTTGACTGTCTTTTTATTTTAAACTAGATGACTCCCGCAACTTCGTCTGCGTCACAAAGGGGTTCAAACAGTACTCGCAATGTTGTTATTTGCGCGGATCGCGTTGGGTATATTTTTTTGCGTTTTATACTCGTCATAACTTCTCAACGAAAAGTCCGATTGGAATAAAACAAAAAGTAATTTACTTCTACATTAATAATCTTGATAACATAATACTTAATTTGGATAAGGATTAATATAACGATACTACTTTAACGATTTTTATCTTCGGACGATTATTATTTTTTCGTGAACCGCTTTTATAACGGTTATTGTGACTAAACTATGATAGTTAGATATATGCTCTCGCGGACTTTTTTTTAGATCTTCTTATGACCTAAAAACCCGTAGTACATCATATTTTTCTATTCTCAATAGTTTTTGCAGCGTACGCATAAATAGGTTTTCTATTATATACCTTGTGTTACAAATTCGATATTTTCATACGGATCCCTAATTTTTTTCAAAATAAAATTTAGCCTATAACCTTCCTCGATAAATGGACTTTCCACCAGTGAAAGAATTTTTGAAATCGGTTCAGTAGTTCCTGAGATTAGCGCGTTTGTTTTCCCGACGTTGCTAGCTCTCGTACTAATAAAAAAATGCTTCCACATGTAATTTGACTTGAATGCCGATAGATGTCGTTGCTCTAAAAATGTTTAATGAAATTTATTATTTTTATATCCCGTTCCTCGGACATGATAGCACTATAATATATAGCCTATGTGTTGACCCGACTTCTAAGCAATATTCTTGCCAAATTTCAAGTACATCGGTGCAGCAGTTTTCGAGTTTATCGCGCACAAAGCTGACTGACTAAATGTATGGATTCTAAATCGCGCCATCAATATGTTCAACGGTTGTTAGACTTGGGAGAGTGTATTTTGCAATGTTGACTTTTCTACGATTTTATTATATGTATAGATGAAGTGTTGGTTGAGGAAAATATTTTATTTTAAATGAAGTGTTGGTTGAGGAAAATATTATTAATGTTTTCTTAAATGTAGAACAGTAAAAAAACAGTCTTTTTAATCGTATTTTAAGTAAAAGTTTATCTTGACGTATCCCTGATAGTGCAGAAGTATACAGGGTGGAATATTTAAACGCCATCTACAGGCGAAGTACTCGAAATAATGATTTTAGCGAGTTTTGCTGAAAGGAAACATTCTTTTATTTTTAAAAAGGAAAATAAAACTGCATCCTAGATTTTTAAACAAAATCTTGGTTTACCCGGAAATCACACCTGCTCCAATTCGAAAAATCACACCCTATATTTTTATTACATCAATCGATAGAGTGACTTTTGAGGATCAAAACTCTCTAAGAAACATAATAGATTAAATTAAAAGAAAACCACGATATTCAAGTTGTAGTACCACCCTGTAGAAAGTACAAACGGTGGTGACCATTTAATATTAGCTGGGTCTTTGCAGATTTGAAAGATACATATTTAGGGATTAGGTACCTACAGCCTATTTTAAGGACTCTTCAAGAATAAAGAATAGTACGGAAAGTCTTATATTCAACTTTTTATTTTTGTCAGAAAATGATAGGTATTTGCATGAAATTATTTTGATATTAAGTTCGCTTTTCTTCTACCGGTAAAATTCAAAGAGTTTTAAATATACCTCCTACAACCTAGTTGACATTCCAGGAGTTGATGAGCAACACTTTTATTGGACAGGAGGAATTCGCCAATCTCTTCACATGCCTTGCAGGTGTGGAAGTCGAACCGCACTTAAATCTCCGCTCATACTCAGCGTTCAAAGTTCAAACCTCGGCTGAGGGCAAACTTACCTACTACCAAGAGGGCCGTAGATTCGCCTACCTTAAATGTGAAGGATAATTAGTGCAAAATTGCGTTCGTTTTAAGAAGAATTGTTTTTTTTTTTAAAGTTGACTTGAGCATTGAAAAGCATTGCATTTTGGTTGGAATTCTCAAATGGTGTCATAGTGTAACAACATATTTAAATGTTAGTTTGGTGGTAGTTCATGTAAACACACATAGTACATTTTCGTTAAAAACCTTCATCGTCAAAAATTATCAACTACCACCAAAAAAAAAATATCGAAAACGGAAATTAAATTCGAATTTCGAACGAAACGTCAATTTGACATATGGTCAAAGATTAAGAAAAAAAGAGGTCGGAAGGCTAGATTAGAGCCTCCCAGATGCTCATGTTGACCGTGTTGCAGATGAAGGGGGGTGAAGGGACTAGGCAGATGCACTCGCAGCTGTCCCACGCACGCGCTCCGAACGCATTATGTCGCGAGCACCTTTCGTGGGCGCTTTTATTTTTTTTTATTTGTCATTTATTGACAATTGATTTGTGAAGGATGGACAGGTCCTATTTTCGGTTCTATTATGTTGTATGAATGGAATTATATGGGTGGGTTGGTTGGTATGTTCTTGTCGTAGGTTATGGTTGGTAGGTTGAGAATAAATTAAAAAGAAGGTTTATAATGATATACTCATTTTCCCTTTTATTTTTTTTTTAGGAAATCACCGCATGGTGTATGTGGGAGTTGAACCGCACTAAAACCTCCAACCGCTCACACTCAGCGTCCGAATCCCGGCTGAGGCCAGAACCCAGCACGGGGTTTGGAGGGACGGCGCGACGCTTTACGCGCTCGACACTCTTTCCCGTCGCTCCGTCCCCACTCATTTTACACTAGATCCACCGGTGGCCGAGTGGAGAACGCGGTTTGAAACCGGCCGGTATCGATAAATGATAAATCTGAATTTGAAAAAAAGTGCAATTTATCACAATAGCACTGGCTGAAAAACATCGTGAGGAAAACTGCTCAATTGAAAAAAGCGTGATGGGCTATTCTGTCTGCTCTATCTAATAATAGTTATCTATAGTCTGGTCTTTCTTTTGTGGAGATATGAACCTAGCAGTGGGGATTAATGGATTTTTACTTTTTACATTACGATACATAAAAGTACTAATTGCTAATCGTAAAGAAGTGTAGAATATACCATTTCGGACTTTCATGACCAACGATTTGAAGATGTACAAAGGTCGAGGAACCTCACTAAGGTTTTTTTTAAGGTAAGGTATTTTTCATCAGTTTTTTCTTTTTAATATTGTCTTTTGTTTAACGATTCATATTGAAAAAATAAGTAAACTTATCAGAAATATCGTCTAAAACTGCAAAATAATAATATTTAAAACAGCGAAAACAGTTATTTCTCGAATATACATTTGATTCTGTTAAATCCTGTGAATATCACAATGAGCTTTTTCCCATTCAACAGCGTTTTGCTGAACAAGTTTCCTGCAATGTAACTTTAGCTTCATCTTTCTGATTACTTTTCTCGTAAATCTTTATCAATGCTTCTGTGAATGGGTATTAAGTTTCTCGTGGAGACTGAGATGGTTTGTCAGCATTTTGTTAGCCTAAACATCCTGTCAAGTGGTGGCGCATGTACCAAATAGAGATGTACTGAATGCTGATTATTGGATGCAATGCGAATGCGAATTCCTTTTCGATAATAATGCGAATGAGAATGTGGATCTTGTGAGTAAAATGTTTAAGGTTATGGTTTGGATTTCGATAAGGATTCATTGTCCTGGCGTTGCAGAGGTTCATGAGCGACGGTGATCGCTTGCCATCAGGCGGGCCGTAAGCTCGTTTATCTATTGTGCAATAAAAAAAAGGAAGGAAAGAAGAAAATAAAAAATAAATGAAATTCCCTCGCAAATTATCTTGAGAAAGGAAGGTCGTTGATCCATCGTTTATGGGCTTATTTGAATGGACAGAAAAAGGTTTTTATTTTTGATCTATCAAGTTCCCTGTACGCACGTTATTTTTATGAAAATTTTCGCACAATTGTTTTGCGAATGCGAATATTCAAAAACATTTCGTACATCCCTACTAATCCCTAGTACCAACGATTAAAAGTTAGCTTTGTCAGTTAAAAACTAAGATAGTTTGTGATCGCGGCGTCATTCGTTCAATTTAAAGTTTACTTCATATTTTTTTTTGTTTATTTTGATTAACGAACAACAGTACAATAATTGTTACTTAAAGAACTAACTTAGCGTACCTACTTAGATTAATTGTACAGTCAGCTATGTTAACCACAACAGCAATATATTCAGGTAAAAGAATTGAGTAATCGAAATGTCTTGAGATCTGCTTAAAAGAATTCAAACTAAATTGACTTGGTGGATTATCTGACTTATAAGGTCTGATTGTCATTGTGTCTATAATAGTCTGGGGACAATAATTAGTAGGTATAAATAAAGCAGTGCACTATTTGTCGCATACACTTGCTATTATTTAAGTGTTTGGATAGTATAGCATTCGTTAACAATAACGTTTGAGAACTTTATGTAGACAAGCTAAATGATATTCGTTTTAACAAGATACATAGAGAATATGTGAAATAAATATATTTATAGCCTTAACTAGTTTAGTAATATCCAGAGATTTGATTCATAAAAAAGAAACCACCCATTCCGTTACGATCGTTAGATACAGAGAAAATACTAAGATTATAATTAGATTACATTCTGATTCTCTTAAAGGTCTTTAATATTAAAGAAGTAGGTAAAAGGAGGACATAAAGAATTTCATACAAATACATATTACATATGACAAATATAAGCATCCTGTTTGGACACCGTATTATCGCTCGATTTAATCGCTATTTGCTTTCTTAGATTTAAATAACCTTGACCTCATCCTCTTTTAGCTAGTTGCATTAATTTCTATAATAATCGACCATTCATCTAAAACCATAACTCACTCATCACTCACAACAATTTTTGATACTAAATAACGCTATTTAATTCCTAAACAACAAAACAGAGCCGATATCATAACTTATGCACGAAAATTAAAAAAAAAACAGAACAAGAATTTTTATGTTTTCCAAGAACCGAACATCGTACGCTGAGGCTAAATTAACGTTGCCATGAAAGCATTAAGTTTAAACCTTATTCTTAAGAATTAAAGCTCAAAAACGTTCAACTGAAGGCTTTTACCAAATCTCTTAAGTCGCACGGCGTTTCCTTTTGTTCTAAATTGAGCGAAATTCGCAGTGTTCGAAATCCGAACGTACAAAAAATAGGTCCTTATAGTGAGGTACGGTTCCAGAGGGAGAAGAAGAGATTCTAGTAACTCTCCGTCAAGCAGTTAATATTTTTTTTAATAAATATTTTGCTTCAGGGATTTGAATTAAAAACAAGAAGTACACGAAGTACGTAAACAAGATTACTAATTACAAGTCACTATTACGTTTTTGAAATAAGATATTGAAGCAGTGCAGTCACTTTTATTTTTTTAGAACATACTTACTTTTATTTTAAATTATTCTTATGAGCACACCTAAATATTCTAGGAAACCTTTACCGAAAATAACACATTATAATAATATGTTCTTATATTTTACAAGAACCAAACAAAAACTAACCAAAGTATAACAAAGACAAAACTATAGGAATACTACAATAATAGAAAAGAGAATATAAAACAATTTTGTCCCTTTGTAAATTCCCAATATTCCGCACAATTCACTACAATACGAATTATCGTTTGCAAAAAGTTTTTGCACACTTATTTGAATAGCGAAAAAGGTTCTAAAATTCTTCAATGGCATTAGCGACCTTCCTGTTAAAACACCATTATGTAAATTTAAATAAAAGACAACAATTTTAAAGATGAAACGCTGCACCTGATATCCATAAAATATGGCATCATAAAACACTTGAGCTTTCGATAACAATAATGAAATGAAAATAGCATATACTGATGATAAACATGTTTATTTTATTGTAGTAATTTATATTCCCTGTTATTAAAGTTTACTTACTTTAATTAAGTTTTTAGTAGTAATATTTGTTGTTCTACAATTATTATTACATTTATACTTGTGGATTTATACTTGTAGACAGAGGTACTGCGGGTCACTTAATCCTAAGTGATTACCGTCGCTCATGGTTCTCTGCAATGTCAGAACTCTCAATCACTGGGGCCTCTACGATCTACCTTTAGTGCTAATTGTTATCTATAATTAGCAAATTATTACACATTGATGAAGATAAATATAATATTACAGCTGTTGGTCGTTGACAATATTAAAGTAAGGTAAATTTGTAGTCGATATCGATATTTGAACTTTCGGCTTATCTGTCCATCTGTTTAAGTCTGTTGTGTATCAATTCGAAGTTCCAACTTGCATTCGTATTTAAAATATACAGTCTTAACAATAACAAAAAATATAAACTAACTAGTTTTATCTGTTCTGCAAAAGCTTAGACGTAGAAATATTACACGAAAGGAAAAAAGCATTCAAAATTATTTTATTACAAAAAAATTGCAAATAACACACGGTCATGTTCACCATCTGATCATGACGTCATTATGTCTCATAAATGTAACATATTTTATCAGCACGTGGCCAATGCGTGGTTTTTTTTTTCAATGAGACAATTTTCGCGCGGCCAGGATGCGCCCCTCTGTTTAGTGTACTCTGTGGTAGATGGTGCGCAGGTAGCAAGCTGGGGATGGACGGTTTGAAAGTCGAATTTCGTAGTGTTGTCAGATTTTGAATAAAATTGGGGAATTTTTCCCATGATAGTCTTGTACAGATCATTTCGGTGTTAATTTTTTTTTGAGTTAAAGTTAGTTTTTAGATTTGTAAGACAATGTATTTAATGTAGGTAAGATACCTTATTTTTAATTTTTGTGTGGTTAATTGCTATTAAATTTAAAAACGTTGCCTTTGCTATTAAACCTGACATTGGCTGGGCCGCCCACAAAAGCGGTGGCAATAAAGCCATAAAAAAAAAGCTCAATACTGTGCAATCTGGAAACTCAAACAAAACTATGTTTTGTTCCAGTTAGACTTTAAAACATTAGTTTAAACTGCTTCGTATATTTTATCATTAAATTCAACCATGCACAATCAATTCATGATGATCGATTACGTTTCAATTCAATAGTGCAGTTCAGAGCCTAAGTCATTTGTATGCGAAAGTCGATTCATTGACGAACGATATCGTGCTATTGTAAATAAAATCAATGATCAAACGTTGCGACCGAGTAAACTTTAAACAACGAAAAGCTCGCCTATGCGTCACACGACTATCGAGACACGTCATAACGTAACTAGAAAGATGTCAAGGAACACAACTTTCGAATTTAGTCTAGTGAATTTGCTTATTAATAAGGAAAACTTGAGAGATGACAACCCAGTCGGGAAGTTCAGGAACCACTTCCCAGAACGATAAAGGGCCGGACGGGGATGGGGCAGCGAGCGGGGGGAAGGCGCGACAGCTGCGCGCGCGACGCTGTCCCCTCTCCACCTCGTCACTCCGCCGCCGGCTGTCGGACCGAACGTACGTCTGTATCAGTCCGCTCGCGAAATACGCGCGTAACATTCTATCGGAGTCGAGTGCGTGAGTTCAAACTTTCCACGATCGTTTCACGTGTGCAGAGGAGCCGTCAAGGACAGGGCGCGGCGCAGGAGCGGCCCGCCATCCTTTGTCCGGGAGGCCCGTTTGGCTGGGCGGTGACTGGCGCCATATTCAGTACGTGTGCGATATTGCACCAGTCCCGGCCTATCCGAGCGGGCCCAGCCGTCGAGAGTCGAGACCGCTACTCGGGCGCTCAGCATCCGCGGCGCGCGGTCCCGTTAGCCGGCCGGTCGGTCGTTCACTGCGGTGGCCACGCTTAGGACGTGATTAGGTGTAAATCTTTGTTTCATATATCAAATTGCACCAATCCCGGCCTGCCTGTGGTCACGGCTCTACGTGAACCAGCACCGAGCTGGCCTGAAGACCGCAGAAGACTTGGTGGAATCAAGAAAGAAAAATACCCTCTATAAGTTTTTATGTTGCAAATTAGTGTGTAATAAGTTGTTTCAATGAGGTAGGTCAACTAGTTTTAACTAATTAGCATTTTGTCCGCTCACAAAATGCATTTTGTTTTCGTAATATTGTGTAAGATCAGTAAACAGATCACGTAATAGATGTTTTTTCCTGGTAATCCTTGGTGACCGGAAACCGATGCAAATTCGTGGATACCTTCATTTTGGTTCGTGATTCTTAGAAAAAAATAACGATTGAATTTCGAACATGGTACCAACTACCAACATTGCAAAGATAATAAAAATGAAATAGAATTGACTACGCAGGTTTTATCATTATTACATTTGAATTATACACAAAATTGTGTCTGAAAATTAACAAAACACCACGCTACAAAAGGCATTTCCACAAAAATGTCAAATGGCCTACTTTACTATCACGATGAAAGTTACTCTAAGTTCACATTGTTTTTATTTAGAAAGTAATTATTGGTACATTTGAAGAAAGTTCAACATTCGATATCTGGGTATGTGGCTGATCTGGACCGGTTTTGTTACTTGCAGCTGCGGTCATGTACCGCCAAAATGCAAGGACAGTGAATGTTACATTATCTTGTAACAGCTGATACCTCATTCATTGAAACCTACTTGTGTCAGTACTGGCTGGTTTTTCTTTTGTCTGTTTTTTTTTTCAGAAAGGAGTTGTATGAGGGTACTTTTTTTTTCAAAGTTTTAGAATCTGGTTTTATTTTGTTGTGGAATGTGTTAAAATACAATTATTATCAAAAAATTAATACGAACTTACAATCTTACTAAGAAGAACTGAGATTATTTTTTAGACTGTATAATTTGTACTGAATGTAATTTTTATGTTGTGTATCTAGAAAAAAAAGATGGAGTTTGCTGGCTTACGAATGAAGGTATGTACATTTGCATGTATTTTTAGGTTTGAATTCGAGAAAAGTTATTGTACAAAAAATAGCCTATGGGCCCTAGTATATCAGTTTCAGACATTATTTGAATTGAACTAACTGACCCGCGTAACTTCGTCTGCGTCACAAAAGGAAACAATATATCCAATTGAATGTGCAATTTCGAAAAGGGCACATATCTGAATTTTTAAACTTTCTAGGAAATGAAAAAAACGAATTATTTTCTAAATAAATCAAATATTTAGCAAAAATGTTTTTGGGTTACATTTTAGGGCATATTAACTCTCGAAAGTTACAGAAATATTTCGATGTTGACGTTATTATATATGTATATTTCGATAAACAAAATTTATGACATGTGCCCTTTTCGAAATTTACCACGTTGAGTACTCATAAGTTACAGAAAAAAACCATATAAATTTGGCGAAACTTGTATTTTAGTAATTTAAATTAAATATAATACTGAAACAAAAGCAATAATTTTGTCTTTTGTTTAAAAATCCCAAATAAAATTCTGTAAATTGTGACGGTATATATTGTTTTTCCTTTGCAATATCTGCAATTTTCAAATGATTTATTGGTACTTTGCCATTGTAAGCTCGATCAGCTTGGCTTGGTAACTTACTGCAAGTACCTTCTACTTTAGAAGGAACGAAAATTTCCTGAGAGATGTTGTTGTCTATATAATTTCTTGCGATAACTTCACCAGGTTTGTGGAGATATGCCTTTTTCGAACATAATAGGTGCATACAAGTATTTAGAACGCCATGACATGAAAAAAGTGTTTCACAAAATATTCAGATATGTGCCCTTTTCGAAATTGCACATTCAATTATACCCTTCCTCGATAAATAAATTATCCAAAACTGAAAGATTTTTTTGAAATCGGACCAGTAGTTTCGTAGCCTATTCGAGACAAACAATCAAACTTCTTTATAATATCCATAATAATATTAGTTTAGACAACAAACAAAACAAAAATGATTTCTAAAGGCATTCACTTTTCTTGAATGAATTTTAATATTTTTTTTAATGTTAAACTTCCGTGTATATCAGCCAGTGCCGCTGTGATCTACTTCACACATAAATCTAAATCAAATAATATTTAGGGGTCGATTGAATTTAAACCCGTAGAAGGCAGGAGGTAACCACTCGACCATCACGACTTGAACTACATTTTTTGGTATTATAATCATTCAAAAGTTTTATTAATTTTAATATAATCGGAAAACGACACAAGTTATTACATCAATACAGGATCACACATTTTAACTTAGACTAGATAAGTTTCCACCTCTAAAAAGTTCAAAAAGAGAGTGGACGCAGAGTAAAAATTTAATTACAATAATTAAAATACATAATATTAACTTAAAATTAAAACTTTCGTCTTCTATTTTTCAATAATAGCACAATAAAGCTAGGCAACTCTTAATCAAATGAAACTTAATGACGTCTAAAATATCTGTTTTCTAACAATACCATCGTAATCGGTTCAACGAGAAGAGTAAAATACGCAAACGCTCATTCTTCGCTGCTGTGGCCTTCGACTAGAAGACAGCCCAGAATGGGCAGGACTCCGGCCGGGGCTGGTGGCAGCTCTGATCAAAGCCAAACCTCTCGAACGATGCAGTCCAGACCATGGGTCAAACCCCAGAAAGGGGTCATCAATCAACGCCACACCACTACCTTCACCTCCGCCTAGAATGGCGGAGAGATCATTCCCGGGCAGCGGGGTGCCCCCAAGGCCCGTCCGTGTCCCCCTTCGGGGGACACGAAGACCCCCATGGCTGGCAAACGCTCAACAAATCATGCCTACAACTACATTTTTTGAGCTTTAAAAGTACTTTTCAGATCTTAAAAATAATTAAATGGGACGACGACCATTACCTTTCATCTAACACACGAGTCATCCTAATCGGTCCACTAAAACTAAACTTACAACTTGAAAACCTTTTGTGATTTTTAAACTCCTCAAAGTACTTCTCAGAACTAGAGGTGAATAAAATGACCCCATGATAACCTCTCGGGGGCGGCGCCACGGGAAAGAACGGCACTCATTCCCATCGCGCTGTAATGCGTCGCGCCGTCCCTCATAATCCCGTGCTGGGTTCTGGCCTCAGTCGGGGTTCGGACGCTGAGTGTGAGCGGTTGGAGGTTTTAGTGTGGTTCAACTCCCACATACCCCACCCGCCCCTCGGTTCCGGTGATATCCGCCAACTGAAAATTTTCAGATGAAATACAAATCATCCTAATCGGTCCACTCAAACTATACTGTTGATTTTTTTTAATTTGCAAAACATATAAATAAGTTAAATTTAAAAAGAAAGTACAGATCTGATGCAGAATCTTTTTTAATGGTATCACAACGGATGCACCAAGTTGTCTCGGCTGGGGTCAGGGATTTCTCGGCGCAGTCTTGTCGCAAAGGGTCAATGTATTCAGAAATAATGCGTCACATCATATATGATGCATATATGTTAATATCATGTTAGATTTAGGGCTTTGAAAGTCGAAAAATGTATGTATAAGGTAAAAATGAATCGCAAAATGTGTTGCTTAGCGCACAACTCAATAACGCCTGGACCAATTTCGCCAATTCTTTTTTTAAGTGTTCGTTGAAGTTGTTGATTGCAAAAAAGTACTAGTAAGTTCTTTAAACATTCATTTAAGAATCGTCGTAATCGGTTCATCCCAACGAAGTTATACAAACCTCCCTTTTGGGAAGTGTAGAAAGTAGCAAAACGTTTAGTAATACAAAAAAACACATTTTTAAAATTTACCTTTTTCTGAAATCGGTTAAAACTCAAAACTAAATGGTTATTCATTTTGTAACCAAAATTATGTAAATGAATTCAATATAAATTGCATAATGACCTTCCACTAATATTCAACTCTCGCTTTTTATAGGTGAACCGGACTGTTTTTCTAGACAAGGCATTATAGTATGTTTTATAAGTTTATATCTATTTTTACTTGTATTGCAGTCGTATGTATAAAACAGATACAGAAAGACATTTTTTTTTAATTGGAGGAAATCACCGGATCCGGTATGTGTGAGTTGAACCGCACTAAAACTTCCAACCGCTCACACTCAGCGTCCGAACCCCGACTGAGGCCAGAACCCAGCACGGGGTTATGAGGGACGACGCGACGAGTTACGCTATCGGCACTCTTTCCCGTCGCGCCGCCCCCATACAAAGACAGATGAATATATCTCTCACTAGTCACTACTATAAAACAAAGTCGCTTTCTCTATCCCTATGTATGCTTAAATCTTTAAAACTAAGCAATATATTTTGATGCGGTTTTTTTAATAGAAAAAGCTATTCAAGAGGAATGTTTATGCAGTATATATAACCTAACATTAAATCAGGTGAGGACAGATAAACAAAAACCCATTTAATGCATTTTTTTTTATTGCGTAATAGATACACGAGCCCACGACCCACCTGATGGTAAGCGGTCACCGTCGCTCATGATTCGAAATTCGAATCGAATAATTCGAAAAGTTTCGAATAATCCGAAATTTTGAATAGTATCGAATTTGACTACGACGATGCAATCTGACATCTAACCCATTCAAGATATTATCTACAAAATACAAATTCTTGTCCTATTTCCTATCGTCGTAGTCAAATTCGATACTATAATATTAATATTCGAATCGGAACGAATAATTCGTAAGTTCGAATTATTCCCATACCTCTAAAAATATTATAGGACATATGTTTACTAATTCCAATTTAAATTTAAAAAATGAATATTTACATTTCTGCATTCCCTGACTACAATGTACATGCACGCCACTGGGTTTATGTGTATATATACACATGCATGAAATAGTAGAGAAACACTGATAATTTTACAAGTTTTTAGGTTACAATAAATTTCTAATTCAACCTACTTTAAAAAAGGGTTCATCGCATTCAATTTTGATACTTAAACTAACATCAAAAAATTACATTATCGGCTGCACTGCAATATTAATATTTTACCGTTACTGTAATCGAAATATGTTAATAAATATTTGATTTACATAAGTAATTACA
The DNA here is from genome assembly GCA_030269945.2 of Trilocha varians. Classification (NCBI taxonomy): domain Eukaryota; kingdom Metazoa; phylum Arthropoda; class Insecta; order Lepidoptera; family Bombycidae; genus Trilocha; species Trilocha varians. The sequence continues at coordinate 9,101,912 of AP028277.1, read as the reverse complement.
ACCGTTACTTGCAGAGGTCAGATTGCACAAAAACCAGATTAGTCAAGCTTTTCTATCAAAAAAGTTAAAACTGCTGGCACAGTTAATTTTTGTCCGACTTCAAAAAGAAGTAATCCATTCCACTATTAATTTTAGTTTGATAACATAAGTTGTTTGACTTTTTTTGTCAACTCGTAGTTTACGTCAGACTCTGATAATAATTTCATGAGGCAAAGAAGAAAAAGAATCATCAAATTTGGTTCATAAACGGTTCTTCTTGAACAATCTCGCTTTTTACAGGCTGGTATCTATGTAAGTTCGGGTAAAATTTTGCAAATAAATTTGACTAACTTCTCAGTTTCCGAATGAGCTGAATTTTTGCACGCAGAGGTATATCGAGAGACAATGCAATAATATATAAATAATGGAGCTGATCTGATGATGGAATCAGGTGGCCACAGAAACTCTTGGACTAAATAAGATAAACCCTTCGTGTTTAGGCTCATTTTATATCCAAGATCTTAACCCTTAAATGGACGATTTTTGTTATACTTTTTAAAAAATATATTTGTGTAATAGACATGTATCACTCTGTCTAGGAAAAAATGAGTACAAAAATCTAATAATAGAAAAATAAGAACTAGTTGTCAAAATTAACAAAAAATTTAAAGAAGGTCAATTTTATCTGTGATGTTTGGTTTGTTTGTTTGTTTAAAAACAACATTCTCCATTTAAGGGTTAAATACTAATTTAAAAAAGTTTTCTTTAAAAATACATTTTTGTTTTATTTTAAAACCTCCCTGAATTTCAGAACTATCTCAAACACTCTTTGATCTCTACGGACGGTAAACGGAAAGATGATTCACTGCGAGCGTGGTGACCGTCGACAGTAACCGTTAGCAGCCGTTGGCCACTAGCTTGCGGTACTCGCATACCTCTGAACTCTACAGGTTCGTACTGAGTTCAATTGTAGCCGGTTTGGAGATATGAGATCGAATTAATGCAGTTTATCTTTATACAGGGTGCCCCAAAACTGTGACATGAACGGGAAGTACCTTGAATAATTAGTTCAGTTCAGTTCTTTGTACCAAGAAAGTTACAGATCCATCCTGTATAATGTCTAGTATTTACTATTTATTAGGGGTGTGCGAATATCGTTCGAATCGAATCGAAATTCGAACTATTCGAAATTCAACTCCGAATAATTCGGAAAGTTTCAAATAATCCGAAATTTCGAATAGTATCGAATTTGACTACGACGCTGCATCGGAAATAGGACAAGAATTTGTATTTTGTAGATAATATGTTGAATGGGCTAGATGTCAGATTTTGTAAAGTTGATCGTGATATTATTTTTAAGAAAAGCACTCGATTCGGAACGAATAATTCGTAAGTTCGAATTATTCGTACACCCCTACTATTTATTATTTTCGTTTTTTGTAATTATTGTTGTACTTTCCGAGTGAGAGAAATCTTGCGCTACTTAAGTAAATGGTAGACCCTTTCTAACACTCCAAAATCAAACGTGAATGAAATAAAAAAAAACTGTTTTGATTTAATCATGGAATTATTACCTCTGGAATCAACATGGTGAACAACAAACTGAAGCATTTGAAGCTTTGTATGTGTGTGAAAAATGTCTATGTGTTGAAAACTGGGAGATGTCATGTCTTTAATTTCCCCAAAAATCGGGTACTTCCCGTGTAAATCGTAGAATACAGACTTTTTTCGTGGTAATGGCTCTATGATTCGACAAATTCTTAATTATTTCTCTAATATTAATCACATCTTCATAAATGGATTTAATAAAAAACATGAGAGGTGTCATGGGACACCCGAATAGAACGAAGTTCCTTTCGATTAAAAGATATCTTACTTTTTTTTTTCCTAACGTAACGTGCGATAAGGAACGCGTTTTAAAAGATTTTGATCACAGCGCCATCTAGCGATAATCATCTGAAACAAAAAAAGTGTCGTGACAACTTTTCGTATCATTTTTTTCCGTCTAGTCAGTCCCCTTTCGATAACGCGTGATAAGGAACTTCGTTCCAAAAGGAGATTGCAAATGGTGAATGTATTGGTAATTTAGTATTTGATGATAAATAAATTGTGGCACATTAGATGTTGTTTTATTTAATACCATTTAGATAAATTATTTACTTTTTCTTTCCTTTGTTTTGTAAAGTATTGCATTAATTCTTGCAGTTAGTGAAGCGGTACATACTTATTGCCTAATTATTCTCGAATCGCATATTATAATTGATTACAATTCAATAAAGAATATTTTGTTATATAATTTACAGTAGTCTGCACACAAAAAGTTCAAAATTTGAAGAATTTCATCCTTACTATATGGAACCACCGCGGTCATCCAAGGTCCTTTTCAGGAACACTTTTTTCCCACGCACCATCCGGCTATGGAATGAGCTCTCCTTCCAGAGAGTATTCCCAGAGCGCAATGACTTGTCCTTCTTCAAACGAGGCTTGAGGAGGGTCTTTAAAGTTAGGTCGTAGGTAGCGACCCCTCAATGTCCCCTGACGTTGCAGAGGTTCATGAGCGACGGTAACCACTTACGATCAGGTGGCCCGTTGGCTCGTCTGACTACATGGCAATAAAAAAAAATATGAGACAAATTTCTGAGTTCATTATCTTATAGTAGTTTGTGTAAGGTAAGTATGGGCAAATAGGAAATTATCAAGTGTGAGGAATTGGAGAACGGTATCTCTGGACAGGTTCAGGTTTGGCGGGACAAAGGTTTGGAGGCCAAGGCCACAAGGTTTGTAGTGCTACTGATCATGATGATGTTGGCCAAATGACGACGGTTACTATTACTTGCATGTATTTCTTCTACTGTGGAGCTAAGATGTGATGTTAGGATATTCTAGCGTGAATTTAAAAGATTTAAGTGTAATTTGGTGGTTCTTAGGTAGGCTTTGACAGGTCATATTATTTGGGAAAAACATAGTGGAAAGTTACGCGTGTACAAAATTAATGAAATAAAATATAACAGTGTATTTCCAAGCGAGCCACTCGTAAAAGTGATTGAAACCATTTTGAATTCTTATAAAAATGGCGGTAAAATGCATGCTCTCAGCAAAACGTAAACAAAATTATAAATTCAAAACATCAATGGTTTTTTATTGCTAATACAAAAGTTTAAATTAATGCGCGTAAACGCAAAAGTGAAATGAAATGGTCTAGTAGCTTTTGGTCAAGGTCTTACTTCCCCTATAATTAAAGAAACTAGGGTATTTCTGAACGGTTTTAGGGAGTCTTATTCACCAAAAACTTAAAATTGGGGATCTTTTGTTCGATATTGAATACCGAATATTCCGGTTTAAGAATATTCAAGGATGACTTTTATGTATTAAGGGTGAAAAAACTTCTGGATAAAAAAAATATTAGGGCTCAAGGTAAAATAATGTATTGGTAAGTATTGTTAGATTTAATACATATGGTATCTCATTCTCCGATAGTACTATGAATGAAATTGGACAAATTAAAATCCGCATAAAAACTCATGGTTCTAAACAGATTCCTAGGGGTGTGCGAATAATTCGAACTCACGAATTATTCGTACTCGAACTTTCTTACTCTTAAACTCGAATCGAATAGTATCGAATTTGACTACGACGACTACTTACAACTATTTTGTAGACATCTAGCCCATTAAAGATATTATCTACAAAATACAAATTCTTGTCCTATTTCCGACGCATCGTCGTAGTCAAATTCGATACTATTCGAAATTCGACGAATATTCGAAAAGTCGAAGAGAGAGAGGTAAAAATTTCATGAGTATAATTCAAAACAAATGATTCGGATTCGTAAATAAACTACTACTTTCAGAAAAAGACCACCGAAATCGGTTTCCCAAGAAAAAAAATAAATAAAACAAGCGATAATTTTCTTGACCATTTAATAAATAACAATAAATACGTGTAAATATATTCCTTAATCGAAGACAATACATTATAAAAATATTATTCTTAGCAGTTGTAAACAAGTAATTAAAAAACTATCATTTAAATCGGTTCATAAACAACGAAGATATCCAGGAACAAACAAAAAGGATACAAAAACATAACATAGAATTGAAAAACATTTTTCTAACTATTTTTTTTTTTATTACTTCAACAAGAACTCTCTCTGAAGGCCTATTTGATGATAAGTGTAGCCATCGCTCATAGATTTCTAGATAGTGACACTAAAAAACCTACTATCGTTTACTTTTTTTTAATTCGGCACAGTCGCGCTGTTAATTTAATTTGGACAAAAACGTCAAATTTCTAACTTATTCGAACACTCGCGGAACTCGAACTCACATCACTCCAAGACTATCCAAAAGCGAACGAGAAAGATGGTAGACAGATTTGTTTGTTCTTAAATCGACCCGCAGTATCCAGTCTTCTCGTGATCATGACGTTTGCAACAACAACGAAATATCGAGACAACTCAATTAATTAAATATAGTGGTAAGAACCCGTTCAAAATGCATGAAAGTAACATCAAATTTCATTTAAAATTACTACATAATTTTAATTTCACGTTATCACATTTTTTATTGTGGTATAGGTTAAGCTCAAAAATGGCACTTGACAATGATACTACAACTTGAATGAACACTGCACTTTACATAACAGACATCATTTTTCAAACACCCATTTGCTGCAAATATTGTCTTTGTTAGTTCCCAATATTATATCGAATTCTGTAATATCTTGCGTGAGAATCGCATTGTTTAAATTCAGTAATTATATATGACGGGGTGATAACAAGGGAAATCAACCTATTCACCGTGCGGGTAGTTGGAAGTGGAGACTTGCTATAAATACAGGCGCAGGCCGCTGTTATGATTCATTCGTGTTTGAATTGTCGAGGTGAACGGACCTCTTGATGTAAAAGTAATAAACTGTTAAAACTTGTTATTTTGAAGTTTTTATTCAAAAGTATTGATCATCAAGTGTTCAAGTGGACATTGTGACGTCATTCCAGACAAAACCAAACGAAGATCGACTAATTACAACTTCATTACACCTCAACACACTATTTACGCCGTTATATATCAAGTTTGCGTTGTTCAAAATTCTTCAGAAAAGATATTGAAATTCGTTAAATTTTTTGCAGTTTTTCAGCATTTTTTACAACATATTATGCTGATGTTGAATTTCCTACAATTTTAGTAAACATTATCGAATTTTTAGTTGCAACATCGACTCTAAAGCAGTATTTGAGTGTCAATGCTCATTAAAAAAGCAATTTAAACACAAAACATTACACTTTATATCGTCTAACAGTCCTCATTCTTGCAGCAGCGATGCTGTCAAACACCCATTTGCTGCAAACATTGCCTTTGTCAGTCCCCAATATTATATCGACTTCAGTAACATCCTGCGTGACAGCGGCGCCGCACAAGCTCAGTAACTGTGTAGCACAGTCGTGCTGTGCAGTCGTCTCTGATACAAATACACGCATTCCGTTGAATATATCGAAAGCGTATTCTGAATTTTCTTTTCCTAGTGCTATGCGCTCTAATCTTGCTTTCTGTGAAGATAAAAATGAAGTAAAGTGAGCGCATATTGGAGGGCGATCGGCCGCAACGCAATTCTCAATAAAACTCATGATTGTTTGTGTATTTTACTAGCTGACCCGCGCAACTTCGTCTGCGACACAAAGGAAAACATTAAATCCTGTCCTTCCTCGATAAATGAACTTTCCAAAACTGAAATAATTTTTGAAATCGGACCAGTAGTTTCAGTGCCGAGACAAACAATCAAATCTTTCCTATTTATAATATTAATATAAAAGAGAAAAAGTGATAATTAAAGAAATAAAGATCAACTTTGAAGGTTGCAATAAAACCCCAAAGTTTGTGCATCTGTAACAAGCTCGTAAAAATCCTTAAACTTTGTCCTATTTTCACTATTTAAGTATTTACCTCACAAGTGTGACCAGCTCAAAAAAAATCCCCATACCTGCGACATTTTCTTCAAATAAGGCACCTCGTAGCCCACGTGGTGTTGCCATTGTTGTTGTTGGATGGAGTGCGCGGCCCACGCGGCAGTGAGCACGCGGCAGCCTCGCGCGGCGCCGGACAACGCGTTTAATGTACGAGGTTTCTTTACTGGTATTAAGTTTTCTAGATTTGTTGCGTTTGGGGCTACACCTGGAAATAAATGTTTTGCTTTGAGAGAGAAAAATTGTTGTTTTTATTTAAATATAACATATAGGGTGGATTAATCTTATGTTAGCTAACTTAGAACCACTTTTATTTTTGGAATCGGTTGAACTCTTTGTTTTCAATATCATTAGGAAGCCCGTGATGATAGTCGTGATGATACGATACTGAAAATAAAAAACTTGAGAGGTGTCAAGGGACACCCGGATGGAACGTATAAAATTATATTTTTTTAAGTTAAAATAATTATAAAAAAATAAAATTTTGATCACAGCGCCATCTAGCATTAATCATATAAAACAAAAATAGGAATTATTTTAGAAGATTTTAATCACAGCGCCATCTAGCGATAATCATCTAAAAAAAAAGTGTCGTGACAACTTTTTCATAAGAATTTCCATCTAGCCCCCTTTCGATAACGCGCGATAAGGATCGTTCCAAAATTTTAACTGATTCCAAAAATCAAAGTGATTTTAATTGTATTTCGACAGGTCGTTTAGCCCACTTCAACTGGGATAAAGTTACAGATCCATCCTGTAATTAAGCGAATCCCTATGTCCCTTATTCACGTTACACGTAAACTATTTGGTTTTAAATGGGAAAGCGTAACAGACAGACTATCAGACAGACAGACAGATAAGGGGTGGGCCATATAAAGTTTGCATTTTTCAAAAGTTCGACCGTCATGTTGGCTATGTGGCATGTTGCGCCATCCTGTTAAAACCAAATGTCGTCCATGTCATACTCTTCAGTTCGTATTCGCATGGCGCCGGGCACGGTAATGTGACGGTAACGCTCACCATTGACCGTAACGGCGGCTCCTCGCTCATTTTCCAATGATGCCGCCGGACCAAAACCCACACCAAACCGTAACTCTTTGTGGGTGCATTGGCTTCTCAATGGTGACCTTGGATTTTCCGACCACCAGATGCGACAATTTTGCTTATTGACATATTTCCCAATTTTATTCAAGCGTATAGCGTCCCATTTCGTAAATGTCAAACCTTTAACTAAATTATGAACACAAATTGAATGACATTTGAGCTGTCATTCTCTAAATAAACAGTAGTTCAAAATGCAAACATTAGATTGCCCACCCCATAGATACACAGACAGACAGAGTTACTTTCGCATTTATAATGTTAGTATATAAATATAAATTACCAGACATAAACTCAGTCCTCTCCAAATCATCACAACAGCTTCCTAAAACCACGTGTGTTGTCATTTTATTGACTTTGCTTTGTATCCGGCCGCCGAGGGATCGGATACCATCGAATAATACATTCATATCCGAACGATTTACACCTGTTAACACCTGGAACATCAATGTTAAACTTTATCGCTATTGACTCAGTAAAAAAAAACTTGAGAGGTGTCATGGGACACCCGAATAGAACGAAGTTCCTTTCGATTAAAAGATATCTTATATTTTTCCTAACGTAACGAGCGATAAGGAATGTGTTTTAAAAGATTTTGATCACAGCGCCACCTAGCGTACAACTTTTCGTAAGATTTTTTCCGTCTAGCCCCCTTTCGATAACGCGCGATAAGGAACTTCGTTCCAAAAACAGATTACTTACAATTCTATATTTGACATCCTTTTTGAGTGCACTAACATTGACACGCGGGTTCGGTTGTGTACATTTATATAATAGTTTCTTTGCCATTCGTTCTGCTGTTGCTAGATTCCGTCTTTCTTTCTGTGTTATTTTAGTTTTGACGATTACTTCTGAAATTTTTTACATAATAAAAGTTTTTTGGATGATGAAAATACCGGCCGGCTTGTACCTCTAAATCAAAATGTGAAAAAGATTTATGTGCAATTTTTCATAACACCACTGGCTAAAACGGTGAAGGAAAAGATCGTGAGGAAACCTGCATATCGGAAAAGGGTTCTAAAAATCCTTTGAAGATATGTGAAGTCCCCAATCCGCACTGGGCAAGCGTGGTGGATGCCTAATCCCTCTTCTGAGGAGACCTGAGCCCAACAGTGGGCATTAATGGGTTAATACAGAACAGGTACAGGATGATGAAATTTACTGTATTTTTCCGCATAACTTTATTTTAGATAGACCGATTAGGATGATTTTTTTTCTTATTCAAAAAGTTATTTCTTGTTATGTTGTTATAAGTAAAAATCGATTCAAAATGGCCGCTGTCAAAAGACTGTACCAACCCATTACTACTCACTGCTGGGCTCAGGTCTCCTCAGAAGAGAGATTAGGCATAGTCCACCACGCTTGCCCAGTGCGGATTGGGGACTTCACATATCTTCAAAGGATTTACAAGCTTTATATTAACTTGCACTGGATGTAACTATGTAAATTCGGGTGGAATCTTGCGAGATAAATTTGACAAACTATCCAGTGTGACATTTTGCACGCAGATGTATATCACGTGACAATGCAATAATATGACAAAATGGCGCTGATCTGATGATGGATTCGGAAGGTGGTCATAGGAACTCTTGTGCTAAACAAGATAGACCCGTCGGGTTTGTCTCATTTTACTTGTATTAGCTAGCACTGTACTGATACATGATATCCAGGATCTTAAAAGCTTGTATTTAAAGTTTTCCGACATGCAGGTTTCCTCACGATGTTCTCCTTCACCGTTATAAGCCAGTGATGTTGTGAAGATGGACATAATTACCCTCATCTGACTCAGATTCAGTTGAACTGTCCACTGGTTCCTTCTGAGTGAAGAGTTTCCTCCTCGACCTCGCTGGAGCCCGAGGACTTATTGAGACAGGCAGGGCTCGCCGAGGCGCCGTGTTTATGCGGGTTTGAATATCTGGAATACAGGGATTTTTTTATTTATTACTACCTGAACGACTAAGCGAGTCAAACAGGCAGGCAGCATTATTAGATTTTAACAAGATCTACAAACCCGTAGTACATCATTTTGTTCTATAATTAATAGTTTTCGCAGTGTATGTGATGTAAGTGGGCATTTTTTTTCACTCTTGGCTTATATTATTGGAGTTTTAGTAAACAAGTAAGCAATAACTTCCTAGAGTCGTTAGCATTCAGGGACGGGGACGCAGCGACGGGAAAGAGTGCCGAGCCCGTAACGCGTCGTGCCGTCCCTCCAAACCCCGTGCTGGGTTCTGACCTCAGCCGGGGTTCGGACGCTGAGTGTGAGCGGTTGAAGGTTTTAGTGCGGTTCAACTCCCACATACCACGCGCACGGGGCGGGCGGGGATCCGGTGATTTCCTCCAACTGAAAAAACTAAATCTACTAGGAAGGGAGGGAGTAATTTTCTCCCCTCCACCTAATAATTTATTAACATACCTATAGTATGTTCGCTTTTGTCTTTGGTAGTGTTTATAGTGACGTCACTACTGGTATTGGCTTCAGATTCTGTCGAAATACGAAGTCTCATTTGTCTAGTTTCCTCTTCATCTTGATCATTGATTAGATCGAGTAGTGACACGTTTTCCATTTCCGCTTTTTTCTGAAATTTGAATGATGAATTTTAGTGGCAAAGGTAGCGTTGTATCTCTGAAAATAATTAAAATCTATACTTCTATACTAATATTATAAAGCTAAAGAGTTTGTTTGTTTGAACGCGCTAATCTCAAGAACTACTGGTCCGATTTCAAAAATTCTTTTACTGTTGGAAAGTCCATTTATCGAGGAAGGTTATTTTTAGTTAAAAATTAGGGATTCTTATGAAAATATCAAATATAACACACCTATTTATGCGTACGCTGCAAAAACTATTGACAGTAGAACTAAATGATGTACTACGGGTTTTTAGGTCTTAGTAAGACAAACAAAAAGTCCGCGACAGTATATATCTAACTATATAGTTAAGTCATAATAACCGCTTTTATGTTTAGCAAAATAATATTTCGTCCCAAGATTGAATTTAACATTTAATGAGTATCGTTATATTAACCCTTATCCAAATTAAGTATTATGTTATCAAGAGTATTAATGTAGAAGTAAATTACCTTTTGTTTTATTCCAATCGGACTTTTCGTTTTCGATTAAAAGTTAGTTACAATATTGTAACAGGTCCATCAGCTATCCATCACGACCTTCACGACACATACTATGAAACATCATCCTGTATTTACTTACCAACAGTTGCCTCAACGTCCTGGGGGATGGTAGGTCTGATTCCCTCGGGGCTGCAGGGAAGGCTGTCTCCGGGAGCCTCCTCGCTGCCCCGGCGCAGGCCTCCACCCACAGCGGGGACACTAATCTGCAGGCCAGGGCTCTGGCACGACTGCGGATAGCGCGACATCCACCTGGTGGCGTGCAGTGTATAAGAAGGAAATAAGCAATGTATACTTTCGTGCATAATGTGGTCTCTTCTTCAAACGAGTAGGTCATAGTAGACCCTTCAGTGTCCCCTGACATTGCAGAGGTCCATGAGCGGCGATAATCACGCCCGATCATGTGGCCCATTGGCTCATCTGTCTAAATCGCAATAAAAAAGGTATGTCTATGTCCCGATATTTCAATGTTGTTGCAAACGTAATATCGTGGTAATTATGAATGAAAGTAATGTAGAAAACCGCAAGTGTTTAAATAAGTAATGTATAATTTTTTTGCCATTTAGATGTGCTAACGATAACATAGTCGTGGTGGGGTAGTGGTCGAAGCGCGTCCTTCCGTACGGGAGGTCGCGGGTTCAAATCCGGCCGGCTCGTACTTCTAAATCTAAATGTGAAAAAAAATTATGTGCAATTTTTCACAACACCACTGGCTAATAACGGTGAAGGAAAACATCGTGAGGAAACCTGCATATCGGAAAAGAGTTCTAAAAATCCTTTGAAGATATGTGAAGTCCCCAATCCGTACTGGGCAAGCCTGGTGGACTATGCCTAATCTCTCTTCTGAGGAGACCTGAGCCCAACAGTGGGCAACAATGGGTTGGTACAGGCTAACGGGTTACCTGATGGTAAGTGGTTACCGTCTTGCAATACCAAGGTATTAGATACCCATGTGTGAAACAGTGGCTAATTTACCAGTAGGTTGAAGCCTAGGGCGTCAAATTTTAGAGGACTGAAGCTAATCTGAAAATTCTTTTAAACAGTTTTCATTAATACAATCCACCCTGTGTATATATATGTCTGATAGTTTGAAATGTACTCCAGACCTCAGTGTTCTAGGACCGCTATGACATGTCCCTTTTTTGAGGTTAAAGAAAAGACCTATATAAGTAGATGCTAGATAACGGCCCGTCATTGCCCTGACATTGCAGAGGTTCATGAGAGTTTTAATATCCTGCATTAAAATTATTATAATCATACCTTGAGACCATATCAAATGTGTGACGAGTGGGCTCCATTTCGGCGTCACGGAGGCCCCTAAAGCGGTAAGCGCAGCCCTGAGAGCGAGCGCTCGACTGGCAGACCCGACTTCTACTAAAGCTACCACTCCGCGTAACGCTTCACTTGTTATGGGGGTGATTGTGGTTTTCTGAAAACAAAAAACGGCTATTGTAGACCAGTGCTCCGAGGTGTGCTTCTAATAAGAAAGAAAAGTAAGACAATAATGAAAACAAGAATTATTCTTCAGGAATAGCATGAAACCTACAAATCAGATATTTATCCAATTTAACCACTCAACTGGAATCGGCAACCAAATTGGTTTGTTTACTTTTGCCAAGTCTGTGGCAGATGAAAGATTTACAAAAATATAAGGTTTAATTAAAAATAAAAATTAACAAATATCAGAAAAAAATGTTTTTAAAAAGAAGCTCAAACACGGTATTGATTCTGAACGAAGTCCCCAGTTTCGCCATCTAGCGAATAGTGACGTTCCCAGTTGAGTGGTTATACGAGATAATGTCTAAAAAAAACACTTTCTAACAAAAAAAGAATCATCAAAAACGGTCCATATAGAAAATACAAGTAAAAATACACAGCAAAACCAAAAATTTGCCTTTTATTTAAACAAGTATCATCAGAACCGGTCCAGCCAAACAAATTTCTCAATTAACATATTAACTTCCAAAGACTTGTTTTTCTAGATGTACCTTAAATATTACGTTTCTTAATATAAGGCAAGGTTGTACTACTTACATTTTCTTTGCCAGAATTTGCAACATTGTTCTTAACAGTTCTAACTTTGGTTGTCCAATTTTGGTTCGGTTTCTTTCTGACTATTTCCTTATTTGGCAGTTGATTCTCTGTTCCTTTGAGTGCTGACCATTCTTCACGGAGACGTATCCTTTCCACTACAGCAGATCTTCTCTGAAGAAGGATATTATTATATTTTGCAGCGGAATTAAGGTTTTTTTGATATTTCATAGGTGGATATGGAAATTGAAATAAAATTATTTATTCTCAATGTTAATGAAAATTATCATGCTTGTTGATGTCAAAAGGCTACGAGTTCGGAAAAAAGAAACACTTACCATCCTGAGAAGAACTGGCAAACAAACTCAGTGGGCATGTCTTTTTTTGTATCATGTATTGTTATGATTTATAGTAATGTTAACAAGTGAAAAATTAATTATTTAACATAGATATTAAGAAATATGGTGGTAAATGTAATTAATAAACAGAATTATTATGTTAGTTTTATTTTGCTGATGTTAAAATATTTTTTTTTTTTTAATAAAATATGATATAAACGGACACATAATGGTGTAATTAATTTTAAATATACAGGAAATTAAATGATATTAACATAAATAGATGGAAATTCATATAATTAAAAGATAACTTACCAAACCAGCTGCACTTTTGTTATTCATTATTTTTATGAATATGGAAGAAAAAATGGCAAAAATAATGTCTTAAATTGTTTATTCTTATGCTTATATGCTACTTTTTATTAAAATATTATATACATAATCTGTTTTAGTACATTTTATTCAATAAATTAGATTTTCTTAACAAGTTACAACTTGTTTCACTTGTTTGGGTACTTGGGTAGTCTTTGTTATTGTGTCAACCGTCACTTATTCCGAAATGTCAACGATACATTTTTTTTTTTAATTTCGCTAGTGAAGAAGTGAAAGATATTTGACCATACAGTGTAATCTTCCAGCATATTATTCCTTCCTTCCAGAGTTAAGAAAAGAGTTAATTACTGTTTGCCTAGAATCATATTTATTGATAGAGAAAAAATAAATTTGGTAAAAGAAGTGCCCGTTGAACATAAACAAAACTAATCAACTTTCAAGTTTACTTAATTATTTATTGTATTACGATGTGCTCTGCACTTCAAACAAGCTTTTCAGAGTAAATCCTTCTTTCAAAGGTTCTATAGCAAGCCCTAAATATGAGTTGTAGACTGGCTGGAGTTCATTCTCTTCTTTATGTTTTGTCAATTGAGACGCTAAGTATAAACTTGGCCCCATCTCCCCTCGAGGTTCTCCTATCTCTTCTAATTCTTCAATTTCATCGTTTACTGTTGTTGGAGTCTGTGGAGAAGATTGACAGTAAAAAAGAGTAAATTATCGTAATAAAGAATTTTTATAAACGTCATAAGATATATTTAGGACTAAAATATAAAAATTTTGATATTTAGGTACTTTTCACGTCTTCAGGGCAATTTTGAAATTCGTTAACTTCTTGAAAAGATGGTCTCCTTTCGTTGCGTTCCGTTATAACTTACAGTTGGGGTTAGGCAGGTCACATTGGAAATATTGCTAATCAAAACTACAACGTAAGCGATAAGCTACTACAAGACATTTTCAATAACTATTGATTTCAAAAATAATTCTTGATATCTGTTAGTCTTACACCCTATTTCCCCTTTCAGATCAAACATTTTTGGTTCATAAAGTTTAAACCCTACCTCGTCTTCCCAGTTAATTTCTACACCGAATATGGGTTTCTCAGTATAAGCACGGTGCAGTGTTTGTAGTTCGGAAAGCAATGGACGCAGTCTATCCCGCGGATCTGCTCGGAAACCAAGCACATAACCCCCTGAAGACTGTCTGATGACAAACACTAGGGCCTCACCGAACTTGGACTCTCGTATTGAAATCTGGAAATATATATACCTAATTGGTTTAGGTTTATACTAAAGCGAACACATTTAAGCGAGTTATATTTTTAAGAGAGATAAATAAATAAATAAGAGAGAGGCAAAAATAGACTGAGCAGTTTAAGGCCACATGAAAAATAAAAGGCTCAAAATATTATGATTTTTCCGCATTTAACAACATCCAAGTTACAATATTATGTCAGTAACAGCTAACCAAGAATCTAGTTTTAAAGTTTTCCACCGGTTTTTTCAGACCAGGAAATAATACTTTATCAAAATTAAAAGACTTACACTGTCAATAGTAATGTAAGGCATAGACACATTAAATGCTTCGTTGATGTCCGCGTACCAAACTATCCTGATGTTGGTTACTAACATCGTGCCAAGGTTCCCCGAATCGCTGGACAAATTCCAAATACTGTGTTCATTGAGAAGGATCTGAAGATAAGATAAAAACATTGGGATTGAACATATTATTTGGTTTGCAAAAGTTCAACTTTATAGAGACTTATTTAATACATTAAACATGGTGGACTATCCCTCTTCTGAGGAGACCTGAGCCCAACAGTGGGCAATAATGGAATAGACAGACAGAGAGAATAAATTAAAAATAAAACATAATCCTACCTTAAATTGCAAAAAATAAAAAAACAAAAAAGTTATTTTTAAAGTAGCAAAAATAATTGGTCTAACCAGGTAATGGTACTTTAACTTATCTAATTTAATCTATGGGCTACCTTCTCTTGAGGCACCATCCTTAACTGCTTGTTGTGTACAATAGCTCCACGTAGCTTCAAATCTCTGTATAATCTTGAGTTGATATAAGCTCTGTTGAAATAAAATTGATCTATTGTGTACCAAGCTTAAGAAAACTTAATCACTCTACACTTTTATGTTGAATTTACTTTTGGCTGTATGGTCAAATTCCTTTTGCATTAAAGTGACTAGAAAGAACCTTAGAATTTTTTTTTGAACGCGGGAATTTACAATTTGCGAGGTTATGTCGAATTACATACTGAATAACAATTATTTAATTTTAAAATTTTATCATACTTGTGCACCCCAACAACAGAAGTATAATGGCGGACACAGTTCGGCGACAGATTGGTGAAGATAAACTCATATTTGTTAGTTTTGTAAGACGCTAGCACGTGCAGAGCTTGTGTTGTTCCTCGGAGACCAGAATTGACGACCTTCGTGCTTGTTGATAAGAGGCAGTTTAGGCCGATGGCTGAAAAATAAATGTAAGTCGCTCTGTAATGATTTCTTGATAGAATTTAAATAAGATCTACTACTCTGGTAACAGTTACTGTTAACACTAAAAAAACAGTCACAGAATTTTGACGTTGAAGTGAAAAACAAGTAGATAATCATAGTTTTATAGTAGAGATGTTAGTAATGTCGAATTTGACACATTCGCGATTTTTTTATTGTTTCGTAGGCAGACGTGCTAACGGGCCATCTGATCGTTAGCTGTTACCGTCCCTGATAGACCTTTGTCTATGCAAAGGCATCACCACCGCGCTTGCCTTGCTTGATTGGGGACATCACATGTCCTAAAAAGGGTTACTATTTCCGTTTCCACTATGCAGGTTTACTCACGATATTTTCCTTCGGCGTTTTCAGCCAGTATTGTCTTTACGTAAATCTTTTTCGATTAAGTGGTATGGGACAGATGTAGTTTTGGTAACCGAGTGGTTGAACCGGTTTGCTTGTACCTCTAAAACTCAATTTGAACAAGAATGTAAGCGTAATTGAAGTTTTTTTTTTAGTTGGAGGAAATCACCGGATCCCCTGTGTGTATGTGGGAGTTGAACCGCACTAATACCTCCAACCGCTCACACTCAGCGTCCGAACCCCGGCTGAGGCCAGAACCCAGCACGGGGCTATGAGGGACGGCGCGACGCGTTATGCCCACGGCACTCTTTCCCGTCGCGCTGAAGTAAAACCTCACACAAGTTAAAAAACAAGTGTAATCAAACGGGGCTTGAGGAGGGTCCTTAAAGTTAGGTCGTAGGTAGCGACCCCTCAATGTCCCCTGACATTGCAGAGGTTCATGAGCTACGGTAACCACTTACGATCAGGTGGCCCGTTGGCTCGTCTGCCTACAAGGCAATAAAAAAAATGAAAATAATAATAATAATAAAAGTAAACAAAAATACACAAGTTAATCCTAGGCGATGCCAATGAATGCCATATAATCCTGAGGTTGGTGACCACCATTCGTCCTTTGGAACCACTGT
Organism: Trilocha varians; assembly: GCA_030269945.2. NCBI lineage: Eukaryota > Metazoa > Arthropoda > Insecta > Lepidoptera > Bombycidae > Trilocha > Trilocha varians. Next base: position 9,085,549 of record AP028277.1, on the reverse strand, counting down.
TGCCCTTCGTATCTTCAATGGGCTCGATTCTGTCGAAAATTTTCTCTCCAGGTCGAAGTTTTAGATATCTGAAAATTACATTACTTGATTATTATTTGAAGTTTTTGACCGCAGAATATTTTGTTTGCAATCGTCATCATCAAAACAGTCGGCTTGTACCTACCTACCTCTGAATCTTAATGTGAAAAGATTTGTGCCATTTTTCACAACACCACTGGCTAAATACGTTGAAGGAAAAAATCGCGAGCACCTGCATATTGGAAAAGGGTTTTAAAAATCCATTTAAACATGTGAAGTCCCCAATCCGCATTGAGCAAGCCTGGTGGACTATGTCTAATCCTTCTTCTGAGGAGACCTGAGCCCATCAGTGGGCAGTAATGGGTTGTTACAGTACAGTATTAGTAGTAGATAGGTACATACGCAAAAGGCAGGTCAAAAAGCACTTCTCTGTCTTCCCACACTGCACCAGTCTTAGATTTTGACATTTTTGCGATAATTTCTTCTAATATTTAACTGCGACATCCACAGGCACTTGTTTTTGTTACGGTTACCATGGTAACGAGGTAACAAACGCAAAAGTTGCAAGTTTGCGCAAACATGTGAATGTTTGCGCAAACTTATATGTCTCTACACTAAGTAAGTCAATAATTTGATTCCGTAATAAATATCTCTTAATAATATTATGTGTATTGAAGAAAGTCCTTAACGGTAGGGCGTAGGTATCGGCAACGCAGTGTCCTCTGACATTGCAGAGGTCTATGAGCAAGGGTAACCGCTTACGATCAGGTGGCCCGATAGCTCGTATGCCTACAAGGCAATATAAAAAAGATATATTTTATTGGAACGAAGTTCCTTATCGCGTTATCGAAAGGGTAGCCCCCTTTGACGGAAAATCTTATGAAAAAGTTGTCGCGACACTTATTTTGTTTTAGATGATTATTGCTAGATGGCGCTGTAATTAAAATCTTTTAAAACAATTCCTTATTTTATTTTATATGATTAATGATAGATGGCGCTGTGATCAAAATATTTTATTTAAGTTATAATAATTAGTTAGTTTAAAACGTCTCTCTCTCTCTCTTTCTAAGAAAGAAAAAAATAAAATTTTATTACAATATCCTCACTAATTAATAGAAAGGGACTTCGTTCCATCCGGGTGTCCCTTGACACCTCTCAAGTTTGTTTTTATTTAGTTATTCGATTTTTTATTCTCTTGTACCTACGTCTTCAGATGTTTATTTTTCATTTTCTTCTGCAACAGGTAGCCTTGAGTAAAGTTTACTACTACTGATAATTTTCTATAATTAATTTCTAATATTTATTACGTCTAGTTAACTTCCTAAAGAATATACCACACTTAGGTACTTAATCGAAATATCTAATTTAATTATCTCGGGCGGCCATCTTGTCCTGTCTAAAAGCAAATGGCGTTCCCGCCATTACATCTGACAATCAATATTACAACGAAGTTTACTACTTAAAACAGATTTATGCAAACATTTTAAAATGTCGTTTGGAATTATCTGATCCGCCAATCAACGTCAGCTTTAACTTTATTATTTCATTAAAATATTGTCTCTGATAATGGGTGTTAATTGTGGAAGTTCTGATTTAATTTATGTCAATGTTCAGCATGACAGGTTGGGAAAGTGTTCGCTTTTCGAAATTAAGGTGCAAGACCCAAATAAAGGCGTAGGTAAATGAAGCATTTTATGCTACTTTTAGGGTATATCACTGTATTTTTTTCTACCCGTATTAATGATTATGATATTATCTATATCCAGCTAAAAATAGGATTTAAAACTTATCTTTTTAGCTAATCTAAATGCATTTTATTATACTGAGATACAAGTATTTTCAAAATTACATACAATGTACCCTAAACTTTCATAAATTTCCCGCCAAAACTACTTAAGCTTTTTTTAAATTCTATCATTAGAATTGTAATATTCATTTAGTATTTCTGTGACCTTAATTTGGGCCCTTCGCATTAACGCAAGCCCTCGAGTCAATCATGGCAGAAACACGGAACTAAAACATCTGGAAACAACACCAAGCGTTACCAATACAAATATGCCAAAATGACGCTAGATTTGAAAAAAAATAAAGTCACCATCGTAGTAAGTGTAAAAGGTATCCTTACAAATCTATGTTTATGTAGCCTTGTATGAATTCCAATTTTTATTCTTTCACACGTATTTGAAAAGCGAAAATTTACTAAAAAAGATGCCAAACCGCCATTTCAGCCCTAAATTTAGCGCTAAAAGCGTTAAGTTGGTAATGCTAGCTGATTGTGCGTTTTTTTTAATTGCCATGTATGTAGATAGACGAGCTACAGTCACCTAGTTGTAAATGGTTCCCATCGCTCATGAACCTCTGCAATGTTAGGAGACACTGCAGCCCTCTTATGACAAAATTGAAAAGGAATCTGACAGCCAAACTAAAGGCCTCTTCATGCCCTCTTCAAATGGATCTGTTTAGAGCAATTTATGTTGAACTTTCTCTATAGTTTCAGTGTCTGTTGTTCACGATGTTGTTTCCGGGGACGGCGCGGCGGGAAAGAGTGCCGAGCGCGTAACGCGCTGTCCCTCCAAACCCCGTGCTGGGTTCTGGCCTCAGCCGGGGTTCGGACGCTGAGTGTGAGCGGTTGGAGGTTTTGGTGCGGTTTAAGTCCTACATACAAAAAAAACGATTATGTCTCCAGATGCTTTAATTCCGTGGAAGGGAAGTAATCAGAGACCCTCGAAGCAAAAAGGGCATCGCATGCTGTAATTGAGAGTGCTCTATTAGTGATCTCAGATTTTTTTCTTCCACTTGTCGAGATTTTTCGTTGATAGTATTAAAATATGAAAAAACAATTGAATATAACTTTTAACGACTTTAAAGATCTTACATATTATCATGTAGAAGTAGAGTGCTAGTCAAGACAAGTATCTCTATTTTAAAAAATCTGAATTATACCTAAAAAGCTTGTATAAGGTGGGCAATCTAACGTTTGCATTTTGAACTACTGTTTATTTAGCACAAATCAAATGTCATTCATTTTGTGTTTATAATTTAGTTAAAGGTTTGACATTTACGAAATGGGACGCTATACGCTTGAACAAAATTGGGAAATACTGAAAAGTTACTTCCAAAGTGGTGAGTCTTCAGTCCAAACTGTAAGAAATGTGTGTGTGTGTCAGATGAAGCCCATTTTCACCTCGGAGACTATGTCAATAAGCAAAATTGTCGCATGTGGGGGTCAGAAAATCCACACGTCACCATTGAGAAGCCAATGCACCCCCAAAGAGTTACGGTTTGGTGTGGGTTTTGGTCCGGCGGCATCATTGGAAAATGAGCAAGGAGCCGCCGTTACGGTCAATGACGAGCGTTACCGTGCCATGCTCAACGAATTCTTGTTTCCAAAAGTTGAAGAGTATGACATGGACGACATTTGGTTTCAACAGGATGGCCCAACATGCCACACAGCCAACATGACAGTCGAACTTTTGAAAAATGCAAACCTTATATGGCCCACCCCTTATTTAAAGTGTGTAATTTCCATTTCTTGAATTATAAATAATATTATTTCCATGCTTTTCTAATTAAATCGGAAAGTTTCAGGTCGTCTCTAATTAATAAGTACCAAATCAAAATAAATTATATATTTGTTGATACATATGTACATGTATGTTTGTAGACATATTGTGCTTCTATGTAATTAATTACTGGCAGCACCGAGGTTCACATCCGGCGTTGAGCACACTTCCTGTCGGCGGAACAGTCTACCAATAATCAATATAGGTTGCGATCTAATCGTACAATTGAAATTAAATTTCTAATACTGTACTAGAATTTTCAAAGTGTACACTTATTTATTAAAAACTTTATATTAACTTGCACTGGATGTAACTATGTAAGTTCGGGTGGAAACTTGCGAGCGAGCTGACATTTTGGACGCAGATGTATATCGCGTGACAATGCAATAATATGATAAAAATGAGCTTATCTGACGGATTCGGAAGGTGGTCATGGGAACTCCTGTACTACTCCTCGAGGCTTGAGGAGGGTCCTTAAAGTTAGGTCGTAGGTAGCGACCCCTCAATGTCCCCTGACATTGCAGAGGTTCATGAGCGACGGTAACCACTTACGATCAGGTGGCCCGTTGGTTCGATTGCCTACTTGGCAATAAAAAAATAAAAACTAGACAAGATGGACCCGTCGTGTTTGGGCTCGTTTTACTTGTATTAGCCAGCACTCTACTGCTACATGATATCCAGGATCTTTAAAGCTTGTATTTTAAAAAAATATACTATCATGTATTCTCCATATTTACTACACTACAGTTGCTATATGCAAGTTAGTAAAATCTTCGACAAGATACATAGATAATTTTATTTAGCTTCCCTTGTTTACCGAACCTCTATATCACCGAAAAATGCTAATGCAGTAAAATAAAATTTAAAGGCACCCCATATATTTAGGTGCCGAGAAAGCCGAGACAATGAAGCGAAGATGAAAGCGGTTGGGATGCTGTCCCTTGGAGCAGAGTAAATTTTGTAGTCAGTGTACGGTTACTTTAATTTTCGACATTTTTATAAAAATACTAGATGACCCTCCCAACTTCGTCTGCATTACAAAGAGGTTCAAAAATTGTAGCCTATGTGTTATTCTGATGTGTAAGCTATATTGTGGTAAAGTTTCATTCAAATCCATTCAGTAGTTTTTACGTGAAAGAGCAACAAACATACATCCATACATACAAACTTTCGCCTTTATAATATTATTATGATATTAGATTTACCTTCTTCCTACTCCTATTTATCGCATATTTTTGTATACAAGTAATAATTAAAACGATGAACACATCCAACTACACTACTATCTTTGAAGTGGCAATGGGCAGGACACATTGTGCGAAGAACAGATGGCCGTTGGGGCCGAAAAGTTCTAGAGTGGCGGCCAAGAACCGGTAAGCGCAACGTTGGTAGACCCCCCACGAGATGGACCGACGATCTGGTCAAGATCGCGGGAGGTCACTGGATGCAGACGGCGCAGGACCGGTCGTTATGGCGAGGTTTGGGGGAGGCCTATGTCCAGCAGTGGACGTCTATAGGCAGATGATGATGATGATGATGATGATCCAACTACAATTTTTCAAGAACAGCACAAAATCTGAATAAAAAACAATGATTGAAATCAGTTCATACAAAAACTAAATAAACACAAGCAAGCACAGCAAATTGTGAAATCATGTCCGTTAAAAAAAAACATGCACCAGTCTCACAATACGTAATCCTTACTACGTCCTAAATGTATTGCGTAACTTAATAAAGATGATTTCATTTGATTTTCAACATAGCTCCAAAAATACTTCTTCAATGATGCGAAAAAAACGACGACCATTTCACACGGAAGAAGAATTATACCGAATAAGTACATCCAAACTAAAGTTAAGTATTACCAACATGATACTCTAATAAAAGGTGGCAAAAATGAAAACAAGATGGCGATAGATGGCGGGTAATTTTGACGCGCTTTCTTGAAACCAAAAAAACTTGAACATCTTCAATAATTATCAACTGTGCTGCATATTTAATTTAATCGTCTAAAAAATGAATTAAAATAAAAAATGGCTGAATTACCTCAACACTGTTTTCTGACCTCTGTAATGAAAGGCCAAATTAACTCTGTCGGTCTCTGCCCTTCCTTCTGAATATAATTGACGCTCATTACGACACCCCAGATCTTGAAAGTAAAAGAAAAAAAATCATTTATACTTTGAAATATTTTTTAAGGATAGATGGCTGTAGTTTTTACAAGCTTTATTAATTTATGTAATTATGTAACTATATAAATTCGGGTGGAATCTTGCAAGCTAAATTTGACAAACGTCCCGGTTTCCGATTGAGTTGACATTTTGAACGCAGATGTATATCGTGTGACAATGATATGTCAAAATGGAGCTGATCTGTTGACGGATTCGGAAGGTCAAAGCAGCTCTTGTGTTAAACAAGATAGACCCTTCGTGTTTGAGCACAATAACTACAAGCTAGCAGTCTACTACTACATGATATCCAGGATCTTAAAAGCTTGTCTTTGAAAGTTTTCTTGTAAATAAACTATTTTATTGATTTTGTTTTGTCATCAATTAGGAACCTAAGGCAATATCAATTACAATATTTGAACGAAGTTCCTTATCGCGCGTTATCGAAAGGGGGCTAGACGGAAAAAAAATCTTAGGAAAAGTTGTCACAACACTTTTTTGTTTTAGATGATTATCGCTAGATGGCGCTGTGATCAAAATCTTTTAAAACACGTTCCTTATCGCGCGTTACGTTAGGAAAAAAATTATAAGATATCTTTTAATCGAAAGGAACTTCGTTCTATTCGGGTGTCCAATGACACCTCTCAAGTTTTTTTTTTATTGCCATGTAGGCAGATAAGCTAATGGGCCCCCAGATAGTGGTCACTGTTGCTCATGTACCTCCGCAATGTGTCTTATAAAAAAAACTGCAATAAAATCCGAATCCAAAATTGCATAGTTTTAAAGCTTTAAGCAAAAAGGGACAGACAGCTAGAAGCAAACCTGTTTTATACTATGTATTTAACAATCTTAAACAAATTAACAGTTATTCTAAGTAATAAAAAACGTTGATAATAGGTATTCGGTACTGTCAAAACAAGGCCAAAATTATCCCTAAAAGGACTATTAATTTCTGAAAATGAGTTATCAAGATTGTATTTTCATTACGACAGTTTAGTCTAAATTTGCTCTGGGGCAAACAGTCCTCTGATATTTTAGTATTTGCTCCACAAAAGAGGGGGTGAACACAATTAATTCCATTTCCCTGTAAAATATGAAATGAAATCAAGTTTACTTTACAACCTTAACGAATTATTCTTTCACGTTGCCGAACAGGGGTGGCAACTTAACGAAATTAAGATATTGAAACAGGAAAAAAACTTTAGGACAATAAGTAATGTTTTTACAAAATATTAAAGCGTCAGACTTCCTTCTTTTTTCACAAAAGAAAGGCTTTGAAACAAAAAACAGCAATCGGAGTCGTTCGTTTAGAAAAGTAATCATTATGATAACTCTACGAAGTTAGTATATTACGTAGACACCTATTATTGTTGTCATCATCAAAACACAGTCATGTTCTATTGGGTTTAGATCTCGTATACATTAGATAACTATGCGATGACTTGTCCTGCTTCAAACGAGGCTTGAAGCAAGTCCTTAAAGGTAGGCTGTAAGTAGCGGCCCCGCAGTGTCCGCTGACATTGCAGAGGTCCATGAGCAACGGTAACCGCTTACGATCAGGTGGCCCGTTAGCTCGTCTGCCTACAAGGCAATAAAAAAAAGAACAGCTTCATTACGCTTGCATAATGTAGGCAGGGGACTTCACATGTTTTGGAAGAGTTTCAAAGTCTTTCACCAGTGTGTTAGCACGTCGGATTTACAACCACAGCGATCTACGGTTCTTGTATTTAGCCACGCACTATTCCTCGTTAGAATGGACCATTCTTGGTGTTTCCGAGCGCTACACAATTCTTCCAAATTTCGTATTTACTTTACGTATTTGCCGTAGACGATTTTGTCTCAAATATTAGTAGTAAGTAGTTCTTCTTAGAATGAAGGCACCATGACAAATACATCCTAATACGCAATACAAATACGCGTACCTTAAGATTGAACCGAACTGTGAATCAGTGAAATTTCCTACACTATTGTGTCCATCTCAAGACCCTAATTTTCCAATGATTTAATCCGATAACGTCTCCAATTCTAGCACACCCCTACGCTCCGTCCTTTTAGCACAAAATAAATTATAATTTGGGGGGATCTCTCAAAACAATTGTAACGTTCCAAGTCGATTTTTCGCGCCGAATTCATTTCTTTGCGTATTTTTCTCGTCTTTACTTCATTAGCCTGAGTTATGTTTACAGAAATGTTTGTGAGGTTTATATTATTGTATTTTTGACTGAAAAAGTAGAGTATATTTTACTGTAGGGTATTTAGGTATGTATGATAATACGCAGTAAGAACTCATGTTTCTTTTTTCATATGAAAGGTCACCGTGAACATGACGAGTGTTTCTTGAAAGTTGAGTTATCATAAAGAAAATAGTATCTAAGATGTATCTATACTAATATTATAAAGCTGAAGAGTTTGTTTGTTTGTTTGTTTGAACGCGCTAATCTCAGGATCTACTGGTCCGATTTCAAAAATTATTTCACTGTTGGAAAGCCCATTTATCGAGGAAGGTTATATTTTATTTTTAAAAAAATTAGGGATCCGTATGAAACTATCGAATATGTAACAGAAGGCGAATAATCGAAAACTTATTTATGCGTACGCTGCAAAAACTATTGACAATAGAACAAAATGATGTACTACGGGTTTTTAGGTCTTTTGAAGACAAACAAAAAAGTCCGCGACTGCATAAATCTAACTATCATAGTTTAGTCACAACAACCGCTTTTATGGTTATGAAAAATATTTTTTCGTCCCAAGATTGAATTTAACGTTAAATGAGTATCGTTATATTAACGCTTATCCAAATTAAGTATTTTGTTATCAAGAATATTAATGTAGAAGTAAATTACTTTTTGTTTTATTCCAATCGGACTTTTCGTTTAGAAGTTATTACGAGTATAAAACGCAATGAATATGTGGGGCACAGCGGGCCGCGAAAATAATAACTCGACGACATTGCGAGTACTGTTTGAACCCTTTGAGTTTGTAACGCAGACGAAGTTGCGCGAGTCAGCTAGTGCTTGTATAAACCGCTTACGATGGTTCTTTTCTGTTAGAAAGGTGTACTTCAGAAATTATCAGAATATGTCATTGGTAAGTCTTGACATGTTTATGAAAGTAAGTCATTTTGTGTTTTTAGCAAATGTTTCCATGTTCTTATGTCTTATTCTTTTCCCTTTTAATATCTACCCTTATACTCAAAACTAAGACCTATTTTCCAGCTTAATAACCCTAAGATTTGAATGTCTAATTGTCTTTTATAATTAAGTAGAATAATTAAAAAAAAAACTCAAGACGCAGCCGTCCAGATGGCCAAGATTGTTCAATTAAAAAAAGTTGGTAAATTACTTCGATTTCTTCTGGAAACTTCGAGAGGTTTAGTCAAGCGTAAACGTATTGAAATGGTACTGTATTCTATAAAATATTAGCGGTGAATATCTGTAGAAACTGTACGTAGGTACCTTTTGACCAACTCCCAAAAAGGAGGAGGTACTCAATTCGTCTGTATTGGAACGACGTTATCGAAAAGGGGCTAGACGGAAATTCTTATTTATGAAAAGGTTGTCACGACACTTTTTTTTGTTTTAGATGATTTTCGCTAGATGGCACTGTGATTAAAATCCTTTAAAAAAATTCCTTATTTTGTTTTATATGATTAATGCTAGATGGCGCTGTGATCAAAATATTTATAAAACAATTCCTTATTTTGTTTTATATGATTAATACTAGATGGCGCTGTGGTCAAAATATTTATAAAACAATTCCTTATTTTGTTTTATATGATTAATGCTAGATGACGCTGTGATCAAAATATTTATAAAACAATTCCTTATTTTGCTTTATATGATTAATGCTAGATGGCGCTGTGATCAAAATATTTTATAAAACAATTCCTTATTTTGTTGGTTTTATATGATTATATTAATGTTAGATAACGCTGTGATCAAAATATTTTATTTAAGTTATCTTAAGAAAGAGAGAGAGAGAGAGAGACAGACGTTTTCAACTAACTAATTATTATAACTTAAAAAAATAATAAATTCATTACAATTCCCTCACTAATTAATCGAAAGGAACTTCGTTCCATCCGGGTGTTCCTTGACACCTCTCAATTGTTTTTTATATGTTTGTTCCTTCTTAATAACTTTAGTTTGGGTGGATTTTAATGATTCTGATGTGTAAAAATGGTCGTCATTGGGTCCAATTTTTCGATCGATTCGGTACTTTTGGATTTGTGTTTCAAAATTTTAATTTTAACGGACATTATTTCACGATTTACTGTGCTTTTTTGCATGTACTTTTTCCATATGAACCGATTTCGATGGTTGTAATAAAAAAAAAAAAATAGGCTTAAAAACTACTGGATCGGTTTGAAAAGTTCTTTCATCATTATCTATATTATCCAGGAGTAACATAGGCTAGATTTTATATTAAACTAAACTTTAAAAGAAAGGATAGCATCCCGCTATCCACGGATTAAACTGAAGATTGCATTTGCTATCCCCGTTTCCTTTTAGGCCTAAGGAACTTACTCGTGTGAATAAATTATAAACAAAGAGTGTTCCTACACCTGACAGTGTTTTAGACAAAAAAATGTACGATTAGTTTTAACCTATTTGAAAGAGGCGGTATTCAATTGATTCAAGTTTTATTTATTTCAGGTTAGGTTTTGGTTGAATATAGGAAATTAATTTGGGATAACGTGAGATGTCGTTTAGGCATCGAAATCGGTTTAAAAATATACTTAAAAAAAATGAGAGGTGTCATGGCACACCCGAATAGAACGAAGTTCCTTTCGATTAAAAGATATCTTATAACACAGCGTCATCTAGCGATAATCATCTAAAACAAAAAAAGTGTCGTGACAACTTTTCGTAAGAATTTTTTCCGTCTAGCCCCCTTTCACAACGCGCTATAAGGAACTTCGTTCCAATAATTTTTACACTATCTTGATGTAGAGTAGTAAAGCATACATAAAAATAAAGTCATCTAAATCAGTCCAGTCAGACAAGAACAACGGAAAAATAAGCTAAAAATCCGTTCCTCTGAATGAAGGTATACCGAAATAACCACATCACTTTCAAAACCAAATTAAGTACAACCAAGAAAATACGTTCATAAACAAACACACAAGTTATTTGTGAGAGTAAACACATTGTCTGAGTTCGCGGAACCCACCTGAACTTATTCAAGAACGATCAATTAGGTGAGTACATCTGCCGGGGAAAGTTGTAGAAGAACACATAAATTTCGTTTGGTTTTTGATGTGTATTTATAGTCATATTTCTTAATTGACTTCCGAAAAGAGAGGTTTATCAAGTTTGTATACAAAACTGTAGATCTCTTTACAAAATGAATTGAGAGAAGTGTTCAGGGTGTAAAAGTAAAGCCATCATCGTCATCATCATCATCATCGTAATTATCAGCCTGTAGACGTCCACTGCTGGACATAGGTCTCCCCCAAAGATTTCCAATGCGACCGGTTGGTAGCGGCCTGCATCCTGCGATCTTAACAAGACCATCCGTCCATCTTTCGTTCCACACTGCGCTTGCCTTGACGCGGGCGCCATTCCAGAACCTTCGTGCTCTAACGGCCATCGGTTCTACGTGCTATGTGTCCCGAAAAGTAAAGTAAAAAATCTTTATTAACAAACATCAATAAACACACTTAAAGAATTAACAATGGACCCCGCAATAGGCAATACCTGTATCGCGGGTATTTGACGGTGTTTTTATAAAGTCAACTGATATTGAACTGAAACTGAAAAGGGTAGGCCGTACGTAGCGGCCCCGCAATGTCTTCTGGCAATGCATAGGTCCATGAGCGACGGTAACCGCTTACGATCAGTTGGACCGTTGGCTCATCTGCCTGCGAGGCAATAAAAAAAACTGAAACTGAACTTACTGACTGAATAGAACTCGATAGTCAACACTGTTGCCCGAAATTATTTTTGCTAGGGATAGTTTTGTCGAATTTTGATTTTGAACAAAAAAATAAGTGCTCATCACTCTCCTTCAATCATAATCATCATCATCAGTCTATAAACGTCCACTGCTGGACATAGGCGTCCCCCAAACCTCGCCACATCGACCGGTCCTGCGCCATCTGCATCCAGTGACCTCCCGCGAACTTGACCAGATCGTCGGTCCATTTGTGGGGGGTCTACCAACATTGCGCCTACCGGTTCGTGGCCGCCACTCCAGAACAATATGTAGCATCATTAGTTAATTTCCCTGTATAATTTAGATAGAAACTAGCCTTTTTTTAAACTGGGTCGATCACAATTCGTTAGTAAAGACTACGCATACGGTAAAGTATAGTTTACGCGAGCTATGGACAGATGGCGCGCCGTGATTGATGAGCTCAGCCTCATTATAATATCCGCGTTTATTCATAAAATTATTCTTTTCACTTCGTTTAACTTCACGAATTAAGACTCTGTGTACAGGGGCGGTGTGTTTAATACAGTTTTGAAGCTTGTGGGGTGATTTTTGCTGTTGTTTTTACAGTTTTGGTAAAGTTGAGAATAAAATTGTAATGGTAGTGTTAGGAGAATGATCTAGTATGTCGGAGGGAGATATCTTTCTCACTCACTCGTGATTGTTAACCACTCAACTGGGATCAACAACAAAATTGGTTTGTTTGCTTTTGCCAAGTCTGTGGCAGGAACCAAAATTTACTACAGTTCAAAAACTTGTTTTGTTTACATTTATTAATCATCTCATATTTTACGGAGAAACTATATTTTCTCTGAAAATGCAATACAGCGTCTTTTAATATAATAAAGATTTACAAAAATATAAGGTTTAATTAAAAATCGAAATTAAATTTATTAGAAAAAATGGTTTTAAAAAGAGGCTCAAACACGGTATTGATTCCAAACGAAGTCCCCAGTTTCGCCATCTAGCGAAAAGTGACGTTCCCAGTTGAGTGGATAAGGATTGATCTAGAAACAAATGAATTTGAGATAGAGCGTCACCTGATCGCACGTGGTAACCGTCGTTCATCGACTTCTGCAATGTTAGGAGACACTACGGGGCCACCACCTACGACCTACCTTTGAGGACTTTCTTCGCACCTCGTTTGAAGAAGGACAAGTCATAGTTCTCGGGAAACACAGCTCATTTCATAGGAGCTGGTGCTGGGTCGAATAACCGTTCGTAAGTCTCGCTAAAACTCGACAACGGCTGACAGATTTGGGTAATTTTAGTCTTAAAATATTAGTAAAAGTCAAATGAAATTTTATACTAATTAAAAATTTATTTAAACACTCGCGGTTATCTACATCACTCACACTATTACTAAACGGGTTCTTACCACGATTATTTTTAATTGAGCGGTCCTGATATTTCAGCACTGTTTCAAGCTCCATAATCACGGGAAGACTGAGGAACTGCGGGTAGGTCATTTAAGAGCAGACAAATCTGTCTACCCTTGCCGGTACCACTGGAACTCGAACTAATAAAATAATCGTGGTAAGAACCCGTTTAGTAATAGTGTAAGTAACTAATTAAAAACACAAATTAAAATCAAATTTACAGTATAAACAAGTCTTAACGTTTGATAAACTTTGAACAGGCCGTGAACAATCAGCATAACTTTTATTCTAAAAATATTTTCATTTCTTCACTTTACAAAGTTTTGTGGTTTTAGTAAGAAGTTATTAGACAGTTTATTTAAGTTTCTGATCCGGTTTGAGACTTATATTTCAAATTGTGATAATGTTTAACGACAAAATAGCTTATTTTTAAAAAGCTATAAATAACTTGCACTGGCTATTACTATGTACGTGTGTAAGTTCGGGTGGCGTCTTGCGAGTTAAATTTGATCAACTTCCTGGTTTCCGACTGAGCTAAAATTTTGTACACAGACGTAAATCGCGTGACAATGCAATAATATGAAAAGAATGGCGCTGATCTAATGATTGACTCGGTAGGTGGTCATAGGAACTCTTGTGCTCAACAAGATATGCCCGTCGTATTTGGGCTCGTTTTACTTGTATTAACTAGCACTCTACTGCTGCCTACACGAACAAAATATTTCAATGCGTGAAAAACCCATTTTACTTGACAATACACAAAACATAAAATAAGTAAAAAAAACTTGAGAGGTGTCAAGGGACACTCGGATGGAACGAAGTTCCTTTCGATTAATTAGTGTTGTAATTAGTTAAAATTTTTGATCACAGCGCCATCTAGCATTAATCATATAAAACAAAATAAGTAATTATTTTAAAAGATTTTAATCACAGCGCCATCTAGCGATAATCATCTAGAATAAAAAATAGTGTCGTGACAACTTTTTCATAAGAATTTCCGTCTAGTCCCCTTTCGATAACGCGCGATAAGGAACTTCGTTCCAAAAGTAAAATAATCATTAACAACATCGAAAAACAAACAAACACTTTCGGCGTATTTCGATACGGCTTTTTCATCCGTATAAATTATCATCGAAATTCGACAGCGTAATACGTAAGAACGTAAATAAATAAACAGGAAAGAGAATACAATAATCCCTCATACTGAGAACAGATCGAATTGATTGGTCTTGAATGAGGGACTAGGGATGTTTAACTATAAGTATCGATGAATATATAAAATATATATGTCGCATGTATTGGAACGAAGTTCCTTATCGCGCGTTATCGAAAGGAGGCTAGACGGAAATTCTTATAAAAAGTTGTCACGACACTTTTTTTGTTTTAGAAGATTATCGGTAGATGGCGCTGTGATTAAAATATTTTATTTAAGTTATAATAATTAATTAATAACTAATTATTATAACTTAAAAAAATAAAATTTTATTACAATTCCCTCACTAATTAATCGAAAGGAACTTCGTTCCATCCGGGTGTTCCTTGACACCTCTCAAGTTTTTTTTTTCATTTTTGGATTAGCAGGTTCAAACTATCCTGTATGTGGAATCCAGTGTTAGATGAAAATAAAGTCAAAAAATCTAGTTTTGAGACGGCAGCCGATACTATTAGTAAGGTGTGTCGAAATGTGAGTTCGAGTTCCAGTGGTACCGGCAAACGAACGAGAAAGAGGGTAGACAGATTTGTTTGCTCTTAAATGACCTACCCGCAGTTACTCAGTCTTCCCGTGATCATGGCGCTTGCAACGGTGTTGAAACGGGACCGCTCATTTCAAAATAATTGTGGTAAGAACCCGTTTAGTAATAGTGTAAGTCAGCAGGTAAAATCTAGTGTCTAAGTTCGATAAATGTTTAAAACTGAAACAGAATACCTGTTTTGTTAGGTGATAAATAGCCCCTCACTGCACTGGCATTGCAGACGTTCATAGGCGACGGTTACTGCGTACCATCAGCTGGACCAATCAGCCACCACGCTTGCCCAGTGCGGATTGGGGACTTCACATATATTCAAAGGATTTTTTAGAACCCTTTTCCGACATGCAGGTTTCCTCACGATGTTTTTTCCTTCACCGTTTTCAGCCAGTGGTGTTGTGAAAAATTGCACATAAATCTTTTTCACTTTTAGATTTAGAGGTACAAGCCGGCCGGATTTGAATCCGCAGCCACCACGACTATATATTATATAAATAGATACTATCGATAAATAGGTTTTCGTTATATCTTTATATTATATCGTTTTATCGATAATTTTAACAAATTTCATCGATACTAAACCCCGCGCTGCGGAATGTTTCGTTCAATTCAATTTATCTCGTTGACAAATATTCAAATGCTCCGTATTTACATCTAGGACCCATCGATCAAGCCACCGATGGCTCCGGGGCGCGATCTCGAAAAATTACAATAAATTTCAACAAGATATCCGATATCGTTCTCATTTAAATTGAGGATGAAATGGACTTCAGAATGTATAAAGTGCTTTTGGGAAATTAGATGTAATTGGAAAGTTGTGGTCTGTATGAATAAGAATGAAGATAATCATGTTATGTTATTATAACATTTAAAATTTATGAATATTTATGAGCTTCAATGAGGAACATGTAAAAGAAGAAATTGAAAGAAAGAAAATAATTTTATTAAACACACATAACATAAATTTCTTTAGACACTCGCGGTTATCTACATCACTTACACTATTACTAAACGGGTTCTTTTCACGATTATTTTCAATTTTCAACATTTATCCTGTAGGTATGTGGAATCCAGTGTTTGACGAAAATAAAGCCAAAATATCTAGTTTTGAGACGGCAGCCGATACTGTCAGTGTGGTATGTCGAAATGTGAGTTCGAGTTCCAGTGGTACCGGCAAACGAACGAGAACGAGCGTAGACAGATTTGTCTGCTCTTAAATGACCTACCCGCAGTTCCTCAGTGTTCCCGTGATCATGGCGCTTGAAAAAGTGCCGAAATATCAATTCAAAATAATCTCAATTGAAAATAATCGTGGTAAGAACCCGTTTAGTAATAGTGTAAGTGACACACATAACATACTTAAAAACAAAAATAAATAACCAAAAATAATTAACATAGTTTGTGTGTCCAAAAGTAATCTGCCTCAGCATATTGCTGCGATTAATACAGCGCTGGTTTTCAGGCAGAACCTTTAGAACGAAGGCACACACTTAATTACTAAACAATAAAAACAAATAAATACAACAATGAATTAAAATAAAAAATAGAACTATTAAGCCGGCTATCTAATATCTAATCTAATACATATTATAAAGGCAAAAGTTTGTAAGTATGGATGAATTTATGGATGTTTGTTACTCTTTCACGTAAAAACTACTGAATGGATTTGAATGAAACTTTACCACAATATAGCTTATACAGCAGAATAACACATAGGCATAGGCATAATTTTTGAGGTTTCTAATGTGAGGTCGTAAAAAAACACATTTTTTGCAGTATAATAGTGCTATATTATAATTATTTTTAATTATTAAAAATAAATATTATAGACGTCGCGAACTAGACGGGCTAGACGGGACGAACCTGAAGTCCACGCGAACGAAGTCGCGGGCAAAAGTTAGTCTTAAATAAACGTTAGATAAAAACAAACACATTCCTAACATTTACATTTAACCTTCTTAATGCGAATATCTCAACAACAATAATATCAATATTTTCCTCCAATATCAAATTGTGCCACAAATAACATCCAAAAGACGTCGAAATCGGGTCCAAAATGCCCGGTCAGCGCCGTAATCTGCCGATGGGTGCCAGAGATAACTGTCCCTGGATTTGTGGGCCATTAATAGCCCAGGAGTCCCGGGGGACGCATCCACAGGGTTTACGACCGTTTATTAGGACGGTTTATGAGCTGTCCTCATGATTTGTGACTTATATGAACAGGGTTTAAGTATTTGTGGACTTCGAGTTTGGATTATGACTTATTTTTTTTGTAGTTTTGAAAAATAAGTTAAATGGCGCGAGGGGAAAGAGTGCCGAGCGCGTAACGTGTCGCACTGACCCCGTGCGGGGTTCAGACGCTGAGTGTGAGCGGTTGGAGATTTTAGTGCGGTTCAACTCCCCATATACCATTCCTCCTACTGAAAAAAAAGTACTGCTTTAATCGTAAAAGTCGTGGTGGGGTAATGGTTGAAGCGTTTGCCTTCCTTATGGGAGGTCGCGGCTTCAAAACCGTTTGTACCTTTAAATGTTAATGTGAAAAGATTTATGTGCAATTTTTCACAACACCACTGGCTAAAAACGATGAAGGAAAACATCGTGAGGAAACCTGCATGTCGGAAAAGGATTCTAATAATTCTTCGAAGATATGTGAAGTTCTCAATCCGCTCTAGGCACGCGTGGTGGACTATACCTAGCCCCTCTTATGAGGAGACCTTAGCCCAGCAGTAATGGGTTGTTACAGTACTCTTTTAACCACTCGTCTGGGGCTGTCAAATGTCACTATAGATAGATAGTATTAGATAGTAGTAAATAAACGCCAAATTTGGTCAGTTTCCAGTTGTGTGGATAAGTATACAGGGTGCATCTGTAACTTAGGACAATCTGACGTGGGGTGAATCACCTGTAGAAATAAAACTTTGAACAACTTTTATTCTAGAAATTAGTTAAAAAAAAATTCATCATAGTATGGAGGTCCGAAACGATAGTCGTACGTTTTCCATACAATGTCAGAAAAAAAAGTTTATCCGATCCAAAAAATAAAAATGATGATGAAGTTGTATTTCGACTATTTTCGACA
Source organism: Trilocha varians (assembly GCA_030269945.2). Classification (NCBI taxonomy): domain Eukaryota; kingdom Metazoa; phylum Arthropoda; class Insecta; order Lepidoptera; family Bombycidae; genus Trilocha; species Trilocha varians. The sequence goes on along the minus strand of AP028277.1, from coordinate 9,067,657 downwards.
GGTCATTCACCCCATGTCATATTATCCAAAGTTACAGATCCACCCTGTATAAAGCATAATTTATGGAAATACTACGGTTTATTTGTCACGTTATTTTTTACACAATAAAGATGCCAAAGAAACATTGTTTAAATTAATGTCTGTCTGTTGAAGCTACTGACTTTTACGTGAAAAATACTTGTGCTAATTGCCTTTTTTAATTTTTTTTTAGTTGCAGGAAATCACTAGGATCCGGTAAATGGGAGTTGAACCGCACTAAAACTTCCAACCGCTCACACTCAGCGTCCGAACCCCGGCTGAGGCCAGAACCCAGCACGGGGTTATGAGGGACGACGCGACGCGTTACGCCATCGGCACTCTTCCTAGCTTTATATTATTTACTTTTACTATTCATTCGTAACTAATCAACTTGTTTCTACTGCATTTTGTATTCCAACTCATCTGTATCATTTTGAACCAGTATTTCCTAGCGGAGTTCAAGTTAATATAATACATTTCAGTCATAGAATCAAAAACACAGAGGGGTCGTTCAGTAAACTAGTGTAACGATAAAGGTTTGGGATTTGATATCGTCTCGATTGGAATATAATATATGCTGTTCACATGCACGAGTTCCGTTTTCCTTTTGAGATATAAGGAATTCAATGTAATGACTCTGAGCAGTGAAGCCCAGGAACTCGAGGGAAAACTAACTTGTCAACCCCGCAACGAGTTTAAACAGAAGATGATAGAAATAGTAGGAAAACACGAGTTTCGACCTCCCTTCTCGCAAAGCGGGAGAAAATATATAAAAAACTTGAGAGTTGTCAAGGGACACCCGGATGGAACGAAGTTCCTTTCGATTAATTAGTGTGGGAATTGTAATATTTTTTTTTAAGTTATCTCACTTTATAAGAAAGAGAGAGAAAGAGAGAGAAAGAGAGAGAGAGACAGACGTTTTAAACTAACTAATTATTATAACTTAAATAAAATATTTTGATCACAGCGCCATTTAGCATTAATCATATAAAACAAAATAAGGAATTGTTTTATAAAATATTTTGATCACAGCGCCATCTAGTATTAATCATCTAAAACCAAAAAGGGGCGTGACAACTTTTTCATAAGAATTTCGGTCTAGACCCCTTTCGATAATGTGCGATAAGGAACTTCGTTCCAACAAAAGCTTTTAAAAGTTGTCACGTCTAAACGAACTCTATGCCCACGGACTGTTTTCTCGTATTAGCTAACATCAAGTTGGGTTTTTCTATCCTCCGTACACGTAATCGCATTTCCACTTGGCAAGATTAAAACTTGGTCCACTTTTAATCCGGGCTGTCTTCAGCGCCATGATTTATTAGACAGCGTAAAACTGTTTATTTTTAAATTGTTCAATTGAAATGTTTAGAGTATGTTTCTGTGTTATATTTGTTATTTTATAGTTTGGTATGGTATTAGTGGTGTAGATAAGGATATGAAACGTTACATCTAATTTTAGTTTTTGATTACTGTACTGTACTGTACTGTAAGAACCCATTACTGTTTACTGCTGGGCTCAGGTCCGAAGGGTTGGGCATAGTCTACGCTTGCCCGAAGCGGATTGGGGACTTCACATATCTTCCAAGAATTTTTAGTATCCTTTTCCGATATGCAGGTTTCCTCACGATGTTTTCCTTCACCCTTTTAAGCCAGTGGTGTTGTGAAAAATGCACATAAATCTTTTTTCACATTAAGATTTAGAGGTACAAGCCGGCCGGTTTTGAACCTGCCCTCCCGTACGGAAGGCAAGCGCTTCAACCACTCGGCCACCACGACTTCAGTTGAGTTTTTGGTTCCTCATCTACAGTTTATCAGGTACAGTTACCAAAGCATCACTTTGTTAGACAACAATAATGTTTGCTTACAAATATATTTTTACAAAAACGACTGACATCCATTTGTAAAGAATAGCACGAAAACCACCAATCAAATCTTTTCAAATTAATACGAAACATTGTCCAAAGTATCTTTAAAACAAAAAAAACTTGAGAGGTGTCAAGGGACACCCGGATGGTACGAAGTTCCTTTCGATTAATTAGTGAGGGAATTGTAATAAAATTTAGTTAGTTTAAAACGAGATAGATGTTTTAAACTAACTAATTATTAAAACTTAAAAAAAATTTTTTTTATCACAGCGCCATCTAGCATTAGTCATATAAAACAAAATAAGGAATTGTTTTAAAAGATTTTAATCACAGCGCCATCTAGCGATAATCATCTAAAAAAAAAAGTGTCGTGACAACTTTTTCATAAGAATTTCCGTCTAGCGCCTTTTCGATAACGCGCCACAAGGAACTTCGTTCCAAAAAAGAATAATCGAAATCGGTCCTTTTAAAGTTATGAGGTTACAAAAACAGACGAATTCATTTTGGAAAGTCGATCAAAAAAATATGAAAACTGAACTAATGAATCCAATTCACGTTTTATACAAATATGGTTGAAAGAATAGAAATGGTTATTTCGTTTTGTCCAATTTCGGCGCTGTCATAGCGAATATTGTCTATTCGAGTTAGCGAACGAAATAAATGAATTTTCCACAATGGTTTAGGTGAAATGGCAGTTTTTGTGTTCAATAGTCGATAGTGAGCAATTGTTTTCATGTTATTCTGTTATTGTTAAACTTATTTTATAGACTAGCTGGCCCGCGCAACGTCGTCTGCGTCACAAAAAAAATACCGGGTATTCTCTCACCGTTTAAACAGTCCCTGGACTTCTACGAATATTTCAAGATTAAAATAAGCCAAATCGGTTCAGTCGTTCTCGAGTTTCAGCGAGACTAACGAACAGCAATTCATTTTTATATATAAGACTAGCTGGCCCACACAACTTCGTCTGCGTCACATAAGGAAATTTTTTTACCGTTTAAACCTTCCCTGGACTTCTACGAATATTTCAAGATTAAAATAAGCCAAATCGGTTCAGTCGTTCTCGAGTTTTAGCGAGACTAACGAACAGCAATTCATTTTTATATATAAGACTAGCTGGCCCACACAACTTCGTCGGCGTCACATAAGGAAATTTTCTCACCGTTTAAACCTTCCCTGGACTTCTACGAATATTTCAAGATTAAAATAAGCCAAATCGGTTCAGTCGTTCTCGAGTTTTAGCGAGACTAACGAACAGCAATTCATTTTTATATATAAGAAGACTAGCTGGCCCACACAACTTCGTCTGCGTCACATAAGGAAATTTTCTCACCTTTTAAACCTTCCCTGGACTTCTACGAATATTTCAAGATTAAAATAAGTCAAATCGGTTCAGTCGTTCTCGAGTTTTAGCGAGACTAACGAACAGCAATTCATTTTTATATATAAGAAGAAGATTACCTGCACCAGTAACAAAAATAAATAATTCTCAATAAAATCCTAATGGAACTTCACATTTCACAAGAAAAAATAATCGTCCAAATCGGTCATCCTACAATTAAATTCTCCATTCATGAAACTGAGTCAACATCTTCCATTCTTCAGAACAAGTTGGAACATTTTAATTTCCTCGAAGCGACCCACAAAGCTGAGTACACACACCACAATAGACGTCATAAATCGTGAAAGGTGCGCCGTCGTCGCAGGTGTGTTATATGCCTTACATTTAGGGCTGCCACTCTGCCACTCATCTGTTGTTGATATTTAAACAACAATCATGACTCTTAAATCAACTCAAGTAGATCTACTGTGAAATAAAATGAAGCTGTAATTTTTAAATGAAACTGAAAGTGAACTGAACTGAACTGAAAAGAAGATGTTGTTACCAACATGGCGAGATGTAAGCCTCGGCGTGCAACGCGTCCCGTCATTTCCCCAATCTCGTGCTGGGTTCTGTCCTCAGCCGGGGTTCAGACACTGTGGCAGGAGGTTTTTTATGACGAAAAAATGTCGTGTCAGCCCTGTACAGTTATTGAGCATTTGATACGGTTGGTACAAGGTTCAAGTTTATGGGAAACTGACTGATTTATAGTAACCGACTCGTAACGTTACTGCTTTTATTGTTACTATTGTTTTAAATTATATTCTAATGTATGATTTTAGACTGAAAAGTGAAAAAAAAACTTAGTATAATACGAGTAGATAGGCAACCCAATACCCTGGAATTAAAGAGATCTACCAATGACAGTAACCATTTACCATATCACTATGTCATTTTGAGCACATTTGACGAACATTATTGACAATAACATTGCATGTTCACCTTACCACATTAAAATTATTAAGAATATTTGTCGCCAATGAATAATTGTATGTATGTGATCAGTATGTGACAAATAATAAAAATGAATTGTACTGTAATGTAAGAATGATAATTGTTTTTTTTTTCTTGTGCTTAATTTTGTACCTGTATGATATTTGTTTTCATTTCTTAATCGTCTTTTTCTATAGTTTTGTTATAAATTTACAATAATGTCTTCGTTTAATTCGTGAATGCTATGTTTACCTATTATTAGTATATTTACACTGTTATTGGTATTATTGAATGTTTTAACTGTAATTGATGTCTGTAATTATACTGTTGGTTGACTTTATATATTAAATAAATAAATAAATAATCTTCTTAAAATTTCAGGTAATAAATTCTACAGTCACAGACTAAAAAAGTTTCATAGACATTACAAAAGAAAGTCAGCATCAAAATTTTTGTTTATTGAAAAAAAAAATCATGAATGTGTCGACAAAAATTGCCGAATAACCAAAGCCTATTTGCCTCAGGTGTAAAAGCAAAAATAATAAAAATAATGTCGATTTTCACACAAAAGTTGACATGTAAATCGAACTTCAAAGAACCAATACATTTCTCCAATATTCTTATAAAACGTTGAAAAACACGCGGAAAGAGTGGAAATTGAAAAAAGGGGCAAGCGTGTTGAGATTTTTTAGTTAAAAGTTCCGTATAATATTTATATTTTTGACCGACTTCAGGATGGGGAGGATATCTTTTCGTCTGTTTTTTTTACGTCATAACTGTCTGTCTCTATGTATGCTTAACTCTTTAAAACTACGCAATGGATTTTGATGCGGCTCTTTTTAATCTAATATATATTATAAAGGCGAAAGTTTGTAAGTATGGATGTATGAATGTTTGTTACTCTTTCTCGTAAAAACTACTGAATGGATTTGAATGAAACTTTACCACAATATAGCTTATACATCAGAATAACACATAGGCTACAATTTTTGAGGTTTCTAATGTGAGGTCGTAAAAAAACACATTTTTTGCGGTATAATAGTACTATATTATAGACGTCGCGAACTAGACGGGCTAGACGGGACGAACCTGAAGTCCACGCGAACGAGGTCGCGGGCAAAAGCTAGTAAATAGTAATTCAACAGGTACCCTTAAGTAGTTTCAATTCAGTTTTCCTTTATTGGAACTATACTAAAACGATGTATTACAGATTAAGCGTTTTCCTGTACACACACGGTACCCTAAAAATATATATTAAGCATGTTTTCACGCACGCAAACCAGAAATTACACATCTGAAATAGATAATTGTCGATAAAGAAACAGAAAATGTATTACAATAAAATAATGGTAGTACTTGCGGGTAATGTTAGCCCGACTTCTAAAAAGACGTATTCTAGTTTGTGTTTTGTGATTTTAATTGTATCAATGTAGGCATTAATTAAATACTATAAGATACCTACACTGAACCGAACAAAACCTGTACCTGTACCAACCCATTACTGCCCACTGTTGGGCTCAGGTCTCCTCAGAAGAGGGATTAGGCATAGTCCACTACGCTTGCCCAGTGCGGATTGGGGACCTCACATATCTTCAAAGGATTTTTAGAACCCTTTTCCGACATGCAGGTTTCCTCACGATGTTTTCCTTCACCGTTTTTAGCCAGTGGTGTTGTGAAAAATTGCACATAAATCTTTTTCACATTTAGATTTAGAGGTACAAGCCGGCCGGATTTGAACCCGCGACCTCCCGCGCTTCGACCACTACCCCACCACGACCGAAGAAAACAGTAGGTAGAAAATAGCGTCTTTAAAAATTACTTAAACATAACATCAGGGGGCGACGCGACGGAAAAGAGTACCGTAGTGCCGAACGCGTCGCGCCGTCCCGCATAACCCATGCTGGGTTCTGGTCTCAGCCAGGGCTCAGACGCTGAGTGTGAGCGGATGGAGGTTTTAATGCGGTTCAATTCTCAATTTTCTGGCGATTTCATCCAACAAAAATTGGTTGCCTGTAAAGTCGGTATACGGGCGAAAGTTTTACGTGACAACGACTCGGGCATGGTTAGCCCGCCTAAGAGCGAGAGAGACAGACATAAAAAGTGAAAGGCGTGCCTCTCACTCGCTCTCATTGTGAGCGCATAACGTGAGCGGAGCGTAACGCAGTTTCTTGAAGTGTCACCCGGCAAACCAATTTATAAGACGTTGTCACGTCAAAAGAAGTATATTTGATCCAAGAATATAAGACTAGAAATTATTTCTACTTCCGTTATGAACTAGTTAAGACTTGATGCTTATTTTATCTAGTTTTATGTAATCAATGCCCTCATTATGACGGTGCAGTAATAACTAACAGCGAACTCCATCGATCTAATGAAAATAAAACCAGACTACAGGATTTTCTAAGTAATTGAGGTATTTTTTTAAATTATTATGTTAAATAATGTTAATTTAGGCAGAAATTATCAAATTTTAATAGATAATAGGGTTTTACATTAATTTGCACCTACCTTTGTAAGTATGTAGGTATATAATATGTAAGTTCGGGAGGAATCTTGTGAGTAGAAATTGACTAAAAAACGATTGAGCTGAAATTTTGCATGTATGCGTATGCTTAATGTATATCGTGTGACAATGCAATAATATGTTACCATGGAGCTGATCTGATGATGGAGTCGGAAGAAGGTCACAGGAACTACCTATTCTACTATAAGATAGACTTGTCGTGTTTGGGTTTATTTTACTTGTCTTGAGTAACACTTGTGGCGACCATTAATAACGCGCGAGATCCTAAATCACGGTTACAACATTTACAGAAATCTTCGCATATATACGACATTTGAAATCTACTACAGTGGGCTTCGGACTGACCGGGCATATACTATCTCGCCCGGTCGGAGATCTCCCTTTGGCCTAATACCATTTATACCCACACACTTTACTCATACATAATATCTAGAATCTTAAAAGCTTGTATTTAAATATGTTTGGTTTATTCAATACAAATAAAAACTGTAGTTACTCTGTTTAATTAACAGAAGCTGTGTAGCTGGAATGAGCTGTTACTCTCATAGGAGTCGTTGAAAGACTGGACGACCATTTGTGTCGGTATTAAACTGGAATTCACTTCGCTGGTTCACGTCTAATAGTGACTAGTAATTAATAAAAATAATTTATTTTAAATACAAGCTTATAGTCGCAGTGGCCGAGTGGTCGAAGCGTGTCCTTCAAATCCGGCCGGCTTGTACCTGTAAATCTAAATGTGAAAAAGGTTTATGTGCAATTTTTCACAACACCACTGACTAAAAACGGTGAAGGAAAACATCGTGAGGAAACCTACATGTCGGAAAAGGGTTCTAAAAATCCTTTGTAGGTATGTGAAGTCCCCAATCCGCACTAGGCAAGCGTGGTGGACTATGCCTAACCCCTCTTCGGAGGAGACCTGAGCTCAGCAGTGGGCAGTAACGGGTTGTCACTGTTCTCGAATTTTAGCGAGGCTCACGAACAGCAATTCATTTTTATTTATAAGAAGAAGATATACGAGGTCCAATAATGTCAGAAAAAACATTCCAGAGTCATTAATTACAAAAATGAAATCGAGAAGACTTCCATTGAAATCTTGTCTGTTAAAAATTCACATTTTTAAAACCAAAAGTACTTTTTCGATCTATAAAAAAATGGGACCCCATGACGACAATCACCTGACACCAGAATCATTCAAATCGGTCCACCCAAACTAAAGTTATGAAGGAACAAACAAAAAAATATAGACGTATTCAGTACCTGCGCCTTTTTGGAAGTCGGTCAGTACATAAACTGAATTGCTGTTCCTTAGCCTTGCTGAAACTCAAGGACGGCTCAACAGATTTGACTAATTTTAGTCTTTAAATATTCTTGGAAGTCCAGGGTTTACACGATGCGAAAATTTACGGGAACACTCTTATTGGAACGAAGTTATAATAATATCGCGCGTTATTGAAAGGGGGCTAGACAGAAAAAATCTTACGAAAAGTTGTCACGACACTTTTAGTTGTCACGACACTTTTTGTTTTAGATGATTATCGCTAGATGGCGCTGTGATCAAAATCTTTTGAAACACGTTCCTTATTTTTGTTTTAGATGATTATCGCTAGATGGCGCTGTGATCAAAATCTTTTAAAACATGTTCCTTATCGCGCGTTACGTTAGGAAAAAAATTATAAGATATCTTTTAATCGAAAGGAACTTCGTTCTATTCGGGTGTCCCATGACACCTCTCAAGTTTTTTTTTCCGTCTTAAGTGACTCAAATGAAGTTACGGGCACACTAATTTACTGGCAACAATCTCATAACTATCGAGAAACCCCAAGAAAGGGAAATCATTCCAGAGTGTAAAATAAAATGTATTAAACCTGGGCCACTGTTACATTGGACATTGGAATGTATCTGGGTCAATGAGGTCGGCACATTTTACAATTATTGGAGTATTACATTAAGTACAATTAGGTGCAAATTAAATTTAACTTTAATGAGAAATAAATGATTTGTTAAGTTGTAAATGGTCTTTGAAAATTAGACATGCTTACATAGTATAAAACAAAGTCGATTTCTCTGTCCCTATGTATGCTTAAATCTTTAAAACTACGCAAAGGATTTTGATGCGATTTTAATAGAGTGATTGAAAAGGGGTGGGTCATATAAAGTTTGCATTTTTCAAAAGTTCGACTGTCATGTTGGCTGTGTGGCATGTTGCGCCATCCTGTTAAAACCAAATGTCGTCCATGTCATACTCTTCAACTTTTGGAAACAAAAATTTGTTGAGTATGGCACGGTAACGCTCGCCATTGACCGTGACAGCGGTCCGCTTCCTCATTTTCCAATGATGCCGCCGGACCAAAACCCACACCAAACCGTAACTCTTTGTGGGTGCATTGGCTTCTCAATGGTGACGTGTGGATTTTCCGACCCCCAGATGCGACAATTTTGCTTATTGACATAGCCTCCGAGGTGAAAATGGGATTCATCTGGCACACACACACACACACATTTCTTACAGTTTGGACTGAAGACTCACCACTTTGGAAGTAACTTTTCAATATTTCCCAATTTTGTTCAAGCGTATAGCGTCCCATTGCGTAAATGTCAAACCTTTAACTAAATTATGAACACAAATTGAATGACATTTGAGCTGTCATTCTCTAAAGAAACAGTAGTTCAAAATGCAAACGTTAGATTGCCCACCCTATAGTAGAGAAACACTGATAAGTTTAGCGGTTTTTGATGTTGTAAATAAGCACAATGCTCTGCACTAGGAACTGAATTTTCCATTCGTGACGTGCACGAGGTAGTCATGATGGTCGAGCGGTTGAAGTGTTTGCCTTCTGTACGGTAGGTTGCGGGTTCGAGACTGACTGGTATCTCTAAAATTTTAATGGGGAAAGATTTCAGAACACCACTTAAAAGGAAAACATTGTTAGGTAATACTTTCATGCATTTTCAACGGGTTCTTACCACGAAAGAGGCTAGACAGATTTGTTTGCTCTTAAATCGACGCGCAGTATCCAGTCTTCTCGTGATCATGACGTTTGCATCAACGTTGAAATATCGAGACAACTCAATTAATTAAATATCGTGGTAAGAACCCGTTGGAAATGCATGAAAGTATTACAGAAAACCGCGAGTGTCTGAATAAGTTTATTGTTAGGTAACCTGCATATTGGAAAAGATTTCAAAAATCCTTCGAAGATACGTGAAGTCCCCAATCAGCATATGGCAAGCTGACTATGCCTAATCCCTCTTCGGAGGAGACCTGAGCCCAGCAGTGGGCAGTAATGGGTACACAAAAAGGCCCAAAAACATACGAATATTAATACCTAATACAAACCAACTAGCCAGAACTGATATGTTCACATATGAACCATACCACATTTAAATCGTGTGTCGTATCCTCAGGTGAGTACAGTGTGAAAAGGGCTTCATAAATATTCTTTATGGAGGGCAAATTTGTTTGATAGTCCGATCTCACATTCGAGCGGTTGAACATACTTCTCGTACAATATAATAAGGGACACGACGTTGTTACTTATTTGTTGTATGACAGATAAACAAGAACGTAAAATCTTGGTGGTCGAGCTCAATCGACGTGTATATCTAAATATTAATGTGAAAAAGGTTTAAATGTCATTTTTCAGAACAGTGTCTTCTGGCAATGTAGAGGTCCACGAGCAACGGTACCCGCTTACGATCAGGTGTGCCGTTGGCTCGTCTGCCTAAGAGGTAATAAAAAACCGGTAAAAGAAAACATCAACATTATAATAGCTATGTATGAAAAATATTAAATCGTCTGAAGAATGAAACGACGTTAAATGAGTATCGTAATTCTTATCCAAATTAAGAGTTAAGTTATCAAGTTGTAAATTTAGAAGTAAAATACTTTTTATTTTATTTCAATCGGACATTTCGTTGGGAAATTATCACGAGTTTAAAACGCGATGAATACGCCTGCCGCTATCCACGACAGCATCGCGATTGCTGTCTGAACCCCTTTGTGATGCAGACGAAGTTGCGCGGGTTCTCAAGTAATATACAAAATAAAATAAAATTATGCTTAAATGTAAGTCTCATCATCATCCTCATGTAAACGTCCACTGCTGGACATAGGCCTCCCCCAAAGATTTCCAATGCGACCGGTTGGTAGCGGCCTGCATCCAGCGTATTCTTGCGATTTTAACAAGATCATCCAGTTTATTTTTACCCAAAATTAAAACAAAAAACTTGAGAGGTGTCAAGGGACACCCGGATGGAACGAAGTTCCTTTCGATTAATTAGTGAGGGAATTGTGATAAAATTTAGTTAAACGTCTAAACTAAGTAATTATTATAACTTAAACAAAATAAAATTTTTATCACAGCGCCAACTAGCATTAATCATATAAAACAAAAAAAGTGTCGTGAAAACTTTTTCATAAGAATTTCCGTCTAGCCCCCTTTCGATAACACGCGATAAGGAACTTCCTTCCAATAATAAAACTTGTGTCGTTTTATATCGTATTCAAAGTATGTCGGTGTACAATTGAGCCTGTAAAATGTAAGAACATTCCACGCGTGGTTACACCCTTAGATGCAGGGTTAACGTTCATCCCCTGATGAAAACGACTAAATCAACCCCTCGCATGACGTTACGTACCCTCATTTCATTATCACTTCTTAATTGTGCAGGTTTATAATTATTAAAGTTACTAGATAAGATAAGCAACTTCATCTGCGTCCCAAAGCGAGGTATTTTTTTACCCTAGGTGTAATGATAAAGCCCGCCGACTGAGAGAGACGGTGGCCGTATCGCCGGCGGCCGCCGGTTCGGCTTCCAGGGGCGGCGCGACGGGAAAGAGTGCCGAGGGCGTAACGCGTCGCACCGTCTCTCTAAACCCCGTGCCTAAGGATAAATCCGTGTTTCATTACTTATCCCGAACCTCAGCTCGTAACAATATTAATGAAATGTACATAACATTTATCGATAAAAAATATTATAAAAATGATTAAACTACCTAAATAATGTAGCTATCCGTACTTTCTCAAAGTTTTAATGGGAAACCGATTTTGAAGATCAATCATGCACATAAAAGTCATAAAACAAAGAGGTATAGTCATAAAAAACCACATACAATGAAATGAAATGAAATGAAATGAAATACTTTATTTTCAACATTGATGACGTACTCATTCTTGTTGACGTCAAAAGTTACAAGCTACCACCAGTTCGGACACAAAAAATAATGATTGCAGCCACCGTCCTGAGAAGAACTGGCAAGAAACTCAGCGGGCATGTCTTTTTTCTTTATGATCATATATTTTTTTTTAAAGTATTTTATAATTTTACACTAAATATTTAAAAAAAAATAAATATCGATAATGTTAATGAGATGACCTTGGCGAGCAACTCATTCCCACTTTGTGCAATCGTCTAAGTAATCATTGACCTTATAGTAGGCTTTCTTGCACAGACGTTCTTTAATAGTTTTCTTAAACCTATGTATAGGTAGGTTTTGAACATCTTGTGGGATTTTGTTGTACAAGCATACAGACAAACACCTGAAGGAATTTCTTATTTTATGCAATCGACTCATCGGTAAATCAAGTTTATGTTTGTTCCTGGTGTTTCTACTATGTAGGTCAGACTTTTTAGGAAATTCCTCAATATACTTTCTAACATACATTAAATTTTCAAAAATGTATTGGGATGGTAAAGTGAGAACTTTAATTTCTTTAAATTTTTCCCTCAGGGATTCCCTTGAGTGCATATTATAAATAGCGCGTATAGCTCTTTTCTGCAAGATAAAGATCGTTTCTACATCGGCTGCATTGCCCCATAGCAAAATGCCATAGGACATAACACTATGAAAATAACTGAAATAAACTAAACGAGCCGTGTCTACATTAGTAATGAGTCTAATTTTTTTTACCGCGTATGCCGCAGAGCTGAGCTTACTCGCTAATTTATTTATGTGGGGTCCCCACTGCAGCTTGGAATCCATTGTTATACCAAGAAAAACAGTTGACTCAACAAGCTCCATTGACTCCCCACCAACAATTATATTACTATGTACCTGTTTTACATTTGATAAACTGAACTTAATACATTTGGTTTTTTTTGCATTTAATAAGAGATTATTAACACGAAACCAATGGACCACACACGAAATCGCATCATTCACTTCGTCATAAATGATCATTCGTCGTTTAATTTTAAATAATAAAGAAGTATCATCTGCGAATAAAACGACGTCGTGTCGGGTCTCAATAAAATGTTTAAATTAACAAAAGTAATTAGTTAGTTACCGCCGATTCACGGCATAACCTAAAACTTATGAAAACTGATGTAGAAACACGCGATGTTTCAGTTAATACAATATTTGTCAAACTCGGCTGATTATTTCGCCATTAATGCGGCTGTGACTCGGCGGTCGGTAAACTTGATTGGGGTGACCATTGACTAAAAATTATTACGGATCATTTATACATATGCAGATTTATCTGTGACGGTCTCACAGATTTATCTGTACGTGTAAATGGGTCATTAGTTCTTAATAATTGAACCAATGAATATTGGAACGAAGTTCCTTATCGCGCGTTATCGACAGGGGGCTAGACGGAAAAAAATCTTACGAAAAGTAGTCGCGACACTTTTTTGTTTTAGATGATTATCGCTAGATGGCGCTGTGATCAAAATCTTTTGAAACAAGTTTAAGTTTTTATTTATTAATAGCTCAGAATAAATGTTTTTTTATTTGATTTGATTTGAAACATGTTCCTTATCGCGCGTTATGAAAGGAAATATTTTTTATAATATATCTTTTAATCGAAAGAAACTTCGTTCTATTAGGGTGTCCAAAACTTTGTAAATACCTACAAGTTAAGATCCTGAATATTATATAGGAGTAAAGTGCTAAGCTACGAGGCTAAACATGACTAGTCCATATTATTTAGTACAGGTGTTTTTTGGTACTTTAAAGTATATTCTATTCTATTATACAGGAGTTCCTATACCTTTCGTCTTCACCATTAGACAGTTCCATTGTATCATATTATTGCAGCATCAGCTCAATCGAGAACCGATAAGTTGCTTAAATTCAATGCGCTAGATTCCACCCAAACTTACATAGTTACATGGGTGCATAGTTACATCGAGTACAAGTTAATATAAAACTTTATAATTTACTATTTATAAAAGACGGTCACCCCAGTCTCATTCAATGAGCTCCAAATCACAGTTTCAATTTTACAAAAGGTTAAATCCGACTATGTTGACAGAACCAAACCAGTAGGTATTGGTTTTGATCTACACATGAACATACATTGGTAATAATCGGCAGATGTCATGCAAAACTATGCATGTTAATCTTTCTCATTTTCGACGGATTTCCCAAAAGGAAGAAGAACATAGTAACATCCAGTGCAAGTTAATATAAAGCTAGTAATGATAAACAAGTCGTGGTGGCCGAGTTCCGAACGGGAGGTCGCGGGTTCAAATCCGGCCGACTTGTACCTCTAAATCTAAACGTGAAATAAATTTATGTGCAATTTTTCACAACACCACTGACTAAAAACGGTGAAGGAAAAAATCGTGAGGAAACCTGCGTGTCGGAAAAGGGTTCTAAAAATCCTTTGAAGATATGTGAAGTCCCCAATCCGCACTGGGCAAGCGTGGTGGACTATGCCTTATGCCTCTTCGGAGGAGACCAGAGCCCAACAGTGGGCAGTAATGGGTTGGTACAGATAAACAATTTATTTTAAACAAAACTTTTAAAAACAAGCTTTTAAGTTGCTGGTTATCATGTAGCAGTAGAGTAGAACCCAAACACGACGGGTCTATCTTGTTTAGTACAAGAGTTCCTCACTTTTCGAATCCATTATCAGATCAGTATCATTTTTCTAATATGAAACGATATATCTGCGTGCGTTATGTCAGCCCAATCGGAAACTGGGAAGTTTGTCAAATTTAGCTTGCAAGATTCCACCCGAACTTACATAGTTACATCCAGTGCAAGTTAATATAAAGCTTGCAATATTACTCTTCACTCTTTTAATTTATGTAACATATCTCTTCGTTCACCTTGTACATATCTAATTATTTGATATTAGGTCTTAACTAAGTGTCAAGTTTACTTGAACAACACACGTAACACCAGTGCTACGAACTTTACACTTATAAAAAGGCATTTCCACAAAAATAACATACAAATAGTCGTCGATTTAGAATATTATGTGTTTCAAAAATACTGTGTTTTCATAAAAGATTGTACGCATCAAAAGATTTCAAACGCCCGAATGTGAATGAAAAAACATATTTAGAAATAATACAAAGAGAAAATAACGTTTGAAAAGGCCGTGGATTTGACAACTGAGAAATATTACACATGTAAATTGTAATATTCATTTTGTGAGAAAAACATTTATTTTATGTGTAAGCTTACACGAATTTCGATAAAATATACAAATACAACCAGTTCCTATAAATTAAATATTAATAGATATACAAGTAGAGAATGAACATCAATTTAACACTAAAAGTATCAAACTATGTACTTTATTTTTTGTACAAAAAATCTTTCATCTTTCTACTACCTTCTCATCTGTATTACCTATTAATTATGTCAAAAAAATGCGCTATAAGTATATAACCTAGCCGTTAGCCTAAGCCGCTAAATATCTATAGATAACGGCCCCCTATTACCCTGATATTGCAGACAAATATAGGATTTAATTTGTTATTTTAAACATGAAAGTTTAGGTTATGCAATGCATATTGGCTTCTATACGGGGTGATTTCCTAGTGAAGGTACATATTGAAGGTCATGGCAGCTGATGGTTATATACGACCAGTAAAAATATTATTACCAAAGAATATGGCTTAATGCCTTAGTAATCGCAACTTAAAAACATCTAAAATTCTTGCAAAATGAAGGTTTTTCGACGGTTGATGGGTGTGGCGGAGGTGTGGGGTGCGCGAGATCACTAGAGGTCATTAGTCAATACTCTTTAAGCCGAAATTGTTTATGTTTGAGGTAGTTTTGTCGAATTTATATTGAAAAAAAAATATATTTGGTAATTTTACCTATTTTTTGTAATATTCCGTATTAGAACAGAGTACTCATCACCCTCCTGCAATATGTACCCTCTCTAAAAAATCATCCTGTATACTACACGCCGCTGTAAAACACAGTTTTGAATCAGCACCAGCCAACTACAATAAAAGGTAGCAAATGAAAAATCCCGCAGCTGACCCACTTTCACTCTCAAATCTTCGATAAACTCGAGAACAAAATAAACTTTCGCCAATTTAAGTTGTAGGCTAAAAAAGCTCTGGCGTCACGTGGTCTCGTAATTCCGAAGCTCAGCCAACGGGAGAGCTTTACGACGAATCGCGACAAATTGATTTAAATTGGTAAAGATCGTAAACTTGAATGTCGACCGTTGAATACTGATGTACTTTTAATTCTAGTTTGTGGCTAGGGAATTGGCGTGGATACATATCCTTCAAGAGAGTAAGGAATGTACGAGGGCGTACCCAAAAGAAACCGAAGTTATTTTTTATATTTATTTATTACATTTTTAAACAAAAAATCTTTATAAACTTATTCAGACACTCGCGGTTTTCTATAATACTTTCATGCATTTTCAACGGGTAACCACGATATTTAATTAACAGGGGTGACAGCTTCAGATTATCGAGTATGTGGAATCCAGTGCTAAACACAAGTCACTAAGGGCTCATGCTCCGAGTCTTGTAGATACAGTGAGTGTGGTGTGTCGTGATGTGAGTTCGAGTTCCAGTGGTACTACCCAAAAGTGAACGAGAAAGAGGGTAGACAGATTTGTTTGCTCTTAAAGCCGCAGTATCCAGTCTTCTCGTGATCATGACGTTTGCAACAACGTTGAAATATCGAGACAACTCAATTAATTAAATATCGTGGTAAGAACCCGTTGATAATGCATGACAGTATTAAAAAATCTTTAATCCCCTTCGAAGTACTCTCCACTGGCACTTGTCCAATTTTTTATTCCATTCAAAACATTTTCTATATTCATCTTCTGTGAAGCCCGCGCCTCCGTCGTTTTTTTTCTTTACTTTAGTAATTTCGTGTGTGTGTGTGTGTAGTTAAATACCACTAAGATAAAAGAAATAATAAAAACTTGAGAGGTGTCAAGGGACACCCGGATGGAACGAAGTTCCTTTCGATTAATTAGTGAGAATTATGATAACATATTTTGATCACAGCACCATCTAGCATTAATCATATAAAACAAAATAAGGAATTGTTTTAAAAGATTTTAATCACAGCGCCATTTAGCGATAATCATCTAAAACAAAAAAAGTGTCGTGACAACTTTTCATAAGAATTTCCGTCTAGCCCCCTTTCGATAACGCGCGATAAGG
Source organism: Trilocha varians (assembly GCA_030269945.2). Lineage (NCBI taxonomy): Eukaryota > Metazoa > Arthropoda > Insecta > Lepidoptera > Bombycidae > Trilocha > Trilocha varians. Next base: position 9,050,550 of record AP028277.1, on the reverse strand, counting down.
ACTTCGTTCCAACAGTGCCGACTGAGCCTTTCTGACGCAGACGAATTTGCGAGGATCAACTAGTTTAACACTTTAGCTGCTAAACGAGGCCTAAACGATCCCTCCTGCAACTTTCCTATGATGCAGCAAGGAAAAACAAGAACTTTCCTGCAGTGCGAAGGGGGGTCTAAAAGACCGCGTATTGCCCTAACGTCTGGTCATGGCCGATAACACCTCATGTCACAGGCAACGGCAAGTATGCAAAGATTGGTTGCGCAGTACTGTACCAACCCATTACTGCCCCCTGTTGGGCTCAGGTCTCCTCAGAAGAGGGATTAGGCATAGTCCACCACGCTTGCCTAGTGCGGATTGGGGACTTCACATATCTTCAAAGGTTTTTTAGAATCCTTTTCCGACATGCAGGTTTCCTCACGATGTTTTCCTTCACCGTTTTAGCCAGTGGTGTTGTGAAAAATTGCACATAAATCTTTTTCACATTTAGATTTAGAGGTACAAGCCGGCCGGATTTGAACCCGCGACCTCCCGTTCGGAAGGGAGCGCTTCGACCACTCGACCACCATGCGCAGTGAACTTGTTAAAATAATATTAGTTTAGCTAGTTTCATGGCTCTAATCTGGCTATTTTCTCGACTCGCATTCACCGAAGGACGAGGAGTTTTCCGTCGCGTGACTGACGGCTAGCTCTTGATGCAATTCCACCGTTCAGCTTCATGACTGTTCAGGGTTGACACGACAAGGTATTTACTATGATATTGTATGGCTGTGTTTACGTGGTACGTGTACATATTGGATCACCAACGTCCAACGCACGTTAAAACAAATTACGGTGACGGCCAACCAATACGTAGACGGAGGTTTTGTATGCATTGGCTGGCATTGAAAATATATTTTTTTGAAGTGAAATTATGTGAAACATCGTTTGACAGTTGACACTTGCAAGAAGCCAAAAAGAACTTATAGACAATATTTATAAATTACTTTCATGCATATCACGATATTTAATTAATTGAGAAAACCACAAGTGTTTTTATTTATTTATTTAAAGGAACATCAACAGTATAACATGAGAAGACACATTTTAAGATTATCGCGAATATTTAGGCGAATATCGGCCGGTGTTAGTGCGGCACTGTCCCACGCAGAACGGTTCTTTAAGTGAATATCTTGGTAAGGAGTGGGCCATATAAAGTTTGCATTTTCCAAAAGTTCGACTGTCATGTTGTCTGTGTGGCATGTTGCGCCATCCTGTTGAAACCAAATGTCGTCCATGTCATACTCTTCAACTTTTGGAAACAAAAATTCGTTGAGCATGGCACGGTAACACTCGCCATTGACCGTAACGACGGCTCCTTGCTCATTTTCGAATGATGCCGCCGGACCAAAACCCACACCAAACCGTAACTCTTTGTGGGTGCATTGGCTTCTCAATGGTGACTTGTGGATTTTCCGATCCCCAGATGCGACAATTTTGATTATTGACATAGCCTCCGAGGAGAAAATGGGCTTCATCTGAAAAGACGATTTTTCGGTAAAAATGCTCATCTTCGGCCAAACGATCTTCTGCCCGTTGGGCGAACCGAAAACGTCCCATTTCGTAAATGTCAAACCTTTAACTAAATTATGAACACAAATTGAATGACATTTGAGCTGTCATTCTCTAAATAAACAGTAGTTCAAAATGCAAACGTTAGATTGCCCTCCCTATATTTTACGAGTCACATTTAAGTGAACAGTGTTTTAATACGATTACAATATTTGTAAACTACCTGCTTCCCGCAACGACGTCTGCTTGGACCCTATGACCCGTTTTCCTTTTTTTCCCGCAATTATACTAATTTCAATGATCATTTAAAAAAAATGCCAAATTGATACAAGCGTTATTAAGTTATGCGTTTACCAACATATTTTGCGGTTCAATTTTGTACATAAGATGACAACCCTGCACTTCGAGGTCTGCGGGCACACAAATTAAGTTCCGCACTATGCAGCATGTCACTAAGTCTCACTAAGTTAAAGTTTTTATACTTCTAAGTAATCTATGTGCTGAAGCAACTAAGAAAAGACTAACTTGTGTGTACTTTCTTTTTTAAAATGTGAAAAGTCTTTAAATAAGTTAACGTAGAAATTGCTCTTAATACAGATATTAAAATCATTTTAGAATGACAGTGCCATTTTTTGCGTTATTTTTAGGTATTTGAGGCAAGCTGAAAACTTAGTCTATAGTTCTCCTCATATATTCTGATTCGGAACTGCAGACCTGGCTGCTGAGTAACGGGGCTAAACGGACCCCTACATTTTTTAATGTTTGTAAATACGACTGCCTTATTCAACAAAAAAAAAATATATATAGCAATGGGCAGGACGTACTGCCCGTAGAATAGTTTTCGGGGAGGTTTATGTGTTAGTGGAAGGATGGTAATTAATAATTTTAAAAGCTAAATAACAACGTGGGACGGATGGAAACCGATGAATTATTTCTATCCAAAAAAGAGTATCGCTAAACTAATCTTCTAAAGAGGCTTGATGAAAGTCCTTAAGACATTCATTGCGAGACCAATTTTTGTATATCACATCGACAAGAGCTGTTATCGGCCCGGACCATGACGAGATGTTAGAGCGACTCGCGGTCTGTTAGACCCATTCTTTAACAAAGTTATGCTCTTCGCACCGCAGAGAAGTTCACGTTTTCCTTGCCGCATCACAGGAAAGTTGCAGAAGGGATTTAAGCCATATAAAGGTCATGGGTAACCCTGCAGAGGTCTATGAGCGACGGTAACTGCTTGCGATCAAGTGGCTTGTTACCTCGTCTGCCTACAAGGCAATAAAAAACATACACTCACGTATGTCCATTCGTATTTCCACATGGTCACCATTGTGTTATACTAAACACAGCCAATTCAATATCATAGACTGGAAAAAGGAAATTGAAGGGTCCTAGCGTAAAGCTGGGGTTATATTTGGAGCGATAAATCAGTACTTAAAATATTATATGTGGCTTCCACGGTTAAATTGCAAGAAATAGCTCAAAATATTGTGGGCTACCAATTTGAGACTATTACGATGGAAAAGCATTAAACACGATGTTCTCAAAAACTCGCACCGGCAAATGATATACGTGTCAACTAACCTGGACTGTTTTTCACCGCCGCGTTGAGCATCCACCTTCTTGAAGTTGTCACACACCTTCGAAGACTTCGAGTTCGTTCTTTTGTCCCTTGATTTGGATGTATAAACGAGTTTGATAGCGGATTTCTTTGTGCGGATTGTGTCTCGAGCTGCCGGCGTTCGTAACGAGTGTCTGACATGCGTTTTGAATCGCTTCATTCGTTCGATATCGAGATTTGAGAACATAAAAATATAAAATATGCACTTTCAAAACGAAACATTATATTTTTATAACATTTGTCGACTAAACGAAAAAAATCCAAAACGAATTAGGAACTCAGTTCTTCTGTATTTTTCATGTTTGTTCTTTCATCATTTACACTATTACTAAACGGGTTCTTACCACGATTATTTTTAATTGAGCGGTCACGGGAAGACTGCATGATGGTTCCCGTGATCATGGCGCTTGAAACAGTGCTGAAATATCGGGACCGTTTAGTAATAGTGTAAGTGATGTAGATAACCGCGAGTGTTTAAAGAAATTTGTTCTTTCATAATTTTAGGTAGTTTGGATGGAACAATTTGAATGATTCTGGTGTCCTACTCAGTTTTTATTTGGATCTGTGTTTCAAAATGTAATTTTTTAACGGACAAGACTTCAATGGAAATCGGTCGTTTTCATTTTTGAAATAAAAATATTTTTGTTAAAAGTTTAAAGCACTGCTCTAGAAGTACTCTTCATGTCTTGAAAAATAAATAGTTTCAATCTCGATCATACAAAAACTAAGCAGATATGTAAATTAAATACCTGATGGTGGATTGGAGTGGTGAAAAAGTCGTGGTGGCCGAGTGGTCGAAGCGCGTCCTTCCAAACGGAGGTCGCGGGTTCAAATCCGGCCGGCTTGTACCTCTAAATCTAAATGTGAAGAAAGATTTATGTGCAATTTTTCACAACACCACTGACTAAAAACGGTGAAGGAAAACATTGTGAGGAAACCTGCATGTCGGAAAAGGGTTCTAAAAATCCTTTGAAGATATGAGAAGTCCCCAATCCGCACTGGGCAAGCGTGGTAGACTATGCCTAATCCCTCTTCTGAGGAGACCTAAGCCCAACAGTGGACAGTAATGGGTTGGTACAGGACAGGATAGGATGGTGGATTATGCTTAATCCCTGCACTGAGGAAGGCTTGAGTCCAGCAGTGGGCAGTAATACGTTGTTACAGTAAATATAACCCGCTAATCTCGCAGTAAGACCAAGTCCCAAAGCATTTGTCCGCGATTCCGCGTAGGAAATGAAACGGGTAAGGGCTTAGGAACGACACCGCGGATCTTGCGGGCATTTAGCGAATCTACATGAGATTGGAAAATACGGCTTTTTGTTATCCTGTGTTTACTTTATCGTATGTTTTTGCGTCCCTTATTGATATTTAAAGTATGGATTTGGCAGGGTAAATCTCTGGGTTTTTGGTGTGATCAATTTTGTTTGTACAAGATCCGTGCGTGAGAAATATAAACTCGTTTCTGGAATAAAATATCTGGTTCTTTCGAGAACTTGTTAAAATAATAATTTATTTTAAAAAACTTTTAAATACATGCTTTTATGATTCTGAATATCATGTTACAGTAGACAAGCTAATACAAGTAAAACGATCCCAAACACGACGGGTCTATCTTGTTTAGGTCAAGAGTTCCTATCCGAATCCATCATCAGATCAACTCTATCATATTATTGCATTGTCACGCGATATACATCTGCGTGCGAAATGTCAGCTCAATCGCAAACCGGGAAGTTTGTCAAATTTAGCTTGCAAGATTCCACTCGCATTTACATAATTACATCCAGTGTAAGTTAATATACGATGTAAGTGTAAGTGAATATAACTCACGATGGGTCTTATTAGACGACTCAGAGTCACTCAAAGAGCAATGGAAAGGGCTATGCTGGGTGTTTCTCTGCGTGATCAAATCAGAAATGAGGAGATCCGCAGAAGGACTAAAGTAACCGACATAGCCCGAAGAATTGCATCTTTGAAGTGGCAATGGGCAGGACACATTGTGCGAAGAACGGATGGCCGGTGGGGCCGAAAAGTTCTGAAGTGGCGGCCACGAACCGGTAGGCGCAATGTTGGTAGACCCCCCCCACAAGATGGACCGACGATCTGGTCAAGATAGCGGGAGGTCACTGGATGCAGATGGCACAAGACCGGTCGATGTGGCGAAGTTTGGGGGAGGCCTATGTCCAGCAGTGGACGTCTATAGGCTGATGATGATGATGATGAAGTTAATATAGAGCTTGTAAAATACGCTGAAATACACACACAGCACAGTGTGTTTTCCACGGCTACGCCGGTGTCGAACACACTGCTACGCTCTACGACGCGTAGATCACATTTCTGCCCTACGACGCGTAGTGTGCCAGATGCCTTACTTAACTTTTTTCCATCTCATAGAACTATCCGAAAACATGGATTTTGGCACCAAAAAATCTATAAATTCATCGATGAAAAAATACACCATGTCACCTTAACAAAGAGGATATTAAACCAGCGTATCTAACAGAAAACACGTAAAAACTTTTATTATATAGTCAAAGATTAAAACTATGCGAAAAATACATAGGACAAGTTTTTGTACTGAATGAACTGATGAATAATTGCAAAACGAAAAATATTGTTTTTGATTTTAATATTCATGCATTTTTGGAACGAAGTTTCTTATCGCGCGTTATCGAAAGGGGGCTAGACGGAAATTCTTATGCAAAAGTTGTCACGACACTTTTTTTGTTTTAGATGATTATTGCTAGATGGCGCTGTGATTAAAATCTTTTAAAACAATTCCTTATTTTGTTTTATATGATTAATGCTAGATGGCGCTATGATCAAAATATTTTATAAAACAATTCCTTATTTTGTTTTATATGATTAATGCTAGATGGCGCTGTGATCAAAATATTTTATTTAAGTTATAATAATTAGTTAGTTTAAAACGTCTGTCTCTCTCTCTCTCTTATACTAGTATAAAATGTTATTACAATTCCCTAACTAATTAATCGAAAGGAACACCTCTCAAGTTTTCTTTTTACTTATATTAACTTAAATAATATGTTTGTAAAATGTGAAAGAAAATTAATAGTATTTTTAAACTAGTGGTATCTAGTACGAGGGGAAGAACGGATTTGTCTTTCCACGCTGGTTCTGACCCAGCGAGGTATTCCGTAAAACGGTGACACGTGGTCCCATTTTGTCGGCCGAGAGAGCCGATGGCCATTTCGCCGACGGCTGGAGGTGAAGAGTGCCCTAGTGCGTAATGCGTCGGGCCTGTGCTGGGTTCTGGTCTCAGCCGGGATTCGGACGCTGAGTGTGAGAGATTGGAGATTTTAGTGCGGTTCAACTCTCACATATCTCACATGTATGTGAGTAGATAAAACTTTCTTTCTCAAAACAATGTGTCCACTCTACATTTTAATTTCAAATACTCTATGTTTTCAACTAAAATAGCTCCGTGAAGTTCGTGACGGCAGTTTCGTTCGCTAGTTTTTATAACCGAGCTTTAATTAAACCAGCAGGTTTACTGCGTCGCGTGCCGTCGCCAGCCAACTTTGTATTGTGTTACCGGATCTTGTTAACGTTTTTAGGGATGCTGCGGAATCATTTTGTGGTGGATTTTTTGTTGGTTTATGCTGTAATTTTGTTGCAGAGGTATTTAAGTATATTATATTTTTATTAGCAAGATTTTTATTGCACAAGTCAATGAGCCAGTTGATGGTGTGTGGTAACCCTATCTCATGGACCTCTACAATGTCACTGTACCTACAATCTACCTTTAAGAAATTTCTTCAAGGTTCGTTTGAAGAAGGACACGTCATAGCGCTCGGGAAATACCAAGGAGAGCTTATTCCATAGCTGAATGGTGCGTGGCAAAAAGAATACTTGAAACGGACCGTGGATGACCGCGATGGTTCCAAATAGTAAGGGTGACGCCGGATGGTGCGATGATAGAAAGGAGATGTTGGAATCATCTCGAATAATTCCTCCGAGCACTCCCCGTGGAACAACCGGTATATGATGCAAAGAGAAGTCTTTTTGCAGACCTAAAGGTTCCAGGTGGACCCTGAGCCTGGAATCTGGGTATTACCAAACCATAAAATGTACAAAAACTTATTGTATGTTTAAATTAATCCACATATTGTTTGCGGAGTGTGACCGAACTGCAGCGTTAGACGCTCCGCTACCTCCTGCTTCTGTGTCGTGCGGCTTAGGTCATAAGCTGAAGCGAATTACGCTTTATGTTTTCCAAGTCCGGCTATGAAATGAGTGATGTCAGTGTTTTCCGAGCGCTATGACTTATCTTTCTTCAAAAGAGGAAAGTAAGTTCTTAAAGGTAGCTGTAGGTTGCGGCCCCGCAGTGTCTGCTGACATTGCAGAGGTCCATGAGTAGAAGGTAGTTCGATTGCAAGATAATATATATATTTTTTAATTTATATTTATAAAAACGTTGTATTGGTTTATGTACACTTCAAAAACCCAAAACGTTCTGCTCCGATCGAGCTGAAATTTTAAAATAATAAATAATCCGCATCAAGGATTGTTTTTAACTTATTTTTGCATCATCCACATATCTGCGACTTAGAAAAAACAGTTTAATTAACGATCAGCTGTGTACCAATGACCGCGCCATCTGCCGGAAGCGAGAACAACATTCGCTCACATTACAAATTACAATATGCCACAGCAAAGCGTGACAGTATACTAAGATCGAGTATCGATACGTCCCGGATAGGTTGCGAGATAATGCGCCGATATTAAAGTCTTATGGAGTTCTCGATGTTTTCTTTCTTTTACGTCATATTACGCATTTCGCATCCTTGTCTAACAAGTAGCGTCGTACGCTCGCTCTCTGTCACTGTATGTTTAATACCTAGCATCTTTTAGGGTAGGAAACTGTGATTTGCGGGCTTTTTTGAAAAGGCAACTTTATATGGTTGAAAAGAAAAAAAAAATAGCTTTAATTTGGTATAAATAAAATGAGTGTACATTATAAACGAAAAGATTGAACAAAAATATACCTGTGTACACCTGGCTGCTTGGAGTTTGCGGCTAAGCGATCAGCAGCAACCATAACTTTCCAGATCCCTTGAATACACTATTGTGAAGTGGTGTAGGTTTTATTTCCATACGATGTAAACGAAATGCCTTCCTTAAAGTAAATTAATAATAATTTAATTAAGCCTGACATAGTGATAATAGATCGGGATGCGCATCGGGCGGTGCTGATCGATGTCACCATTCCACATGACGAGAACCTTGTGAAGGCAGAAAAAGAAAAACTGCTAAAATATTTGGACCTGGCCCACGAGGTGACCGACATGTGGCGTGTTGAATCGACCATCATTGTTCCGATCGTTGTATCTGTGCACGGTCTAATAGCGAAAAGCTTCGACCGTCATCTAGAGAAGCTTTCGCTCTCCGGCTGGGTAAAGGGCCTGATTCAAAAGGCGGTCGTTCTTGACACGGCACGTATTGTGAGGAGGTTCCTCTCTCTTGAGCCCTGACCACTGATGGCTTGGGTCGTAGACCCCGTCTCCAGTGGCCCTCTGCTTTTTTTATATTGTATTTTTAAATTTATTTTCTTGTGATTGTTTTTTTAAAGATATAATGTAAAAAATGAGCAAATAAATGAATATGTAGTATTTAATTAATAATACTGGCGGGCATTTTCTAATTGGCACCCGATGAAAATTGACTTCTCCTAGCTGTGAAAATACTTAAAAATTAAATCTTATCAATCTACATTATTAATGAACTAATTTCGCAGCCGGATCTTAGACCATATGAATCAAAACGCTACAACTTGTCCGAAATAATATTGTGTCGAAGTTACTGCTATTAAATTATAATACGAAAATATCTCATACATCGGTAGTTGATGCCGATTTTGCATACCGCGGTAATGGGTGCTTTTACCCTAACAGCTTTAAGGGAAGTTCTGTGTTGGTTACGGTAACGCCAAGTCATATGAATCAAAACGCTAAAGTTTATAATTTAAACCGCACCTGAAATAACTGGGGCGTATCGTTATCCAGGCATCGATCATTTAGCATCCCCCTGTGAATACGACTCCGGGAAATCATCGCTTCAATATGTTATAGAAATAAATATTACGGAGTAAACAGAAGTGCTTCATATACTGATAGTATAAATGGTCCGTTTTTGTGTTGATTTTAAAGCTATGTACAATCGTCCTCATAATAACATGTACTCGGCCAAATTTGCTTGTACTTTGGCGGCATAATTTTTTGCTGAAATCTTTTCAACTAGGTAATAGTGAAAGATGCATATGCTGTAGATGGGTGTGCAAAATGTTTGTTATAGAAAAATGTTATAAATGCAACTTGCATTCATGCGATACGGTTTTGAAAAGAAGTACTTATGAGGTCGATAGTACCTACTACTAATTTGACCAAGTTACCAGTTTTGGATTGAGCAAGTATATTATTATGTATGTCGCGTGACAATGCAATAATATGATATGGTCTGACGATTGAGGTACAAAATCCTGTACTAGGTGACATGGATTTCTTGTGATTGGGCTCTAATTATTTATCTTCGATAGCTTTCAACTTCTCCATGATATCTTAAAAGATCTTTGTAGCGTTTGATTAAAGCTTGTTTTTTAAGGTTTAAGTAACTTTAACCTTGTACTTTGTACATAGTTACATCCAGTGCAAGTTAATATAAAGCTTGTAAAAAGGGGTAAAACTGGTTCTTTATTTACACTATTACTAAACGGGTTCTTACCACGATTATTTTTAAATGACTTGCAACAGTGCTGAAATATCGGTATCGCTCATTTAAAACTAATCGTGGTAAGAACCCGTTTAGTAATAGTGTAAGTGATGTAGATAGCCGCGAGTGTTTAAAGAAATTGGTTCTACATATATTGTGTAAAACTGACGAAGTTGTCGGTAACTAGTACAAGATATCCTCAAAGAATAAAACATTCAGTCTGTTAGTGTACTTTATCGACATCAAGAGCTGAAGGCGGCGGAATTTTTCCAACTTTCTTTAGTTTTCGAGTTTTACTGATATTTTGACGCGTACCACGAATGTTTAAGATTCATCTCCGAAACTGAACTTCAAAGAATACTCCAAGGAACTCAAGACATGCTGAATTTATTAATGTTTGTGGGAAAACTAGTTTTAGGCAGGTTTGGCTTATAAAAGGTCATTTTTGGAATCTGGATGTGAGATAGTCAGTTGAATTTTTTCGGATATTTGCTTACCTCTTACCATAGAATTATTACATCTGGAATCAAAATCATGAACAACAGAATGAAGCCAATTTAGAGTGCACCGATCGCGCGTAACAACACGATATTCTGGAGTTAGTGTACTGATGACACTCAATTCGTTTAACACACTAATAAAATATTACATAAACATAAGTTCTTTAAAATTTCACTTTGTTATTTCTGATGTTGAATCAAAATATCGTGCTGTTACGCGCGATCGGTGCACTTTAAATTGTCTTCATTATGTTGATTCCAGATGTAATAATTCTATGCCTCTTACTTCTACGACTGTGAATCCTGTGTAGCAGTGACTACCATAATGACTCTGAGCAGTGAAGCCCAGGTAAAAAAGCTACTTTATCTTGGACCCCACAAGGAATTTAATCAGAAGATGATAGAGTAGGAAATATATGAATTCTGAATTTCTTTATTTTCGGTCTTACTTTCGGATATAGCGGGCTATTTGAATCATTTGACCGGCTTTTAAAAAGAGGTTTTAAAATTAATAGTACAAAAACTATATCAAACTTCGGTATTCCCAGAGCGCTATGACTTGTCCTTCTTCAAACGAGGCTTGAGGAGGGTCCTTAAAGTTAGGTCGTAGGTAGCGACTCCTCAATGTCCCCTGACATTGCAGAGGTTCATGAGCGACGGTAACCACTTACGATCAGGTGGCCCGTTGGCTCGTCTGCCTACATGGCAATAAAAAAAATCATATAAGATTAAGTCCAGCAGATAATTCTGTTTTGTAATGATTTTCTTTCCTAACTACTTGCTGCCCGAGATCGTCTGCGAGAACTCTATACACCAACTAAGATTGTACCTTTTTTCCCGGCAATTATTCGATTTTTTCTTGCGTAAAAGTCATCTTTGAACTTCAACGATCATATTATAAAAAGGAATTGGTCAAATTGTTCCAGGCGTTGTCGATTCATATTATAGATTTCAAAAGATCCAATAGAATTTATCTATAAAACAGTATTAGAAACGTATCCCTAAACATAGAAAAAACAAATAGAACTCGTAAATATTTACGGTAGAGCTCAGTTACTGCAGAATGTTTATTCAGCGCTGCACGGGAATCGAACCGGGACCATAGAGACAACAAACCGGTAACAGTTTGTTTAAACTGTTTATATATAACTGGTGCAGTTAAGGCGAAAAGTAAAATGAGTACAGAGTGGTTATGTGATCTTTTTGAAGATGATGTGTGTTGAATAACCTGACAAAAAACAATCTTTTTTTTTTTAAATTGCAAGATAGATAAACAAATCAAATCAAATCAAAAAACATTTATTCTGAGCTATTAATAAATAAAAACTTATATCTAAACGAGCCTACGGCCCACTCGATGGTAAGCGGTCACCGTCATTCATGAACCTCTGCAATGTCAGGGCAAAGAGGGGCCGTTATCTATCACCTACCCATACAGAACTTTTCTTAAACATCGTTTAAAGAGGGAGAGGGATGTCATAGCGCTCCGGGAACACCGCGGACGGGAGTCCATTCCAAATCGGAATGGTACGGGTCAAAAATGATCTTCTGAACCGAACTGTGAAGGAGCGCAGCGGTTCCAAGTAAAGGTGGTGAACCTTGCCCCTGCGGCGTGTGGTGCGATGGTAAAAAGGAGATGAAGGAATCAATCTAGAGCGACTTTTGTTTTTGGAATCTAATAAACTGTTGTTTTATCACAAGAGTTTGCGAATTCATACCTTGTTAATCCATTATCAGATCAGCGCCATTTTGTCATATTATTGCATTGTCACGCGATATGCGTGCGTGCCAAATGTCAGCTCAAACGGAAACCGGGAAGTTAGTTAAATTCAACTCGCCATCCGAACTTACATTGTCACATCCAGCGCAAGTTATTATGAAGCTTGTAAAAAACGTAATATTAATACTTTTATAACTGTTTACTACGCGTTTTGTGTAACGGCCCACCTGATCGTAAGCCGTCATGGACTACAACGTCAGAGTACTCTGTTTATTTCAATTTAATTATGTAACCTTAGGACCACATTGGTTAAGAGTATCGGTGGACAGAAAGCATTGGAAAGAGTTGGAGGAGGCCTTTGCCTTAAGGCATACCGAGACCAGAGATATATTATAGTTAAGTAGTTAAGTTGTTTAACGGATATTTTAAAACGTATCGATCAACAAAAATGGAGGTGGACTGGTCACATGCTTCGATGCAGTACCAATAAGTGGAGTAAGCAGGTAACTCTCTGGTATCCTAGAGATGGAAACCGAAACAGAGGACGCCAAACTTTAAGATGGGAGGACGAGTTGAAGCTCACTCTGGGACCGTACTGGACCAGGGTCGCTGCAGATCGAGTATACTGGAAGGAGTTGGAGGAGGCCTATGCCAAAAGGCACACCGAGCTGCGTGATATATTATAGTTTTAAGTTAAATTGATGAACTTTGTTGTCTCGGAATTAAAGGCTATTTTATTTTTATTTTATTTTATAGTTAAGTTGTTTGTTTATTTTTTTTTCTTTACTTTTGTTTGTAAAATTTATTGTGACTTTGAATTGTACTTATCCTCGGAAAATAAAGGCTTTATTATTGTAGGCGACTGAATCAATAATATTTATTTTATACATTTATAATGTAAAGAACAGACGACGATGGCGCCCTCTGTAAATAGTTTTAATATTTTTTTTATTAAAACCTCATTGTAAATATACTTTTTAAACGTACGATCCATGTTGGCGCGCTTTTTAAATTTCGAATTTGTGTGTGTGTAAAATATTAGATGTGATTGCGTCATACTTTTCTTCCTTTTTAAGTTTTATTTTAATTAAATGATTGTTTTTATGTTCGTCAATGCACTGGCAGCCTTTGATTTCCTACAATAATTTTGGTCCTTCTCGTCAAATCTGAATCAGTGAACTATGTTTCATATTTCATGTGAATGTGAGATGTTAACACAACGCCGTGCTAGAGAGCTAAAACAAGAATCAGCCATCAAGAGTGATGAACAAATTCGGCGACCTGTTACTCCAGTTACAATGATGACGGCAAACTACCCTGGCACCAACAAGTCGGGACTCTTCGGCGATAAGAATTGTGACCTACTGTTAACTACACCTCACGATTCGACTATATCGTCACCGCCATATTCATCGTTGCACACACAGCAAGTCGTCACCGCATCACAACCATTTCCAAAATCATCCGCACACACGAAGAAACATTCAGCTGCATCTATCAACCGGCGTAATCAGCTGAAACAAGAACTCGCCGACGCAATGGCTCTTATAAAACGACTGGAAGCCAAAATCGATGTCAAAAGTAGAAGTAAGTGTGTCACATCTCCGCCTGTACGACAAGATCCTATTCACGCTACTGATACTTCCACTGATCATTCCTTGACGGCACCAATTGAAGATCAAGATGTTCTGGAGCATAATTTTTCTCAACTTCCATCGGACACTGCTTTGCTTTCGACAATCGCCGTTAAAGACCAAATGACACACCAGACTTCACATTCAGAGGAAGACAAACTATTGAATACCTTAATAACACCGTATCATCTGTCGCTACATGCAAAATATGAACTAAGTTTTAACAATTTGGTAAGCCAAGAACCAGTCTGTGATGTCTACAATTCTACAACTAATGATCACTGTCTCCTGCACTACAAAGTGCGAACATCGGAGCTACGAAGACCTACACGTCGCTATGCGCCTGATTTACAAACGAATCAATATTCTTACTGTGACGTCACGCATAGAGTTACAAATTCTAATACTTTGCACCAAAAAGTAGTTGCAGTGAAAGCTAGTGTACCAAGTGAACTTGTAAACACGAACAGCAACGCGCTCCGGAACTATGTGGCTTCGAAGTCGACAATATACGGTGATTTAGTGCAACATCTCAGTCGACTCAGTCTCAATAGTGAAGTGTCAAATTCTGTGAAGTTAAAAAACGACTTGGATCTATATGTGTATCTGCTTGTGTATCAATCATATAAGGACATAGTTCATCTGAACATAACAGGACATTTTTTCAATCTAAATTGTTTTGTTAACCTACGAAATTTTTGTAACATGTTACCAGTGCAAAATTTACCTCATGTTTATTGTTTAGAATTTAATTGTTTTAAAGAATGTGTGTGTAAGGGTCGTTTAATGTCTTGTGTACTGTTAGGCGAGGTTAATTATTTACTCATAGAGTTACTACCGATCCTGCATGGAGGACGCACCGAGCCGTATACCAGTCACTGTCGTCTCGGCTGGTCTATACACGGCTACTATGGTGACACTTGTTTGGACTCTCAGGTAAGTGAAACACACATATTTTGTACTTCAAAGCGCAATGAGTCTCCTCATGTCACTAATAATAAAAACATTGGCTCGACTTCTACATCAACACGATGTCTAGAAGGACTTCCCCGGGTAAGCTATCCAAGAAAAACTTCTCCGTTGTCTCCCACGGAAACAATGAAAACATTTCTAATTCGCAAGCGTGATCGCTGTGTTTCTTTAGACAAGTGTACTACTACTATTACACTTACTCGTAGTCACCCGCTGATCCTACCCTCGGTACGGAGACCGAATAAGAACGTAAGTGAAAAGGTAGGTGACCACTCTCTTTATTATGTTCCAAGAACCAGAATGTGGCGAATGGCACACGGGACTGCGGCTACTAAATTCGACCCATGCAGGATACGTTGCAGAAACCAGAGTAAATTTACTCGTGCGCTTTGGCATGTTCCGTAGACCGGTCTGGACCGTAGATATGCGTCGCCTTACACACACCAGTTGTATGTTAGTGCTGAGCTATACATTTTTGTTAATCTAAGTTTTCTTATTATCACTTGTTATTGTTTTCCTTCAATTGTTATTTTATGTTTTATACTTTTTTTGTGTATAACTTTTATTAATCTCAGCACTAAGGGGGGAGATTGTAGGCGACTGAATCAATAATATTTATTTTATACATTTATAATGTAAAGAACAGACGACGATGGCGCCCTCTGTAAATAGTTTTAATATTTTTTTTATTAAAACCTCATTGTAAATATACTTTTTAAACGTACGATCCATGTTGGCGCGCTTTTTAAATTTCGAATTTGTGTGTGTGTAAAATATTAGATGTGATTGCGTCATACTTTTCTTCCTTTTTAAGTTTTATTTTAATTAAATGATTGTTTTTATGTTCGTCAATGCACTGGCAGCCTTTGATTTCCTACAATTATTATTTATGTAAGCATACACCTATTGTCCTCGATTGTACTGAATTATCGACAGGTGGAACACATATGACTCGTTATAATACAATATTACATGTGAAATGTATTTTTCAGAATGGAATAATAGTGTAATATATTGTACTGTACTGTAACAACCCATTACTGCTCAATGCTGGGCTCAGGTCTCCTCCGAAGAGTGGTTGGAACACTTGCCTTCCGTACGGGAGGTCGCGGTCTCAAAACCGGCCAGCTTGTACCTCTAAATCTTAATGTGACACACCACTGGCTAAAAACGGTGAAGGAAAACATCGTGAGGAAACCTGCACATCGGAAAAGGGTTCTAAAAATCCTTTGAAGATATGTGAAGTCTCCAAAACGCATTGTGTAAGCGTGGTGGACTATGCCCAGCCCCTCTACAGAAGAGACCTTAGCCCAGTAGTGGGCAGTAATGGGTTGTTACAGTACAGTATATACTTGTTGGCAAAGTCAATAACAACCAATTCTTCTTGTTTGGACAAAAATCATGTTTAACAAGTAAATATATTTTTTCTTTATAACTATAGTACTTGTATTAGATAACGAATGGACCACATTTGTAGACAATATTTAGATTTTGTTGTAAGTATATTAAAGCGACTCTCTTTCTAATCTACTGCTGAGAACAGGATTTCGCGCGTTATCGAAAGGGGTCTAGACGGAAATTGTTATGAAAAACTTGTCACGACACTTTTTTTGTTTTAGATGATTATCGCTAGATGGCGCTGTGAATAAAAGTCTTTTAAAACAATTCCTTATTTTGTTTCATATGATTAATGCTAGATGGCCTGTGATAAAAAAAAATATTTTTTTAAGTTTATTAGTTAGTTTAAAACGTCTGTCTCTTTCTCTCTTATATAAGAGACTATATAACTAAATTTTATTACAATTCCCTCACTAATTAATCGAAAGGAACTTCGTTACATCCGAGTGTCCCTTGACACCTCTCAAGTTTTTTTATGTAATCGTGTAATTCTGAGTGTATCGATTCGGATGACTAGTTTAGCCCCGCTACTCAGCAACCAGGTCTGCAGTGATGAGTTGGGATATATCAGGAGAACTATTGACCAAGTTTTCTGCTTGCTTTCACTGCCTATCCGAAAATTGGCACAAGCTCTCGGGCCATTATAAAGATCTAACAGTGTAGCTTTTTTCGACGAAGACGAAGTTCCCAGGATCAACTAGTTTTTTTAGAAGCTTTATTTTATCCTGCACTGTATGCAACTATGTAAGTTCGAGCAGAATCTTTGACAAACTTCCCGGTTTCCGATTGAGCTGATATTTTGCACGCTAATGTACCTATATTCGTGACAATGCAATACGACAAAATGGCGCTGATCTGATAATGAATTCGGAAGGTGGTCATAGGAACTTTTATACTAAACAAGATATACCCGTCGTGTTTGTACTCGTTTTACTTGTATAGCTAGTATAGCTATGTATTGCTACGTGATAGGTACACAGGATCTTCAATGCTTGTATTTAAAAAGTTTTCTTTAAGACTCAGCTTCCGAACCCCGGCTGAGTCCAGAACCCAGCACGGGGTTATGAGGGACGGCGCCGAGCGTTACGCTCTCGGCACTCTCCCGTCGCGCTGCCTCCGTTGAACGCCGAACCGGCAGTCGCCGGCGATACGGCCGCCGGCTCTCTCGGTATATCGACTATGGATAAGACATTATTTCTTCGACTGGCTCATTTGAGTTCCATCCGTTGTTTTTCTAACTTATAATGATCTGATTGTTTGTACTTTCAAGGACTTTGTTATGAAGGCCTGTTTTACTTTATTCTTTTATTTACTCTTTATCGAAGTTTTGGATTGTTTTGTCATTTCTTTTATTGTAGCGAATGTGGAGTACTATTTTAATTAGTTTTTTTGTTACTAACATTTGAATTTAGAGTATTTCTTTGAATGCAATGATAGTAATAGTAAAAACCTCTTAAAAACCTCACCTTAAAAACTGCTAAAATATTTGGACCTGGCCCACGAGGTGACCGACATGTGGCGTGTTGAATCGACCATCATTGTTCCGATCGTTGTATCTGTGCACGGTCTAATAGCGAAAAGCTTCGACCGTCATCTAGAGAAGCTTTCGCTCTCCGGCTGGGTAAAGGGCCTGATTCAAAAGGCGGTCGTTCTTGACACGGCACGTATTGTGAGGAGGTTCCTCTCTCTTGAGCCCTGACCACTGATGGCTTGGGTCGTAGACCCCGTCTCCAGTGGCCCTCTGCTTTTTTTATATTGTATTTTTAAATTTATTTTCTTGTGATTGTTTTTTTAAAGATATAATGTAAAAAATGAGCAAATAAATGAATATGTAGTAAAAACCTCTTAAAATTCCTATAAAACGATTGTCGTTTCTATCCACTCAACTGGAACGGAATTAATTAAACCTTATATTTTTGTAAACCTTTATTACTAAACGAAGCTGTATTGCATTTTCAACGAAAACATATCATCTCCGTAAAATATGAGACGATTAAAAAACGTAAATAAAAAAAGTTTTAGAACTGTGCCCAATTTTGGCTCCTGCCACAGACTTGGCAAAAGTAAACAAACCAATTTGGTTGCCGATCCCAGTGGAGTGGCTATTTTAAGTACTTACCTATTTTTATTCGGTAATAGCGCAAGTTCATCGAATGGAGAATTTAATTAGGTACTGAAGAGCAATGTTCTTGTTTACGACATCAAATCAAAGACCGCTAAAATTATCAGTGTTCCTCTGCTATATCATGCATAAACTTATTCAGATACTCGCGGTTTTCTATAATACTTTAATGCATTTTCAGCGGGTTCTTACCACGATATTTAATTAATTGAGTTGTCTCGATATTCCAACGTTGTTGCAAACGTCATGATCACGAGAGAGTCTTGTAGATACAGTGAGTGTGGTGTGTCGTGATGTGAGTTCGAGTTCCAGTGGTACTACCCAAAAGCGAATGAGAAAGAGGGTAGACAGATTTGTTTGCTCTTAAATCGACCCGCAGTATCCAGTCTAACGGAAAAACGGCACTTTTTTTGTTTTAGATGATTATCGCTAGATGGCGCTGTGATCAAAATCTTTTAAAACACGTTTCTTATTTGTTTTAGATGATTATCGCTAGATGGCGCTGTGATCAAAATCTTTTAAAACACGTTCCTTATCGCGCGTTACGTTAGGAAGAAAAAAATAAAAGATATCTTTTATTCGAAAGGAACTTCGTTCTATTCGGGTGTCCCATGAGTTTTTTTTTCACCATCTTTCAATTTATCCTGTTTAACTTTGTATTCCTCTATGTCTTATCACTGTCAGTTGAAGCTGAAAACCAGCGTTAATAGTCGGATGGGAGTGACTGAGGTTCAACTGGTTTATGACGAAAAATTATCTCTTCTGTGTATTTTCTTTTTTGTTTTCGACACAAATAAACTTCAGGTTCCAGGCGTTGTTAAATTATGTGCTTAGCACTTTTTGCGATTAATTTATGTGGCGACCAATAATAGTGCGCGAGATCCTGAATCGCGGTTACAACATTTGCAGAAATCTTCGCAAATATACGACATCTGAAATCTACTACAGTGGGCTTCGGCCTGACCGGGCATACACTACCTCGCCCGGTCGGAGGTCTCCCTTTGGCCATAAGTCCACTGTACCCCACATTTATATATAGATATTATAGAAGACTAGCTGACTCGCGCAACTTCGTCTGCGCCGAAAAAAAAAATTAGTGGTGGACTACCCCTAACATTTAGGGGATGAAAAATAGATGTTGGCCGATTCTCATAGGTACCGGATAAGCACAAAAAATTTCATCAAAATCGGTCGAGCCGTTTCGGAGGAGTTCAAGTTCGAACACCGTGACACGACAATTTTATATATTAGATATAAAAATACTAACGAGACTGAAATTAGTTTATATAATAATTATAAAATAATTTTCGCCACACTTAAGTAAAATTCACTTTATCTTGTTAATTTTTCATCAAACAGCCAAAGAGACAATTAACCGACAAAATGAAATTTTCACTTTGCGAGATAAATAAATAGAAAGCGGCTAATTTAAATCTTCTTTACGAGAATGTAATGTTTTGTGCCAAAAGACTGCTATGTTTGCAAAATTAATAATTATGGTGTTAATTAAATGTAGGAAAATCTTCATGTTTAAACTGTTTTTTTTAGTTGGAGAAAACCGCCGAATTCCCACTGTTCGATCCTCGGTCGACTTACGGTAGGTAACTCGAGTAATCGACTATACTCCACTACCTAATATATTATGACGTCTTCATGTCCAACCGCTTCCGTGAAGCATAATACTGGCCGGTAAGAATTGCCGGGCGCGGCCATCTTGTTCGAAGTGCGGCCTACTCGATTTTGAGAAGAAGAACAGAAGACAATTTGACATAACGACGAAAAAGCAAAAAAATATATAATCGGACGTTCCGAATAAACATAACTAACTGAATTCTACAACGATAATAAGTTTGTTCATCATTGCCACTTTGTACATCATCCCACGAGACTACATATGAAGACTGCAATAATATTAAGATAAGTGGAGTGCTTCTACCACATTATTGGGCGAGGAGCGAATCTTACTTCACACCGTATATCTACAAATCTCTTTAACATACAGTCCACTATTTACAATTATTCACCAGCTAAAATGCTTTTAATTAATGTGTTTAATTACGCACATCCACACACCACGCATATTGGGCAGTTGAACCGCACTAAAACCTCCAACCGCTCACACAGTGTCCGTCCGGATGAAGCCAGAACCCAGCACGGGGTTTTTTGGTGTTGTATGGCGTTTACGCAGACGACGTATTTTATAATTTTTAAATTGTAAAAGGCTTTTTATTAAATGTAGATAGGTAGCCACTCGGTAGTGTCCTCTGACATTGCCGAAGTCCATGAGCGTCGGTAACCAGGATTAGCTGGTTGGTTTGTCTACCTACATGGCAATAAAAAAGTTAGTATATTAGTCTGATATAAATTTATATGAAATATAAGTACATATTACTAAATTAATGTTCTAATAACGTGAGACAGAATTTTCCCTAATTTAGGGGTAATTGTGAAACTTTTCGTGCGAAAAATTGTTTCTGATTTTATCGTCAAAATTGTTTTGAAATTTTTCATTTGAACTTTTGAATTTTATATCAGGTTAATTTTAAAATGATTACAAAATTATGTTGTTAATTTTACTTTTATACGATTGTATTAGTGAACCGATTTGAGTAGTATTCGATACTTCATTGAGGAATGCTGTATTGTACTGTAACAAGTTATTACTGCCCACTGCTGGGCTCAGGTCTCTTCAGTAGAGGGATCAGGCTTAATCACGCTTGCCCAATGCGGATTGAGGCCTTCACATATCTTCAAAGGATTTCTAGAATCCTCTTCCAATATGTTCACATTTTTACTAAGTGTTGTGATAAATTGCACATACATCTTTTTCACATACACCTAGAGGTCCAAGCCTGGTTTTGAACCCGTGATGTCCCGTACGGAAGGCAAGCGCTTCAACCACTTGCCCACCTCAACTTTCCTCTATCCAGAACTATGGTCACTTAATCCAAATTTACAAAATACTTTTAATTAGAGTTTGTTAAAATTTGTTTTAAAACTTGTGTAAGAATTGGAATGTAATTATTGTAATGATTATCATTTTTAATTACACCCTTAGTTATATGAAACTTTTATAATTACAGGACAAGTCGAATAAGTTTGAACTTTTAATTTGACTGAAAAAAATCTATGATTATGAATGACTAGGTGACCCGCGCAACTTCGTCTGCGTTACAAAGGGGTTCAAAAATTGTAGCCTATGTGTTATTTTGATGTATAAGCTATATTGTGGTAAAGTTTCATTCAAATCCATTCAGTAGTTTTTACGTGAAAGAGTAACAAACATACATCCATACATACATACATCCATACATACAAACTTTCGCCTTTATAATATTATTATGATTATTAAATCACCTGCATATGCTGCCAAATGAAAATCTCAGTGCAATCAACTATTACTGTAGTACTGTATATCTTCTAGTTTAATTTTCATCAAAACCGGTTCAGCTTACAAGTGCCATGAAATTAAGTAATTGCTTAACACGAATATGCAAATAAAACAATAATTTCAAAAAATAGTCATCAAAATCGGTTCAACTGGAAAACCTGCAACATAAAATATTCAACCTAAACATAAAATCACCTGCGCTAATGCTACCAAATTAAAACGATACTCGAACTATTACTATCTTGAAAATGATCTCTGAAAATAGTAGGATTACTACGAACTATTTGTTAGAGTTTTAAGGAGCAAAGCAAAGTATTATAACTAAAACCACATTGATTTAAATCACTTACAAAAGTGCAATCAAAACTATTTTCTTATTAAGCGCGTATGTTAGTTACGCAATAAAAAAGAAGCAGTTACAAAAAAGATTCATCAAGATCGGTTCAAATGTGAAGCATTCATCAAGTACTTCCGGAACTAATCATAAAATCACCTGAGCCAATACTACAAAATTAAAACGACAATCCAACTATTGCTATCCTGAAAATAATGTCTGAAAATGGTAGGGTTATACTACGGCATGTTTTCAGTCGGGCTCGGGCCGCCGTCCTGTGTGGACGTCTCGCCCAATGTTGGGAAACGGATAAAACACGTAACTTGATAGAACTTGTATAGTGTTTGTATGTGCTGTGAAATCGTGTTGTTCATGTAAGTTTTTATTCTATTTGGTAGAGAAATTGGTGTGTATTTTTTTTTTGTGGTATTAAACACAGTCTTTTGTAAGTAGCTGGTTCGAGCAGTTTCGTCTGCGTCACGTAAAACAGAGTAAATAAGTGTTCCCGTAATTTAATAGTGATATAATATTGGTTAGAAGTATTTTTATAATAAACTGATTTTTTTTCTTAAGCCTAATTTAATAAAATAAAATAAGCCGTTATTACTACTAATTTAAACATAAACATACGAGACAAATTTACATTAACTATTTAAAAAACAAAAAGTGTGAAAAAAATAAAATAAAAAAAATTTTTGGTCTCTCTGTTGGGTCTTCAAAAATCTTCTCCTTCACTCTCCTATAGTAGCCGCCTCCTTGGCGTAGGCCTCCCTCAATTCACTCCAAAGCACTCGGTCCCTTGCCTTTGGCATCCAATCAGCACCGACTCTTTTATTGAAAATATCTTGCCATATTTTCTCGGGAATATTAATAATAGTCTCAAATTAGTGATTTAAAAATTACGAAGCGTTTGTTATAATTGAAAGTACCGATTTTTTTCAAATTCAAAACATGTTTTTGTTGCATTTTTTCGGGTATTTTTCGACCTGATTTTGACGGTATCTTTTTCTGCTAGATAACTTGTTTGATAAGGAACAACATACTGACAATTGTTATTTTAATTTAATTTTTTTCGACCCCATAATAGTCACAGGTATAATCACATATAAAAATACTAGTAACATCTTTAGTTATTAAATGTAGGTATCTAAAATTATATCCAAAGTATCTGTTTTCTAACAAGAAAATAATCATCAATATCGGTTCAACCAGAAAGGAAATACACGCAATAACGAATGACAAATCGGCAAATGTTGTCCGCTACAAAAGTATATGTTTAAACTTGGAAATATATGGGATCCTCACTTTTCATTTGGAATAAGAATCATTCGAATCGGTTCACCTAATCTTAAACAGGAAATTATGTCCTGTTAAATTTTTTATTCAATTTAATTTAATTTTACTTTTAAACCATTTCGTTTTATTTTTACTCAATTTGATTTTATTCTTATCTAATTTTATTTTAATTTTTGATCTGCTGTAATACGCAAACGTGAATGTCATGCTCACCTATAATTATAGGTAAACTAGATGACCCGCGCAACTTCGTCTGCGTTACAAAGGGGTTCAAAAATTGTAGCCTATGTGTTATTCTGATGTATAAGCTATATTGTGGTAAAGCTTCATTCAAATCCATTCAGTAATTTTTACGTGAAAGAGTAACAAACATACATCCATACCATACAAACTTTCGCCTTTATAATATATATTAGATTAAATATATAATTATAGGTAAGGTAAATTATAATTAGTGTAGTTGCTTAGAATGTTACCTTAAGTCATTATTGTTGTGAATTTTTGTTATTGTAACTACATTGTTGGTTTGCTTAATCATAATCATAATAATATTATAAAGGCGAAAGTTTGTAAGTATGGATGTATGGATGTTTGTTACTCTTTCACGTAAAAACTACTGAATGGATTTGAATGAAACTTTACCACAATACAGGGTGATTTGTTAGACAGGGTACATATTGCAGGAGGGTGATGAGTACTCTGTTCTAATACGGAATATTACAAAAAATAAGTAAAATTATTTTTTTTTTTTTATATCTAAATTCGACAAAACTACCTCAAACATAAGCAATTTCGGCTTAAAGAGTGTTGACTAACGACCTCTAGTGATCTCGCGCACCCCATACCTCCGCCACACCTGTCAGCTGTCGAAAAACCATCATTTTGCAAGAATTTTAGGTATTTTTAAGTTGCGATTACTAAGGCATTAAGCCATATTCTTTGGTAATAATATTTTTACTGGTTGTATATAACCATCAGCTACCATGACCTTCAATATGTACCCTCACTAGGAAATCACCCTGTATAGCTTATACATCAGAATAACACATAGGCTACAATTTTTGATAATAATTTTAGACGGGACGAACCTGAAGTCCACGCGAACGAAGTCGCGGGCAAAAGCTAGTACTATTATAAAGGCGAAAGTTTGTATGTATGGATGTATGTTTGTTACTCTTTCACGTAAAAACTACTGAATGGATTTGAATGAAACTTTACCACAATATAGCTTATACATCAGAATAACACATAGGCTACAATTTTTGATAATAATTTTAGCAATAAATGAACTTCAACTAGACGGGACGAACCTGAAGTCCACGCGAACGAAGTCGCGGGCAAAAGCTAGTAATAAATAAATAAAACTTAAGACATGATCAGTCGATTTCATAGTCGATTTAATATTTTACGGTTTTTTAATCACCAAAGTTTATTTTCGGCTAATTGTGCATTAATTACGATCTGATGTATTTTGGAAAGCTTTCAGTTGAGCTTTAATAAAATATTTTAAGGTCGAGCGCTTTGAAAGCTTTTTCGTTAAGTTTTGCTCGAAGCTAATTTGTTTAATTAGTTGGAGAGCTTTGAGGTTAACAATTAGGATGTTTTTTTTATTGTTTAGCTCACCTTTAGATACTTAATTAATATAAAGAACAAGTAAAGTTTAAAGAAAACAGTTCAAAAATAGATAAGAAACTACTAGTCTGATTTTCATGAATTCTGTTCACCTGTACCAACCCATTACTGCCCACTGTTGGGCTCAGGTCTCCTCAGAAGAGGGATTAGGCATAGTCCACCACGCTTGCTTAGTGCGGATTGGGGACCTCACATATCTTCAAAGGATTTTTACAACCCTTCTCCGATATGCAGGTTTCCTCACGATGTTTTCCTTCACCGTTTTTAGCCAGTGGTGTTGTGAAAAATTGCACATAAATCTTTTTCACATTTAGATTTAGAGGTATAAGCCGGCCGGATTTGAACCCGCCACCTCCCGTTCGGAAGGACGCGCTTCGACCACTCGGCCACCGCGACACTTCTGTTCACCAATCACCTTTAAAACAACACCAAAGAAAAAAAAAAACATGGAAATCATGGAACATGGAAATGTGTTGAATAGATACTTTTTCTTTATTTGTTTCAAAATAAAAAAACTGCATTATTAACGGATAACTTCAAAAAGTATATTAAAAACATGTTAACAAAATTTTGGAAATCCTTATATCTTCTTATCTATATATATATAAATGAATTGCTGTTCGTTAGTCTCGCTAAAACTCGAGAACGGCTGAACCGATTCGGTTAATTTTAATCTTCGTAGAAGTCCAGGGAAGGTTTAAACAGTGAGAAAATTTCCTTATGTGACGCAGACGAAGTTGTGTGGGCCAGCTAGTCTGTAATAAATTTAAAACCACTCAAATATACCTATATGTCAAGAAAAATTGAGAAAATATAAGCCAATTTTAATACATTTTGCATGAACAGAACAAGCCAAAGGCCCATCTGGTGGTAAGTGCCTGATTTACTATCAGTCATAGATCTTAGTTATGTGCAGTGTAATTTATATCTATCGCCTACATTACAGATTTTTCTCAAATCTCGTTGAAACCAGGATTATTCAAATAATTATTTATCCAGTTCAGTAATTATGAAGTTTAGGGGAGGCTTATATCCAGTGGACGTCCATGATGAATTTAAAAAGCTCTGGAAACACCTCCATTATAAAATCTGTAAAACTCGTTTATCAAAGAAAGCAATAAGACAATGAAACGAACACATTATCTCGATACAGTAGTTAAAAAGAGATCATTTGTACTGAACGAAAACTACGCGGTGAACGGATATAAAAGACAGATAAGATCTTGGCTTTATTACGAGCGGGCAGCGAATTAACAGTAAAAATTAGAGATGCACCGAATATTCGGTTACTATCCGGTATCCGGCTTGTCCGGCGCTTTTTCACTATCCGGCCGGATACCGAATAGTCAACTTGGTAGATTTTATAACTGGAATGTAAATAAAGACACAGTTGTACTTAACGAACTTAACGAAAGTAACTTGGTGATAATACTGATAGTTAAAAAAAATATTTATTTGTAACTAGTACTAGTGTACAGTACCGTGTAAGTAGTTTAATTAAGGTAAATTATGATGTATAAAAGCAATATTTTTCCCATTTTCAGGAAGCAAACGATTTCTCTTGTTTTTATATATAAGCTCAGCCTGACATCCACCTACCAAACTCAAAATGTAGGTATCACAACGCCGGCCGAATATCCGGCCAAAGTACTATTCGTTGCATCTCTAGTAAAAATGCTGCTAAGACAAATTAAACCAGCTCAAACACGACTAGTCTATCTTGTTTAGCACAAGAGTTCCTATGACCACCTTCTTCTCCATCATCAGTTCAGCGCCATTTTGTCATATTATTGAATTGTCACGCGATATACATCTGCGTGCAAGATGTCAACGCAATCGGAAACCGGAAAGTTTGTCAAATTTTGCTTGCAATATTCCACTCTAACTTACATAGTTACATCCAGTGCAAGTTAATATTTAAGCTTGTAAATTACAAGAGTTTTAGACACACTATTCTATTACCGTATCACTCGGCGTCGAGGTGGAGTTCATTCTTACTATATGGAACCACCGCGGTCATCCACGGTCCGTTTTAGGAACACTTTTTTGCCACGCACTATCCGGCTATGGAATCCCCTCTTCGGTATTCCCAGAGCGCTATGACTTGTCCTTTTTCAAACGAGGCTTGAATAGGGTCCTTAAAGTTAGGTCGTAGGTAGGGACCCCTCAATGTCCCCTGACATTGCAGAGGTTCATGAGCGACGGTAACCACTTACGATCAGGTGGCCCGTTGGTTCGTCTGCCTACATGGCAATAAAAAAAAAACTTTTGCGAACCTGATTATTACGTGTGCCACTATTACTGATATTTTTACTACCTGCACAAACAAAAATCGCTAAACGCTCACTCCAAAAACTCAGCTGAGAATAATCGGATTTTCAAAAGCCGTTATGAAAACACCGACTTCGGTTTGATATCGTATTTTTTCAGCTCAAAATAGTGAGCAACAGTACAGAGCTACAAAGAATGATAAATGAAAACATAAAATGGGCTTCCGAAACCATTCGATATTTGTTTATGAAATACAATTTATCGGTTTGTTGTATTTTTAACTTAAAATGAATAGTGATAGGGTTTATTTTTGAAAGCTTTACTAGAGGGTTTAAATATACATTATTCGTGTGACTACTGGTCAACATGAGATGCATATCGACTGTTTTACTAACACCTGATACTATTACTAAACGGGTTCTTACCACGATTATTTTTAATTGAGCGGGCCCGATATTTCAGCACTGTTTCAAGCGCCATGATCACGAGAAGACTGAGGAACTGCGGGTAAGTCATTTAAGAGCAGATAAATCTGTCTACCCTCTTTCTCGTTCGTTTGCCGGTACCACTGGAACTCGAACTCACATTTCGACATACCACACTGACAGTATCGGCTGCCGTCTAGATTTTTTGGCTTTATTTTCGTTTAACACTGGATTCCACATACAGGATAGTTTGAAGCCGTCACCCCGATTAAAAGTGCTATTCCTCTAAATTTCAATAGCTTCCTTAACCAGTCTTGGTATGTAACGGCGTTCAGATGACAAGACCCTGGCCTACACGCAGTTCCTCAGTCTTCCCGTGATCATGGCGCTTGAAACAGTGCTGAAATATCGGGGTCGCTCAATTAAAAATAATTGTGGTAAGAACCCGTTTAGTAATAGTGTAAGTGATGTAAATAACCGCGAGTGTTTAAAGAAATTTAGGACAAAATTTAAATCGAAGGCGGTCGTTGATTGTTATCAAAATATATTTTTTTCAATAATATCATTGGTAGAATCAATTTTAGTTCCATTAACATTAACTATCACCACCCGAACTAATCTACAAGAGTGCTTCAGTAGGAAGTGATTCGAAAACTTATAAAATAACTTTTATTGTTACGTTTTGTGTTTATTTTCACTTTATTGTTGTCACGGAAGGTTTAAATAGTTTGTTATTTATACTGTTTTTAATTTTCTTTATTTGGGAAATAGATTGATAGATGTAATTAGTCAATTTCGATTAAAACAATAACCTTATGGAGTTAGGTACGTCAAAAAACTAAATTAACTACAAAGATACCTACTCTATTTTTGGAACGAAGTTCCTTATCGCGCGGAAAAAATTCTTACGAAAAGTTGTCACGACACTTTTTTGTTTTAGAAGATTATCGCTAGATAGATCAAAATCTTTTAAAACACGTTCCTTATCGCGCGTGAAAAAAAAAAATTGATCGAAAGGAACTTCGTTCCATCCGGGTGTCCCTTGTCACCTCTCAAGTTTTTTTTAAGTACTCACCTATTCGTAACTTTGCTGAGTGAGCTTAACATATTAGAAATTAAATCATTCGTCAGCATCACTGAAATTGTTTTCATCACTACAAGAACGTACAAGAATGCGCCGTTAAACAGGATAACGTTACTATTCAACGACCTGTCTAGTAAAAAATCCCTGGACCTCTTCTCTGGTGGAATTGGAGGCTTCAGACGTTTTATGTCCGATATTCGTCCATGACAATTTTTAATTTTTAATCATAATTATATTTTTTAATATCTGTCTGTTCTTTTTTAATTGCTATTGTTGTTTTAAATTTTATTTTTTACTTGTTAACTTTTAAATCGTATTATCATTCCCATATTCATATATTAGCTTATGTATTATCATTTTTTTTTTTTTTTCATTTTTTAATTTTATTTAATTTTTACTTTTCATTTTTTTTATTGTATGGGCTTTGACTGCTAATTTGAAATAGGCATGCAGTCGGCACCTATAATTGTGTTAGCATTAAGTTTATACTGGAAGTCTCTTAATATACCTGTATTGCATGTTCGGGTGTATAACATGTTGGTGCCCTTTATAAATAAATAATAAATACAATAAACAAGGTTACATAGATATGGTTACAATAGATCCGCAAGGGTCACACTGACCTGATGGGCAACCTGTGCCCGTCGCTCACGAACCCCCTCCTAACAATAAACAAGAGAGGAGTGATTATCGATTAAATACACCATATATAATCGATTTTGTCATTGGAACAAAGTTCCTTATCGCGCGTTATCGAAAGGGGGCTAGACGGAAAAAATCTTACGAAAAATTTTCACGACACGAAAAGTTGTCACGACACTTTTTTTGTTTCAGATGATTATCGCTAGATGGCGCTGTGATCAAAATCTTTTAAAACACGTTCCTTATCGTGCATTACGTTAGGAAAAAATTGAGAGGTGTCCCTCTCAAGTTTTTCTATTTTAAAAATGGTCTTTCTTTCTCAATTAGATGCCCATATATCCCATTTAGATTATTTCAGTTAGATGGGATAAGGTGAATCGATTTGAAAAGTGGTACGCAGTGCTTATTTGAGTCTATGGATTGCACGTCACTGGTAGGTACTCCACAACATCGAGTGCGATGAAGTTTCCGCTTTCCGCTGTCAACATGACCCTTACCTCCAATTTATTAAATTTTTAAACCCCGTTACCCGCTGTCAACATAACCGCATCCTTACTCCCCAACGTATTCAATACGATGCAAATACGGTTCGCTGTCGGACAGTGATAGGGAGTATTAACATATATTGTGGTACAACAGTTAATCCACCCCCAGTTAATAAAATAACTGACAATAGGGGTGCTTTTAGTTGATTTACAGGGTGAAAGTTAAAAGATAATAGTTTCAATGGCAAAGTGCGTATACAAGTCCATTCCTGCCGGGGTTCGGACGCTGAGTGTGAGCGGTTGGAGGTTTTAGTGAGGTTCAACTCCCACATACCCCACCTGCGGGGAGGGTGGGGATCCGGTGATTTCCTCCAACTTAAAAAAAAAAACTCTTCGACGCCAAAGTTTTTATTTCCGAGGTATTGTTGTTACCGTGGTATTTATATGTCTATCGTATTTCTAGGACTAGTCTTTCTTGAAACGAGGCTTAAATCCTAAAAGATATGTCGGAGACACTAGGTAGTGACCCTTCAGTGTCCCCTGATATTGCAAAGGTCTAAGAGCGACGGTAACTTACGATCATGTGGCTCGTTGGCTGTCTACATTGATACATACGATTAATCAAAATATCGCACATCTAGATAATCCCAGCAGTAAGCAGTAATGGGTTGTTACAAGTACAGATCTAAAGGGAGTCAAATCCAAAACACTTAAAAAATTGCGCTGTTTTAAAAATTACGAAAATCTGATTACCGTGTCCTATTGCATTGGAAATTATGATTTAGTATCGAGTACCAGAGATATTTTTAAATCTATTGGTCGATAGGTTTTTTTACTTGGGAATGCGATTGACAGACCAAGTCTTTCGCAGATACGTGAAGTCCCCAATCCGTATTGGGCAAGCGTGTTGACCTGATCCTTCTACTAAGCCAATGGGTAGTAATGAGTATTAAAAAATGTTGACAATGTGGCGACCAATAATAGCGCACGAAATCCTGAATCGCGGTTACGACATTTACAGAAATCTTCGCATATATACGACATCTGAAATCGACTACAGCGGGCTTCGGCCTGCTCGCCCGGTCGGAGATCTCCCTTTGGCCATAAGTCCACTGTACCCACAACAATAATATCTAAACACTTAAAGGTTGTTTTCGCATTGAATGAACTTGAAACACTATTTTTAAAGCTTGTCGATAAGGTGACATTCAAAAGAAATCAATAACTCCAATAATTAATACTTTCGAAGCCACACCGGCATGTAGAAGGGTGAAAGCGAAGGTCGTGGAAGAGGACCTACTTATGTGACTACTTGTGAAAATAATTTTCATTACAATTAAGAAGTCGGTCAAAATGAGAACCACTGCCTTCCATTTTTCTAAAATTTAAAATGAAAGATAATGGTCGTTATGGGATCCCTCTTTTTCTAAAAGATTGACCAATTAATATTATTTGTGTATAAAAATAAATATTTGCTGTGTGTTTTTACATGTATTTTTTTTTATAAGAACAGATTTTGATGATATTTTTTTTATTAGAAAACAATACATTCTATCATACTCTTCAATACAAAACTAAATATTAAAAAAAAAAACTAAACTAAAATATATATTTACAGGTACATTCAGTGAAAATTAAGGAACACAAAACAAATGAAGATGTAGTGCAAAATGGTTGTTGACAAGTGAAAACAAGATGGATGCCTTTGGCGGGAAGTTTTGGCGCGCTTTTCTGTTTTCATTTGTCCTGGACTGCATCGTTGGTCAATTCAACTGGATAGCTGGCCACGAAGATCTGGGTGAGATTTTATTACTTTTGTAAAGAAATAATAAACCTTAATTTTTGACATTAAAACTATTTCTACACAATTATAAGGTATTGGGAATGAATTGAAGAAATACCGAAAGAAATAAATAAGATGCGACTTGTTGGTGTCTTAGATAATAATACTCTAAGGTTGTATTAGTGAGTTGAGTGTTATTATTCTAAGTTTGGTTTTATAATAATTATTTTATAATTATTTGGCGCTGTGTGAAGGCGTGGTGGCCGAGTGGTCGAAGCGCGTCCTTCCGAACGGGAGGTCGCGGCGTCTGTATCTTTAAATCTAAATGTGAAAAAGATTTATGTGCAATTTTTCACAACACCACTGGTTAAAAACGGTGAAGGAAAACATCAAGAGGAAACCTGCATGTCGGAAAAGAGTTCTAAAAATCTTTTGAAGGTATGTGAAGTCCCCAATCCGCACTAGGCAAGCGTGGTGGACTATGCCTAATCCCTCTTCTGAGGAAACCTGAGCCCAACAGTAGGCAGTAATGGGTTGGTACAGGTATTTGGCGCTAAAAAAGTTTTGACATTAATTGTATATTCTGATGTCGAACACAAATAGGTTTTATGCTCGAACACATATCTTAGCTAAATGTATTTACTTGGTGTTTTCTTTTCAATAATAAAGGAGTGATTCACTTCAGTATAAACTTATTCAGACACTCGGTTTTCAATAATACTTTCATGCATTTTCAACTGGTTCTTACTACGATATTTAATTAATTGAGTTGTCTCGATATTTCAACGTTGTTGAAAACGTCATGATCACGAGAAGACTGGATATTGCGGGTCGATTTAAGAGCAAACAAATCCGTCTACCCTCTTTCTCGTTCGCTTTTGGGTAGTACCACTGGAACTCGAACTCACATCACGACACACCACACTCACTGTATCTACAAGACTCTGAGCATGAACCCTTAGTGACTGTTGTGTTTAGCACTGGATTCCACATACTCGATAGTCTGAAGCCTTATACTTCAGTATAATTCTCTAAAATCCATTTTTCGAGAACTTTCATTGGGGCGTTAATGCAGAATATATACACAGATCAGAATATCTCCTAATTAGTGACCTATTTTACTATAAAACGAAGCATCTATTTCCCATCAAAGCCGATCATTACTGGCCATATTGGTTATCCAACTCATTATCGTGTTTCAAATTACAAACTCATTTATATTTGAAATTAGTTGGATATTACTAAATGTTTTATATTGGAAACTTAGGAGGATAAAACTGATTTATATTTCGAACTACGTGATCCGCGCAACTTCGTCTGCGTCACAGAGGAATACTACATAGCCTATATTTATTTTTATTACATAGCCTATAATGTACTACGGGTTTAAAGATCTTATTAAGACAAACAAAAAAGTCCGCAACATCATATATCTAACTATCATAGTTTAGTCACAATAACCGCTTTTATGTTTATGAAAAATAATTTTTCGTCCCGAGATTGAATTTAACGTTAAATGAGTATCGTTATATTAACCGTTATCCAAATTAAGTAATATGTTATCAAGAGGTTATGTTATTAATGTAGAGGTAAATTACTTTTTGTTTTACTCCAATCGGACTTTTCGTTTAGAAGTTATTACTAAAAACGCAATGAATATGTGGGTGCACAGCGGACCACGAAAATAATAACTCGACGGCATTACGAGTAGGTACTGTTTGAACTCCTTTGTAATGCAGTCGAAACCCGCGTAGGGTTTGAAAAATTATTTCGCTGCTGGAAAGTCCATTTATCGAGGAAGGCTATATGCTATATTGAATCCCTCTGTGACGCAAACGAAGTTGCGCGGGTCACCTAGTGTACTATATGACTTTACATCCAAACCATCTGCTTTCAAATTAAAAAAGAATAATCCAAATCCACCCAAACTAAACAGTGACAAACACTAATTCAACCCGGAAATTTCTCCCCAAATCTGAAAATTACACTATTTAGTAAAGTTATAAATCATAACTAGGTAGAAACTTCATATAAAGTCCATAGGGAATCATACATGCAATCTGGTGGAGTCGGAGGACATTAAAAATGTACAATGTTCGCGGTGAGTTATAGTTCCCGTGTAACTTATGTTGCTGGCTATTTTTGACCGAGTTCCGAAAAGGCTATCAAATTGAGCGTATATCTATATTGATATTATAGAGTTTGTTTGTTTGGAGGCTCAAATCTCAGGGCTGGATTAATTTTAAATCTGTCACTGTTGGATAGTCCATTTATAAATGAAGGTATAAAAATTGGGATCCATATGAAAATATCGATTTTGTAACCGAAGGTGTAAATCGTAGAATTTAGGAGTTCGCTGCAAAAACTATTGTCAATAGAACAAAATGATGTACTACAGGTTTGTAGGTCTTTTTAAGATCTGCAGAAAAGTCCGGAGAGCATATATCTGACTGTGGATACAGTGAACTTATGGCCAAAGGGAGATCTCCTTGCGGGCGAGGTAGTGTATGGTGGTCAGGCCGAAGCCCACTGTAGTAGATTTTAGATGTCGTATATATGCGAATATTTCTGCAAATGTCGTAACCGTGATTCAGGATCTCGCGCGTTATCATTGGTCGCCACACTAACAATTAACTAAAAATTAAATCGTCTGAAGAAAGAAACTACCTATGTCAAATATGTATCGAAATATTAATCTTTATTCAAAATAAGTATTACGTCATCAAGAATGTAGAAACTCTTTTTGCTTCATTCCAATCGGATATTTCGTTCGTTAGAAATTATCACGAGTATAAAAACGCAAAGTATTGGTACGCCCGCCGCCCGCTATAAAAATATCGCGACGACATCTCAAGCGCTGTCTGAACGTCCTGTGTGACGCAGACGAAGTTGTGCGGATCAGTTTATAAATATAATGATATCTTATAGAATCGCCTTAACAAATACAATCCTGTAATGGGAATCACGGTACACTGAGTTACGACATTTTATGAAATTAACCTCCGGGGAATGTTGCGTTTGTATACAGAATTGTTCGTCATTTTGACTTCTGGTTATGTTCTGGTTGTGATACACACTGTTTTTGCGTGTTTCTGACCTACTAAAAATAAAATGAAATGAAATGAAATGAAATGAAAT
The DNA here is from genome assembly GCA_030269945.2 of Trilocha varians. Classification (NCBI taxonomy): domain Eukaryota; kingdom Metazoa; phylum Arthropoda; class Insecta; order Lepidoptera; family Bombycidae; genus Trilocha; species Trilocha varians. The sequence goes on along the minus strand of AP028277.1, from coordinate 9,015,834 downwards.
GAAATTTTATTTAGACAAAGTGGTACATAAACAATTTCTCCATGTTCAGATTATGGCAAATTTAACAGGAACTTATGTTAACAATAGGAGAACTTAGGTCCTCGTACTAGGATACCCTGTGTTACGAGTGACCTAGCCTTCCTTCTATAATACGTACAAAATTGCTTCACAGAAAAAACAAAAATATGTAGGTAAGAGAAAAAAACAAAAATATAAACAAACAAAAAACAAACTACAATGTGACACAACGGGGTGTACAACTACATGCAAAAGATTGTCCACTCGTGTGTGTGTCACGAATTATATATCGAAACTATCATAGTAGTGTGTGATTGTGCATGTGTAGTGTTGGTGTATGTGGTGTGTGTGCGTGAGTATGTAGTGTGTGTGGTGTGTGTGCGTGAGTATGTGGTGTGTGTGCGTCAGTATGTGGTGTGTGTGGTGTGTGTATGTATGTACAGGTTAATGTGTAATGAGGGATTTTAATTATTAGATGTGATTTTTAGAATATTTCGGTATTATCTTACAAGGTCTTCAGTTTCTTGGTAAGACAGCTTTAGCAACCATTCGGCAACCATTGTTCTGCATCTAAAAAGAGGGACAGGGTAAAAGTCCAACAACTCATTAGCAGTATTGTAAACGCGAGCACTTGAAGATCCAAAGTTACTCCTAGCCATTTTGGTTCGACAAGGAACAATTGCGCATGCTTGACCCTTTCTCCTTCCCCTTCCACCAGATGTTGGAACATAAGGAGTACGGTTATGTACTCTGAGAATAGCTTTCAAAACAAACAGTTGCCGAACAGTAAGTACGCCGCATTCCTTATACAGAGGCACTGTAGGAAACCTCTTTGGTTTGTCCTTCAGAACCTTCAGTACGGCTCTCTGCGCTCTCTCAAGTTTCAGCATTTGAGTTTTACCTGCTCCGCCCCAAACCGGGATACAATAAGTTATCAGTGATTGAGCAAGTGCTAAGTATACTGTTCTTAGAGTATCCCAATTTGCAACCGACCTCAATCTCCTGAATACAAACATCAATTTCCTGATCCTTGGAATGAGGGCATCAATGTGTTTATTCCAGGCCAGGGTAGAATCAATAAAAATGCCCAGATATTTTATGCAGCATGTTCTAGAAAGTTTTGAACACTCACAGGATCTATCCTGGACCTCCGAGCATTCATGGATCTTCAGATCAAATAATTTGGGTTGGCTACTGGTACTGGGGGAAAATGTTATGAATTTGGTTTTTTCAACATTAATTGTTAGCAGACTTTGCGTCATCCATTGTAGGACTGTTGATATAGACAATTCTACATCAGTTTTCAGTTGTTCCCAACTATCACCGTAAGTCACTAGGACAGTATCATCGGCGTATGCGATAACCGTGGTATTGGAAAGAGATAAATTACACAGATCATTGACGTAAATTAAGAAAAGAGTAGGCCCCAGCACGCTGCCTTGTGGTACACCATAATTGATTTCTGTAAAACCACTGATATTTTGAGAAATTTTAACGCACTGAGTACGACCAGTCAAATAATCTCGAAAAATGTTCAACGGGACCCCTCTAATTCCGACCGACTCCAACCGATGAACAAGAATGGGTATCGAAACCGTATCGAATGCCTTCGACAGATCCAGAAATACTCCAATCACCTTCTTTTTTGCTTCGATTTTTTGGACCACGGTATCAGTAAGCTTAATAACTGCGTCTTCAGTTGATCTACCTTTCAAGAACCCGAATTGATTTGGAGAAATTATGTTGTATTTTGAAAGGTAACTCACTAGACGATTATTCAGAATTTTCTCAAATATTTTTGACAGTGTACTCAAAACCGAGATGGGCCTGTAATTGGCTACGTTATTCTTGTCTCCACTCTTGTAGATCGGATGGACCATCGCTTTTTTAAACACAGTCGGGAACACACCTTGCGCCAAACACAGATTTATAACATGGGCTAGAGGGGGAACTATAGCAGAACGAGTATCTTTTAGGATCTTGGATGAAATACCGTCCCATCCAACAGCACAGTTGTTTCTTAGCTTCATGATTGTCATTTCTACTTCACCATTATCGACACTGGACAAAACCATGGAGGTACCAACTCGATTGCCCAGTGCAGGGCCTGAAGATGGTGTAATATTCTGGGCTTGTTGTTTAGCCACGAGGGGAGCAGCCAATTTTTTGCCAATATTTGCAAAGAAATTATTTACCTGATCTACAGAAGATAAAGGGGTATTTGCTATTTTTAAAAGTTCATTTGAGGTAGTTGGATTTTTATTTAAATTTGTAATATTTTTAATAACTTTCCACGTATCTTTGGAATTTCCCTTCGCATTTTCTAATTCGATTCTCTCATATTGCATTTTAAGGTTAGTGAGAAGGTCGTTGCAGTAGTTTCTGTAGCGTGTATATGTCTTTTTATAGGTAATGTTAGTGGGATGTTTTTTTGACTTCATATGCAGGCTGTCGCGATTCATTATGCACTTTACTAGACCAGGCGTCATCCAAGGTTTCAAAATACGAGTTTTATTTGATTTTTTTATAAGTTTGGAGTGTTTCGTTATGTAGGAAGAAATGATACTCACTAAAAGTTCCGTGGCATGGTTAGCGTCGGCACATGTCAAAACATCATCATAGTTATGACCCCTTATTTCCGCTACAGCAGCCATGATATTCGTTTTAAGAAACATGTCATTTGCATTTGCTCTTGAGTAATTATACGCTAGGCAGGCTAAAACAGGTGCATGATCCGTAATGGACACATCCAGGACAAGCGTAGTTGTTCTGCAATCAGATCTTAAGATAAAGTGATCCAAGCAATTGTCTCCGCGTGTAGGTAGAATATGTGCTGGTAGGAGACCATGCAATGCCATGAGATCAAGATATTCATCTGCATTAACATCGGTGCTGTTTGATGCAATATTAATGTTCAGATCACCAACAATTGCTACTGATTTGTATTTTGCTAAAGAAGTCAGAATAATGTCAAGATCATGTAAAAAGGGACTAATGAATTGTGTAGAAGGTGATCGGTATACGGCAATGATAGCAAGTTTGTCATCAACTGTAAGAAGCAGACCATTAGAGTCAGATATTGACACTTCGATACAGTCCGAATGCAATGTCTCGTTGATATAGATAACTACACCATCATTTTGATTAAGATGTTGGGATCTGAAAGAGCGATATCCTTTAAGCAATGGTAAATTGGAAATCTTGCTTAACCAACACTCAGTAAGAACTATTTATAAAAAAAAAAACTTTTAAATACCATCCTTTAAGATCTTGGAGATCAAATAACAATAGAATGCTAGAAGCTAATAAAAGTAAGGCGAGCCAAAACTCGTTCTAGCTTGTTTAGCACATTAGTGCTTAAGGATACCAAATTTATCATCAGATCAGCTCCATCGTACCATAAATTGTCACGCGATATATGTATGTATGCCAAGTTTTAACTCAATCGAAAATCGGGAAGTAGATCACAATCAACTTGCAAGAATTATAATACTTTCATGCATTTTCAACGGGTTCTTACCACGATATTTAATTAATTGAGTTGTCTCGATATTTCAACGTTGTTGCAGACGTCATGATCACGAGGAGACTGGATACTGCAGGTCGATTTAAGCGCAAACAAATCTATCTACCCTCTTTCTCGTTCGCTTTTGGGTAGTACCACTGGAACTCGAACTCACATCACGACACACCACACTCACTGTATCTGAATAAGTTTGCAAGAATTACAATCAGACTTTTTGTTGACTTTGTCAGTCTTCTCTAAATTCTTTGTTTAGGCTAAACTAAAACCTAAAAAATAAATATTTTACTTGCGGTTTTTGCCAACACTGTGTATCAAAAAAGTAAAAAGAATTACGTTCAGTCCTTCGAGTTTCACGACCGAAACGTTAAAATTTTAATGAAAGAAAACGATCCTGCACTTTATTACTAATTACTTGAGCTAGTGTGCGTTCCACGATACAGTTTACTTCTATACTAGGAGTTTATATCTGTGTGGGTAGTATTAATATCTTCTTCTTTTGATTATGGACTCATCCCCGGAGATGATTCGCCAATGTCAAGTGAGGAGTATACATAAGTTTTTTTGCCAGAATTTGTCTAGAAAATGTTCGGTTTCCAGATCTAAGAAACAACGGACACAGGACAATCACAGAACATTCACAGTATATACAAATTCAGAACAAACAAATAAAATAACATAATATGATGAAAGAGATTATATATATGAACTAGTATAAGGACTAAACAATTCACAATTCTATGTTAAGTATAGTAAGAGGAATAATTAGGTTTAGGAGTTACAGTTTGATATTATTGCTTTCAATGAATTTCATTAGTTTGTAAATAAAGGGAGTGTCACATAAAGTGAGGAGATAGGACATATTGATGGGTTTGGGAAAGTATTAATATCAATGGTTCTGTTTTTTGACGGATAGCCCAAAATTAGGTAAAAAGAGTAGACGTCTGCAATGTCATTGTTAGTTGAAACTGAAAACCAGCGCTGGATGTTGGCATTGATTCCGTTAATCTATGTCGATATTCAGAAATACGCCGAGTCCTGTCTTGTTTGTGGAATAGTTTGTTTTTTCGTGTTTTGTATGATTGTACCACAAATACAGTCTATGTTCAGACATTGTGGTGGTTAGTCGTAGGTTAGGTGGTGTGGTAAGTTATAGGTTATGGTGTTCCTGGGAACTAAAACTAAACTGGGAATGAGCACCCCTCCTCGGTATTCCCTGAGCGCTATGACTTGTCCTTCTTCAAACGAGGCTTGAGGAGGGTCCTTAAAGTTAGGTCGTAGGTAGCGACCCCTCAGTGTCCCCTGACAATGCATAGGTTTACGGTAACCACTTCCTATCAGGTGGGCCGTTGGCTCGTCTGCCTACATGGCAATAAAAAAAAAGGAATAAAACTCTTCTCAAAGTTCACTACAAAGGAAGGCAGTTTTGGCCTAATTTTTACGGGCCATTTTATTACACCTTAGGTTCATTAATTGGTGGTTTTTTGGTACAATAAAGTATATTCTATTCTATTCTATTCATTATTGGAGCTATTGTACGGATCCCTATTTTAAATTGTATAGCCTTCCTCTTCCCATATATAAGTGTTGTTTGTTGTTTTGTTTTTTTTGTTATATAAGTGAGAATTGTCATGTGCAGGTTTAATTCTTTTGTCTTTTTTTTCTTATTATTTTATTTCATTGTTGTTTCTTTGTTTTATTATTTTGTTTAGTAATTATGTCTGTACCTTCGTTCTGAGGTTCTGCCTGAAAACCAGCGCTGTACTAATCGCAGCAATATGCTGAGGCAGACTCCTTTTGGACACACAAACTGTTAATTTTATTTTGCTATTTATCTTGTGTTTTAAGTATGTGATGTGTGTTTAATAAATTATTTTCTTTCTTTTCTTTCTTCTTTCTATATAAATGGATTATCCAACAATGAAAAAACAAGCCGGACTAACGGTTCCTGTCATCAGCTTTATAATATTTATAAGTGTTTCCGTCACACACACAAGTTTGCACAAGTTTTTAGCCACTTCAACAGAAGGGTTTACCTTATATAACAAGACAACCACTTCAGTAAAAGGATTCTCCTATAGGTATTGACTACCGTACACTCATGAACCTCTGCAATGACAGCGAACACTTAATGCATTTTTGGATAAAAAAAATTAGAAAGAAAGAAAGAAAATGATTTATTAGCCACACATATCCAATACAAATTATTATTACTAAACTTATTTAAAAAAAAAACAAGATAAAAAATAGAATATGTGTGCCCAAAGGGCAACCACCTCAGCTTTATGCTGCACACAAAGTTGCAGCGCTGGTATTCTGGTGGAGCCCGGCAATGACGTCACACACACGACTTAATTGCAGACTTTCACATCAAGCAATATACTAGTTTGCTCTTACATTATTACAGTGAAATAAAATAAGAGTATAAAATTTTAAAAAAAAGGAACAAGAATAAAATCAAATTACAACTTTAAAAGTTCAGGGGTTCGTTTAGCCCTGCTACTCAGCAGCCAGGTCTGCAGTTCCGAGTTGAGGTAAGTCAGGAGAATTATCGACCAATTTTTCAACTTGCCTCAAGGACCTGCTCAAAATTTGGACCAACTGTCTATTCCATTATTTTTGTAATTTTTTACGTTATATTTCTCCTTTTTTTCGCTTTTAAATATCATATCTTATCTACTCATTTTATTCAATGTAGTTTCTATCTCGTTTTATACATTTACAATATGTACTATTAAGCTTCATTGTATTTAATAACATTATAAACAGTATATATTCTACTACTGCTGAGACTGGAAACCGAACAATATTTTGGCTTAATATCTTTGAGTCCGTCTCACTTGACATTGGCGAATCGTCCCCAGTCTTGGTGGACGAGGTCCATGGGAAAAAAAGAAGAAGAACTGTCTACCCGCTACCTACGACCTACTCAATAATGTGACATGCTTAACCCCGTGCTGGGTTGTAGCCTCAGTTCGGTTGCTGAATGTCAGCTTGCAGTGGTATGAGTGCAGTTCAACTCCCACATATCCAGAGATTTCCGCCTCAAAAAGGAAAAAGAAAAACATAGCAAGGTGATTAGATTTCCTATATTTTTTTTTTTCAAATTAGGTAATTTACAAAATATGAATTCAGTAATAATCGATAATAATTTTCATAATGGGATTGTTTTTTGAGTTGGAGGATTTTCCCTAAAAAAACGTTCTACTCTCGTTGAAGAATGACAAGTCATAATGCAAGACATATGAAAAGGTCCACAAATATAACACTATCAACGAATCCAATCAGTATTCCCTTCAAGTATCAACACGTATTTCGGAATACCCACGAGAACAAAGCGTCTTATCAACGGCAGTCTAGATTCGACCGGATTTCATACTAGATATAGTACAGACAGACATAGAATACCTAGGTCAGAAGTAAAAGGAGTGCTTGGAACCATCGCGTTCATCGCGAACATTTTTGCCACGTGGACGTTTTTATAGGAAATTTTTTGGGACAAAAACTAGTATTCCCAAAAAGACAAGTACTCACTACTCAGCAGCATGGTGTGCAGTTCCAAGTTGGGGTACATCATGAGAACTATGGACCAAATTTTCAGCTTGCGTCGAATATCTAATCAAAAATTGCCACTAGCTTTGAGGCCATAATAATATAAATAGGTATGTCGTGAATCGTGATATTTGTCATTGGGGTCTTCTATGGATGGATATATGTACTTGAACCGATATCGAGAATTCTTTTACTAATAGGAAGCAATGTTATTTATGGCATTACAGGCTAAATTAAGATTAGGTTATAACGACCCCCTTTGTCCTCTTGTATATTTTCGTATAGTAATCTAATATGTATATATAAATCTCGTGTCACGATGTTTGTCCGCGATGGACTCCTAAACTACTGAACCGATTTTAATTTAATTTAGCACACCGTGAGCAGTCTGGTCCAACTTGAGAGATAAGATAGCTTAGATCAAGGTCTGATGATGGAGCTGGAAGGTGGCCACAGGAACTCCGTCAATAAGCAAGGTAACCACATCGTGTTTAGGCTCTAATGAAGCGTCCTGATGCGTATATTTAGAAAATTCCCCGGAACAACTCCTATGCGACGCAGACGAAGATGCGCGGGACAGCTAGTTAGTATATATTATTTACTTCTGATACTAATTCTGTACTACACTCCGAACAACTTACGTAATAGACCAAAACTTTTTAGGTTAAGAAATTCGTTTCTTCCGAATCGTACTTTTTACGACTGTTGTAAACATTTGGCTGATAATGAAGACGCTTGGAACCGTAAATAATTGGCTTCAGAGTGGGTCAGAATTAATAGTTTTTTGCCTATTTAAATTAGATAAAGTCTGAATAAATCTAATTTAGCTTAGGCTGTAATTTAGGGGTCGATACGTAGGCCTTAGTGTACTTAGCATGTCACCCCGCACAATGTCGTGCTGGGTTTGGCCTCAGCCAGTGTTCGGAGGCTTAATGAGACCAGCAGGAGATAGATTACGTAGCACTGATCAGCTACTTTTTATTACCTTAGAGGCAGACGAGCTAACGGTTATCGTCGCTCATGGACCAATGTCAGGGGACACAGTGGACCGACAACGATCTTTAAGGACTTTATGCCTTGAAGAAAGACAAGTTTATCACAATAGTTGGTTCTATTACTTTCATGTGTAATTGTACATACGTTTGTAATACGTTGGTAGACCCCCCACAAGATGGACCGACGATCTGGTCAAGATCGCGGGAGGTCACTGGATGCAGATGGCGCAGGACCGGTCGATGTGGCGAGGTTTGGGGGAGTTTTTACCACTATATTTAATTAATTGAGTGGACTTAATATTTCAAAGCTTTTGTAAATGTCACGATCACGAGAAGACTGGATACTGCTTGTAGATTTAAGAGCAAACAAATCTGTCTACCGTCTATCAATAAGTTTACAGTTAGACCAAGTTCTCTGACAATGTATTCCAGTCACAGATCCTTAATTAACCAATCGCCGATACCGTCTAATATATTCAGTAAGCGACACACGTTTTGCAACTCAGCTGTAAGGGCATCGACGCTGGGATGCTGTGTCAGACACTACAGGACCCTGCGACACTAGTTGACACGCCCCTGACACTGAGATTTGGTGTTAGGAATAGAAATTACTGGAAATAGAGTCATCAGGGGCATTATTTAGATGTAGCTTTGAAGTAGGTAAGTTTAGTGGCAAAAGATGGTCAAGATAGAATTTATACAATCTGACCATAATTGCAAACTGTTGACGTTACGAGATACTGTTCAGTATACCAAGTTAATTTTCATTGGAAAACTGCATCTTTTAAGTATATCTGAAAAAAGTTTGGCTTTATTAACATAAATCATTCTACTTATCGCACGTTGTGAAAGGAGGCTAGACGGAAAAAATTCTTACGAAGAGTTGTCACGACACTTTTTTGTTTTAGATGATTATCGTTAGATGGCGCTGTGATCAAAATCTTTTAAAACACGTTCCTTATCGCGCGTTACGAAAGGAAATATTTTTATAAGATATCTTTTAGTCGAAAGGAACTTCGTTCTATTCGGGTGTCCCATGACACCTCTCAAGTTTTTGTTTCTTTTTTTTTGATTGGTGTACAATAAAGAATATTCTATCTATCTACTCGTATTAAACAAAACCGCTGCGCTGCTGCGTATTTAAAAAAACACATAGGAACAGACAGCCACAGCTGACTCTGTTTTCTACTACGTGATTATATCAGGTCAAAGTCAATTTCAAATCATTTCACATTTTTAATTTTAAGATCGAGGCTACGGCGGTAAGCTGTTACCGTTGCTCATAAACCTCTGCAATGCTAGGTCATTGAGGGGCCGTTATCTATCACCTACACAAGATTTAAGTACACCAAAGACGCTCTCGCTTCCACGACACCATATCGATAAATTAAATCTCAACTAGCACAATGTTATGCTTACATTGGCGAAATCCTCTAAGCGGATATATTTTAATTTATGTAAAGTCTCATCGCAAAGTGTAATATCAACGGACGAGACCGGACTGGGCACTTGATTACCATAATGCTGGCGTTTATAAACCCTGAACAGTTTAGGTGATGTAGTGTCTTAGTGCTGATGCGAGAGATAATTGTACATATTACCAGCTTTATATTAACTTGCACTGGATGTAAGTTCGAGTGGAATCGTGGAAGCTAAATTTGACAAACTTCCCGGTTTCCGATTGAGCTGACATTTTGTACGCAGATGTATATCGTGTGACAATGCAATAATATGACAAAATGGCGATGATCTGATGATAGATTCGGAAGGTGACTGTAAGAAAACTTGTACTATAGAAGATAGACCCGTCGCGTTTGATCTCGTTTTACTTGTATTAGTTAGCACAATACTGCTACATGATATCTAGGATCTTAAAAGCTTGTATTTAAAAAGGTACTCTTATTATTTTAGCCTATACTCACAAATAACGTCGTTTTGTTTTAATTATTGCCATGTACACAGACGAGCCAACAGGATTGTCGTCATCGAAAGCATCGCTCATGAATCTTTTAAATGTCAGGGGATACTGAACGGCTACCCATGACCTACCTTTATGAACCTATTAGTAAAAGTATTTTCGAAATCGGTTCACTACTTCCTCCATCATATCACGACATAACCTCTTCAATATATAAATAGTTAAGATCAAGTCTCCAAGTGTGGCTATTACAAAAGTTAGTCCTTCATCACTCGCTCTTGTTACCACTTAACAACAGATGTTCGTTGTACTACAAAGCTGTTAAAAACCGCTTCGAGTCCACCATTAAATTAATGACAACACTTCGTTTTTTAGCGGAACTCTTCGCGCGCCATTTTGGAATTTTCCAGATTTCAATGGTGGATTATGGCGTTGAAATTGCAGTAGTAATTGTTATAATAAATGTTTTTTAATTGGTTTGCTTTATTTTCTTTTTTAGTGGCTAATAAGAACACGTAATGGTAGTAGAAAATCGTTAATCTCGATTTGGAAAGGACTCCCATCTATGTTCCCGGAGCGCTATGACATGTCCCTCTTTAAAGGTTTAAGAAAAGTCTTCTGCAGTATGTGATCAATAAGGGCCCCTAATGCTCTGGCATTGCATAGGTTCATGCTTCAAAAAAAGGTGGTCCGCTCATTTATCTATCTATAAAAAGAATGCCGTAGTGCATAAGATTTAGTTTGGCCTCGTGTACATACTGTGTTTTGCCCTTAGCCCGGGTTCGTATGGTATGTATAGCGGTTGGGGATTTTAGTGCGGTTTAACTCACATATGACGAAAGGAGTAGTATGGGTATTTAGGCGATTTCATCGTTAAAAGAAGGGAATGTCGTAGATAGTGTTTGTAGATTATTCACCATTTATAATGAGGCTTATTTAGATATAATACTTTCATGCATTTTCAACGGGTTCTTACCGCGAACTATCGAAATATCGAGACAACTCAATTAATTAAATATCGCGGTAAGAACCCGTTGAAAATGCATGACAGTATTATAGAAAACCGCGAGTGTCTGAATAAGTTTATTTAGATATATTTTTGTTTTTACCATCAATTTATTATAGCTTACAACTACGATTACTTTTAACTACAAAATCTACATAATTCTAATCTCACTAATAGATTAAATTAACTATTCCCAAACTTTAAACGAAAACAGTTGGAATTTTAAACTGAAATCAATTAGTGAAACTTTTAAAATTACGTCCAAACTAATGTTTTAAGATTGAAATGAATAAGTTGAGTAGTTCCAAAGTTATTTGTTAGTTAGCACTTAAATTGATGTTAGTTTGAAGTGAAACTAGCTTTAGGCTATTTGTTAGAAGTACTGAGACTATTAATAAGAACTTTTGTGGGATTAGAGTCTTGTTAGTAATACTTTAGATGTATTTTGAAACTGCAGGAAATATTATCAGATACTAGCTGGGCGGCGCGACGGGAAAGAGTGCCGTGGGCGTAACGCGTCGCGCCGTCTCTCATAACCCCGTGCTGGGTTCTGGCCTCAGCCAGGGTTCGGACGCTGAATGTGAGCGGTTGGAGGTTTTAGTGCGGTTCAACTCCCACCGGATCCGGTGATTTCCTCCAACTAAAAAAAAACATAGGACCGAATAAATAAGGGTGTTCCCGTAAATTCTGTTACCGTATAAACGTCGTGTCAGAAGAATAACGAACTGAAATAAATTTTATATTATAAATAAGAAAAAAGATCCTCAATCGTTTCGGGTTAAATTTTTGAAAAGCGACGTTTCGTAATTACCTATAGACTATTTTAGAACATAATAAAGAACACGTCAGTAATATCTATATTTTGGCTACCAAAAAATAGAACTACCCGAATAGAATAAACTCAACAGTTACACAGAAACAAAAAACTTGAGAGGTGTCATGGGACACCCGAATAGAACGAAGTTCCTTTCAATTAAAAGATATCTTATAATTTTTTTTCCTAACGTAACGCGCGATAAGGAACGTGTTTTAATAGATTTTGATCACAGCGCCATCTAGCGATAATCATCTAAAACAAAAAAAGTGTCGTGACAACTTTTTGTAAGATTTTTTTCCGTCTAGCCCCCTTTCACAATGCGCGATAAGGAACTTCGTTCCAAAAATACAGTCGAATGGATTACTTGGAAGTCTAAATCAGTCGAACGACTCCAAACTACATCAAAACTTTCGCCCAACCATAAAATTTCCAGGAAAGCAATCTAGCATTTCGTTCAGAAATTACCTCAAAGGCTTGTCGTCAAAGGTTCAAAACCGATTGAGCGATTACTCGAGTATGCAGCCAATTGGTATCTTCTGAATCATATTTGAAGCTACTGGTTTATTTAAACATATAAGTAAGATTTTGTATAAAATTCCCGACTTCCTTTTTAAAGAATTTTCAAAATGTACACCCATTGCTGAAACGACTTGCCTCTTCCTCTGCGAGAACTGACAAACAAATCATCCTTCAAGGCGTCAGTCAAAAAGCAATATACAGGGTGTTGGTGCCCGGTGAAATAATACTTTCAGGGCTTAATCTATATCACATTTCAAATCAACACATACTTTTGAAACGGAGATAGTTACTTTATTTTCCCATACAAAGTTGAAAAAATATTATTTTGACAACCCTACTCTGACCTACATATAGCGTGCTAAATCTATTTTCAAGCACACAGGCGCATGTATCCTGTTTAGAATGTGATTTTTGTCCTGTGTATTATTACAATGTTCTATGATACAGGACGTGACTAGCCGGCTTAAGTCTTTAGCTATTGGTGTAGGTCAGTACGGTAGGGTTGATCCTGCACAAATTAACACGTAGTTTCGATTAGTTATAACTTATGATATATTATGCCTAGAAAACCCAGATTTGGTGGATGGCTTCTACATCAAGTATACTATTTGCTGTGAAAGTATTGTTTCATCGGATTTTAACACCCTGTATATTGGCTCAGCTGCAATGTCCTTAACAATTTTATATCATCTATTTTGGAACACATATTATATTATATTTAATCTATATATTCGTAATATTTATTATTCAGTCAGTCATTCTATTAAAATCACATTTACATTCATCGAGTACCGACTGAGGTAGGTACTATTTTGTACGAATATACGTCGTTCAATCCAATAAAATGGTACTATATGGCTTATCTGTTGATGAAGTTTTTTTTTTTTTTTATTGCGTGATAGATAAACGAGCCGACGGCCCCCCTGATGGTAAGCGGTCACCGTCGCTCATGAACCTCTGCAATGCCAGGGCAATGAGGGGCCGTTATCTATCGCCTACCGATACAAGTCATAGCGCTCCGGGAACACCGTGGATGGGAGTCCATTCCAAATCGGAATGGTACGGTATAGTCGGTAGTTATAGGAACTCCTGTACTAAACAAGATATACTCATCATGTTTGGGCTTGATTTACTTGTCTAGGCTAGCTCTTTGACATGAAATACAGGATATTAAAAGCTTAAAAAGTTTTCTTGAAGATAAAATAATTATAAAAGTATAGTTAAGAGTTACAAGTACAGGAAAACCGAGGATGGGTATTCATTTCAAAGCGTAACTTACTACCCAAAACTTTGTCTCTAAATATATTAATAACACATCCACACGAGTTTATGACGTAATGCTTGTTTCATACTGTGTGTAACTGAGAGCTAAAATAACAGGAGTTTTACAGTTACAATAAACATATAAACCTTCCTATGAATCACTCTATGTATTTAAAAAAACATAAAAATTTAAACGGTAGACGATTTTGGCTTTGACCATCTTCCAAAGTACTCAGTCCATCTTTTTTTGTTAAATTATGTACCCGCAGAACTTTGGTTTAACTGGACCAATTTGGATGATTCCTGTATCAGATGAAAGGGGATGGTCGTCGTGGGACCTCATTATTGTTTTTTTAAGATCGAACAAGTACTTTTGTGTCAATGCTTAGAAATGTTAATTAACGGACAAGATTTCACTGCGTGTTTGCGTGTAATTCTTTTCTACATCAACCTATTTTGATGATTCCTTTTCAAGATACAATTTAGTGTGCTATCACCTGTTGTATATCCTCCGAAGCCCTTTATAATGCGGGCGCTCTGTACTTCTCTTTTATGGAGCAATTTCGGTTTCGCAATAATTCTGGCCCAGAATTCGCATGTATGGCGTTAGTTCGAGAAATAACACGGATATTTGGGGCCTTTGATAAGGAATGGCGTAACCTGGGCTTATTTTTAGGGCTAAAGAATGTTTGAAGGTTTGAACTGGAGAAAATTTGCGTGATGTATGGTTCCTGCACACATGATATTTTTTTCAATATTTTTGGATGGGAGATAATACTAAAAATAGCGTTTTAATATAGTGTTGATTATTAAATATTACACGTGCGCATTTCAAGTTAAATAATACTTTAAAAGTTTAATATTTTCATGCATTTTCAACGGGTTCTTACCACGATATTTAATTCATTGAGTTGTCTCGATATTTCAACGTTGTTGCAAACGTCATGATTACGAGAAGACTGGATACTACGATTAAATATTGTTGTAAGAACCCGTTGAAAATGCATGAAAGTATTATAGAAAACCGCGAGTGTCTGAATAAGTTTAAAAGTTTAATGAAACTTTAGGTTAACTTCCTAAAAATATTACTTTGAATACTGTTCAATATCATAATTAAATAGTACCTTTTACTTCTTAGTTAATTAATAAATTAAAGTACATTTTTTACAGGTTCAGGACTGGCTAAAATTACTTTTTCCTATTACCTATGCGATACATAAAACTGCAAGTTTAAAAATAATTTCATGTTTGTTTCAAAAGTGACCTCGCGACTTGTTTTTGACAACTCCTCCATTTCGAAAAATTGTAGATAAATGTTTTTAAATAAAATTTGCATCATTAAAATTAAAGTAATATTTATTCATTCACATCTTAAATAACAAAATAGTCATAATTTAACAAAATTTAGAACTCATCGCTACGCCCTTAATTGGGTTAGGCACCCTACTTTATTCCATTGTCGCAATCCAAGATGGCGTCAAACAATATGTCAAATAAGGCGGGAAATTTGATACAACGCGTCGTACCCGCAATGTCCGCGACAAATAATATTATTTTGTTTTATTGGTACGGCAGGAAACATGGCTACAAGCAGGAAATGTTTCTTTCGAGGCGCGAAGTAATCAGATTTGGTGGAACACGATATTTTTCCATCGGAAATGAAATAAACTATGTTATTGTACAGTCCGTTGTTGGATATCATTTTGTATGTATTTCAAAAGGTCCAAAATCAGTTTTTACAAGCTTTATATTAACTATACTAGTATGTAAGTTCGGGTAGTATCTTGCGAGTTGAATTTTCTTACCTTATTTCGAGGTTCAGATAAGTGGAGTGGTGGTTTTAGTGCGTTTCCATTCCACATCACAGCTGGCGGTAATGCGGCGATTTATTCATATTGAGCTACAGTTCAAGGTTTTTCCATTCAAATTCTCCATATTTTGAATGGAGAGTTGATTTTCTACTACTCTAAAAAAGGCCGAGCGATCATTAGCGACCACTGCCAGCTGGGACTGAGAACCAGCGCTGGATATTGGCATTTGTCCTGCTGGTATGTGTCAATGTTCAGCATTATGCTGAGTCACAGCTGTGGTGAAAAAGAAATTACTCGCAATTGTCTCTTATTTTTTGTGTATTTCTTTTTTTATCTTTGTAAGTTTCTTTTTTTTTCATCACAAATAAAGAATGTATACGTCTATGTCATAAGTTGGCCTATTAGCTCGTCTGTCTACATAGCAATAAAACGCGATTATTTTTTCATCGTTTAGTCCAAAAGCTCTTCTGAATAGACCTGAGCCCTATAGTGGTAATGGTTTGTTACAGTACAGTATAATTAAATACTATGAGGTTAAATGTCATAGGTGAAAGTTTCTGGCTGAATTCGAGGGTCACATTCTTGGGCCCAAGTAACCTTTGTACCATAATGTTATATAAAGGTCATAGATAATCAGATATTTGCGGACAATGGTTTTCAAGAATGACCTCTTTAAAATTTAGAAGTAATTTTGAAGTATTTTTAGATTTTTAGAAGAATCTTTTGGTGTGATTTTTTTATATTGTAAGACAGACAAACGAGCTTGCGGAGCTGATGGTAGACAGTTATTATCGTTCATGAATCTCTGCAATACTAGTGCATTAAGGAGCCGTCATCTATGATAGGTCATTAGAATTAAGATAATTTTTAGAGATAATTTTTATTTTTTGTTTTGTATTTTACGTTTTTCATTAATCTGCCCTTCAGGTCATTGTAGTAATATCAGTTCATCTTTTTTTTTTTCTTCATAGAATTGTTATACGCAATGGTAAGCACAGTGCTAGCGTATAAGTGTGGTGCCGTCGGAAGATCAGCGTCGCAGCCCCGTGTTGTGCGGTGGTTGCGACATTGCTGAGTCGGTAAGAATTTCCGGGCATTGTTATTTTTAGTTTTTTTGTTTTTCAGTTCTTTGTTTGATGCTCGGAATAAATTATTTCTGATTTGATTTGACTTATACCTACAGGAATTTTCTCATAGGGACGAATAATCGTGAGGAAACCTGCATATAAAAGAAAGTATAAAAACTATACAGTATATAGTCAGTAGGCAGATTTATATAATTGACTATTACATTTTTATTGCCTAGTAGGCAGAATTGCTGACGGGCTACCTTATCGTATGCGGTTACCGTCGCTCATGGACCTCTGCACTGTCAGAAGACACTACGGGGCCGCTTCCTACGGCCTTCATATTAATTTCACATAGACTAACTAAGGTGAACCAAATGAAACCGACGTTACATGGTAAGCTTATAGTGGGAAGGAACGTCTTAGCCCGTGCTAGTAAAAACTATATCACGGGTGCAGGAGTCCTTCATGTAATACAAGCCAGGTCAACAGAAAATGAACCGGTGACTATTAAATAACATAGAAAAAGGCAAACACAGTAACATGTTTTCATAGGTTTTATATAATTTAGGTAAATTCATGTACTTCTTGTAATGTCACAAAGGACAGTTCAAGAATCCCTCAACCGGGTAGATCTTACTAAGTAACAGTATACCGACGAACGCTACATTCAAAGTTTATTCAAACGCTACAGCAATGGATATTCATATTATAACAATAGAATAAATGTAAATCAAAAATACCTGAGAAACTAAAATGACAATTTATAAAAAAATCCGGATCATAACATCCGTTCTGGATACTCGTATAACTAGAAACATGCATTTTCAGTAATCTAAAAAGGATATAAGATAAAACTAGGCAAAAGGCCTTGTAGTTTTCATTTATTCTAGTACTTTTAAACACACACAAAATGGATGGTGTGGAACGAACAGACTAATGTGAACACTATTTTAGAATACTTCGATTTTAGACGGAAATAGGAATAGAAAGCCGAGATAGTAGTATTTTTATAGGTTTAAGTAGATTTGAAACAACTAGAGATTTATTAGTTGCTAGCTCTAGTTTAGCCACTATAGTAGATTTCAGATGTCATATATTTATATATGCGCCGAATGCTGTAAATGTTGAGACCGCGATTCAGGATCTCACGCCTTATTATTGGTCGCTACACGATGATTTCCTCCTTTCCAAAAAGCCTTGACCAACACATTTACTCTAATAAACGTACTATATTTTCAAAATGCTTTTCCGATCAGCCTTTCCATGCACAATACAACATATTATATAGTTACTTCAGAATATCAATTCCCAACGCGGCACAGTTTCGCAAACTTCCTTGGCGCTTTAACCGAACGGTACGAGTAAGTTTAACTGTTGTTAACCCCATCAGTAACTGTTTGTACATAACTGTTCTAAGTTACCGTAGTTTGCATGTAGGTGAGATAATCAAGTCCCATTGTTAGATAGTTAATAGATTTTGAAGTACACCAAGTCGTGACCGAGTTGAAGTGCTTGAGTTCCGGGAACCTTTTTTCTTTTGATTTTATTTTGAAAAGAAATAAGATTGTTACTACTGGTAAGCGATTTATGATGACTGCAATGTTAGAGAAAAAAAGGGCAATAATAATTTTAAGCAAGTTGAAGTGGCAGTAGGCGAGCCACATAGCACGTAGAACCGATGCCCGTTTGAGCACGAAGGTTCTGGAGTGGCGCCCGCGTCAAGGCAAGCGCAGTGTAGGACGACCAGCTGCAGGGTGGAACAAGCTGGATGCAGGTTGCCGCTACCAACCATTCGCATTGGAAATCTTTGGGGGAGGTCTATGTCCAGCGGTCGACGTCTACAGGCTGAGAATGATGATGATGAATTTTAATCTATGGACAATTTATTACAACACCTGCTGAAAACGGCGAAGGAAAACATCGTGATGAAACCTACTTATTGGTAATGGATTTAAAAGGCCTTCGAAGATATCTGAAATCCCTAATCTATCTATCTATATCTCAAGCATAGCACAAAAACTACCAGTCAGATCTTTATCAATATAATATAATGTTCAAAACGTATGCTTCTTAACAAAAAAATAATCATCTAAATCAGTTCATGTAAAAGAGAAAGACACGCAAAAAAGCACAGCAAAGCAAAATTTTGTCCATTTAAAATATACAGTTTTAAACACACATCCAAAAGTTGTAAAAAAAATGGAACATCATGACGACCTGTACCAACCCATTACTGTCCACTGTTGGGCTCAGGTCTCCTCAGAAAAGGGATTAGGCATAGTCCACCACGCTTGCCTAGTGCGGATTGGGGTCTTCACATATCTTCAAAGGATTTAGATTAGAATCCTTTTCCGACATGCAGGTTTCCTCACGATGTTTTCCTTCACCGTTTATAGTCAGTGGTGTTGTGAAAAATTGCACATAAATCTTTTTCACATTTAGATTTAGAGGTACAAGCCGGCCGGTTTTGAACCCGCGACCTTCCGTACGGAAGGAAGCGCTTCGACCACTCGGCCACCACGACTATAACATCACCTATTATATAGTCATGACGACCATCACCTTTCATTTGATATCATTCAAATCGGTTCACCCAAACTAAAGTTATCGAGGAAAAAACGTAATAAATATATACATATTGAGTACCTTCTCCTTTTTGGAAGTCGATTAAAAAAGGAAATAATAATTCCTTCTAGAGAGTTTGTCCAAATTATGTTATTTTGTAGCCAATACAGAGTTATGGTAAAAACGAGACATGTCATAGATATCGTTGGAACATAATTTACGGGGACAATTTGGCGGCACGAGCTTTTCCGGGGTCAAGTGTGGTTTAAAACAGAAGAGGTCTTTGTTTCGTTTTGTTTTACTTCTTAAGTATTAACTTATTCAGACACTCGCGGTTTTCTATAATACTTTCATGCATTTTCAACGGGTTCTTACCACGATTATTTTTAAATGAGAGGTCCCGATATTTCAGCACTGTTTCAAGCCGATACTGTCAGTGTGGTATGTCGCAATGTGAGTTCGAGTTCCAGTGGTACCGGAAAACGAACGAGAAAGAGGGTAGACAGATTTGTCTGCTCTTAAATGACCTACCCGCAGTTCTTCAGTCTTCCCGTGATCCCGTGAAATAAATATTCTTCTAAATTAACATCCTTTTAAAAAAAACTTTTCTTTTGGATATCCAGACTGCTAGCCGAGACTAGTAAAACGAGCCCAAACACGACGGTTTATCTTATTTAGTAGTGTTGGATGCTATAGGATCCAATAAAGAAAAGAGTTATTGTTTCGTCGCCTCAGTGCTTGTTTGGCCAATCTGCACTCGAGCAAATTTTACAGGAGACAGCAAACAAGCACGGAATTTTCGTTAAGTGCCGTGTTGAGAAAAAAACTGAAATGAGATTTTTATTGTTTTAGAATTGAATATTTAAAAAAATATATTTTACCAGTCGGATGGAAATTTTATTCTTTATAATACTGCATTAAAAGGTAATTTTCGTAAAAAATGTCAGATTGGCCAAACAACTTGGCACTGAGGCGACGGTTTGTTAAACTTTATAATTCATTGAAACAATGAAAAAAATATAAAATTATAAACATGACTACTCTCCTATATGCCTAGAACAGAAGTGAGAAAAAAGTGAAGAATTAAATTTGACATAGAACAACGAACAAAATTTATAAGAAGTGTTTAAAAATTAATAAATAGTTTCCATGCAGATACAAAAAGTTTATGTTCTGCACAAGTAGAGTTCCGAGTCCATCATCAGATCATCGCCATTTTGTCATATTATTGCATTGTCACGCGATATACATCTGCGTGCAAAATGTCCGCTCAATTGGAAACCGGGAAGTTTGTCAAATTTAGCTTGCAAGATTCCACCCGAACTTACATAGAAACATAGTTACATCTAGTGTGAGTAAACATAAGCTTCTAAAATGTACATTTTTAAACACAGATTCAAAAGTTTCTGTTGTAAATTAGAGTCATCAAAATCGGTCCGGCGAAAAAAAACCAACTCAAATATTTAGGAGTAGTAATCCTCTTCTGCCTTACACCACGCAATGGGAATAAATAATTGTACTAAGTACAGGGACTTGTTTTTATCGCTCTATCGTGTCCACATGTGGGCCCACATCTGCATGTGATTTTGTGTGATTTTTACATCGATATTATGACAATGGAGGCGACGTGAGACAACTGTTAATAGGGTGTTGAATTTTAGATAGAATGTGAATTTTCTTTTATGTATAAAAATTTGTTAACGTTGGTGTGTATGTATGGAATATGTTAAACACTCCTATGTACGTGATACAGGCAGGCATTGCAGAGGTCCATGAGCGACGGTAACCGCTTACTATCAGGGGGGCCGAAAGCTTGTTTGTGTTGCTATAAAAACAAAAAAAGTATAGGATTGTTTTAACCTATTTGAAAGGAAAGTTACGTGAATGTTTTGAAATTAACGTGGTTGTTTGAAATATATAATTCTTGGTAAGTCTTCGAATTTCCGACCTTCAGAAAATATATATACAGACCTTCTCTTTTGTTACTAGATTTTTTTTTTTGGATGGTAGGAAATCGCCGCGTTTCCACTCGCCCCGCGAGTGGGGTATGTGGAGGTTGAACCGCACTAAAACCTCCCGCCGCTCACGCTCGACGTTCCCCGGCCAGGACAGAACCCGGCACGAGGCTGGTACGGGTGACAGGACCCGTTCGCGATTGTCGCTCACGTATCGTCCCGTCACCCCCTGCTAATAGATTTAGAAAAAAAAGAGATGTATTTTCTCAAAAATGAAGAAATGAAGAAAATAATGTAATTTCTCAGAAATCCAGTCAAAACCATTAAAATTTTTGTCTAAAACATCAACATTTTCGCCATAAACTTCAAAAACTTTTAGACCTAAATAGTATTTTATTCCTCCTAACCGCTACACCCACACAGTAAAATATTTCATTGATACAAAATGAAAGAACACGTGGTGATTCCCAAACTAGTATTTTCGAGTACAAAGTAAAGGTCAGGACCATTACCAAATTAACTACAAACAATGAGGAAGAAACGTGTATAATATTTGAAGTAGCTATGTTTTAGATTTGTTAAAGATGGTATTTATTGACGGAGGGTGATATGTACGTACTCTATTTCGGAATATTTAAAAAAAATAAGTCAAAAAAATAAAAAATAAAAAACTTGAGAGGTGTCAAGGGACACCTGGATGAAACTAAGTTCCTTTCGATTAATTAGTGAGGGAATTGTAATAAAATTTTATTTTTTTAAGTTATAATAATTAGTTAGTTTCTCTTTCTATAAGAGAGAGAGACAGACGTTAATTAATTAATCATATAAAACAAAACAAGGAATTGTTTCATAAAATATTTTGATCACAGCGCCATCTAGCGATAATCATCTAAAACAAATAAGGAACGTGTTTTAAAAGATTTTGATCACAGCGCTATCTAGCGATAATCATCTAAAACAAAAAAGTGTCGTGACAACTTTTTCATAAGAATTTCCGTCTAGCTCCCTTTCACAACGCGCGATAAGGAACTTTTTTCCAAAATTTCGTCAAAACCGTCCCAAACAAAAAAAAATCCGGACAAGTGTTGATGGACAAGTAATTTCGAGCACCTTACACCTCCGCCACATCAATCAGCTGTCGAGCAACAATCGTTTTGGACATTTTTAAGTTGGCTAAGGCTGATTATAATATTATTACTGGTTGTACATGAGCATCAACTATCATGATCTTCAATGTATCACCATTATTTTATTTAGTTTGTATCTAATTTATTTATATGATAAACTGTAGGCAGATGGCTTCGGGTTTTTTAGGTTTCAGCTGAAAATCAATGCTTTTGGTCTTCTTTGAGACCATAAGCTTTTGCTGAGCTGAAACCTATTCGCACACCACTGAGGACAAGCCTCTATCTTGTTCGGTTTTATCTTATTTTTTAACTTTTTTGTCTTTGTTTAAATAGGTATTATACTGTTTTAATGTTATAGTAATATGAATGTCCTCTATGTGCGTGTTGAATAAATGCTTTTTCTTTCTTTCTTTCTTTCTTTCATTAACAAATCACCCTCAATAAAATATATACGATCAATCTTGAAAGTTTTTTCTTTTGGATCATTATATTTTTGAATTATGTTATAGTGACATAATTTTATCTTATTTTATACAGGGTGTATATGTTTTTTTATTGCCATGTAGGCAGACCAGCCAACGGGCCTAAATGTAAGTGGTTAAAAAGCAATAGGGGCCACTGAAGGGTCGCTACAAACTACCTATCTCTAAGGATCCTTAAGCCTATTATTTATATTGTATTTTTATTATATTCCACCTTGTTGTACATAAATTACTATTTCTTTCGTATATATTCGTGTTTAAAATCCATTTCGTTTGAGATAAATTTTCGAAGAATTTCAATTAAATGGTTGCCGAGAGAGATTTCACAGTAGAACTGGTCCGTTCTCCATTCAGGCGTAAAGTTCTGATCGTGGCTGGAGGTGTGACCACGAATTCGACCTATAAATATCTTTAAAAGGTATTAGATTGTTATTATTCGGACGGGTTTAAAGAAACTGCTTTTTTACAGTAAAAATAAATTAATAATTACAATATTTAAAGTAGGTACTTGTGTTTCTTAGGAAAAACAAAAAAAAAACTTGAGAGGTGTTAAGGGACACCCGGATGGAACGAAATTCCTTTCGATTAAAAGATATCTTATATTTTTTTTCCTAATTTTTTTTTACGCGCGATAAGGAACGTGTTTTTAAAGATTTTGATCACAGCGCCATCTAGCGATAATCGTCTAAAACAAAACAGTGTCGTGACAACTTTTCGTAAGATTTTTTTCCGTCTAGCCCCCTTTCACAACGCGCGATAAGGAACGTCGTTCCAAAATTATTTAATTTAGAACAAAATGATGTACTACTGCTTTGTAGGTCTTATTAAGATCATATACATAACTATCATAGTTTAATCACAAGTTGCGCAAATCATCTAGTATAAAATCCACCGAACAACACTACAAGTACAAACGAACTCCGAACTCGAACTTACAAAGGTACAAATACAAATAATTAATTTTCAAACATAGAACTAATAACATAAGGGGTTCAACAATGTCCCCCGCACTAGGCTAGGCCTGTATCGCGGGAGGCCTTAAGGCTTGTACAATTATAGGTTTCAAATGAAAGATGGAAGAGAAAACAGCGGACCGCTAACAAGCATAAAACTATAATATAAAAACGATGTTACAATGAAATTAAACTTAGCATACATAGTAACATCCAGTACAAATTAAATACAAGCCTTAAAAAAACACCTTCTAAAATAATCCAACGAAATATAATTTAGAGCTCACTTAATCACACATCGCGAGAGAATCAAGTGCAAAATAATTCAGTTCCACTCTTAACTTGCGCGGGAATTCATCAAAACGGGATGAAAATCCTGGAAACGGCTCAATTATTCAGCCGTGGACGAGTCCGATTCAGCCGTTGCTGGCTTGAATAATTTAACGGCTCGTCCGTGGCGTAATCCGTCACATTTGACGGCTCGCACGGTTTTTCATATTACTCGTAATTAGATTTTAATTTGTTTGCTTTTTTTGAATGTAGTTGTGTTGTTTTAAACAATTATGGGTAAATTCCTTTTGAGCGAAATTCGGTGATTTCGGGTAATTTCCTTGGTATTTCAAAATTTCACCCTGTGTAATATTAGGCGGTGCGACGGTAAAGAATAGCGTTATGCGTAATGCGTCGTGCTTAGATCTAGCCTAGATGGTTTTAGTAGATGACCGGCGATTTCCATTTTTTTACCAACCCATTACTGCCCACTGTAGGGCTCAGGTCTCTTCAAGAGGGGTTAGGCATAGTCCACCACGCTTGCCCAGTGCAGATTGGGGACTTCACATATCTTCAAAGGATTTTTAGAATCCTTTTACGACGTGCAGGTATAAGTCGTGGTGGCCGAGTGGTCGAAGCGCGACCACTGACTATAAACGGTGAAGGAAAACATCGTGATTTCCATTTATTGAATAAAAAAAAATGTATCCAGCATAAGTTGATCTTCAATAAGGTTGATTTTAATGTTAATCGTCGCATTGCTTTTGCATGAACTATTCAACCACTTTTTCATTGCAGACCGAGCAATCTTTATTCTAAACAAGTATCATTTTTTCTAGTTGAACCGATTTCGATAATCCCTTTTGATTTGACAGGCATTTCTCACATCTACTTCATATAACATAATTTATTTCAATAACAAAGTATTTCTCCGTCAAGTGACCCATGAAAACAAAATGGCCGAAATTAGAAAAACAAAATTGTACAGAGGTTTATGATCGAGTTTTTTTTCTCTGCGTTTTACACAACTTCATTAGCCAGTACTGTTTTCATTAACTTTTAATTAAAGGAAAGGGAAAAGGGTTTTTTTTTATTTTTATCGCGTATTTGCTTTTGTCGGCAGAAATAAAAACAAAATATCAAAAAGGTCAACATTGTAATTTTAATAAAATATTTTTGTACTGATATCCGTTGATTGTTTTAGGGTTTCTGGGCTTTAAAATGTGAAAACGAAACCCTTTTATAATAGATCTAATATTACTAGATACTGTCTTTGGAGGAGACGAGACGGGAAAGAGTACCGTAGTGTGTAACGTGTCGCGCCGTCCCGCATAACCCCGTGCTAGGTTCTGGCATCAACCGGACGCTGAGTGTGAGTGGTCAAACACTCGCGGAACGAGTGTGGTTTACTCACAATGTATTCCTTCACCGTTTTTAGTCAGTGTTGTTGTGTTAAATTACTCATAAATATGGTGTGGATTTGGAATGGACTCCCATCCGTGGTGTTCCCGGAGCGCTATGACATGTCCCTCTTTCAACGAGGTTTAAGAAAAGTAAAGTATCGGTAAGCGATAGATAACAGCCCCTCATTGCCCTGGCATTGCAGAGGTTCATGAGCGACGGTGACCGCTTACCATCGGGTGGGCCGTAGGCTCGTTTATCTATAACGCAATAAAAAAAAATAGAATTTTTTTTTCACGTTAATATTTAGAGATGCAAGTCGGTTTTGAACCCGCGACCTCTCGTACGGAAGGCAAGCACTTCAACGGTGCGGTGGGTATTTTGATGTGAAACATCTATAGCCGCGCGTAAAACCGATTTCTGTCGTGGTCACTCGCGGCGACGTAAGAAGACCAACGGCAGTTAATGTGTATTATTTTACGAGCACATTTTCACGATTTGAAATTAATTCGTAAATTTTCGTATTTAATGAAAATAGATGTTTATTTCTGCATATTACTTTAGCAAAATAATGTCGATATTTCAAACGTGCGTCCCGTGACGGCTCAATTTTTTTATTGCCATGTAGACAGACAAGCCAACGGGCTACCTGATCGTATTAAGTATTAATTGAATACTACCCAAAAGCGAACGAGAAAGAGGGTAGACAGATTTGTTTGCTCTTAAATCGACCCGCAGTATCCAGTCTTCTCGTGATCATGACGTTTGCAACAACGTTGAAATATCTAGACAACTCAATTAATTAAATATCGTGGTAAGAACCCGTTCAAAATGCATGAAAGTATTATAGAAAGCCGCGAGTGTCTGAATAAGTTTAGAACAAAATTTGTTGCTTTTTCCATCAAATATACCAAGTTCTAAAGATTTCTTTCTCTTATTCATGATTACAAAGAAGTCAAAGAAATTCGCAAAAAATCAATCTCAGATTTCAAAGTAAAAGAAAACGATTATAATTTGTTTGAATCTTCATTTTATTGATATTAAAGAAACCTTATAAGAAGGCATATTAAGGAAGTATTCGAAATCAATTACTTATGAACTTATGGTCCAGGAGCCATGGTCAATTTTTGTACTTGATTACTATCAAGCCATTTTCCTTGAGTACTTTTATTTTGATGAGACGCCCAAAAATTTCCTATACCAAACTCACGATTGTGGTAGCTAACAGAGGTAGCAAGGATATAATATGTCGATTTGATGATTTTCAAATATTTATTAGTAACTGAATTTTCTTTTGTTATATCTCAAGATAATTATCTAAACTATTTGAAAAAATATTTGTCCTACAAAATCTATGGTTGGATTAAAGAAGTCCCCTCTTTCCAACATGTATCGATAACGAGGTCATCATAAATGATTACTAACCAGCTGATTTTTTTTTTTTTACTTAATTAATATTTATATAATTTAACAGATAAATTGTCCTACAAATTTCGTGGTACGTTATCCCAGTCCTACGCCTAAAAGTAGTAGTATACTTCCTTGATGTAAAAATAATTACTATCAAGCTGAATCTTCGTGAATAGCTTGGTTTCGATGAGTCGCCCAAAAATTTCCTATACCAAACTCTCGATTGTGGTAGCTAACAGAGGTAGCAAGGATATAATATGTCGATTTGATGATTTTCAAAAATTTATTACTAACTGGGTTTTTTTTTGTTAAATCTCAAGATAATAATCTAAATTATTCGAAAAAATATTTGTCCGACAAAATTTATGGTTAGATTAAAGAGTCCCCCTCTTTCCAACATGTATCGATAACGAGCTCATCATAAATGATTACCAACCAGCTGTTTTTTTTTCTATTTCTTTAGCGTCTCAAAAAAAATTTTGACTTTTTCGTAGATTCCACTCAACGAGAAGTTAAAAAATTAATTATTGTCAATGTAAATCAAACAAAAAATTTACAAAAAAAAAATTTGTTAGAAGAGTATGTATGCAGAATATATTCATTAAAAACAAAAAATGATCTGAACAAAGGACGGTATGAGTTATTTGAAAAAGGGTATAAAACAAAAAATGATAATGAAAAAATTTTAAAACATAAAATCGTAGGATATGATCCTTCCAGTTTGCCACCAACAAAAGAAGAATTGTTGCAGCAAATTAAAAGAACTGTATTCATCTGCAATGTATGGTGTAATGCACACATGCGATGCCCCACGGAAAAATTGCCAGAAAATTTTGGATGGACAATAATTGATGGTAAATATGAATATTATTGGTTTGATGGTCCCCAAAATCCAACATTTGAAGAATTATCTTCTGACTTACAAGGTACCTATTAATACAATTGTTATTTATTGATTGATAATTCATCTATACTAATATTATAAAGAGGAAAGATTTGTTTGTTTGCATGTTTGTTTGTTTGTAATGAATAGGCTCTGAAACTACTGGACCGATTTCAAAAATTCTTTCACCTTTGGAAAGCTACATTATCCCCGAGTAACATAGGCTATATTTTATTTTCAAAAAAATTAGGGATCGTATGAAAATATCGAATATGTAACACAAGGTGAATAATCGAAAACCTATTTATGCGTACGCTGCAAAAACTATTGACAGTAGAACAAAATGATGTAGTACGGGTTTTTTGGTCTTAGCAAGACAAACAAAAAAGTCTGCCACAGCATATATCTAACTATCCTATTTTAGTCACAATAACCGCTTTTATGTTTAACAAAATAATATTTCGTCCCAAGATTGAATTTAACGTTAAATGAGTATCGTCATATTAACCCTTATCCAAATTAAGTATTATGTTATCAAGAGTATTAATGTAGAAGTAAACTACTTTTTGTTTTATTCCAATCGGACTTTTCGTTTAGGAGTTATGACGAGTATAAAACGCAATGAATATGTGGATTGTAAATGCTCTTCGGACCGCGCAAATAATAATGCGACCGCATTGCAAGTACTGTTTGAACCCCTTTGTAACGCAGACGAAGTTGCGCGGGTCAGCTAGTTATTATATAAATTACTTAATTTTTTCATGTTATTACAGAGTTAGATATCACGAGTGAGGAAAGTGAAATAGATGAAGATGATGGCGAAGATTCTGAAGATTTATCAGATGAGTCTGATGAAGATTAACTTTTTATATATATATTATATTTATACATATATAAGTATATATGTATAAATACACATATTTTTGTACCTAGGTATCTAAAAAACAAAATTATTTAAATTTAAAAAACATTTTTCCACTGTATCTCAGGTTACAAATAGGAAAACTAAAAAATTACAATTTTTGTCGGACTAGTGATACATACCTGTTTTCTTGTAGGACGTTGTTTCATTTGGGTAAAGAACACACTAACCTATTATATAAAATTGTTGTCCTACTGTTAGTAAAGAGAAAAATGGTCTTGTGGTATTAACAATGTCTGAGCATAGGACCAGGGTAACGTACCACGAAATTTGTAGGACAATTTATCTGTTAAATTATATAAATATTAATTAAGTAAAAAAAAAAAATCAGCTGGTTAGTAATCATTTATGATGACCTGGTTATCGATACATGTTGGAAAGAGGGGACTTCTTTAATCCAACCATAGATTTTGTAGGACAAATATTTTTTCAAATAATTTAGATAATTATCTTGAGATATAACAAAAGAAAATTCGGTTAGTAATAAATATTTGAGAATCATCAAATCGACATATTATATCCTTGCTACCT
This sequence comes from Trilocha varians, assembly GCA_030269945.2. NCBI lineage: Eukaryota > Metazoa > Arthropoda > Insecta > Lepidoptera > Bombycidae > Trilocha > Trilocha varians. The sequence continues at coordinate 8,986,843 of AP028277.1, read as the reverse complement.
CTGTTAGCTACCACAATCGAGAGTTTGGTATAGGAAATTTTTGGGCGTCTCATCAAAATAAAAGTACTCAAGAAAAATTAGCTTGATAGTAATCAAGTACAAAAATAGACCAGGGAACCTGGACTATTATAATATAGGAGAAGCACAAGAACTTATAATAATTTAATTTATTCAACTAATTATTCGAGATGATTCGAACATCTCCGTTCTATCATCGCACCACCCATCGTCGAGGTGGAGTTCATCCTTACTATTTGGAAACACCGCGGTCATCCACGGTCCGTTTCAAAAATTATTTTCTGCCACACACCATCCGGCTGTGGAATGAGCTCCCCTCTTTGGTGTTTCCCGAGCGCTATGACTTGTCCTTCTTCAAACGAGGCTTAAAGAAAGTCCTTAAAAGGTAGGCCGTAGGTAGCGGCCCCGCAGTGTCCGCTGACATTGCAGAGGTCCATGAGCAACGGTAACCGCTTACGATCAGGTGGCCCGTTAGCTCGTCTGCCTACAAGGCAATAAAAAAAAAAAAACTTCCAATGCGCGCAAAATTAAATGACAACTTTACTGGTAGGTCAACTGTCAAACGTTGTTTCACATAGTTTCAGTGCCGGCCAATACATACAAAACCCCCGTTTACATGTTGGTCGGCCGGCACCGTCATTTGTTTTTAACGTGTGTTGGACATTGGCGAGACAATATGGAAAAACTGAATTACATTAACATAAACTTTTATTAAAGTACAAGCTACTATTGGCATCCTAAATAGTAAAACAGCTCACCGCATAGGTCCAATCAATTTAATAACATCAATGTCCATGGTGCTTTTCTCAATTCTGGCGTAATGCTTTTTCAATCTTATTTTATTGTCTCCCGCTTTGCGAGAAGGGAAGTCGAAACTCATGTTTTCCTACTCCTTCTATAATCTTCTGATTAAATTCGTTGCGGGGCCCAAGACAAGTTAGCTTTCCCTCGGGTTCCTGGGCTTCACTGCTCAGGGTCATGACGATGGTCGCCGCTGTGGATCCTGGCTATTCAGGAGTTACAGTGGTGGGAGTGAGTGGTGGGTAAAAAAAAAGTATCTTTACTTAACGCGTAAAAGCCAAAATATGAAATGAAATAAATTTTATTGAAACAATTTTTACAATTAGTATTAGGGCAAACCCAGGCTCCCAAACTAGTAAAAATACTGTGCTATGGGAGCCAGTGCTCTCCCAACAAAACATAGGAGCATTAAATTTGTAGGTTATTATCAACAAAGTAAATACAAAAAGAAAAAAGAAAAAAACCTAGCATTACACAAAGCATAATAACACTATTTAATTACAAATGTATCAAATAATACCTTATATGCGTTTCATTAATACTACATACAATTTTTCTTTCTTTTTTTAGTTTTAATATGATGAGTCTATCTTGCTTAGTGCAGAATTTATTATAACTACTATCAGACTAAATTATCAGACCAACTCCATGATACCGTATGCATGCAAAGTTTCAGCTCAATTAGAAATCAGAAAGTTGGTCAAACTTTACTTGCGGGATTCCACCCAAACTACTCGTACATACATAGGTTACACAGTAACATGATTTTTATATATGTCGGCGCGTATGAACAATGACTTTGACAAGAGTGACAGTTGTTATGGTCACTCTAGCGGAGCGTTGAGTCTGTGGTAGCGGGGCGGCCATCTTAAAAACTCACTTATTGGAGAGCGGTCACCGGCGCACCACTCTGTCGACGAATCGCTATCTGTCGCCTCAATCTTTAATTATTTTAAACTGATTAACATTAATTAGAATATTGTTTGTAAAAGATTATCCAACTGTAAAGTTATTTCGTAGAAATAAATAGTTTAAGTTTTGAAGACCATCCGTTTCATTCAAATCATCTTTATTGGACTACCCACGCCATAAGCATGAATTAAGATATAAGCGCTCGTGCGCTTTTATATATAATAAATTTAATATACCTATAGCCTTTTTCGATGAATGGACTTTCCAACACTGAAATAATTAAAAAAATCGGACCAGTAGTTCCTGAGATTAGCGCGTTTGAACAAATTATATAATTATAATTATAACTTAATATTAGTACTAGTTGTAGCAACTTTGTCTGCGTCAAAAAGGAGTTCATGCAGCAATGTCAATTTTGTTCTATAATCTGTAGTTTTTGCAGCGCCCGCAGAAATTTTTCGAGTTTTTTTCACACCTTGACTACATTATTGAAGTATTAGAACGGATCTTTAATTTTTCGAAAATAAAATCTTACCAATGTTACTCTTGGATAATGTAGCTTTTGAATGGTGAAAGAATTTTTAAAAACGGTCTAGTAGTTTTTGAGCCAAACAAATTTTTCCTCTTTACAATATTAGTGAAGATCCGGTCTAAACACACTTATGTGTCTACAACGTATCCCAAAATCCATCGCCAAGACCAAATACAAACATAAACAAACTCATCTAAATTTAACTCTATTTGTGGTTACAGCTTCATAATAGCCATCACACCCTATTTAAAATCGACATGAAATCAAAGGTATTTAAAAATAACCTGATCACAAACAACCAAGCGAAAATCGCTCTTAAAACAACGTAATAAAAGTCACAATCGTAACTCAAAAGCATGGTTGCAAGAGCTTGTAAAAATCGTTGAGGGTAATACAATAATATGCTTTAAATCTTAGCCTTAAAGTTGCAATTCGACGTTTCATGTTACAGCTGACAGCTATGAAAGAAGAGTTACAAACAAAAATATGCTCTATTTTCGTAACTTAAAGTCGAAATTCGCTTGTTAACGTCACATCTGACATACATGCATGCAATTCGGCCATCTTTTCTTAATATTGGCTCCATTACATTGTAAGCACGTTATTTGGAGATACGATCCCTTATATTTGATATCACATGTATTTAAATGACTGTGTCAAGGGTTATGATGTAATCTTTGCTTATTTTTTATACTATGTAGGTAGACGAGGAAGCCTGCATATCGGAAAAGGATTCCAAAATTCTTTGAAGATATGTGAAGCCCCCAATCCGTATTGGGCAAGCGTGGTGGACTATGATTGATCCTGAGAAGACTTGAGCCCAGCAGTGGCCAGTAATGGGTTGATACAGTAACAGTACAGGCAGACGAGCCAATGGGACACCTAATTGTAAGTGGTTACCGTCGCTGATGAAACTCTACAATATTGGCTTACTACTTGCGACCTACCTATAAGGACTCTCTTTAAAGCTTGTAGAAGGACAAGTCATATTATGTTGTTTTTGAGAAAGTGTTACGCAGGTAGGTAGTTAGTGTTATAACATAAAAATATTTATTTAAATAGTGTTTATTTAATAATATATGTATTGTGCATGTGGCGACCTATAATAACGCGCGAGATCCTGAATCGCGGTTACGACATTTGCAAGAATCTTCGCATATATACGACATCTGAAATCTACTACAGTGGGCTTCGGCCTGACCGGGCATACACTACCTCGCCTGGTCGGAGATCTCTCTTTGGCCCACAGTGGAAATAATCCTCGTCCTATCGATTCAAACCGTATCAAAATCCTTTGCTTAGTTTTAATAATTTTTAAACGAATAAACAGCGGGAAGTGATTTGGTTTTATAATATGTAGTTTTGTTGCAAAACTAAACACTTGTCACAAGTAAAAACTTTATAGGTTTATACTGATAATAGTGCTTTACGTATTTTCGTATTTAATGTTAATTTTATTGTATTTGCTTCTAGATACCTAGAAACATTGATTCTTATACCGCATTGCAAATAGCAGAAATGCAGGGCCCAATTCAGGTTTTTTATTGCTCTGAAATAATAGGTTTTTTGGAGACGAGCAAAAACAAAATGTTCAATCTGTCATAGACATTTAAAATGTTTATGTAAAACATGATGTTTGTGTACAATACACATTTATCTAAATAAAATTACCTAAAACTGGTAAAATAAATCATTTTCCAGTGCAGGCAAAGTTGTACTGGCTATTCATAAATGGGACGACGCGACGCTAAAAATGCTGTAGTGCGTAACGCGTCGTGCCGCCCTGCATAGCCCTGTTCTAAAGTTTTGACGCTGAAAGTCAGCGACGGAGGTTTTATCGCCCTTCAAAAACATATCGCCACGATTTCCTCCAACTAAAAGCGACATAAACAAATCTTGTCTATTCCCAAAGTCAGGCCCTGCATAAGCTCATAAAATTTATTACATTTCGCTTATTGAAGCGATACGGTAAACTATCGTTACAGGAAACGATCTACATCGAACTATTTTACAGTCGCATGCAATGTGTCCACAATGCTGGCTCATGCAATTCAGATAAGATGGACATACGGTCTTGAACGATGGACAACAATCGATTTGTCTGTCGTATTTGTGGGCTATGGTTGTTGTTATAAATGAGTTATATTTTGACACGTTATCATATAATTTCGTGATCGAACGAGGCTTGAAGACAGTCCTTCAAGATCGTAGTTAGCAGCCCGCAGTTCACGAGTAACGGTCCGTTTACGATTAAGTGACCTGTTACCTCGTCTGCTTACAAGGTGCAAAATGTGAGCAATCACGGGACGCCTGGCAAAACATCGACATTCTTTTGTAAAAGTAATATGCAGTACTAAACTTGAAACTGAAAATTGTATGTTGTACGTTTTGTTATTATGTTATGTTATTAGTTTATACTTTTGTGTCCTTTTTGTGTGTCCAATAAACTTGCTTTCTTTCTTCTTTCTAAACATTTATTTTCATTAAATACTTACCAAAATTTACGAATTTTAATTCTAATCGTGAAAATGAAGTAATAATACAAATTAACTGCCGTTTGTCTTCTTATGCCACGACAGAAATTAATTTTACGTGCGGCTATAGATATTTCTAAAAAAAAAAATGTAGGGAATATCCACTCTTATCTCTCCTTATAGTTATCTTCTTGCAATAAAATTTGTAGTTATATTCGCTTTACTGCTGAATCCCCAGACTATTGACTTTGTGCAACATGGATAACTTCGACTCGGGACAGTCATAAAGATCTCGAAACAATTCAACTGTGCTCGTTGCAATTCTGTTTTACTATCAAATACATTGTTATGTCTTTAGGTAAGATCAATATAAATATCGTCTTTTGTTTTATAAAGTACATATATCTTATTATTTATAAGAATGTTGCTAAGTGCATAACGCCTGCATCAATTTGGTCATTTTTTTATTTTTTTTGAAGTTCAAGGATGGTCTTAACAGTGGAAAGGTAAAATCTAAGTTGATGTATAGGGTTCTCGCTGACGTTGTCGTGGGTAGCAGCTAGTGTAAGATAAATACAAAACCGATTTCGATAACTCTTTTTTATTGAGAAGCAAACTATACACTGAGACATAATCTCATCAATCTGATGTGATCATCAATTTGATGAAGATCTGACTGGTAGTTTTTGTGCTGTACTTGAGAAATGGAAGTCGGTCGTTTTCATTTTTGTAATAAAAATATTATTTTCACTGTGAATGTGAATTTTATTATTCAGATTTAATTTAATAGTAATTGTAAATTCATCTACTATTTACTCCAAAAACTAAATCTCATTCCCTAAAACGCAATAAACATTAATCGAATACCGAAAATCGATTTTAAATTCAACCACGAATCGATTTCAGTTGTACGAACCGCATTCCCGTGTGTCGCCACTAAAACAGATTGTTTAAGCCCCTTTATTGGCAGGTGTATCTAACTGAATAAGTTTCTACGATTTTAAACCTTACACAGTTAAAATAAAGTTCGTTTTCGTTCGTTTTTTATCGATTTAAATTTGTTTTGCGCTGATCGTGGATCGAATGGGAATGTTCTGCGGTATCTTGAGATTTCAATCTGTTGTTTAAGTTTAGTATCTGTTTTGGTGTATCGAGGTAATGGTTTTGGATTGAATTGTGATGTTGACGAGAATACTGTATTATGGTTTTCTTTGTTGGGTTACTACGTCTACCTATCTGTGACAAAAGGTGATGAGGAGAGATGAGGACCATGTTACAAAGCGAATGTGGAATTTGAAAGTGGATGGATGGTGGATGGATGTTAGAGGAGAGGAATACCTAAGAGATGGTTGTATTGTGTGAAAGAAGATATGATCGTAAAATAATTTATTGTATTTTAAATGAAATTAAAAAAGCCGACTGAAACCTTTATCTAAACTAAACCTTATAATAGCAATCTTTACTTCCGAAATAATACCAGTCTAGATACAATTATTTATATTTATTTATATGCATGCACATTTTGTGGTGTATGATGGTCAGGCCGAAGCCCGTTGTAGTTTTTTTTTTTTTTTTTAGTGTTAGGAAGTCACCGGATCTCCGCCCGCCCCGCGGGCGGGGTATGTGGGAGTTGAACCGCACTAAAACCTCCAACCGCTCACATTCAGCGTCCGAACCCCGGCTGAGGCCAGAACCCAGCACAGGGTTATGAGGGACGGCGCGACGCGTTACGCCCGAGGCACTCTTTCCCGTCGCGCCACCCCCAGCCCGTTGTAGTAGATTTCAGATGTCGTATATATGCAAAGATTCTTGCTAATGTCGTAACCGCGAGTCAGGATCTCGCGCGCTATTATTGGTCGCCACAGCAATAAATTGTCGATTTATTGCTGTGACGATTATATCTTTTGAAATAACATTCACTAGTAAATCGATATAATTTATTTTTTCAATTTACTTAGCAATTATTCGAACTTCAACGAAAATTGGAAAAAAAATTGCCAAATTGATCCAAGCGTTGAGTTATGCACTTCACAACACATTTTACGATTAATTGGAACAAAGTTCCTTATCGCGCGTTGTGAAAGGGGGCTAGACGGAAAAAAAATTACGAAAAGTTGTCACGACACTTTTTTTGTTTTAGATGATTATCGCTAGATGGCGCTGTGATCAAAATCTTTAAAACATATTCCTTATTTGTTTTAGATGATTATCGCGAGATGGCGCTGTGATCAAAATCTTTTAAAACACGTTCCTTATAGCGCGTTACGTCAGGAAAGATATAAGATATCTTTTAATCGAAAGGAACTTCGTTCTATTCGGGTGTTCCATGACACCTCTCAAGTTTTTTATATTCACAAATTTAATCAACTAAACCTACTGAGTAAAATAACAAGAAAATCCTAACTTTAAGTGTTCTCAATCTCGTTTGAATCTGAATTAGCGTAGAATGGCGTAGATACTAATTTCTTAGACCTAATTAAGCCTAAGTAGTTTCAGGATCTCACCTCCGAAGTGAATACATTTGTTAATTACATTACCTTTTCAAAAGCAGTCCATTTGGTTATTCAATTGCAGTTATATTTCTGATTCGTCTAATTTTGCTTGCGTGGATTCTTGCTCGTGAAAAAACATAGTAAATTTAAAAAGAAAAGTTTTATTTACAAGCTTTTATAGATATCATGTAGAAGTAGAGTGTTTAGACAAGTAAAACGAGTCCAAAAACAAAAAAACTTGAGAGATGTCAAGGGACACCCGGATGGAACGAAGTTTCTTTCGATTAATTAATGAGGGAATTGTAATAAAATTTTCTTTTATTAAGTTATAATAATTAGTTATTTTAAAACGTCTGTCTCTCCCTCTCTTTCTTTTCTATAAAATATTTTGATCACAGCGCCATCTAGAATTAATCATATAAAACAAAATAAGGAATTGTTTTAAAAGATTTTAATCACAGCGCCATCTAGCGATAATCATCTAAGACAAAAAAAGTGTCGTGACAACTTTTTCATAAGAATTTCCGTCTTCGTTCCAAAAGTAATACACGTAAAAATCAAACATTTCCAACGCCGAAACTTAGTTCAAAAAGTACCTTTTATATTATAATAATATTATATTATAGTAAAAACATAAAAGGAACCCACGACGAAGATCACCACTTTTATAAAAACCATCATCCGAATCGGTCCAATCGGGAAAAGTTTTACAGAAACAAAATCAGACGTAACTTTTAAATTGATCTTTTAACATTACCCAAAAACGACTTTTCAATTTATTATAAAATACAAATGAAACAAAGAAAAAATAAATGTCCAAATCGATCCACCAAAAACTAACAATCAACTTATTTTATAGGTCCATAAATAAAAAGGTAAAGAACAGATTTGACTCCATCTTCAGTCGATTTTGTTCCAGTTTCAACTATGGAGGTGGAGGCTGTGGTGGGGAGGACTGCCTCCTTGCCATGCGATATTGAACCTGACTCCAATGAAGATAGAGTCTACATGGTGCTGTGGTTCAGGCATGCTGGTGGAAAGCCTTTGTACAGGTATGTGGTTTTATATTTTGGCCTATGTATACATAATAATAATCTTCTTATATATAAAAATGAATTGCTGTTCGTTAGTCTCGCTAAAACTCGGGAACGACTGAACCGATTTGGCTTATTTTAATCTTGAAATATTCGTAGTAGTCCCGGGAAGGTTTAAACGGTGAGAAGATACCCTTATGTGACGCAGACGAAGTTGTGTGGGCCAGCTAGTGTGTATCTATATATTATCTTATAATAATGTGATAGGAAAGTCACTCGCCCCAGCAAAGCGACCGTAACACACAACGATGGCGCGATTCAGAATCCATATAAATAATACGGTCGAAAAGTCAGCTTTGTCCGGGATAAACTCAAAAACTACTGGATTTATTTAAAACTTGACATGAATATTATTTTAAGAAGTCGTGTCAACACCTGTACCAACACATTACTGCCCACTGTTGGGCTCAGGTCTCCTCAGAAGAGGGATTAGGCATAGTCCACCACGCTTGCCCTGTGCGGGTTGGGGACTTCACATATATTCAAAGGATTTTTAGAATCCTTTTCCGACATGCAGGTTTCCTCACGATGTTTTCCTTCACCGTTTTTAGCCAGTGGTTTTGTGAAAAATTACACATAAATCTTTTTTCAAATTTAGATTTAGAGGTACAAGCCGGATTTGAACCCTGGCGACCTCCTGTTCGGAAGGAAGCGCTTCGACCATTCGGCCACCATGACTTTTACTCGTGTCAACACATAGGCTATCTATATATTAATTATGTAAATAATACATGCATATTGGAGAAACGCTCATAATTATTGAGCTTTTTGATGTGATTGCGTAAATCAGTACATTTCCTGAGCTTACATCACAAATGTGCTATCCTCCTCTCTTTGTGACATAGACGAGGTTACGGTTCAGCTAGTATCCAATAAAACATAAATATCATTTTATCATATTATGATATTATTCGGTACTTTGGTATGAGGAACAATGTCTGACCAATTGTTTGTCTAACACAAATTTAACTGTCAGAACTATAAACCGTACAAAGGAAATGAAGACAGTTTACTGAAAACACGTCTGTTCACATGTTGATAGGGGGTGTGATGCTAGGGGTGGTTTAACCCCTGTAAATCAAGAGTACATTACTTGATATGGTTTCAAGTTTTTAACACACACATGAAACAAGAAAGCGTTCATTTTTCAAAAATAGCACTGAAGTAAGTCAGATCTTTATCAAATTTAAACGAGTTTACATTTAAAGCATGTAATTTCTAACAAAACAAGAATCATTCAAATTTGTTCACTTATATTAAAGTAATCGGGACAAACTCAAAAAAAATACGATCAACTAGAAAACTTCCATGGAACATGCACAAAAACAACTTTTTTGATCTTTTGTCTGTCTTTCGGTAAGATCTGTTCTGTCGTTGTTCTATTCTGTCTTTCTGTAAGATCAGTTTTGACTTTCACTGGTGTTTTTTTGTGAGAAAATCGTTGGATCCTATATATGAGAGTTGAACCACACTAAAATGCTCACACTCAGCGCCCGAACCCCTGCTGAGGCCAGCACGGGATCATACGGGACGTCGCGATGCGTTACGTACTATGACACTCTTTCCCGCGCCGCCCCAGGACTTTCACTGGTAGAAAACTACCTTTTATGTTAATTTTGTTTTTTTTTTTATTGTTACTTTTAGCTTTTGTTTAGTATTACCTACTTAAATTATTCTGTCAGAAGATTATAATTAAGTTATGTATATTGTTATTCTGTTTATTTTTGTTGTGCCACTCCCACGGGGCCCATCTGAAAATCAGCGCTGCAGCTGGCTTTCTGCTTCCTTGTGGCATTCAGCTGAGATGGGTACCTTTTTTTGTGGCAAATAAGTGCTTCTTTTCTTTCTTTATATTCTCTCTTTGTGACGCAGAAGAAGTAGCGCGAGTCAGGATCGAATAATATCTAATAACATACTAAGTCCCGCGGGATCATTTCCAATATACTACTTTCTAGACGTATTGCGGTTCTTTCTATATTTCTTATTCTCAAACTATTGCATTTTAATTTCTCTAGCGACTGCGCTAGTGTTTTGAAGAGTGTGTTTTTGGAATAATTTATTTTAAAGGAAACTTTAAATACAAGCTTTTAAGATCCTGGATATCATGTAGCAGTAGAGTGTTAGCTTATACAAGTAAAACGAGCACAAACATGACAGGTCTATCTTGTTTGGCACAAGAGTTCCTTTAACCACTCTCCATAAACATCATCAGATCAGCGCCATTTTGTTTTATTATTGCATTGACACGCCACATACATCTACTTACGTGCAAAATGTCAGCTCAATCGGAAACCAGGAAGTTTGTCAAATTTAACTCGCAAAATTCCACCCGAACTCACTTACATCTAATACAAGTTAATATAATATAGCTTGTAAGAAGAGTAGAAAAGAATATATAATTTACTTAATATTTAAGAAGAGAGATTAAGCATAGTCAAGCACGCTTGCCCAATGTGCATTATTTAGTATTTTCTTTAAAATAAGTATTGGAGCTAACTCCCTTTAGCTCTAGATGAGCGATATATGAGTTTGGTTTTGTCAACGACAACAGCCCTGTTTTCCACGAAATCTAACCGCCTCCCATTTTAAATTACATATTCGAGCGGGCCAGCTACTTACATGGATGAGTAATATGTAGGTGTATTTACATAGTTGTATCACAGAATAAATTAAACAGAAGAAAAAACTTGAGAGGTGTCATGGGACACCCGAATAGAACGAAGTTCCTTTCGATTAAAAGATATCTTATATTTTTTTTTCCTAACGTAACGCGCGATAAGGAACGTGTTTTAAAAGATTTTGATCACAGCGCCATCTAGCGATAATCATCTAAAACAAAAAAGTGTCGTGACAACTTTTCGTAAGATTTTTTTCCGTTTAGCCCCCTTTCGATAACGCGCGATAAGGAACTTCGTTCCAAAAATCTAACAAATATACCTTTTACAAGCTTCATATTAACTTGCAGTGGATGTAACTATGTTTGGGTAGAATCTTTGAAGCCAAATTTGACAAACTTCCTGGTTTCCGATTGTGCTGACATTTTGCACGCAGATGCATATCGCGTGAAAATGCAATAATATGACAAAATGGCGCTGATCTGATGATGGATTCGGAAAGTGGTCATAGGATTTCTTGTGCTAAACAAGATAGAGACGTCGTGTTTGGGCTCATTTTTTATTAGCTAGCACTCAATTGCTACATGGTAGGTAGGATCTTAAAAGCTCTATGAAATATTAAGTTGCCTTGGATGTAACTATGTAAGTTTGGGTGGAATCTTGCAAGCTCAAATTGACAAACTTCCCGGTTTCCGATTTTACAGGCAGATGTATATATATCGTGATAATTAAATAATATGATAGTATGACACCGATCTGATACATTATATTATCTAGGAACTTAAAGATTTAAAAATAAATTATTCATTAATTTGACACCAAATACTATACAGGGCTTTTCTTAAACCTCGTTTAAAGAGTATATTTAATTCTGTTTAATTATTTTATGGTTTTGTTGTCATCGGCCCCGTCACATGCCAACGGGGCCTCCGTAACCCAGTTCGCTTTGTTAGAAGTAATGAGCGACCATTGTGCGCGAACTATAAGCGTAGCAAGGAAATATTTAGAAACTATGTTTTATCAGGGTTACTTCCTGTTTCTGAAATATGTTTTATCGGAGCTGAGAGTTTGTTAACAAGAAGTTGAGTTAAAAAATAATGTTTTACAATAAAAATATGGCTGACTTTTATTTTTCAAGAATAGCACAAATCTTTTTGAAATTTAGACGAGGTTACGTCAAAGAAGTCATCGATATCGGTTCATTTCGAATATAATATACGCCACGCTTCAATATACAGGGTGATTTTTTAAAGAAGGTACATATTGCAGGAGGGTGATGAGTACTCTGTTCTAAAACGGAATATTACAAAAATAGGAAAAATTTTTTTTTTTTTTTAAATCTAAGTTCGACAAAACTACCTCAATCATAAACAATTTCGGCTAAAAGAGTGTTGACTAACGACCTCTAGTGATCTCGCGCACCCCACACCTCCGCCACACCCATCAGCTGTCGAAAAACCATCATTTTGCAAGAATTTTATATATTTTTAAGTTGCGATTACTAAGACATTAAAACATATTCTTTAGTAATAATATTTTTACTGGTCGTATATACCCATCAGCTACCATGACCTTCAATATGTACCCTCACTAAGAAATCACCCTGTATATTTTATGGCATGACAGATAAACGAGCTCTCGGCCCATCTCATGATAAGTGGGTGCCAACACTTATGAATTTACTTCTTACATTTCTTCTACTGCTCATTGTACTTGCTTCGGCAGTACACATACTAAAATTGGAACGATACAGAGAAGATTAGCATGGCTCCTGCGCAAGGAGCAAAATCGTGAAGCGTTCTACATTTTAAAAGGGGCGGCGTGACGGGAAAGAGTACTGTGGGCGTAACGCGTCGCGCCGTCCCTCATAACCCCGTGCTGGGTTCTGGCCTCAGCCGGGGTTCGGACGTTGAGTGTGAGCGGTTGGAGGTTTTAGTGCGGTTCAACTCCCACATACATATATAAAAAAAAATGGTAGTAGATACATTACTTACACAGCTACCACATATTTTCAAAAGTACTTGTTTGATCTTGAAAAAAAATTACAGGACCTCATGACGACTTATAAAACTTAGAACCACTTAGATCCATTTAATTTTTCTTAATCACATCCACCATCTATCCCATTAACACAAGCTAAAAAAACTTGTGAGGTGACATGGGACACCCGAATAGAACGAAGTTCCTTTCGATTAAAAGATATCTTATATATTTTTTTCCTAACGTAACGCGCTATAAGGAACGTGTTTTAAAAGATTTTGATCACAGCGCCGTCTAGCGATAATCATCTAAAACAAAAAAGTGTCGTGACAACTTTTCGTAAGATTTTTTTCCGTCTAGCCCCCTTTCGATAACGCGCGATAAGGAACTTCATTCCAAAATCTACCCTTCTACACAGTAATTTTAAATATCTCGTTTGAAGTCAGCCAAAAATGTCCTCGTCCTGACCCAGGTCGATATGTCAAGTTTGGAACCAATCGGGACAAGGGTCATATACAAATCGGAGGCCCTTGCTAATTGTCGATACAATAGTCCCTTAGAGCCATCGTTCATACTTGAGAGTAATCGGAAAACGAGAGGTCCAATTTGTCTTGGAGTACTGCGGTTTGTGATATAGGAGACTGGGCTTTGTTTGTTTGTTGTGGATTTTGTTTAATGTTATTTAGTGTGTAGGTAGTTTTAAAATTATTTATTTTTAAAAAAACTTTTAGTATCTATCAATAGTGTTAATTTTTTTTTTGTTTTAGTTGTAGGAAATCGCCGGTTCCGCGCCCGCGGGGCGGGAGTTGAACCGCACTAAAACCTCCAACCGCTCACACTCAGCGTCTGAACCCCGGCTGAGGCCAGAACCCATCATGGGGTTATGCGGGGTGGTGCGACGCGTTACGTACTGCGGCACACTTTCCCATCGCGACACCCCCATCAATAGAGTGTTAGCTAATACAAAACGATTCAAAACACAAGGCGTCTATTGTATTCAAGAGCACAAGAGTTCCGACTCAATCATCAGATCAGCGCCATTTTGTCATATTATTGCATTGTCACGCGATATACATCTTCGTCCAAAATGTCAACTGAATCGGAATCGGTATCGTTGCACAAGAAGCGTAATCGGACCATGAGCAGACGTTAGAATGACCGATTAGACCACAATTCCTTTAACAAACTTATGCTCTTCGCACCGCATGGAAGTTTTTCCTTGTCACGCCAGAGGAAAGTTGCAGGAGGTATAATTTAAGCCTCATTTAGCAGCGTACGTTTTGAGAAAGAATTATACACGATTAGGTATAAGAAATTTTGAATTATTCTCACAAAAATCTTTCAAGTATAACCATCTATCAGATCTAGGTTACTTTCATGCATTTTCAACGGGTACTGTGGGTCGATTTAAGAGCAAACAAATCTGTCTACCCTCTTTCTCGTTCGCTTTTTGGTAGTACCACTGGAACTCGAACTCACATCACGATACACCACGTTCGACGACGACGTTCAGAAGATAGTACCTGAGGATTATGTAATTGTATCCAGTGATTGGAACCCGAGTCGAGCACATGCTCTGCGATCGCCGATTTATGCGGTTCTTTGTTTTTAATCGCTCTGATGTGCTCTTTGAGCCTTGTAGAAATCGCACGTTTTGAAAGTATTAAAGAAAACCGCGAGTGTCTGAATAAGTTTAGATCTAGGTTACATAACAAAATAATTTATTTTCAAACAAAATACACAGTACAGAAAAAATATAGCAGTGGTCCCTGTACTAGGCTAGGCCCGTATCGCGGGAGACCGTTACGTTTTAAATATTATTACATTAATTGAAAGATTTGTGATTTACGTGTTTGTGAATTTTTATTATAGTCAATTATTTTAATTTTTAAGTTTAACATGTAACTGTTTTTTGTTCCTTAATAAAAAAATAAAAAAAATAAAATAAAATAAAATATCAGAGGAGACAGCTTAGAACAGATAGAACAACAAACAAAAGAAGGAAAGATAATATAATCCGTGTTACTACATTTAATTGGGACTCTACGACAAAGCAAAAGTTGTGTGATAAGAAAAAAAAAAAAATTAAAGGTAAACGATTTGCACCTGCGCCTAAATTGAAAGCAAGCGCTTCAACCAATTGGCCACCACGGCTGTTCCACCTGTCATTGCCGATCCGCCTAACAATAAACAAACCTTATTCTTCCACTGAAAACAAAGTTATCTAACTTTGTGACGCAGACGAAGTTGCACGGGTTAGCTCGTATATTCTATTATTCCCATTTCGGGAGCTTTATAACAGAACGACAGTTGTTTTAATGCTTCAAGTTTGCAAAGAGCTTTCTTAAGCCGAAAGCTCCAATACGTTTTTTCTCGCAATACTTGTTGAAAAATGTCGGCAACTTTTCTTGAGATTCTTTTATTAAAATTTTCTTTTTGTTAACGTGGGATTTTCGTAGTTTATTTATTTTCTTTATGGATAAGAAGTCTAATTTTAAGGTTAATGTTGAGTCATAGAATATTTTTAAATAGTAATATATAATTAGTATGTACACGTTGAGTTTAGAGTCGTTTATTACGCAGATCTTGTAGCATCTAGCGCAAATTTCCGTGCATTCACACGTTTTTGCCATAACTACTATTGGCATTCAAATGAGTACAACAGCTCACCGCATAGGTCCAATGAATTTAATAAAATCAATGTCCGTGGTGCTTTTCTCAATTCTGGCGTAATGCTTTTTCAATCTTATTTTATTGTCTCCCGCTTTGCGAGAAGGGAAGTCGAAACTCATGTTTTCCTACTCCTTCTATTATCTTCTGATTAAATTCGTTGCGGGGTCCAAGACAAGTTATCTTTCCCTCGGGTTCCTGGGCTTCACTGCTCAGAGTCATTACGATGGTCGCCGCTGTGGATCCTGGCTACACAGGAGTTACAGTGGTGGGAGTGAGAGGTGGGCAAATACCCGAAAAAAAATTAGTATACTAGCTAACTCGCGCAACTCTATTAGTCTATGAGCCAGCGCCTTTTTTCAGGCTCTACAGAGAAGACAAGCTGCGACAGTCAAATGTCAATGAGCGGACTGACAGCTGACAGGTGACAGGCTTTTGACAGAAAATTTGACTATCAAAGTCAAACAAATGGATTAAAAATTGTGTAAACTCCTCACTTGACATTGGCGAATCATCCCCGGGGATGAGTCCATAATCAAAAGAAGAAGAAGAAGAAGGATTTAAAATTTTACGATTGGATGAATGGCCAATAGGACCGTGTGCACAAAATTTATGTTGCGCTTTTTAGGGCAGACAATTTTAAGGTTGTAGAAGTACTGCTTAATTAATATTATAATGAATGAATGTAATACAGCTTTTTTAATAAGTAAATTCATCACGGTCGTGCGGATTTATGCCTTGCTTAATAAATTATTATTCGATTCTTTCTATATTGTGTTTATGTCTGAGGACAGTGCTTCTAATAAACCAGCTGCGTCTCGCGGATCGCGCGATCGCGTTCTAAGAATTCTTCATTTGATATAATTAAGTGGAAATTAGACCTTCTTTAATTAAATTTCTAATTCCTGTCACACCATTCTTAAGAAAATTCGAAGTGTAAGAACCTCATTATTTAGATGATTACTAACAATCTGAAAATTTGTGAGTAGCTTCAATTTGACGAGACGCCCAACTTTTCCTCCACGAAAATTCTCGATAGTGAGGACTAATGCAGTATGGAAGCGTCAAAGGTGTTGAATGGGTGGAGACTCAAATTTTGTTACTAACCTTCCTCTTAAATCACTCTATCTATTAAATATACATCAAAATCCGTTGCGTACTTTTAAATATTTACTTTGTTTTATACTATGTAGTGATGTATACATTTCTGTATAACTTCGCGCGTCACATAAGACGTAATAAATAAGATTGTTCCTGTAAATTCTTTCACCGTACTAACCATCCCTGGGTTGTCTGTATATTTCAAAATTAAAATTAGTCAAATCGGTTCAGTCGTTCTCGTTTTTGTGGCACTACGTAATATTTTATCCACGTTTGTTTCGCTTTCAAAATAAATATAACTAATCTCGCAACTCCCCTCTCTTAGACCCTAAAAATTGACATTTAAAAATCTCCAGTCCTCATCGCATCTTGACCGATCCCAACTGCATACCAATTTAAACTCGCCAACCTTTCACGTGTCACTGGTACCTTTGAAAACTGAACAATTCAACCAAGAGCCGTGGACTGTCAAAGCGGATTCCTTGTAGAAAGTTTTACAGGAAAATACACCTTGATACGTGTGGTGTAACGTCTATTATTGAATGTAGAGTTCAGATATTGAAATTTCTGGTAAGCACGGTGGCGCGTCTTTACGCCTCGTTTAGCTCTGACACTCAGGTTTGGTTTAAGTGTAAGGCTTTTATGTTTTAGCTGTTTTTGTAGTGGTGTGGATTTAGTGGTGTTAAACATGAATCATTGATGATATGTAAGTTAGTTGTGGTGCTCATTTCATTTCCATAATTATAATGATGTAAATTTGGTTACAGTTGGATTTCACCAGTGTTACGTGAAAACACTGAAGATAAAATAAGGGATATTAATTAAATTTGATATTCATATAATGCTAAGTTTGAAGCCGAAAGGCACACTAATAAATTCATAATGACAATTTACAATTTATATTATTATTTTTGTAATGCAAACTTATTCTGGCATGTATATTAAAGGTTGCGTATTTAAAGACAGTAAAATTTAACTTTAACTTTGACTTTCAAGCATTTTCAACGGGTTCTTACCACGATATTTAATTAATTGAGTTGTTTCGATATTTCAACGTTGTTGCAAACGTCATGATCACGAGAAGACTGGATACTGCGGTTCGATTTAAGAGCAAACAAATCTGTCTACCCTCTTTCTCGTTCGCTTTTGGGTAGTACCACTGGAACTCGAACTCACATCACGACACACCACACTCATTGTATCTACAAGACTATCTGAGCATGAACCCTTAGTGACTGTTGCGTTTAGCACTGGATTCCACATACTCGATAATCTGAAGCCGTCACCAACGTTAAAAGTGCTATGTTTTGAAATCTCGATTAACTTTGGCTTTTACCAACATATCGAATTTCCTTCGAAAACATGACTCCATCAAGATTTTTCTCAAGACGATTGAATAAATCTCAATCTTCTAAAAAACATCTACCAAAATGAATTAATTCCCATATAGTATTTAATTCACTCAGCCATCAAATGTAGGATAAATAACAATTCGTCTGCACATCAGTATTCAGGACACGTATACCATATTTGAATTGACACTCGCATGTCAACAGGAATGAAGGCTCGTTACTCTCGTTAGGTTGTCGTCATTAGAGTTATGGATTTTATGTCAGCTATTTTTGACGAAGATATTTTGGTAACTGCATCTGTACTAGTGTGAGTTTTGGGGCCAAAATGTGGGGTTTATTTGATGGTAAATGATCAACAATCATTGATTCAGAAGCCATGCAATAGATACATTCGTTAAAAACAAAAACATTGTAAAACAATTTTAAAACAAAAAAAAAAAACATATTAAATTAAAAAAAGACATGCCCTATGAGTTTCTTGCCGGTTCTTCTCAGGACGGAGGCGTAATTTTAGCGAACCGGTGGTAGAACTTTTGATTTTATTTTTGACATTCAAAATGTATGTGTCCACATCTACTTTGAAATAAATGATTTGACTTTGACTTTGAAGTAGATTAGCTTCTATTACTCCTGGATCTAGTTTGAAGTAGGACATATTGGTATCGCGCTTGGTCTTTGTAAGAAAGCTGATTTCGGTAAAAAATCACTTGCTCCTGAGAAATCATTCATTGCTCATTTGCCAGTTGAACAACACTAAAAGTCTTGCCGCATTCAAACAATGTCCAAAGAACCAGCTCGTAGACGTCCACTGCTGGACAAAGATCAAATCTCGCCAAAATGACATGCGCTGTTTGCATCCATTGATTTTGACATTTTGGCTTGGTATTTCATTTCCATTGAATAGGTTAGGTAGACGACGAGAACGATTTTTTTTTATATTTAATGTAAAATTGTATAAGATAAACAAACTACTTTAAAAAAATATGCTCATAATACAAAAAAGACATGCCCGCTGAGTTTCTTGCCAGTTCTTCTCAGGACGGTGGCTACAATTATTATTTTGTTGTGTCCGAACTGGTGGTAGCTTTTAAATTTTGACGTCAAGAAGAATAAGCACGTCATCAATGTTGAAAATAAAGTATTTCATTTCAGCTAACGTGTAAGCTGATTGTAAATGATTACTAGTAGCTCTACTTAGGACTTATCTTTAAGGATTCTCTTTAAGCCTCGTTTGAAGAAGGACAAGCCATAGCAGTTTTCTAAGTATTAAGTTTCATAGTATTCTTTCTTTCTTTCTTTCTTTCTTTCTTTCTTTCTTTCTTTCTTTCTTTCTTTCTTTCTTTCTTTCTTTCTTTCTTTCTTTCTTTCTTTCTTTCTTTCTTTCTTTCTTTCTTTCTTTCTTTCTTTCTTTCTTTCTTTCTTTCTTTCTTTCTTTCTTTCTTTCTTTCTTTCTTTCTTTCTTTCTTTCTTTCTTTCTTTCTTTCTTTCTTTCTTTCTTTCTTTCTTTCTTTCTTTCTTTCTTTCTTTCTTTCTTTCTTTCTTTCTTTCTTTCTTTCTTTCTTTCTTTCTTTCTTTCTTTCTTTCTTTCTTTCTTTCTTTCTTTCTTTCTTTCTTTCTTTCTTTCTTTCTTTCTTTCTTTCTTTCTTTCTTTCTTTCTTTCTTTCTTTCTTTCTTTTCTATGACTCAAACTATGACACTCTTGAGACAATCCACGCTTCTTACTAAATATTTGGACACAATTCTTAAGCCTTTCAGCAAACACATGAATAGATTTACAATGGAAAAATCCTCCCAAATCATAAGACAAACTAAAAACACTCCAAGATTTAAGCAGATTATAATGACTCTTATTTTAAATGTCTCAAAGTCAGTTTTGCCCTGACATTTTGATGACATATAAGACCTTAGATATTGTTGTTTACGGAGTATGCATGTCAATAAGGATCCTAAGCATACCGGCACGCGTGGTTACTCCATAAACGTCATATGTATGGTGTAAGTTTAGTGTTGAAGCGACTTTGTATTTGAATTTAGATTAGGTCGTAGGAGCCTTCAGTGTCTCCTGGTATTGTAGGGGTCTATGAGCGATGGTAATCGCTTACGATCAAGTGACCCAATGGCTCGCCTGCCTCAATATAAAAAACAATCTTTAAGAATCCAATATACCTTGCAACAGTAGAGTGCTAGCTACAAGTAAAACGAGCCCAAATACGGTCTATCGTGTTTAGTACAGGAGTTTGGCTACCTTCTTAACTTTAAGGACATTCTGTAAGCCTTGTTTGAAGAATGACAAATCATAGCGCATTAAGACAAGATTTTATGAAGATACTAACAATTTATTTCCAGAGCGCTATGACTTGTCCTTGAAGAACGAACGAAGCTTGAGGAGGGTTCTCAAAGTTAGGTCAGTCAGGTCAGTGTCTCCTGGTATTGCAGAGGTGTACGAGCGACGGTAACCACTTACAATCAGGTGGCCCGGAGGCGCGTCTGCCTGACCACTGATTACCGAAAATTTTTTTCTTCTTCTGCGTCTGCGTTACAAAGGGGTTCAAACAGTACTCACAATGCCGCATGCCCGTCGCGTTATTATTTGCGCGGCCCGTAGTGCCCACCCACATATTCATTGCGTTTTATACTCGTGATAACTTCTAAACGAAAAGTCCGATTGGTTTAAAACAAAAAGTAATTTACTTCTACATTAATACTCTTCATAATATAATACTTAATTTAGATGAGGGTTAATATAACGGTACTCATTTAACGTTAAATTCAATCTCGGGACGAAATATTTTTTTTATAAACATAAAAACGGTTATTCTGACTAAACTATGATAGTTAGATATATGCTGTCGCGGACTTTTTTGTTTGTGTTACTAACACCTAAAAACCCGTAGTACATCATTTTGTTCTACTGTCAATAGTTTTCGCAGCGCACGCGTCGTAAATAATTTTTCAGGTCATTTTTTTACACCTTACGTTACATTATTGGAGTTTTAGTAAGGATCCCTAATTTTTTTAAAATATAATATAGCCCATGTTACTCAGAGATAATGTAGCTTTCCAAAGGTGAAAGAATTTTTGAAATCGGTCTAGTAGTTTCGGAGCCTATTCATTACAAACAAACAAACAAATTTTTCCTCTTTATAATATTAGTCCTATAGATAAAGATGTTCCATTTTATAAAATATCTTAAATATTCCATTTTCTAAATACTCTAGAAACCAAAGTAAATTATTTAGAACTTAATCTAAGTTAAAGTAAATCAAAGTTTTAGTAATCTTACATAAGCTTAACTTATTCCTCGATCAAAACCCTAAGTAAACATCTGTGTTTATTTCTTCAAATAAACTTACTCTATGACTACGATTCTATTTATTTTGAATAGTGATGGGAAAAGGATTAAAATTTGATGAAGTATTGGAACGAAGTTTCTTATCGCGCGTTGTGAAACTAGACGGAAAAGAATCTTACGAAAAGTTGTCACGACACTTTTTTGTTTTAGATGCTTATCGCTAGATGCCGCTGTGATCTTGAAATCTTTTGAAAGACGTTCCTTCGTTCTATTAGGGTGTCCTATAACACCTCTCAAGTTTTTTTAAAATTTAACTTTAATTGATTCTTGTTCATATAATAATATAAGTACGTGTTTTGTGATGATTGGATTCTTAAAGTAAAAAATTGAATTTAAATTTTACTGTATTATTATCAATTTATTGTTCGAAAAAGGATTTACTTTTACCTGTATTTACTGTAAACTTATTTACAGAGTTAAATAATTTAAGTGAACTAAATCATTTCTATCAATCATTCAGGCCTTTCCCATCACTAGTTCCAAAGCTCTATTAATCTACGACTAGCTACGGCGTAGACAGTGCTACGGAGCTACGACGTAGATGTTATTTGTTGATTTTGATTAGAAGGGAATTAGGTTATGTATTGAATATGTACATATTTAAATAATAAAGACACAGAATAATTATATAACAAGAAAACTTACAAATCGCTCTGGCAAACTCGCACAGACGCACCACTCACCGTCGAGGGCAGAGCGACGGGAAAGAGTGCCGTAGTGCGTAACGCGTCGCGCCGTCAAGCATAACCCCGTGCTGTATTCTGGCCTCAACTGGGGTTCGGACGCTGAGTGTGACCGGTTTTTCCTAATAGTATTGGAACGAAGTTCATTATCGCGCGTTGTGAAAGGGGGCTGGACGGAAAAAATCTTATGAAAAGTTGTCACGACACTTTTATTGTTTTAGATGATTATCGCTAGATGGCGCTGTGATCAAAATCTTTTAAAACACGTTCCTTATCGCGCGTTACGAAAGGAACTTCGTTCTATTCGGGTGTCCCATGACACATCTCAAGTTTTTGATTTTGGTCGTGTTTGGACACTTTTCCACTCTAATCCTACATTTGATCGTATTTTAAAACTAATCTTGTCCAACTATGTCGTATGTCACGTCTAATGTGACTACCGTCGCCTTTGTACCTAAAGCTGATATATAATGATAATATTTTTCGTTCTACCATCTCAAATAGCCTCATAAATACTGGAGATTTGTAATATTATTTCACTGTTAGAATATTTTGTGTTATTTTAAAATGGACTTTAAGGTTTGTCTGTAAGAGCTAAATCTAATTTTGTGAGGGTAGACATCTTGTCTTCTGTGAATGTCTTAGGTTTGAATCTGTAGGAATTTTTGTATGTAAAGTATAGAGATATAGGATTAACTAGTTTAGAGATAAATGAAATTGTTGTTACATGTTCTTTGGCAAATATTTTTTTTTGTTTTCCTAGTATACGTAATTTTATAACGCACACTATTATAATTACAATCTAGTCTAATGCAGACTAATAAGCAATTTTGTTTTAACTTAAATTACTATATGATTTTATACTAAGAATGTGTCCATTGGCACTTTTCTTATTGTCTCTATTATTAAGGTGTAGACACAATTTTCATGTGGTCTTTGTTATTACACTTCACTGATTTTATACACTAATTGTATTATTAAGTACACTACACTAACTCGAACGGTTTCGTTCTTTTGAGTCTTCTTTTAATATCTGTGATGTCAAGAAGCTGCATTGCTTCTACGTTGACATGATGGTGAAGCCCAATTCTTTGGCAAATAAAGTTATTATTTTCTTCTGTAGGGACAATCTTATCGAAACTTTTGAGGAAAGTGGCGGCAAAATAATAAATCACTAGGCCAAGTGCAATTCATTTATGTTTGTTTTCGATGCCGATGTCATCTTGCGTAGTTCATGATATTGTCAATGGCTAAAAAAGGAAAGACAAAGCATAATTTATTTCCTTGCACGTTTGCTTAAAAGATGGTCTGTGGTTCATTTTAGCTACTGTTTTAACCGATTTTGAAAATTATTTTCCTAATAAGAATCAACGTTATTTGATAAAGGCTTAATTGTAATATAAAAGTTAGGTAAAATACTGTTTTCATCTGTGGAGTAGAAGAAGAAGTAACAAACCAAAAACATCTACAAATTCAATTCAAACAAAATGTTCTACCAATTTCTAACAATTTGTCGCACAATCTACGCGAAAAATTACCTTTACCCTAAACTATTTATTACCTTTGAAAAAGAACAATTTATTTATAAAGAAATCATCTGTAAACAACTGGAATGAACGTAGAGATAAATCGAATAAGTTCTATACAGAAATAAATGTTGATACAAATCATTCCAATTCATACTAATAAATGCAACTTACTAATAAAAATGTGATTTAGAAACTAGTGCGGTAGTGGATCATGGATGTTTAAGGACCGCAACGAATGCAATGAGCGACGGTAACCACTTACGATCAGATGGGCCGTTAGCTCGTCTGCCTACGAGGCAATAAAAAAAAACAATAAAATTGCATTATAAGGGGTAGGCCATATAAAGTTTTTGTTAAAGTTCGACTGTCATGTTGGCTGTGTGGCATGTTGCGCCATCCTCTTGAAACCAAATGTCGTCCATGTCATACTCTTCAACTTTTCCCACCAAAACCCACACCAAACCGTAACTCTTTGTGGGTGCATTGGCTTCTCAATGGTGACGTGTGGATTTTCCGACCCCAGGTGCGACAATTTTGCTTATTGACATAGCCTCCGAGGTGAAATTGGGCTTCATCTGACACACACACATTTCTTACAGTTTGGACTGAAGACTCACCACTTTGGAAGTAACTGTTCAATATTTCCCAATTTTGTTCAAGCGTACTGTACTGTACTGTACTGTACTGTAACAACCCATTACTGCCCACTGTTGGGCTCAGGTCTCCTCCGAAGAGGGGTTAGGCATAGTCCACCACGCTTGCCTAATGCGGATTGTTCAAGCGTATAGCGTCTCATTTCGTGAAACCTTGTCAAACCTTTAACTAAATTATGAACACAAATTGAATGAAATTTGAGCTGTCATTCTCTAAATAAACAGTAGTTCAAAATGCAAACGTGAGATGGCCCACCCTATATTATTACTATTTTTTTAGAATGTAGCCTAAGACATTCAAAAATAACGTGGCTTCCTTTTAGTAAAATAACTTTAGAAATCGGTTCAGTAGATCTACATCGTCACAAACATCACGACACTATTTTTTGACGTGACAACGTCTTATAAATTGGTTTGCCGGGTGACACTTCAAGAAACTGCGTTACGCTCCGCTCACGTTATGCGCTCACAATGAGAGCGAGTGAGAGGCACGCGTGCCTTTCACTTTTTATGTCTGTCTCTCTCACTCTTAGGCGGGCTAACCATGCCCGAGTCGTTGTCACGTAAAATTTTCGCTCGTGTACCGACTTTACAGGCAACCAATTTTTTTTATTGCAATGTCTAGTCACTGGCTGATAAGCGATTACCATAGGTCTCTGCAATGCTAAAGCAAAGCAAAGTCGTTACCAACTCTATTGAATGGGAGCTTTTTTAAACCTTTTTTGAAGAAGGACATGTTATATTATAACGCTCGAGAACGTCGCAGGGGGATTTTTGTTCATTTTTCAAGAATTTTCGTTTTCCGACAGGCTTTCAAAGATTTAGGCACCTCGATTTACTTCTGTAGTATAAGTTTTCTGTGGATATAGTATTGAGAAGTACTAAACGCTTCGTTAGGTAGTGTTTAACGAAGCGAGCAAGGATTTCGTACTCGAATGGAGATGCGCTTTATTTTGTTTGGATCGGGAAATAGCCAAATAATCGACTGGATGGCAGAAATTTTCAAGCTAGTTTGTAAAATTTCAACGAATTTTAGAGCGATTACAACATCGCATATTTGTAGGTTACCTTATAGGTGGTATGTTTGTATCGTCGCTCCTGGACAGCTGCAATGTCAAGGATCGTTATATGGGGGCCATTTTTTGGCTCAACCTTATCTAATTATATCTATCATGGCCACTGTTGCTACCTGTTACAACTATATAACATCTATATAAAAAAAAAAACTGGAGAGGAGTCAAGGGACACCCGGATAGAACAAAGTTTCTTTCGATTAAAACGTATCTCATAAAAATTATTTCCTTTCGTAACGCGCGATAAGGAACGTGTTTTAAAATATTTTGATCACAGCGAAAAAATAAGGAATTGTTTTAGAAGATTTTGATCACAGCACCATCTAGCGATAATCATCTAAAACAAAAAAGTGTCGTGACAACTTTTTCGTAAGAATTTTTTCCGTCTAGCCCCCTTTCACAACGCGCGATAAGGAACTTCGTTACCAGTTCGTCCAAAAATTGGGTACACAGTCCACAAAATATGTTCTCTTGACTTATTAATATTCTATAACATCCAAAATTTTCATAGCTTCTTTCAGACAATTGAAGCACCTCTTATTAGACCTTCCTCTACTCTTACATCCATCTACTTTCATACTCCACATTCGCTTTCATCCAATCCTCATCTCTCCTCATCATATGTCTAAACCACGCCAACCTTACTCCTCAGTTTTTCGATGGTAGATACCGAAAGTGGCCCTATCCTCTAATATCACCATTTACTCACAACTATCCAAATTTGGTTTTTGTCTAGTGGTGCTATCTATAGGTTACATTTGTTATCCACAGTTGATATAATCTAATATACAGGGTGATATTTTAGAGAGGGTACATATTGCAGGAAGGTGACGAGCACTCTGTTCTAATACGGAATATTACAAAAAATAGGTAAAATTACAAAAAAATAAATCTAAATTCGACAAAACTACCTCAAACATAAACAATTTCGGCTAAAAAAGTGTTGACTAACAACCTCTAGTGATCTCGCGCACCCCACACCTCCGTCACACCCATCAGCTGTCGAAAAACCATAATTTTGCAAGAATTTTAGATATTTTCAAGTTGCGATTACTAAGGCATTAAGCTATATTCTTTGGTAATAATATTTTTACTGGTCGTATATAACAATCAGCTACCATGACCTTCAATATGTACCCTCACTAAGAAATCACCCTGTATAACAGAACTATCACTATATTTCAACCTCTTTCACTAAACCTGCACAGTATTTGAAATCCAATTTACTTCACATCTCATTTCCGTGAAAAACAATTTAATTTTAACCCTTCAAAAGAATTACGGCATTAACCGAAACCGCGTACACGGTCGCTACAAGCTTAGTGGATATTCCTGGATTCGGCCCTGGATAAAGACCTATTTGTTCCGCTTCCCACGGGATTAATGCAATGTCGGAGAGAGATCCGTTATGTGCTCTCTACAGCCTTATTAATTGGGAGATAAACAGGATATAAGTACGTGCTCAGATCGTTGAGTGTAAAGGATGGAAAGTGGCGAAGCGTGGGATCAACTCCATTCGTGACGAGTTACTTTTTTTAAAGTTTCGTGGTTGATTGTTTTTTTATTGATAAAGCTATTTGATGTTTTTTATAGAGATAATTCATTGTAAATTGATTAATATCGGACGAGTACTTTTTTATACAGTTTCTTTACTAGATGTTTGCTTAATAATATCTTACTGCGGTATTTTACTAAAGCAAATATTATACCGTGCTCAGATAAGCCAATTTCAAAAAATAAGCCATACGTAAACGAGCTGCTAAAACCTTTCCGTAACCCCAATTTTCAAAAGTGCCCTAACTTAGTTTAAGTAACGTATTGCGTTTTCGACTTGAGTGATAGCTGCAGGCGATTTTGGCCCTTAAAACAAAGAGTATACAGTCGAGAATACTATACACCCGAAATACAAAGTCGAACAACGCTTTTCCCCTGTGCTCCTGATAAATACGCGGTGAATTTAACTTACGAGATAAAACGTGTTTTAAAAATGGTCTACATTACTTGAAGGAGACGGATTTGGGGGTAAAATTTGGGGGGTAATTTCTTTATTTTTATAACTAAGGTATAGTTAATCTGGATTAATATTATTAAGAGAGATTGCCATAGAAAGTAATCTCTGAATCTACTGAACCGATTTCGAAAATTATTTTTTTGATAAACTTATTATTTACATACCCTTAATGCATACATTACATAATATTACCCCTTTTTTTCAGTTAGAGGAAATCACCGGGTATATGGGAGTTGAATCGTACTAAAACTTCCAACCGCTCACACTCAGCGTCCGAACTCCGGCTGAGGCCAGAACCCAGCACTGGGTTCGGAGTGACTGCGCGACGCGTTACGCGCTCGGCACTCTTTCCCGTCGCTCCGTCCCCAATCTTACCCCCTTTACTACCTCTTTACACTAAATCTTTTGATTTTTTTTGTATATTTTATTCCGAGAACTTATCCTAGTGTTATACTCGTATTACTTATGGATGAATAAGAACCATAGAATCTTATACACTAACTGCAACAAAAATACAATTTATATCTGTAATACACGTTTTCCCTCTTACAGACACCAGCTCTTCACAAATTGTAATATTTAAAATTTTCTAAAAAAATATGTAACAACTATTAAACGGATTATTTGTGGTAATAGTTAAAATAAAATTAAAGACACTTTAAAATTATATGGGGCTCACAGCCCCCCAGTGTAAGTGCTTCACCTAAGTCCGGCCCTGTACGTCGGGAGGTCTGCGAAATGACTGCAGTGGTTTTTGCTTGCAACGCGATCTCCTACGTAAATAAGAAAATGCATTAACTTTTTACTGTTTCTCTTTTAAATATTTATGCTCTATTGTACAGTTTTATGATACGAAGTTATGGCGGTTCAGTTTACTATTTTTCTTTAAAATGACAACAGTAACTTTAATTATTACTTGCATAAGTTTATAACGGGTTTTTACTACGATTTGTATTAAACGATCCCATTTCAACACTGTTGCAAGTGCCATGATCACGGGAAGACTGAGTACTGCAGGGACATTATTTAAGAGCTGACTATATTCTGTCTTTTTCTAAAAAAAACAGGGAAGGAGATTTCTTCCACACAACTCTAGGTCGTGTGTACGGTATATGGCTTTTTTGAAATCGCTGGATATCCACGCGCCTGGAGTTATGCCAGACGGCACGACGCGTTACGCACTATTTCCCGTCGCGCGGCCCCCAAAACAGTATATGGCCTAGTTCTCATAAAACCATTTCTTCCAACAGTTTCGATGTCCGAGGCCGCAGTTTCAACAAGGCTCTTCACTGGTCAGACCCTGCAGCCTTCGGGAGGAGGGCCTACTTCGTGACCATGTCCAGACCGTCAGCTCTCACGGTGGATGGGGTGCAGCTGGATGATGAAGGGGTTTACCGATGCAGGGTGGACTTCAAGAACTCCCCGACAAGAAACTTTCAGATAAAGCTTAATGTTGTTGGTGCGTTGTATTCTTTACCTTCTACTTCACCGTTATATTTAAGCGAAGTTCTTTTTAAAAGACCCTTTTTAGTATGAACTTCTGTTCTCGGTGTTCTCGGAGCGCTATGACATGTCCCTCTTTAGACGAGTTTTAAGAAAAGTCCTGAAAAGGCAAGTAATGGCCTCTAATGTCCTTGATGAACCATGGTTACCATATCAAGTGGGCTGTGCGCTCGTTTATCTATCATGCTTTAGGGTATCTCTTATTATGCGGAGAGTATCCCTTTATATATTACTTGTGTATCTTATTAGTAGATACCATTGAATTAAAATAAACAACTGATTCTAGTAATCATTATTTATTGTCACTCTTTACAATATACAATAATGAATATGATTACAATAATGTGGACGCGAGTGTACGCTATGCTCTTAACGGAACGACTGGGGAGTCGCGCTACACACTACACTTATATAATTTATCAAAAGCATGCAATCGCGTCCCTACAATGCCATGAGAAAAATAACTTCGGGCCTCGGTGTTACCGAAGTACAATGCTGTTTAGACGAGGTTTAAGAACAGTGCTGTATCGTCAATGGGTAATGGTCCCTCAATGTCATTACGTCAATTCAATTCCTCAATTAGATTCCTATATCATAGCTTCTTTCGTCCCAGTTGAGTGTTTAAAAGATGAACTTAAAACTTATAAAATGTAAATCGATCTAAAAGAACACCTGATCAACGTATTAAAACTGCATTTATTTTAAAAGTTATTTTTGTTCCAGTACCTCCACATCAGCTACTACTATATGATGAGGCTGGACGAGATGTGGCGGGGGTTGTGGGACCATTGGAGGAGGGAGGAAACTTTACATTGCTCTGCGAATTAAGAGGGGGTAAGATGTTCTTAGACTTTATGACCCGTCACCACGTCCAACCTTGTGCTGGGTTCTGTCCTCAGCCGGGGTGCGGACGCTGAGCGTGATCGGCAGGAGGTTTTTGTGTGGTTCGACTTCCACATACTCCAACGGCGGAGCACACAAAAAAAGGAGTTATCTTCTGCCTTTGCCTTTTTAGTTGACAGGAAGAGCATGCTTTAGGTAATAATCCGGCATTGTAGTTTTACTGTGCATGATAATATTACTTCATTCATTTTTTTATTGCGTGTGAGCTGACAGTCGTGGTGGCGTAATGGTCGTGGTGGCCGAGTGGTTGAAGCGCTTGTCTTCCGTACGGGAGGTCGCGGGTTCAAAACCGGCCGGCTTGTACCTCTAAATCTTAATAAGAAAAAGATTTATGTGCAATTTTTCATAACACCACTGGCTAAAAACGGTGAAGGAAAACATCGTGAGGAAACCTGCATATCGGAAAAGGGTTCTAAAAATCCTTTGAAGATATGTGAAGTCCCCAATCCGCATTAGTAAAGCGTGGTGGACTATGTCTAACCCCTCTTCGGAGGAGACCTGAGCTCAGCAGTGGGCAGTAATGGGTTGTTACAGTACAGTACAGAGCTGACAGTCCATCCAATAAGCGGTTACCGTCGCTCATGGACCTTTCCCCAAGAGAAAAATGTATGCTACGATATTTTACTAACTTTTTCTCAAATGCTGGTAAAAGTCAAATTTTCAACAAAACACGGCCCTTATTAAGTAAAAATAATAACTTAGCTGCCTTTTACACAGCAAAATACTGTCAGAAGTAAACGTCGTGTATGTTCTTTTATTACAAGCTTTATATTAACTTGCACTGGATGTGGCTATGTAAGTTCGAGTGGAATCTTGCAAGCTAAATTTGACAGACTTCGCGGTTTTCAAATGAGCTGACATTTTGCACGCAGATGCATATCGCGTGACAATGCAATAATATGACAAAATGGCGCTGATCTGATGACAGGTAGATTCAGAAAGTCGTCATAGTAACTCTAGTACCAAACAAGAAAGACCAGTCGATTTTGGGTTAATTTTACTTATATTAGCTAGTACTCTACTGCTACATGACATCCAGGATCTTAAGAGCTGTCTTTTAAATATTGTCTGTTTACGTTCGTCAAGATAAATAAATAAATAAAGCCTTTATTTCGGGCACAGTTTACAGTTTTTACTAACTCTAACTTATTTCTAAAACTTAAATTAATTAATTATGCATCCGTTTTCGGGTCATTCCATTTAAAATCGTCTAATCAGCAAAGCTGCACCGTTTCAGATTTTGATGAAAATTTGAGGGATTCATCTCTAGGGTCCCTAAAAATAAAATTTACACATATTTGATTTCTATGAGCACCCGTTTCCGAGCATTTAAATAAAAACTTTCAAAAATCTCCTTTTTTTAGGTTATTTAAAATTTCCTCAAAGTTTTGTCTGTTTAATTTTTTTTTCATTATTAAAGCGGAATCCTTAGGGGGACAGACTATAGTTTGATAAAACTCAACGATAATTTTGTTTATAGCGACCTACCATTAGCGAGAGCAAACCAAAAATGAGTGTTTTTTACTCATTTTTCGTGAATTTCAAGCGACTCTAGCGACTAATCGGTTATGAGTTAAGAACTTCTGGTTGACAGGAATTAAGTACACATGTTAGAGACAAAATTTAGCCATTGATCGACCTGAGCAGCCCACTCTTTCTGGAAGAAAACCTTGCTTGAAGTTTTGAATTTTTGAAAAATCCCACTTTTCAGCCTACAAAACGAAGGTGTCTACTGCGAGATAAAATTCTAAAATTTTCAAAATCTTTTGTTCTTAGCTTTAACTTTGAAGAACTGCATCGCTTGTTTTGTTATTTTAATGTGTAGTGCACTTACCGGTCGTTTATTGGCAGCAAAAATTATGTCGATATTTTTATTTTTTCCTAAATTATATATAAGGGTACGAGCCTAAACACAATGAGATTATCTTGTTTAATGACGGAGTTCCCATAGCCACCTTCCAGCTCCATCATCAGACCTTGACATTCATAGGAACTCCGTCAATAAGCAAGATAACCTCATCGTGTTTAGGCTCTAATGAAGCGTCTTGATGAGTTCTTTGCGTAGAGGATGAATGTCAAGGTCTGATGATGGAGCTGAAAGGTGGCTATAGGAACTCCGTCAATAAGCAAGATAATCTCATCGTGTTTAGGCTCTAATGAAGCGTCTTGATGAGTTCTTTGCGTAGAGGATGAATGTCAAGGTCTGATGATGGAACTGAAAGGTGGCTATAGGAACTCCGTCAATAAGCAAGATAATCTCATCGTGTTTAGGCTCTAATCAAGCGTCCTGATGAGATCTTTGTGTAGAGGATGAATGTCAAGGTCTGATGATGGAGCTGGAAGGTGGCTATGGGAACTCCGTCATTAAACAAGATAACCTCATTGTGTTTAGGCTCGTACCCTTATATATAATTTAGGAAAAATAAAAAATATCGACATAATTTTTGCTGCCAATAAACGACCGGTAAGTGCACTATACAGTAAAATAACAAAACAAGCGATGCAGTCCTTCAAAGTTAAAGCTAAGAACAAAAGATTCTGAAAATTTTAGAATTTTATCTCGCAGTAGACACCTTCGTTTTGTAGGCTGAAAAGTGGGATTTTTCAAAAATTCAAAACTTCAAGCAAGGTTTTCTTCCAGAAAGAGTGGGCTGCTTAGGTCGATCAATGGCTAAATTTTGTCTCTAACATGTGTACTTAATTCCTGTCAACCAGAAGTTCTTAACTCATAACCGATTAGTCGCTAGAGTCGCTTGAAATTCACGAAAAATGGGAAAAAAACACTCATTTTTGGTTTGCTCTCGCTAATGGTAGGTCGCTATAAACAAAATTATCGTTGAGTTTTATCAAACTATAGTCTGTCCCCCTAAGAATTCCGCATTAATAATGAAAAAAAAATTAAACAGACAAAACTTTGAGGAAATTTTAAATAACCTAAAAAAAGGAGATTTTTGAAAGTTTTTATTTAAATGCTCGGAAACGGGTGCTCATAGAAATCAAATATGTGTAAATTTCATTCTTAGGGACCCTAGAGATGAACCCTCAAATTTTCATCAAAATCTAAAATCATGCAGCAACCATTTTTTTCATTTTTAGACGATTTTAAATGGAATGACTCTTTCTCTATTTTGACAAAGGCCTCTTCCAACTTCTTCCACTCTTGCCGATCCCTGGCAGTTCTCATCCATAATTTTCCAGCAACGACTTTGAATTCATCTTCCCATCTTTTGAAAGGTCTTCCACTTTTCCTATAGCTATTTCTGGGATACAAATTAGTGACATTTTGCTCCACTTTTCAGAACCTCTTAACGTCAAGATAAAATTGCACAATATTTTACTTCTGTCAAACGTATTCTGTGTCTATCTACATGTGAGTGATGTTCATATGTTTTAATGGTTTTCCTCTGTACAAAAATAAAGGAAATTTATTGTTATTTTATGGCAAATATGTAAGAGCCATGAGTCGAAAGAATAATATTTTTGGCTTTTTCTGCCATCTTCATGTTTCCCATGAAAAAATATTTTGTTTTTATGCATTGAGATCTTCAAGGTTTATTAGTCAATTATTGGATTTTACTGAGGAGATCTGAGCCATGGGCAGTAGGTAATGATATGAGATTATGTCAAAAGTGATTTTAACAAAGAGCCATCAATATCGGTTCGTTCAAAAAATAAATTATGAAACAAAAAAAACTTGAGAGGTGCCAAGGGACACCCGGATGGAACGAAGTTCCTTTCGATTAATTAGTGAGGGAATTGTAATAAAATTTTATTTTTTTCTTAAATAAAATATTTTGATCATAGCACCATCTAGCATTAATCATATAAAACAAAATAAGGAATTGTTTTAAAAGATTTTAATCACAGCGCCATCTAGCGATAATCATCGAAAACAAAAAACGTGTCATGACAACTTTTTGATAAGAATTTCCGTCTAGCCCCTTTCGATACCGCGCGATAAGGAACTTCGTTCCATAATTATGAAATCTTATTCACAAGAAACAATACAATATCTTACGCATATAACATCACTTTTAATATGAAAAAAAATATCACCAAAACCGGCACACCCAAACTAAAGTAATATAAATTCACAAAAAATACAATCAACTAGAAAACCTCCTTTTGGAAAATCAGTCAAAAAAAATATCTCGCAAAGTTATTCACAAAATTGTGCCCAAACGAACAATACCTGAAAGCCCATGTTCATACGACATATGAGTATCCGTTGTACATATATATAAATATATGTCGAAAATGGAACGAAGCAATTCTCGTACAATAGTTATCATATTAGTCACTCAGACAGCCCGACAAAGGTATGGGCACAAGTGGGCCAAATATAAAGATTGAATTAAGGTGTAGTTCCGATGGTTGCTACAACGACTTTTATGTTACGACTTCTGTATTCGAGGTTCACAATTACGAACAAGAAAATGAGCCTGTACTGTTTCCCATTGCAGCCCACTGCTGAGCTTACGTCTCCTCAGCAGAGGGATTAGGCAGTCCACCACGTTTGCCCAATTCGGATTGGGGACTTCTTTGAAGGATTTTTTAGAATCCTTTTCAAATATGCTGATTATAATTTTAATTACGCAAATGTGACTTAGCTAATCAAGAATATAAACAAAACCCAGACAGTGTCATCGAAGGCACGATAAAATATTTTCCAATACAGTCATCGTCATCATCAACAGCCCATAAACGTCCACTGCTGGACATAGGTCTCCCTCAGACCTTGCTACAGCGACCGGTCCTGCGCTATCTGCATCTAGTGACTTCCCGCAACCTTGACCAGGTTATCGGTCCAACTTGAGAGGTCTGCCCAAGCTACTACACAAGCAATACAGTATTTCCAGGCAAAATTTCTTTCAAAAATATTCAGTCGCAACCCTTGAAACTGCGCCTTATATAATAGAAGGGAGCAAATCGAAAAACACGAACTATTAGTTTTACAAATGACGTTTCTCTTGCGTTTCTGAACGGGGCATTTTTCTTGCCCCCCTCCGAGTTTGCCCACGGTTGAACGGGCAATGTATTACTTTGCTTGTCAAACTCAATTTTTTCTGTGGAAATAGGCAGATGAGTGTAGTGCGATTGGATGATTCTTTCAACGTAACATTTTGCTTTGATTTGTAGTTTTATAACCATTTGATTTGAAAAATAAAGTGGATTTTTATGCGATTTGGATTTTTACTGTACTGAAACAGTCCACTGTTGGGATGATGTCTTCGTAGTAGAGAGTTTAGGCGAAGTCGGGAGATCATGTCCAAAGTGTCTACTTACTAAAAAAAGAATCAACGAAATCGGTTCTTCTAGAAAAGAAATACACGCAAACACGCAAAGCAAGATTTCAATTACAAAGGTACTTATTCGATCTTTAAAAAATTCGAATAGGTCCAGCCAAACCAAAGTTATGCGGGAACAAAAAAAACAAACAGACCAATTGAGTACCTCCCTTTTTTTGGAAGTCGATCATAAAACCACTGTTATTATATCCCTATATCCAGACAACACAGACGAATGTGCCATATTATATTACTCATTTCTCCTACGAATCTAGAAATTTCTAAATATTTTTTCTGTACATAAAATCAGTCTCGAATGTTCTAATAAAGTTTGTGAGACCCAATTGATTGATGAGAAGTATAAACGCAAAGAAACGTGATTTTACAAGTCTCAATAAAATTATGTTAAGAAATGTTATGAGCTTAAATTTTTGTGAGATTTTTCTTCGAAATGTTCAAGGCATAAAATAGTGATTTATGCCTTGAACTTTTATGCTTTACAATTAATTAAATATCGTGGTAAGAACCCGTTGAAAATGCATGAAAGTATTATAGAATAAGATAGTTTATTTATTGTGTAATTTTGGTAAGTTCGTGCCAGTTAGTGTGTGTAATTAGACTTAAGTTAAAATTTGTATGGTCATTATAACTGAACAATGTTCTTGTGAAATAATCAAGATCTTTAAACCCAATATGATAGCCAATTATAGATACACACAGCTTTTTATTCAAATAAACTATGTCTATAGACACATAACAACTATACAGTTTTTCAAAGCACATTTTCTATAAACCAATTAGACTTTCAAAAAGCTATAAAGACCACAGGCTTTGATCGAAGCGCCTTTGCCCGGTATCTTTGTTAAGTTTTCTAGAAAATATATTAATTTGTAAGACACGTAATTTTTGATCTTTTCTTGCGAATTACCAATAAATGGTTTCTCGGTCTTTTCCCCTAAATAAAGATAATTACCTAAAGACGATTAAAGGAAAACTTTATTTAATTGCTTTATTTAAAAAAAAAAAAAATTAGTTTATTAGACTCATTCAGACACTCGCGGTTAACAGGGGTGACAGCTTCAGATTATTATCGAGTATGTGGAATCCAGTGCTAAACACAACAGTCATTAAGGGTTCATGCTCAGAGAGTCTTGTAGATACAGTGAGTGTGGTGTGTCGTGATGTGAGTTCCAGTTCCAGTGGTACTACCCAAAAGCGAACGAGAAAGAGGGTAGACAGATTTGTTTGCTCTTAAATCGACCCGCAGTATCCAGTCTTCTCGTGATCATGACGTTTGCAACAACGTTGAAATATCGAGACAACTCAATTAATTAAATATCGTGGTAAGAACCCGTTGAAAATGCATGAAAGTATTATATTTTGCAAGCAAGTATTATATGCCCATGAAGAATACATAACCTCACTTCGGAATAAAAACCGGAATAGCGTAAGAAATGAAGATATATGAGATGTCACGTCACAAAGACTTATTCCATTACCGTCCTGTCTCTAATCTAAACTAATGTACGATTGTCCGCTGTATCTTGAACTAGCCAGATAGTTGAAGAAATAAAGTTTTATATTATTATGTACATATATGTAACTCTGTCTGTACTCTGTAACAACCCATTACTGCCCACTGTTGGGCTCAAGTCTCCTCCGAGGAGGGGTTAGGCATAGTCCACCACGCTTGTCTAATGCGGATTGGGGACTTCACATATCTTCAAAGGATTTTAGAATGTTATTCCAATATGCAGGTTTCCTCACGATGTTTTCCTTCACCGTTTTTAGTTAGTGGTGTTGTGAAAAATTGCACATAAATCTTTTTCATATAAAGATTTAGAGGTACAAGCCGGTTCTGAACCCGCGACCTCCCGTAGGGAAGGCAAGCGCTTCAACCACTCGACTACCATGACTATTATACACACATGCAGGATATAAAATAAATATAAGAGAAGGCTTGAGGAAAGTCCTTATAAGTGGGCCGTATGTAGCGTGTCCCCTGACAAGATTTTCATCATTTTATTAGAGATTATGACCAAAGTATCCGTTTTTAAACAAAAAAAGAAACATCTGATTCGGTTCATCCAGAATGGAAATTTACAGAACCCAAAAGTCGTGAAATTTTGTTCACAGAAAACTAT
Source organism: Trilocha varians (assembly GCA_030269945.2). Taxonomy (NCBI): domain Eukaryota; kingdom Metazoa; phylum Arthropoda; class Insecta; order Lepidoptera; family Bombycidae; genus Trilocha; species Trilocha varians. The sequence continues at coordinate 8,949,663 of AP028277.1, read as the reverse complement.
ATTTTCGGACTAAATGCATTTTTTCTGAGTAAACCGATTTTTCGTTTTACAATTTTGTGATAATATCATGATCTTGTAGTTTATCTTCCATTATTTCGTTTTATTCATTTTCGTTGAAATATTACAAGCCTTCTAACTCATTAGGAAACCTTTTACATATCAAATCACTTTGAACCCAAACACGTAAGGAATAGGTACGAAATTTGCATTTACAAGTTGAGTGGAAACACGGAAATGAATAAATTTTAACGAGAAGCTATAAATATTGGACTCCGGCTTCTCGTAGAAAGTTAGCGTTTATATCCTGAGAAATTGAAGGATTCTGGCACAAGATTTGGTGTAACACGCTCGCCGAACGAGGTCTAAATGATTCCTGCAACTGTCCTGTGGTGCGGCAAGAAAACGTGAATCTACGGTGTGAAGAACGTAAGTTTGTTAACGAGGTCTAATTGACCTCGTGTCGCTTGGGGCCGATAACACCTCGTATCACAGCGAATATTCTGAAATTTTCAATTAAATATCAGCCTCATTTTATCTCTAATATATTTAAGATATTTTAAAGGTGGTCCTATGATAACGAAATCAGGGTTTAATGGCAGATCAGAGATATCAAAGGAAATTTGATGAAGAAATACGATTGTTTTAACTTTTTTTATTTATTACTAATGTGAGTACAGTGGACTTATGACCAAAGGGAGATCTCCGACCGGGCGAGGTAGTGTATGCCCGGTCAGGCCGAAGCCCACTGTAGTAGATTTCAAATGTCGTATATATGCGAAGATTTCTGCAAATGTCGTCACCGCGATTCAGGATCTCGCGCGCTATTATTGGTCGCCACAGACCATTTTATTTTTTGTTAAAAATATTCCTTATTAAGAAAATTAAGACTTCATAGGAAATATTGTTAAAATCAAGAGTAAAGCTCTTAAAATGTTATACCCCTTCCGGATTTTGTTTCCTTATTAATTAGAAGCCTCATTAGATAATCAGTAATTAATTTATAATTATTAGGATACTATTTAAATATTTAACATAAACATAAGTAAAAGTAGAAGCTGTATGCGAGATTTTTTTTTAAACTGAAGTAGTTAATGTTTTGTAGGTTATGTCAATAAAAAGATAAATAATAGTAATTTTATCTGTAATATTAATTAAAATTGTTAATTCTTATCCACTCAACTGGGATCGGCAACCAAATTGGTTTGTTTACTTTTGCCAAGTCTGTGGCAGGAGCCAAAATTGAGCACTGTTAAAAAACTTGTTTTGTTTACATTTTATATTCGTCTCATATTTTACGGAGAAACTATGTTTTCGCTGAAAATATAATACACCGTCATCTATACTAATATTATAAAGCTGAAGAGTTTGTTTGTTTGTTTGTTTGTTTGTTTGTTTGTTTGAACGCGCTAATCTCAGGATCTACTAGTCCGATTTCAAAAATTCTTTCACTGTTGGAAAGTCCATTTATCGAGGAAGGTTATAGGCTATATTTTATTTTCAAAAAAATTAGGGATCCGCATGAAAATATCGAATATGTAACAAAAGGTGAAAAATCGAAACCTATTTATGCGTACGCTGCAAAAACTATTGACAATAGAACAAAATAATGTACTACGGGTTTTTAGGTCTTTTGGAGACAAACAAAAAAGTCCGCGACAGCATATATTTAACTATCATAGTTTAGTCACAATAACCGCTTTTATGTTTTTAAAATTTAATATTTCGTTCCGAGATTGAATTTAACGTTAAATGAGTATCGTTATATTAACCCTTATCCAAATTAAGTATTTTGTTATCAAGAGTATTAATGTAGAATTAAATTACTTTTTGTTTTATTCCAATCGGACTTTTCGTTTAGAAGTTATTACGAGTATAAAACGCAATGAATATGTAGGACTCAGCGAGCCGCGAAAATAATAACTCGACGGCATTGCGAGTACTGTTTCAACCCCTTTATGACGCAGACGAAGTTGCGAGGGTCATCTAGTTTAATAATAAAGATTTACTAAAATTTAAGGTTTAATTAAAAATCTAAATTAAAATTTATTGGAAAAATTGTTTTTAAAAAGAGGCTGAAACACGGTATTGATTCCGAACGAAGTCCCTAGTTTCGTCATCTAGCGAAAAGTGACATTCCCAGTTGAGTGGTTATTTTAATATCGTCAAATAAATAATTCGTTTTACAACTAGTTTTTAAATATTTAACAAATCAAAGAGGTCGTATTTATTTTTGTATTAAATACTTAACTAAATAGTAAATGTTACTGGCCAGTAAAAAATAAGCGTTTTTAAAATCATTTGTTTTTGCTTGTGAAATGTCACTGTGATTGTTTAACAAATTAAAAATTGTTTCTATAAAGTAATTAGATTCACTTTAAGCGACACATGCACTGGGTGTAACTATGTAAGTTCGTGTGGAATCTAGCAGATTAAATTTGACAATCTTATCGGTTTCCGATTGAGCTGACATTTTGCACGCAGATGTATACGTGACAAATGATGTGTTTGGAAGGGATAGGAACAATTTTACTAAACAAGATAGACCCGTCGTGTTTGTGTTCGTTTTACTTGTATTAGCTAGCACTCTACTGCTACATGATATCTAAGATCTTCAAAGCTTGTATTTAAAATAAATTATCAAAGATGTATCAGTTGTTTGTACAATTTCTGTTAATAAACTATTTTGTATTTTTTTTTTTTAATTTTCTTCTAACATCCACTATTTCCACCAGGCCGTCCCCAGCCCACCTTATCATGGCTGATCAACAACAAACCAGTGGAAGACCATACGCTCCTCAAGAACGATGGCAAGGTCATCATCAGCCGGATCAGCATAGGTGGAGCCGAGCGGAATTGGTTGAACACAAGCATACGATGCCAGGCCACCAATACACCACTGCTAAGTCCTCATGAAAGAACAGCCAGGGTCGAAATGCATTGTGAGTTTATTTTGAAAGATTTAAAAAAAAACGATGTAGTATTGTAGTTTTTTTAAGATCTATCGAAATTTAGCTTAAAACGGTGTTCACAATTTGCCATGCGTGTTTACGTAAATTTATTTTTTGGATGAACCGATTTCGTTGATTATTCTTGTTGTTACGTAGTGGATACAATGGCAATAATGTTTTATATTAAAATTTTACAAAAATCGACTCCGTAAAGGAGGATGTTGCAATATCGCAGATTACTTCGTTGTTTATGAACCGATTTTGATTTTTGTGGTTCGAAAGAAATGTATACAATTCATCACTAGTACTAGTTTTGTTTTACTCTTGAAAAATGGAAGTGGGTCGTTTTCTTTTTACAATAAGACATGTATGTAATACATGACTGGGTATACTGCTGCTGTAGCTGACATTGCAGAGATTCACGAGCGACGGAAACTACTTACAACCAGGTGGACCGTTAGCTCGTCTGCCTACAATTATAATAACACTTCAATATCACACAGTACGACCACTGTCAGTCATCATCAGCAACAAGCCCGGTCAAATGTCAGCTGATGTCGAAATGACCCTCATCTGCATCTCCCACGGAAGCAGACCACCGGCCCAGGTCACGTGGTTCAGAGAGAACAGGAGATATACTAGAGGAAAGGTGAGAAGAAGATCCAATAGTTATCATCAGCACGTAGATTTTATAACTCCTGTGTAGCAGTGAAGACTGTCTCGTCGGGATGGGGTAGTGTGGAGTAGGATTACAAAAATTCTTCCAGTGTAGTCTCCAATTCGCATTGGACAAGCGTGGTGGACTATGCCTGATCCCTCTACTGAGGTAACCTGAGCCCAGCAGTGGGTAAGAATGAATAGTTTTAGCCACTGTGAAGCTCAAGAACCTGGAAAAGCTACCTGCCCTTGATCACTAGAACGACTTTAATCATAAGAGTAACAAATATGAATTCTGACTTCTCTTCTCCCCTTCTGAAGACAACAGCAAAAGAAGGGGCATGTCGTCACTTTAATTAGACCTAACCAGGATTTTATGGGTACAATAACAATATCTTTTTTAACAGCACAGCGAGTTTATCAACGAAACCACGACAGTGAGTCGTTTAACAATGCTACCTCAACCGGAGGATGATGGAGCGGTCATCAGATGCAGGGCTGATAATCCTGTACTGAGGGTAGCTCTGGAAGACTCCTTCAGAATGAGTGTTGTTTGTAAGTATGATCATCATCAGCCCATACTCGTCCTCTGCTGGACATCGGCTTTTCCTTAAATACGCCACTGAGTCCGGTCTTCAGCTCGTCTCATTCAGTTGTTGCCGGCCACTTTTCTTAGGTCGTCATCAAGCAGGAGGAACTCCCAACACTACGTTTGTAAGTATATCTAAATTTAATTATTTAACACTTAGTCCGTATCTTGACTATGCAGAGGTCCATGGACGGTAACCTCTCCATCTAGTGGGCAGTTTGCTCATTTATCTGACATGCAATAAAAAAAGGTATTTAGTCATTGGGCTTCGGCGGGTATTCGTGTTATAGCGATGAGTGGCAGTGACATGATTTTAATGTGGTACGTACGAGCAACAATAATTATGCAGGGATTTTGTATCTTTCGTTAACGTTTACTAAAGTCATATTCGCTAGTTACTAGTCGTACATGACTACTATCATGACCTTCAATATCTCCCATCATTAACAAATCACATTATATAATCTTCTCTTCCAGACAGACCAGTATTGACGATGTCACTGGGCAGCACCCTGAATCCTAATGATATAAAAGAAGGTGATGATGTATACTTCGAGTGCAACATCAGAGCGAACCCGAAAGAGCATCGCATCACCTGGTACCACAACGTGAGTGAGTCGATGGTGCTGTTATGTAGATCTTCAAATAACATAAAACAATTTCTGGCGGCCCTTAGGCTCGTGAGGACTGATTACGTCTAATGTAAATAATTTGGATAGTCCTAGTTGCCAATAATAATGGTAGGTTCAAAAAGTAATTCCAAACGTCATCACAAAAGAAATTTGATTCTTCTTCAGTTACAGTTTGCACAAAAAGTAAATAAATATTTTTAGTGAGACTGGATACGATGAATGACGGTAGCTAAAGTTAATTTGTATGAATAGGTACACGAAATTATGTGTCTGGATCCGAGCACAATGACTTCTCAAGTTCTATTACCCACTCCATAACTTTTTTTTACCTTCCCAAAATGTCAAAAGTCCTATTGGACTTAATAGGTCTGAAACTACAATGAGTGGCGCTGTTTGTATCCAGTGTCTTCTTACAGTCCTGACCAAGTTATCGGTTCAACGCTCTTGAAGGTCTTATCAAGAGATCAGCTATGACTTATCCTTCTTCAAACGAGGCTGGAAAAGTTTAAGGTAGTAAGTAGTAAGTTGTAGGTAGCGGGCAGTGTCCTCGGACATTGCAGAGGCTCAGGAACTAAACAGTACCGATCAGGCAGCCTCGAGGTAGCAGGAAATATCCAGTGACTTCTCTCAGTCCTGACCATGTCAAGGTCCAACATACTATCAACAATAACATTCAAGAGTCCAGGGCGTTATGACTTGTCCTTCTTGAAACGAGACTGAAAGAGAGCTAAGGTCGTAAGTAGCTGCGCAGTGTCCACTGACAGAGCCCAATGAACAACAGTTACCACCTCCATCAGGTCAAAAAACATTACTTCCAAATCATGATTCCAACAGCACAACCCCTTTCAGGATGAACCAGTACTTCAGAACATATCTTCAGGAGTAGTCATCAGCACCAAATCGCTTGTTCTTCAAGGGGTCACGAAGGCTGATGGTGGCCTGTATACCTGCAGAGCTGCTAACCAGATGGGGGAATCTAACAGCCAGGCTGTCTATCTTAGAGTTCAGTGTAAGTTTAGATTTTGACCACTAACAAAGCACATACACATAGCCCCCCTGGCTATGTGTATGTGTGTGTTTGTGGTAATTGATTTCTTGAAAATTTAAAATTTCCTAAAATGAAAAAAAAATAATTTCGACCATTATTCGTCGTAAGATGGCGACCTCTTCTGCGTTAGCCTGATTGTAGTAAGAAATGGTAGTTTATAGCGAAATTTTATGTTAGCAAATCAAAAATTTAAAATATATATAATAATTTTGAATGAAAATAAATTTTGTTGTAAAGTGAATTTGCGTTCGGTAAATTATGACTTAAATCTACTTTAAATACATTTAAGCAGTGACTATATGGTTTCAAAGTCTCTTTCTTCACAACAGATGCCCCAAGTTGCGCTCAACCCTCCCCCTTAGTGGTGGGGGCTCGTTTAGACGAAGCTCTTCGTGTTAGATGCACCGTCAGCGCTGATCCATCCGATGTCAACTTCTATTGGCAGTTCAACAACAGCGGCGAAAGCTTCCAGGTCTCCGCTGCTAGATATGGTAAGATTATTTTTGACTGACTTCTAAAAAGGAGGAGGTACTCGATGAAAGGTGGTCGTTAAACTATGTTATTTTTGATCTACTTCTAAAAAGACTTCCGACTTTGGTTTGGCTGGACCGATTTGGATGATTCTTGTGTCAGATGAAAGATAATGGGGGTCGTGTAGTCCCATTTCATTTTCTTTAAGATCAAACAATTACTTTTGGACTTGTGTTTAAATTGCTATGATTATTTTTCGCTAGAAAGCACTGTGGACTACTCATTTAAATTAGATAAAGATTTAGTAGTTTTATGTATTTAGTGACCACCGGTGGGACTACAAGTGAGCTTCGCTACCGAGCGGCAAGTGAGAGAGATTACGGCGCCCTCTTGTGTAGCGCCAGCAACTCTGTAGGACGACAGAAGAGACCTTGCGTCTTCCAGATTGTACCAGCTGGTAAGTTATAACTGTTGAGGTATAGAATTAAAGATTTAAAGTTTTTTGGTCAGGAGGAATTGCGTGACTTCCACCTGTCCCGGTGGAGTGGAAAAAAGTATGGAGTACAGAGCATTCTCTATCGACGTGCAGTAATCTCGCGCACACCACACCCCCGCTGGCAACTTTAGCTGTAGAACGATAATAAGGGGTGGGCCATATTAAGTTTGCATTTTCCAAAAGTTAGACTGTCATGTTGGCTGTCGAAAATAAATGTCGTCCATGTCATACTCTGCAACTTTTGGAAAAAAAATTCGTTGAGCATGGCACGGTAACGCTCGCCATTGACCGTAACGGCGGCTCCTCGCTCATTTTCCAATGATGCCGCCGGACCAAAACCCACACCAAACCGTAACTCTTTGTGGGTGCATTGGCTTCTCAATGGTGACCTGTGGATTTTCCGACCCCCAGATGCGACAATTTTGCTTATTGACATAGCCTCCAAGGTGAAAATGGGCTTCATCTGAAAAGACGATTTTTCGGTAAAAATGCTCATCTTCGGCCAAACGATCTTCTGCCCATTGGGCGAACCAAAAACGTCCCATTTCGTAATTGTCAAACCTTTAACTAAATTATGAACACAAATTGAATGACATTTGAGCTGTCATTCTCTAAATAAACAGTAGTTCAAAATGCAAACGTTAGATTGGCCCACCCTATATGTAATGCGTTGACCTGCACAACTTCGTTCCGTTCACAAAGGGAACAATATATCCTATAGCCTTCCTCGATAAAAGGACTTTCCAAAACTGAAAGAATTTTTGGAATCAGACCAGTAGTTTCGGAGCATATTTGAGACAAACAAACAAACCTTTCCTCTATATAATATTAGAATAGACTAGCTGCTGCCTCATACGTCGTCTGCGTGATTTCTATGCAGCAACTCAGATTATATCTTTTTCCCGGCAATTATTCGAATTTTTCTCGCTGTAAAAACCTTGAACTTCAACGATAATGAGTTGTGCGTTTAACTACACATTTTGCAATTCATTTTTGTTTTATTTTTTTTACAGGGATTACAGGGTGGATCTGTAACTTGGACAAAATGACGTGGGGTGAATGACCTGTCGAAATACAACTTAGAACTACTCTTAATTTAGGAATTGGATAAAACAAATTTTTCATCATAGTATGAAAGTTCGCAACGATAGTCGTACGTTTTCCATACAATATCAGAAAAAAAAGTTTAACCGATCCAAAAATAAAAAATGGTGCTAAGTTTTATTTCAACAGGTCATTCACTCAGATTGTCCAAAGTTACAGATCCACCCTGTATAAGATAAAGAAACATTACAAAAGAAACTATACATTTTTGCCTTCATAATATTTGAATTAATATTAATTTACGAATCCTCATCAAAAATCGTCTCAAAGTAAATTGATAATCAAAGACTCCCTCAAAGATATCAAGTTTGTGATTATAAATCAGTGTTTAAATTAATAATTTACGATGTTAATTAAAGCCTTCTCGTTTCCCGATCATTTTAAGGCGTTAAGTTGAGTTTACATGACGCTTTAACAACAATAAAATTTTTAATGCTTACTAATTTGAGGTTAGGTTTATTTTCGACAAAGAAATTAGGTAAGTTCGCGGTTGATTCTCTTGCCTTCAGTTTTAAACGTTCAAAATTTTTTCTGAATTTATTACTATCTGATCGGCGCAACTTCGTCTGCGTCAAAAAGGGGTTCAGGCAGCATTGTTAGATTTTAATAAGATCTACAAACCCGTAGTACATCATTTTTTTCCATAATTATCAGTTTTAAAACATCTTTCGCCATTCAAAATCTACATTATCCGCGAGTAACATAGGCTAGATTTTATTTTCGAAAAATAAATATCCGTACTAAAACTCCAATAATGTAAGCCAAGGTACAAGGTGTCTCAAAAGAAATTTCATATTTAGTGGATTGATTAAAAAAAAAGGAAGCGGTATATAGAAAAAATGTTTATTAAAATACACTTTTTGGGAATTCATTTCTATTCGATAATGCAGCGACATAGGTTATTTCTGAATATTTGTTATTGAAGGTAATAAGTGCAACATGTGCTCATGAGATGCATGCAAGGATATATGCACTTTTGAGACTGATTGTACATAGTTACATTCAGTGCAAGTTTTTCCTCTTTTTCAATATTTGAATCCAATCCAATAAAAGAACCAATCAGAGCATCATGTCGACCGAGCTTTACGCCCGATTTAAAATACGACCGAAGTTGGTTCCGGATCCGGTGGAGCCAATATGGCGGTCTGTAACGAGTAAACTTCCACCCTTACGATTTACAGCGCGACACTTCAATATTCCTGTTTGCGGGATTAAGAAATTTCAAGTTCGCGTTAGATTTGTAAGATTGTTGAGTTTCGGTTTTGGAACTTCCGAATAAGGGGATCAAGCTATTCAGATGAAGCCATATTCAGATGAAGCCCATTTTCACCTCGGAGGCTATGTCAATAAGCAAAATTGTCGCATCTGGGGATCGGAAAATCCACACCAATGCACCCACAAAGAGTTACGGTTTGGTGTGGGTTTTGGTCCGGCGGCATCATCGTACAATGAGCAAGGAGCCGCCGTTACGGTCAATGGTGAGTGTTACCGTGCCATGCTCAACGAATTTTTGTTTCCAAAGTTTCCAGAAGTTTTGGACGACATTTGATTTCAACAGGATGGCGCAACATGCCACACAGCCAACGTGACAGTCGAACTTTTGGAAAATGCAAACTTTATATGGCCCACCCCTTATATCTAAAGTTTATCATTATGTGGTAATAACTTTGTCTCGCCATTGTATTTCACATGAGCAAGCGGTAACAGAAATGTAAAAAAAGAAATTAAAATTGATGACCAACAAAGCGTTTTTTGCCCGGATTCAAACCAGAAGAACCTAATGAATATAAATTAACAAAATGTACTGAAATGCCAAAAAAATTCAGACTCATTTTGAAACATATTTTGTAATAACAATTCGTTATTTTACATTAATATGTTAATATGATTTGACGTAATTAACATATTAAAATTAAAATTAGATTTGGGACCAATTTTGATGATTGAATTAGTTTGTCGGCTAATGACTCCAACAGACACTAGTATAACAAGCTAAATTTGACAAACTTCCCGATATACGATTGAGTAAAATGGTGATGATCTGGTGATGGATTCGAAAGGTGGTCATAGGAACTCCAGTACTAAACAAGATAAACCCGTCGGGTTTGAACTCGTTTTACTTGTATTAGCTAGCACTCTACTGCTACATGATATCCAGGATCTTAAAAGCTTGTATTTAAGAAGTTTTATTTAAAACTAGCTGGCCCACACAACTTCGTCTGCGTCACATAAGGAAATTTTCTCACCGTTTAAACCTTCCCTGGACTTCTACGAATATTTTAAGGTTAAAATAAGCCTAATCGGTTCAGTCGTTCTCGAGTTTTAGCGAGACTAACGAACAGCAATTCATTTTTATATATAAGAAGAAGAAGAAAGAAGAAGATAAGTTATTTAAATGTCAAACTATATACTCCAAAATATAACCCCTCTGTTACCGGATATAATGACGTCATGTCCGCTGCAACGATAAAGTCGGCCATTTTCCGTTTAACAATTTGTCTCCTCGTCGCAGTAAAAAGGAATTAAATATCAGTTTTTATGACGACGCCCCTACGTGGATATTTGCGATGGACTTGCAAGAATCCTTATCGAAAACAATGTATTTTAAAGCTTTTATACTTCGACTAGATGTAACTTTGTAAGTTCGGAATCTTGCGAGTTGAATTTGACCAACTTTTCTGATGATGGTGGAAAGTAACCATAGAAACTCCTGTACTAAACAAGATTGACAAATCGTGGTTCAGCTCGTTTTACTTAATGTTAGGTGACTTTTCTCTTATTCCATTTAATTGTTTGTAGAAGCGGGTACTACATCGATTTAAAGGAAAGACTTCCGGTTGTGATGAATGATTTATTTCTCAAGAAAGTATAAAAGGCGTGTGAACTATCGTTTAAATACAGTAGTCGATGTGATTTCAAAGTGAACAGAGTTGGGAGTAATTGTGACTGAGTTTTGGAGGATGATTGCACTGATTTTGGAGGATGATTATACTGTTTTTGGAAGATGAATAAACTGTTATTGTGAACCAAGCAGTTTTCATTGTGTTTCTGAACTGAACCCTAATATCATCTAGCTCTTTACAGCTTGTACTTAACAGCTTATCATCATCAGCCCATAGACATAGACATAGACATCGTTTATTTGTAATGAAAACAGGTTTACAATTACAGAAATGAAATAATAATAATAAAAAAAACATGGATAAAATAAGTTTTCATCACAAACCAGTCGGAACTCAGCTTAATGTTATATGTCACCCCCAACCGACATATAACGCTGGTTTTCAGTTTCAACTGGCAGTGACGTCACAAATGCTGGTGAATTTAAAAATAAAAAAAATAAAAGAAAATAACAATAAGAAAAAATAAATCAACACCAAGAAAAATAATTATAAATTAAAATTACAAAAATAAATGATTAATAGACATATTAGACATCCACTGCTATACATAGGCCTCTCTCAAACTTCGCTACAACGACCACTACTGTGCTGTGTACTGCGCTATCTGCATCCAGTGACCTCTCGCGATCCTGAGCAGGTCGTCGGATCATCTTGGAGATCTACTTTTGCTGCACCTCCTTTCGTTCATAAAAGTTTTTGGTACATTATTGATTTTGTCCACAGCCCGACCATCTCCCCCAAGAAACTGTACAGCAAACAGAATCTTAAAGAACAGCATAGCGTATCTATCTGTCAAGTGTGTAGCTGGTTACGATGGAGGGTTAACGCAGCATTTCACGCTGGACGCCGTGGGAGAAACTTCGAGAGTCCTGGTTAATACCACAGCTGCTGGTAATGGTAAGTGGGGTTGACGGGTTTTGAAGTAATAGTCTCAAGTATATACATAGTCTCAAGGCTGTGTTTTAGAACATAGTGGCAGTCTTGCAGTAACACTGATAGTATGGTTTTGGAACGAAGTTCCTTATCGCGCGTTGTGAGACGGAAAAAATTCTTACGAAAAGTTGTCACGACATTTTTTTGTTTTAGATGATTATCGCTAGATGGCACTATGATCAAAATCTTTTAAATCACGTTCCTTATCGCGCGTTACGAAAGGAAATATTTTTATAAGATATCTTTTAATCGAAAGGAACTTCGTTCTATTCGGGTGTCCCATAACACCTCTCAAGTTTTTATTTTTTGTTAGATGTTTTAAAACATGCAAAGCTGGTTGATTTTCACAAAAAGATACAAAATTTAATAACATTGTCTTTTCCTTTTACTCTTATTATCCCGAAAATAAGCTCTAAGTAATATTTAAAAACTGAATTAATACTATTTTACAGCTTAAAAAATGCTGAGGAGCAAGTTTAAAATTTCTGACATGCCTCATTTTTGCTCAACAGAAGTGTCTGTACCAACCCATTACTACCCACTGTTGGGCTCAGATCTCCTCAGAAGAGGGATTAGGCATAGTCCACCACGCTTGCCCAGTACGGATTGGAGACTTTACCTATCTTCAAAGGATTTTTAGAACCCTTTTTCGATATGCAGGTTTCCTTACAATGTTTTCCTTCACCGTTTATAGTCAGTGGTGTTGTGAAAAATTGCACATAAATCATTTTCACATTTAGATTTAGAGGTACAAGCCGGTCGGATTTGAACCCGCTCAACAGATAATACAATTAAATTTTCATGTTCTTAAATTTCTTCCATCAGATTTAGTGGTCCATTTAAACGTAAGCTGGTCTACTTTGGAATCATTATCTGAAGACGAAGAGTTAGTGGTTACTGCTAGGAACAGTAAAGGAGCTTCAGACGTTGTGCCATTACGAGAAGTGGTATTTCGAGATGCTGCTAAAAGAACAGGTACTCCTTCCTACTCCCATAGGTACTGTAATAGTCTATTACTGTCCACTGCTGGGTTCAGGTCTTCTCAGGTCCAAAACGATTGCCAAATGTGGATTGGGACTTCACATATCTTATAAGGATTTTTAGAATCCTTTCCCAATATGTAAGTTTCCTCACGATGTTTGCTTTCACCGTTTAAAGCCATCGGGTATTTACCCACCTCTCACACCCACTGTAACTCCTGTGTAGCCAGGATCCACAGTGGCGACCATCGTATTGACTCTGAGCAGTGAAGCACAGGAACCCGAGGGAAAGCCACCGTTTAAAGCCAGTGGTGTTATGATAAATTACACAGAAATCTTTTTCACGTTAAGATTAAGAGATACAAGCCGGCTGGTTTTGAATCCGACCTCCTGTACGGAAGGCAAGCGCTTCAACCACTACCCACCATTTCTTCATAAATAGGTAACTACCTGATCCTCCCAACTTCGTCTGCGTCAAAAAGGGGTTCAGGCAATTTATTTAGTTTTCCTGTTTCTAATATTAGTGTTGATATTTCTTATCATTTATCAATGTTTTTGTGTTGTTGTTAGAAAGCACTACAAGAGTGGAAAGCAGTTTTCCAATAGCGGCCGCAGTGGCTGCTCTTGCGGCAATCCTTACTGCTGCTTCAGCCGTAGCTATAGTAGCTTTACGAAAGTAAGTAGACCGACAATTACCTTTGAAGTTTTATACAGGTTGGTTGAAAAGGTCTAGGGAAAGTACTCCAAAGTGCCTATGCTATTTCGTTTGTGTCACAAAGCTAAATTCAGTTATATTTGTCTATAAAAATGAAATGCTTATTTTGAGAAAAATCCATTGTAGTTACTATTACTAGTGTCCCTGGAAATGTTATTGATAAAAATCCACCCTGTATAACATTGTAATATAATTTTAATTATATAAAGTATGTATAACCTAATAACTCATTACTTATTTCTTCACTAGCTGACCCGCGCAACTTTGCTGCGCCACAAATTATGCAGTTTTTATTATGGATTCATATTTTACTTCTTCAGTAAATCTAACAAAGATTTTTTTGAGATCGTGTCTCGCACATTCCTTAAGTAAGAGCGTTCAAACAAACCAACTCTTCACCTTTACATATTAGTATATTATTTACTACAGTTTACATCACTTGTATACAGACGTAACGACAACACGACAAGCAGTAAGCGACCATCCCAAAGCGTGGTGCAAGTTGACTCTCAAGGCAGGAGGTACCTCATAGCGTACCCCGCTGCTGATAAGCCGGACTCTAAACCTGATATACTCAACCCTAAGTCAGGTAAACGTGTAGTAAAATTTCAGGAATGAGTTATTTTTTTTAGGTTTTTCTTCATCAGATAATGCTTGTGACATACAGGGTGGATCTATAACTTTAGACAACCTGATGTGGGGTGAATGACGTGTCGAAATAAAACTTAGCACCATTTTAATTTTTTGGATCGGTTTAACTTTTTTTTCTGACATTGTATAGAAAACGTACGACTATTGTTGCGGACTTCCGTACTACGATGACAAATTGTTTATTATCCAATTCCTAAAATATAAGTGGTTCTAAGTTTTATTTCAACAGGTCATTCACCCCACGTCAGATTATCCAAAGTTACAAATCCACCCTGTATATGAAAAATGACACTACAGTTAGTTCTGTTTGCTTATTTCTCATATCCGTATGAACCGATTTCGATTGTTACTATTTGTCGATACTTTGGGCAGTTTCTTATTTATTTATTAAACTTTATGCACATAATTGGTACAATGGCACCAGTCCACCAAAAATGGTGTTATGAAAACTATGGTAGGTTTGATTAAGGTGTATGATAGTATGGGACATATCACATAAGGTTCATTTCTAGCCCCGGTCTCCTCAGTAGGGAACGTTTGCCCAAAGTTGGTTGGGAACTTCACATGAAATGAAATAGTTTATTGTCCAAAAATACACTTTTACACATTACAGCAAATACAATGATCCCCGCACTTGGTCAGACCTGTATCGCGGGAGACCGAGCCATGTTAAACTATAATATATGTATATATAACTATATAATATACATATCTCAAAGATCCAGTGTATTGGATGTTTTTTTCTAACTACCCTAAATTATTGTCCAGAAAACGACCCTCCTCGCGTGGTGCTTGAATCAAGCGACAACAAGTCATACGCCATAAGAGAGATAGACAGACCTACCACATACTGTCCTCATACACCGGACGACGAAATGGTAAGTATAAGAAGCCTACTACTAGTCTCAGGACTCAGATTGGGCATAGTCCACCACGCTTGCCCAATGCGGATTGGGGACTTCACATATCTTAGAAGGATTTTTAGAACCCTTTTCCGATATGCAGGTATCCTCACGACGTTTTCTTTCATCGTAAAAACAATCCTTGAACTTCAACGAACATTTAACAAAAGAATTGGCCAAATTGGTTCAGGCGTTATTGAGTTAGGCGCACACACTTTGCGATTAGTTTTTTATATGACATTAGTTACATCTTATTTTTTACTAGTTTTATTTTTTTACTATGTTTTTCCTATTCCTT
Organism: Trilocha varians; assembly: GCA_030269945.2. NCBI lineage: Eukaryota > Metazoa > Arthropoda > Insecta > Lepidoptera > Bombycidae > Trilocha > Trilocha varians. The sequence goes on along the minus strand of AP028277.1, from coordinate 8,934,336 downwards.
CTATCATCTGATTAAATTCGTTGCGGGGTCCAAGACAAGTTAGCTTTCCCTCGGGTTTTCCTGGGCTTCACAGCTCAGAGTCATTCCGATGGTCGCCGCTGTAGATCCTGGCTACACAGGAGTTACAGTGGTGGGAGTGAGAGGTGGGCCAATACCCGAATAGTTTTTTAAAAATTTCATCTTTTGTTACAGATGCCACAAAGATAACAAAAGGAAACGGAAATTGAGGATTTGTAAATAAAACGATTGTTTCATTGTAAATTTCCAAAGGATGCCAATATTAATTTAATTAAAATAATATTATTATAACGAGACACGAAATATACATGAAATGAAATTATTTAAAAAAACTTAAAATATAAGAGATAAAAGATTTAAACTAAACTATTATGAAATGTATTCTACCTAACAACATACAAAGTTTAACCGATTTTAATGATTAAAAAAATGGTGGTTCATTATTGATTTCTATTATAAAATTTTTGACATTTTAATTGAGATAATGTCAATATATTTTAACGATGGTTCTTGCTCATAGATTTTTAACAATTTGAAGTTATCAAGAAAAAAAATTGCTCAACAATACTAATATCAAACATTCGTAATTCTGAAGAAATTTTATAAAATTCCTTTGAATATTGAAAAATTAGTATAATCTTCAGACCAATTTACAAAAAAAACAGCATCCAAATCGATTCACGGATTTCAAAATTACAACTAGAAAAACACAGCTACCAAATTTACACATCCCTGATTTGTAGGGGTAGAAATAAAAAAAAATATATCAAAAATATACCTGCTAATATTTCGTGTCTCCGTTAGGGTTGAAATTTAAATCTTCCATATCAATTTGATTAGTTTTAAATACTTTAAGATTATATGTCTGTTGCTATTTGAAAGAATTTATTAATATTTGTGTAAATTTAAGATATAATTACTTTAAGATATCTACTAAACTATGACAAGTCAAAAGAAAAACAAGAATAAAATCTATTATTTTTATTGTGAGTTTGACAACCCTATTTTTCTCTGATTCAAAAAATGTTTTTAAAAATAAAAATATTAAAATTTTACATGCATGACTTTTCGTTAAATTTCATTGATTTTTATTCGGCGTGTTGTAGTTTAGTAGATAAAATTTAAAATTTGAATTTTAATCCGTCTATAAAATTGACTTTCGTTTAAATTCGTCTTAATTCATTAATTTTGTCAATACTAAAGATAAGAGACATAATTTTAACACATACTACTAATATTGCGTTTACATATTGGCTCGCCAACGTCCAAACACACGTAAAAACAAAAAAAACTTGAGAGGTGTCCAAGGGACTCCCGGATGGAACGAAGTTCCTTTCGATTAAAACGTATTTCATAAAAATTATTTCCTTTCGTAACGCGCGAACGTGTTTTAAAATATTTTGATCACAGCGCCATCTAGCATTAATCATATAAAATAAAATAAGGAATTGTTTTTAAATATTTTGATAACAGCGCCATCTAGCGATAATCGTCTAAAACAAAAAAGTGTCGTGACAACTTTTCCGGAAGAATTTCCGTCTAGCCCCCTTTTACAACGCGCGATAAAGAACTTTATTCCAATGACGGTGACGGTCGACCAACATGTAAACGGGGATTTAACGACTCGTCTGGGAACGTCATTTTCGCTCCATGACGAAACTGGGGAGTTCGTTTGGAATCACTGCCGTGTTTGAGTATCTTTTTAAAAGCATTTTTTTCAATAAATTTTAGTTTCGATTTTGATTAACAATTAAACCTTTACTAAACTACGCATTTTCAACAAAAATATATTATCACCGTTAAATTTGAGACGATTAAAAATGTAAACAAGTTTTAGAACTGTGCTCAATTTTGGCTCCAGACTTTGAAAAAGTAAGCAAATCAATTTTGATGCCGATCCCAATTGAGTGGTTAATGCATTAGCCGTCATTGAAACTATGTGAAACACCGTTTGACAGTTGCCCTACCAGTTGTCATTTGCGTGCATTGGAAGTTGGTGAGTCAATTTGTAAACACAACACTTCTCAAAGTAAAATTTGTCAAAATATAGTGTGTTAGAAATATTTTAAATTTAAAACTGGCGCATACCACAGCCTCATCGCATTGAGAAAGATTAAAACCACAACAGATTTAAGCCGCAACGGGCTGCTAAGTCGTTGCGGCCCATCTAAATGTGCGCGGATCTTAAATGCGATGCTACCGTGGTATATCCTGTTCATATTTATCTCTAAGTTTCGTGCAAAATACTGCTTATCTATTACTTTTTATATAAAAATTGTTTTTAAAACATCTATGTGATTGCTACGATTGTTGAAATACTAAATAAATACTTATTATTTCTATAAATGTGGTTTTTTTAATTACCTACAAATTCGTTGATTTTTTGCGTAGTTAGACTAAGTTAAACGTCACTTGGTCTGGTGTGGTTAACGTTGTTCATGGACCTCTACGTTGCCATGGTTTTCTTATAGTTACAAACATACAAAACCCCCGTTTACATGTTGGTCGGCCGTGTCCGTCATTTAATTTTTACGTTTTTTATACTGCCACTTGGTCGTAAGCAGTTACCGTTGCTCATGGACCTCTGCAATGTCAAGGGCACTACCTACGGCCTACCCTTAAGGACCCTCCTCATTGAAGGAGGATAAGTCATAGCGCTCGGGAAACACCGAAGAGGTGAGCTCATTCCATAGCCGGATGGTGCAAAAAAGTATTCTTGAAACGGACCGTGGATGACCGCGGTGGTTCCATATAGTAGAGATGAACTTCCACCTCAACGACGGGTGTTTCAATTGTTTTGTTCGCTCTTCTTTTTGACCGTCGTCGAAGTAGAAGAAAGTGCATAACTTTAGTTGAATTGATTTGGATGATTTTGGTATCATAAAAAGGTGATTGTCGTCGTGGCTTCCCATTTTTTTTAAAGATCAAACGAGTATTGTGCGTTTTTGCGTGTATTTATTTTCTTATGAACCGATTTTAATGATTCTTTTATTGAAAAGCAGACACGTTGGAAAATATCTCATATCAATTTGATAAAGATTTGACTGGTAGTATTTGTGCTATTCTTGAAAAATGAATGGAAACCGGACGTTTTCAATTTTGTCATAAAAATAGTATAATTCTACCAAAACCTGTACTGTACCAACCCATTACTGCCCACTGTTGGGCTCAGGTCTCCTCAGAAGAGGGATTAGGCATAGTCCACCACGGTTGCCCAGTCCGGATTGGGGACTTCACATATCTTCAAAGGATTTTTTTAGAATCCTCTTCCGACATGCAGGTTTCCTCACGATGTTTTCCTTCACCGTTTTTAGCCAGTGGTGTTGTGAAAAATTGCACATAAATCTTTTTCACATTTAGATTTAGAGGTACAAGCTGGTTTTGAACCCGCGACCTCCCGTTCGGAAGGAAGCGCTTCGACCACTCGGCCACCACGACTTCCTAGTTAGACTTCCTAGAAAACCTAGTTCTTAAGTTTCATTGTTATTACTAATCATTTGACCCCTGTTGCCTGAAATGTATTTTAATATATTATACTCATGTATCCGTCATATTACCTTTACCCGCTATCAAAGAACGACAAGTCACAACTCAGGAAAACCGAGGCGAATTCAAAAACAAGTCAATCCAATCAGAAAAATTGGGTAACATGAGAATAATTGATACGATCCCCGGAGCTGTGTGTATCATAATATTAGGCCCGTGGAGTATATCTAACTCTGATGTATTGCCAATGGTTTTATCCCCATTTTTCGTGCGGTTTGATGAGGTAGAGAATGAAATATTAGATTTGTAGAAGGGGTAAGGGCTGTAGGTATTTTTTTAGGTAGCGGCGTGCATGTATATTTTAGTTAAGGAGATGCAGAATATTGATTTCAGTTTATTTTGATTTTTTGATAAATCATACAATAATAGAAATGGTCAGTATATATCGATTAAAAATATCGCATTTAATAAATTTTTGTTGTTATTATTAATTTAATTGCATTAGTTAGGGTATGCAAAGCTTATTTGCTTCTTTTGACTGCACGCCACTGGTATTAGGGATTTAACGAATATTCGCATTCGCAAAAAAGCATGTGCATATTTTGGGCAGACAAGACAGAGAAAGCGACTTTGTTTTATACTATGTACTCATAGGTACTATTATGTAATGATTTGACTTGATAGATGTTGTTGAAATTTATATGAATCTTATATTCAAAATATCTGGTTACTAAAAAAAATAAACATCCAAATCGGCCAAAACCAAAGCTATACGCGAACAAACATAAAAAGCATATATACAGTCGAATTCCTAACCTCTTCTTTTAAGAAATCGGTCAACAAACACACGTGTAACAGTTTTACTTCATTCCGTTAAATTCTTGTCTAAATTGAGATCAGCCCGGGGGCGTCTTAAATAACGGGTTATCTAAATACTGTACAGTTACCTGAACATTTAATGACCTCTTTAATAGTATCAAATATATACTAATTTAAATAAGATATACTGCTCAGAGTCATTACGATGGTCGCCGCTGTGGATTCTGGCTACACAGGAGTTACAGTGGTGGGAGTGAGAGATGGGCAAAAAAAATAGAAAATAAAATATAAGTGTTTATTTCTCATTGATTTATTTATTTATTTTCAAACAGGAACTAAGTGAACCGAAGTGACAATCATAAGTAATCGTGTTAAGGTACTCACGATACAAGCTTGCCTAGTGTGAGTACTATAGTTAAGCATTATTGTTATGTCGTGACCAACATGCTTTTAGCTTGTCATAAGTACTATTTGTTATAATCGTTTGAATTGTGATTTCTGTTATGCATGATGAGTGAAATAATTAATTTTGAATTTTTTTGAATTTTTGAATTTAATATGTGAAATATATTAATGTATCACTATGCATAATATTGCTAAGACTTGTACGTGTGATATTGAAACATTTATTGAGTGAGCCGATTTTAATGATTTTTTATCATAATATAGGTAAATAGATACTACGATTGGATAAGAATTTTAGATTATATAATATTTTCAAAATATTGTTTTGTTGTATTATTATTGTTTTAATTTGTTTACGTTCCTTAATTTTTCTTTCCTATACATGCTATTTCTATTTTTTACTCATATTCAATCAAGATCTAGGTTAAAAATTTCAGGCACTTCACAGAAAAATCTAACATTTTTTAATCATACCTCGTACTTCGTAGTTTTTCCATAAAAAAGAGAAACGGAAATCGATAAGGCTTAGTCTCCACTGATAGCGATTTATGTCTGCAGGATATAAGGGCGGTTCGATGAAAAGTTCGGCGATACGAACCCTCTGGGAGCCGTTTCGAGGCTTAACTGGGCCTGGAGTTTGTTCAGATATATTATAACTGATGATAGTTTTACTACGGAACTTTTTGTTAATTTTCGACTGAAAGTCAAAATGTTTTACACCCCTGACATGCAGAGGCTTTAAACATTTTTTGAAACGGATAATTTTTAATGAAAAAATAGGTGTCTGTGCAGCCATTTTTGTATAAAATTGCTGTTTTAAATTAATAAAGTTACATTATAATATGTAGAGATTAGATACGTACTGCTAACAACATCACTATCGCTACGTAGTATAAAATGAAGTTGCTTCTGATAAATTAATCTATGATTGTTAAGATATTTTAGATTTAATTAAAACATGAAGATTTACAAATAATATTGAATGCGTATTATATTGACAGGAGAGCACAGAGAATATTAAAAAGGTAATAATGACCAGTAACTGTTTATCTATCTATGGTACATATTAAAGGCGTTAAATTTTAAATATTATATGTACACTATAGTAGAGAAACTAATATTTTTAAAGATTTTTGATGTGTTGTCGTGTCGTGTCGTGTCGTGAATAAGTACATTTATCTACACAAATGCTGCCTGATCGCTACATTTGTGAGGCAGACGAAATTGCGCGGATTAAATAGTATATTCCAATTCAAAATTTCTTATTATTCAAAAGTATAGAGATAAACATTTAAACGACAATTATTTTTCTCAACTCGTCAACTTATGAATATATTTTTAAGTTCCTGATCACAATATCAGCGCAATACTTTTCGACAATTTTCATCTAACTTTTGCAGGATCTTTAAGGAGTCATGATTTTTGTAATAGAGGTCGTGGTTTCGACTACGGCTGGTACTTCTTATTTGTAAATAATTATGAGTAGTTTATAAAATACAATTTGTTTAAAATTGACCTGTCACTGAACACATTGCTGATAGTCACTCAATGGACATTCCGTTTTAGGAGAACATTCTTACCACTGAGTTACCCGAGTATAATGTTGTGTCCTTCTTCGTCTTTTTTTCAAGATAGATAAACGAGCTTACAGCCCACCTGATGGTAAGTGGTCACCGTCGCTCATGAACCTCTGCAATGCCAGAGCAATGAGGGGTTTTCTATCACCTACCCATACAGGACTTTTCTTATACCTCGTTTAAAGATGGACATGTCATAGCGCTCCGTGAACATCTTTTAGCCGGGAGTCCATTCCAAACCGAAGCAAAAAGGATCTTCTAAACCGGACCGTGGAGAGTTATAATAGAATTCCTATACAGTAAGTGGCAGGTAGACTTCATTCTGTAGCATTACGGACTTGTCATTAGTTTAATAACAGTAAGTTTTACAAAATTGTAAAGCAGAATAGTCCTTTTCGTCTTCATATGTATTAAAAAAAAACAAGTTCATAACTGGCATTTGACTCAAAACCAAGATGATACCGATCAGCTGTTAATTATTCATAAGTAAATTGCTGTTCGCTTGGTAAATCCTTGTGTAGTATTACTTTCATGCATTTTCAACGGGTTCTTACCACGATATTTAATGAATTGAGTTGTCTCGATATTTCAACGTTGTTGCAAACGTCATGATCACGAGAAGACTGGATACTGCGGGTCGATTTAAGAGCAAACAAATCTGTCTACCCTCGCACTCGTTCGCTTTTGGGTAGTACCACTGGAACTCGAACTCACATCACGACACACCACACTCACTGTATCTACAAGACTCTCTGAGCATGAACCCTTAGTGAATGTTGTGTTTAGCACTGGATTCCACATACTCGATAACTGTTATTGTGTAGTATTAACTGTTTTTCATTATATCTTATTTACATTTCTTTTTTTACTTAACTACTGATTCTTGAACAATAAATATATTATTTTTCCAAAGTGCAGGCTTACCAACATCAAAAAACATTGTTTCTTTTAATTCTCTCTCTCTATGCTCAAAATAATTTTCACATTTATTATGTAAAGGTCTCCGCGCACAAAGAAATTCAATTTGTAAATGTATGTCGGTCGCGTTACTTCGTTACTCAAGGGAACGCGTGAACACTGAATAATATTATTGGTACAGACATTCTGTATCGATGCATAGATGATTATATACACTGGATGTGACAGTCATCACTTAAGGCCGTAGTCTTAGCCATGTATCATAGATTAGATGATCCTCGCAATTTCGTCTGCGTCACAGAGTGTACGGGCGCGGTCCTCGGCGGCCGTACAATGATTCGTCGTCAGCAAAATAAAACAATAAAATAGTAAATTATAAAAATAGAAGAAAATTGTCGGCTTTTCTCCTTGTTGGTCGATATCACAGTCCCCGTCACGTCATCGTCAAAACGTCATCTCAGTCTAGTCTATGTCGTGTCAAAGAGGTTGGTCGCCCCAACACAGAGGGATAAAATATAGCTTGATAAATGGCCTATCCAACACTGAAAAAAAAATTCCTAATCGGACCAGTGGTTCTTAAGATTAGTACGTTTGAACAAACAAATTCTTCAGCTTTATAATATTTTATATTAGTATCTGATATAACCTTAGAATGACTCTAAGTAAGATATTGTACCTTCTTTTGTTACAAAATTACTACCTATTCTAAGTGGATAGTGTATTTTTCAACGGTTTATTAGCTCACCCCGTTTGTTTTATTTATTCTTGCGTCAAATTTAGTAATTCAAATTTCGCCTTCTTCCTTTCAACCGATTAATCTGAAATTATGAATAGACAATTGATGTGCCCAACGGTTTTATAATTCCCACGACTGTATCTATTTTATTATTTTTTGGTTTTTAGTACATTTATCTTAAACATTGCAGTGTATGTTTAACATAAAACCGTTTAACTTAAAAAGTTTTTTTACCTATTTTTATTACAAGCATATGCTTGATCAGTGTAAGCTCGGGTGGAATCTTGCAAGCTAAATTTGACAAACTTCCCCGTTTCCGATTGAGCTGACATTTTTCACGCAGTTGTATATCCCGTGACAATGCAATAATACGACAAAATGGCACTGATCTGATGATGGATTCGGAAGGTGGTCATAGGAACTCTTGTGCTAAACAAGATAGACTCGTCGTTTTTAGGTTCGTTTTACTTATAAATACGGTAATCTAATTTATTCCGTCTTAACACGTTCACAGCGGCAATTTCCGTTCCTGCGGTACCAGATGTAAAAGACTGGAGATAAAACTATCATTACGGCGGTACCAGTCGTTTTAACCTTGTGTCCCAAATTAATGTGTCTTTCGCAAGATAGGGAGGTCTATACTTTTATTAACCGCACTGTAAGCGAGATACGAACCTGGCGTTTTTGACTGGTTTCGCAGTGAATGTGACGTAGACGATATTGCGTGGGCTAGTCTAAATATAAATAAAACATATTATATTACCGTTTTCACTCAAGGATTGCTTCTACTTATGCGATAATTTTCCTTGTTTATGTCATGTTGGCTCCATACATTCCGATTTGAAGGGTAAGATGACCGACCCTGTGTGTAATTCTCAAGGGTCGGTAAATGTTGATGCCTTAGGTACAAGATAAGTTGGATAATATGTAAGAGAGGTGTGTTGTTACAAACTTTATTTATACTAGTGTGGGAAATGGTCTGCAGGCTTTCTCAACTTGTAGAAATTGAAACACAGTGATGACAATAAGATATTGTATTCGTGACTTGCAATAGAAAACTATAAAATTATCATACTTTGATAGATTTACGGAAAACTAAGTGATTAATGTTGATTTCTACTCATAAAAACGGAAAATATATTTTATATTCCAATTTTAAAATTCGTGTTTTTTATCTGTGCTTCGAATGTCAAAACGCTATGCGCCATGATGGCTGTAACATGACGTCACCTCTACAGTAAGCCCCTTAGCAAATCGTAGTGTTTACACCGCTGTTTACTCTGTGAGTGACGCAAAAGTGACGTTAGAAGATGGCGCTGCATTTGGCGACGTTTTTGCGCCAAATTTGAAATTGGAATTTGAAATGGCAAATTGTAGCTTAATTTGGCGAAAAAAAACTGTTCTATTTTTTTATAGGTTTTTATGAACAAAAGATTAAATTAAAATAGAAAAAATAATAGGGTGGAATAGCCTATTAAGGCGGCTAGGAACAATAAGAAGAATAATCAAATTATCATTAATTAAATCTTATATGTCACTTATTATTAACTTAAAGTATGTTGCAAAAGTTTACAAACATTTAACAAGTTATATTTAAATTTTATTTTAGACTGTCTGTCTTGTGTCTATTCAAAATCCCGCCATCAGTCCCTATCTTTTTATCTTAACGCCTTCGTTCGGAAATCAAAAACTGATATTATGAACTCTTTCGTTCGAAAACTGACGCCACACTAGTAATAAAGAGAAAAACCTTGTTTGTTTGGTTGGAATGAATTGGCCTAAAAAAAAATATAACCGTTCGTCGCCTCAGTGCTTGTTTGGCCAATCTGACATTTTTTACGAAAATGACTTTTTAATGCAGTATTATAAAGAATAAAATTTCCCACCGACTGGTAAAATATTTTTTTAAAATATTCAATTCTAAAACAATAAAAATCTCATTTCAATTTTTTTCTCAACACGGCACTTAACGAAAATTCCGTGCTTGTTTGCTGTCTCCTGTAAAATTTGCTCGAGTGCAGATTGGCCAAACAAGCAATGAGGCGACGCATTTTCAAAAAATCACCATTCGAAAACTACATTATCCACGAGTAACATAGACTACAATTTATTTTGGAAAAAAATAGAGATCCGTACTAAAACTTCAATAATGTAGGCCAAGGTGTGAAAAAAATACCCAAAAGCTTTCTTACATCGCGTGCGCTGTGAAAACTATTGATTATAGAATAAAATGAAATTTAATTTTAACGGAATAGAATACACGATTTACTTTGCGTTTTGGCATGAATTAAAAAAAAAACCGATTTCGATAATTCTTTTTTTGTTACAAAAGTGATACCTTGGACATAATTTTCTTCATATATAAAAATGAATTGCTGTTCGTTAGTCTCGCTAAAACTCGACTAAAGAACGACTGAACCGATTTGGCTTATTTTAATCTTGAAATATTCGTAGAAGCCCAGGGAAGGTTTAAACGGTGAGAAAAATTCCTTATGTGTCGCAGACGAAGTTGTGTGGGCCAGCTAGTCTTATATAAATTTGACAAAGATCTGACAGATAGTTTTGTGCTATGCTTGAGAAATAGGATCGTTCATTTTCATTTTTGTAATAAAATATTGTGTTCTCATAATTCTGTAGTCTGTGGTTAATATAATCGAGCATTTTTTCCATTTAATATAGCAACTTGATCTCACTGACAGTCAGAATGGCGGGAAAATAATAAACTCGTCAGCCCTAGGGCTGGGAAAATGGATTGACTATTTTAACCGAATTTCAAAAATGTGAACCTCTGTTAAGTCAGAGATTTGACGTTTTAATTTCGAAAATAAATATTAAATGTATAATCTTCAGTACTAATTGTAGACCTTAAAATTCGTCGCTGGAAGAAAAAAGCATAACATTTGCGGAAATGGGAAACCTTTTAAAAAATAAATATATACTCAGAAATGTATCGTATGTGAAACACATAAGAGTAAATTACTTTTCAACAGAAAACAGTTTTTACGACAGTCTTTTTAATGAAATTTTTGTCCAAAATCTGTTGTATTCTAATCTAACACGTTCTTTTTAATTTTGTTAGTTTTAGGTAATTTTCGTCATAGTTTATTTAACCTTAATCTCTGTTTTTTTCTCTGTTATTTGTACGATAACCCCTGGGCAAGGTCACACATGGCTCACGTTACTAATACGTCAATTTCCAGTGACGAACAAATCTAATGTATAAAATTCACGTGTCACAATATGAGTTACTCTTCTCTTGCTCAGCACGCACCTTGCGTCAGAGCAACCGGGGTTGGTAGGCTGCGTTCACCGACCCACGCTGGTTCTGACCCAGCGGGGTATTCCGTGGGAGGGTGACACGCGGTCCCAGCTTGACGGGCATCGGAAAGCCCCCCAACCGAGAGAGCCGGTGGCCGTATCGTCGGTGGTGCCACAGAACCACGTGCTGGGTTCTGATCTCGGCTGGGGTTCGGACGCTGAGTGTGAGGATCTGGCGATTTTCTCCAACTAAATCGAAACTATACTTCTCTCGGGTCTAAAAATCGGCTCCTATCTATTCATCATACCCCTAAGTGATAAAGTTTGTTCATCTGAAATAATTTATACGGTAATATAACGTAAAACAGACTTCATATTTTGCGAAAAATAAAATCAAAATACAGGTTATTTGGCACTTACAAAACCAGTAAGTATATTATGATGACCTTCATCAAGAAAACAATGATTAAAATTATAACTAGCAACAAATTAAATAACTATCTCAATAGTTCAACAAGTTAAGATTAAACAGGTCAAAAAATAGAATATTTATTGATAATTATGAGTACAATAACATAGTGATAACATTTTTTTATTGAGAACACAATGATATTTAAAAATAAAAATTTAAAATTGAGTAAAATGATATATAATCAGAGTTAAACGAATGTTTTAAAGTACCCAAATGTCCTATGATTGATATTTATAAAATGTATGTGTATATGTATAAATATATATGTTTGATAAATATTTGTTTTCATATAGTTAATTGTAATAGTATTTGTGTAATATTTATGTATGTTATGTAATTATATTTTGTTTATGTGTATTTTTAAATATATATTATTATTGTAATCTTTTATATAAGAAATCTGTCTTACTGTATATATTGTTCTACGTGTTTTAAGCTCATGAGTGCACTTCTCTTGTACACCTTCTTATTGTTCTCTCTGCTCCACCCTTGGTTGGCTGGTAGATAATGCCTCAGGCATTAAGTCCGCCATTGTACTTATTTCTTTTTGTACAAGAAGAATAAATAAAGTAAATAAATATTACAAAATTTTTTTAATGATGAAAGAAAGAAGAATAAGTACTCTATCATCATTATGGTCATAGACATTTACCACGTAGTAAATTTTGCGTGTGAGAGAGAGTTCTCTCCACGTAGAAACCCGCCACAAACCAGGGACCCCCAGCAATCTGGCTCCCTAAGAGTTTTGGGTCCCAAGAAGATGTCGTGCCTCGCTCAGTACTCTATTTGTGTCAGAGTAACCGGGGGATGGAAGGCTGCGCTCCCCGACCATCCAAACCCATGGTGGACTTCGGAAAGCTTACCGACTGAGAGAGTTGTATTGCTGGTTCGTCGTCCAGGAGCGACGCGATTGAAGGTTACAATTAGTAATGACGTGTATACCTGTAATAGGTACTCATCACTCAGACCCTATGTCTTAATAATGCTAAGTGTAATTGTGTATATATGTTTACTGTTGGTGTTCCAAATAAATAAATAAATGATCCGTCCCGCATAACCCCGTGCTGGGTTCTGGCTTTAGTCAAGGTTCGGACGATGAGTGTGAGTTGGAGGTAATAGTGCAGTTCAATCTAAATGAGAATCCGCATTTCCCATCCCTAAATCACAAAAATAAAACATTTTTTTTATTAAATCTTGTACGTCAATCAGGAATGAAGATACGAAGATAGACAGCGATATTAGACTGATGTTGTAAACTGACGCCTGTCAGATATATTCATATTTTTATCATCTAATATATATGTTCGTCAGTCTCGGTAAAACTCGAGAACGGCTGAACCGATTTGGTTAATTTTAGTCTTGATATGTTCGAGGAAGTCTAGGGAAGGTATTTACGGTAAAAAAATCGTTTTATCTGACGCAGACGAAGCTAGTTTCATCTAATATATATATGTAAATCTCGTGTCACGATGTTTGTCCGCGATGGACTCCTAAACTACTGAACCGATTTTAGATTAAATTGGCACACCGTGACCAGTCTGGTCCAACTTGAGCCCATGATGATAATTTCCGATCCACAAACAATTTTTTTTTACAAAATGAAATTATTTCTGTTGGTTTCCCAAATATATAAATAGACATTGACTGACTTCTGTTTTTCAAGGATAACACTAAACGTAATTGTCAGATATTTATACGAGATATATACGAGATTCCAAAGTACTTGCAACTGTTGTACTTGTTACTTTCTAACAAAATAAAAATCATTCAAATCGGTTCATTCGAAAACGAAATACACGCAAAGCTAGCTAATCGTGAAATATAGTCTCCAATCCTATCACTGCTTTTCATATCATAGTAGTTAGTCCTATGGAATATCTCCATTCAAAAACAGAATCACCACAATCGGTTCATAATCACGAGTTATAAGTTTATTTTTTTGTTACTTGGTAGAAATCACCGCGGGGCGGGCGGGGTATGTGATAGTTGAACCGCACTTAAACCTCCAACCGCTCACACTCAGCATCCTAACCCCGGCTGAGGCCACCCAGCACGGGGTTATGAGGAACGGCGCGACGCGTTTCGACCACGGCACTCTTTCCCCGCCGCCCCCACGACTTATAAGTGGACAAAAACATAAGTGATCGAATTGACAATTCCTTCTCGCTCTCAATGGGTTGTTTGTTTGAGGTAATTTTCCTAATAGTTCATATCTGTTGTTTTTAATAGCATGTTTAGAAAATAAATCGCCAGTTATCTTTAAGATAACCCCTAGGTTTTACACATGTCTCTCGTTGCTAATACGTCATATGATATGTATTTTATTCCTTCACATTCACTGTTGTCATTTTTTGTATTTAAGTAGACGAGCCAACGGGCCACCTGATTGTAAGTCTCACTCATGGACCTCTGCAATGTCAGGGGACACTGTAGGACTACTTACGACCTTACTTTAAGGACCCTCAAGCCTCGTTTGAAGAAGGACAAGTCATAGTGCTTTGGGAATACCGAAGAGGGGAGTTGGAATGAACTCCCCTCTGTTATATCTAGATCAACCGGTTTCGATGACCCTTATATTGTTAGATAGCACTCTGAATTATTTTAAACTTGATACTATGCTTTATAGTGCTATTCTTAAAAATTGAAGTCGATAGTTTGTTTTTTTAAAGTTTTATATTAACTTGCACTATGTATCTATGTATGTATTCGGGTGCAAATCTTGCAAGCTAAATTTGACAAACTTTCCGGTTTCAGATTGAGCTGACATTTTGCATGCAGATGTATATCGCGTAACAATGTCAAAATGATACTGATCTGATGATGGATTCGGAAGGTGGTCATAGGAACTCCTAGACTAAATAGGATAGACCTGTTGCGTTTCGACTCATTTTACTTGTCTAGCACTCTACTGAAATGGAATGAACTCCCCTCCTCGGTATTCCCTGAGCGCTATCACTTGTCCTTCTTCAAAGAGGCTTGTGCCCTTAAAGTTAGGTCGTAAGTAGTAACCATTTACTGCCAGGTGAGGCGTTGGCTCGTCTGCCTACATGGCAAAAAAAAAATATATACATGATATTCAAGATCTAAAAAGCTTGTATTTAAAGTTTTCTTTAAAATATTTTTTTTAACGATCAGCTGCGTATCACTATTTGCCGCAAGGAATCGTGACAGGGTAAAAAAATAAATAGAAAAATTTCAATAGAATAAAATTTATTATCCTTTTACAATACGATGTAAATGAAAAAATATTTATTAACTAAAAGGATAAAGGTAAAAACAACTTGGAAGGAAGTTGCCTCACTGCATGTATCGAGGCAACCTAAAAACCAAGTTAAACATAATAATGACAATCGTTTTGCCTCTGAACAGTCACAATGTTATTTTTCACCAAAATACATGAGATAGTATAGTGTTCGCGCCATTCACATACATCCATTTGAATTCAACCAATCATACGCACAGCACATCACGTGACGCTCAACAGCCAATGAGACATCGCGCGTGCGAAGCTGCGCTCTCGTTAGTCAATGTAATACTTTTTCAAAAACAAGAGAATAAACGACACAAGTTTGAAATACGCACGCATTTTATTTCTCTCATAAAATGCGTGCGTATTTCAAACGTATTTCAACACAAATTTAAAGCCTGGTTTGGGCAACAGCTCAATCAGTTTGAGGCAAGAATAAATGCACTTCAATTTTTAAAAAGAGCGCAGTTTATAGCTTCGGATTTATAGAGCGCTTTCTCTGTCGCACACTGCTTTGTGACATTCATTGTAAGTTGTTGATTAAATTCAATTTAACATACAATATAATATAGAGTTGTTACAACTGCAATTTTTGCATAGTGTCCTAAAAGTCGAAGTGAATTCTTGCCCCAAACCATACCTACATTGTAGATAAAACAGAAAAAAAACAAACTATTAAAACTGAACAAACAAACAATGATTAGGTACTAATTATAAAACAAGATGTACAAACTAAACAAAAATATAATAATGAAAAATGAGATGGCGTATGCATGTCTAGATTTATTTAAATCGGTTTGGATGTCAATGATTTCAGCCATTTTTGTCCGTTATATTTTGCTTCGAGCAAGGATTTATACAAGGTGATTTCTTAGTGAGAGTACATATTGAAAGTCATGGTAGCTGATAGTTACATACGACCAGTAAAATATTATTACCAAAGAATATGGCTTAATGCCTTAGAAATCGCAACTTAAAAATATCTAAAATTCTTACAAAATGATGGTTTTTCGACAGCTAATGGGTGTGGCGGAGGTGTGGGGTGCGCGAGATCACTAGAGGTCATTAGTCAACACTCTTTAAGCCGAAATTGTTTATGTTTGAGGTAGTTTGTCGAATTTAATATTAAAAAAAAAAAATTTAATTTTATCTATTTTTTGTAATATTCCGTATTAGAACAGAGTACTCATCACCCTCCTGCAATATGTACCATCTCTAAAAAATCATCCTGTATATATTTTTATTTCAAGCGAGGATCTATATCAAATGACAAGATTAGGTTTAATATTTAGGACAGTCTTCAAGCTTGTGACATTTGCGGGTTTTTAGGTCTCTGTAGGTTCCTTCATCACAGTAGCAGTTGGTGTACTCACACACTACGTATTTCGTTACCTTAGGGTTAGGGTTAGGATTTTGGCAGCTGGGTTCGATGATCTTGTAGACACAGTTATTTGTTATCCTGTATTCATGGGTGCCTTCTTCACATTCCTTGTAGCCTAGAAGCATTTGTGTATTTCACTTACATTATTACTAAACGGGTTCTTACCACGATTATTTTTAATTGAGAGAAGACCACGGGATGACCAGGACCATGATCACAGCAAGACTTCCCGTGATCTTTGCCCTTGAAACAGTGCTGAAATATCGGGACCTCTCAATTAAAAATAATCGTGGTAAGAACCCGTTTAGTAATAATGTAAGTGATGTAGATAACCGCGAGTGTCTAAAAAAATTTATTTGTGTATTTTTTAAATTGATTACTACAATGAATACAGGTTGTAATTTTAAAACGCTCCTCCAGTGCTCGCCATGGGGGTCGTCGTGTCCCCCGAAGGGGGACACGGACGGGCCTTGGGAAAATCCCGCTGCCCGGGCTCGTTCTCTCCGCCACTCTGGGCGGAGGTGAAAATTTGGGTGTGGCATTGTTTTGTCCCGATCTTGGGTTTGACCATGGTCTGGCTCTGGTTCTGTTCGAGTTTGAGTGCGAGTGTCCTGCTGCCACCGGCTCCGGCCGAAGTCCTCCCGTTCTGGGCGATCTTCTTGTCGTCGAAGCCACGCAACCAAGAAGGCAAATGAGGTCATAAAAAGTGAGTGCGTACGTTAAAGTCGCTAGACAGCTGGCCGATCGCATCTTTAATTTATATTTTACAATTTTGCCCTATTATTTTTTTTTCCCTTTTAAGGGGTGGGATAACACTTTAATTTAATTTATAAAAACGGTACAATATTTACAACTATACTATAAAGAACAAAATATAAACAGAAACTAATAATACTAATCAAAATTAAAAATACAACAAACAAAATAAAATGAAATGAAATGAATGTAAGAATATAAAACTAAAACTAAGATTATTAAAAAGAAAACAAAAAGAAACAAAACAAAACTAGACAAAAATAGGATGAATAATGAAAAGAATAAAACTCCAGTGCTCGAAATAATGATTTTAGCGATTTTTGCTTAAAGTAAACATTCTTTTATTTTTGATAAGATACACAACTGCATTCATAGTTTTTTTGTAAAAAAGAATCATCAAAGGCGGTTCATATTAAAATGAAATACAAGCAAAAAAGCACAGTAAATCATGAAATTTTTCCGTTCAAAAAAAAAATGGAACGCCCTGACAACTATCACCTTTTATTTGACACCAGAATTATTCAAACTGCTCTACTCAAACTAAGATTTTTTTAATATAACTTGTTATCTCTGTACTGTACAATAAAGTATTAAATAAATAAATAAAAAAAACTTGAGAGGTGTCATAGGGCACCCAAACAGAACGAAGTTCCTTTCGATTAAATGATATCTTATTTTTATTTTGCGATAAGGAACGTATTTTAAAAGGTTTTGATCACAGCGCCATCTAGCGATAATCATCTAAAACAAAAAAGTCGTGACAACTAAAAAAGTGTCGTGACAACTTTTCGTAAGATTTTGCTCCGTCTAGCGCCCTTTCGATAACGCGCGATAAGGAACTTCGTTCTAAAAACGAATAGTGTCAAAAAGCAACTAAAAAATAAACTCACATTCATCCAAAATCCAGTAACAACCACGGGGATATTTGGTTGTGTTTTTATTCTCAGGAGTGATTGGAGTGGCATAAGCCATCGCTATCAACAGACAAAGAATGACAATAGACTTCATGTTGTCAAGATTAGTTCTCGAATGTTGTCAGTGCCAAATCTTCTCGCTTAATAGGCCGTGAGGATATAAGGGCCATCGGGTTATCGTGTATTTAAAATTAGGCAGATATCACAAAGCAATGGTTCCATAAACAGTGTCCATAGACCGAGTGGATCTGTAACTTTGGACAATCTGACGTGGGGTGAATGGTCTGTTGATATAAAACTTAGAACCACTTTTAGGACTCGGATAAAAAAAAAATTCATCACAGTATGGAAGTCTGCAACGATAGTCGTACGTTTTTCATACAATGTCAGAAAAAAGTTTAACCGATCCAAAAACTAAAAATGGTGCTAAGTTGTATTTCGACAGGTCATTCACCCCACGTCAGATTGTCCAAAGTTACAGATCCACCCTATATATACAGGGTAGAAGTTTTAAACGCCCTTTATAGCTGATCTGCGCAACGTCGTTTATTGTTTCAATCAACAAACGAAGTTTTTTTGATAAATTTAAATCTGACCCAAAAATCACTATTCATTTCAAAATAAATGTTCAAAATCCAATCAGGCAAAAGATCTATGGTATCACACACAAATAACTCTCGACTCCATGACCACCATCACCTTTCATCAGACACCAACATTTAAATCGGTTCACCCAAACTAAAGTTGTGAAAGAACAAAAAATACAGACAAATTGAGTACCTCTTCCTTTTTGGAAGTAGGTAGGTGAAAAATTGAGATTGATATTTTTTACATTATTCTGCAAACTATTCAAAACACATTTCTAAAGTTATTGTATAAAAATTAAATGACTCTCCCTGGATTCCGGGCTATGAAGTTAATAGCATTCCACTAAAACAACACACAAATATTTAATGAAATATTTATTATCAAAAAACAATTTTCATTTAAAGAATCGTAGAGACAGCTAAAATCAAAAAGTTAGTATTTCTCATTAAGAGCAGTCTTCGATCTTAACACATTTGTCGGTCTTCTTGTCTCTGACGGTTCCTTCGTCGCAGTAGCAGGCGGAGAAGTCGCAGATCAGGGCCTTCTCTGGTTGAGGGTTGGGGTTCTCGCAGGTGGCTTCAGGAATCTTGTGACCACAGCCGCCTTTTACCACGTATCCATGGGTGCCTTCTTCACAATCCCTAGAGCCTAGAAGCATTTGTGTAATTTTCAGTTTGTGTCATTTTCACTTACTACTGAAATTAAATACTTTATTTTTTTCAACATTGATGACGTACTCATTCTTGTTGACGTTAAAAGTTAAAAGCTACCACCAGTTCGGACACAAAAAATAATAATTATAGCCACCGTCATGTCTTTTTTTGTATAATGATTTTTTTTTAAGTGTTTGTACAGTATTCAATTTTACATTAAATATACAAATTTATTTTTATTTATTTATTGTTTACACACTTATTATAGAGAAAGTTACCAGTGGCCCTCACACTAGGCCTAGCCTGTATCGAAAAACAAAGTTTCTTAATTCAACCATACGTATGCTGTTTTAGGGATGGTCTCATGATAAGAAAATCAGGGTTCTGTCAGAGAAATCTTGGCAACGGTAACCGCTTTTCAAATGGTGTACCTTTGAGCAAATTATCTGTTTACCTGTACAATCTTGTCATTAACAACAAAGACAGTTTTCTGGTTATATTTAGTTGCCATTTTTAACATGAAAAATGTAGTAATACTACATCAAAGGTAGAGATTTCTGGTCAAAAATCTGTAAAATATGGGTACTCACATTTTCCAAGAATCCAGAAACAACCACGGGGGTGTTTGCTAAGGTTTTCACCTTCAGGAGTGATAGGAGTGGCAGAAGCCACCGCCACTAACAGACATAGAATGACAATAGACTTCATGTTTTCAAGATTAGACCACGAATGTTATTTGTGCCGAGTTTTCGTGATTATATAGCATATGAGTAAGGTCATGGAGGTTATCGAGTGTTTGAAATTAGGTAGGTCTTGATAGCGAAGCCTCGCGAAGTAAAATTTGTCTCGTGAAGATTTACAAAGCGTTTTGCAACCATCTCAGGCCAAAATCCATCAACTGGTCTTTAAACGAAGTTTAAGAAAAGTCCTGTATATATAACGACCCCTTTTTGCCCTGGCATTACAGAGGTTCATAAGCGACGGTGACCACTTACCATCAGGTACAATTCAAACTTCTCTATTCCGGCACCTTTTAGTTTACTAGAAGAAAATGCTTTTGGCGTCAACCATTGTAGTTTTATTACGTACAAGCTGATCCGCGAAACTTCGTCTGCGTCACAAAAGGGTCACATATATTAACGATATGTTCTATATAGACCTACGATTTTTGTTCTTCAATAGTTTCTGCAGGTCACGCGTGTATGACAAATCGGTCAAGTAGTTTCGTAACGTCCATGCAACTAACTAAAATTTCAATCAAATCTTTCCTCTTATTGAAGTGAAGATAAATAAATGCGTGTGTGTCATTATCATCTGATTTGTTCTCATTCCTACAACCATCTAACTTGTCTATCTCTAAGAAACGATTTCCTTGGAAAGTAAAATAATTTCGTCTCGAAGCAAATGCTTCTCAATGTAGCTTGCTCTGCCCGCTGTTGCCAACAGAAGTCACGTGTAAAAGCGAATGACCAACAGCTAACCGATAACGAGGCGTCTATCTGTTTTATCATTTCAATAATATTTAAAAAAATATATTCAAGTAGAAACATTTTTTACGACGACTTCAAAAGTTATTGATTAGATCTTTGTGTCATTTTAAGTTATATCAAAGGCTACTTTCAAACAAAATTAAAATTCATTTTAATAGAAAAATATGTCCTGTACGCTATAAACTAACTAATTTGTGAAAACGTGATATCCCATAATTATTTTGCCTGCCCTGTTTTAACCAGGTAAGTACAGATGTAGGGTATCCTTTATAGTTGATCGGCATGTTGGCGACTGGTTGACGCCTCTTTTCTGTATTGCTTCTTTATGGATGTTTTTTGTGACGTGACATGAATAATGTAGTAGTTGTCAGTAAAACCCAAAACAGAAAACTTGTATTTTATAAATTTCTTTAGAAATATACTGATTTGTGCGTGCTTCCTTGTTTTTATCATCCCGCCAACGTCATACAGTCCACTCGCTCCCCAACATTATTGGTACAAGAAAAATGTAAATTTCAAGGGCAGAATAAAGTCATAATAAACCTTTGCTAAAATCAATTTATTAAAAGATTACAACATTCAGTGTATTAAAAATCAAAGACAAAGAGAAATTAAAAAAAACAATTATTTATCAAATAATTTGGAGCAATCTTCAAGCTTGACACATTTGTTTATCATTGTGTCCCTGACGGTGCCCTCGTCACAGTAGCAGGCGGAGTAGTCGCAGATCAGGGTCTTCTCTGGTTGAGGGTTGGGGTTCTCGCAGGTGGCTTCAGGAATCTTGTGGCCGCAACCACCTTTCACCATGTAACCATGGGTGCCTTCTTCACAGTCCCGGGAGCCTAAAACATTGAACAATTCTAACCGCTTCATGAAGTTGTTAATATTTGCGAGGCAGATTACAGTTTATCTACCACCTACTTATAACATACCTACTCCAGACCACCTACCTACGACCTACCTACCACCAGCCTGCGACCTACCTACCACCTACCAACACCCACTTACCACCTACCTACCACCTGCCTACGACCTTTTTACCGCCTACCTACCACCCACTTACCACCTACCTACCACCTGCCTACGACCTACCTACCACCCACTTACCACCTACCTACCGCTTAACTACAACCTACCTAATGCCTACTTTGATCAAGATATTATCTAATATATATTATAAAGGCAAAAGTTTGGATGTATGGATGTATGGATGGATGTATGGATGTATGTTTGTTACTCTTTCACGTAAAAACTACTGAATGGATTTGAATGAAACTTTACCACAATATAGCTTATACATCAGAATAACACATACGCTACAATTTTTGAACCCCTTTGTAACGCAGACGAAGTTGCGCGGGCCCACTAGTACGTTATAAAGATAGATCGTAGATCTACTACAGAACATTGTGTTTAAAGTGATGTGGCGAACATTTCCGTCGCAGTTGAAGCGCATCGCGTGCAACGTAATTCTGCGCGCGCATGTTCTTTCCCGAGCGCGAACGAGCAAGACCGAACGAACGGACAGATGTCATCTACTGGCTCTTAGTGAAAAACGCTTACTTCTCGCATTTCGATTTTAATTATTTCTATTTCTGTTTTTATTGTAAATATCCTAAAATATACGCTTTACCACACAAATTCAAATCGTTCATCATTCATACCTCCACAATTGAACTTTCTGTATTTGTCACGTTTTATATGGCTTATTTCATTGTACAAAAAGAAATGTTACATACAATCAGACATCATTTTTTCTACATTTTTAATTGTGCTTCCTCAATCAAGAACCTCTCTACAATTTCTTCGTTTTTCAAATACCATTCCTAAGCAATTTTCTCCTCAACTTTATCCAAGATCGGTCAAATTAATACCAGATAATACAACTTACATTTGCCCAAAATCCACAAACAACCACGAGGATGTTTTCTGATGACCTTTCCACCTTCAGGAGTGCTAGTGGCTGCACAGGCCACCGCAACCAAAAGACAAAGAATGATGCAAGACTTCATTTTGCTGAGATTAAACTTCGACTGTTGTTAGGGCCTTTTGTTGCTCGTTTAAATAGAGCAGTCACAATAAAACACAATAGAGGTCATTGAGGTTATCTATAGGCAATTTTAATAGTAGCTGACCCACGCAATTTCATCTGTGTCACATAAGACGGAATAATTGAGATTGTTCTCGAGAAATTTTCACTGTAAACCTTCCGTGGACGAATGTTTCAGTAAAATTAGCCAAATCGGTTTAGCTGTTCTCGACGGCAAAATAAGGATGTTGGGCCTCAACGTGGCGCTGCACAAATCCCAGGCTCTGTGGTTCCACGGGGTCGGGGCCGCGCCACCAATCGACGCCCAAATAATGGTTGGAGGCGTCCAGATTGAGGTCGGGGTGCAGCTGAAGTACCTCGGCCTCGTGTTGGATAGCCGTTGGACCTTCCGGGCCCATTTCGCGAACCTGGTCCCCCGATTGATGAGGACGGCTGGCCAACTCGGTCGGTTGCTCCCGAATGTCAGGGGGCCCAGCCAAGTAGTGTGCCGCCTCTATGCGGGGGTGGTGCGATCGATGGCCCTATACGGTGCGCCCGTCTGGGTCGACGCACGGGTGCGATTAACTATCGCCCGATTCCTGCGTCGGCCACAGCGCATCGTAGCTATTAGGGGTACCGCAGCGTCGCTTTTGAGGCGGCGTGCGTGCTGGCGGGGACGCCGCCCTGGGAGCTGGAGGCGGAGGCGCTCGCTGGCGACTATCGCTGGCGATGTGACCTCCGCGCCCGGGGCGTGTTGCGTCTCCTGCGGGAAGCTGTTCCCGATAGGAAGGTTCAATCTCGGCGGTCCGTGACGGAAGCGTGGAAGCGACGTCTCGCTAACCCCACATGGGGTCTACGGACCGTCGAGGCGATCCGCCCGATCCTAGATGATTGGGTGGGTCGTGGCAAAGGACGCCTCACCTTCTGGATGGTGCAGATGCTGACCGGGCACGGGTGCTTCGGTCGGTATCTGCACCGGATCAAGGCCGAGCCGACGGCGAGGTGCCACCATTGTGTGGGATGTGACTAGGACACGCGGGACCATACGCTCGCGCGCTGCCCCGCATGGGAGAGGCAGCGCTCAAACTTTTAAGAAACTGCATATCATATATCAGTAGTGCTAGCCAAGAAGAGTAAAATGAGCTCAAACACGACGAGTCTATCTTATTTAATACAGGAGTTCCAATGACCACCTTCCGAATCCATCATCAGATCAGTACCATTTTGTCATATTATTGCATTGTCACGCGATATACATCTACGTGCAAAATGTCAGCTCAATCAGACAACGGGAAGTTTGTTAAATTTAGCTCGCAAGATTCCACCCGAACTTTCATAGGTACATTAGTACATAGTTACATCCAGTGCAAGTTAGTAAATAGTTTGTAAAATAAAACTATTCTGAGCTCTTGTTGAAGTCAATTTATTAAATTATAACTAGAGTTTAAAAAATGGAATACAAAAAGAACATTAATCAAGGTAAAATACTCATCATTTGGGGCAGTCTTCAAGCTTGACACATTTGCCTGTCGTCGTGTCCCTAAGGGTTCCTTTATCGCAGTAACAAGCGGAGTAATCGCAGATGATGGCTTCTTCTGGCTCAGGGTTGGGGTTGTCGCAGGTAGCTTCAGGAGTCTTGTGTCCACAACCACCAGGTATTGTGTAGCCATGGGTACCTTCTTCACAATCCCGGGCGCCTGAAAGATCAGATTAATCAAGAGTTGTGACTGCTTGATTGTCTTTTAAAATTCGGCGCAGTACACTTTGTTTATTAAGAGTGAGGAACTCCATGGTTAGCTTCAGAATCTTTTTTCTGAGGCATTTTTAATTTATTTGGGAAACATCAGCACTAGTTATTACATCAATAGTCTCACAAAAAAAATCCAAAGACTAAATAAATAACCTTTTGTCCTCGTCAGCATTCATTTCGCCTTCTAGCATTCTAGTATAATTATACAAACAGTTACCTAGAGTTCTAATAGTTTTAGCGATCATTATGATGGTTTTATTATTAGAAATGAGCCTCAAATAAAACAAACTCACTTGTAAATAACATTTAAAACTATTCAATCTATACTAATATTATAAAGCTGAAGAGTTTGTTTGTTTGAACGCGCTAATCTCACGATCTACTGGTCCGATTTCAAAAATTCTTTCACTGTTGGAAAGCCCATTTATCGAGGAAGGATATATTTTATTTTCAAAAAAATTTGGGATCCGTATGAATATATCGAATATGTAACACAAGGCGAATAATCGGAAACCTATTTATGCGTACGCTGTAAAAACTATTGACAATAGAACAAAATGATGTACTACGGGTTTTTAGGTCTTTTTAAGACAAACAATAAAGTTCGCGACAGCATATATCTAACTATCATAGTTTAGTCACAATAACCGCTTTTATGTTTCGGGCCGCGAAAATAATAACTCCAAGGAATTGCGAGTACTGTTTGAACCCCTTTGTAACGCAGACGAAGTTGCGCGGGTCAGCTAGTATAAAATATTTACGGAAACCTGGCATAATATGAGATTTTTGCCAAGAACTAATAAAATCACTCGTAAATTATCATAAAATCTAATCTCAAAAATCTATGTGACCTACTGCTGTAAGCTACTGCCACATAATATTCTTTTAAGAGATATATAGACCAGAAAAAACAACTTACAATCACCCAGAACCCACAAACAACCACGAGGATGGTTGTCAAAGACTTGTCCACCTTCAGGAGTATTAGGGGCAGCACAGACCACCGCAGCCAATAAACAAAGAACGACAATAGACTTCATGTTGTCAAGAGTAGACCTTGAATATTGTCTGAGCCTGATGCACTATGCTTAAATAAGTTGCGAGCTAACACAAACTTGGATCAAGTACACTCGCGGTCAGTTTTCAATTAATAACATTAAGTTTACCTAAATACTGATTTTGTGATATTCTTTGATTAATTAAAAACAAATCAAGTAATAGTAGGTAACGACGAACTCTTTGAAGTGGCAATGGGCAGGACACATTGTGCAAAGAACGGATGGCCGGTGGGGCCGAAAAGTTCTGGAGTGGCGGCCACGAACCGGTAGGCGCAATGTTGGTAGACCCCCCACAAGATGGACCGACGATCTGGTCAAGATTGCGGAAGGTCACTGGATGCAGATGGCGCAGGACCGGTCGATATGGCGAAGTATGGGGGAGGCCTATGTCCAGCAGTGGACGTCTATAGGCTGATGATGATGATGATGATGATGATGACGAACTCGAAGTCGACAATATTTCTTTAAACTATTCGTATTAGTTCGTTCTGGAAGCCGTTTTGCTCTAAGTTTATTGGTACAAGAAAGCTGTAAATTGCAAGGGCAGAATAAAGTCATAAGCCTTTGCTAAAATCAATTTATTAAAAGAAAACATTCATTGTATTAAAATCAAAGACAAAGAGAAATTAAAAAACAATTATTCATCAAATCATTTAGAGCAGTCTTCAAGCTTGACGCATTTGTCAATCTTTTTGTCTCTGACAGTGCCTTCATCGCAGTAGCAAGCGGAGTAATCGCAGATGCTTCCTTGCTCTGGCACAGGGTTGGGGTTCTCACAGGTAGCTTCAGGGGTCTTGGGTCCGCATCCACCTGGCCCTTGCGGCATATAACCATGGGTGCCTTCTTCACACTCCTTGGAGCCTGAAAGTGTAATAAAGATACATTAAGTTAAAAATTATGTCTTCTAACTTTTGGCTTTGACTGAATGGTGGCATAGGTTGGAACTGCTAGATAAAATCTCCTTGTTCAATAACGTTGATATAAAATATTTTGACTTCTTCTATCACTCGGATCTCATTGGTTAATTCCTCTCATGTTAACCCAACTCGTTAGACTAGTAAGAACTTCGTATTATTACATCTTCGAAGTGTTTGGATTATGCAGGTTACCCACAATGTTCTCCATCGCCATCTCTAGCAAATTTACCAATTAGTCTTTCCAAATGAAATATACTACTAAATTAATACTAACGGTCCTGTACTGTATTGTAATAACCCATTAATGCTCACTGGAGGATGTTATTAGAATTATAAGGAATTGCGCAGAAGCCCACGAACGGAGGCTTCACCATCATGTCAACGTGTGATGTCAAGTGATCATCATCATGATGATGCGCAGAAGCCCACGAACGAAGGCTTCACCATCATGTCAACGTAGAAGCAATACAGCTTCTTGACATCACAGACATTAAAAGAAGACTCAAAAGAACGAAACCGTTCGAATTAGTGTAGTACTTAATAACACAATTAGTGCATAAAATCAGTGAAGTGTAATAATACGAAGTCGTGGTGGCCGAGTGGTCGAAGCGCTTGCCTTCCGTACGGGAGGTCGCGGGTTCAAATCCGGCCGGCTTGTACCTCTAAATCTAAATGTGAAAAAGATTTATGTGCAATTTTTCACAACACCACTGGCTAAAAACGGTGAAGGAAAACATCGTGAGGAAACCTGCATATCGGAAAAGGGTTCTAAAAAATCCTTTGAAGATATGTGAAGTCCCCAATCCGCATTAGGCAAGCGTGGTGGACTATGCCTAACCCCTGTTCGGAGGAGACCTGAGCCCAACAGTGGGCAGTAATGGGTTGTTACAGTAATAATAAAGACCACATGAACATTGTACCTTAACCTTAATAATAGAGACAATAAGAAAAGTGCCAATGGACACATTCTTAACATAAAATCATATAGTAAATTAGTTTAAAACAAAATTGCTTATTAGTCTGAATTAGACTAGATTGTAATTATAATAGTGTACGTTATATAATTACGTATACTAGGAAAACAAAAAAAAGAAAAAATGCTCACTGCTGGGGTCAGGTCTACTCCGAAGAAAGATTAGGCATAGTCCACCACACTTATCCAATGCGTTTGGGGACTTCACATATCTTCAAAGGATTTTTAGTATCCTTTTTCAATATATATGTTTCCTCACGATGTTTTCCTTCATCATACTACTGTTCCCACTTTAAATTAACATTACTGCCCGTTGTCTTAAAGAGCTTATAGCGCATGGAAAATTCCGTAGAGCAGTGGCACCTATCTATCTATTGACTGTGGAATTTTAGGCGTAGGGAAGTTCATCAGAAGACAGTGATGGCTATAGTTTTTTTTAACGCAAGATAAACGATCTTACGGCTCGCCGGATGGTAAGCATTTCCCGTCGCTCATGAACCTCAGCAGTGCCAGGACAATGACAGGCTGTTATCTATCACCTACCCATACAGGAATTTTCTTAAACCTCTCTTTAAGAGGGCCATGTCATAGCGCTCCGGGACACCGCGGACGGGAGTCCATATATTTTAAGATATTTCTAGACTTGGGTTATGAGACCAAAAAAAGACAGTAATGGGTTAATACTAGACTAGTAAAGGTTAGAGAATAAAACTTACATTTTCCTAGAGTCCACAAGCAGCCCCGAGGATATTGGCTGGGTGCTCCACCTTCAGGAGTGTTAGGGGCAGCACAAGCCACCGCAACCAACAAACAAAGAACGACAATAGACTTCATGTTGTCCAGAGTAAACGACTAATGTTGTCAGGGCCTGATGCACTCGCTTATATAGGTCTTGGGCTATCATAGAACGACTTGCGGTCAATCAGGTTATCGTTTAATAACATTGAAATTAACAGAGTTCGAAGCTAATGACAGAGCACCGAGAAAAAGGCGTTTATCTGTGGTATCGTTTGAATATAGTCATATAGAGAAGTAACTAATATTGTTTTATGATTTATTCAAAAACTCTTTTCAAGGTTTTATTAAATTTTATTCAAGGTATGAAATGAAATGAAATACTTTATTTTCAACATTGATGACGTACTCATTCTTGTTGACGTCAAGAGTTAAAAGCTACCAAAAGTTCGGACACAAAAAATAATAATTGTAGCCACCGTCCTGAGAAGAACTGGCAAGAAACTCAGCGGGCATATCTTTTTTTTGTATAATGAGCTTTTTTTTTAAGTATTTGTACAGTATTATATAATTTTACATTAAATATACAAAAAAAAACGATTACGATAGTGAAATGACCTTGGCGAGCAACTCATTCCCACTTTGTGCAATCGTCCAAGTAATCATTGGCTTTCTTGCACAAACGTTCTTTAATCGTTTTCTTA
The DNA here is from genome assembly GCA_030269945.2 of Trilocha varians. NCBI lineage: Eukaryota > Metazoa > Arthropoda > Insecta > Lepidoptera > Bombycidae > Trilocha > Trilocha varians. Next base: position 8,905,452 of record AP028277.1, on the reverse strand, counting down.
AACCTATGTATAGGTAGGTTTTGAACATCTTGTGGGATTTTGTTGTACAAGGATACAGACAAACACCTGAAGGAATGATATGTCGAGATATGTCGAAGATGCCCACTTACAATACATAATTGGCATTGCTTTATCTAGTAAAGCACTGTGCCTATCAATTCTTCTGGTCTTTTTCACAAAAACAACATATTTTAAGCATCAGTAGTCGAAACAATATATTTTGAATCTTAATTTGAATCTTTCTACAATCAAGAGATATACGATACTCATTCTAAATATAGTATAACTGTATTTTAGACTAGTTTTAGCTTGAAGATAATATATTATATTCAAAACCAGCAGAATAAATTAGAACATAGAAATTGTCTATGTTTTGTCACTATACTCAATACTATCTACCCAGTGTGTACCCGCGACTGTGGCTGGTCGTCGTGTCGTTGAAACAAATTTTAAGACAGTCTTGGGTAGATATAATAAACTTACGGTACAGATTAACCTAAGCATGTTGCACGGGGTGTCGCGACGGGAAAGTGTGCCGCAGTGCGTAACGCGTCGCGCCACCCCACATAACCCCGTGCTGGGTTCTGGCCTCAGCCGGGATTCGGACGCTGAGTGTGAGCGGTTGGAGGTTTTAGTGAGGTTCAACTCCCACATATGGGGATCCAGCGATTTCCTCCAACTAAAACAAAAAAAAAGCATGTTGCAGATCTCTACCCAGCTCAATTTTACTTTTGCGAATTCGGGCATATTTAAGGGTTTAAGGGTTAAAATTAAAAAGCAATACTCTACTAAGAAATTTATTTATATCTAACTTATTTAGAACAGTCTTCAAGCTTGACACATTTGCCAGTCTTCGTGTCTCTCACAGTTTCAGCATCACAGTAGCAAGCAGAGTAGTCGCAGATGATGTCTGTTTCTGCCACTGGATTGGGTTCAGCGCAGGTGGCTTCAGGAATCTTGTAGCCACAGCCTGTGGTGTAGCTATGGGTGCCTTCTTCACATTTCTGGGTGCCTGGAAATAGACAGTAGTTGTATTATTATTGGAAGAGGATGGAAGCCGAGCTATATGATTTGCATTCCAGATCATAAATCTCCATATCTTTTGTAATTTTGAAATAATCATCGTTGGAGAAACAGTGACAATCAGCTGGCACAACGTGAGCAATCCAACTTATTTAGAACCGCAGAGAGTCATGGTATAAAAGAGTCGAAGATGTCATTAGATGCAAATACAGGACCGGTAGATACAACAGGAACATACTGGATCCAAGCTGGTACTAACTAGTCGCATTGGAACTTGTTGAAGGCCTATGTCCAGCCAACGTCTAATGACTGAGAATGTTGTTTTTGAAGTTAAGTAGACATCAATAAACTTATGATGATATTGCTATATTTAATTTTCAAAGAATAATAAAATCACAATTTATTGGAACGAAGTTCCTTATCGCGCGTTGTGAAAGGGGGCTAGATGGAAAAAATTCTTACGAAAAGTTGTCACGACACTTTTTTGTTTTAGATGATTATCGCTAGATGGCGCTGTGATCAAAATCTTTTAAAACACGTTCTTTATTTTTGTTTTAGATGATTATCGCTAGATGGCGCTGTGACCAAAATCTTTAAAACACGTTCCTTATCGCGCGTTACATTAGGAAAAAATTATAAGATATCTTTTAATCGAAAGGAACTTCGTTCTATTCGGGTGTCCCATGACACCTCTCAAGGTTTTTTATCTTTTTTTTATTGCATGATAGATACACGAGCCTACGGCCCACCTGATCGTAAGCGGTTACCGTCGCTCATGGACCTTTGCAATGCAAAGTGGGACCGTTATCTATCACCTACCCATATCATCTTCTAGCCCGTTGTAGGTGCCTATTACTCAAGTGATATTTACTCCGAGTGGTTGAAGCGTTTGCCTTCCGTACGGGAGATCGGGTTAAAAATCGCCCGGCTTGTACCTCTAAATCTTAATATGAAAAAGATTTATGTGCAATTTTTCACAAGACAACTGGCTAAAAACGGTGAAGGAAAACATCGTGAGGAAACCTGCATATCGAAAAAGGATTCTAAAAATCCTTCGAAGATATTTGAAGTCCTCAATTCGCATTGGGCAAGCGTGGTGGACTATGCCTAACTCTTCGGAGGAGATCTGAGCCCAGCAGTGGGCAGTAATGGATTGTTAAAGTACAGTATTTCGATTGCTGATTTACGTGTGTGTTTTGGTGTTCCTTTGTTGGTACTTAACTTAATAAACACAACTTACATTTCCCCAAGATCCACAAGCATTCACGGTTGTCTTCCTTCTTCTCAGGAGAACTAGGGGCAGCAAAAGCTACTGCGACGAACAAACACAGCAAGATCAAGGACTTCATTTTCTTAAAATTCAACTTAGAATGCCCTTAGTGACCAATTCTCTCGTTTAAATAGGAAAACCGTGGCCCTAAAAATACAAATCTCCAAAAACATGTACAATCGCGAGCATTGGACGCATGTAGCTTTTATACAAAATAGTCCTAACACACATGTTATTTTGCATATTTTTTTTTGTAATCAAAGTAGTATGTAAGTTATATTATATTATGTGTGTAACCGTGTATGCTCGTGCATCGCACGGGCTTCAGCTAAAAATCAGCGCTGCAGTTATTGTTACCAGCACATGCTGAGCTGTGGCCCTTTTGGAACGAAGTTCCTTATCGCGCGTTATCGAAAGGGGGCTAGACGGAAAAAAATCTTACGAAAAGTTGTCACGACATTTTTTTTGTTTTAGATGATTATCGCTAGATGGCGCTGTGATCAAAATCTTTTAAAACACGTTCCTTATTTTTGTTTTAGATGATTATCGCCAGATGGCGCTGTGATGAAAATCTTTTAAAACACGTTCGTTATCGCGCGTTACGTTAGGAAAAAAAAAATAAAATATCTTTTAATCGAAAGGAACTTCGGTCTATTCGGATGTCCCATAACACCTCTCAAGTTTTTTCTTTCTTTCGTTTCACCTTATCCCATTTAGATGGGGTTGGCGCAATATGTCTTCTCTCTCCACTCCTTTCTATCTTTACATACATCATCTGTCACACCACAAACCATCATAATATCATCCTTCACACAATCAAACCATCTTTTCTTCGGCCATCCCCTTCTCTCACATATCCACTATGGGCTTTTAGTACTTCTTTTTTTATATAATCGTGTATTTTTTTGCTTTTTATTGTGCTCGTTAAATTATTTATACTTTCAAAATAATAAATATATAAGGATCTGTAAGTTTATCCGAGCTGAAGTGGGCTGAATCTGTCGAAATAGAACCTACGACCATTTTCATCCACCTTCTATTTAAGCGTAATTAAGGCGCAAACATCTAAAAATCCATACATCCGTACACCTTTAGAAACTTACGCATTTATTATACGGCACACTGCTACAATGTACGCGTCGTAGGGCAGAAAAACGCCGACGTAGACGTAGCAATTTTGCCACAAAAATCATTTAAAAAACCTTCCACATGTATTGCGCCAGATAAACGTACATATTAGTGATGTCAATATTACAACAGTTCTACAACATTTTACAACACTGTTGAACCAGCTGTTATTATTGTTTAACTTAAAATTGTGTCGCTTTGAGCTTGACCCTAAAAAAGAGCTACCATGAGTACCATTTCTGTACAAGGAACATTCAGTGGGATTTTGTCATTCTTATGTTTTGAAATGATTAATTCCCATTAAGTAGTTTAGGATCCGGCTAACATATTGAATGATTAATGCATGAAGTAGGTATTAGAGACTCGTGCGCACAGTAAAATCAGCGCTAAGATCCGTCCTGCGAAATAATGCTGTGAAAGAAAACCTGTTGACGACGTTATTGCTCGAAGCAGAAGCCATTATCAATTCCAGACCACTTACGTACATATCGTCCTCACCAAATTTATATTAACTTGAGGCGACCGAGCTGCATCGAGCTTAGCCTATACTGCTTCAGCAGGACATGTCATACCTAAACTACTTCATAAGGGTGTTCCTTGACACCTCTCAAGTTTTTTTATTATCTCTAAGTGGCAATTAAACAACTTCAAATGAAAAACAACTTCAGCAGGGTTATTCACAATCATCGGATCGACTCGGATTCGGTAATCATTTCATTTTCAGTTAGTTCCTGATTTAATTATAAAGACGCGTATAAACATTACCAAAAACACGTACGTGATCAGCATCTTTCGGTCTTTGCTCGTAAAGCCTTCGAATCCGTGTTGATACCGCGATCGTGAATATCCCAACAAATAGCCCGCTGAGTTTCTTGCCAGTTCTTCTCAGGACAGTGCGTCGCCCCAGTGCTTGTTTGGCCTATCTGACATTTTTTACGAAAATGACTTTTTAATGCAGTATTATAAAGAATTAAATTTCCATCCTACTGGTAAAATAACTTTTTAAAATTTTCAATTCTAAAGCAATAAAAATCTCATTTTATTTTTTTTCTCAACACGGCACTTAACGAAAATTACGTGCTTGTTTGCTGTATCGGTAGTTTTTAAAAATTTCAGTGCTTGTTTGTTGTATCGCAACTCAATTGACCAATCACAGCCGGCGTAGCGCCGTATCCGCCATTTTGTATGACGTCACAGTAGTTCGAAACACAGTGAGATTCTCATGAAATCACAATAAAAAATGAGAAATTGTTTATTAAATTATGTTTTTTTGTCATAAATTTGATTGAATATCATTTTAAAAGTATTTCTTCAACAAATCATAAAAGCAAAGATGAGCAGACACCGCTAAAAATAGAGAAATACGTATTTTTTTTAATTCACCGTTGACTCAGTTGAATTTAAAACAGGGTGTTCTATTTAAAAACTTTAAACCAATTGTCAGGTTAAGACAAGTATCACGCCCGTTTTCCATACAAATAAATAAAATTCGAGTTTTCGAAATCTGTTTGTAAATTGTTCTGTACTGTGAATCCTGAATCCGAATGTTGGATTCTGCATCCTGGATCTTGAATATAGGATCCTTGATCTTAATCAAGATCTGATGATGGAGCTGGAAGGTGACTACGGAAACTCCGTCAATAAGCAAGATAACCTCTAATGAAGCGTCTTGATGAGTTCTTTGCATATGAGCCTAAACACGATGAGGTTATCTTGCTTAATGACGAAGTTCCTATCGCCACCTTCCAGCTGCATCATCAGACCTTGATATTCATGTCTATGCAAAGAACTCATCAAGACGCTTCATTAGAGCCTAAACACGATGAATTTATCTTGCTTATTGACGGAGTTCCTGTAACCACCTTCCAGCTCCATCATCAGACCTTGACATTCATGTCTTTGCAAAGAACTCACCAGGACGCTTCATTAAAGCCTAAACACGATGATGTTATCTTGCTTAATGACGGAGTTCCTATTGCCACCTTCCAGCTGCATCATCAGACCTTGATATTCATGTTTATGCAAAGAACTCATCAAGACGCTTCAGTAGAGCCTAAACACGATGAAGTTATCTTGCTTATTGACGGAGTTCCTATAACCACCTTCCAGCTCCATCATCAGACCTTGACATTCATGTCTTTGCAAAGAACTCACCAGGACGCTTCATTAGAGCCTAAACACGATGATGTTATCTTGCTTAATGACGGAGTTCCTATTGCCACCTTCCAGCTGCATCATCAGACCTTGATATTCATGTCTATGCAAAGAACTCATCAAGACGCTTCATTAGAGCCTAAACACGATGTGGTTATCTTGCTTATTGACAGAGTTCCTGTAACCACCTTCCAGCTCCATCATCAGACCTTGATATTCATGTCTTTGCAAAGAACTCATCAAGACGCTTCATTAGAGCCTAAACACGATGATGTTATCTTGCTTAATGACGGAGTTCCTATTGCCACCTTCCAGCTCCATCATCAGACCTTGATATTCATGTCTTTGCTTCCAGCCAACACCTTCCAGCTCCATCATCAGACCTTGACAGTCATCTAGGGACAAAGTACTCACCAGGACGCTTCATTAAAGCCTAAACACGATGAGGTTATCTTGCTTAGTGATGGATTTCCTGTGGCCACCTTCCAGTTCCATCATCAGACCTTGACATTCAAGATTATGCAAAGAACTCATCAAGACGCTTCATTAGAGTCTAAACACGATGAGGTTATCTTACTTATTGACAGAGTTTCTGTTGCCACCTTCCAGCTCCATCATCAGACCTTGACCTTCATCTACAGACAAAATACTCACCAGGACGCTTCAAGCGCAAAAAACCCATCAATCAAAAATCGAGAAGTTGGTCATATTTTAAAATAATATACACAACGGAACAAGCGAAATCGGCAGTAAAACTTATACTAATTAAAAAGTTACATCCTGTATCAACAATATTAGCACTTAGCACAAACAAGCACGGAAAATTATCACAATCCTTTGGTGAATCTTCAGTGCACGTTTGTTGTAAGTAAACATCCGAAAAATTTTTAGTGCACGTTTGGCCTATCGTCACACAAAACATGTAAAATACGCTAGAATCATGAACTATTGTATATTATTTCTTTATAATTCAATTTGTGGGTAGCTCGTGTATTTATATTAAGTATCAAATTAAAAAATTAAACGTTATTTAATAAATAAAACAAAAAAAACGTCTCCTGTAAAATTTGCTCGAGTGCAGATAGGCCAAACAAGCACTGAGGCGACGAGTGGCTATTTCTTTTTCCGAACTGGTGGTAGCCTTTTGACATCAACAAGCATGAGAATTTCATTAACGTTGAGAATAAATAATTTGATTTCATTTCAATAGATTTTTATTTAAAAATCACTTAGGACAGTTGGCTAATTTGACACATTTGCCGGACTTCGTGTCTCTGACGGTGCCATCATCACAGTAGCAGGCAGAGTAGTCGCAGACCGTGGCGCTACTTTTCACAGGAACAGGTACTTTACAAGTCGGTTCTGGCGTAATCTGACTGCAACCGGGGGCATACGCATGGGTACCTACTTCGCACTGCTGAGAGCCTGAAAAATATTTTGAAATTAATTTGTAATGTTTGTTTTGCAATGGTGTAAAGATTGTAGATTGTAATTTAAACGAGGATGGATGTAAGAGGAGAGGAGATGCCTTACACTGGATGGTTGGATTTTGTGAGAGAATATAACAAAATGTGCGGCGTAACAAAGCATTTATGCCAGATAAGGAATGAAGGGAGAGATAAACCATTTTGTGCCGACCCCATTTTAATGGGTTAAGGTTGAGCTAAAAAAAACAAAATTTTGCAAAGGTAATAGTTATTTTTTGCTCAATGGATGGATTAATAAATGTTTAGTGTTCTATGGCTAAAAACGATGAAGGAAAACATCGTGAGGAAACCTGCATGTCGGAAAAGGGTTCTAAAAATCCTTTGAAGATATGTGGAGTCCCCAATCCGCATTAGGCAAGCGTGGTGGACTATGCCTAATCCCTCTTGTGACTCCTCACACCTGAGCCCAACAGTGAGCCCAACCGTTTTTAGCCAGTGGTGTTGTGAAAAATTGCACATAAATCTTTTTCACATTTAGATTTAGAGGTACAAGCCGGCCGGATTTAAACCCGCGACCTCCCGTTCGGAAGGAAGCGCTTCAACCACTCGGCCACCACGACTTACTTATTGTAACGCAATTGCGCTTGCAAATATGGCTTTATCCTTTTCCAAATGAAGTGTGAGAAGAAATTTTTAAAACGGATTTAGGCTGTACCTTAACATTGCAAGAGTTCATGAGCGACTGTTAATGTAACCCTGAGCATACTTGCAGCAAAAAAAAATTAAAAATGCTTATTTAACTTACATTTTCCCATAATATATATACAACCTCGAGGGTTGCTGTTGCTGGCTGGGACAGCGACGGCAATTGGGACCAGAACGAAGAGAACCAATAATTTCATTTTCGTCATCCGTTGAACACCGAATATCTGTGCGTAGAATCCCAGGCCCTTATGTAGGGCAGATACAGTTTTTTGTTTGCATACATCTATCGACAATACGCTTATGAAAACTATTAATCTACTAGTTGCTGCCCGCGACGTCATCTGCGTAAACGCTTTAAGTACAAAAAACTTGAGAGGTGTCAAGGGACACTCGGATGGAACGATTTCCTTTCGATTAATTAGTGAGGGAATTGTAATACATTTTTATTTTTTTAAGTTATAATAATTAGTTAGTTTAAAACGTGTCTCTCTCTCTCTTTCTTATTATAACTTAAATAAAATATTTTGATCACAGCTCCATCTAACATTAATCATATAAAACAAAATAAGGAATTGTTTTAAAAGATTTTAATCACAGCGCCATCTAGCGATAATCATCTAAAACAAAAAAGTGTCGTGACAACTTTTTCATAAGAATTTCCGTCTAGCCCCCTTTCGATAACGCGCGATAAGGAACTTCGTTCCAACAAAAATACCAACGATTGTTATGTAATTCAACTTGATGTTTCATAGATGGCGTTGCTCTAAAATTGTCTCATAAAATTAGTTATTGTAAATTCCATTCCCCGAGGTAATAGTACGATAATATTTAGCCTATATGTTGACCCGGCTTCTTAATGATATTCGTGCCAAAATTTGAAGTAAATCTGTGCAGTAGTTTTCGAATTTATACCGGACAATGCTGACTTTTCTAATATATTGTTTGTATGGATTCTGAATTGCGCCATCGTTGTGTGTACTGGCCGCTTGACTTGAGCGTATTTTATCATATAGACATAGGTCAGGGCATGGTGTTTGGCAAGAGCTTTGACTTGCAGTGACCTGATGGTATCTGGTGCCCGTCGCCTCTGAACTGTCATCAAATAATAATGGTTAAGCTAGTATGTCAGAAGTAATTGCGCGGTTCGGTTAAAAAGTTCATCACTTTTGTTTACGACTGTAGTGTGTATTTTATCAAGGCGTTATTAGAATAATGTGTTAAGTCAACTCGATACAGGTTTTGTTTCTTAGCCGCAGTGTTATGATGATGTCTAAGTGTCCATTGTAGGACGATTTTATTTTACTCCAACCACTCACGCATAGCGTCCTAACCCCAGCTGAAACCAGACGCGTGCGTTCATGAACTAATTGCTTCTAAACGACTGCGCGACAGGAAAGTGCGTAACGCGTCGCGCCGTCCCGCGTAACCCCGAGTTCTTGCCTCAGTCAGGGTTTGGAGTGTAAGCGAAAGGACCTTCGTTCCATCCGGGTGTCGCTTGACACCTCTCAATTTTTTTTTTTTTTTGTTTCTAAGACTAATAGTTTTTTTTAATTATTAAGGTACGATGATATAGACCTTTTCGTTGCGGTTCACTTTTTAATCCCGTATGTTTCGGCGCGATTTTAAAGACTTTTCACGTTAAAAAATCCAACAGTGGACAGTAATGGGTTGTTACAGTAGGTACAAATGGTTTATAAGTAGATTTGTACATGAAATTTCTATAATATTCTCGTGTCGTAAAAGAGATTGAAAACGCGCACAAAACCAGTCATCAGTAATTAGTGATACGGACATATCATCACAATAATATCCATATAGTTAACGAGTTTGTATTTATTTTATTAATTATGTATAAAAAACAAGTAATATAATGATAATTATATTTTTGATGTACCTTTACTTTGTTATGTTAAAATGAGAAGAGTTTTCATGAATTGTGCTAATTTAAAGAATAAATCTTGTAATCGTATGTTTTTTTTTATTGCTTGATAGATAAACGAGCCTACGGCCCACCTGATGGTAAACGGTTACCGTCGCTCATGAACCTCTGCAATGTCACGGCAATGAGGGGCTGTTATCTATCGCCTTCCGATACAGGACTTAGTGATGATTACAGGTGATGGCACTGCAGTGTCTTCTAACGGTAACCACTTACGATCAAGTGGCCTGTTAGCTCGTCTGCTTAAAAGGCAAACTAAATATGAAATTTAGGATGAACCAGTAAAAATGTAGGGACGAAAAACATCATTAGGTAACGACAAAATGAAAAAATAGAGGCTGTAACTAAATTTCTCTTTGTGATAGTCGTGGTGACCGAGTGGTTGAAGCGCTTGCCTTCCGTACGGGAGGTCGCGGGTTTAAAACCGGCCGGCTTATACCTCTAAATCTTAATATGAAAAAGATTTATGTGCAATTTTTCACAACACCACTGACTAAAAACGGTGAAGGAAAACATCGTGAGGAAACCTGCATGACGGAAAAGGGTTCTAATAAAAATCCTTTGAAGATATGTGAAGTCCCCAATCCGCATTTGGCAAGCGTGGTGGACTATGCCTAACCTCTCTTCGGATGGGAGCAGTGGGCAGAATGGATTGTTACAGTACAGTACAACTATCTTTCTCTTTATATGGGGTGAAAATGAGGAAAATAGAGTAATCGAAATCGGTTGAAAAACGCGTAGGAACATAAAATCTACGACAGTCAAGTGATCCCTTCCTTTTCAGGTCAACAAAACAAAAGTTTTATAAACAGAACTGCGATAAACGTTTAGTAAAGTTGTTTGTTTATTAATGATAATTTTGTAATCGTGTTGTTGCAAGGTTTTATTCAAATGATTTACTACGCATTCAAGTTCATGATGCATACGATGACAACAAATATATTATACACTAGCTAGCCACTAGCCCGCGACGTCGTCTGCGTGAACCCTATGACCCGTTTTTTTTCATTTTTCCCGGCAACTACTCGATTTTTTCTCATAACCATCCTTGAACTTCAACGAACATTTAAAAAAAAGATTTGGCCAAATTGGTCCAGGCATTGTTGAGTTATGCGCTTACCAACACATTTTGCGATTCATTTTTATATTATAGATTATAAAGAATACAATACTTTAAACCCTTTTTCACAAGTTTTATATTAACTTGCACTGGATGTAACTATGTAAGTTCGGGTGGAATCTTGCAAGCTAAATTTAACAAACGTCCCAGTTTGTGATTGAGCTGACATTTTGCACGCAAATGTATATCGCGTGACAATGCAATAATATGACAAAATGGCGCTGATCTGATGATAAATTTGGAAGATATAGACCTATTTTGAGTAGGCTCGTTTTGCTTGTATTAGATAACGCTTTACTGCTACATGATATCGAGGTTCTTAAAAGCTTATGTTTAAAGAAAACAGTAAAATAAGATTTATGACTGAAAGAGTTAAAAAAATTCAAAACCCTCACGTTTTACACTAATTAGCGAATATTAATTATATTTTATTGGTTTTTATGAAGGACATCCACCTTATTACAGGTTTATAAGATATTCAATGTTAGATAAACGAGCTTATAAACGTGATGGTAAAGGGCTGTTTCCACTGGTCGATTATAACATAAAAACAAGAATTAATGCCACCTTTGGTTGACTGGTAGAGAATGCCTTAGTCATTAAGTCCGCCATTGAACCATTTATGTATTGTATTGTGTTGTACCAACCCATTACTGCCCACTGTTGGGCTCAGGTCTCCTCAGAAGAGGGATTAGACATAGTCCACCACGCTTGCCCAGTGCGGATTGGGGACTTCACATATCTTCAAAGGATTTTTAGAACCCTTTTCCGACGTGCAGGTTTCCTCACGATGTTTTCCTTCACCGTTTTTAGTCAGTGGTGTTGTGAAAAATTGCACATAAATCTTTTTCACATTTAGATTTAGAGGTACAAGCCGGCCGGATTCGAACCCGCGACCTCCCGTTCGGAAGGACGCGCTTTGACCACTCGGCCACCACGACTTCTTGATTACAGACTGGCTTATTGTTTACCAATTGATAATGTGGGTAAGCGTACACTTATTAAAAGAGATTTGGATCTGGCACATATAGATTTTGAGGAACAAAGCTGTTTCGAACCCGCGACCTCACGTACGGAAGGCAACTTGCGTACACACTATATTACTAACAGTGTGTGGTCATTAAGTGGGCGATAAATACGAATCTTCCGTTATCTGGAACCCGATGTACCGGTCGACGGTCGGGCCATAAAAACAGAGGTTATATTATGCGTTACACTGTTGCAACTTTTACTTAATTATAACTGAGTTTTACGCGCAACTTTACGTGCTTTTTATATTAAATTGAAGTAATTTATTTGAGCGTAGGTTGTCGGTATCCTTGAAGTGTACCGACCCTCCCCACGGTTGGGATATGTGGGAGTTGAACCGCACTAAAACCTCCAACCACTCACACTCAGCGTCCGAAGCGTATGAGGGACGGCGCGACGCGTTACGCACTCGGCACTCTTTCCCATCGCCTTCAGTGCCCCTTGACATGCAGAGGTCCATAAGTGACAGTAACCACTTCTTCTTATGCTTACTACAGCGATGTATGTTTTCCGACCATAAGTCTAACTCGACAGTCAAACCTTCCTGATACTTACAAACAGGACTGTTACCCTAGATATTTTCTTTAACGATGGTATAACAGTAAGTAAAACAAAAACTTGAGAAGTGTCATGGGACACCCGAATAGAACGAAGTTCCTTTCGATTAAAAGATATCTTATATTTTTTTTTCGTAACGTAACGCGCGATAAGAAACGTGTTTTAAAAGATTTTGATCACAGCGCCATCTAGCGATAATCATCTAAAACAAAAATAAGGAACGTGTTTTAAAAGATTTTGATTACAGCGCCATCTAGAACAAAAAAGTGTCCTGACAACTTTTCGTAAGATTTTTTTCCGTCTAGCCCCCTTTCACAACGCGCGATAAAGAACTTCGTTCCAAAAAGGCTGAACTTGCAACTGCAAGGACTTTCGACATAAACAAACTACTCTTTTAAAATTTTTGTATAGAACTTTTATTCAGATGCAATATGCAAATGTCTTGGCTAATGAGAAGGTTTATAATGTGTTATTTTTATGTGGTGTGTGTTAAGTGTTTTTTGGAAAATAAAGAGCCACAGGTCAATGCTCTACTTGAAAAAGTAATCCATTGACTGCATGGAGAGACGACGAACACAAAAATATTATTTTCAATCCCAAAAACATAAAATTGTAAAGTATTTTTTATCGCCTTTTAGGCTGGTGAGCCAACCTGCCAACTGTCGTAAGTGGTTACCGTCACTCATGGACCTCTGAACTACTACCTACCTACCTACATTTAAGAACTTTTCTTCAGCCTCGTTTGAAGAAGGACAAGTCATAGTGTAGAACAATCTATACCAATATAAGTTGAAGAGTTTGTTTTTTTTTTTTATTTCCTAAATCCCCCCCAAAATGATCGGGGATGTTCTTACTCTATTGTAATATTAGTCTTCTCTCTCATTCCAGTTCTCGCTGCTATTCTACTGTCATACCGCATACCTCACATTCATCCTTCCCATTCACACTTTCCGCCGGTGGGTTACAGGCCTACTCCCTAATCTTCTTATTTTTGCTATTCTATCTAGGGTGCATAATATAAGTAAGTACTGTATGTTGTGCATTTATTTCCTTACCGCTAGTTACAATTACATTTTTTAAATGGTTTTATTTCTGTATATTTCTCCTAGGAAGAGTTTGTTTGTTTCAACACGCTTAATATAAAAAAAACACAGGTTTGAAAAATTCTTCTAGTTTTAAATAGTCCATTTATCGAGGAAGGCATAGGCTGTGAGGCAGACGAAGTTGCTTAGGTCTAGTAGAGCAATATAGATCCTGTGTTACTAGCTGTTTTCGTGGCCACAAACTAGACTGAGCTAGATTTTTGTCTTAGTTGACTCTAAATGTCTATTAGGTATTTTATTTATTAGTTCGATAATATTTACAGAAACAGATCAAATATTTAACAGTGCCAGTGAAAGTATGTTTTTATTTTCTCTTTATTTTAGGTATTTGTGAGATCATTTATTTAGTTTGATGGCCGATATACAGGGTGGATCTGTAACTTTGGACAATGTGACGTGGGGTGAATGACCTGTTGAAATAAAACTTACAATCGAAAAACACTACGTCGTCCACAATGCAATGACATAATCAAATTTTAATTATTTATATCGAAAAATGCTTCTGTACGTAATTCGATATAATTCTCATAGATGGCGTTGCTTTAAAATCGTCTTAAAAATATCATTTTTCCGGCACGTATTCGAACTAATTTTGATGTACAAACCATCCTTGAAATACAACGAACATTTTAAAAAAAGAATTGGCCAAATCGGTTCAAGCGTTTTTGAGTTATGCGCTTAGCAACACATTTTGCGACTTAATTTTATATATAAGATTACCTAGCTGCCCGCAACGACGTCTCCGTAAACTCTGTATTACTTATATTTTTCATAAAATTATCTGTAACTTTTATGACTGTTTGTTTCCCAAGTAAATAAACTATTTACAGCAACTAAGATTATACCTTTTTTCCAGGCAATAGTCGATTTTTTTTCGTCGTAAAATGATTTTACTTGAATTTAAAGAATGGGTCGAATTAGTCCAGGCGCGTAGGCGTTATTGAGTTATGCGCTTAGCAACACATTTTGTGATTCATTTTTAAATTATAGATAGTGATAAAAGTAGCAAATTATTGCAAACTAAAACTCTATAAAATTATTATAAGGCGTAATAATATTAAATATTTCGACCTGGCCCACGAGGTGACCAACATGTGGCGTGTTGAATCGACCATTATTGTTCCGATCGTTGTATCTGTGCACGGTCTAATAGCGAAAAGCTTCGACCGTGATCTTGAGAAGCTTTCGCTCCCCGGCTGGGTAAAGGGCCTGATTCAGAAGGCGGTCGTTCTTGACACGACACGTATTGTGAGGAGGTTCCTCTCTCTTGAGCCATGACCACTGGTGGCTTGGGTCGTAGACCCCGTCTCCAGTGGCCCTCTGTTTTTTATATTGTATTTTTAAATGTATTTTTTTGTAAATGTTTTTTAAAAATATAATATAAAAATAAGCAAATAAACGAATATGGAGATTAAATAATTAGATGTTAGTTAACTTAAGGTTTGAAGAAGGTCCTTAAAGTTACCTAAATCGTAGATACCGGCTTCCCAGTGTCCTCTGACATTTAGATCCATGACCTCTCACAACAAGGTGGACCATGCGCCTGTCTGGTAATAAAAATGCTTGAATAAATACCATTCTCAGGACATTATGTGAAGTTTCCGATTTATTCTAGCATATAGCTTTGTTTCGAAAATAATTGCTAATCTGCCTTAATTAAATATAAGAGCAATATTTATTTTTAGTTTACTATGAGGATTTGTTTATTAATATAATCATTATAATCGATAGTTTAAATAAATAAGATCGTTAAAATAGTCAGGTACTAATAATTTATTTCTGTAAAACAGGTGTCTATTAGAGCCCATATTACAAAAATAGTTACTGTTCAATCCATATTGAACATACAAAACTTTTTATATTTTATTTGTATTGAAACTTTTTAGTTTTCGCTATGACTCTGTCTCG
This sequence comes from Trilocha varians, assembly GCA_030269945.2. Lineage (NCBI taxonomy): Eukaryota > Metazoa > Arthropoda > Insecta > Lepidoptera > Bombycidae > Trilocha > Trilocha varians. The sequence continues at coordinate 8,890,088 of AP028277.1, read as the reverse complement.
CGCTATGGAAAACTAAATTCAAATTCAATTCCATGTCAAAATTCACTTTTCTTTCGTCGCATTTTATTTTTCTTTTACTTTTAATATCATTGTATTCCATAAATACAATAAATAAATTAATTATTATGTTGTGGTTTCAATAATATCCCAACAGTTACCTATACTAAAAAACTAAGTTAGTACTCATCTAAGTGTTTGTCATCATCATCATCAGCAGCCCACACTCGTCCACTGCTGGACATTGGTTTAAAGTGTTAGTGAAAACCTTTTACTGCCCACAGCTGGGCTCTGATCTTCTATGTGGAGTGATCTGGCATAATTTTCATTTTATTACACACTAGCTGACCCGCGCAACTTCGTCTGCGTTATAAAGGAGTTCAAACAGTACTAGCAAAGCCATCGAGTTATTATTTTCGCGGCTCACTGTTGCACCCACATATTCATTGCGTTTTATACTCGGAATAACTTCTAAACGAAAAGTCCGATTGGAATAAAACAAAAAGTAATTTACTTCTACATTAATACTCTTGACAACATAATACTTAATTTGGATAAGGGTTAATATAACGATACTCATTTAACGTTAAATTCATTCTTTGGACGAAATATTATTTTGCTAAACATAAAAGCGGTTATTGTGACTAAACTACGATAGTTAGATAGGTATATGCTGTCGCGGATTTTCTCGTTTGTCTTAATAATACTTAAAAACCCGTGGTACATCATTTTGTTCTATTGTCAATAGTTTTTGCAGCGTACGCATAAATAGGTTTTCGATTATTCACCTTGTGTTACATATTCGATATATTCATACGGATCCCTAATTTTGAAAATAAAATAAGCCTATATATGACCTTCCTCTATAAATGGGCTTTCCAACAGTGAAAGAATTTTTGAAATCGGACCAGAAGATCCTGAGATTAGCGCGTTCAAACAAACAAACTCTTCAGTTTTATAATATTAGTATAGATAGTAAAATAGGACTTTATTGGACAAGCATGTATGTTAATTTGAAAAAGATTTATCTACCATTTATCACAACACCACTGGTTAAAAATAATGAATGAAAAGTGGGAGTAAACCTGCATATTGGAAAATGATGTCAAAATAGAAAGGATATGTGAAGTCCCCAATCCGCAATGAGAAAACCTGACCCCAGCATTGGGTAGCAATGGGTAGTTACAGTACAGTATTGTCCTAATAATATGACTAAGTCAAATTAACGCATGCTGTATTTCACCTTTAATTAAGTCTGCATTTAACTTGTTTATATTGTAACTCTAATATGTAATAGCTATAAATAATGTAATTCTTGTTGGTGAATCATAAAATAAAATAAATAAATAAATAAATTAGAGAAAATAAATTGAAACAAAAAATTAAATACTTTAGAATAAATTTATTTATCTTTTTCTTAATTTAAACTTAAATACATATTTTTCGTCATACAATTTGAGACCAAACTTATAACTAACTTAAAATTACAATCACATTTTTTTCAAAAATGATCAGAATCAAAAATACATTTCGTACAAAAAATACATTTTTTTTACATAAGTGCAATAGGTCCGCGCAAACCATAGTCATATCTAAACACATTTTTTCGTAGAGACTGATATTTGCAACCGATCAAAGTTTAAGAAAATGCGTCTAGATACGACCATGATGGGACCTTACCTTAAAAATTTCTAAGCACTAAACAAATTAGGTCGGATATATGAGTCTTTTTTTAGTAATTTTACTAAATATCTAACATCATATTATTAATTTTTAAAATCATATTATTTTTAATAAATTTTTTGCACACATCTAAACATTGGTACATATTTTTACAATACATAACAATTATCAATACTCTTAAAGCATATACTTTAATTTAAAAACCAGCATACCCTTCAAATATAATAGTTTTAAAAAGAGCAGTTGTCAAAATTCAAAAAAAAAAATATCTACTTCAAAAAGTATTCCTTTAAATAAGCAATTTAAAAAAATACTTACTTCAAGTATGTTAAAAAGCTGGTTTCCAAATTACTTAAAATCCCTCAATTCTCAGATTTCTGATTCCGATCAATTCAGCCAAATTATCAGTCAGTGATTAAATTAAGCAGAGTTACCTAGGCCCATATTCATGGCGTTCAATATGTCTCCATTATCAGCATCTATTTCCCAGGAGAAGAGACCTCCGAGCTTGTTATTCCTGACGTACTTCCCTTTCTCAATCACGGACCTTGCATCATCATAGGTCACCAGATCTCCAGTTGAAGGATTCCAGACGTAGGCAGCCTGGGCCACTTTGTCGTAATAGTATTGCCACTGGCCAGAGGTGATCCCGTTTTGGATTTCCCTGTAGTCCACAACACCGTCTTGCCAGGTTCCTTTGACAGGTCCATTCGCGACTCCAGTGAACGGAATGTCATCTTTGTAGTCGTGGACGCCGGTCCATCCTCTTCCGTACATGGCTACTCCCACAACCAGCTTCTTGGGTTGCACTCCTTGGGTGAGCAGGTACCTGATTCCGAAGTCGGTGGTGTAGGTTTCTTTAGGATTCCATGCTGGGGCGTACAAAGAGGTCTGGTGTCCAAGAGTGTCGTTAGACCAGGCCCCTTTGAAGTCGTAGCTCATGACGAAGATGTGATCCATGTATTTCTGGGCTTCGTTGTAGTTCACCACCTGAATCTTGTCCCAACCAGCACTGATAGCAGAAGTTAGTTCGTAGGTCCTTCCAGTTTCAGCGGAGAGCTCATCCAGCATTTGGCGTAATTCCTTCATCAGCTCAACGTAGACGTCACCATCTTTAGGGCTGCCGAGGTCAGGGTTAGCTCCTTTGCCTCCAGGGAACTCCCAGTCAATGTCGACACCGTCGAAGAACTTCCAGGTCTGCAAGAAGTCTTTCACGGAGGCAACGAAACGGTCTCGCTTGGTTTTGTCGGTGAAGAAGAAGAAGGGATCAGCTAAAGTCCATCCACCAATGGAGGGCAAGATCTTGAGACCAGTGTTGGCTTGTTTCAACATCATGAGCTGTCCAAAGTTGCCTTTGTATGGCTCGTTCCAGGAAGACAGACCCTTTTGTGGTTTCTGAAGCGCAGCCCAGGGATCGTGGATGGAAACCTTGAAGTCTTCACGGCCACTGCATGAACGTTGAAGGGCTTGGAAACTACCTTCGATTTCCTTCAAGCTGTCGTTGATGCCATCGCCTCCACAGATTGGGATGAAGCCGTACAAGAGATGAGTAAGGTTCGGCACCGGGATGCGGTCCACAGGGTACTTTCTCGGGTACACTCCCCATTCGACGAAGTAGGCTCCAACAACTTTACCCGAAGTCTGCTTGAAGGGCTTGTTCTTCTCGCCCATAGAGTAATCTAAAGGTGGTAAATGACTCCCATCGGTATCAGCAACGACTATTTCAACACCCTCACTGGAACTGCAACCATCTGAGTTACAGAGCTCAACCTGCATCTGATATCTGCCGCCCTTCTTCACTTTGAAAGCAGCTGACGAAGCGCTCCCTGCCCCGGTCCAGACTTCCTCTCCATTGAGCAAGACTCTCGACTTATCAGCCGCATCACCAGTCCACACATTCCAGTTGACAGTGACGTCTGCTGCATCTTTCTTCTTGACCAGCTGGTTGTAGGCAGTCGCAGCTTGGTTTACCTCGACGATCGCGAAGGTGCGCTCTCCCCAGCCCAAGTTCGGTTTCCCTGGAGGCCCGCAAGCGCCAACAGCCAAGATGGTCGCGAAAATGCACAGCCGAAGCTCCATTCTAAAAAATAAAGAGGTTTTAACGGATCGGCGTGCGGTTCCGAACTGGATTTGTCTGTTGTTCGTATCTTTTATATATCATTTGTATTGTAGGCCAACCGCTAGCATGGAGGAGCCCGTATTGTGAGGTATCTTCGGATGCTGAGCTAAATAGTGTTCATTAGCACAGTTCGGTAATCTCGGTCACAATACTGGGCCGGTCAAGGTGAGTTGTTTTATTTGTTTGTTGGCTTGATTTAGGGGTGACATTTTTTTGTTTGTGAGTCATTGGTTAGTATTTTTGTCAAGTAGTTAAATGTTAGTTTGAATAGTTAATTAATTTAAGATTTAGTATAAAAATTGTTGGTAAAAAAAATAGGTTTTGTATGGCTCTAGTAACTGACAGTTTGATGGTAAATGATTCGCCTTAATTAGACCTCTGAAATTTCTAGGTTTAAGAGAAGATACTACCAAATTCCTAAAAAATATTTTAAAACCTCTAAAAATATAAATCTCAGAATCATTTGCATAATAACCATTTAAATTGCATAACATAAAAATTAAAGGCAACGTTCTCTAACCTCCTTCAAATTATTACAAATACCATAAATATAACATTTAAAAAGTTATCAACAACAAAGAACACAACACAATTAAAACTATTCTTCACAAATAACATCTCTAATCCACTCACCCATTTATCATAATAATCCTTATACTCTTTAAACTCCAATTATAAGAACAACATTATTTAAAAGAATATTTATAAACTATTTGAAAACAAAACATTATCAAAACATGTCCAAACAACTTCCACACATGTCTATAACTAAATTAGTCACATTACTTATCTCAATTTAATTACTTAACGATGATTACTTTATCTACTAACATAAATGACTTATAATAATCAGTAATTAAAATGATTGATAATTAAATAATTTGGTAATAAGTTGTCTGGAGGAAGGGTCTACAGATCACATATTTTTCAATTGTCCCAGAATGAATAGATCATTTTATGACCAACTTCCAAAATATATTCCAAAACCCGTCAATATGGCAAGTCTCTTAGCTCTGTGCAACACCCCCTTTATCTTTATATATAAACTTACGAAATTTATAGAAAACAATAATATTAAACTTTAATTTATTTTCCTCTAGTTCCATTATTTTTGTAATGTTTTTCATTATATTTCTCTTTTTTTTTCGCTTTTAAATATCATATCTTATCTACTCACTTTATTCAATGTAGTTTCTATCGCGTTTTATACATTTACAATATGTACTATTGTATTTAATAACACTATAAACAGTATATATTCTACTACTGCTGAAACTGGAAACCGAACAATATTTTGGCTTAGTATCTTTGAGTCCGTGTATTTGTCTCACTTGACATTGGCGAATCGTCCCCAGTCTTGGTGGACGAGGTCCAGGGGAAAAAAAAAAGAACAAGTTGTATGTATGGGCTCTATGTTTTCCCCAAACATGAGCCACTTAACATCAGGTGGGCCATACGCTCGTCTACAAAGCAATAAAAATAAGTAAATTTTTCTTTAAATATTACGTATTATGAGAACTAATATAAGTCAATTTTACAAGCTTTATATTAACTTGCACTGGATGTAACTATGTACAAATTAATGTAACTATGTAAGTTCGTGTGGAATCTTGCGAGTTAAATTTGACAAACTTCCCGGCTTCCGATTGAGCTGACATTTCGCACGCAGATATAAATCGCGTGACAATGCAAAATGGCGCTGATCTGATGATGGATTGGAAATCGGTCATAGGAACTCTTGTTCTAATAGACTAAATAGGTAAATACAAACTTTTAAGACCCTGGAAAAGATATCTTTGAAATATATTATTATGACTGTTTGATTATCCTATGCCTATAAATCATTATATAAGAACTTTTACCATTTGGGACACCCTGTAAATTAAATATAGATTTTAAGAAGTAGGTTAACATAATAAATAATATCTTGTAAACTAAACAGTAACTATTCTTTATCTAAAACGCCCGCATAATGTGCTGTAGTTGACATAATAATTACTTAACTAATGACGAGATTTTATAATGAAAACATCGTAATAAACAAATTAGTTGTTGTAGGAATATTGACTTTTTTTAATGGAAGACAGATAAACGGCACATCTAATAGTAAGCGGTTACCGTCGCTCATGAGCCTCCAAAGCCAGGATACTCAAAACCTACTAGATAGATCTACTGAGATTTTTTTATTGCAATATAAACGAGCTCACGTCCCACCTGATATCGGGTATTGGCCCACCTCTCACTCCCACCACTGTAACTCCTGTGTAGCCAGGATCCACAGTGGCGACCATCGCAATGACTCTGAGCAGTGAAGCCCAGGAAAACCCGAGGGAAAGCTAACTTGTCTTGGTCCCCGCAACGAATTTAATCAGAAGATGATAGAAGGAGTAGGAAAAACATGAGTTTCGACTTCCCTTCTCGCAAAGCGGGAGACAATAAAATAACATTGAAAGATGCATTACGCCAGAATTGAGAAAAACACCACGGATATTTTATTTAATTTATTGGACCTATGCGGTGAGCGGTCCCACCTGATAGTGAATGGTTATCAAACCATCATAACGAGACTTGTTAGATGCCGGTAATTGAAATATCGGTGTATTTGCTCTCACAGTCCCACCACTGGATCGAGTCAGAATCCACAGCGGCGACCAACGTGATTACTCTGAGCAGTGAAGTCCAGGAACCCAAGGGAAAGAGAACTTGTCTTGGGCGTCACAACTCACAAGGAACTTAATCAGAAGATGATAGAAGTAGAAAACATGAGTAACTTTATACGACCTATTTCTTTGTCATGACTGTAGGGAAAACACGAACTTTAAGGTATTCCGAAATTCTTCGTAATCCTCAAACAGCAAGGTCTACAGGAAACTAAGGAGATCCGCAGAATTGTTTGAAATGGCAATGGGTAAAGCACATTGTGCGAAAAACGAAACGACCTGGTGAGGGTTGCGGAAGTCTTGCAGACAGCGCAGGACCGGTCGGTGTGGCTACGTTTGAAGGAGGCAGTCCAGCAGTGGACGTCTATAGGCTGATGATGATGAAAGAGAAATTCATGTTTGTTGTTAAGTGATCCCAAGCCCGAGCCAAAGTCGTGGTGGTCGAGTGGTCGAAGCGCGTTCTTCCGAACGGGAGTTCGCGGGTTCAAATCTGGCCGGCTTGTACCTCTAAATCTAAATGTGAAAAAGATTTATGTGCAATTTTTCACAACACCACTGGCTAAAAACGGTGAAGGAAAACATCGTGAGGAAACCTGCATGTCGGAAAAGGGTTCTAAAAATCCTTTGAAGATATGTGAAGTCGCCAATCCGCACTGGGCAAGCGTGGTGGACTATGCCTAATCCCTCTTCTGAGGAGACCTGTGCCCAACAGTGGGCAGTAATGGGTTGGTACAGTTGGTACAGATCCCAAGCCCAATTGTGGACAACTCCCATGCATTGTATATAGAAATACGAATAATTTGAAATCCTTGTTTTTTTTTAAATTTTTATTAGGTATTATGATAATAGTAATAATTATTACAAACTAGCTGGCCCACACAACTTCGTCTGCGTCACATAAGGAAATTTCCTCACCGTTTAAACCTTCCCTAGACTTCTACGAATATTTCAAGATTAATATAAGCCAAATCGGTTCAGTCGTTCTTTAGTTTTAGCGAGACTAACGAACAGCAATTCATTTTCACATATAAGAAGATGTCATAATATTCTCATTGGAAATAACAAGATAACCGCAATAAAAATTTCAAAGTTGTCATTAATTGGCCTCCTAATTGGGTCGGTTACCCTACACTTAGTTCCATAGATATTTAATCCAAGGGTAAAAGTAGGTTACAATAAATGTCAAATTGGACAACGGGATAGATTGTGGGTAAGGCGACATTTTGTTTCAATTATGACTGTACTGTACATTCTTAGAAGTTGACGAGCATTTAACAATGCAAGCTTGTGATGACATGATGATACCGATTTTATGTGTTACGGGTTCCGTAAGGTTTTAAAACGATGTAGGTTTAGTTTTTACTCGCTGCTTCAATTGAAAAGTACCACAAATAAAAAAGGCAAAATGTTGGAACGAAGTTCCTCATCGCGCGTTGTCAAAGGGGGCTAGACGGAAAAAAATCTTACGAAAAGTTGTCACGACACTTTTTTGTTTTAGATGATTATCGCTAGATGGCACTGTGATCAAAATTTTTTAAAACACGTTCCTTATCACGCGTTACGTTATGAAATATTTTTTATAAGATTTCTTTTAATCGAAAGGAACTTCGTTCTATTCGGGTGTCCCAACACCTCTCAAGTTTTTTAAATTTTTAAGTTATTTTAAATTGGATTAAGTATTTACATCACTAACATAAATATTAAACGGGTTCTTACCACGATTGTTATTAAATGAGCGACGCCGATATTTCAACAACTAGCGCCATGATCACGGGAAGACTGATTACTGTGGGTAGACTACTTAAGAGCAGATAAATCTGTCTATCTTTTTTTACCTATGTTTATCATTATTTATTTTGATTTACTTAAGCCTATGGCGACGCAACGGAAAAGAGTGCCTAATAACCCCGTGCTTTCTGTTCTGGCCCCAGTCGGACGCTGAGTGTGCGCGGTTGGAGGTTTTAATGCGGTTCAACTCCTACAGATACCACCCGTGGGGCGATTGGGAAATCGGTGATTTCGCACTCAAAAAAAAGCCTTTTAAGTTCAAATTAACTTTTTTTTTTTCAATAAACAAAAAAAAACTCAAATTAAATATTATTTTAGTACGGAACTCTAAAAATCAAAACAAAATAACTGGACTGAGATTAGCATACAATACTATTGTTGGGTTATTGACTCCAACGGGTTACAGAGCAAGGCTAAGGTTTTACGATTATACAGCCTCAAGACTGGGTCATTGTGGGCCCAGCTGGGTCTTAGGCCTAAATTAGAAAAGGTAAAGAAAAAAAATAGTTAAAACTAGCTGGCCCACACAACTTCGTCTGCGTCACATAAGTAAATTTTCTCACCGTTTAAACATTCCCTGGACTTCTACGAATATTTCAAGATTAAAATAAGCCAAATCGGTTCAGTGGTTCTCGAGTTTTAGCGAGACTAACGAACAGCAATTCATTTTTATATATAAGAAGATGGACATTCTATAACTTAGCTTGCTCTTCATCTAAAGAAAATATAAAGCAAAGTCGCTTTTCGCAGTCAGTCCTTGTACATGCATTTTTTGACAGGAGGCAATCGCCGGACTTCCACCCGCCCCGCAGGTGGGGTATGTGGGAGTCGAACCGCACTAAAACCTCCTGCCTCTTGTTTATAATAGAGTGTGTTGGTATCAAAATATTCACAATATTTAAAAATACACGAACGTTACTTCAACAATAAAATGATAAAAAAACAACGTAATATTGATAATGCTAAATTTTTGACAATAATTTGTAATATTGGGTTGATTCCTTCACTAGAATTACTATGCGTAAAAAAGAACTCTGTGTGAACCAGAAATGTATAAATCTCGAAAACCAATAACTTGCATCAAAGATACTCTAACGCTAATAATACAGCTGAACGCATCGGCAATTCAAAGAAACTCGTCCGACCGCGAGATTTATACTTATTCTAATGGGATCCACAAACTGGTTCCAAGTTGGTTGAACTTTGCAGAATAAATGCACAAGACTAGCAAGCAAATATTTTGCACGAAAAAATTGCATTAAATTGATTTCGAATTCAAATAATTTTGTAATTCAAAAATTAATGCACAATTTAATTCAATTATTCCGAATCGCATTTAAAAATGGACTTCAATTATTTAAACAGAAAATATTCTAAAGACAAACTTTCCACAAAAAGGTGTAAAGATTTAAAAATAAAAATGTCTGGTATCCTGATAAAGGAATTCAAAAACATTGAACCTTAAAACCAAAAAGATTTATATACAAAGATCCTGTTTACACAAAATTGTACCTTAAAACTATTGAATAAAAGACTATTATCCTGTATCAAAACGTTCATTATCATTTAAAACAAATCAAAGGTTTCAATGCACACGCTGCATCTTCTACAAAATTATTTATGCAGCAAAAATAAAAACAAATATTTCTTATGTCTTTCTTATATAAGAGCTATAATCGTTTAAATTTGATTATCGAACATCGCGCCATAATTTTGTGCAATATTTTCGAATTTCGATTCATAACATAAATACAATAACAAACCTTATTGCTCCTGCTTTTAAGCCTAAAATTCCTTGAATATTTTCAAAGGATCAATTAATTTTAAAATACTTTGTCATAGAATTATGATTATTAAGATAGTGTATTTTAAGACGAATTTCCTTTGAATATTTTACTCGCGCTCTCAATTCGCGAAGGGACAACGGTAAAAGAACAACGGTAAAATAATATACGATTATCCTTTGTAAGATTATTTGAATTTCGAAGTTTAAATGTTAAACCTATTTACTTAAATTTCTTTTTTAAATTTACAATCGCGATAAAGGTACTTTCTTTTTAAAAAGTTTAAAGCATTTTCAAAATAATTAATAATATTATTTCTACAAGGTATCTTACCATCAAATGACCCCTAAACATTTTCAGAATAACAAAAAAGTAATAAAAATATTAAACCTTAGATTTCAGTTAAACCATTAAATAAATATACAAACACAATTTAAATATCATTAGAAATAACAAAAAAAGAAAACGTCAACAAAGAAATTAACATTAAATAGCGTCATAGATAAAATGTAAAAAAATATGTTAGAAATTTTAGTGCACCTGTTATTGTTATAAAAAATATATAGCACATAAAAAGAAAGTTCAACAATAAACATTAAAATCGTATTCCAATTTCGAATTTACGAAACTTCGAAGAAATTGCAAATTTAAAATCGAAAAACACCAAACACTTTCACTCCAATTCGAAACTGGAACACAATTCGAAATTTAAAAAAAACACTAACGTCTCACAATCCTTGTGCACTATCGCAGTTACTGGCTGACACTAACACTATTCAAGAATAGCCCCCTAAAGAAACTTCAGAATGCACGCAAAGGGTCTATTAGTATGGCACCCGCGTACGATCCGACAATGCCGAATGTCGATGACTTTTATTCAAAGTAAAATAATAAAAATATTTATTTGTTTGTGATTCGATTTACGCGCGAACACTTTCCGCAAACAATGAGTGTGTTTTAGAGCGTCCTATACGATTTTTTTAAATTTAGAAATCGTGAAATATTACGTAAAGAGAAAACGCAAACACGTAATGATGTTCTCATTCATAATTGCGAATTTAATAATTTAATTGTTTCTCACTTAAATGTACAAAATAAAATAAGGAGTCTAAATATTTATTTTCCTTCTACAAATAATGAGATTAATTCTTAGTCTTTATCTTTTTTTTTTGTTTTAGTTGGAGAAAATCGCCCCGCGGGTGGGGATCCGGCGATTTCCTATGTGGGAGTTGAACCTCACTAAAACCTCCAACCGCTCACACTCAGTGTCCGAACCCCGGCTGAGGCCAGAACCCAGCACGGGGTTATTAGGGATGGCGCGACCCTTATCGCGATGGGAAAGTGTGCCGCAGTGCGTAACGCGTCGCGCCGTAACGGTTAAACAGTGTCCCTGGCATTTATGAGCGACGATATATTTTACGATCGATCGACGATCATATTTTACGGAGATGATATATTTTTGCTGAAAATGCAATACAGCGTCGTTTAGTAATAAAGATTTACAAAAATATAAGGTTTAATTAAAAATCAAATTAAAAAATATTGGAAAAAAATGTTTTTAAAAAGAGGCTCAAACACAGTATTGATTCCGAACGAAGTCCCCAGTTTCGTCATCTAGCGAATAGTGAAGTTCCCAGTTGAGTGGCTAAAAACTTTTTGTTATAATTACGTTACCTGTAGCTGTATGCTAAGCTGGTCGCAGTTCAGTGCATCTCTTAGACTTACTTTTTTAATTGTATTTTTTTCTCTATTGTGTTTAATAAAATGTACAAATTGTATGCTGTTTTTTTTTCTTTATTTCTCTATCCCTCCCGATAGTAAGTGCCAGAAAATAATAGATTCTTACACTAGTGATTTCCCAAATTTCGATATTCGGAACATCTCTACTATCGACATTCGAAACAATAAATCGTATCGTAACATATAAATCTCGTGTATTACAAAACACTATCATAATAACATTAATAACACACGGTCCACTACTTCACGCAATTGACCATTAACAAGTTTTATAATAATTATATACCACGTGTGTTTAATATTAAAATGAAATTGTTTACAATAACAAAAACATGACAAATTGATAAACATGTTTGCGTAACAATGTATTTCAAAGAAAACTATTTAAATACAAGCTTTTATGATCGAGGATATTAATAATAACTTACAATATAAATAAAGCACTAAGTAATATTGTGTAAAAAAAAATACAAAACAAATTAAAACTAAACGTAAATTAAATTCAATAATCCTGGATATCATGTAGTAGAGTGCTAGCTAATACAAGTAAAACGAGACAACGATGAGTCTATCTTGTTTAGTACAGGAGTTCCTATGACCTTCCAAATCCATCAACAGATCAGCGCCATTTTGTCATATTATTGCATTGTCACGTATACATCTGCGTGCAAAATGTTAGCTCAATCGGAAACCGGGAAGATGAAAATTTATCTTGCAAGATTCCACACGAACTTGCATAGTTACATCCATATAGCATAGTGCAAGTTAATATAAAGCTTGTAAATTGTAATAAAAGAATATTATTTGTCATTTTTTTATCATCGTTCATTTAATAGTATGAATATTTGAAAATGGAACAGAAAAAATATATGATTTTTTTTATTTTTGTTCGTGATTTTTTTTATGTTTAGACATATTTTGTTAGATTTTTAATAAGTTATCTTTTTTAGATGTATTTAGATAAAATCATGTATTTAAAATTTTTCTTTAAAGTAAATTACGTAAATTATTATTTAGTATAAAAAATTTGATAACCGGAAAATGGCGCGAACGTCGATTCATTTTGTTTTTCTTTTACTTCATAAGTTTTTTATTGAAATTATGAAATTTTTATGAGTAATTGGTAATAACTATATTATTCCTTTTCATTAGCGTTATATAATTTTAACTGTAACTTAAACATGACGAAATAGCACTATACAGGGTGAATTTTTAAAGATGTGAATTTTTAAGGACACCCTCCTTGATCTGTATTTGAAAATGTGAATTTTTAACTGACAAGATTTCAATATTAAATAATATAATATTAAAACATCTATTTAATAATATTTTAAAAACGACTTTAATTGAAATTATTTCCGTTAAAAATTCACACTTTTAAACACACCTTCAATCTAACACATTCAATCATTCAAATCGGTCCACCCAAACTGAACAAACATAAAAAAAGAACAAGATGTAGCACTTTTAACAGGGGTGACGGCTTCAGATTATCGAGTATGTGGAATCCAGTGCTAAACACAACAGTCACTCGCGGGTTCATGCTCAGAGAGTCTTGTAGATACAGTGAGTGTGGTGTGTCGTGATGTGAGTTCGAGTTCCAGTGGTACTACCCAGAAACGAACGAGAAAGAGGGTAGACAGATTTGTTTGCTCTTAAATCGACCCGCAGTATCCAGTCTTCTCGTGATCATGACGTTTGCAACAACGTTGAAATATCGAGACAACTCAATTAAATATTGCGGTAAGAACCCGTTGAAAATGCATGAAAGTATTATAGAAAACCGCGAGTGTCTGAATAAGTTTATAAAAAAAAGAATTGTGTACCTCCTCCATTTTGGAAGTCGGTTAAAACATCTTCGGAATCTATTTCCTACTAAATTACAATAATTCTATGACTACATCCTGAGATGTTCTTATAGCAATTATCGCCGTATTGTTTATCCTCGTTCCTTATCGTTGGGACTTCTTTGTCCACTTGTGGACTAAGTATTCTGGGCACGAACCTCCAACAAGGTCAGTGGACATTGTTATGACATAGAGTATCTGTAAACAGTGAGTCAAATCTCACTCATTTCACGTAAAACTGCACTGTACCAACCCATTACTGCCCACTGTTGGGCTCAGGTCTCTTCCGAAGATGGGTTAGGCATAGTCCACCACGCTTGCCCAGTGCGGATTGGGGACTTCACATATCTTCAAAGGATTTTTAGAACCCTTTTCCGACATGCAGGTTTCCTCACGATGTTTTCCTTCACCGTTTTTAGCCAGTGGTGTTGTGAAAAATTGCACATAAATCTTTTTCATACTAAGATTTAGAGGTACAAGCCGGTCGGTTTTGAACCCGCGACCTCTCGTACGGAAGGCAAGCGCTTCAACCACTCGGCCACCACGACAAATACACTTTATGTGATTTAACTGACTGTTATACTCGACACTATACCACATCCAATCATACATATCGCAGTACGGAACAATCATCGTTTAGTTCCTTATTATTGTGTTGTCTGAATAAAATAATAAAAAAACACATGTGACATATTATCACACATATCTAAAATCAAAATCGAGCAAATTGAGTTAAAAATCATCATCCGAATCAGCAAAAACGTAATTTACCAACAACGCACTATCTTTACAAGTATTATCATAACCGGTCTAAATTCCAGACAATTATAGAAAATACTTAACAGAAGTCAATTTTTTTTTTTTTATTGCATGGTAGATAAACGAGCCTACGGCCCATCTGATGGTAAGCGGTCACCGTCGCTCATGAACCTCTACAATGCCAGGGCAATGAGGGGCTGTTATCTATCAAATATATGGATGTATTCAAAATAATGTGTAATCTCTATACAGGGTGTCCCAAAACTTTTTTTTATTGCCATGTAGGCAGACGAGCCAACGGCCCACCTGATAGGAAGCGGTTACCGTCGCTCATGAACCTCTGCAATGTCAGGGGACACTGAGGGGTCGCTACCTACGACCTAACTTTAAGGACCCTCCTCAACTATGCGACATGAACGGGAAGTAGGTACCTGAAATATTAGGATGTTTTGTTCAAAAGAAACATCATTTTATTTTTGATGTTGAATAATACTGCATTCACAGATTTTTCGTAAATTGTTTGGTTTGTCTGAAAATTTAACTAACAAAATCGGCAAAATCAACACCCTGTATTTTATGATGCCAATCGAAAGAACAGTTAATTGCTAATAATCTTTGCTAACAAACATAGCATATTAAACAAAAGGAACAATGTGAAAGGCGTGATTCAAGTTTTTAAATTCCTTATTTTCCACTTTTGACTTCTGCAAAATATTCTGTGACAAAACCTAGTGTCTTAACGCAATTAAGTACAATACTCGTAATTAAATTATAATTAAATGACAATAACAAGCATACAAAAGAAAATAACATAATAATTGTGATGTAGAGCAAGAATTATAAGGAAAATATGTTTCATTTCGTCAAGAAAAATCATTGCGAGGAAACATGACTGGTTTGATGGTGGTGGAAATGGGGAAAAATGTTATTAGAAAAATGAACTATCCATAACGGTTCTCCAAAACAAAAGTTATGTTCAAATCAAGTCTTCAAACTTTGAAGTACCACGTAAAAATGTGTGAAGTGATGTCTCCGATAGAAAAAAAAGTAATTATAGGTAAAGTAGTAATAGTAAGGATAATATCTGTATATTCTATTGTTGTTATGTTTAATTATATGTGACATGACCATCAGCTATGTCATTAAATACATTAAACAACATAATTTCAAGTTGTCTGTCTGTCCCCATGTATGCTTAAATATTTGGGTGTATAATATGCCCCCTAAGAAAGAAAAAAGAAAGAAAGAAAACAACTTTATTCCACACACACAGAAGAGTTTTGGGTCCTCAAAGCTACTCTGCAAAAGACGGCCCAAGGTGTCGTGTCTCGCTCAGCACGCACCTTGCGTCAGAGCAACTGGGGAATGTTAGACCGCGTTCCCCGACCCACACTGGTTCTGACCCAGCAGGGTATTCCGTGGGAGGGTGACATGCGGTCCCATCTTGACGGGCTTCGAAAAGAGTGCCCGCATTACCCCGTGCTGAATTCTGACCTTTGCCTTTTCGCCTAATTTTAATTTAACTAGTAGTAGCTTCCGATTAGTAAAAAAAATTGGTTGCCTATAAAGTATACGGGCGAAAGTTTTACGTGACAACGACTTTGAGTGGTAAACGCGTCCCTTCCACTTTTTATGTCTGTCTCTCTCGCTCTTAGGCGGGCTAACCATGCCCGAGTGGAAGGGACGCGTGCCTCTCACTCGCTCTCATTGTGAGCGCATAACGTGAGCGGAGCGTAACGCAGTTTCTTGAAGTGTCACCCGGCAAACCAACTTATAAGACGTTGTCACGTCAAAAAATCGAAATAGGTTCATTACATCCAAAGATCAACATCACGACATTACCTCTTTATATTATGATATATCATTCCGTCGTGTAGATATGTTTGTTTATTGACATTGTATCTGGCACAGGAAGGCGTCACGTCTGAACGAAGCTTTACGAGATTCTCGAGTGGAGAGCGCGTTTCCACTAACACATGGTTTTAGAGGTTCTTGTTTTTTTGAATTTAAGGAAATAGCCGAACTTCCACCCACCTGCATTTGGGTTAAGTGGCAGTTAAACCGCATTAAAACTTTCAACCAATCACAGCATACAAACCTCGGCTGAGTCCAGAACCCAAAACGAGGTTACGCGAAACGGTACGACTTGTTACGCACTACAGCATTCTTTCCAGCCCCAGTTATAAACGGGGTGGATCTAAGGGTTTAGTAGTGGTTTTGGCCTCAGCCAGAGTTCTGACTCTGAGTTCAACTACCCAAACCAACTTTTTTTTTGGAGGTAGTTGCCGGACTTCCACCCGCCCCGCAACTGGGGTATGTTAGAGTAGAACCCAGCACGAGATTGGATGCAGTTACATCAAGGCTTACGTCTCGCCCCGTCACCTTCATATACCCACTTAGGACATATGGAAGTAACTCAATTTCCTCTTGTCCAAAAAAAGTATAACAAATACTTTTTCTGTCTTTCTTTTTTTTTTTATTACGTCGTAGGCAGACGAGCTAATGGCCCACCAGATCGTAAGCGGCTACCATCGCTCATAGACCTCTGCACTGTCAGGGGACACTGCGGGGTCTTTTTCTAAATAAATTTCCCTATGACATTGGAAACCCACTCCACAAGTACCGTTTTGCGTACATCGTCATGTAATAAGATAATTAAGTTGTATGTGGCGCCCTCTATAATAACAATATTATTATAGCATAATAACTTTACTTAAATCACTTAATTCATTTAAGTTATTAGAATTATTCGGTAAAGCTATTTTATTGCTGTTGAAGTTTTACTGGTTTTTGTATTTTCTTGTTTTTCATTACATAAGGCCCACCTGATGTTAAGTGGCTACCGACACTTATGAAATTCCCAAAAATTACAATGTTAAGAGACACTGTGCTGTATGCCTTATCAAACCTTTTCTAAAGAGGGATAAGTCATAGCGTCCGGGAAACATCAAAAAAACAATCATCAAAAATTTAAAACACAGCTCCAAAAGTGCTGATGTGGTTCTCGCGTGGAATCGGCAGGGTCCAGCTGAAAATCAGCGCTGCAGCTGTCCAGGCTGTAGCTTCGTGCTGAGCTGGTTGCCCTTTCAGTTACACCCTCGCACATAACCTTTTTTATTTCATTCGTTGTTTTAAATTATTTTTTATTACTTTTATATTATTGTTTAATAGTTTTAATCTATTTTTAGTAATATATTGTTCCTGTTATGTGTAAGTTGTGTGTCTGAATAAACGTATTTTCTTTCTTTCTAGTTGTTTTATATTACTAAAATGTGATCTAACGATAACATTTGACATGAAACAATCATTAGAATCGGTCTTAATAACTTTCTCATTTCCAGTAAAAGATCTCGAGTGACAGTTTGGAAGTAGTCAATGTATAGTAACAAAGTTTGCGGATTATCTCGACAAATTATCCGCGCACGTATCGTTACCTATTGTTTATTCCAATAACGACCTATTTAACCTTTACCTTGATTTAGTTTTATCGTTATTGGTATTGTAATTAAGTTGGGTGTAGTCGATAATCACTATTGAAAAATTCACAAATATAATCTATATCTACTAATATATAGGATGATTTGTTAATGAAGGTCATGATAGTTGATGATCATCGACCAATAACAATATTATAAAATTCTTTAAACACTCGCGGTTATCTATATCATTTACACTATTACTAAACGGGTTCTTACCACGATTATTTTTAATTGAGCTATCCCGATATTTCGGCATTGATTCAAGCGCCATGATCACGGGAAGACTGAGGAACTGCGGGTAGGTCATTTAAGAGACAAATCTGTCTACCCTCTTTCTCGTTCGTTTGCCGGTACCACTGGAACTCGAACTCACATTTCGACATACCACACTGACAGTATCGGCTGCCGTCTCAAAACTAGATATTTTGGCTTTATTTGCGTCTAACACTGGATTCCACATACAGGATAGTTTGAAGCCGTCACCCCGATTAATAATAAACGTGGTAAGAACCCGTTTAGTAATAGTGTAAACAATATTATAACCAAAGCATGTATGGCCTCAGTAAACACAACTTTAAAATATCTAAAATTAGTGCAAAACGATTGTCGTTCGATAGCTGATGGGAATGGTGAAAGGTGTGGGGTGCGTCAGATCACTATAGTGTTGAATTCCCAAATTAAACCAGGGTTTACCATATTTTACTTCATAATATTATTATATTTATTTATTAATGACACAGTCTGACGTCATTCTACCGCAGGTAAAACCTCTATATACATTACATATAGGCTGTTAGTCAACACTTTATTGTCCAAAATAATTTTGTCAGTTTGGTATAGTTACCTAATAGTTATTAAGTAATTATGCATTTTTGGAACGAAGTTCCTTATCGCGCGTTGTGAACGGGGGCTAGATGTAAATAATTCTTACGAAAAAGTTGTCACGACACTTTTTTGTTTTATATGATTAATGCTAGATGGCGCTGTGTTCAATTTTTTTTGAAACAATTCCTTATTTTGTTTTATATGATTAATGTCAGATGGCGCTGTGATCAAAATATTTTAAAACACTTTCCTTATGGCGCGTTACGAAAGGAAATAATTTTTATGAGATACGTTTTAATCGAAAGGAACTTCGTTCCATCCGGGTGTCCCTTGACACCTCTTAAGTTTTTTTTATTCCCTATCAGAACGGAATAGTTATCACCGTCCTTCAATAAGTAGCATCATTGACTAATGACCTTAAATAAAGCTCAAGAGTTGGTTTGTTTGTTTGTTTGAACGCGTTAATCTCAGGATCCGCTGGTTAGATATGAAAAAATATTTCTCTGTTGGATAGTCCATTTATCAAAGCTATGGCGCATTTTATAAAAATGTAAACGACCGCGTTCAATTTTTCAATAATAGCACAAAAGCAATCGGATTTTTACTAAATTGATATCAGACAATACCCAAAGTATTTCGTTTCTATCAAAAAAAGAATCCTCGAAATCGGTTCATCGATCACTGGAGTACGTATACAATTTTTTTAAAGAAAAAATGAGATGAAACTTATGTTAGTATATCTTCCGATGAGTATTTCTTTTCTTTTATACGAGTAATATGTCATTCCAAGTTGGACGTTTTAACTACACACAACTCTATCATGTTATAACTTATGATTACCATTGGGCGAACGAATAAGAATGACATAGAATGTTTAAGGGTAGATTGGACAAAAAAATAAGTGAGAAAAGACGAGTTGCTTTTATGTAGTGTGTTGTTATGAGTTTTTGGGGATCAGTGGTGGCAAAAAGGAGATCTCCGACGGAGCTAGGTAGTGTATGCCCGGTCAGGCTGAAGCCCACTGTAGTAGATTTCCGATGTTGTAGGTATACAGGGTGGATTTTGGAACGAAGTTCCTTATCGCGCGTTATCGAAAGGGGGCTAGACGGAAATTCTTATGAAAAAGTTGTCACGACACTTTTTTTGTTTTAAATGATTATCGCTAGATGGCACTGTGGTTAAAATCTTTTAAAACAATTTCATATTTTGTTTTATATGATTAATGCTAGATGGCGCTTTGCTCAAAATATTTTATTTATATAACATAAAGATATAATTTTTGTTACAATTCCCTCACTAATTAATCGAAACTCCCTCACTCATTAATTATCTTAAATGTCACGCACCATCCGGCTATAGAATGAGCTCCCCTCTTCGGTATTCCCAGAGCGCTATTGACTTGTCCTTCTCCAAACGAGGCTTGAAGGGGGAGGACTCTTCAGTGTTCCCTGACATTGGAGAGGTCCCTGACCAATGGTAACCACTTAAAATTAGGTGGCCCGTTGGCTCGTTTGCCAACATGGCAATAAAAAAATTAGTTTTTGCTAACATAGGTAGTTAATTTGACCGAATAGTGTACTGTAAGGCCAGTAGAGGAAGTCACATGAACGAAGTCGTTTTAGGATACTTTTAGCTTTAGAACAACTAAAAAAATAATAAAAAATACTATCTTCAATGCAAACTCTTTGATCGCATTTTAAAAAACGTGTAGGGTGGGCAATCTAACGTTTGCATTTTGAACTACTGTTTATTTAGAGAATGACAGCTCAAATGTCATTCAATTTGTGTTCATAATTTAGTTAAAGGTTTGACATTTACGAAATGGGACGTTTTCGGTTCGCCCAATGGGCAGAAGATCAATGGCCGAAGATGAGCAATTTTACCGAAAAATCGTCTTTTCAGATGAAGCCCATTTTCACCTCGGAGGCTATGTCAATAAGCAAAATTGTCGCATCTGGGGGTCGGAAAATCCACACGTCACGTTGGAAAATGCAAACTTTATTTGGCCCACCCTTTACTAATAGATTAGCTCACCCTGTATTATTTCTGGGTACTTATTCTGTGACGTCAGATTATTTTAAGCCATTGTCCCATCTACGTATTTTTATTCTATGCGACGTCTGATCAAAAAACTTTTCTCGTTAGGGGTCGCGTCGCTCATTTCACAAGTTCGAGTACTCGTAGTAACTTCGGAAATGATATCCAGCTGATGGTTTTTTGAAGCCTTAATGTAGTTATTAGTCTTTGAGTTAGAGCGCATTACAGTGTCTGAATACAACTCTACAAAAAAAATATTTGTCTGAACGTTTATTTTTGGATGAATTATGCACAAAAATGAAAATATTTTTTTACATTAACTTGTACTTTAACTATGTAAGTTAGGGTGGAATCTTGCAAGCTAAGTTTGACAAACTTCTCGTTTACCGATTGAGCTGACATTTTGCACACAGATGTATATCGCGTGACAATACAATAATATTACAAAATGGCGCTGATCTGGTGATGGATTCGGAAGTTGGTCACAGAAATCTTGTGCTAAACAAGATAGACCCGTCGTGATTAGGCTACTACATGATATCCAGGATCTTAAAATATTGTATTTAAAAAAAATCCTTAAAATAAATAATTGATGATGATGTTGCTTTTCTGGTGGTGCTTTTCTCAATTCTGGCGTAATGCTTTTTCAATCTTATTTTATTGTCTCCTGCTTTGCGAGAAGGGAAGTCGAAACTTATGTTTTCTACTCCTTCTATTATCTTCTGATTAAATTCGTTGCGGGGCCCAAGACAAGTTATCTTTCCCTCGGGTTCCTGGGCTTCACTGCTCAGAGTCACTACGATGGTCGCCGCTGTGGATCCTGGCTACACAGGAGTTACAGTGGTGGGAGTGAGAGGTGGGCAAATACCCGAAATTGATGATGATGTCCAGTGGACAGGGTTTTAATGATTCATTTCTGTCATAGTTTATTATCTAAAGTTTTGGAACGAACGACTGCAGTGTTCATAAACACCCAGCACTTTGGATAGTCCGAAATCTTCTCAGTCATTATTATGAAAACATAAGGCTTTATAATACATTCTTGATCGCAGCTTCAAATTATTAATTATTCCTTAGCTATTGCCCACTACACAATACTAGGTATAATATTTTTATTACAAAAATGAAAACGACCGACTTTCATTTCTCAAGCATAGCACAGAAACTACCAGTCAGATCTTTATCAAATTTATATAAGATAATTACAAAATATCTGCTTCCTAACAAAAAAGAAAAAATCATCAAAATCGGTTCATATAGAAAAGAAACAAGAGCAAAAACGCAGAGCAAATCTTGAAATGTAGTCGACGACGACCATCACCTTTCACCTGACACCAGAATCATTCAAATCCACCCAAACTAAAGTTATGAAGGAACAAACATAAAAAAAAACTTGAGAGGTGACATGGGACACCCGAATAGAACGAAGTTCTTTTCGATTAAAAGATATCTTATATTTTTTTTTTCCTAACGTAACGCGCGATGAAGTGTTTTAAAATATTTTGATCACAGCGCCATCTAGCAATAATCATCTAAAACAAAATAGTGTCGTGACAACTAAAAAGTGTCGTGACAACTTTTCGTAAGATTTTTTTCCGTCAAGCCCCCTTTCGATAACGCGCGATAAGGAACTTCGTTCCAAAAGAAAATAAAAACCGCCGAAAAGCCGAATGAAAGTCAATAAGTTCATAATAAAAACGCCGCGTTCCCCTTCAAGATACCAGCCCGTACACACCCAAACGTTAACGCTGGATATTGGCGGAGGGCTGTTAACGACGAAGCGCGTACGCCGTTCAACGTAACGACAGCATTAACGGGAATTCGCTCTAACTACGCTGCAGCTCACACTAACCACACATTTGTTGTTTTGTGTAAATTCCTATTCGAGTTAAAAGTGTTAAACTGTCTGGTATTTTAATGTTTGTAAATGTATTAGTTGTTTGTTAGGATGTTACGATTGTACCAAGTGTCCTCTTGTTTTTTTTTGTTTTTGTACTGTGGTCATAAACCATCATAGACTCGGAATAATTCTCTAACGTCAAGTGAGACGTACACACGATCCTAAACACTTTTGAAAGTATTTTATTTTAATTAGATTTTTCATCTCTTTTTCTTTCTTCTGTTTTTATTTTTATCTAGTTTTTTTTTTACATTATATATTTTTTAACTAGCATTTGTGACGTCACTGCCAGTTGAAACTGAAAACCAGCGTTATATGTCGGTTGGGTTGGAAGTGACATCTAACATTAAGTTGAGTAATTCGCTCTAACTAAATGATTATATCTTCTTCTTTATATATAAAAATGAATTGCTGTTCGTTAGTCTCGCTAAAACTCGAGAACCACTGAACCGATTTGGCTTATTTTAATCTTGAAATATTCGTAGAAGTCCAGGGAAGGTTTGAACGGTGAGAAAATTTCCTTATGTGACGCAGACGAAGGCCATGTGTGGGCCAGCTAGTAAGGAATAAATGACTTTTGATTTGATAACTACGCTGCAGCTCACGGTAACCCCACATGTGACGTTTTGTGTTGGTAAATTCCTATTCAAGTTAGAGGTCTGTCTGGTATTTGTGTGTTTGTAAAGCTATTTTTTTCTAACTTTGTTTTTGACCAACTTCCAAAAGTAGGAGGTTCTCAATTCGTCTGTATTTTTTTAATGCTTGTTCCTCGATAACTTTAGTTTAGGTGGACCGATTTGAATGATGCTGGAGTCAGATGAAAGTTAATAGCTGAACTTAGGTTATTATTTTTGTTAATTGTGTAATTGGTCAAGTTAGTCATTGTATTGGCCCACCTCTCACTCCCACCACTGCAACTCCTGTGTAGCCAGGATCCACAGCAGCGACCATCGTAGTGACGTAATGGTCAAGTTAGTCAGTGGTTACGTTCACAATATGAAGTGAAATTAAGTTCACAATATTATGGTCCTATTCAGTAGAACCGGTTATAATAACATTACAAATAGACACTTTAATTTTATTTATTTTTAAATTCATGGTCACCCCCTTTATAGTGTTATTACTACCAAGAACTCATCTCAGCAGACGTCAGTTTGAGACCACATCCTGTGTCTTAGAATACTGTCTACATCAATATAAACATTAAATACAAGTAATTTCTACATCTATACTAAGGGGGCGGCGCGACGGGAAAGAGTGCCGTGGGCGTAACGCGTCGCGCCGTCCCTCATAACCCCGTCCTGGGTTCTGACCTCAGCCGGGGTTCGGAAGCTGAGTGTGAGCGGTTGGAGGTTTTAGTTCGGTTCAACTCCCACACAAAAAACATCTATTACTAATATTGTAAAGAGTAAAAACTTTGTTTGGTTGCAATGAATAAGTTCCAAAACTTCTAAACCGTTTTTAAAAATTATTTCACCATTCGAAAGCTACATTATCCACGAGTAACATAAGCTAGATTTAATTTTGGGAAAAAAATAGAGATCCATACTAAAATTTCAATAATATAGACATAGACATAGCTTTATTTATGGCGGAAACACTCACATACATTGTAATAAATTCAAGAAAAATTACATAGAAACAAAATACTAAATAATTGAACACGTGTTAAGAAAAATATAGTTTCCACCACAAACCAGTCGCTAGCTAAATGCTAGGTGTTAAATGAGGATTAAGAACAACCAACACCGAGCGCTGGTTTTCAGCCTCAACTGGCAGTGACGTCACCAAGGGTTGCTACAAATTACAAAAAAAATAAAAAAAATATGTGAATAACAAAAACATCAAAAGAAAAATACGTCAAATAAAACAAAAAAAAAAGACAAATTAAATATTAAATATATAAGCCAACGTGTGAAAAAATAGCATGAAATTTCTCGTCTTGCTATAATTTCATTATAGCTTGGAAATGGCTTTACCAATTTGGTTTTTTACTGTATTTATTATTTCTAGAAGATTCTTATAAAAAAAATATAAAGAATTTAAACCTCCTCCAAGGAAAGCACTCTAAAAGGTGTTCAAAACATAAACTTCTTTGTATTTGCATGAAAACTATTATTTATTTTTAAATCTTCTTATAAATTTTGTTCGTTATTCTGTGTCTAATTTAATTCTTCACTTTTTTCTCACTTCTGTTCTAGGCATATAGGAGAGTAGTCATGTTTATAATTTTATAATTTTTTCATTGTTTCAATGAAGTATAAAGTTTAACAAAACAATAACTCTTTTCTTTATTGGATCCTGTAGCATACAACAAAAGGTAATTTTAGTGATATTTACTGAAAAGTAATACAACTTCATTCAAAGATTTTTAAAATAGCCCAACCGTGAATCGAACCATTTTTTGCGACTGAATACGTTGCGGCCCGTCTATAGTACGCGTTTATAAGTGCACATGATAACTCCATCTGTATTCTCATGTCCATTCCGATGTTCTAACTTTATCGTCGCCGTAAACAGAATGTTTATTGTTGTAAATAAAACGAAAACGTATGTCTATTTGTTTATGTATAGGAAGATTCCGTACAAGAATATAATATTTCTATCTGTCTAACCATAGACTACATAGTTTCATGCCAATAAAACATCGGAAAATTTCGGTCAGGTGACTAAAATACCACTCCAAAGAGACTGTGACTGACTGTATGAGTTTCTAATAATAATATTGTAGGCGATAGAATCAACAATTAATAATTTATTTAATCTACCTAAGACTTAAGATACTGTCAACGAAAGCGCCATCTATAAATAGTTTGAATAATTATTGTTGAAACCTCTTTTGTGTAAATACTTTTTGAATTGTAATAAAGAATAGATGTTCGCGCGTTTATTTTGTATTTAGAACATTCCATTGCCGAATACAGACGTTTTGTAAATTTTTTTCACAACTTTTATTTTCTTAGTTTTATTTTATGATTCGTTCTTTACTCCTCTCTCGCTGGCAGCATTAGGTTTTTTACAAATGTAATACTAAGAACCTCTATTTCGGGGGATGACGGGGCGAGACGTGAGCCTTGGTGATCAACGTGTCCCCTTACCTCACCCAATCTCGTGCTGGGTTCTGTCCTCAGCCGGTGTTCGGTTCGGACGCTGTATCCCACCTGCGGGGCGTGCGGAAGTCCAGCGATTTTCTCTTGTCAAAAAAGACCCTTCAGCGCAAACTTGATTTGCTTCTATGCAAAAATAATCTGTCTAGACAGAGAAAGTTAAGTTTAAAAGTACAAGGAACCCTAAAAATAAATGAAGCAATTTAAAGAGGAGAGGCAATAAGGTTTTATGTGGCTGCAGCTCGAAGTTTGTAATGGTTTTCAGGTTTTACTAGATGATACTTATAGAATGTGATTTTTTTCCTAGCGACTGTTTTTTGCAAGTTAGAAGATAATTTTATTGCGAGATGGTAAAACACATGACATGTTTGAGTTACTTTTGAGTTCTTTTCAATTTAAACACAATTCGAATCTTGATATTTGATACTTAATATATAGTCGGTACTTAAAATTAAACATTATCGTTTCTTCATTGAAATAAAATAATATACTCCTAACATTCCACAATTTTTACTAACTTCCATCAGCAACAGTTTCAAATCAAACTAAAAAATACCCGGTGCAGTCTTAATACCGTACGGCCCCCGCATAAAGTCATATATCTAACAGCTCTCGACATAACCGAGTTAGCAGCAGTCTGGCTACGTTCTACCAATTATATTTCACGGATTAAATTTCCCCGTTTCCGCCATAATGGATTTCGGAGGTAGCCGTTTAGCTAATTGGTATCTTGTTTTTTTAAACATATCTTTTTATTGTTTAAATCATATACAGGTAATATTTTGTTCTTGTTTTACTTTCTTTGGTGCGTTTGAAAAAGTTTTCAGGGGAATTGAGCGTTGTTTTAGCAAAGGAATCATCATGTTTAGAATGTGTTGTTAGATATAACACATCTTAATAAGCCATTTCAAGTCTCATATATTATCTTCACAATCACATACATAGCTTTCAAATTTTACGTACGAAAACAACTACATAATACAATTTGACACAAATATCAGGCCTCCCCTCTCTATAACTGGGTCAAAAATGTCAAAATATAGATCTCTAATAATTTATTAAGTTTGCAGCTGACCGTAACATCAAATTCCTTTTATGGACCCAAGACCAAGGGTCCATCAAAGGTGATACCCAGGACCCTTGTATCCTAAATAAACATCAGATAATCGGCGATAGCCCAAAGTCCACACGTGGACGAAACTTTGGGCTTTATAT
Source organism: Trilocha varians (assembly GCA_030269945.2). Classification (NCBI taxonomy): domain Eukaryota; kingdom Metazoa; phylum Arthropoda; class Insecta; order Lepidoptera; family Bombycidae; genus Trilocha; species Trilocha varians. Next base: position 8,863,148 of record AP028277.1, on the reverse strand, counting down.
TGGTAAACTGTTTTATTAATTTATGCAGAAGACGAAACAAACAATATTTGTAATAAAAATAGGTATTTTTTTTTTTAAGTTAAACGGTTTTATGTTAAACATACATTGGAATGTTTAAGATAAATGTACTAAAAACCAAAAAATAATAAAATAGATACAGTCGTGGGAATTATAAAACCGTTGGGCACGTCAATGTATGTTTAACATAAAACCGTTTAAGTTAAAAAAAAATTTACCTATTTTTATACAAGTAACTACAATATTTTAGATCACATTTACACCAACAGATCTAATGTGCAAAAGCCAACAATCCCCGAAAACGTTTGTCGTAAAAATACGAGTCCCGATTACAAAAAGACTGGCAATTACAGCTATTCAAGTGGCGCTATTGTTCATTCTTTTTGTGCGTTATCTCGCTCGTACAGCTGAGTCGAGTCCGTTCTGATATTAAGCCACGAGATCGATGATGACAATCTATAATAAGATCTGACTATGTACCGCAGTACAATGAAGCTTTGTCCGGAACGTCTTGAGTAAAATGCTGCTTTCAGCTACAGGTTGGACTTTTGGCGAAAAATTTGACTTTTCGATGTTGTAGTTTTATTATATAAGGTAGTGTAGGGAAATGGTGTTTACCAAGCCCTTTGCCTGGTCCTACTTCATCATTATAGTTGTCATCAGACCGTAAACGTACACTGCTGGACATTGGTCTCCACCAAACCTCGCCACAACGATCAGTCTGGCGCTTTATCCGGTCATTTGACTAAACAGTGAGAGTTTTCTTAAAAAACTATGTGTTAGGTATTAATTAAATATCGATGTTAATACATGAGAAAATAAGACTAACTTTTATTTTGAAGAGTAATCATTAAAATCAAGGCTGTTTACTATGTACAACCTGGCAAGATTGTACATAGTAAACAGCATTTTAACCTGTGTATTCAATAACAATTTTCTGCCATTTTAAAGATAATTCAAATGTAAACGAAGAAATTAATAAACACAAAAACAGCAGCATTTTATGCCCCTCCGTCATAGAATAGAAATTCAGCTCATTAGCAATTTTACGCTCGCTAAAAGGTAATAAGTATTAAATCCACTTAAGGCGGCTCAGGGAAATCGTCCCTTCAAATCTATTGATTTTATAATCGTTTCTGCACTAAGAGGGGTGACAGATATGCGAGAAAATACGAAGCACCTAAGTGTGTATAAAAGAAAACGGACTTCTGTCATGTGTCAGAATCATATCAGTTTTGTTATTTATTTATTTTTTGTAATTTTAATTTATAATTTTTTATACTTTTTAATATTTGTGTTTTTTTTCTTTTTCTGTTCTTCTTATTGTTGTTTTTTTTTATTTCTTATTTTTATTTTCTCTAACATTTGTGACCTCACAGCCAATCGAAACTGAAAACCAGCGTTATATGTCGGTTGGGGGTGACATATAACATTAAGCTGAGTTCCGACTGCTTTGTGATGAAAACTTATTCATTCCATGTTTGTTTTTTTTATTTCTCATTTTTGTAATTGTAAACCAGTTTTCATCACAAATAAAGGATGTTTATGTCTATGTCTGTCTTTTGATAATGCTACAAGTTGCGATTTTGAAAGCTCTCCGATGAAGCGTTTTTCATTGGACTATGCACATCTCGTCTTGCAGCCAATTGACACATCCAAATCTATTTTTTTAAATTGCTATACAGATGAACGGCCAGCGGACCAGTTCCTGAACCTCTGCAATGCCACGGAATTGGGAAGTAATTGACACCGAATTACAAAAACTAAAAACAACCAACTTCCATTTTTCTAGATTTGCTACCAGTCAGATCTTCCTCTAATTTATATGATGTCCAAAGCTCTCTGCTTTATAACAAAAAAGACTAATCGAAATATGTTGATATAGCTAAGAAATACATCTCGATCTTGACCGTTAACAATACAAATTTTTAAACACAGATTTAAAAGTACTTGTACGGTCTGTGGCGACCAATAATAACGCGCGACATTCTGAATCGCGGTTACGACATTTACAGAAATCTTCGCGTATATACGACATCTACTACAGTGGGCTTCAGCCTGACCGGGTATACACTACCTCGCCCGGTCATAGATCTCCCTTTAGCCATAGTCCACTGTACCCACAACTGGTGACCCTCGACAAAGAACACGCCTCCTTCAAGATCATCACACCTCCCACCCCTCGTACCCTGCCAACCAGCTTCAGCCTCTTCGGGTACTTCGTCCACAAGCCGTAACGCAGCACGGCCTGGTCGAACCCTCATCGGCTTCACATCGGGCACACTTACTACGTCAACCGGTCAGCACTGCAGAGCACATCTCTCTTGGTCAACACTTTGGCCATAAGTCCATTGTACCCCAAACGGTCTTAAAATAAAATAAATGGAACATTACGACAACCATCACCTCTTATCTGAAATAAGAATCATCCAAATCAGTGCGCCCAAATTAAAGTTATGATGAAACAAACATAAAAAACATAGACTATTCGAGTACCTCGTTTTGGAAGTCGATCACTACACTCTTATATTTTCCCAAAATAAGTACATTTTCATCATCCAAATTTAATGGAACAAAACCTTTTACTCAATTCAGTAGAATAACACGAGCCAGAGCTAAAATAACATTATTTAATAACTGAAAGAGAAACTCCGAGATCCGCTGTCCACTGTTTCTTTAGGGTTCTCGATAATTAATTTTATCTATTTAAATACACTGTTGACCTGAAATTATTTAATATACTTTATACATTAAAAATCTAACACGATGTATAATAATTTAATATTTAACTTAACATTTTTAAATCTGTGTGTTTCATGTAAATGTGTTCAATGACATTTTATTGTTACCTTTTATTGTAGCCAACGAGCCACTTGATTGTAAATGGTAACCATCGCTCATAGACGTCTGCTATCAGGGGACACTATCGCGCTACCTACAACGTACTTTTAAGGACTAACTTCAAGACTTACTTCGTTTAATGAACGACAAGGCATAGCGCTCAGGAAACACCATGTGACATCTTTTTTGTAAGACAAATTTATAAGCGAATTTACACATCTCAAGCGGTTACCGTCGCTCAACGTTATGTTTATTGTCTTGGTTAAATTATCTTCAATGGAAAGCTTTTTTCTGTATAATTCATGATTTAGTTCTTGGTAAACCGATTTTGAAACTTAGCATTTTAGAATTTAATCCGAACAGTAATTTTTCTCTAGCAGTTCCTGAAAAATGAATCGCTAGTTTTCATTTGTATAACATTTCTCAAACATCACAGTTTTACAGCCACTAGAACATAAACCATCCTATTCAGTTCGTTAATCAGAAACAATAAAACAAGTATTTAAAGGAATGGTGTTCGTGGTTTTACGAGGCGTCCGCTGAACCCTAATAAAAAGATGTGTTTTCTTTGGCTGATGGCCTTGTTATAGAGATTCCTCTAGGATGTGTATGTGGGAATATGTTGTTAAACAATTATAGGCACAATATTATTGAAAATATTTCTGTCTTATCAAAAGATTGACTGTTTTTACAAGCGTTATATTAACTTACTATTTATATATTAACTTATTATATAACGGTAGATAATGGCCCCTCTTTGCCCTGGCATTGCAGAGGTTCATGAGCGACGGTGACCGCTTACCATCAGGTGGGCTGTATGCTCGTTTATCTACCTTGCAATAAAAAAAAATAAAAAAACTTGCACTGGATGTAACTATGTAAGTTCGGGTGGAATCTTGCGAGTTGAATTTGACCAACTACACGGTTTCCTATTGAGCTAACATTTTGCACGCTAATTTAAATCGCGTGACAATGCAATAATATGACAAAATGACGCTGATCTGATGATGGATTGGGAAGATAGACCCGTCGTGTTTAGACTCGTTTTACTTGTATTAGCTAGCACTCTCTTACATGCTATTCAGGATCTCAAAAGCTTATATTCAAAAAAAAAATCTTTATAATCAATTATTTTAAATAGTACTCCTATTATATACTCCCACTACATAGTCATACTAAAGTGGAGGAATTTTTTTTAATGTAAGAAGGTATTTAGCTGTATTATTTTATTAATAGTTTTAAATAATGTGGTGTAAGTTAGTCTGTTAGTTAAGTAGTTTAAGGAAAAATTGTTATTGGCATTATAGGGCGACATAGTCAGAAACTGACAAAGTCCCCAAATAAAGATTAAAAGAAAAAAAAACAATGATTTTATATTATTTTCATATCTAAGTCTAGTACATCTATTGAAAATTAAAAAGAAGCTTTTGGAAACTGTACATTTTGCCAATAATTATAGCGTTACCTTTATTATAATTGGAAAGAGGTTCGATAGCAATATGACCTTTAATTCCTATAGTTAAGAGTATTTGAAATGTCGTGATAGGTCTCCACAATACGCTAAGCTTCAAAATCGACTAATGAGGAGTTATCTGTCCTCAAATCTTTGATGGTACAACCATTAAATTTCTGGACTATTTATATTCTCAATTGAGTAGGATTCGCCAACTTTTCGAGTGGAAATCCGTAGTCTAATATACTCACCAACGTCTTGAAAGTCCACCTGAACTTAGTTACATCCAGTGCAAGTTAATATAAAATATCGATTGATACTGTAACAACCCATTACTGCCCACTGCTTGGCTCAGGTCTCCTCCGAAGAGGGATTAGGCATAGTCTACTACGCTTGCCCAGTGCGGATTGGGGACTTCACATATCTTCAAAGGATTTTTAGAACCCTTTTCCAATATGCAGGTTTCCTCACGATGTTTTCCCTCACCGTTTTTAGCCAGTGGTGTTGTGAAAAAATAACATAAATCTTTTTATTCATATTAAGATTTAGAGGTACAAGCCGGCCGTTTTGAACCCGCGACCTCCCGCACGTAAGGCAAGCGCTTCAACCACTCGGTCACCACGACTACATTCGATTAATACATTTGTCACAAAAAGTTTTTGTAAAATAATATTAAAAAAAAAAACTAAATTAGATTTAAAAAAGACTCTGTTTTTTCTCAGGACGGAGGCGTAATTTTAGCGAACTGATGGTAAAAAAGTTTTTGTTTTGACGATCAAAAAGTATTTCTGCATCAAATTTGAAATTAAATGATTTGACTTTGACTATAAAGCTTGTAAAAATGAATATCTTGAAATGACCTAAACAAACTCTTATTAGTCAGACACTCGCGGTTTTCTACAATACTTTCATGCATCACTGGATACAATTACATAATCCTCAGGTACTATCTTCTGAACGTCGTTACGTACCAAGGATGGTTAAAGAAGCTATCGAGATTTCAAGACATAGCACTTTTAACAGGGGTGACGGCTTCAGATTATCGAGTATGTGGAATCCAGTGCTAAACACAACAGTCACTAAGGGTTCATGCTCAGAGAGTCTTGTAGATACAGTGAGTGTGGTGTGTCGTGATGTGAGTTCGAGTTCCAGTGGTACTACCCAAAAGCGAACAAGAAAGAGGGTAGACAGATTTGTTTGCTCTTAAATCGACCCGCAGTATCCAGTCTTCTCGTGATCATGACGTTTGCAACAACGTTGAAATATCGAGACAACTCAATTAATTAAATATCGCGGTAAGAACCCGTTGAAAATGCATGAAACTCTTATTACTTTAAGAAATATAGGTATACAGGGTGATTTCCTAGTGAGGGTACATATTGAAGGTCATGGTAGCTGATGGTTATATACGACCAGTAAAAATATTATTACCAAAGAATATGGCTTAATGCCTTAGTAATCGCAACTTAAAAATATCTAAAATTCTTGCAAAATGTTGGTTTTTCGACAGCTGATGGGTGTGGCGGAGGTGTGGGATGCGCGAGATCACTAGAGGTCGTTAGTCAACACTCTTTAAGCCGACATTGTTTATGTTTGAGGTAGTTTTGTCGAATTTAGATTAAAAAAAATATATACATATTTTGTAATTTTACCTATTTTTTGTAATATTCCGTATTAGAACAGAGTACTCATCACCCTCCTGCAATATGTACCCTCTCTAACAAATCACCCTGTATATCAACCAACAGTGAGTAAGTATATCTGAGAATTGAACTAGGTTAATAGACGAGGTAGATACGAAATCCTCGCTTCTACTTTAGTTAATTACGATGCGGGTACGTCTTAGAAAACAGTTCTGCGCTTATTTCATCAGTCTGTGCTTGAAAAGATTTCATTTTTACAAGCTTATATTAATAAACTTCACTGGATGTAACTATGTTGTTCGTGTGGAATTTTGCAAGCTAAGGACAAACTTCCCGGTTTCCGATTGAGCTGACATTTTGCACGCAAATGTATATAGCGTGACAATGACAATATATGGAGCTGATCTGATGAAAGTCAAAAGGTAGGTGACTGGATTATGATATGATTATATTTCAAATTATTTTGATTTGATAATTAACGTTGGCGAAACTTTTTCCAAAAAAGTGCAAGTAGCTATAAAGCTTGTAAAATAACATAAATTACTTCACACAGAATTTTAAAGTCGATGCTGCATTTTTGATTACCATATAGGCAGACGAGCCAACGGCCCACTTGATTGTAAGTGGTTACCGTCGCTCATGGACCTCTGCAATGTCTGAAAGCCCGTTAAGAGAACTGATGTATTTCTCAATCCTCATTTATCTCAGTGATCCCATTGATGAGAATGCCCGCATATTTGACGACGAAACCATGACTCCAAGTCAAGAGAATAAAAATAGCGGGATCATTTTTAGTCCTGTACTCGCCCGCACAACTTTGTCTGCGTTACTTTCATGAAATGTCAACTGTTAGAATTTGGCTTGCCGAACATTTAAAAAAAAGAATGGCTTAAATTTGTCCAGGCGTTATTGAATTATGCGCTTACCAACAGATTTTGCGATGCATTTTCTTGTATCTATCACTTACAGGACTTTTCATAGTGCTCCGGGAACACCGTGAACGTAACTGTGGAATGAGCTCCACTCCTCGGTATTCCCTGAGCGCTATGACTTGTCCTTCTTCAAACGAGGCTTGAGGAGGGTCCTTAAAGTTAGGTCGTAGGTAGCGACCCCTCAGTGTCCCCTGACATTGCTGAGGTTCATGAGCGACGGTAACCACTTCCTATCAGGTGGGCCCTTGGCTCGTTTGCCTACATGGCAATAAAAAAAAAGTCCATTCCAAATCGGAATGGTACGAGACAAAAAAACCTTATGAACCGGACTTTTGATTCTTTATGTGACGTAGACGAAGTTTGCACCATTAGAATGATTATAAATTTCCAAATATTCAATCTTCCTTCACCTGCAGATAGAATCCAAAGACCACCAAACAATCTACCCCTATCTCCTGATTATCTTGTAAAATTTTCCGCCAAAGAAACTTGTTCAGCTCAATAAATCGACAACTGCGGGGGCATATTTCTCCATTCGGATCCAGTCCCGCATGGACCAAGTTCAGGCTGATACCAAGTCGGTTCTCTCCAAACTTTGTCTTTGACTAGAGTTTAATGTTATCAGTTCCAACTTTCACGCAATGAGTTGGGGCACCGTGTCGAAATATCATAGCGGAGTTGAGTAGAGATGGGATGTGGTTTTTGTAACAAGTATTGACAGAGTTTATATATAAGTATTCAAATAAAATTAACCCCCAATGTTTCTAGTCAATTCATATATAACTTAACAATGCCATGCCGAAGTATATTGCGTTTCTGTCTTTCTTACAATTTATATTTGTAATTGAGTATTGTGTTTCATTAAAGGCTTTTACTTTGTTTATATTTCAATCACACTACTTTTTGTATTTTTGCTAGATGCTAAGTTTGAAACTTATATAAAAGGTGCAATGCTTTTAAAAAAACGCAACAAATGAAAGAAATAGCAACATACACTGATTTACATTTTTTTTTCAATCGGCGCTCCTTCCATCTTTTTGAATGACGCTGTCAATATCAAGTAGTGCCAAAATCAGTATTACGTTTATTACCAAGTCCTAAAAATACCTAGTATTAAATTTGACGCTTTACAACCCTATTTTCGTCGTAGTCTACCAAGATAAGCTCCGAGATAAAGAACAAGCGAAAACTTTCATCCGACGTTCATAATTGAAAGTCGATTGAGATCGTTAATTGACCCCTTATCTCGAAAGGACCCTTTGATGTCCTTTTGGACAAATTTTCTTAATGTCTATCATAGATTCATTTTTTTTGACATCAAAGTTCGTAATGTAATTTGGGACTTTCTGAATTGTTTTTCTTTTAATTGTATTATAGAAGTTGGCTGGTATCTGCTAGTACCAGTTTAAGATTTGACTTGATGATTTCTTTCGAAGAAACTGAGAAGAAAAATGATGTAAGGTTATGAAGGATTTTATGAAAACTAAACTTAGGGACAGGACTTGCTGCAGATAGAAACACCTGGAATTCCATGGAGGAGGCCTTTGTCCAGAAATGGACAACCCATTGACAAAGCTCGGCGTTTACGCCTGAGCGGCTTCAGTTTAGTGAGTTTTAACTTGAATTTCTAATAATGATTTTTAATTTATAATCTTCTAATCTTAATCAATTTTAATGTAATATTCGAAATGGGTCAGTAAAGGATATTTTATTTTTATTTATTTAAACTTTGGGATAATATCATCACAGTCCAAGATTATTTCTTTGGCATTTACTTTTGAATTAAATAGATTTATTTAGAGTGCAGAGGGTTTTTTTTTCACTAGCAGCACTGAAATATTTTAATCGGACCAGTGCGTGGTTCCTGAGAGTAGCGCGTTCGAACAAACAAACTCTTCAGTTTTATATTATATATATAAGCCCTTTTTTTTTTTAGTTGAAGGAAATCACCGAACCGGGGTTTGTGGGAGTTGAACCGCACTAAAACCTCCAACCGCTCACACTCAGCGTCCGAACCCCGGCTAAGGCCAGAACGCAGCACAGGGTTATGAGGGACAACGCGAGGCGTTACGCCATCGGCACTCTTTCCCGTCGCGCCGCCCCCATATATAAGCCCTAAAATTATTAAAAGACTAAAGATAGTTTGAAGAATATCAAACTATGACATATACAAATATGCGGCAATACGTTTTGTTAAATTACAGAATAACTTACAGAAGTCCTGAGTACAATCCACAATAATGTATAACGGCTCCTTACTTAGCAGCATCTCATCAATTCTAGAAGAGACGGGGTTGGCAGCCTTGAGAAATTGCTGCAATGTACGGATTTATGTAAATAACATTCTGTGATTTAATCGGTTGGTATGGACGTACTTAAAACATTTTCTGATCAACTTTCAAAGACTTTAAAAATATAGATTTATCTGGAAAAGATTTCACAATGTTGTGTCAACCGATTTCGATGCTTAGATAGATAGATTGAATAGAATATTCTTTCTTGTACACTAATCAATATAAAGAAAACGTAGCATTTTGAATAGTGGGTTAAAATGGCGGTTTTATCGCTGATAGAAATTTCTTCCAGACAACCGTATAGCGGTATGGTATTATTGTATGCGTACCCGCACACCTAAAGAAGTATTGACAATACTTTCGATCGAGGGATGGGAAAAGATACAAAAAACGGCATGTTAAAGAAAGTGTTAATTAAAAACCCATTTTCAAATACAGCATGTGCATGTTTTAGAATAAATAATACTTGAAAAACTTAATTATATTTTAGGATCGAGTTCCAAAATCGAGTCTTTAACCTTTAGCTATCCTTAACTTTACCTTTTACATAAAAAAAAACAAACTTGACTTTTAACTAGATTTTTGTCTTATTACAATTTACACAACGTTTTAAACCACTCGACATTTTGTGTGAGAAAAGTTTGTTTGTGTTCGTCAAAAAGAGTTATTCTGTTGAAGCATTTTTTTCTCAAAATACCATTTAACAGCAATTCACATTGACATTAAACCGCGACGGTAAGTCGCGTTGGCTGATCTGCATAGCAATAAAATAAAACTTGAGAGGTGTCATGGGACATAGAATAGAACGAAGTTCCTTTCGATTAAAAGATTTCTTATAAAAAATATTTCCGTTCGTAACGCGCGATAAGGAACATGTTTCAAAAGATTTTGATCACAGCGCCATCTAGCGATAATCATCTAAAACAAAAAAGTGTCGTGACAACTTTTCGTAAGATTTTTTTCCGTCTAGCCCCCTTTCGATAATAAGGAACTACGTTTCAAAATCAATCCCGATTTTACCATCCACATAGCAACCCCAAAAACTTAACCGTAACGTAATCTAACAAAACGTTAACTTCTAAATTGATCGCAGACTAAGACCAGTTATTGTTCGTTTCTCGTTTAATTAATGTCTCTGGATTTAAACTATAGTTAAGTTACTCTATTTGTACCTGTACAAACTTTAGAATAACAAGTAACTGCTGAAGGAATAATACGACTTAATAAAATGTCTTGGTATTTAACATAATTAATTACATATGTACGAAACGGTAAGCGTAATGTTGGTAGACCCCCCACAAGATGGACCGACGATCTGGTCAAGATCGCGGGAGGTCACTGGATGCAGATGGCGCAGGACCGGTCGATGTGGCGAGGTTTGGGGGAGGCCTATGTCCAGCAGTGGACGTCTATAGGCTGATGATGATGATGATTACATTGTCAATGAGTGACGGTATCCACTTACCATCAAGTTGGCTATAAGGTCAGTTCATTTTTATATTAAACTTGGCACTTTAATTGTTTACGTAAACTAGCGACCAAACGCCTTTTAAGGACTTTCTTTAAACCTAGGTTAAGGGTGGCGGGGAGTACATGGGAGAGAATATACTCTTCTCTCCGCCCAGCAACCCGCCGCTGTCAAGCAAGGGGCCGGAACCGGGATCTCGCCCGGAATCTGGCCCCTTAAGAGCCCCAACGCATGTGAGTGCGAGCGGGGGCCCAAGAAGGTCGTGTCTCGCTCAGCACGCCCTTGCGTCAGAGCAACCAAAGGATGGTAGAGCGAGGTATTCCGTGGGTGGGTGACACGCGGTCCCATCGGGCAGTTGGGGACCCGGTGATTTCCTCCAACTGAAAAAAAAAGCCTAGGTTAAAGATGGATATATCATAGAGCACCCGAAACAACGAGAGACAAGAAATAACAAGTACACAAAAATCTCCCGAAACGATCATTGCACCATCAAACATGCTGATAACGAACGCAAAAGGCCCAAGCACTTACAACAAAAGAATAAAGACAAAAAGAATATTTCCCTCCCGAGTCATCTCAGTGTCAATCAGCGATCGCCCATTCACCCGGAAAAGATAAAAACACAAAAAAATGGCGACATATTTATTTTATTTTCCGCGATAAAGCCTTTGAACGCTCTAATTCGTTTTGCGATTCTCAACGGGAAGGAGGAGAATCATGTTAATATAGCCTGGCTGTGTATCTTGGGTGAAGGGCCCCAGACAGCGATCCCTAGGGCACCGGTTCGCATTCCGTAAAGCGTCCCTTCTTCGAGATTGCCCTAAATCTAAAATATAGTAGAGTGTATTGCGTCGAGCTTGTTGACTGACAAGTAAGTGTGTCTATTTTAGACCGATTTCGAAAATTTAAAAGGTAGTGTATTCGGAGATATTCAATTCGACTGTATTTTTAAGTAAATATGTATGTTAACGCAGAACTTTTTCTTGAATGGTAATCGGATAATTTTTGAAATGAATGGTAAAAAAAAATATGAATGGTACTCAAAAAATTTCAAAGATTTAAAAAAAATAATAACTTGTGATGTATGTTTCGTCACCACTGCTGGCGTAGTTGCAAAATATCGTTAGCGAGATGTGACTAGTCTACAGGCCACCTGATCGTAAGTAGCTTTAAGGACCCTCCTCAACCTGACAAAATGAACCAAATACCTATTTGTAATTTTAACATAACTGAACCAAGTATACTGAACTGACTTTAGAAATCAACCTACTTTTTAATATAAGTACCGAGCTTTTGAAATATAACGAAAGAAGAAAAACTCATTCGTGAATTCCTCAAAACCAACATCACCATTTTTAAAATATAATATTCTATATTATTGAAAACATTTCAACCCTCCAGTAACATAATTATTGTTGGTTACAAAATTCAGGTAAATAAAATACCTTACTAGACGAGAGACGTAGAACAACTTTATACCACAATTTCACCCCAAAAACGGAACACGCTCGACGGTATATACTCCCGTGTACACCCATACAGCATCCCAAGATAAGAGCCTTCGAAGAAATTGAAGTAATATCGCCAGTTGTTACTTGTTTGCGGATAAACACTGAGTACATCTTCCATTTCCATCACCGTACTAATCTGAAACTATGTTTTTGGTTTACTAACATAAACAGGGTTTGTTTACACAAGTCAAATAATGTTGAGCACATTGTTCGGAGAATTGGTGGGCCAGAAATGTACTTCTAAATCTTTTTGTAAGCTGGCTTAGAAGGGGCCCCCGTTGCTGGCGTCCGTGGGCGTGACCACCTTCATTGAAGGCTAACCCCACACGTGGTCCCCGGGTGGTGCCAAAACAGCAACGGGAGAGCGGCCGCGAGGTTGGGTGCCTGGGAGTAATCGCACTGGTGCGGTTAACCCCCAACTTTGTGGTGAGTGATGGACGTTGAGTCCATCGGCGGCCATCAGCCGAGACGCGGCGCTGTGCACGGAACTGGATAAGTCGAGGACCGAAATGGCTCTCCTCAAGGAGAAGCTGACGGCCCTCGAGACCCAGGGACCGGGGACCAATGTGGTTAGAAACTAAATTGTTTTTTGACCGACTTCTAAAAAGAAGGAGGTACTCATTTTGTCTCTGAATGATTCTGGCATCAGATGAAAGGTGATAGTCGTGATAGAGTCCTATTTTTTTTAAGATCGAACAAGCACTTCTGTTCAAAAAAACTTCAAAATTTTCACGATTTGCTGTGCGTTTTTACATGTATTTTTTTCATTTGAACCGATTTCAATGATTCTTTTTTGTGCAGATATTCCAGACATCATGTCATTTAATTTTATAAAAATTTGACTCATAGTTTTTGTGCTATTCTTGAAAAACGGAAGTCTGTCGTTTTCATTTTGTGTTTATTCCTTTTGAACCTTTTGTGGACGTCCACAAATAATTGAAAACAAAAATTACTTAGTCAACTCGGTCCAGCCTTTCTAGAGATTAAGCGAGACTAAAAAACAGCAATTCATTTTGATTGTAATTATGCATAGGTTTATTGTGTAGTATAGTATTTTTTGTATGGAAATTGTATTTATTATATTATATTTATATATTTTTATAACTAATCTAATTGAGCACCTACCATTGTTTTCTCTACACCTTTGGTTGACTGGTAGAGAATGCCTTAGGCATTAAGTCCGCCATTGCACCATTTATGTGCATAAAGTTTAATAAATAAATAAATAATGGCTGAAAACGGTGAAAGATAACATCTTGATGAAGAAACTTGCATTAGAAATCCTTTGAAGATATGTGAATATCCCAACCCACTTTGGCAAGTGTGTTGAACTACGCCTGATCCATCGACTAAGGAAAACTGAGACCAGCAGTTTACTTTTTTAGTCAGGCTATGCGGAAATATAAATTTACATCCGTTATTTTACAAATTTATATCTTACGATCATCATCATCATCATCAGCCTATAGACGTCCACTGCTGGACATAGGCCTCCCCCAAACTTCGCCACATCGACCGGTCCTGCGCCGTCTGCATCCAGTGACCTCCCAGTGATCCATTTGCATCCAGTGATCAATTTTATTTCAATAATTCGGTAAATACACAAAGATGAAATGTGTATTTCTAATACTTAATTATTCATTTTTTTCAGTTGGAAGAAATCATCGGGTATGTGGGAGTTGAACCGCACTTAAACCTCCAACCGCTCAAACTCAGCGTGCGAACCTCGGCTGAGGCCAGAGCCCAGCACCCAGGGGTTTGGAGGGACGGCGCGACGCGTTAAGCGCTCGGCACTCTTTCCCGTCGCTCCGTCCCCGGACGCCGAACCGGTAGCCACCGGCGAATACGGCCACCGGCTCTCTTATTTCTATTACTAAAGCTACGCAAAAACTTGACCGTTAAAATATACATTTTTAAACACAAATCCAAACGATGACCATCACCTCTTATCCGAAACCAAGAATCATTGAATAGGTCCACACAAACTAATGAGGTAACTAAAAAATACAGATGAAGTACCTCAAGTACCTCCTTCTTTTGGAAAGTCAGTCAAGAAACCTTATACAACTGTGTATTTGTTTCTCCAGACTTACAAGTAATCATTCAATTTCATTTGTTTAGTTCATAAATATTCACAAACAATAGAATGGAACCCTTTTAGCGTAACACTCTCAAAGCGCAATTCATTCAGCTTGAACCAGACTCTTAGATTCACGATAAAAATTCAAATGAATTACTTGAACACTACTACGAGTTATTTTGAAAGAAACCTTTTTAAATACAAGCTTTTAAGAATAAATAACAATAAATTTATTGTTAAGAAGTCCGTAGTTGCAATTTTTTTAACTATTGCTAGGGTCCCCGCACTAGGTCAGACCTGTATTGCGGGTAGACCTTTACGATTTACAAGATCACGACTTACAAGATTACAAATTTAATTAACAAATTAATAATAATAATAATAGCCTATTTATTAGAGAAAGAGCAAACAAAAATACATAACAAGTTTTATAAAATGTCTCTTAACTCTACATGCCTTCTGGCATAGGCCTCCTCCAACTGCTTCCATTGCGTTCTGTCTGCAGCCACCCTAGTCCAGTATGGTCCCAAAGTCAGGCGTAATTCGTCTTCCCATCGTCTAGTTGGTCGACCTTGTCTTCTTACGCCGTCTCTCGGATACCACACCGTAATCTAACAAATTACTTATAACTAATTTAGCACACAAAGCGAAAAAATAAAATAAAAATAAAAAGTGAAAATCAAAAACAATGTGCAAAGAAAAAAAAAAGATTGTGTCAAAAACAGTTAAATACTACACAAGGACAATTAACAGCTGTTCTGTATCATCATCATTTAAGATTCTGGATATCATATATCTGGTTCGCGAGAGGTCACTGGATGCAAACGAATGGTCATTGTGCCAAAATTTTGAAGTGACCAATAAATGTGGAAGTAAAAGGTATAAAAGTATAAATAATCTCGTTAAAAGAATACCTTATTTCTCAATTTTTTTATCTATTTCTATGCCTTAACATGAATAATTTATTTTACAGAAAACTTGTTAAATACAAGTTTTTAAGATCCTGAATATCATGTAGCAGTAGAGTATCTTTCTCTATCTTGTTGAGTACAAGAATCAATTGTCATATTATAGCATTGTCACGCGATATATGTATGTGTAAAATGTCAGCTCAATCGGTAACCGAAAAGTTTGACCAATTTAGCTTGCAAGATGCCACCCGGACTTGGTTCTTGGTAACTAAATGGTTCACAGTTACATCCAGTGCAAGTATTAACTTGCAGTTCATTTGAACACGCTTTATATTAATAATATGCTCTTTTTTGTCTCGCTAAATCTCGAGAACAGCTGTAGCTAAAAAAACGTATAAATGTAGCAATAGAGTGCTAACTAATACAAGTAAAACGAGCCCAAACACGACGGGTCTATCTTGTTTATCCACCCCCCGCCCTGCATCTCCTGTGCACCACATCACAGCTAAGGAGCACCATGCTCCTCTCTGATGCAACAGGAAGTGATCTTGTCTACCACCGACACTCTGACGTCAACACCGTGTAGAAAGACTGTTGTGTTATCTGATAAGATAGGTGTTAGTTTTGGTCCAAAGTTAGCAATGAGCCTTAAACAAAAGATTGTTGAAATGAAATACTTTATTTTGAACACTAGGTAACTGCTGTGCTCATTCTTGTTGATGTCAAAACTTACCATCAGTTTGGACAAAAAAACTATTTTAAACACCGTCCTGAGACTAACTGGCTTTTTTTTTGGGATAGGAGGAATCGCTGTTGGTCCTCAGGCCTTTACAGCTTCGCCAGGATGGAGGTGCGAGCTCAGAAGGGGCTCAGCTGAGAAAGGGTAGGAAAGGACTGCTAAAAGTCGCCGCAAGACAACTTGTTAGCACATAGTGATTCTAGACGAACTGTCTAGAAACTCAGCGCGCATGTATTTTTTGTAATATTTTTTTTAAATGTATCGTTTTACTTTCTAGTGTTACCCAGGTATGCCCTTCTGTAATATAGTTGCTAAATTGAAATCTATTGTAACGATTTAACTACTGTTGTAACAATGGTCGATAGTCATGCCAATTTATTATTTATTTGTTTAACAAAAAATCACTGGACTATAGTATTCGATTTCTTGCTGATTTGCATTACAATCGGAAAATAAATTTAAAAATTATTTTATGTATTCCCATAACACTATTTGTATTAAGATTACACTGATTGATCAGTGATTATGTAATTTGTCTAGGTTAGTACTAACCAGCTCTGTACTAATTGAAGCGGTCTTATTAATGGACATTAACAATAATAAAGTATAAGTATTGTATACAATTTTAAATTGTATAAGAAATTTAAACTAACACAAGATACCATGTTTGTATCCGAATTTACACAGTGACATTTAGCTACTTTGATAGCATATATTATTTATTAGTATTAGTATAATTGAATGCAAGTGAAGATTAATATTTTTAGAAAAAAAAAATCTTAACAATCACAAAGTGTGACGTCACACCGTGGCAAACATGATCTTTTGAGGCGTTTTGTAAAAAAATTGTTCTAATTTATTTAATACAAAATAAATATTGTAAATTTTTTTTTTTCAAAAATATAGTGTACAATATAAACATTTAGCTATACTATTAAGATTTAGCAAAAAAGCCTACTCAATGAAAACTAAATTTTACCTCTTCTTCTAAGAATCTTTTATACCTAGAAAATTGACGCTTCGTGCTCGGTACCCATAGTAGTGGTAGACGATATATAAAGCTGTGTGCACACTCTATTGGCTCCGTACATTAGGCCGAATCCATATGGAGCGTTTACGGGGAACCTCCCCACATTTATAGCTTTCCGCCAAATTGGAGTGAAATCGCTAAAATGACAAGCTATCCTTTTGTTTTTCTCGCTTTGTAGATAGTATTGTAGTTGAACTACTTAGGATGAGTGGAAAATTTCAATGAAATAGATTGAAGAGGTTTGATCAGACGGTATATGGTTGAGCGTGATATAAGCCAGATTAGCCAAAACATTTAGTCAGGACTTTTGCATTGATAGGCGCATGAAATAATACTTGGAAAAAAATGTGGAAACCTGCATATCGGAAAAGAGTTCTAAAAATCCTTCGAATATATTTGAAGTCCCCAATCCGCATTGGGCAAGCGTGGTGGGCTATACCTAACCCCTGTTCAGAGGAGACTTGAGCCTAGCAGTGGGCAGTAATGGGATGTTACAGTACAGGCAACTTGAAATTTGATAGGACATTATTTACGCCAAAACGGCTCTCTACCTTATGTTTTTCTTAAAATTATAGGGTCCGTTCAAATCTGCTACTCAGCAGCCAGGTCTGCAGTTCCGAGTTGGGGTATATCAGGGCTATGGACCAAGCTTTCAACCTCAAATACCTACCCAAAAATTGACGCCAGCTCTCACACTATTCGCACTATAAAGTGATACAAACTCATTACAATAATATGCTTTAAAATCTAGATATTTTTGTTACTACGTTTAGTTCTAATACGGTTTTCCTATTTCGTTCGCAAACGCCAGAGATTTATATGCGAGCGTCCAAACTCTAAAAGGAACGGACAGTGTTATTCTGTTTTAAAAGTTTTAAAATAGATTTTATTTTTGTGTTTTTTTTTCGTAACTAAAAAGGAGGCCGATTGTATTTTGTTATTTTGATGTGAGGTTAGATTTTTTTAAAATCGAATCAGTATTTTTTAAAAGCTGTCGTTTTTTTATCAAACTTTTTTGTTGTTGCATGATAGTTAATGTTAAAACTGTTTTTTTTCTTTTCTTAAGATATGTGGTAATTGTAACGCACTAAAACCTCCAACCGCTCACATTCATCGTCCGGACCCCGGCTGAGGCCAGAACCCAACGAGGCTTTTGATTGCCTTGTAGGAAACGGGACTCCTGATCGTAAGCGGTTACCGTCGCTCGTGGACCATTGCATTGTCAGAAGACACTGCGGGGTCTCTACCTACGGCCTACCTTTAAAGGACTCCTTAAGGACTCTCTTCAAGCCTCGCTTGAAGAAGAACAAGTCATATCGCTCGAGAAACAACGAAGAGGTTATGTGGCACGTTGCATTACGGCACTCTCTACCATCACGCTGCTAAATACATTTGATAGAATTTTAAATCATTTCAGTACAAAATAAGGCCGCCAGACGAGCACGTTGGAACTCATTAAATTTTCAGTTTCAACCCATTTCAGAACAAGTCTGAGCAAGCGAATTATTAATTAATCACGACATTGTATGTATGTGAAATTAATTAATTTCTTTAAAACGATTTCATTTTCTTAATCAAAATATGGCGAGGTTATGTCGAGGTGTTCTCAAAAAACTTGTAGCTCAAGTTTATGTAACAATTAAGTGCATTTTAAGGATGATAATTTGGTATTGGAAAACGACCGACTTATAAATGAACACAAGACAATGTGGAAACTATCAACTTTCAGAAAGAAAAACAAAATCGAAGTTGAAACGATTCTGTATCTGTATCTGTACCAACCCATTACTGCCCACTGTTGGGCTCAGGTCTCCTCAGAAGAGGTATTAGGCATAGTCCACCACGCTTGCCTAGTGCGGATTGGGGACTTCACATATCTTCAAAGGATTTTTAGAACCCTTTTCCGATATGCAGGTTTCTTCACGATGTTTTCCTTCGCCGTTTATAGTCAGTGGTGGTAAATCTGAATCGGTTCGGACTCTGAAATTCTGTGGATATATTCATAATTTATTTTAATGAAAACACTTTTAAGCCCAAACATGACGGGTCTATCTTCTTTGGCACAAGTTTATGACCACCTTCCGAATCTATCATCAGATTAGTGCCATTTTGTCAAATTATTGAGTTGTCACGCGATCTGCGCATCAAATTTAGCTTGCAAGATTCCTTCTGAACTTTTATAGTTACATCCAGTGCAAGTTGATATAAAGCTTGTAAAATTGCATATGGTGTAGTCCATACACCATAGATTAGAGACAGTCTCGATCGAAGTACATTAGGCAGCATGGTTCTTAGTTGTAGTTCAGAAAGCATATTTCCTGAGAGCGCACAACACATACGGGGAGCTCGTAAAAACTCGATTAGGTGGAAGTTTTCTCAGACCACAGTTTACGATAAACCAGTAAATCACAATCTTTATTTAACATTTACACAAACGGTGTAAAACGGTGAAGAAAAACATTGTAATGAAACCTACATATCAGAAAAGGATTCTCAAAACCCTTCGAAGGCAAGTGTCCTCTGTCTATGCCTGATTCCTCTTCAGAAGTGTTTGCTTCTTAACCACTGCTGGGCTCAGATCTCCTCCGTAGAGGGGCTAGGCATAGTCCACCACGATTGCCCAATACAGATTGGGGACTTCACATATCTTCAAAGGATTTTTAGAATCATTTTCCGAAATGGAGGTTTCCTCACGATGTTTTCCTTCACCGATTAGCCAGTGGTGTTCTGAAAAATTGACAATAATGTCATCTAAGGTGTGTTAAAAGATAACAAAACGTACCTACTGCATATATCTCAACTACATTAGCGTGCTGAGTGGGAATTGAAAAGGAATTGTTATGATAGCGACGCCGGGGCCGCTGATAGGTATGTACAATACAGTCTTAAATGATTATCTGTTGTTCTGACAATGTACCTTCATTCTACGAACATTCGCACTTACGAGAACATTTTTAATGCCTATATTATCATAAATATATGGGTTGTTCTGCGTATTTTGTATACGATGATTCTTTGTGTACAGTCCTTTTTTTTTATTGCCATGTAGGCAGACGAGCCAACGGGCCACCTGATCGTAAGTGGTTACCGTCGCTCATGAACCTCTGCAATGTCAGGGGACATTGAGGGGTCGCTACCTACGACCTAACATTAAGGACACTCCTCAAGCCTCGTTTGAAGAAGGACAAGTCATAGCGCTCTGGGAATACCGAAGAGGGGAGCTCATTCCATAGCCGGATGGTGCGTGGCAAAAAAAGTGTTCCTGAAACGAACCGTGGATAACCGTGGTGGTTTCATATAGTAAGGATGAACTCCACCTCGACGCCGGGTGATACGGGAATAGAAGGGAGATGTTGGAATCATCTCAAATAATTAATTTTGACTTAATTTTCCCATTGATGTGATAGTTTGTGACTATGTATGCATAGATATACTCGTTACTTTTTCACGCAAAAACTACTGAAAACTAATTTGCGACAGTGATTCAGCTCCTAATTTTTGACCGATTTCTAAAAAGGAGAATGTTTTTGTTTCTTCATAACTTTAGTTTGGGTGGTTCGATTTGAACGATTCTGGTGTCAGATGAAAGGTGTGTTTAAAAAAGTGAATTTTTAATTGACAACATATTACGTTATACTGTGCGTTTTTGCAACTATTTCTTATCTATATGAACCGATTTCAATAATTATTTTGGAACGAAGTTCCTTATCGCGCGTTGTGAAAGGGGGCTAGACGGAAAAAATTCATACGAAAAGTTGTCACGACACTTTTTTTGTTTTACATGATTATCACTAGATGGCGCTGTGATCAAAATATTTTAAAACACGTTCCTTATCGCACGTTACGTTAGAAAAAAATATATAAGATATCTTTTAATCGAAAGGAACTTCGTTCTATTCGGGTATCCCATGACACCTCTCAAGTTTTTTTTTCTATACCTGTCTCAAATATATTGACAATTTCACGCGATGCCTCAAAACAAGTTAAAACAACTTAAAAATAGAGCCACAAAGACGGAGTTTCTGATCAACTTGAAAACTTCGCTAAGATGCAGTAATCAACTGTTGAACGAGTGTGTCCTCGGAGACGATAAACCACCCAACGGTGGGCTAATTAGCTTTTTGTTGTTACTTTATCGATAGGGTTGGCACTTGTAAGAACACAAGAACTTCCTTTCGTATCCATATGGCCATTACCATAATCACCACACTTAGCATGAGGGTTTTTTTTTGAATTAAAGGAAATCACCAGATTCCCAGTGGGAGTTGAACCACCTCCGAACCCCGGCTGAGGCCAGAACCTAGCACGGGGTTATGAGGGACGGCGTGACGCGTTACGCAATCGGCACTTTTTACCGTCGCGTCGCCCCCTAGCATGAAGGTTGGCGATCGCAGTATAGTGTTATTATACTCAGAGAGCCTTACTGCCCGCTCTCCGCAGAATCCCTTAGTTAATTTAGTCGTCTTCTATGACACCCACGGGACAAGGTGGGATCGGCACCACAGAGCTGGCAGAATCTGATCAGAAACGGGAGGTGGATACAAACATTGCAAGACAGGCCTTTGTAGCAAAGTTTGGGCGAGGCAGTGGACGTCTATAGACGATGATGATTACTTCCTTTCCCGATTACTCTAGTCATCAGCAAACCCAGATTTTCTAATCATGGGATAATCTTCTAAATGTCTTCTTTCCAACAAAAAATAATCATCTTGTTTTTTTTGTTATACAGGGTGATTTCTTAGTGAGGGTACATATTGAAGGTCATGGTAGCTGATGGATATATACGACCAGTAAAAATATTATTACCTAAGAATATGGCTTACTAATCGCAACTTAAAAATATCTAAAATTCTTGCAAAATGATGGTTTTTCGACAGCTGATGGGTGTGGCGGAGGTGTGGGGTGCGCGAATTTACTAGAGGTCGTTAGTCAACACTCTTTTAGCCGAAATTGTTTATGTTCGAGGTATTTTGTCGAATTTAGATTAAAAAAAAAATGTAATTTTACAAGTTTTTTGTAATATTCCGTATTAGAACACCCTCCTGCAATATGTACCTTTTTTAAAAAATCACCCTGTATAACGTGAATAAATGAATATACTACTAATCATCATCGCGTGTTATCTTTGTGAACCAATTTCGAGGATTTTTAGTCATTACATTCAACAAACATCAAAAGAGTATACTCAAAAGTAGTCAGATTGAATAAAAATCATGCATTTTTCTTTTACTAAAACTATGTAATGACAACCCTATTACACCATCAGTACAGAAGTCACGACTGTTTAGCGGTGACGTCACGTCCGTGTCCGGATCACCGGACGGTCAATACGGATATCGGAACGAATTATATCCGTCCGTACATCCGGCCAATCCGGAGGTACTTTGTAACTGGATCCGGATATTGATATTTTTTCAGATAAGCTTTACATGAAAAAACTATAATTAATACAGTATGTGAAAATAGGTACAAAATTTCACATAATATTTTACAAGCTTTATATTAACTTGCATTGGACTGTAACTATGTAAGTTTGCGTGGAATTTTGCGAGTTAAATTTGATAAATTTCCTGGTTTCCGATTGAGCTGACATTTTGCACGCAGATGTATATCGCGTAACAATGCAATAATATGACAAAATGGCGCTGATCTGATAATGGATTCGGAAGGTGGTCATAGGAACTCTTGTGTTAGACAAGGTAAACCCGTCGTGTTTGGGTTCCTTTACTTGTATTAGCTAGCACTTTACTGCTACATGATTTACAGGATCTTAAAAGCTTGTTTTTAAAAGTTTTGTTAAAAATAAATTATTAAAGAAATGTTTTACGATTTAAGCTTTTAAGCGTCTGCGTCTTTTTTGGATGCACCAATTCTGAAAATTCTTTTACTTGTGGAGAAATAGTATGGCGAAAGGTTTTGCATTTTTGGCACACCAAGCATTGCCTAGACCACTCTTTACGTATCCCTGGCCAAACGAAACGTTGAGTGACCTGAAACGCATCTCGTGAGACGAAGCTGTGCGCGCATAACAACCCAGAACTCCGTCTCACGCGATGCGTTTCACACGAGACGGAAATGTTCGCCACATACTAATACTAGTTATGTGTGAGTACCATAATCTATTTAACAGTTCTTAAATTAGATAAAAATTAAAAACCCTTTGTAGCAACACTGTATAAAACATACCATAATATTGTTTTAAGCCTAATTCGTTTCAGCGTATATAGAGCGCTATCTAAAAATCTTTTTGCCTATTAAAGAGCTCACAAACTAATATCCCAGAGCTTTTCTATAAAATGCAATAGACGCACAAAGGGAGACGAATGAAAATATCCGACAAAGGAAGGGTGGGACGGACTTAGGATCAAAATGGGGGGTCATTTTGATTATTCATTGTTATTGTCGCTCATGAACCTCATGATAGGATACGTAAGTCATATCAGAGCACGTTATCAAGGCTCAACCTACCAACGATAAGGGGGATAAAAAAAACAGGTGTCTTAGCCGAAACCAGCACTGAGGATTATTATTATCCCTACTAATGTCATAAATGCGAATGTCTGTCTGTCTGTTTGTTACGATTTCTCGCTTAAGACGCTCAATTGATTTTGATGACATTTGGCACAGACAATCTTTAGACCCTGAGAAAGAACATAAAAAAATAAAAATAACATTAATTCAAACAAAATGATTACAAACAAATATACATTACTAACGCTAAACAAAAACAAAAAATTAAACTTAATCTAAGGCCTGTGTGCCATTTCTGGCAAAGGCCTCCTCCAGCTGACTCCATTGTTGCCGGTCAGTAGCAACTCTCGTCCACGTACTGCCAGACAAGGTTTTTATTTCGTCCACCCAGAGAGAAAGAACATAGGTTTCCTTTTAATTGAAAGTAACGCAGACGAAGTTGCGTGGGCTAGTATTTTGTATAAAAATTACACAATGCAAAATTAAAAGTAGAATTTTATAAGGACCGATGGGCCCCAACTTTTCCCTAAGTACACCTCTGTAGGGATAACATATCTTTTAATAATCTGAACATACAAACGGATTCGTTTGGGTATTTTAACAAAACAATTTAGGTCCGTGGGCACTTGAACTCGTAGTGATGGGCTTCGGATGTCGATATAGTTTTACTTATGCTAATTTAAATTTACTAGAGCTCCATGTCATAAATTAAAATTAATTTAGTAATTTTTCTGTAAAGGTGAATATATCTTTATATATATAATTAGGTGATCTGTGCAATTTCGTCTGCGTCACAAGGGAATATAATTTAGCCTTTAGCCTCCCTCGATATCCAACTGAAACAATTTTGCAAACGGTTCTTGGTATTACCACGTTCAAACAAACAATTTTAGCTTTATTATATTCGTATAGGTTTAAAAGTACTGTATATGCTATATTTTTTGTATTTTACTCTTTCTTAGCGGGTTTAACAAGTTATCTTTCCCTCGGGTTCCTGGGCTTCACTGCTCAAAGTCATTACGATGGTCCCCGCTGTGGATTCTGGCTACACAGGTGTTACAGTGATGGGAGTGAGAGTTGCAAAATACAAAAAAAGTAATGCTAAATAATGAACAGCCGTGTGGTGCCGGCTTAGAATAGCACCACCCCACCTTGTCCCGTGGGTGTCGTAGAAGGCGACTAATTCAACCAAGGGACACTCCGGAGAGTGGGCAGCAGCGCTCTCTGTGTATAATAACATCATACTGCGATCGCCAACCCGCATGCCAAGCGTGGCGATTACGGCAATACCCCTCGAAATGAAAACGTCAAAAAAGAATTGGCCCCCAGTCCCCGGCGGCCCCACTGTGCTTGGTTATGGTAGCGACCAAGCCAACAGTGGGGCAGGGGGTGCTAAGAATCCCCGGGTGCGATCCGGCTACCAAAAACAACCGAAACTGCACCTGGCAACACTAAACACGCGTACACTGCGAACAGACGAGAGAATTGCGGAACTAGAGGAAGAGTTGAGCCGGCTGCGCTGGGACATAGTATGATTATCTGAAGTCCGAAGAGAGGGGGAGGACTCGATAATTCTGCGGTCCGGCAACCTGCTCTACTTCCGGGAGGGCGAACAACTGTCCCAAGGTGGTGTCGGGTTTATCGTCCACAAGTCCCTCGTGAACAACATCGTGAAGATAGAGAGTGTGTCGGCTAGGGTAGCATGCCTTATACTCAGAATAACAAAGCGTTATTCGCTGAAGGTCATACAGGTCTACGCTCCGACCTCGGCACACTCCGACGATGAGGTGGAGGCTATGTATGAGGACATATCCAGAGCCATGCATAGCTGCAAATCTCACTTCACCGTTGTCATGGGGGACTTCAATGCCAAGCTGGGCAAACGTTCTGAGGGAGAGCTGCGAGTGGGGCAATTTGGAGTCGGGTGTCGAAATCACAGGGGAAACTTACTGGCGGGTTTTCTGGAGAA
Organism: Trilocha varians; assembly: GCA_030269945.2. NCBI lineage: Eukaryota > Metazoa > Arthropoda > Insecta > Lepidoptera > Bombycidae > Trilocha > Trilocha varians. Next base: position 8,837,788 of record AP028277.1, on the reverse strand, counting down.
GGAGGCATTATACATGATGAACTCCTTCTTCAGAAAACGAGACCACAGGAAGTGGACCTGGATGAGCCCCGACGGTGCTACCAAAAACGAGATAGACTTCATCATGTCGACAAAAAGGCAAATATTCAGCGATGTCTCTGTGATCAATGCCATTAAGTTTGGAAGCGATCACCGAATGGTAAGGGGCACGCTGAATCTCAAGATCAAGCTTGAGAGATCCCGGCTGATGAAGTCTACGCTCCGACCAGCACAAGCCCACATCCAAAACCCCGATAGCTTTCAGCTCGAACTTCAGAACCGCCTTAATAGCCTGGCCGGCACAGTGGACGAGTACAATGACGGGTTTGTGGAAGCTGTCCAAGCGGTAGGGTCTAAGTTCTTCAAGGCCCACCGTACAAACAGAACCAAGAGACTGTCGGACTCTACCCTGAAGCTGATGGAACAACGCCGTGAAATGGCTCTGCAATCCTCAGATGATGCCACTAAACATCGGCACCTCAATAGACAAATCTCTAAATCTTTAAAACGAGACCTGCGCCGATTCAATACTAAGCGTATTGAAGAAGCCATTGAGCGAAACAAAGGCACCAAAGTATTCGCGAGAGATTTGTCTATTGGGCAGAGTCGGTTGGCAAAACTGAGGACCATTGATGGCAGAGTTGTTTCATCGGGTCCTGAGCTTCTGGATGAGATCGAGAGGTTCTATGGACAGTTGTACACATGTACTCGGCAACCCGTGACAAACCTGGCAAAAGACCCAAGAGCCAAACTTACCCGACACTATACCGAAGATATTCCGGACGTCAGCTTGTACGAGATTAGGATGGCCCTCAAACAGCTGAAAGACAACAAGGCGCCGGGTGATGACGGTATCACGGCTGAGCTTCTGAAAGCGGGAGGGAAACCTATCCTCAAGGCTCTTCAGAAGCTTTTCGATACCGTCATACTCGAAGGGAAAACGCCACGGGCATGGACCAGGGGTTTGGTCGCATTGTTCTTCAAGAAGGGTGATAATACCCTTCTGAAAAATTATCGACCCATTACGCTCCTGAGCCATGTCTATAAGCTGTTTTCGAGGGTCATCACGAATCGTCTCTCACGCAGGCTTGACGACTTCCAGCCTCCCGAACAAGCCGGTTTCCGAAAAGGCTATAGTACCGTAGACCACATACATACGCTGCGACAAGTTATACAGAAAACCGAGGAGTATAACTTGCCTCTTTGCTTGGCGTTTGTGGACTACGAGAAAGCCTTTGATTCTGTCGAAACATGGGCTGTATTGCAGTCTCTTCAGCGGTGCCAAGTCGACTACCGGTATATCGAAGTGTTGAAGTTCCTGTACGAAAACGCCACTATGTCAGTCCAACTCCAAGGCCAGACCTCGAAACCAATACCTCTAGAGCGCGGCGTGAGACAGGGTGATGTCATATCACCAAAACTGTTCTCCGCTGCACTGGAGGATGTCTTCAAGGTTCTGGATTGGAAAGGGCTAGGCATCAATATAAATGGCGAGTACATAACTCACCTTCGATTCGCCGACGATGTAGTGATCATGGCTGAAACCGCGGAGAAGCTCTCTGCAATGCTCAATGATCTCAGCAGAGTTTCCTTGGAAGTAGGTCTAAAAATGAACATGGACAAGACGAAACTTATGTCGAATGTCCATGTCGTACCTTCTCCAATAACTATCGGAGACTCTGTGCTTGAAGTTGTTGACGAGTACGTATACCTGGGACAAACTGTCCGGTTAGGTAAGTCCAACTTCGATGCAGAGATCAAGCGACGAATCCAACTCGGCTGGGCAGCGTTCGGGAAGCTACGGAAAGTTTTCTCGTCCACAATACCGCAGTGTCTCAAGACAAAAGTCTTCGACCAGTGTGTGTTGCCAGTGATGACCTATGGATCAGAGACTTGGCCGCTCACGATGGGTCTTATTAGACGACTCAGAGTCACTCAAAGAGCAATGGAGAGGGCTATGCTGGGTGTTTCTCTGCGTGATCAAATCAGAAATGAGGAGATCCGCAGAAGGACTAAAGTAACCGACATAGCCCGAAGAATTGCATCTTTGAAGTGGCAATGGGCAGGACACATTGTGCGAAGAACGGATGGCCGGTGGGGCCGAAAAGTTCTGGAGTGGCGGCCACGAACCGGTAGGCGCAATGTTGGTAGACCCCCCACAAGATGGACCGACGATCTGGTCAAGATTGCGGGAGGTCACTGGATGCAGACGGCGCAGGACCGGTCGATGTGGCGAAGTTTGGGGGAGGCCTATGTCCAGCAGTGGACGTCTATAGGCTGATGATGATGATGATGATGATGATGAAATAATGAACTACTTTTCCCATCTCTATTATACTTAAAGGCATCGACGTCAAATCTCGAGCTCTTATAATGATTATAACGAGAAATCCAATATATGAAGCATCCTAATTCTATCTTAAATATATTATTTTTATATACATAGATAAAGATTAACTATCATGAGTTCTGGGAAATTGTATCTAAAAATGACGTTATATCAACCAGTGGTTTGTTTTGTTTATAAGCAAATATTAATATACTATAGTTTTATAATAACTAGTACTGTTTATATTAAAAAATATCATGTAGATCGGTTCATCTAGAAAAGCAAACACACGATGAGCAAGTTGTCAAATGTTGTTTAAAAAATCTCGCTTGAAAATACAATGGGATCCCTTTCATAATATCCCAATATTAATGGGTGTAACGCGTTCTCGACTTTTTAGGTCGGCTTTTGCAGAAGACCCCGTCCCATGACCCACGGGAAAAGGGGTAATCTGCTTCCCTGCTGGTATTACGACTACGTTAGAGTTTAGGCTGTGTTCTCGGAAACTATCCTTCGTCTCCGATATCGTATCGTATTATACAGGACAAGCAAAAAAAATGATAAAATTAGATTTAAAATATCATTTGTCGTATACCTTTCAAAATAATAAACGTTAGAGTTCTTAACACTACTGACGGATTTCCATAAAAAAATCTATAAGTTTGCGATGCGATCCGGCCTGTCTAAATGCACGCGCCTTTATCCTATAAAAAGCCAACGTCCAAAATAAACAAACCAGCATTTCAATCAAAACATTTGGTCAAACATAGTTTGATGTTTTACCTTTCGCCAACATTTGAATTAAAATAGTTGGGCCAACAGTACCTACCGCAAAATTTTGATCAATTCACTAGTTTTATTCAATTGTTTATTCAATTCCAGTATTAGTAGCTTTGTGCTTGTATATTATGAAAATAAAAGGGTTTTATAATAAATCAGGCATGACGAAATTTCGATATGGTTGACAAAATCGTTAGACATTTGATTTTAAAACGTAATTTTTACGAAATTGATGATTTACTTTTTTTTTGCAGTGAATGTAACTATGAAGTAAACTATGTAAATTCAGGTAGAATCTTGCGAGTTGAATTGGACCATATTCCCGTTTTCCGATTTTCATATCGCCTGACAATATAATAGTACAAAGAAGCTGATCTGATGAGTTAGTCTGAAGGTAGCCATAGGAACCCCTACTAAACAAAATAGTCACATCGTTTAACTTGTTTTAGCCAACAATCTATTTTACATGATGTCCAGGATCTAAAAAGCTTAATTTATATGACGGAGTGATAACAAGGGAAACAACCTATTCACACTGCGGGTAGTTGGAAGTGGAGACTTGCTATAAATATAGGCGTTGGCCGCTGTTATGATTCATTCGTGTTTGAATTGTCGAGGCGAACGGACCTCTTGATGTAAAAGTAATAAACTGTTAAAACTCGTTATTTTGAAGTTTTTATTCAAAAGTTTTGATCATCAAGTGTTCAAGTGGACATTGTGACGTCATTCCTGACAAAACAAAACGATGATCGACTATTTACAACGTCATTACACCTCAACACACTATTTACGCCGTTATATATCTTTTTTACTTTCTCCGAGTGAAATCGAGACTTATAATATGATCTCGTATTCAAGCTTTACTTACCTCTTTCAATAAATTAGATACCCATTTATTTACCCTACCAAACTCCTACAAATTACACAAAAACTACATAGGTACAAAAAATTGAAACTTAATCTGTCTAAATTTAAAATAGGCAATTCAAAAACACATATCAGCGTTAGCAGGGATGTGATTCGGAATTTACCGGAGATTTGTAGGTTTCCCCTCGAAGTCGCTGACTCGACGCTTTGAAAAATCATGTTTTAAGTCAGGAGCGATCATCGTTTTATACCACGTAATTTTGGTAGTATAAAACAAAGTCGCCTGTGTATCAATTTGATTTGTCTATTTGAGGGGTGGAAGCCTAGTGATCCTTAACACAGGTCTAAAATGAAATGAAATGAAATTATTTATTCTCAACGTTAATGAAATGAAAATGCTTGTTGATGTCAAAAGGCAACCACCAGTTCGGAAAAAGTAATAGCCACTGTCCTGAGAAGAACTGGCAAGAAACTCGGCACCAGTCTTCTACACTATCTTATGTTAGCATTATTGTGTACTATATTATTTTTACTTCTGTAAATCATGATTTTATTGTGGGAGAAATAAAGTTTTCATTCATTCATCTATCTGTTTATGTCTACTTATCCCTACTTACATTTAAAATAGTAGTAGGAAATATACATTAAAACAATATTTTTATTTTTAAAACAAGAATGAAAACGACCGACTTCCATTTCTCAAGCATAGCACAAAAACTACCAAACTACCTAGTCAGATCTTTATCAAATAAAAAAATCGGTTCATATCAAAAAGAAATACACCCAAAAATGCACAGCAAATCGTGAAATTATGTCCATTCACAATACACATTTTTAAATACATATCAAAAAGTACTTGTTCGATCTTAAAAAAATCAAATGGGACCTAAGTTGGACCAATTTTCACTAGGTGGTAGGACTCTCGAACTGGCTGGTAGGATAGTTACTTTTGGGTATCAGTCCTGCCAGCCAGGTCGAGAGACGTCCGGGTAGGTACCACCGCCCAGTCTATTTCTGCCGCCATAACGGTCTTACCGTGTTCCGGTGGAAGGATTGGGTAGCCGGGAGCTATTCCCTATCCCCCCCTCCCCATCCCGAGTGTCGGCAGTGTTGGTCCGCAGTGCGGGAACGTGTCGCATGCTTATCTCGTTCAGGACTTTGGGCGTGATTGGCCGACGCGGGGTTCAGTGAGACCCAGTGAAACGGTGTCCGCCGCCGCCCGCCGGTCAGTAGAGGACCCGAACCCGGGTGTCACTACTGAACTCCGCCCCGGGAGGCTGTCCTGCCAACCGGTGAAAAATACCGTTGTGTGGCCGTCGTGCCGGAGTCGGAGACCGGATTGGGACCCGACGGTCACGCTCGGAGTGGACTGGGGGCCCTCTCGTGCTTCGCGCCGGCTAATCACAGGACCCGAGTGTTGTTCGGGAGCCGCGTGTGACAATTTTTTTCAGACACTGTGGATACATTACAGTCGGCAATCCTTTCCCAAATCATTTTTTTTTTTTTTGCCCCCATTTTTTTTTTTTTTTTAATAAAAAAGGGGGACTATACCCCAAAATGGCAAAGAATAAAAAGAAAAAGGTTTCTTCGGCGGATCTCCTTCCCACATTTACTGTGGACCTCTGCAATGTGAGGGGACTATATAGCAACCTCGATGCCGTCCATCACCATCTAGAGACGGCACGGCCTGCCTTACTCTTTTTGACGGAGACGCAGATATCCTCACCGGATGACACATCCCACATCAACTACCCCGGCTACGTTTTGGAGCACACCTTCCTGCGTAAGGCCGGGGTATGCGTGTTTGTCCGGTCGGATATCTGTTGTCGTCGCCTGAGGGGCCTCGAACATCGGGACCTGTCTATATTATGGCTGCGCATTGATCACGGCGGTTGTACCCGTATCTTTGCCTGCCTGTACAGGTCCCATAGCAGTGATGTAGGATCAGCTCTGTTTGAGCATGTACAAGAGGGGACTGGGCGTGTGCTTGAGCAGTACCCGACGGCGGAGGTGGTGGTTCTTGGTGATTTCAACGCTCATCATAAAGAGTGGTTGGGATCCAGAACCACTGATCTCCCCGGTCGGGCTGCCTACGGTTTCGCCTTGGCGTACGGCCTCTCTCAACTGGTGACGCAGCCCACCCGCGTCCCGGACATTGAGGGTCACGAGCCTTCTTTGTTGGATCTTCTGCTGACCACAAACCCGGCCGGGTACAGTGTGGTGGTCGATGCCCCTTTAGGGTCATCTGATCACTGCCTTATCCGTGCTGTTCTACCAATCCCACGCCCCATTCGTCAACCGACGAATGGGTATCGTAGGGTTTGGAAATACGGGTCAGCAGATTGGGATGGATTGCGTGAATTTTTCGCATCCTACCCATGGAGGCAGCTCTGCTTCTTCGACAATAATCCTGACGCCTGTGCGGACCGTCTTAAAGACGTGGTGCTGCAGGGGATGGAACTTTTTATTCCGTCCTCTGTGGTGCCCGTCGGGGGTCGCAGTGCTCCCTGGTACAATTCTGCCAGTCGGGACGCTGCACACCGCAAGCGGTCCGCATATGTGGCATGGAATGATGCCAGAAAGCGTCAGGAACCCAACACCTATGCGAAGAAGCGGGAGCTCAATGCTGCCTCTAGATCCTACAAGAAGGCTTTGGCCGAGGCGAAATCGGAGCACATCGCTAGAGTTGGCGAGCGACTAGGGAGCTATCCTTCAGGGAGCCGTGCTTTTTGGTCACTTGCCAAATCTGCAGAGGGCAACTTCTGTAAATCCAGTCTCCCACCACTGCGTAAGTCCGATGACAGTTTGGCTCATAGCGCAATGGAGAAGGCCAATCTTTTAGTGCAACTTTTTGCGTCTAATTCGACTTTGGACGACGGGGGAGCTACGCCGCCCACCATCCCTCGGTGTATTGGTTCCATGCCTGAAATCCGTATAACACAGCGTGCGGTCAGGCGGGAACTTAGCTCCCTCGACATCCACAAGTCCAGTGGGCCGGACTGTATCCCCGCAGTGGTTCTAAAAACATGTGCCCCTGAGCTGACACCTGCAGTAACGCGTCTGTTTTGTCTCTCGTACAACACCTCTAGGGTTCCGTCTTCGTGGAAGTCTGCCCTCGTTCACCCTGTCCCCAAGAAGGGTGAGCGGTCAGATCCATCAAATTATAGGCCTATCGCGATTACTTCCTTGCTTTCCAAGGTCATGGAGCGGATTATTAACGCTAAGCTCCTTGGCTACCTGGAGGATCGCCAGCTGATCAGTGATCGCCAATATGGTTTTCGCCATGGTCGGTCGGCTGGTGACCTCCTAGCATACCTTACCCATCGGTGGTCTGAGGCTTTGGAGAGCAAGGGCGAGGCACTTGCGGTAAGCCTCGATGTCGCGAAGGCATTTGATAGGGTCTGGCATAAGGCACTTCTATCGAAGTTACCATCCTACGGAATCCCCGAGGGACTCTGCAGTTGGGTCGCTAGCTTTTTGGATGGTCGGAGCATCCGAGTTGTGGTTGACGGATGCATTTCCGATACCAAGACCATTAATGCTGGCGTCCCACAAGGTTCAGTGCTCTCCCCTACGCTTTTCATTCTGCATATCAATGACATGTTGTCTATTGATGGCATGCATTGTTATGCGGATGATAGTACGGGGGACGCGCGATATACTGGCCATCAGAGTTTCTCTCGGAGTCAGGTGCAGGAGAGACGAGCTGAACTTGTGTCTGAAGTGGAGCACTCTCTGGGGCGGGTCTCCAGATGGGGTGAACTGAACCTAGTTCAGTTCAACCCTTCGAAGACACAGGTTTGCGCGTTCACTGCGAAGAAGGACCAATTTGTCATGGCGCCGAAATTTCAAGGAGTCTCTCTTGAAGTGTCTGAGAGCATTGGGATCCTTGGGGTCAACGTATCGAGCACTGTTCAGTATCGGAGTCATCTGGAAGGCAAAGCCAAACTCGCCGCTAAGATGCTGGGAGTCATCAACCGAGCGAAGCGGTACTTCACGTCGAGGCAAAGGCTTGTGCTTTATAAAGCTCAAGTACGGCCACGCGTGGAGTACTGCTCCCATCTCTGGGCTGGTGCTCCCAAATACCAACTGCATCCACTTGACTCCGTGCAGAGCAGGGCTGTTCGTGTTGTTGACGATCCCAGGCTCACGGACCACCTGGAACCTTTGGGCTTGCGAAGAGACTTCGGGTCTCTTTGCATATTGTACAGGCTGTTCCACGGAGAGTGCTCGGAGGAACTGTTCGAGATGATACCGACATCTCCCTTCTATCATCGCACCACCCGTCGTCGAGGTGGAGTTCACCCCTATTATTTGGAACCACCGCGGTCATCCACGGTCCGTTTCAAGAATACTTTTTTGCCACGCACCATCCGGCTATGGAATGAGCTCCCCTCTTCGGTGTTTCCCGAGCGCTATGACTTGTCCTTCTTCAAACGAGGCTTGAAGAGAGTCCTTAAGGGTAGGCCGTAGGTAGCGGCCCCGCAATGTCTTCTGGCAATGCAGAGGTCCATGAGCGACGGTAACCGCTTACGATCAGGTGGGCCGTTAGCTCGTCTGCCTACGTGGCAATAAAAAAAAAAAAAAAAAAAAAAACCATCACCTTTCAACTGACACCAGAATCATTCAAATCGGTCCACCCAAACAAGAGGTATCGAGGAACAAAGATTAAAAAAAAACAGACGAATTGAGTACCTCCTACTTTTTAGAAGACGGTCAAAAAAATGCTTATAAATATTACAAACAGGACATGCCCGTTGAGTTTTTTGACAGTTTTTCTCAGGACTAGTAGCTTTTAACTTTTGACATTCACTAGAATGAGCATATCAATGATGAAAATAAAGTATTTCATTTCATCCATAATGGGTATTTCCTCTCACTCCCACCACTGTAACTCCTGTGTAGCCAGGATACACAGCAGCGACCATCGTAATGACTCTGAGCAGTGAAGACCAGGAACCCGAAGGAAAGCTAACTTGTCTTGGGCCCCGCAACGAATTTAATCAGAAGATAATTTATTCACATTGTAAAATAAAATCATCCACATTGTAAAATAAAATGGTTTTTAAAGGTCCTCCTCCATCCTCCTGTATATTAAACCGCACCAACGAATAGCGGAACAAAGACCTGTGTGCCCCAAACTTTTACTGAACAACGTTATTACTTCAACTACAATAGTATTCACGGAACAAATCGAATGTAATTCATCAGAATAAACTATTTCAACAGAAAAGATAAAGATTACCGAATTGGCCAGATTATTGGTTTTATCGGGAGTTTTTTGTGTAGAAGCTTTTTATTGCGCGATTTGGGAAATACCAAACGTTTAAACGGCTAATTTACGGGTCTTAAATTTTTTCTTACTCTGGTTCGGTAACTTCTAGTCGATCTTGTTCATCAATGACAACTCTCGCCGCTTCTCTGGGTCACATTAGGCAGGTTCTGTCTGTTCTGTCGGATAGCTAGCTCACCGAGAGGTTGATGGTCGTAATACCCATGGCTGCACGGATGATTGGTAAGCCTTAGGTCACCCCACACAATTACGCGTTTAGGCTTTAGCCGAGGTTCGGTCGCTGCTTACTGCTGTTAGGAGCTTTCAGTACAGTTCGACTCCCACATAGCTTCACCAACACCTTCGTCCAATTTAAAAACTTTAAAATTTCACTCAATACCGGCAGGCTGACAGTTTTCTCACATAAAAGAAGTTGAGAACCTATCTCCCAAAATTCTTATCCATCGTAAACCTCTTTGGTCCATATATTTTAATGTCTTCAAGTTCCATTTAATGACTCCAACATTGGAACTTTATCCGCACACACGTTCTAATGTTAATTACGAAGTTTAAAAGCCTATTTCCTTACCGAAATCAGTTAAAAACAAACTAACAAGGTAAGTTTGAGGCGATATAATCCGGACGACATTTTGTCGCCCCGGGCTGCCGTGAATTAACCGAATCAGATATATAAGTTATACGCTATGCTGAAGCACGAGTAGAAGAATAATTATAAATGCGATGAGCTGAGTTTGGTTCATATTTTTTTTTATTGCAAGATAAATAAACGAGCCTACGGCCCACCCGATGGTAAGCGGTCACCGTCGCTCATGAACCTCTGCAATGCCTGGGTAAACAGGGGCCATTATCTATCACCTACCCATACAGGACTTTTCTTAAACCTCGTTTATAGAGGGACATGTCATATTGTGATAGTGCCCCAATTTCAAGGAGTATCTCTATCAGTATCCGAGAGCATTGGGATTCTTGAGGAGGGGTCATTTGAAGAGTAAAGCTAAATTAGCTTTTTTTTTTCAGTTAGAGGAAATCACCGGATCCCCGCCCGTATGTGGGAGTTGGACCGCATTAAAAACTCCAACCGCTCCCACTCAGCGTCCGAACCCCGGCTGAGGCCAGAACCCAGCACGGGGTTTGGAGGGACGGCGCGACGCGTTACGCGCTTGGTACTCTTTCCCGTCGCTCCGTCCACTAAATTAGCGTCTAATATGTTTTAAGTCCTCAACAGAGTATTGATGCAAACTATTATTGCTTTACAAAGCTCTAGTCCGGCTTCATGTAGAGCATTGCTCTCATCTCTTGGCGGGCGCTCTCAATTATCAGTTGCTTCGGGCTGTTCGGATTGTTGAAGAACCCAAGCTCACGGATCAACTGAAAGATTCCAGTGATTCCACAGCGGAAGGGAATGCTCTGAGAAACTCTCTGTGATGATTCCTTCATCTCCTTTTTGTCATAAAACCACACGCCGCAGGTGCAAAGTTGCTAGCTTTTACTTTTTCTTTTCAGTTGGAGGAAATCATCGGATTCGCCCCGCGGGCGGGGTATGTGGGAGTTGAACCGCACCAAAACCTCCAACCGCTCACACTCGGCATCCGAACCCCGGCTGAGGTCAAAACCCAGCACGGGGTTTGGAGGGACGGCGCGACGCGTTACGTGCTCGGCACTCTTTCCCGTCGCTCCGTCCCCTGCTAGCTTTTACTTAGAACCTCTTTGTTCATCCATGGTCCTTTAAGAGATCTTTTTTGTCCCGATTTTTCATATTACATGTTCTTCTTTAAACGAGGTTTAAGAAAAGTCCTGTAAAGCAGAACATTACAGGACATGATTGCAAAGGTTCATGAGCGACAACAACTCTTTACCTATAAAATTATTCAGACACTCGCGGTTTTCTATACAGTAGTACAGTAGTAGTCTAGTAGATACAGTGAGTGTGGTGTGTCGTGATGTGAGTTCGAGTTCCAGTGGTACCACCCAAAAGCGAACGAGAAAGAGGGTAGACAGATTTGTTTGCTCTTAAATCGACCCGCAGTATCCAGTCTTCTCGTGATCATGACGTTTGCAACAAAGTTGAAATATCGAGACAACTCAATTAATTAAATATCGTAGTAAGAACCCGTTGAAAATGCATGAAAACTATCAAGGGGGCGTAGCTTCGTTTATTTATTATGCAAAGAATATTAAGTAGGTAATTGTTTCTAACGTCGTGTATAACAAGTATGTGCAAATACATTAGTTCCATTCGAAATATATGCGAGTTAGACAAAGACAAATGACGTGTGAGGCGGTGATACATACGCGAGGACCGAGGGAAACCTGAACCGTACGTTAGTTCCAAATATAGCCCATATTTGAGGTTATAGACCATAGGTTAAGGTGTGGCGAGTTATTTAAATACTTTAAGTAAACTTTACATCTTTCGCTAAATATGCATATATCAGGAATGAGAAGTGTTGAAGTAATGATGCTTATACAAGGATCTGTAACTATCGAAAAAAAACTTAAAACCAACTTTTTTTCGGTTTCGGTTAATCTTTTTTCTGACATTGCATAGGGTGTGTACAACTATATGAGATTTAAAAAAAAGGATAAACTTAATTCAAAAATAAAATCGGTTCTAAGTTGTACATCGAGGTGAGATGGTCCAAAGTTACAGATTCACCCTGTATAGTGTAATGAAATGTCAGAACTATCGTAAACAAAAATAACTTCGCACAACAGAGTGTTGACCTCAAGTGATCTCGCGCATCCCTTCGCTAAACTCATCAGCTGTCGACCAACAATCCTATTGCAAGAATTTTAGACATTTTTAAGTTGCGTTTACTAAGGCTTTGAAATACCATAATTAGCTTCTGCCCGCGAGGTCGTCTGCGTGAACTCTATAAATATGATCGCTACCAGAGTCGATTGTGTTTATGTGAATTGCTATGCAGTTTCGCATGGAGCGGTACAGTGGCGACTTTTTAATTACTAACATAGCTTGTAAGTTATTTGTAATATTAACATTTTTTGGGCCATTGGTAGCCTTCAAATAAAGATTTATATTATATATTATATCCCATTTTTTTCTTCATCTTCAGCCAAAAGGTTGCCTATGTTCTTTCTCAAGGTCTAAAGATTGTCTGTGCCAAATTTCATCGAAATCCATCGAGAGATTTATAGGAGAAACCGTAACAGACAGACAGAGAGACTTTCGCGTTTATTATTAGAGATTCTTTGGTTATATTATTACTGGTTGTTACCATCAACTAAAATAGGCATGCAGTCGCAGCAGTTATTACGTGATAGATAAACGAGCCTACGGCCCACCTGATGGTAAGCGGTCACCGTCGCTCATGAACCTCTACAATGCCAGCGCAATGAGGGGCTGTTATCTATCGCCTACCGATACAGGACTTATCTTAAGCCTCGTTTAAAGAGGGACCTGTATTGCATGTTCGGGTGTATAACATGTTGATGCCCTTTATAAATAAATAAATAATTAAATAAATAAACTATCATGACTTTCAATAAGTACCATCTTTAACAAATCGCTCTGTACTTTATTTTCTCAAATTCAGCGCTTAAATGTTTATGTAAGAGTATCATTCCGCTTAAGTAAGCGTAAATATATAAATTGCGTCTAACAACGACTGCTTCGTATTATTTCCCGTCTTGCAGGTAAATCAGCTTTGTGAAGCTTACGACAATACGACTAAATTGTTTTGTTATTTTTGACAACGAGAATGATGAGTTTTGGTATTTTCAAATAATTTAAATGGTAAATTTAACAAATAACAACTTGTCCTTCTTCAAACGAGGCTTTTTTTTTGGCCCACCTCTCACTCCCACCACTGTAACTCCTCTGTAGCCAGGATCCACAGCGGCGATCATCGTAATGACTCTGAGCAGTGAAGCCCAGGAACCCGAGGGAAAGCTAACTTGTCTTGGACCCCGCAACATATTTAATCAGAAGATGATAGAAGGAGTAGGAAAGATAACTTTCTTCAGACGAGACTTGAAGAAAGTCCTTAAAGATATGCCCGCATTGTCACCTAATATCGCGGAGGTCCATGAGCAACGGTAACCGCTTATGATCAGATGCCCCGTTAGCTCGTCTGCCAAGCAATAAAAAAAATGGCCAGCGAGGCGCCAATTCTTGGGTTGGTATTAGGCATGCTGAAAACTTTGTCCATAGATATCTTGATATACCCCAACTCGAAATTGCAGGCCTGGCAGCTGAGTAGCGGGGCTAAGCGGACCCCTGCATTTTCATTTCTAATCTTACATTTAATTCCTTATCTATACTAATATATAAGGCTGAAGAGTTCGTTTGTTTCACCGTTGTCGAACCGTTTTAACATTATTACAATGTTGAATAGTCCATTTATCAAGAAAGGTTATAGGCTTAATTACTTTGTGATGCAGACGAAGTGGCTTGAGTCAGCATAATTCGACATAGAATAGAATAGATATTTATTTCAAACTATAACAGAATACTTACACTAAACTAAATCTAAGTAACAAACATAGTTTGAAAACGGCTTCCGACTCAGCAATGTCGACAGCACCGAAAAACGAAAAATAATAGATATTTCCTTTTTTTTAAATAGGTCAAAAACAAAGAAAGAAAACATCTTTGTTCTTTTACATTTTTGCATCGTAAATTCGCTTGATTATATTTATTTTCAATTTGATTCGTACCTTTGTAACGTTATTTCAAGGGTGCAAAGGGTTCATCCAATATATCCCGAGCTAAACTTGATATTGTAAGGTTGGTAATATAAGTTTTGTAGGTTGGTTACCCTGATTTTGTAGAAATTAAATTTAAGTTTGAGATCAATAGACTTAGGATTAGGTATCTAGTTAGCCCGTCTACCTATACGGCAATGCTTAGGTCATTACAAGCCTTATATACTTGAACTGGATGTACTAATGAACCTAAGCAAGTTTGGGTGGAATCTTACGAGCTGAATATGGCCAATTTCCTGGATTCCGATTGAGTTATTATTTTTTTACATAGTTATAGTAATACTAACAGTGCCTTCTGGCAAGTTAGAGGTCCACGAGCGACGGCAATCGCTTACGATGATGGCCCGTTAGCTCGTCTGCCTATGAGGTAATAAAAAAAGTCGTGTACATAATGATAAAAATTTATAGATTATAAACTTATTCAGACACTCGCGGTTTTCTATAATACTTTCATGCATTTTCAACGGGTTCTTACCACGATATTTAATTAACTGAGTCGTCTCGATATTTCAACGTTGTTGCAAACGTCATGATCACGAGAAGACTCAGATTCACTCACCGTTGAAAATGCATGAAAATTTATAGATTGTTACATTCACTGCAAGTTACAAGCTTTTTAAATAAAATATTATTTTCTTAATGAAATCCTCTGATTTCTTAAGTTATGACGATAATATTTTCATATCCGTATATAAATCCACTTCGTGTTTATGAAACACTCAAACAATACGTTCTAATAGGCTACCCACATCAGCGTAGTAACTTTTATAATTAGACTGCCCTTAAGCAGGATACACGTAGAATAGACTATAGAGAAGTCTAAAAAACCTAAGATTTTCTTTTGTTTTCAGTTACAAAAAATACATTTTTTAAGATCCTGGATGTTGTGTCATCAAACCATCGTCTATCTTGTTTAACACATGAGTTTCTATGATCACCTTCCGAATCCATCATCAGATAAGCGCCATTTTGTTATTGCATCACGCGATTTACATCTGCGTGCACAATGTCAGCTCAATCGGTAACCGGGAAGTTTGTTAAATTTACCGCCGAATTTCCAGCCGTTCCAAAAAGTTATTAGGGAACAAACATACAAAAGACATAAAAAAGTACTACCTCGTTTTTGGAAGTTCGTAATAAAATTCATACATACAACTCTTCCAGTGCTTCTTGTTGTTAAATGTGCATTAATCTGTACTTCTGGGTATAATCTGTGGTAAGGGTAAACAAACGGTCGGGTATCGAAACCGTGACTTATCGCGAAACCAGTTATCAACCTTCGTCACCGCTAAATACTCAGGATAAAAACCAATTCGAAGATAAATTCGGTTGTTAGAATAATGATTGGTTTGATTTACACTTCTGTTTTGTTACACGTTAAATATTAATAAATTACATTCCAATGATCATCAAAACTTTAACAGATAGTCTTCTCTCTCCACTCTTTTCTATCTATAGATAATATATATATTATCTGTCACACCACAAACTCCATCATATCATACTTCACACAATCATACTATCTTTTCTTCGGCGTTCCTCTCGCGTTTTAATTTAATTTTTTTTTCATAATTTATTAGTAACCCAATGTTTTTTTTTTCTTTTGTTGTAATGTTTACATTATTTTTAGGCACTTTTTTAGCTTTGTTAGTTTGTACCTAATTTATTTATATGATTTGTTTGGTTTTATTTTATTTTTTAACTTTTTTGTACCTTGTTTAAATAGGTAATATAAATAATAATTAATAACTATTTAAATGTTATAATAATATGAATGTCCTCTATGTGCGTGTTGAATAAATCCTTTTTCTTTCTTTCTTTCTTTGTCTCCTCTTACATATATCTACTTTCAAATTCATCATTCGTCTTGTACATGGCCCTTAACTTATCACAGACACGCGCCATTTTCAAATTTCCCCTCATATTCCTTACTCTATTACCGACAGACACAGCTAAAACGCCATGAGGTACAGAACTGTACTGTAATAACCCATTACTACCCACTGCTGCTCAGATCTTCTCCGAAGAACCCCTCTTAGGCATGGTCCACCATGCTTGCCTAAGGTGGATTGGGGAGTTCAGATAATATTAGCTTCGAAGGATTTTTAAAATCCCTTTCAAATATACAAGCTTCATCGTGTCGTGTTTAGATCAAATTAAACCTTATCCACTCAACTGGGATCGGCAACCAAATTGGTTTGTTTACTTTTGCCAAGTGTGGCAGGAGCTAAAATTGAGCCCAGTTCTATAACTTGTTTTGTTTACATTTTTTAATCGTCTTATATTTTACGGGGATGATATGTTTTCGCTGAAAATGCAATACAGCGTCGTTTAGTAATAAATATTTACAAATATATAAGGTTTAATTAAAAAGCAAAATTAACAAATATCGGAAAAAAATGTTTTTAAAAAGTGAGCCTCTTTTTAAACGCGGTATTGATTCCGAACGAAGTCCCCAGTTTCGCCATCTAGCGAATAGTGACGTTCCCAGTTGAGTGGATAAATTAAATAAAAGAAACACCAAAACAAATTATTTATTTTGTTTTCTTAACATTATTTAGTTGTCTTCAATATTTATTTGGGTTCGATATCAGTTTCCGTGGTCATTCCAATGAGACTGGCTATATTTTTCCACGTACTTGCATCTATTGTAATCAGAAGATCCGATTCGAGATAAGCAGCTTCGACTGTGGGTGTAATTATTTATTAGCTTAACTTTACTTACTAACTAACTAACTTAACTTCACTTCACATTAACTTTACTTACATTAACTTTACTTCACTAATTATTCCTAATTTATGTATTAAAATATCCAACCACATGCGATTCGTGTGTAATTAAGTCGTGATTGACGCACTTGCATTTGGTACGGGACTTTACGGGAGGTTGCGGGTTAAAACTGGCTTATACCCCAAAAGATTTGTGAGCATTTTTTCATAACACCACTGGCTAACGGTGAAGGAAAACATCGTGAGGAAACCTCATGTTGGAAAAGGATTGAAATTTTGAAGATATGTGAAGTTCACAATCCGCATTGGGTAAGCGTGGTGGAGTATGTCTAAACCCAGTAGCGTTACTATCTGTAACGGGATCTTACAGTACAGTATGATTATATCTATCCCAGATACTAAATTGAATATTATAAAGACGCAATGCCGTGATGTTTGTGAGGTTGTGTATTTTATTGCATATACATATCTGTTTTCATTACCATTTGAGTAAACGAGCAAAACGGGCCACCTGATCGTAAGGTTACCGTCGCTCATGGACTCTGCAATGTCAAGTTAAAAAAATTCTGTTCCTAATAGGACATTGTCATTTTTGAGGGCTATATCATAATTCTAAAATAAAATTTGGTAAAAACAGTCCTACATATATCACACGGGGGCGGCGCGACGGGAAAGAGTGCCGATGGCGTAACGCGTCGCGTCGTCCCTCATAACCCCGTGGTGGGTTCTGGCCTCAGCCGGGGTTCGGACGCTGAGTGTGAGCGGTTGGAGGTTTTAGTGCGGTTCAACTCCCACATACACACAGGGGAACCGGTGATTTCCTCCAACTAAAACAAAAAAAAAAAACATATATCACACAAGCAAAGTTGAGCGATCCAACTAGTATAAAATAAAATTATTACCTCTCATCTGACTGATATTATTTACTATCTTCTTCAAATCCGACATTTCTTTTTCAATCTTGTCCCTAATATTATTGAAAAACTGAACATCTTCAATTTCCTCCGCTGTCTTACTATTCGTGTCAATATTTTTATTCATTTTTCAATATTTGAATCGAATCAAAGTAACACAAGAAAATCCCGCCAAAATAGCTGAAAAAAACAAAATGGACGTCGCCAAGAAATCTACTTTAGAATAAGCTTTTTATGATAATATTTTACGTTTTTAAATGAAATCAGACGCAGTGTAACTTTATTATCCAAAATCATGCAATTAAAAGTTTTATCGTCTATCTGAAAAGGCGGGAACGCCAAAGTTTTTTTTTTAAATGTGCAGTCGGGAACGCAAACGTATCTCAGTCAGAGGAGACACGGTTATTGGCACAAAAAAAATGTTTTAGGCTCATGTCAATTTGGTTTAATAGTTTATTTAGAGATGGGAAAGATTTATCGATAAATGATTTTATTTTTTTTTATTAATGCAATATTAAGTAGAAATTTTTAGCAGTTGTTGGTAGGTCTAGTGTATTAATTTTTGATTTTAATTATTGAAATCATTAAATGTAATCTTGTAATTAAATAAACGCACTACATATGTTTTCAAGACAAAGATACTTTTATCAAGGCACAGTAACAGTTTTTATCCGATTTTCTTATTTATGAAGCTTAAAATTAGTTTAAAAAACACGGTTCCGACAAAAAATATGCTGATTTTTGTTTTCTTACAAGCGAGGCTGGCTTGGAAGTCTATAAAAGTAGAGCGGTCTTGCAGTGTCTCCTCAATTTGTAAAGGATATCTAAGAGCGACGATAAACATTTTCTATTAGGTAGCCCAGACTAATTTTATTCTTTAAATTTGTAAACGAACATACAGCCCACTTGATCGTAAGGGGCTACTCAATGATAAATCTCTGTAATGTCTGAGTTTGTTATCTACCTACCTATTATAGAAATCTCTTTTAACTTTTTAACTCTTGCTTGAAGAATATCTAAGTCATAGCGCTCGGAAAATATCGAAGAAGGTAGCTGACTCCAAAGTCGGATAAAACATAAAACACATTACATATTACTATCATGACACAACAATGGAAATGTAAAACAAATTTTACGAACTGGTGAACAAAATTGAATATAATATCGATATCAAATCGACATTTCCCAGCACTATTATGGAACAATGATGCCAATCATTCCGGCCGCACTAAATCTGTTTTTGGATGAGTTTTGGTATGCCGCGTCACTGGCCGAATGTCATTGGATTTATAAATAAGATCAGGTCCAGAAATAGGCGGTCACAGGTTTTCCAGGCGTACCGACTAAAATAAAGTACCCTGGATCTGTTAACAATATTATTGTCTTGACGGAGCGCGCGGGACGCATTGTGAGTGGAAAATCAGTTAACGCTTTTGCTTGTTTTGTTTTTTTTTTATAATGGATGACGATGTCCAACAATTCTCTTTGCGCTGGCATAATCACCAGGTAGGTAAGTTCTTTTTTCAAATATGACACACTGGCCACAAAGGTACACAGATCAAATTTAAAATTCGAACGCTTCGCTGTTTGGGAGTACTGGGTGCTTTTTTTAATCGAGAAAGCAATGATATCTTAATAATGATGCCTAATGTTGTAACTTTTTTAATTAAAATTTTCTATTTTTATGATAATAGTTGTTAGTATAAAGCTTTAATTCCCGTGCTTCTAAAACTGTCAGTGTACGTAGCGCCCTCTGCTTTCTTGTACATAAAACACGTCACAAAATTCATGTCTAACATAGTATTATTTATTGCAGTTTTGAGGTTTTTCATTTCCCTAGTTTTTGGCAATCGATATATTTTAGATAAAAATATTTTAGATGTTAACTAGAACGTAATATTTAATTAATAAGTTTAAAGTAACCTTTTCAAGGACATCTAGTTATATACTATTTTTAATCATGTGTACAAACTTCCTGTCTATCTGATTATAAGTGGTCATAAATAATTGAGATAAAACTTATAGGAATTTTACGTAAATACCGTTTTATTAGTTCACAAAACATAACCATATTATTTTATGAATAAAAATATTTTTAATATAACTTCTGTAGATAATATTTTAATTCAATGATTTAAATTTCGTAAAAGCAACAAAAAATCGACACAAAATTTTTATAACCTCAAAGTTGCAACTCAACTGGACATCAATATAATTACATTTTTCAAACAGAACAGTGTCATCGGAGCCCTGGGGCGTATGCTCCAGACCGGAGCCCTAACCGACGTAACCCTCAGCGCGAGTGGAACCAATGTGAAGGCCCATAGAATAGTCCTGGCGTCATGTAGCCAGTACTTCGCGCAATTGTTTAAGGTATATTTGCCGGTATGTGGGTCGAACCGCACTAAAACCTCCACTCACATTCACGCAGTCTGAAATTTGCAGTAGGTTATGCGGTGCGGCACGACGCGTTACGCACTACTGCATTTATCTGTGCTAGGGTTTTTACAGGTTATAGTATATATATATATATATATATATATATATATATATACATATTGTATCTTCTAAGTTTGCTATAGTGAAATTAATGATTTAAGAATGATTCATGTTACACCCTGTTAGGACCGGGGAACATTATATGACATAGTTTTTTTTTTATTGCCATGTAGGCAGGCGAGCCAACGGGCCACCTGATCGTAAGTGGTTACCGTCGCTCATGAACCTCTGCAATGTCAGGGGACATTGAGGGGTCGCTACCTACGACCTAACTTTAAGGACACTCCTCAAGCCTCGTTTAAAGAAGGACAAGTCATAGCGCCCTGGGAATACCGAAGAGGGGAGCTCATTCCATAGCCGGATGGTGCGTGGCAAAAAAGTGTTCCTGAAACGGACCGTGGATGACCGCGGTGGTTCCATATAATAAGTTTAGGTTAGGACTTACCTTTCAGTTCAGGTTAACAGATGTCGTGACTTGTCCTTCTTTGAACGAGGTTGAGAAGAGTTCTATATAGTAGATCGGTAAGTGGTGTCTCTGAAGAAGTTCATGAGCGACGGTAACCACTTACTTACAGTACCATACAAGAAAAGAATAAGGGTCTAAACGGTCATCAATAAACTTTGAGAACCGCTGATCTAGAGCAAGTTAAAATAATTTATTTAAAGAAAACTTTTTAAAGACAAGCTTTTAAGATCCTGGATATCATGTAGCAGTAGAGTTTTAATACAAGTAAAACGAGCCAACGACGGGTCTATCTTGTTTAGTACAGGAGTTCCTATGACCACCTTTCGAATCCGTTTTGTCATATCATTGATATACATCTGCGTGCAAAATGTCAGCTCAATCGGAAACCGGGATTGTCTTTAGCTTCCATTCCACCTGACCTTACATAGTTACATCCAGTGCAAGTTAATATAAAGCTTGTAAAAAACCCTTTTCAGGAGATAGAAGGAGATAACACATTAGTAGTGGTGTTAGGATGTGAGGCTGTGGAGCTGAAGCTTCTCCTGACCTTCATGTATACTGGAGAGGTGACGGCATCCAGGCTGGTGCTCCCCTCGCTGCTGAGACTCGCTCAGACCCTGAAGGTGTCTGGACTGACTGATGCTGATACGGTAAGGAAACTACCTTTTAGTGCTATGATTATACTGTAACTGTACCAACTCATTACTGCTCACTGTTGGGCTCAGGTCTCCTCAGAAGAGGGATTAGGCATAGTCCACCACGCTTGCCCAGTGCGGATTGGGGACTTCACATATCTTCAAAGGATTTTTTTTAGAATCCTTTTCCGACATGCAGGTTTCCTCACGATGTTTTCCTTCACCGTTTATAGCCAATGGTGTTGTGAAAAATTGTACATAAATCTTTTTTCACATTTAGATTTAGAGGTACAAGCCGGATTTAAACCCGCGATCTCCCGTTCGGAAGGAAGCGCTATGATTATATCTTTACATTATTGAAGAACGATAAGTCATAGCGCTAGGGAAACACCGAAGAGGGGAGCTCTTTTCGCGATTATCACAACATCCCTGTTATTACTTTTTTTTTTGATTGGAGGAAATCACCGGTTTATGTGGGACGGGATATGTGGGAGTTGAACCTCACTAAAAAATCCAACCGCTCACACTCAGCGTCCGAACCCCGGCTGAGGCCAGAACCCAGTACGGGGTTATAAAGGACGGCACGACACTCGGCACTCTTTCCCGTCGCGCCCCCATCTCTATTATTACTTATAATTGATAAAAAAGACAATTGAATATGGTCTTCTCTATTTCAGAACTCAACCCTGACCCCAAGCACACCGACCCAGGAACCCCAACAATCGCCATCCCCCATCAATTTGGAAAACAAAATCGACACGCCCACAACAGAAGACTCATTTTCCTTTGACACACCTGTCAAAGAAACGAAAGAGACAGCAGATATACAAGAAGACTTTAACAATGTGATAGAAAAGGACAGACTGAGCAAACTGGATCAGATCGTTCAGAATTTGTATAAGATCAGCAACCCTACGACACCTTTAATGCATAATGGTAGGTGAAAAACCTTGTTATTCCTATATAGGTTTTTTTAGAGGAAATGAGGCCAGAATCCAGCATGGGATTATGGGGACGGCACGACGCGTTACGCACTACGGCATTCTTTCTCGTCGCTTGGCCCCTGGACGCCGAACCAACGGCCGCCCGCGATACGGCCATCGGCTCTCCCGATCGTATACTGACGTATACCCATATGTATACTAATATTATAAAGCTGAAGAGTTTGTTTGTTTGTTTGTTTGTTTGAACGCGCTAATCTCAGAATCTACTGGTCCAATTTCAAAAATTCTTTCACTGTTGGAAAGTCCATTTATCGAGGAAGGTTATAGGCTATATTTTATTTTCAAAAAAATTAGGGATCCGCATGAAAATATCGAATATGTAACAAAAGGTGAAAAATCGAAAACCTATTTATGCGTACGCTGCAAAAACTATTGACAATAGAACAAAATGATGTACTACGGGTTTTTAGATCTTTTGAAGACAAACAAAAAAGTCCGCGACAGCATATATCTAACTATCATAGTTTAGTCACAATAACCGCTTTTATTTTTATAAAAATAGTATTTCGTCCCAAGATTGAATTTTACGTTAAATGAGTATCGTTATTTTAACCCTTATCCAAATTAAGTATTTTGTTATCAAGAGTATTAATGTAGAAGTAAATTACTTTTTGTTTTATTCCAATTGGACTTTTCGTTTAGAAGTTATGACGAGTATAAAACGCAATGAATATGTGCACTTCGCGCCGCGCAAATAATAACGCGACGTCATTGCGAGTACTGTTCGAACCCCTTTGTAACGCAGACGAAGTTGCGCGGGGCAGCTAGTAGTTAATATACCTGATGGTAAGTGGTTACCGTCCTGTAATGTCAGGACATTGTGTGTAAAGTCCGCAACTTTATGGTAAGTTTTTGTACCCTTATGGTGTAAGAACAGAATATTTTACTCCTATTTTAAAGTTAGTCAAAAACATTTAATTATTAGATTTTATTACATTGTCATTTTCTCTAACCTTAGTGAAGCTAATTTTTATTGTAAAAATAACAAATTGAATATTTCATGAAAATCTACGTTGCAATAAAACAAAAAAAAAAATTCATAGTCATTATTTATTTAATTTTTTTTTCGTTTTTATAACCCGTAAGCTACCTTAAGCTACGATTGTACGTAGGAGAAATTCGCTAGCAAACCTCTCCTGCCACTAACAACTAAACTACTTCTCTTGACACTATCTGACTCAATATACAACTATCCATACAATGATCTGATTGTCGTACTATCCTGGTGGGTGCTCAGACGTAGACTCACATAATGGGTCCAGCTGAAAATCAGCGCTGTAGTTCCTCGAGCTGCGGCATTATGCTGAGCTGGTCACCCTTTCATTGCCACTCTTGCATAGATACGAATCATCCATAGATTTTTTTTTGTTATCTTTTGCTATCTTTTATATTATTGTATCTTCTAGGGAAATTATTGTTTTTTAAAATTGAACGTTTTTTTCATTTAAGATTGAGGCACGAATAACTGTATTTTCTTTCTTTCTTCTTTCTATCCATTTCCATCCCCCAAATTAACAAAAAACAAAATCAGTTCCAGAACAAGACTACGAAAAAAAATGGCGTCTCACCAGCTCAATCTGCGGTATTTGTAACAAGAAACTAAGTAACCAATATAATTTACGTGTACATATGGAAACACATGCCGGCCGACGCCACGCGTGTCGCGCTTGTTCTCACGTGTCGCGGTCGAGGGACGCGTTGCGGAAACATGTGGCTTATAGACACGCGCCACAGAGTAAAACTGATATGTGATTAGGCTGTGTGGCTTGGATATCTTTGTTGTCACACGAAAAAGTACAAGACCGCGATCTTTTAGAGTTGCCATATTTTTGTGTTAAATTTGGTGGTAAAATGATTAGCGCTTTATAACAATTTTAACCACTCAACTGGGATCAAAATTGGTTTGTTTACTTTTACCAAATCTGTGGCAGGACCCAAAATTGAGTACGACGTTAGTTCGGAAACTTGTTTTGGTTACATTTTTTAACCGTCTCATATTTTACGGAAATAATATTTTTGCCTAAAATATAATACAGCGTAGTTTTATAAAAAAGAATTACAAACAATTTTTGTAAAGAACTATTTTTAAACAAACAAGGTAGTGATTGAAGTCGTGGTGGCCGAGTGGTCGAAGCGCTTTCTTCCGAACGGGAGGTCGCGGGTTCAAATCCGGCCGGCTTGTACCTCTAAATCTAAATGTGAAAAAAGATTTATGTGCAATATTTCACAACACCACTGACTAAAAACGGTGAAGGAAAACGTTGAGAGGAAACCTGCATGTCGGAAAAGGGTTCTAAAAAATCCTTTGAAGATATGTGAAGTCCCCAATCCGCACTGGGCAAGTGTGGTGGACTATGCCTAATCCCTCTTCTGAGGAGACCTGAGCCCAACAGTGGGCAGTAATGGGTTGTTACAGGTACAGGTAGTGATTCCGAACGAAATACAAGCTAGTTAGCCTAGTTTCACCATCTAGCGAATATTGAAGTTCCCAGTTGAGTCGTTATTGTTGAGCGCACACCTAACTGCCTAATGAAGCAGTTCTCAGATACTTTTGACGTCTACTGGTTTGGTTTTGGAACCATTAAAATCATGTGAAATAAAAATTTTGATTTTTAGAGTGATTTAATTGAGATGCGGTTCATGTAAATGACATAGCGTACTTTCTCGTGTGCCATTCTCTTAAAACTAAACAACTAAAATGTCAGAAAAAATTTTTGGAGGGAAAAGTTTTTTTTTAATTATTGAATTAGAAATCTGTAAGTGTAAGATTCTGATTCAAAAAAAAAACAATAAAAAAAATCCAAAAATTGTTTCCCGCCAAAACAAAAATAGAAACTTAGTTGTATAAGTTTAAAACAAAATATCTATTGTATTTATCATAAAAGACATTAGTGTACTACTTTTCTTTATTTATATTATTTATGTTTTAAAGTAACCCACCGATGTTTTTGTTAAAATTATCAAAAAAGACAATTTTTCACTGTAAAAACATTTTTCGTGTAAAAGCAAAGTAGTAATTTTTTAAAAGTGACTTCAATAAATAATTTTAAAAATATAACTATTATATCAGCGTATACACCGTGATTTTATGGTCATTCAAACTCGAAAAATATGAATTCTATGAAATCTATTAGTACTATCAGTTTCGTTGATATAAAATGAATTTATTGAAACGAATCTTACGTTTTTTTTTGTCTAAAATGTAAGATTTTTAGTAACCGTTCAATTATAAAATTTTTAGATCGTATAGCAATTCTTTAGTCTCTCCGAAGAGGTTACTGTATCGTAGCCAAGATACGGAGGTCAATTTATCCACATCGGGACCCGTAAGGGCCCGGTAGAACCGTCCGTGTAGTTCCTTGCTCTTCCATACGTTCGTGCGATCCGCCACACTCATCACCTTCGGCGCTCGCCAATTCCCGTTCGCTAAGGATAGCGGAGTGAGTCCTTTATCGACTGCTGCTACATCACGGTACATACGGTATAGCAATTATTATTATGACATAAACTAAATAAATGTTCTCCCAAGTGATTTGGGGTTTTGGTTGGTAGATAAAATTTGTAGGTTTAAATAAGCTGTTACGTGTCTATTGACAAAATTTTTATTCAACAACTAGCTGGCCCGCGCAACTTCGTCTGCGTCACAAAAAAAATCCCGGTTATTTTTTCACCGTTTAAACCTTTCCTGGACTACGACAAACATTTTAAAACCAAAATCAGCTCAATGGGCCCAGCCGTTCTGGAGTTTTAATCAGACTAACGAACAACAATTCATTTTCATCTATATACTCCTATTTTGAAGTCACACAAAAACATGTAACTAAATTAGATTTTATTATATTTTCTCTTAACCTTAGTGAAGCTAGATTTTATTGTAACAAATTGGATAATTCATTCAAATGATTCTAGTCATTATTTATTTAAACTTTTAGTTTTTATAACGTGTTAATTTTATTTGTTTTGTACTTTTAAAAGACAATCTAAAAGACAATGTAATGTTTTTTAATTAAATTATTATTTTAAAATTGTGTTTCATTTTCATCCGCGCAACCTGCCCAGCTTCCCAAAAAGGGGGGATCAAAGAGTATTTGCGATGTAAGCGCAGAAAAATGTGCTTATTTACATCAAAAACCTCTTAGATTTTTAGTGTTTCTCTACTATACAGGGTGATTTTTTAAAGAAGGTACATATTACAGGAGGGTGATGAGTACTCTGTTCTAAAACGGAATATTACAAAAAATAGGTAAAATTACAATTTTTCTTTTTTTTTAAATCTAAATTCGACAAAATTACCTCAAACATAAACAATTTCGGCTAAAAGAGTGTTGACTAACGACCTCTAGTGATCTCGCGCACTCCACATCTCCGCCACACCCATCAGCTGTCGAAAAACCATCATTTTGCAAGAATTTTATATAGTTTTATGTTGCGATTACTAAGGCATTAAACTATATTCTTGGGTAATAATATTTTTACTGGTCGTATATAACCATCAGCTACCATGACCTTCAATATGTACCCTCAAGAAGAAATCACCCTGTATTATGAATGTATTATACACATGCGAACAACTCAGTCAAAAACACGTGGTTCGTATCTCGCTTGCAGTACGATAAGGAGAGACTTCTCTATCTTGTCAAAGACATAACTTTAATTTGGGTTGATGAACGAAAGAGATATATGTCTAAAATGTGTCGGATTACAGTTTCTAAAGCGACAGAGATTTTGAAACGCTCAGTAGGTACCGCCATGTTAGTTTTATCACCAGGCGTTTACATCTGGTACCGCAGGCATGGAAATAACAGCAAAATCCCTGCCGCTTGGAACGTGTTCACAAATTAATCACTTACACTATTCCTAAACGGGTTCTTATGTGGAATCCAGTGTTAGATGAAAATAAAGCCAAAAAATCTAGTTTTGAGACGGCAGCCGATACTGTCAGTGTGGTATGTCGAAATGTGAGTTCGAGTTCCAGTGGTACAGGCAAACGAACGAGAAAGAGGGTAGACAGATTTGTCTGCTCTTTAATGACCTACCCGCAGTTACTCAGTCTTCCCGTGATCATGGCGCTTGCAACAGTGCTGAAATATCGGGACCGCTCAATTCAATATAATCGTGGTAAGAACCCGTTTAGTAATAGTGTAAGTGATGTAGATAACCGCGTGTGTTTAAAGAAATTTATTAACTAATGAACTACAATATTACAACCTAAGAAGTTCGTTAAATTTAAGAATCCATAAATGCGGTGGCCTGCCGAGGGAGTGTATATGTCCCTCCGTTGAGCGTTCTGGGCACTTGAAGTACCTAGGTGTAATAATTGACGAAAATCTTTCTTTTAAACAACATATAGCTGTTCTTGCTAGTCGTGTCCGCAAAATTATTCACGTTATGAAACTGTTGCGCGATGGAGCTGACAGGGATACAATAATGTTGGTATACACGGCCCTCTGCGAATCACTGCTCAGTTATTGCATCTCCGCTTGGGGTGGTGCCTCAAAAACTTCTCTGATCTCCCTTGAGAGAGCACAGCGATCGGTTCTCAAGGTCATGTTCCGAAAACCTTTCCGGTATTCTTCTAAAACCTTGCACGCCGAGACGGGAACCTTGACCGTTCGTCAACTTTATCTTATGAAAGTTATAGCAACTTACCACAAGCGATGCGCCGGCGGTTTACCTGTGGAGGCTGACTCTCGCCGTCCTGGTGTTAGAATCAACCTTCCAAGGACCAAAACCTCTTTTGCTAAACGCTTTCGTTCCTTTGCTTTCCCATTTCTATACAGTCGCGCCCTTAAGTATTGCGATCTCTCTTGTCTGCTGTATGGTGTCAAGGTCAGGGTGAGGAAGTGGCTCCTGACTTTGGACTACGACGCCACTGAATCCTTACTGTGCGTGCATTTGTAATTTGCAGAATTCTGTCCCTTAGGTTTAAGGACCCGGCCTAGTCACTGAAATTGGGGGTTTGACCATTTCCTTCTGGTAATTTATTATTATAAACACCCTAAGTTATTGTTTTATTTTTATACTCACACACATATTGACACTCACACATTCTAACAACATTTTTCATACTTTTACATGTTATACACACCATTACACACATTTAATTCACCTCAACATACATGTCTACAGATGCCTATAGTTATCTTGTTATTATTTCAATTTTTATAATTTTTTCGGGCACATACTGCTAATTGCTGCCTATGTATGGTTTTGTAGTTTTACTGTTTTAAGTTTTTGTTGATAAGTTTTTGCGTTAAATTGTATTTTATTTAAATGTTACTTATATTATATTTGTTATGACGTCTGGCGTGCCTTAGGTTAAGATGTATTTGGTAATTTTCCGGTCTCCCGCGACACAGGTATTTCCTAGTGCGGGGACCAATGTTTAACTTTATGGCTTAAAAATTTTTGTAACAATAAATTTTCATTTCATTTTCATTTCATTTCATTTCATTTCAAGAATATATGGTATAAAGCTGAAGTAAACGCAACTTAAATATATCTAAAATTATTGCAAAACGATTGTTGCTCAACAGTAGCGGAGGTGCGAAATCACTTGAGGTTGTTAGTCAACAACAACAGTCCGAAATTATATTTGTTTGGGATAGTTTTGACCCAAGTTTTTAAGTGTTTATACTTATTTTTTTTTAAATTCTGTATGAGAAAAAAATTCTTATCACACCCCTTCAATATGTCTGTGGCGACCAATAATAACGCGCAAGATCCTGAATCGCGGTTACGACATTTGCAGAAATCTTCGTATATATACGACATCTGAAATCTACTACAGCGGGCTTCGGCCTGACCACCATACACTACCTCCCCCTCAACGAGATCTCCCTTTGGGCTAATATCACTGATCCCACATGTCTTTTACAAATCTAAAATTAGATAAAAAAATACCCACTGTTGTGACGCAGACAAAGTTCAAAATAAAACAACACTTCATATAAAATTTCATACGCTTTATTAGAAATCACATACAAAATCAAGATAAATATGAAATTAGTATAAAAATACTGTTGTTTTAATACATTTTAGAACATTTTGCGTTTGATTCACAAAAACTAGATTTACTGATAGGTTTTTTAGGATACCATAAATTAGAAAATATATGTAAAGTCTACTATTTGTTCTTAATTTCATTGCAAAATACAAATAAAATATTATAATATATTAAATGCTTTTTCACACTATTAGTAATATTAAAATAGGAAGTAAAACTTTAATCATTTTTCGTTATTAAATTTTTGGTTTAGCCAACATCCCGGAAAAAATTAAAAAAAAATTGTTTCATATTGCCAACATTCCGGAAATTCAATAATTTCGTTTTAAAATCAAATTATAGTAATACAAGTTAATATATTTATTTTAGTTGAGTATAAACATTTGTACCCTTTACATTGCGGGTCAGAAAGCAATATATAAAAAAAACATTTTAGTACAAAAATCTTACGAAGTAAAGCAAAATAAATAAGTCTATTCAATTTGAAACTCCTAATTTTGATGTTTCATTTAAAATGCGATTTATAATATAGTTCTAGTTTTTATCTGCAATTTTATAAGAGTATTCACATTCAGTTTTACTTGTTTTGGCTTCTTGTAAAATGAAACAAAATACATAAATTATTAAAGACACAAATAGTATTTTTGTTCTAAAGTCCATTTTAGCGCTTTATTCTTTTTATTCATCCAAAAACAATTTGATATGAAAAAAGTGATCGAATTTTTTGATTAAAAACTAGACCCATTAATAATCGCATTAAATAACTAGACCAATTAATCGCATTAAGGTTTCGGTACAACCCAGACGCGAGTGTTGGCGTCCTGTCCGACTGATACAATGGTCTCGTCGTCGACCCAGGTCAGACCCGTTATTTGACTTTGGGGATGAGCGTCTGGAAATAATTGAATTAATTAATTAATTGGATAATGAATTTATTTGTGAATGATTTTAGCATGCAGAGATATTTGTCATTTTTTTTTATTATTATATGGAAGTCCACAACGATAGTTGTACGTACGCTAAAAGTGGTCCTAAGTTATATTTTGACAGATCATTCATTCAATTTCAGCTAGTTCAAAATTACAGATCCACCCTGTTTATTCGTTCAAAACTAACATCTTAATGACATTGTCGATTTTTAGTGTAAAAAGTATTCTATTTTTCGACCATCATTATACAGGGTGGATCGTTTTTTTCATAAATTAGTAATTTTATCCTGATAAGTATTTTGATCAACAACTTACTCTTAATAATAGTATGCTTGGCTGGCTGGTCGACGTTCCACACGATGATAGTCGTGTCTAATGAGCCGGAAGCCACTCGTTTGGAATCCGGACTCCAAGCCACGCAATTAACTCGCGCCGTGTGGAAACCCCATTCCTTGTTATGGGCCAACTGTAATTTAAGAGAAGATTGATAAACTCAACGAAAAAGATCTTGGATATCATGTAGCAAATCTTGAAATCTTCTTCCATATTTGTACACATCTATTTACGAAAACACATTTATTTTGTAACATTGCAAAGTTTTACTAAGTTTCAAGCCATTTATCGAATTTCATTTCAAATAGTGCGCGAAAACAGTACGTAGTGTAATGGCGTCGCATGTGACATTTAGTTGTATACATACAGGGTGGAACTGTAACTTTGAACAATCTGACGTGGGTTGAATGACCTGTCGAAATAAAACTTAGAACCACTTTTATTTTAGGAATTGGATAAAAAAAAAAATTCATCATAGTATGGAAGTCCGCAACGATAGTCGTACGTTTTCCATACAATGTTAGAAAAAAGTTTAACCGATCCAAAAAATAAAAATGGTACTAAGTTGTATTTCGACAGGTCATTCACCCCACGTCAGATTGTCCAAAGTTACAGATCCACCCTGTATATAAAGAAATGGCATAAAAGCCAACAACTTACACATACAGCCGATATATTAAGAATACGAACCTTAAACTCATCAGTAGAATACAGTATAAGTTTTCTGTTAGCGTCACAAGCCACCAAATATAATGAATCTGGACTGAACTTGACATCCGTGACGGCGCCTAGATGCGTCAACTCGATTCCCGCCGTCAGCGTGCGAATGTCCAACGTGTATAGGTGTACTTTACTGTCGGCGCCTGTAAAATAAAATGAGTAATAATAAGGTACATTTTTAAAGAAATTTCCGGGTATGTGTGATTTGAAACGCACCAAAATCTTCAATCGCTGACTGAAGTCAGTTCAAGGTTATGCAGGACGGCATGACGCGTTACGCAATATGGCATTATTTACCGTCGCGAAGCACTCAAATATCACAACAGTATAAACAAGGTGTAAATTCTTAAAACTATGAATTTCGATGCTTTTTTATTAGATATACAGGGTGTTGTTGCCCGGTGAAACAATACTTTAAGGGCTTAATCTATATCACATTTCAAATCATATACACATACTTTTGAAACTGAGATAGTTACTTTATTTTCCCATACAAAGTTGAAAAAATATTTTTTTGTATTATATTTGACAACCCTACTGTGACCTACATTTAGCGTACTATATCTATATGCTATTTTCACGCACACAGGCGCATCCGATCGCAATTTTAGAGTTCTGTACTATAATAATCACCTACTAATAGAAAATTTATACAAGTTTTGATTAGTTATAACTTATGATATATTATGCCTAGAAAACCCAAAGTTGGTGGATGGCTTCTACATCAAGTATACTATTTGCTGTGAAAATATTGTTAATCGGATTATAACACCCTGTATAATAGAAACACTAATAATTTAAGATATTTTCGATGTTCTGCGATAAAGAAAATCTTTTCTGAACCCCTTCGCAACGCAGACGAAGTTGTGCGTGAATTACACATAAACTTTATTCATATTAAGATAAGTCGGTTTTGAACCCGCGACCCATACGGAAGGCAAACGTTTCAACCACTACGTATAGTAATGAAAAGTATTTTTATAAATTACCTCCGACAGCTACGAATCTCGACTTCTTATCAATGGAGACGCATGTCGGTTCGTATTTAAGTGGTAAAGTTGACTGCTTACTGCCACCTATGATGACTGCCAGCTGAAATAATATAATAGTGTTTTATTTGTAAAATATATTAAGGAATAACAATATTTATTAGACAAAAATACACAATAAAAAATGTAATAAAAGTAATTTCTTTTGTTATCATAAAATTTTAGTTTAAAGTCGCGATTACTCTAGAACTGGAAACTTTTTAATGAAATGGTTCCCATTGGGCAATTGTTTTTTTTTTGAGAATGACAGAATTAGAACCATACATACAGGGTGGATCTGTAACTTTGGACAATCTGACGTGGGGTGAATGACCCGTTGAAATAAAGCT
Organism: Trilocha varians; assembly: GCA_030269945.2. Lineage (NCBI taxonomy): Eukaryota > Metazoa > Arthropoda > Insecta > Lepidoptera > Bombycidae > Trilocha > Trilocha varians. The sequence continues at coordinate 8,805,162 of AP028277.1, read as the reverse complement.
AACCATTCATTTTGTATAGTCCTAGGACACCCTGTACATACAGAAAATAATAAACACTTATACAGCCACAAAATTTTGAAAAAAAAGGTACATCAATTTCAAAAATAGATGTGGTTTTTATTTGTGTTTCAGCCCACTTCAGCTGGTCCAAGAATCACCCTGTATAAAATAAATATAAGTATAAAATGATACCTCTTTAACGGTAGCCACAATAGTAGTGTCATCTTCCACGATATGGTCGATGGCCCGAGGCTGAGAGCCGAGTGGAATCGACGCGTCTGTGTATGTTGGTACTTCACCTGTTAATAAATAAAAAAAACTTGAGAGGTGTCATGGGACACCCGAATAGAACGAAGTTCCTTTCGATTAAAAGATATCTTATATTTTTTTTTGCGATTTTTAAGGAACGTGTTTTAAAAGATTTTGATCACAGCGCCATCTAGCGATAATCATCTAAAAAAAGTGTCGTGACAACTTTTCGTAAGATTTTTTTCCGTCTAGCCCCCTTTCGATAACGCGCGATAAGGAACTTCGTTCCAATATTAATTGGAAACTGTGTCAAAATTGGCTTATTACTTAAGTCTTGTGATAAGAGCCAAAATTGTGACATTAGTTCTGAGACTAGTTTTGTTAACATTTTATGATCGAACCTTATCCACTCAACTGGGAACGTCACTATTCGCTAGATGGCGAAACTGGGGACTTCGTTTGGAATTACTACCCTGTTTGAGCCTCTTTTTAAAAACATTTTTTTCCAATAAATTTTTAAATAATAAAATCTTATATTTTTGAAAATCTTTGTTATTAAACGACGCTGTATTGCATTTTCAGCGAAAATATATCATCTCCGTAAAATATGAGACGATTAACAATGTAAACAAAACAAGTTTTAGAACTGTGCACAATTTTGGCTCCTGCCACAGACTTGGCAAAAGTAAACAAACCAATTTGGTTGCCGATCCCAGTTGAGTGGTTATATGTAATAGAGCGTAGCTTAATCTATACTAATATCATAAAAAAGAAAGATTTGATTATATGTTTGTTTCCGAAAGCTCCGAAACTAATTTCAACAACCGATTTTTTGTTTCAGTTTTGGAAAGATCATTTGTCGAGGAAGGCTATATATAGGATATGTTGTTTCCCTTTTTGACGCAGACGAAGTTGCGCGGGTGACCTAGTAATAAATAAATACAAACTATAAGATTTAATTTAAAATCGAAATCAAAATTTTAATAACAAAAATCATTTTTAAAAGATAGTCAAACTAGGTAGCCATTCCAAACGAGCTAGGGCAAGCGTCCCAGTTTCATAATCTATCGAAAATAAAATAAATATATTTTAGTAAAATACCCTCGGCTTTCGGTTCCGCTTTCCGCAGCGTATCATCAATACCGATGGTTAGTAGACTGCCATCTTTGGTAGATCGCATACCGTTCACCTGATTACCGTGACCTGGACCTTCGACGTGACGAGCTTCACCTGAAATAAACGATTTAATGTTATTCAAATATTTCTTTAAACACTCGCTGTTATCTATCCTTCAGATACTTGTAAACGACATGCAACGAGAGTGACATCACCAGTCACCCCACCAAAACAGTATAAAAGGCGGGAGCTCGCCATTCGAAGGGACATTCGTTAGTCGACAGTCGCCTGATGCATATGTTGTACCAAAGGCCGTGTGTATTGTAAAGGATTACTTTGTAATTTAAATCAAGCAACTAATTTAATATATCTTAGGATATATGAGAGTTGAACCGCATTAAAACCTCCAACCGTTCACACTCCGCGTCCCAACCCCGGCTGAGGTCAGAACCCAGCACGGGGTTATGAGGGACGGCGCGACGCGTTACGCAGTCAGAGCAACGTGACAAGACACTTACCGGAGTCGACGTTCCACTCGGTAACACATCCATCATGGCTGGTAGTGTAGACGGTCCTCCCGGCGCCGTGCAGAGCTAGACACGTGATCGGCTTGTTGTGGCCCATCAGCACTTGTTTAGGTTTGTCCGGGTTGTCTATGTCCAGGTAGTTGATGACCCCGGACAGTGATACGGAGAGGAGATGCTTACCTTGCCATAGACAAGATACCTGGAATGGTCGTTTTGGTGTTAACTCACTTGGCCAAAATTGGCATCAAATTTCTCTAATTCAAAATTTTCGCTCTATGACGAAACTGCGAAGTTCTTTCGGAATCACTTCAGTGTTTGAGTATATTTTTAAAAATATTTTGTCCAATAAATTTTAATGTTGATTTTTAATTTTCTAATATATATTATAAAGGCGAAAGTTTGTATGTATGGATGTTTGTTACTCTTTCACGTAAAAACTACTGAATGGATTTGAATGAAACTTTACCACAATATAGCTTATACATCAGAATAACACATAGGCTACAATTTTTAGGTTTCTAATGTGAGGTCGTAAAAAAACACATTTTTTGCGGTATAATAGTACTATATTATAGACGTCGCGAACTAGACGGGCTAGACGGGACGAAACTGAAGTCCACGCGAACCAAGTCGCGGGCAAAAGCTAGTACATTAAGTACTATATTTTTTGTTAATCTTTATTATTGAATTTTCAGGAAAAATATATTATCTCCGCTAAATACGAGACGATTAAAAAAGTGAACAAAATAAGTTTTAGAACTGTGCTCAATTTTGGCTTCTGTCACAGACTTTAAGCTTTAAGCAAAAGTAAACAAACCAATTTTGATGCCGATCCCAGTTGAGTGGATATAATAGGTGACATTTGACAGCCACAGAAGAGTGGATGAGAAATGTAACTAGGGTACCTGACCCAATTACGAGGGTATGCTAAGTAATTTTTTTTTGAAAATTTCTTTTTGATGACATTAATTTATTCATAAAACCTGAACTAATAAAAAAAATCTCTATAAAGAAAATATATTCATTTATTTTTCGGTTGAAACTAATTTGGTCTTTTTTTTTTAATTTTTGTGTCTCTGTATTGATGTAATAACTAATACTATTGTTTCCCAAATAAATAAATAGTTTTACCTGTTGATTTTCGACAGCATTACCCATGTTGAAAAGAGTGGTTCTCTGCATTGTTTCAACGTCCCAAATAGCGCAGGTTTTGTCTCCGGAACAGGACAGTAACTGTTTACCGTCCGGCGACCATGATATGCCGTAGACTCCACCTTTGTGGGCCGGTGAACCGATCTGGGTGATATATTAATACACATTAATACTGATATAGTTATAATGATAAAAGTTTTACAGGACGGTGAAAAAAGTGCTTTTTTTTTAGTATCTTTATGACGTCAACAATATTACATTTCGAGATACTGGTAACTTAAAGGTTATAATTTTCAAAGAAAGTGAAATGAAATGAATACTTTATTTTCAACATTGATGACGTACTCATTCTTGTTGACGTCAAAAGTTAAAAGCTACCACCAGTTCGGACACAAAAAATAATTATAGCCACCGTCCTGGGAAGAACTGGCAAGAAACTCAGCGGGCATGTCTTTTTTTGTATAATGAGCATTTTTTTTAAGTATTTGTACAGTATTATAAAATTTTACATTAAATATACAAAAAAAAAGAACGATTACGATAATGAAATGACCTTGGGGAGCAACTCATTCCCACTTTGTGCAATCGTCCAAGTAATCATTGACGTTAGGCTTTCTTGCACAGACGTAATCTAAATACCTAGTGATTTTGCTAAAACAAGACATTTTTTACATTTGACAACCTTCCAAAACAGAGGGGGTATACAATTCGTCTGTTTTTTTTATGTTTATTCCTTCATAACTTTAGTTTGGGTGGACCGATTTGAATGATTCTGTTGTCAGATGAAAGTTGATGGTCGTCATGAGGTCCCATTTAATTTTGGAGATCGATCTAGTACTTTTGGATCTACTTTTAAAAATGTGTTTTTGTTGAAGAAGATTTTTTTTTCTTTTTTTTAATTGCCATATACGCAGACGAGTCAACGGCCCACCTGATAGTAAGTGGTTACCGTCGCTCATGAACCTCTGCAATGTCATGGGACACTGAGGGGTCGCTACCTACGACCTAACTTTAAGGACCCTCCTCAAGCCTCGTTTGAAGCGTTCATGAAAATATTATTGAAAAATAAAGACAACTGATTCTACTGGGAATCCAAATTCAAATACCAACTTTTGTGAAAACATGCCATATTTGAACATATTATATAGGTTGTCAAATAGTAGGACATAGCGCCAAGTGATTACCACCTGTTCCTGTCCATGGCGAACGCCCTTGGTGGTGTAAAGTTGAACTCAAAAGAGGCTTGTGAAAAGTGGCTGTCCGAGTTCTTCGCAAATAAGGAGGGGGGCTTCTACGAGTGAGGTATTATGAAGTTGCCGTCTAGATGGAAACAGATTATCGAACAAAACGGCGCATATCTAATATCTAATATCTAATATATATTATAAGGCGAAAGTTTGTAAGTATGGATGTATGGATGTTTGTTACTCTTTCACATAAAAACTACTGAATGGATTTGAATGAAACTTTACCACAATATAGCTTATACATCAGAATAACACCTAGGCTACAATTTTTGAACCTCTTTGTAACGCAGACGAAGTTGCGCGGGTCACCTAGTATATTATAAAGGCGAAAGTTTGTAAGTATGTATGTATGGATGTTTGTTACTCTTTCACGTAAAAACTACTGAATGGATTTGAATGAAACTTTACCACAATATAGCTTATACATCAGAATAACACATAGGCTACAATATTTGAGGTTTCTAATGTGAGGTCGTAAAAAAACACATTTTTTGCGGTATAATAGTACTATATTATAGACGTCGCGAACTAGACGGGCTAGACGGGACAAACCTGAAGTCCACGCGAACGAAGTCGCGGGCAAAAGCTAGTTTGAACTAAATCCGATCACTGTAACACTTTTTATAAAGCATTGAATAAAGAGCAAAAAAGCGGAAGGGAGATATTTGACAACCTTTATATTATGACCTAAAATAATTAATTATAACATTACCTCTCCTTTGAGTTCAGAAGTGGCTCCATCGTACAGATATATTTTTCCGTCGAATCCTCCTGAAGCGAATAAGCTACCATCTGGACTGTATCTTACAGCTTGAGCGAAACGAGTGTGTTCCTATTAAAAAAATATGTATTTAATGATATCTACAGGGTGATTTGTTACTGTACTTTGCCACTGCTGGGCTCAGGTCTCTTTAGAAGAAGGGTTAGGCATCCACCACGCTTGCCCAATGCGGATTGGGACTTCACATATCTTTGAAGGATTTTTTGAATCCTTTTCCGATATGCAGGTTTCCTCACGATGTTTTCCTTCACCATTTTTATTGTGGAAAATTGCACATAAATATTTTTCACATTAAGATTTAGAATACAAGGTTTTGAACTCGCGACCTCCCGTACGGAAGGCAGGCACTTCGTGAACTATGCCTAATCCCTCTTCTGAGGAGACCTGAGACCAGCAGTGGGCAGTAATGGGTTGTTACAATGTAATAAAAGCATCCACACCTGTTTAGTACATTTAAACTTGAAGGGCGGTCCCTCAAACACTGCGATCGTGTTATCTTCCGAAGCGGTCACGATACGGAATGGTCTCGCCGGCCGGAAGTCAACGGAATTGATCGGCTTCGATTGGCCGCTGATCTCTCCCACTGATGTACCCGTTTCCGACATAAATACGTGGCCGAATCTGATTGGGATATTTATGAAATAGTGGTTTAAGTAGAGCATAAATAATGGTTAGTGAAGTTGAATGTTTGATCGACTCCCAAAAAGGACGAGGGACTCAATTCGTCTGTATGTTTTTGGAACGAAGATCCTTATTGCGCGTTGTGAAAGGGGGCTAGACGGAAAAAATTCTTACGAAAAGTTGGCACGACACTTTATGTTGTCACGACACTTTTTTTGTTTTAGATGATTATTGCTAGATGGCGCTGTGATCAAAATCTTTTAAAACACGTTCCTTATCGCGCGTACGAAAGGAAATATTTTTTATAAGATATCTTTTAATCGAAAGGAACTTCGTTCTATTCGGGTGTCCCATGACACCTGTCAAGTTTTTTTAATGTTTGTTCCTCGATAACTTTAATTTGGATGGATCGATTTGAATGATTCTGGTGTCAGATGAAAGATGATGGTCGAATTGGGGTCCTATTTTTTTTAAAGTTCGCTAAGGTACTTTTGGGTCTGTGTTTAAAAATGTGTATTTTGAACTGACAAAATTTCACGATTTGCTTGGCGTGTACTTCTTTTTTATATGAACCGATTTCAATGATTCTTTGATTTTGGTTAGGAAGCAGACATTTTGAGCATTATCTCATATAAATTTAATAAAGATCTGTCTGGTAGTTTTTGTGGTATGCTTGAGAAATGGAAGTGGGTCGTTTTCATTTTTGAAATAAAACATGTTATTGTAATGTCTGTAAAGTCTAGATTACCTCTCCCTGCCTTCGCCGACGACCACCATACGTTGGCTATCGGCGCTCCAGGCGATATCCTTAATAGGACCTCCGATGGGCTGGAACTCATTCTTCAGGATATGCTCCTTGTTCACCGTGTCCCAAATACGAACCTTACCGGACGCGTCTGAAAGTAATAATTTATTTTAAAGCTTTTTAAATACAAGCTTTTAAGATCCTGGATATCATGTAGTGGAGTGCTAGCTAATACAAGTAAAACGAGATCAAACACGACGGGTCTATCTTGTTTAGCACAAGGGTCTTGCAATGAACAAACAACTCAAACATGTATTTTTTTTTACATACATTTTGATTGTTATGTGGGCAGATGAGTTAACAAGCCATCTGATCGTATTTACTACTATTTACCGTCGCTCATGGACCTCTGCAAAATCAGGGGACACTACCTACGACAAAAAAAATTTACATAAAGTTTACTTTCTTTCTTCAAACCTCGACTATTGACCAATATTAAAATGAGGAAAGGTTTGATTGTTTGTTTGTCTCGAATAGGCTCCGAAACTACTGAACCGATTTCAATAATTCTTTCAGTTTTGGATGGTTCATTATCATCGAGGTAGGCTATAGGATATATTGTTTCCCTTTGTGACGCAGACGAAGTTGCGCGGGTCAGCTACTTTATAACAAAAAAATAGTTAAGACTTTCGCTGCCAGCGCGGTCAGTGCCGACCGACACGCCTTTGAAGGGACAATACGTTTTTTTTCTCGGCAGTTAACGTGCTAAGAAATAATTCGACAACCACATCGTAGCCAATTTTCATCACTTAACATCGCATAAGTATTAGTTTAGGCGTAATGTAAGCGTTAGAATAACTCTGGATAAATGCCAGCTGGAATGGTATCCAGAATTAAACATTCGGTCAGCGTATCGAGAAACTTGCTATGATATTACGAAACTGTTAACGAGACATTTGCTGCACCAAAATATGTATAACTAACTTATTTAAAGTAACTATTACTTAAAGAAAAGTGATAATTTTTCAAGAATGTATCAATGATATAATGAATGTATGATTATATGACAATGTCAAAAGTGTCTGCTTTATAACTTACTAGCTGGCCCACACAACTTCGTCTGCGTCACATAAGGAAATTTTCTCACCGTTTAAACCTTTCCTTGGACTTCAACGAATTTTTCAAGATTAAAGAAAGCCAAATCGGTTCAGTCGTTTTCGAGTTTTAGCGAGACTAACGAACAGCAATTCATTTTTATATATAAGACTAGCTGTCCCGCGCAACTTCGTCTGCGCCAATCTCAATTAAATGTCAACTATTTGATTTTTTCTCGCTGTAAAAACCATCCTTGAACTTCATCGAGAATTTAAAAAAAAACAACAATTTCTAAAATTAATATAGCCTAAGTTACTCCTTATAACTTAAACTATCAGCCATTGAAAGTCAGCCCGTCCGAATCGGTCTAGCCATTCCAGAGATTAGCCAGAACAAACAGACAGTGGCCACCTTCCAGCTCCATCATCGGACCTTGACATTCATCTTATACGCAAAGAAATCATCAAGACGCTTCATGAGAGTCTAAACGCGATGAGGTTATCTTGCTTATTGACAGAGTTCCCATAGCCACCTTCCAGCTCCATCTTCAGACCTTGACATTCAGCTTCTACGCAAAGATCTCATTAGGACGCTTCTAATCACTGCGAAGCAAATACTAACGGGGAAACTGTACACTCTTGAATTTGAACAGAAAGTTATGAGGTATGAGAAGAATGCATGATGTAAATAAAGCCTCGTCTAATCCTCATACCGTTTTTTTTAGTTGAAGAATATGTGGAAGTTGAACCGCACTAAAACCTCCAACCGCTTACACTGAGGGTCTGAAGCACAGCTGAAGACAGAACCCAGCACGTGATTATGCGGAGCGGGGCGACGCGTTACGTACTACTGTACTCTTTCCCGTCGCGAAAGCCTCAACCCGAAAGAATTTCCGCCTCAATGGTGTGTCTGACTTTAAGGCAGCAGGCAAGTTGAGATGACTTTAAGGCAGCAGTTACACAACTTCGGGAATAGGTTCAGAAGAAGCATAATTGGGACACCGACCTTCAGCTTGATGGTATGTACTGGAAGTACACTTGCTGATAGAGAGTTCAGAAATTTCACAGAATAATGTTTCATCTTGCATAACGACGTGTGATTTTTTAATTCCTCTCAATTTCGGAAAGAATGCATTCGTTACGTCCTTATCACTTTTGGGCGGCTCGCACACTCAAGAATTCTGCTGATGTTGTAGTACCACAGTGTACGATGGGACCTTGCACCGGTTTCAAGTCCGCGGTGTTCCACATGGGACGGTCCATAACCTCTCCTCTGGAATATTGGGTACGACTGAGTGCTGAGAGGTGCTCTCCTCTCGGGTCTTAGCGTTATTTGTTACGCAGACGACATTTTGGTTGTGGCCCAGAGAGATGACTACAGAGAGTCTGCCCGTCTAGCCACAGCGGGTGTGGCCCTCGTTGCCGGCATAATTAGGAGGTTGGGTCTCGATGTGGCGCTAAATAAACCCCAGGCCCTATGGTTCTACGGGTCTGGCCTCGACCGGCTCGACTTCTGCGAGTCCACCATCTCGGAAGAGAGCGGCAGGGCGTGTGAAACTGAGTTCTTTTCTCCACGCAGGAATCCGCCGTCATCGATCAGGGCGCTGGAACTGAAATTTCGCTCGGAATTTGCCTGTCTAAGAGTTTCGGGTTCTCAACGCTACCCAGCGTGCGGGGTTCCAAGAAGGTGTCGTGTCTCGCTTAGCACGCACCTTGCGTTAAGGCAACCGTTGGTTGGAAGACCGCACTCTCCGATCCACACTGGTATGCACCCAGCATCTCGTGGGAGGGTGAGACGCGGTCCCGCTTCAGAAAGCCCGCTGACCATGAGAGTCGGTGGCTGTATCACCGGTGGCTGCCGGTTCGGTGTTCGGGGGCGGCGCGATGGAAAATTTGTGCCGTAGTGCGTAAAACGTCGCGCCGTCCCGCATTACCCCATGCTGGGGTCTGATTCAGCCAGGATTCGGACGCTAAGTGTGAGCGATTAGAGGTTTTAGTGCGGTTTAAGTACCACATATCTCAAGCGCAGCGCCGCGATTTCCAGCAAAAAAAGTACACACAGTGAGTTCTTCTAAGCTGGATACAACTCTACCGACAGACTCTGAAGCACCACCTGTCCACCTCTCTCCTCGCTAAGATTTAGAAAGAGAACGGAGTATTCTTGTGTATTTATACTACCGCGCGCTGGTTCGAGCTCTTAAAATTAGCTAGTTCCTACATCCCACTTAAGATTAATAAATACATTTATTTGTTTGTCTTGCTAATCTCTGAAACGAATTAATTAAACAATTTTAAGCAGAAAATGCATAACGCCATCTAGTACAATCGAAAATCACTACGTCGTCCACAATGCAATGACATAATCAAATTTAAATTATTTATATCGAAAAAGTGCTTCTATACGTAATTCGATATAATTCTCATAGATGGCGTTGCTTTAAAATCATCTTAAAAATTGAAAATATCCTTTTTCCGGCACGTATTCGAACTAATTTTGCTGTACAAACCATCCTTGAACTACAACGAACATTTTAAAAAAAGAATTGGCCAAATCGGTCCAGGCGTTCTTGAGTTATAGCGTCAGGGAGGAAAACCGGACTTATTTTTATATAGTAGATAACATGAAAAGAATCATCAAAATCGGTTTATATACGAATAAATACACGCAAAAATATAGCAAATCGTGAAATGTTGTCGATTACAAATTAACATTTTTAAACACAGATCCAAAAGTTTGTCTGTTCGATCTTTAAAACATTAAATGGGACCCCACGACGACCAACAACTTTCATGACACAGGAAACGTCCAAATAGGTCCAGTGTAACCAACGATGGTTCTACGAACTCATGATAATTTGAGAGAGGATTTCAATTATTATATTTGGTGGGGGAGAGGTAAGTTATGCTCTCTCAGGTTGATCTAGATGAAGCTGACTTGTCAGTCAAATACCGTTAACTTCACGTCGAAAATGGATGCGAATATCTAAAAATCGACATTCGCAACATCCCTATTAATCCGTCGATGACATCTTTTTGCATGAACATATTTCGATGACTTTTTTTGTTAGAAATGGACGTAATTATAATTCCCACAAATATTATAAATGCAAAAGTAACTCCGTCTGTCTGTCTGTTACGCCTTCTCCCTTAAACCTCTCAACCGATTTTGATGAAATTTGGCACAGACAATTTTTAGATCCTGAGGAAGAACATAAGCTACCTATTATTGCGAAAAAAAAAAGTGACGAAGACAAAACGGGTTATAGAGTTCACGCAGACATCACGGGCAGCAGCTATTCTCATATAAATTTGATAAAGAGCAGTTTTTATGATATTCTTGAAAATTTGAATTCTGTCGTGCATTTTTTTTTTAAATATTACATGTTTATAAACACCCTGAACGATCACTAAGCTTACCGACACAGTAACAAGCAATTAACTGATACGCGAACATCCTCTCGCTATAAACGTATATTGCAAGCGCAACGAACTTCACGCTTGGATTCGCTTGATGTACATATAAGTACTTGTAAACAGAATATGTTACGAATATGTAACAATGATAATTAATGAAAACAATGGTTTGTTGGTAGGTGGTTACTGTTGAATTATTTGGGGTAAATACAAAAAAGTTCTCCTGAGTTTTTTCGCCAGTTCAGTTCAGGTTTTTCTATTGTCTTCTTCGGGAGAGGAACTAACGGGCCACCTGATCGTAGGTCCGTCGCTCATGGACCTCTGCACTGCCAGAAGACACTGCGGGGCCGGTACCTACGGCCTACCTTAACTATCTTTAAGGACTCTCTTCAAGCCTCGTTTGAAGAAGGACCAGTCATAGCGCTCGGGAAACACCGAAGAGGGGAGCTCATTCCAGCCGGATGCATCGCAAAAAAGAATTCTTGAAAGGGTCCGTGGATGACCGCAGTGGTTCCAATTAGTTGGTTTATAGCAATTTTCTTGTTTTCCGAGATGGGAGTATGTTTATGACTTCGACAAGTATGATCTTTTTATTTTATACCTTGTAGGCAAATGAGTTAACAGACTGACTCAAATTTTAAGTATCATGGTAACCACTTACAATCAGGTGTCCTGTTAGCTTGGCTGATTGCACAACAAAAAAGCACCAGCACATACACAAAAATATAACTACTGTGGGTATAGATGGTATTAGGCCAAAGGGAGATCTCCTTGCGGGCGAGGTAGTGTATGCCCGGTCAGGCCGAAGCCCACTGCACAGTAGATTTCAGGTATCGTATATATGCGAAGATTTCTGCAAATGTCGTAACCGCGATTCAGGATCTCGCGCGTTATTATTGGTCTCAACACCTACTGTATTTTTAAATAATTCTGCTTTCACCTAAATATTATCATTTTCTTATCATTATTATTTACACACATGATTATTTGTATGACAAGTTATCATGTGTGATTGGTGTGAATCATATGTTACGAGAACAACCAAATTGTGTAAACAGTGAGTCATTTGAGTAAATTGTAAGGTAATACAATTATTTATATGAAATACTGACTGACCTTGCAATTTTGTCTGCATCAAAAGAGGATTAAACAGCATTCGATTTTTTTTCGTAAACTTTTTACACCTTGGCTTACATTATTGGAGTTTTAGATCTCTTACTTTTGTCAAAGTTTATATTAATATAACTTATGTTCAATGGAAATAATGTAGCACCCCAACAGTGAAAGATTTTTTCAAATGGGTCAATAGTTTTGGAGCCTGTTCAAAACAAATGAATAATAAAATTTTTCCTCTTTATAATATTAGTATAGATATATAATAGTGGCAAAATATGGTACATGTTAAAATTTCACAACACCACTGGCTAAAAACGGTGAAGGAAAACATCGTGAGGAAACCTGAATGTCGGAAAAGGGTTCTATAAGTCCTTTGAAGATATGTGAAGTCCCCAATCCGTACTGGGCAAGTGTGGTAGACTATGCCTAATCCCTCTTCTGAGGAGACCTGAGCCCAACAGTGGGCAGTAATAGGTTGGTACAGGACAGAAAATTATCATGAATAAAAAAAATTGGTAAAATTATATGAATATTTTTTATCTTTTTTTCTGTATTAGAATTCTTATATTAAATTGTTTTAGTAAGTATCACTCTCCTTCAGTACTTATACTACTGGCTTGAAACCAGGTCTTAAAATATTGTTTTTCTTCCTACTATCCAAAGATTTGTTATGATAAAAGAATTTAAAGAATTAGTAAAAAATGTTTAGTTATGTATTTTATAAGGAGTAATATGAAGAGTGAGTATTATTCCGCTTACGATCAGGTGGGCCGTTAGCTCGTCTGCCTACGTGGCAATAAAAAAAAAAAAAAAAAAAAAACATAACTTAGTTAAAACAAATCTGATAAGAACTTTCGAATCACAAATTCTAACTGATAGTATCATGTTAATATTTATTATGCTGTAAATTATTAAGAACTAATTTGGTTTTGTTTTAAATGTTGATTAAATTGTTACATTAAATGATTATTATAGGTTTCAGATTTTAATGTTATTAGAAATTCAATTAGTTTTAATAGACACAATACTGTGAGAATACAGTAATAAAACAATGAACTAAAGAAAACAGGAAAGTCATGTAAAAAAATATATTGTGTACTTTTATGTATTATATGAATTTTACCTCCAGATGCTATATAAAAGCCGCTCGGGGAGTACTTCGCGACGTTAACTTGGCAGGAATGCTCGGTATAAACATCAGCGATCGCTGGGTTCTCGATATCCCTGATAATAACAGAGTTTCCGTTGGTATAAAGAAAATTTCTTCCTTTAGGGTCACCGCCTAAAACCAGCGGAGTCCCGCGCTGGGTTCTCGGGAGCGCCGCAAAAATATACTCTGTTGGAACGAAACAACACATTCAATTCACAGAACACAGTAGAATACCGCTAAATTTACAGATATGAACACTTTTAGTTCCGTTAAGATGAAGCACGCTTTGTATTGAAACTAAGAAGAAACACACTTACTATTCGAATACGACATTTTAGTGTTGTATTTTACTATCTAAACACTACACAGTACAAGCTTAAACTATTATAAATTCACTGAATTTGTTATTTTTCTATAAAACACTTAGCCGATGCGCCCCATAGCCTTCGTGACGTATCATATGGATTTTTTTCGCAATGTTGGCAAAAGACAGTTGTCATTGTGACATATCCATATAAGGACTGGGAAACCAAGGTCTTCAGTCGAGTAGTCGAGTCATAAGCTCATAAGATAATATAGATTTGTAAAATAAGTTATTTTCAATAATATTGAACATTAGATAAATATTATTTTCTTTGAGCTAAAGGTTAATTTAGGAACACTGGATAGACATATGGCTCATGCATTTACTCAGGAAGACTCATTAATTAACAAAATAAAATTACCTAGATTCGAATTTTATATGTTTTACAAAATACAATATCAAGAGTGTGCCTAGAGAGAGCCATTAGTAGAATCATCCTTTGAATTTCATCAAATTGTTCAAGAAAATTCAAAAAAAATCCTGTTTGGAAGTAAAAACAAGCTATAAAAAGTATAGCACAATTTTTAGTAGATGTTGGAAGAAAAGGTTGGCAACAATTTTACATCAAGACCGTCAGCTGTCACTGTCAAGAAGCATTTTTTGAACTCTGCATTCTTGACATTTTTCCATTTCATTTGTCAAAAGTCCACCGAAGTGAATGAACTGTCGCCATGTGATGAAATTAATGAAAATAATTCTTCACGTATTTCTCTAATGTTAAACACAGATATTATGCTGTTTTAAGTGATGTTTGCGTACAGGCCAGAGATTAATATTAGCAGTAATAATCTAGTGCTGTCCGAGCATATCATTTGACACAAGTATCCACGTGGTGGAGATTGGTCGACGTGTTCAAATTTGTACTGCATTCTGGAGAAATGGAGACCTTGAATATGGCTAAATTGAATTTATCGAGCGTCCGGCCGCATACTTCATCGGATAGCGGCCAGAAGGTGGAAACTACGGAGCCAAAGATAAACCCTATTGTAAGTAAAAAAACCATGCGCATTTAGAAAAAAAATAACAGGTTTTTAAATTTAGAATATTTTTTTGCGTAGGTTAAAAAAATATCAATTACTGAATTTTTTAAATAAAGTTAGCATATTGCTTAAAATTTCGTCATTCAAGTTTTACGTACATCACTCAAAACGAAGTTTTAAAAAGATTTCCTCTTTTCAACATTTAATTCAATAAGTAAATAAATACATTTTATCATTACATAATATACATGTTGTAACATTATGAAATGTAATCAGTAACAATAAATAATATTATGAAATCCAAATCGATTTCATCAGCATAAACTTAACAGTCAAACCTTGAAAGTAACTATTAATCTACTAATCATTTCTCTGAGTAATCTCATGTATTATTTCAAGAAAGATTAGAAACTGATATATATGATAAATGCTGTAATACTTTCATGCCTTGTAAACAAGTTCTCACCATGATATTTTGACTACTGAACTGATTAAGAAATTTATTTTACTCATAGGAACTTACGTTATTTGTGAGTGTCATAGGCTGTTAGAATTCTAAAAACCCATCCAATCTAATCCATAATGAGAAAGTGTCTATCATCTAGTATTTAGACAAAAAAGGCAGCCTAAACAATTGAGTGGCCTTGTTTCAATAATTAAAGTATTCGCCAGTGTCAAGTAATAAGTTTATAAATGCTGTAGGTTAATTTAATCCATATATGGATAAAATACAATAGTTTTCTCTACACCACCTTTGGTTGACAGAGACGGTTGGTTGATAGAGAATGCTTCAGGCATTAAGTTAAGGCTGCCATTGTACCATTGTGTGCATGAAGTAAAATAAATAAATAAATATGACATTTACTATTAGCTGCCATTATTCTACCAAATATTTTGGAAGTGTACTACATATTTTTTCTTGTGAAATGTGAACTTGTTTAGTTTCTGTATTAAAGTTAACTAGTTCCCATATGATGAAATAAAGGTGTTAGTTTTGTAATAAAAAAAATACATTCTGTAATAATGAGCCATGTTGTGAAATGAAACAAAAATATCACTTTATCACTAATTTGTGGTTATTGATATATTGATTTAGATTTTATATAAACTTTTTACTTTTTAATACTACTTAATATGTAAAGCATTAAAATCAAATTTGATAAACGTTGAAATAAAGAAAAAAAATTATGACACCAATATTCCAAAAGAAATTTAAAAACATCATATAAAAATCTAGGATATCTTCATTACCTAAACTAAATATTGACATTAAAAGTAGAACAACATAATCTTAGCATACATACAGGTGACCTAAGAATGACCTAGATATAAGAATGACTGCATCGGTGCTAACAAAAGATTATCATCTTAAAATATAGTGCATCATTTACAAATGTCTTAAGTAACTGATTTAACGGTTTGAAAGTAAAAGAAAATTAATTATTTTCGAAATTTTAAATTAATTTTACTTCTAGTTATGTATTATAGATATACATACTGCTAGAATTCGTTTTATACAGATATCAAGCTTACAACTTATATTTATTACAAAGGTTACAGCTACTGTAATTGTACTGTACTGTAACAACCCATTACTGCTCACTGCTGAGCACAGGTCTCCTCTGAAGAGGGGTTAGGCATAG
Organism: Trilocha varians; assembly: GCA_030269945.2. Taxonomy (NCBI): domain Eukaryota; kingdom Metazoa; phylum Arthropoda; class Insecta; order Lepidoptera; family Bombycidae; genus Trilocha; species Trilocha varians. The sequence goes on along the minus strand of AP028277.1, from coordinate 8,788,963 downwards.
TCCACCACGCTTGCCTAATGTGGATATTGGTTTTCTCTGTATTTAATTTAGAAAAATGCACTACTCCAAATAAATGGAGAGCTCTTTGAGAAGCTTACTTATCAGATAAGTAAACAATCTAAATAAAACCAGTGTTAATACACAATATACTAAAGATTGTTAAAATATTGTACATTTTAGATTATGAATAAAGGCTTTATTTACTAATATTATAAAGCTACAGAGTTTGTTTGTTAAGAAAATCACAGAAACAAATTCTTTCAATGTTCGATAGTCTGTTTATCGAGGCAGATTATTATAGGCTATATTTTGTACGTTTGGATGCAGACATAGACCAGTTCATTATTATTATAATATGCTAAGTGATGTTATTATTTCAATTGTTCCAGGTATTGACTGATTACGATGAAGACTACCACTGTGAATACAGAGACGAGATATGGAACAGTTTGTTGGAGCAGGAGGCTGAGAAACCACCAATACATCTGCAGTCACCGCAGGTAAGATAGTCTCTATAACCTAAATTATATATGAACATAGAACTTAATGAACAAGGGGAAAGGAATAATTAAAAGCCATTAAAAATTTTAACAAATTATCCCCTGGATTTTTTTTAAGTACTGCCAACCCCCACCATGGTATACCATCCATCATCATAACTTTGCAAATGCAGCTTAATGATAGAAGTCCTAAAGATGAGGAAAAAAAAAACACTTATCTTATTGGTACTACAAATACTGGACTTTCATCATATTCATAAAAAATATATACAAATTATTGGATTGACCTAATCTGGAAAACTACTGAGTCCACTATGGTCTAATGACCTCTAAACATTGTTTGACATTCAAACCATAAGCACGGCCAGGAATGTATGACTAAAAAGTTTAAAACCAACTCTTGTCTATAGCAACTTAAATTTTAAAAAACTTCTCTTACAGCTACAATTCAGAGGTTCTCTAGTACAACAACTGCGTGATGCTACTAAGAAACTGGGCCTTACGATCGCAACTTTACACTCGGCTGTGTCCCTCCTTGATCTGTTCATGGATGCCCATAGGCTCAGAGCTGACAGACTGACGCATGTTGCTTTAGCTTGCTTGAGTTTGGCGGGTAAGTTGAAGTGTTTACACTTAAATGTGATATTTTTAATGTAGTGTATGAGAGGTAATAACTTCTGGTGGACCTCTAGGGGATCCCATAAAATATGCGATAATCGCGATACTATCAGAAAATTGTATTGTGGTTCTGTTTCTAATTGATACTTTAAGTTTAAAAAAAAATCGAATATTTTAACAAAGCCAAAGCTAAAGGTCTATTAAAGTCATGAGTCCAAATAATTTGCTTGGGGATTTTCAATAAATCTCAAGCTCTCGGTGGAAGAGGGGTTCCCCTCCCTCCTTTTTTTTTTCAGTTGGACGAAATCACCGGATCCCCGTCCGGTCCGCGGATGTGGGAGTTGAACCGCACTAAAACCTCCAACCGCTCACACTAAGCGTCCGAACCCAGGCTGAGGCTAGAACCCAGCACGGGGTTTGGAGGGACGGCGCGACGCGTTACGCGCTCGGCACTCTTTCCCGTCGCTCCGTCCTTAGTAGATCTAGATTCGCATTTGCGAATGACCGAAAATTGACATTAACAACATCATTACTGCACAATATTAAATACACTACTACCATTCTACTTATCAATTCATCTTACAGCAAAAAGCGAAGACAAATTCAGTCGTGCGCCAACCCTAAAAACTTTGGCCAAGATCAGCGGAGTCCAACTGTGTGGCAAAACTTTTCGCCAACTAGAATGGATGGTGGGCCAACATGTTCGGTGGAGGCTTCTATCGCCAACACCGGCCACGTTCGCGGCATTGTTGGCCCAATATGTGGTCACGGATGCTGATTTGACGACACGACATCCGAAATTCGTGAGGAGGTTCAAACGAGACGGCGCTAAGAAGCTTGAAGCTTATTTAGATTTGACTTTGTCTGGTGAGTTTTAAATTGTATGTTTTGTGTGTGGAATTTGTGTTTATGTTTGAGATGTTTTCGTTTGTAAATTAAGTTTACAGTATCTAAAAAAGCTAAAATAAACTCAAAAATAACATAAAATTAATCTGTCACTCATATCGATCCCAAATACAAAGCTATAAGTATACATTCAATAAGGATGTAGCAACTATTCGCACTCGCAAAACATCTAAATTTTTACAAGTACCTATTTCATATTAGATTTGATATAGATAAAATATAATACTTTCATGCATTTTCAACGGGTTCTTACCACGATATATCATTAATTTTAACGTTGTTGCAAACGTCATGATCACGAGAAGACTGGATACTGCGGGTCGATTTAAGAGCAAACAAATCTGTCTACCCTCTTTCTCGTTCGCTTTTGGGTAGTACCACTGGAACTCGAACTCACATCACGACACACCACACTCACTGTATCTACAAGACTCTGAGCATGAACCCGCGAGTGACTGTTGTGTTTAGCACACTTCCACATACTCGATAATCTGAAGCAGTCACCAACGTTGAAATATCGAGACAACTCAATTAATTAAATATCGTGGTAAGAACCCCTTGAAAATGCATGAAAGTATTATAGAAAACCGCGAGTTTCTGAATAAGTTTAGATAAAATATAGGTATTATAAAAACCGATGAACTAACAAAACAATATTTAATTTCAGACGTACGTCTAAAAGTAGTGGAAGGTGTTGAAGTTGGTTGCGCGTGTATCGCCTGCGCCCGAGCAGAGTTAGGGCTTTGCGCGTGGCCCGCGTGGCTCGCCGCCAGGACATCTAGGGCACCGGCGGCCGTCGCACCTATAGCTGCTTTATTACAAAGGTAATTTGATCAGGAATTTTGTGTTAGTTTTTACTTAAATTTTTAGGTTATGTTTGACTTAATTCCCAAAATAAGGTTCCCGCATAACTTTGGTTTTGCTGGATTCTTGTGTCAGGTGATGGTCGTCGTGAGTCCTATTCGTTTTTAAAGATTGAATAAGTACTTTTGGGTCTGTGTTCAATAATTTTAATTTTTAACCGACAAGATTTAGGCTCGTTTATCTATCACGCAAAAAAAAAAAATTGCGTTGACAATTTCGATGATTCTTTTTTTGTAAACACGTTGGTGAATAATGTTGGTTCAATATTGTAAGTATATTAAACCTTGGATTACATTATGGGACTTTTACAAAAAATACAATCTTCCTCGATAAATCCAAAACGATTTTTTTAAGCAAATTTCTAATAATAGCTAATATTTGAATGATGATAAAAGGCCGAAAAGACGCCTCAAAGGCTTCAAGGTTGATGTCCCTAAAAGGTCGACATCCCTAATGGTTATAAAAAAGAAGCGAAACCCTGACAATTTCAAACTACCCTCAAAAAGCCACAACAACCGACATCCCTAACCGAAAAATTCCTTACAGGATGATGCAAATACTTAAATCTCGCGACACAGCCGATTCCGAAATCGATCAAGGCTACGGAAGCGCCAGGACATCACCAAATCTAACTCCTTGTACCTCACCGAACCTTCAATCATCACCAGCGTCAAGTACATCAAGCAACTCACGTATTAACGAATACAGACAGCGGCCAATGGAAGGTGCGTACTCAGTGTTAGACTTAGACGATTCCAGCTTGCCCGTCCAAGAAAACTACTACAATATACCCCAAGAATCGACCGTTCAAAGGGTGAATAATCCGGCAGATTACAGGTTTTTTAAATCTAGGAGGATGTTAGAAGCTAGTTTGGGTAATGTTGCCAGCACTAGCGTGGCCGTGAAACGAGGTTTGGAGTCGAATAGCGAAATGGATAGTAAGAGGTATCGATTGGCATCGCAAATGTCTCAGGTCGTGCTATGATGCTCTAGTCTTTATGCTTGAGGGTTATGGTGGGTTTTTGAATGTGTCAGAATAATGAAGACTCGGTTTTAGTTCTACCGCATATGCTCAAGAAGTGTTCTAATATTTCCTTAAGAACTGTAATTTATTATAGATTTGTTTCGGTGACAGAGATAAAACTAAGGTAGATTGACCTCTTAGTATTTTGTGAAATGACTAATAAATAGTAAATATAACAGTGCTGGATCACTGTTTTTAAATTGATTTTGAAATGATCACTTTTCTAAGAGTTTTGCAACAAAATCTTGTCGCAGAAATTCCTATTTCATTTTTAAACTATTCAACATCACAATTATCTAGTTTTAAATATTTATAACATACATAGTTTCTTATCATGCGAAATTGTGATATTATTAACTCCAATAAATCCTCAAGCATATTATAAGTTTCTCGTATATTTCAAGTATCAGTACACACTGATTATACGTATCGTAATAACGACAAATATTCGGCTATATTATCAGCTATTCCAATATTATAAACGTTAAATTTTAGGTTAAGTTTTCGAAAGTGATCCGAAATTTTTTTCAGTTCCAAAAATTATGTGTACGAATTACGAGTACGAATTTAAATCTGAAATATGCCAATATCTACGTATAATATAATAATCTGAATTTAAGCTATGTTTTAATTAAGAAAGTTCATGTCTTCAAAACACCGGTAAATTAATAGAAAAGTAAAATATAATCTATGAACAAAATAATATTATCTGGGATCTGTAATCGATCTTGCAATTGACAACAAACAACACGAAATAATCCATTTTTTCCATCTTTATGAGTTAACTTTTATATTAATTTATGATACTTTTCTTGATATATTTATAAAAATTCAAATTACAACACAACAGAAAAAAAACTACGATGTACACTATAACTATATTTTAGAAAACTTTAACAAAATTACTGTTAAATTTCGGATCACTTTTCTCAAATAAAAAAAATACGCTTTCGCATTGTAGGTATGTAAGAAAGAAAGGCAGCTAAAAATTAATTATAATAATCTTATGATCTGTATAACCTCAAAATCTGTTTTTATTACAAATGTAATCTAAAAAATTTTGCGTCATGCACTCCTACCTGTTATTCCTAAACTTATCGAATTCACAATTTCTTTCTTACATTCTACTTAGGTATTTTATTTATAATCGTAATTTATATTAAAAAAAAAAACGAACAATCGAGAAGTGATAAAAACGCTGGCTGTGAACAAAAAAGAGTTCGTTAAACGAAGATTTTAAAAATAAAATGTTCAATATTTATACGTATAGTTGAAAGTTTAAACTTCTCGATTGTAATTTTTGTTTGACTATGATTAGTGATCGTGTTTAAAATGGCGAGGTCTTTGGTGTGATCTCGAATCCTGAATCCACCACTGTCCTCTGCTTTGTTTAATTTAATCAACGTTGAGGTGATTAATAAATGCAAAACAGATACATTTAATCTTCTTTTGAATACCTTAACCCAACTAAATGGGGACGGCGTAAAGTTTTCTCTTTCCACACCTTTCTGATAAATTTAATAATGTCAGCTTTATCTGTGAAATAAACCATTACTGCCCACTGCTGGGCTCAGGTGTCTGCAGAAGGGATCAAGCATAGTCCACCATGCTTGCCCAATGCGAATTAGGGATTTCACACAGCTTTTAAGGGTTCCTATACTATTTCTAATGTGCTCGTTACCTCGCGATATTTTCCTTCACTGTTTCTTCAGCTAAATAACAATTTAAATTCGTTTTGTAATTTACAAACTACGAGTAGTTCAATACGAAATGGATTATTAAAATATCACTAAGATTATGTATTCTGTTGTAAAGTTTTCATATTCACTTCAGCGTTGATACCCTAGCTGACTGCCTTAGTACGAATGATGATGCCAAAGCAAAGTTTTGACGTCTTTAAATAAATGTAAAATAACCATTTGGCGGGTTTGTTTGTTGTTTAGTCGAAATAAAATTGACAGCACCAAATAAATCACCGGAATTATAGTAATTTAATAAATTGAGAAACGTTATTGGAACTTTCACTTGTGGTAGGTTCCATATGGCCTAAACAACGCCCCATGTATTTTGAGTATTTTTAATATACTCTGTTTTGTTATACATTTAATGGTGAATGCTTTTGAGTGGTTCTTTCGTTGTGTAGAATAATTTACTCTCAGATTGCAAACATTTTAAAATTATAGATTAGGTTTGATAGTATAAAATAGTTTCAAACAGGTATCTGATCATAGACTATTGTTTAATATGCCAATTATGTCGAAGCTACGATAGAACCAAGCAATAGCTAATCACTAAAGATTAAATGCTCCGAATACTGCCATTTAAAAATACGCCGTAATTATTAGAAAAAAAGACTTAAAATTGATTTTAAATGAATACGAAACTGATTTTATGTGTTTGTATGGTTGTGAGTTAATTTGAAGAATGTTATTTGATTAGAAATTTTGAAATTATTATTTTAACTAGACTATGTTTTCCCAATTTTTGTATGAAATAAATATCTGTCCTTCTCTCTTTAAAATCGCAATAAAAATTAATATCCTCGTATCAATATGTTTAAAATTTCTAATCAAAACAATAAACTACAAACGTTTTTATATTTTGCTCAGTTTATTTTACTAGTTTTCGTTTTAGATAATTCGTTGATTTTTTTGCCGCGTAAATTGAACGCCATTTGCAGTACGAGGCGGCCATCTTGTATGACTTATTGTAAATAATGAATTTTAATATTTTTATAGTTTAACGTAATTTATGGCGAAATGTACGCTCAAAAAAGAACTCTATGGAAACTTAGTTTGGATTAGGATATTAATTTTTTGAGGGTACACTGCGTAAACCGGAACGTGTTTAAAATTGTGAAGTCAGAACCATAACGTAAGTGAAAAGACAAAAAAATAAATAATAATATTCATAATTATTATAAACTGTCTGTGAGCTTTCAATACTATAATTTGGAGTTTTTCTAACCAACCTAACTTTGTGGTTCTGATTATTGTTATAATGTAAAAGGTTGATAATGTCTCATAATGAAAGTTACCAAAATAGTGAATGGCGCTACTTAAAATTATTTATTTTTTTACTCCATATCTTATTTAATCTATGACCCGACAGTTGACGACAGATTAGAAAAAAAGTCGTTGTTTTATCTCTCTTTCTCTTGCAAATGAAAGAGTAAAAAATTGTTTTATCAATGCAATCTTCAAGTTCCTTAAGTGCTTCCTAAATCAAATTGTTCAGATAATGGTTTAAAAGACAATGTTGCCAACTTAAAATAATATTTTTTCGTTCTTGACAATACGAATTGCCTAAATTTTTAGTGTCAAACAGAAATCATGTCATAAGTTTCTTATTTTTATCATGTACTTATGTGTATTACAATTTCTGAACTTTGCAATGACAAGAATACCTCATGTTCTGATTGTTGAAAATTTTATATTTATAATCGAATGTTACTTGTTTTATTTTGTCTCTATGTATATTGTAAAATTTAATGTTGTTTTAAAGATGATTTCATGATATTGTTGTAATAAAATGTTGTTCAGAGCAACTGAAGCGTAAGAAAACTCGGAGATTTAAAAAAACCTTTATTCAACCATTTTTAATCATCGATTTTTTTCGAAAATTTTATCTATATTATCCGATATTTTTACGCTTTGGTTTTGATTCTGGAATACTCTTAAAATATTTTTAAAGTATATTCTATGCCTGATTTTTAAAAACATGTCTTAAGCATTTAAATGTGCTATTTTAAAATATTTTACATGATTAGTATGCCTTGTTTAAGCTACAAATTAATGCTTTGTTTAAGATACAAAATTCTGTAGTCTATGTTGTCGCTTTACAATCTACGAGCATAGATAATAAACTAAGCAGCTGTCACTTAGATGTATCAGGCATAGACAATAAAACGCGGGATTGTAAAAAATACTACATTTGAAGTGAAGACTTTTTCAAAGGCGAAAACATTATTTGTTAAATACTGACTTCAATTATTTATAAGGATAATACAAAAAGTCCTAGTTCTGACTTAGATCTGTTGGGTTATACTTAGTTTCTCGGAAACAAATTCGGAAACGTTACGCATATAAAAGTTATAGGGAATGTGAGTAGCATCTATCGATTTATTCCAGAAATTATCGATTCCAAGTTTACTAATAACCACTCAACTGGGATCGACAACCAAATTGGTTTGTTTACTTTTGCCAAGTCTGTGGCAGGAGCCAAAATTGGGCACAGTTCTAAAACTTGTTTTGTTTACATTTTTTTAATCGTATCAGATTTTACGGAGATGATATATTTTCGCTGAAAATGCAATACAGCGTCGTTTAGTAATAAAGATTTACAAAAATAGAAGGTTTAATTAAAAATCAAAATTAAAATTTATTGGAAAAAAATCTTAAAAAGGAGCTCAAACACGGTATTCATTCCGAACGAAGTCCCCAGTTTCGCTATCTAGCGAATAGTGACGTTCCCAGTTGAGTGGATATATTGTGAAATAACCATGCTTATTGCCAAAACACCTACGTAAGAACTGCTTCAAAATAATAATTGAATGTCTCATCTTTTCTTGAAGTCCGCTAATAAGTTTTCACTTCTAAAACTATACGATGTTGCTTTAAAATTAAAATCACAATTTAATTAGATGGCGTGAAGACTGAACGAATGGTACTATGCTTAAAGTAAACGTATGTCGTTGGACTGATATAATATTAAATTTATAATTTTGTATTGTAAAATTGTCGAAGAAACATTATAAACCTTGAAATAAATATTTTAATTGTAATTTTGTCGTTTTCTTTCATATATCTTTTGCACTATGGCTTCCTTCTTCTAACTTGAAATACTTAAAGGTGGTCGATACTTACAAGCTATATCCATGGGCTACAGTATAAATTAATAGTTGGGTGGGTTCTTTAAAAATGATTGTATTCATAAACTTATTCAGACACTCGCGGTTTTCTATAATACTTTCATGCATTTTCAACGGGTTCTTGTTGCAAACGTCATGATCACGAGAAGACTGGATACTGCGGGTCGATTTAAGAGTAAACAAATTTGTCTACCCTCTTTCTCGTTCGCTTTTGGGTAATACCACTGGAACTCGAACTCACGACACACCACACTCACTGTATCTACAACTCTCTCAGCTTGAACCCGTAGTGACTGTTGTGTTTAGCACTGGATATCGTTGTAAGAACCCGTTGAAAATGCATGAAAGGATTGTATTCATGTTAAAAAACCATAGACTGTTGAATAAATAAACGCTCCATGTTCACTAGTCTTTTATTTATGACATGTGGTCGCAACTAGTCACATCAAAGGTTTCGGTCGAAAGAAGTAAATAGATATAGAAAGTATCTCTGATCTCGATTCTCGAGCTTTGGCTGGAATTTGATCCAGTGGCGTAACATAGATGACCACGAGGCTGGATAGCTAATTCTAAAATAACGAATATAACTTAAGTATCTTGTACATAGCATCTCATTGCACATCTATACTAATTAATTATTATAAAGAGGAAAGCTTAAAATAATTATTATTATTCTGAGGAAACGCTTGTTTATTGTTTGTTTTTTTTTATCTTGAATAGGCTCCGAAACTACTGATCCGATTTCAAAAATTCTTGTATTTCTAGAAAGTTCATTTATCGAGGAAGGCTATAGGATATATTGTTTCCCTTTGTGACGCAGACGAAATGGCACGGGTCAGCTAGTATTTTATAAAAGTAGGTCTATAAAAAAATGAAACAAAATAACTTTCATTACTTACATTTTATTATTTACACATGATATTATTTGCTTAAAGAAATAGTCACATTTATTGTAATAAAATAGAAATATACTTTGGTCTTCTTGCTACGCTAACCGGTACACTGACGCATCATCAGGCGATAGGGTAGGTATACGTGGAGGCCTCCTGGAGTGCCTGCGACGGTGACGAGGTCTGCATTCACAATGCAGTGCGCACAGCCCAATACCGGCACATCCTGAGAGGAACAACGGAAGCGCCAGGGTCCTCGTTACAGTAGCCACCTGCTCCCCACGAGACCATCTAGGAACCACAACAGTCGTGTCCGCTCTCGACCAAAAGCAAGAGTACCTCGCCCCAACATACCCGTAATTTGTTGTAAAGTTAGTACAGTCCACTACAGGCGGATATCCACACCCCTTTATATTGACAAACAGAACCGCTGGCCGCCATTCGAAGTTGTATGCTTTGTATTTCACGTGCAGCTGTATACACTTGTAAGCGTCACTGGTGCAGCCTTCCCTGCAGGAGGCCCAGGTGCAGTTGTCCAAGCCTAGACGGTCGTCGCGTCTCTCTGTGACGCATTCCGCCGGTATCGGGTCGAAGTCTGCGGCGAGCGCGCTCAGAGCTGGGTCCGCGTACAGGGGCACAAGGAAGAGCAAGGCAGATCCGCCACCGCAGAGGACAGCAGCCAGGACTATGGTGATGTAACGTGTGAGTTTTGCTCGCGCTTCTCCTCTTCGTCGCGAACGGGCGACAAGGCGCTCCGAGCTTCCACCCCTCATTTTTTTGTTTTAGAGCAATGCGTCAACCCATTTTGCATAGACCTTGTCCTGGATAATCCAGTCGTTAGTACGCCTGCGTTAGTTTGGTTAGTTCGGGCATGCGTACTCTGTTTTTTGTCAGTTTCCATGTATACATGTATTATACAAATACCGCATTTTGATGACATAGCATAGACTTGACTGGAATAATTTTCGTTCAAAATACTACGAGACGAACCATTTCTGATGTATATTTTGTTTGTAAAGGTATTACACAGTCAAACGAAAAGGTTCTATTTGGTTGAGAACTTACGTTTTGGCTAATAGCTCTGCTGCCAAAACATCAGTGACACAATGTGTAAAAAAAGCTTTTGTCCGCCATATTCATTTTTACTTCACTGTTGAAGCGGTTGAAGTTTCTCAATAATTTCAAGATTTGTTTAACAATGTGTTAGAATAAATGTTTATTAAAACATATAAAATTTTAATAAACTATTTCAGTGATATACCTACTCGTATTTTGAACTTTATTTAAATCTAGTCTCATGAACTTTGTAAACTACGTTTCTTGCAGCGGTCACGGTAGTGAAACAAATATTGTGATTTACTCTGAACTGTGTAGATAAAAGCTTTATAGGTATGTCAGTATCATTACTCAGATTATTTGTTAGCAATTTGAAAAACAGTTTACCGAGACGTCCCGTAAGATCAGGTAAAAATAAGTTTGTAGATGCTTGTGTATTTGACGTATCCGCCATGCATTTTTAGGTTAGATTTTTGAAGCATTCCAAGAACTCCCGTGAATTGTTTCAATTTTTTTACAAAACATTCGTCTACATTATTTTAAACTTATATAAAGACTTTCAAACGAAATCTTATCACAAAATAACACACACTCAGCTAAAAATCTAACCTCTTTGTAGTATCGTCAAACGTACGCGGATTTTCCACCATGGAGGTCGCTACAGAGATCAAAGAAGATGAAAAATTACCAATAGTTCCTGATAAAGTCCTAACAAGATATAACAAACGTCGTATGAACAGACAATGGGAAGAGAAAGCGGAAGGTGAAAATGACGCTAAGAAACCATACGAAAGAATTAAAAGAAAAAAAATGGCCATGCTGTTGGGATACTCTGGAGTTGACTATTATGGTATGCAGCGGTAAGTTTTCTTACATTCACAAACTGAAATAAAAAATAATTAAGTACTCTTTAAACCGGGCAACCATCACTCATGAACCAACACCTACTTAAACACGATTTTTACCCTGGCAATTGATTTTTTCTCACTGCAAGGATTTATAGATTTTTCTCACTGCTTGTCGAAGGATAATTTTTAAATCCTTGAACTTCCAACTAAAATTAAAAAAACAAATTGACCAAATTGGTTGAGGCGTTATTGAGTTACGGAAGAAAGCGCTTCAACCGCTCGGCCACCACGACTTCCGTTCGGGAGGTCGCGGGTTCAAATCCGGCTGGCTTGTACCTCTAAATCTAAATGTGGAAAACATTTATGTGCAATCTTTCACAACATTGGCTAAAAATGGTGAAGGAAAACATTGTGAGAAAACCTGCATATCGGAAAAGTGTTCTGAAAATCCTTTGAAGATATGTGAAGTCCCCAATCCACACTGGGCAAGCGTGGTGGACTATGCCTAATCCCTCTTCTGAGGAGACCTGAGCTCAGCAGTGGGCAGTAATGGGTTGGTATAGAGTTATTCACGTAGCAACACAATTTGTGATTCATTTTAATTTTTTAAATTAAAAGCTGATTTAAAACCTTCTGTCACAGTAATCCTGGAGTAAGAACAATAGAAGAAGAATTACTAAAAGCATTATTAGATGCCAAATACATAACGCAAGAGGATTTTGATAATGCGCAAAATGCACAGTTTCAACGGAGCTCGAGAACCGATAAGGGTGTGTCAGCGGCCCAGCAAGTTGTCTCACTTAAATTACGTAAGTATTTCAAGTAGATTATTATCTTCAGTAAAAATTAAAACATTGCATCCTAAAGAAGAACCTATTCTTGTAGATCTAAATTTAAATAATAGTTATATTAGGTACTGAGGTGGAGGAGGAAACCCTCTTCACTTGCTCTGTGATTGCCCTACTGTTAACAGCATTAGGTCTCATATCCTCGGGGGACATATCTTGTTCCCTGAAGATATTAGGGACATCTGCCCTAGGAAAATAGTCCAGTTCATGCTGGACCTGAGTCTTGGTGCAGATTTTTAATACAGGGGGACGGTTACAATAGATCCATAAGGGTCGCAGTGACCTGATGGGCTACCTGTGCCCATCGCCCCCCCCCCCTCTCTTAATAATAATAATATATTAGGTACTTATTCTAATGATAATCATTTATCAATGCATGAATTGTTACTTTTTTTATTTTATAAAAACTAGATATTAGAAATTATTTTAGTAAGTTTCACATTGTTAAAAGTTATAGTAACTTGTGATCAATAACTTAATTAATAATCTTTAAACATTCTTTACATTACTCCTTATCAATAGCCTTACATAACAATAAATGTCTTTTAAAAGTACAAAATAATGTCTCCATTTTCACCTTCAAATTTTATTAAATTTAGATCATACTTTCATTTCTTACCAAGCTTCACTTATTATTCCTTTGTCATTATGATAAAATCCACAAAACCTTAAAATAACCTAAAAATACCTTTTTAGCTCTCGAAGTAAATGTAGAAGAAATAAACAAAAGACTTCCAGAAACTATCAAAGTATTTGGAGTAAAAAGAGTGACAAACAGATTCAATTGTAAATCGAAATGCAACGCTCGATCATATAGCTATACTCTTCCCACATACACGCTGGAACCTAGTTTAGTGACCGTGGAAGAGAGAAGGAAATATAGGATTCCGGCTGATAAAATAGAAAAGTTGAATAGTATACTTGAAGTTTACAAAGGTACTAGGAGTTATCATAATTTTACGGAGAAAAAGTAAGTTTTAGGTAATTTTAATCACTACATAGTATAAAACAAAGTCGTTTTCTCTGTCCCTACATCCCTATGTATGCTTAAATCTTTAAAACTATGGTTAAGTAAGATTTATGTGTTAAAAAAATGAAATAGTAGAGAATCACTGATAATTTTAGCGGTTTTTGATGTGATTTCGTAAATAAGTACATTGTTCTGCACTAACTGAAATCTCCTTGACATAGACAAAGTTGCACGGGTTAGTTACTTATACAAAACAGTAGCAATATGGTTATTGTACCACATGTATATGTAATCTACTAGAAGCTCAAAAAGGTGATCCTGTTGATATACAACCTGAAACCACTTTTGGAATCAGTTAAACTTTTCTTTAATATGCACGGAAGGCTTACTACTAAATCCCTAATAGATCACAATGATAATAAAGCCCTAATAATTGACCTGTGTAACTTTACTTGCCATTAAAAAGGGAGAAGTTTTAACCTAGTTTTTCTGGGTAATTTTATTATGCCTTGTTACATTATTGGAACCCTAAATATAAATCTACTTTTTTGAAAATGTAATATAGCCTATATCTTTCTTTGACGGACCGTCTTCAGCTTCTCATGTTAGTATAGAATGGTTAATTAAATTTAATAACCTATTATACTTTTAGACACCATCAAGACCCATCATCTTCAAGGTACATGATGAGTTTTACTGTGGAAAGAGTTTTTGTTCACTCTGATATGGAATTTGCAGTTTTAATTGTTAAGGTAATAACAATTTACTATATTATTTAATTAACTAATTAAAACCGCTAGTGTCAGAATAAAAAATAAGTTTATAAGTAATGTTGTACCATATGATGAGACAGAAATAAATAATCTAAGATAAATTTTAAGTGAGTTATAATTAAGAAGTTTTAGAATTTATTTTAATAAGTTAACAAAATTTTTTGTTGTTATCATAGACTTTTGTTAAACAAATAATTTGACGGTCGTCTATTGACACGTAACACTTTTACACATCAGGATTTTAAAAAAATTTAAATGAACATAAAATGATTTTCAGTTCGTTCGGTTTCGAGAATTGTTAGAATAGTCTACTAATCGATAATCTTTTTCAAATGTTATAAAAATCAAATGTTATTTTAATTAAACTATTGATTTATAAATTTCAATATAAAATTCAAATTTTCAAATCAGGATGACCGTAAAATCAGTATCAAAATTATATTTTAAAATCATTGCCAGGGTCAAAGTTTCATGCTGCATCAGATAAGGAAAATGGTTGGGTTAGCGATAGCAGTGATGAGGGGTTACGTTGACTCCTCGATCATGGAGAAGGCTTTCGGTAAAGACAAGGTCATGATACCGACAGCCCCTGGATTAGGCCTGGTTTTGGACAAAGTAAGTTTATTTTTGAAAGGATTATTTTTATTACAAGTATTGTTAAAAATTGTTGCTACAGAAAAAAAATCGCTTAACCTTCCTATACTCGCGCCAATTTTTGTAACACCTATACTCGCGCACGGTGTCACAGACCGATAGTTTGTACCCCTACAACATATTTTTTTTAACAAGAAACACATAAAGTATTACTATTATTTTAAAGTTTAGGATGTAATGAAACAAAACAGTATAACTAAAAGTTATTTTATTAATTATTTTACCAACTTATAGTTTTATCACAAATCAGTCTTAAAATTTGAGATTATTTTCTTAAGTACTAAAAAATTAAAATAAAATCTGAACTTCTTTTTAAAAACAAATTAAACTTCTTATTAATAACAACAAACATATCAATAAACATATTTATCTATGTTTGACTTAATTTTGAGCCTCGCCATAGCAATCAGGGCATACGGTTACAGCATGCTCCAAACAAAAGTATTTTTTGCAGGTGGCACAGTTGTAACGTGTCTTGCGGTTTTTTTTCGAAGAGCAGTATCCACAACGACCTACTTTATTATTGTAAGATGTTGCTGCAGACTCGGGTCCATCTAATTTGCATATTTCGGTGAGCCTGAGTCTTATGCTTCTCGGCAAGGATGAAATGAGAGCCCGTCGTCTAAGTTGCGGATTGATCAAATCGTATGCTAAGGCTTCAAGGAAGACTCGACGGCTAATTTTCTTGTTAGGGTTATTCTGCAGGTATATTATAAACGTATTTATACCCGCTACATTCATTAGGCTATAAAATATCACCATTGGCCATCTATTTGTCCCACGTGCGACGTTGTAAGTCTCACACATTTTGTCTACGGTATCTACTCCACCTTTGGTTCTATTGTAGTCCATTATAATTTCCGGTTTACCTGTATCTTCATTGATCTGGGCATCATCGTGCATGCTGGATACGAGAAGGACATTTTTGCCTTTTTTTGGTACATAGGATACAAGACTGCAATTGCCACGGTGCCCGAATAAACTAGATTTGTCGGCTCTTCCTCGTATTTCCGTGAAATTTTTAGGCAATTCTCGTTTGTTTTTACGAATTGTCCCAATAACTGTCAATTTGTGTTGAGACTCAAGCTTATCTATCAATGGAATACTAGTGAAGAAGTTATCACATGTGATATTACGCCCAGTATTGTGAATATTTTCACTCAATCGCAAAACCAAAGCTAAAGCGGAGTTATCAACTTGGTATGGACCGTCTGGTTGCTTCCCAACATAAACTTCCATGGTATGGGTATAAAACATTTTGGCATCTGTCAACGCATACATTTTGATTCCGTATTTGTTGGGTTTT
Source organism: Trilocha varians (assembly GCA_030269945.2). Classification (NCBI taxonomy): domain Eukaryota; kingdom Metazoa; phylum Arthropoda; class Insecta; order Lepidoptera; family Bombycidae; genus Trilocha; species Trilocha varians. Next base: position 8,772,836 of record AP028277.1, on the reverse strand, counting down.
GATGGAATGTACTGGCGAAAGTTACAACGTCCTCTAAAAGCCTCTAACTTCTCGTCAATTGTAACATACTGAGACACGCTGTAATATTTTTTGAACGTTCCCACAACTATATCAAACAACTCTCTAATAGGTGCCAGTTTATCCAGTTGTATTCTCTCTTCTCGTGTATCTTTACTGTCAAATCTGAGACAACGCATCAATAGAAAAAACCTGGATAATCCCATAGTCAAACGAAATATCTCCGGGGATGACCCGTCAGTTCTGAAAAAATCTTTGGCATTTAGACGAGCGTTCCTTCTGACTCCAGCAAATAGTAAAAGGCCTAAAAAAGCTTCAATTTCAATATTGTCTGTATCGGCGCAGTCTCTCTCTCTTGTGAAATTATGCTTCATGCGATTAATTTGTTCATTAGTGTACTTTACTATCAGGCTGATAGTGCCCTCCGAAAAAAAAAGCCGCCACAGCTCACCTGGTTCCTTCAAATTTCTAGCTTCTCCTCTAGCGCCTGGAAGTTGAGTAACTATATTTCTAGCACGTCGCCTAGTTGGGTTTGAGGCAGGAGATTTATTCCACCTTGTCTGTCCATCTTTTCCTAAGTAAAAATCATGGGATCGTTCATTATGTTCTTCCTCAGATATCTCGTCATTGTCATCGTCTTGCTCGGTATCATATGTCTCTTCTTGTACCTCCACGTTATCTTCCACCTCACTGTCATTTTCGTCTTCATAGCTTGAGCTAGAACTTAATTCTTCCAGCAACAATCTGATGTGATCATCGTCCATTTTGATATGGATTAAAACCTAAAAAAGAATGATAAAATTGGTCAAAATATAATATAGAGCAACATACATACATATATTTTACTATATATACTTTATAAAGTAATCAAAGTCCGCAAAAAATATACAAATGCACGAAATAAATTATATTAATACTTACACAAAAAGTTACACCTATACTCGCGTCGGTCTCGTGGACCGATTGGTGACGAGTGCTACAACACGTGTGTTTCGCCCGAACGCGCGGCGTGCACTAAAACGAAGTTAGCCACAAATCCGGCAGCTAGCAAGGAACTCAACTTCTTAGGATTTACCTGCATAAAAATAATTACGAAAATGTGTTTCGTCGGTCTCACAGACCAACGCGCGAGTATAGGAAGGTTAAATAGATATTTTGTGTTCCAGTTAGTAAGGGCAGAAAAATACTTACCATTTTTTAAATCTTAAATTTATTTACTTTATGATGGAAGACATGTCGACGGCAAAAAGCAAACCTGCTGTAACCCACAAAATGAAAAATGTTCACCAGAGGCAAAAGAAAATTATTTATTAAAAAAAATATTTTTTTTCTTGTAACTATAACACTTAGAAGTATCAATTTAAAAATCAAAATGTATTTTTTTGTTTTCTATCATACCAAATACTAAGATTTTATCAGAAGTAATTTTTATTATGTGTTTGTGTTGGTTACAGCAATAGGAAATTTTTTTCTGTTACGTGAATTTGCTATAAATGTAGCATAATATATGTATGTATGTATGTATGGGAGACTCTAAATCAAGGAAATTAGGAAAAGCGAAGTTGGTGTAAATAGCAAACGCTAGGAAAATGCTGTTTATCATGTTATTTACTTCAAATAATCAGTTGTATTTTTGAAAAAACAGTATTAATTCCATTGCTGTACAAAAAAATGTAATTGTCGTTGAGCCACGGGAATAGAACTATTCGATTGAGTTTTTTTTCTGATTCTAAATATGAAATAAAAAAAAATCGTGACTGATGTGGGTTACAGCAGGTTTGCTTTTTGCCGTCGATGTATTCTTCGACGGGGTTTAAAAGTTGTAGAAGATACCAAATGGCAGTGGCATGCATATAAATTTATAAACAGAAATGTTGAATTCATCGACTTTTAAACAATTTTGTTAAATTAATAAAATTTTAGTCTTATATAAGTATGTTTTGTTGATAAGGATGGATAACGGTCCGTCCATGCTCTGACATTGCAAAGGTTTATAACGAAGTAACCGCTTATCATCATGTGGGGCCGTTTAAAAAGGAAACATGAATGAGATATATTACTTTCATGCATTATAACCACGAGAAGACATCTCGTGATCATGACGTTTGCAACGTTGAAATATCGAGACCACTCAATTAATTAAATATCGTGGTAAGAACCCGGTTATAATGCATGAAAGTAATACAGAAAACCGCGAGTTGAATGAGATATCATATGTCAAATCGATGTTCCAAATTGCCCTATTAAATGCATACCACAGCCAAACGATAATCACTTACCATTCCCTAGGTCCATTACGATAGATACGACGCGCGTCATAAAACAACCCACGACAGTCTTACTTGGGACAAGGAAGAAGAAAGCATACAAAAGTTCAAAGACGAACACATTTATCCTAACATTGTGAAAGGGGAAATAGAAAGGGATTCCATGGGTCTGTGGTTAGAGAAACTTGTTAGGCATTCCTATGAACCGACTGAAGAACAACTTCAAGCTGAAAAAACTGCAGAAAATGATGATGATGACGATGATGACACTGATGATAAAGTTCCTGAAAAATGTAGTGATGAAGCTGTACCTGAAAAACTGAGTGATGATACTGTTGAAAAGCAAAGTGATGAAACTGTCGGAAAACATAGTGATGAAACTGTTGAAAAACCTAGTGATAAAATTGGTGAAAAAAGTGATGTTTCATTGGATAGTGTGAAAAATACGTCATAGTTGTTTAAGAAATTATTTCAGATTTGTTTTAATAGATATATTGAATTGTTGTATAAAATATTCGATGGGAATATGACAAGATTAATACTATTATAATTAATTTAAAGGTTTTTTATTATACACTTACAAATTTATTTTAGTTAGCTTACAAAAAGATTTTAACACTTAAATCATGGGGTGGGGGTCAAAAAACTGCTAAGGGTGCTTGGAGAATAACGTAGGGGTCCACGCAATAACCTCGAAAGTTTTTTGAAGTATTTTGATTGGCAAGTTAGCGTGAAACCTGTAGCAAATCTTACCTGTTGTAAGAGAATTTAGCTGTCATGTACCGTGTAATAATGTGCTTTGATATATTAATATAAAGCAGACAGTTCGTTATCAATAGTGACAAAAACACCACAAATTCGAAACATCCCGGTGTTCGATTTTCATTAGTCATCGAGTTTTGTTGAATCTCTGAAATGGTCGTATTTTGTATTTCTTCTAATGTTGTTGCTGGTTTTCTTCACAGTTGTTCAGATATTCGATAAACATCTGAAAAGATTGTCTTTAATGGGGCCTAAAATCCTCATCTCATGTTCCTCATGATACAAATGTGTTAAAACGCTATACCTGATACTTCGCCCCGCGCATAGTTTTTGATCTTCAAATTGATTTGATATTTTGTTGGACCGGTGTCCCCAACTCGCTGCTCTGACTTTGACTAGTTTTGTTTTGTGTTTATACTTTGCTTGATAACACCCGATAAGTCTGGAACCGCTGATGACGTTAATTTTGGAAACAAACGAAAATTAAGATTGAATTCATATCGACTTTTATCGCGGGTGTAACATCTTATTGCATTTAATTCATGAGGTCATTGAAAATATTCCATGTTTTGTGTTCATCTTTTCCTTTTCTCCCCCTCAGTTGGTATGGCAAACACTTCTATTTCTTTAATAAGAGTAAAGTGAAACTTCGTTGGTATCTTGAATTTTTGATTTTGAAGAGGGGAGTTAAAAAAGGCTAAAAGTCAACCAGCTGACTTTCTACACTGTGCGTTTGTCTGCAGTTAGCTTCAACACTGTCACTGAGTAAGTCAGTGAGTTTTCTGAATTTCTAAATTATTACCACGTACAAAAATAAAGAAATATGCTTATTACATACCTTTCCATCGCTTTTTCAAAACTTCAACCACTTAAAAACACTTGAAAATAGACGCACAAACACTTCCACCCACTTCGCGTGAACACGACCGGAACAATTAGTTTCAATGAGTCAATAAAAAAATAAATACTTCATGTGGGGTCATGGAAATGGAAAGATTGAACTTCTTTGGCATATTTAAATTGTAGATTTCAGGGAAATCAACTTGTATGATACCTTCATGGATATTCAAATTATTTTTTAGTAATTTCATTTCTTTGTATTGATTAACGATTTTATAGATATGATCCAAGTACTTTGGTAGTTCTGAGTCTAATTTAGAAGTGGCTTCTAAGGAGTTAATTATTGTGAGTGCAGTTTGGCGGAAGAAACATCGCAGTGATGCATTTATCCTCAGTTGTCAGTACTTCTTCAGACGGACGACCGGGAGCGTTATCAAGAAGCAACAACGCTTTTTGAGGAAAATTATGATCTTTTAACCATTTTTTAACTTCAGGTACGAAGCATTCATCAAACCACTTTTTGAAAAGGTCTTTTGTCATCCATGCACTTTTTTGTCCGTAATAGTGTACAGGTAAATCAATGTATTTGAATGCCCTTGGTTTATTAGATTTCTCAATGACCACCTTCTTAAGCACGTGTGTACCTGCAACATTAGCAGGCATCACACGCCAAAAAAGCCCTGATTGGTCTGCATTATACACATGTGACGGGTCAAGATTTAAACCATTCACCTTTTGCAAAAATCTTAATTTAAAGGGCTCTATGCAGGTGGCATCGTTAGAAAGTTTCACTCCTGTAATAGTCATTAAACATAGGGTAAACAGTACAATGATTGGCACTCTAAGACGATTTTCAACATATATGTAGTGACTTCTTGGTTTTATTAATATTTTTTTAATTTCTTATGCTTACCAGATACAAGATTTATAAGTGTACATTATAATCAAACACATTGGAACTTAAAAAAGAATGCTTTATTGCTTAAAAAGTAATATTAAACTTAATTCTATGTTATTGCACAATCATTGGCACTAAAGTATAATTATTGGCACAGTGAATTTGGTATAACGATTGGCAGTAATATCGATCTATTTAATCACCTTGTTGTCGCGAAAACAAGCGAAGCTACGTAGGTAGGTAGGTAATCTCGCTAGTCATCTTCTAACATTCTTAACAATTCTTCATTTGTCAGTGGTCTCAATCTATTTTCTTTAACTTTCATCTTTTTAACTTTTTCGGTTTCCCTTGAATCTCTGAAATTTACAGGTTTATGTCCATCTAATATTACCATCTGTACTTGTTCAGATTCTATAAAGACTCTTTCATTTTCAGCTTCAACGGCATCTACAATTGCTCTGTTTTTTATTTCCGTTAGGGCAGTAATATTTGCAGGTTTAGCTTGGTTCATAGGTTCTTCTTTTATTTCTCTTGTATATCCTCTTTTTTCCTCAATATCACTTGAAATTCTATTTGCAGGTTTAATTAAGACGTTTGATTGGATTTCAATCTTCGGTTTGATACCATCAGGGTTTGGTTTACTTTTCTTAATTAAGTTTAAATTTTTGGCTTTGTTCTTTTTACTTAAAGTTTCAGCTTGTTTTTTTTCTTTGAGTAAGCGTTTCTCTTTGGCTTTTTCTAGTCTTTCTATTCGTTTGTTCTCCTTTTCTTGTATATCTTTCATCTTTTTTTGTTGTTTTTCTAGCTCTACAGCTTCCCAATCTTTACTTGTCAAAACAAAAGAGCGATATTCTATATTACCTTTTTGTGTTTTAATTGGAGTCATTGGTAACTTTAAAAAATCTTTTATATTTTGTGTGTTTATAGGAGTCTGTGTCATGTCTGTGTCAGTCTGTGGCATGTCATCCACTGGTACCCATTTTCCTTCAATCAGCTCTACACTTTCACGACTGGTGGATGGAATGGGTATTATATTGATTGGTGTTATTGACTTGTTTTCTCTTTCATACTCGGAAATAACGTCAACCGTTTTTTCAGCTTCTGGTACTGAATTGTTTATTGATGAAAGAATTTTACAGGGTGCTAAACGAAATTTCTCAACCACCTGTTGCTGAAGTTCAACGTGCAGAGGTATTTCGTGTCCTAAGATTCTTGAATAATCGACAATCATCATGTTTGTTTCAGAAGTTCCAGTGTCTTCGGATTGAGGTACATGGGTTGACAGTTCTGGTTCATTTAGCAATTCTTCTACTTCTGTAGGCATTGTCGTTAATTCATTGAGGGCTAACGTCGTGTTCAAATCTTCTGAACCACAGTTGTTTTGTTCACTTAAATTGCTCCTATCTTGGTGTTGTATTAGTTCCACAGAAGTTGTTTCACTTATTTGCGACGATGGCTCTTGTGTTGAAATTTTTGGTACAAGGTATTTATATAAGTCATGAAGCTTTTTAGCTTCCATTGATTTACCTACCACCTGATTCTTAATCTTTCTGATAAGCTGTGGTCCAACTATTTCTTTAAATGTCTGATAGTTAAGACTTATAGAACAGTTGTCATCCAAATTTTCTTGTACTGGTTTAGAGGGCATTAAACATTTTGTGTAGTCTACTTGATCTGGATTGAATGGGCATAAACCACAGGCTTCAAAACCGTTTTTAACGTCATCTTGTTTAATTTGGGTAAAAGCTTCTCCAATATAGGAGCAACATCTGTTTTTAGTAAGGATTTCGTTAAGTTATCTGTTCGCCATTCTAGGACTGCTTTACGCCACATTACTTTTATTGGGCGAAATGCTGCTACGTCTGCTGGTTGCAAAATCCGCGTTGCGTTAGGGTATAGAGCTATAAGTATTATACCAAGATTTTGACAAAGTTGAGCAAGCTGAAGTGTTGTGTGGCTTTTATGCCCATCCAAAAAAAGAATTACTGGAAAAGTTGTGTTTTTCTTCATTAGCGCTGGATGCAGAACATTCTGTATGTACTGAATGAAAAGCTCGGCCTTCATCCATCCATTATCTGACAAGCCAATACCCCACTCGCTAGGTACAGACTTCTGAATCTCAGGTCGCATTCTCTTTAAGGGGTAAATAATCATAGGAGGTGTTGTTTCACCATCCGCCGAAAATGTAAACATTACAGTAACACATGATTTAGACTGAGCGTGATCTACTTCATACACATTTTTGGTTCCCCTTAAGGCGATAACTTTTGTATTCTTTGGGCATAAATTAAATTTGTTTCATCCCCATTGTAAACTCTGGATGGATCACTCAAAATATGAAAAAGATCATTTTCTTTTAGGTATTCTTCTACTTGTGAAAACCAATTTCTAATTTGCTTCTCTGACAACTTTGAGCTTGCTGAAGTTACAGCCTCTGATGTTCGTATGGAAAGCTCAGGATGCCTCTTCAAAAATAATTTATACCATCCCTCGCCTGGTGTATTATTTATAAAACTGTTTGGTCTGGGATGTTCATCCAAATACAGTTTGACGCTCTTTATGACATCCTCTTTACGCCGTGGAAATCCTTTTTTACAAGCTGCAATTATCCATTTAACTATCTCTTTTTCTTCTGCACTAGTCAGGACTGTATCTGGACCAGGACGACTTTTAACAAATAGGTTGGATAGGCGAAACTGCAAAGTTGCCCGTGGGATATTAAATTTATTTGCAGCAGTTTTCATACTCATTCCATTTTTTATGGCTTGCAGGGCATTTTCTACGCTAAGAAAAAGCAGCCTTTTTTAGCAACTCAATACGGTCTATATTGATTAAAATATAATTTAACTATACAATATAGCATGTGACACCAGAAAATCAAAAGTATAATCATTGGCACTCACGCCAATCACTGTACCACTGTACAAGAAAAAATACAAAGATTGGCACCCATGAAATGACCGGTAAGCCTATTTTTCAACTCTGAAAACAGTGAAAATAGCAAAATATACACTAATTTAGCACAATCAAATGTAATTTGGCATATAAACTTACCCAAAAATCAGCCTTTCATTTGCAGTTCATTCCCCCGGTACTACACTTTTTAATAAAAAATCAATACGATCACGACAACATTATTTCCGTAAACACTCACAAACAGCTGTGAAATAAAAATGGCTGACAACAGTGTTGCCACTGTAGAAGATTAGATATTCTACCAAATAAAGTATTGCAACCGTAAATAAATAGAAATTGTCTCTTATTATCTGGATTTTTGTAGCAGAGTGCCAATCACTGGAGGGGTGCCAATAATAGTATGGTTTACCCTATACCATGACGACTTTTAAACGTTTTAGCCATCCTTTGCTGGCCACAAAATCATCTTTCTTTGTTATTTCCTTATAAAAAAACTTAGCTTTCATCGCCAACATGGGCCCCGAAATTGGTGCATGCCTGTTTCTTTCCTGAAGAAACCACATGTACAAAGCTTCTTCCACTTCTGGATGTTCAGCTTTCTTGAGTGTCTGTCTCTTGCCTGGCCCGCAGTCAGTAGTTGACACGAACTTCTTAATCTTCTCGTGGTTTTTTTTAATGTCATAAATTGTAGATCGGCCTACGCCGTATTCACTTGCTAAACTGCTGAAAGTTTCATTGCGATTTAAGCGATCTAAAATATCACATTTTTCTGTAATTGTCAACGTTTTATGCTTTCGCTTCTGGGTTTGTGACGACATTACTAGGTACTACTGACTTGACTTTTTTTTATATCACCTTCAATGTTGTTTAAAGCCTCTAATTTTTGTTTTTCAGATCGATTGATCTTTCTAGTTTCAGACAGGAAAAGTTCTTTTACGTATTCCTTTCGCGCTTTTGATACCCATTTCAGTTTAAACATTGGATGGGACACTGAGGCTAATATAGCATCGTTTGCTGCTGGTTCCAACTGCAAAAACCGTTTAAACCGTCTACCTAAGTTTTCTTCTATTACATCTAGCAGAGAGCTGCAGTATTTAAAATTTTCCATTCTGAGGCTTTTGATAACATGTTGGATTCTGTATAATTCCGGTAACAGACAGCCATAATAAGTGTCTTTTTCCCCTCGCAGGCTTTGAATAGCTTCTGCTATTGGCTTTGAACAGTCCACATATTCACTTAAAAAGTGAATTTCATTTTCTTTCAGCAGTGGTAGCTTTAACATTTTCACGGCTTCACTAAGATGGTTCTGCACGGCTAAAAGATCTTGTATTGAATTATAATAGGAGTTCCAACGAGTTGCACATGGAGTTGGTGACTTCCCTGTTATTTGTAAATAAGTCTCGCATGCCTTTGGGGATCTAGCTTTTCTTTTTTTAAGAGTTGCATTTTTAAAATTTTCATAATTTTGGAACAGATCTGAGTGGCCTTTAACCTGTAACAAACAACATAAAAAAGTACATAAGTATATAAGTAGTTAATATCTTTCAGGACAAAAGCCTAGTAAGTAAAGTAAAAATCTGGCACAAAGTAAGTAAATAAATTATTTTTTAATCAAATGCATCATTTTACAAAACCTACCTATAAATGCTTCAGGAAATTTGTAGTAGAAGTAACACTACCCTTTATCGTTTTCGACTTTAATATTTGCTCCTTGGGTATAACAACTCATGATTTTGTAAGGTTTTGAGACATACGAATACTTATTCAAGGATTCCTCTTCATGAATCCTTTCATCCACGTTTTTCCTGGGCAATTGTCTTTAAACGGGTTCGGCCTTTTTAATTCTGTTAATAGACACTGCACACTAAAGACAACCTCCTTCAAAGTGACGGGAAATCCTGCACGGGCCATTTCAAAAATCCAATCTACAGTAGTTTTTTCCTCTGTTCTACTCAATATGGCTGGTGGCCCCATTTTTCTAAAAATAAAATTAGGAAGTAAATACAGATCTACAAGTTGTAGACTACAACAATAAGTACCGGTCAATTGGATGCTTTCCTTCAACCTTGTACTTTAGTGTAATCCTTGGTACGTTAATTTTTTTTGCAGCAGTCTTATAAGGAGTTTTATGTAAACGCACGTCTTCTACCGCTGCTTCCATAGCCTCTTGTGCATAATTCCTAAAATTTCCTTTTGTCGGTGGCATCTACAAAACGAAAGAAAAATAATTCGATAGTTGACACCTAAATCTCTAATACAGTAGAATCCGGTTATAGCGACGGCCAAGGGACCGGTGATATTACGTCGTACTAACAGGACACCGTACTAAATGAACAGACATTTGTTTATTAATCGCATTATGTATGTACATATTTATTAATATTTAGGTGACCAATTAAAACATTTTAAAATTAAATTATGTATGTATTTATTTCACATTGTATATGTTTGTACATAATTATGTAACGAAGAATGAAAGCATCTATTGCATAAAGTCTGTAATTTTTGATTGTTTTTGGTTTTTAGTATTTTTATAATAAGAAGTACGGACTGCATTATGCAAACGAGACATAATCATTTTCATGGTGTCATCTTCAAAATTGTTATGCACAAACACACTTAGCACTTCTGCAGCTTTTAGGGCTTCAGATACACTCGGAGTGGTACAATTTTCTTCCTGGTCGTCGTCATTATTGTCATCGCTATTTTGGCTGCTGACGATAATATTTTGTAAAATATTTTCGTCAGTCGGCTCCTCACACGTTGCGAGATCATCATCAATAGCAGAATATTGATCAAGTTCTTCATTTCCTACAAATAGTCCTTTATTCAGAGCTCTCGCCCAGACAGACAGCGGCACATAATCTTCATCGTCATCGTCGTCGTCGGCGGTAACATGGAGATTGGGACTGTCTTGGACAAATCCAGCGTGTTTATAACAGTTGAAAATCGTCGCTGTCGTAAGCTTGTTCCAGGCGTCGTAAATCATTAGAATTGCATCCAGCATTGTGATCTTCGGATATTTGGCACTGCTGGTGTCTTCAATTAAGACTGGCGACAATTTTTAGAACCAGATTTTGACGAAAATTTGATTTTAAAACTCGAATTATTCCTTGGTCCATCGGTTGTAATACAGATGTTGTATTAGGAGGTAGGAAAACGAGAGAGATGCTTCTCAAGTCGCTGATTGAGGGATGAGCTGGACAGTTGTGAACCAGAAACAAGATCTTCTTCTTTTTAGTCAGTTCACGATCCCAGTCGCGTACCCATTTTGTGAAAATATCAGATGTCATCCAGGCCTTGCGATTACTCTCATAATTTACCGGAAGAGATCGTACATTTTTGAAACCTCTTGGGTTCTTTGATTTACTAATAATTAACAACTTCTTTTTTATCGTGCCACTCATGTTAGCTGCAATCATCACAGTTATTCTGTCTTTCGATAGTTTTCCTCCCGAGCATTTTTCACCCCTAAATTTTAATGTTTTATCTGGCGTTAGTTTGTAAAATAATCCAGTTTCGTCTGCATTAAATATTTCGTCGTCACTAAATTTTGCTCGTAAATTAGGCCAAACTTTTGTTAACCACTCGGTCACATCGCTCTGTGAAACCGACGACGACTCCCCAGCAATTTTCCCGGCGACAATATTGTGCCTACTTTTGAAGCGATTAATCCAACTCGCCGAACAATCAAAATTAAAAATGTTTAGCTCTTTAGCAAAAAAATTTGCCTTTTGTTGGAGCATAGATCACTTGCTAAATTTTAGTATGAAATTCCTTCGTTTTATGTTGGTACCTGACATTTTTTATACAAAATTAAGGAATTTATACCTGCAAGGTCTAAGATATTGAAAAATACCTGTACAGGCCACCTTCGAGATGTCACTTTGACACTATATTTTTTTGCCATCTGGTCAACCACATCCACGCCGTACTTGGTAGCATTGTAAAAAATCACAGTTTCTGGTTTTTTCTTAGGATGATTAGCATCTATATCAACATTTTCATGTAACGTGCTGAGCAATAAAACGTTCTTGTTTCGTTTTCCTTGATAAATTGTAAGGGTACATGTATTACATTTCAGAATTTTTGTTTCAAACAAAGTCATATGAAGTGATTTGACTGAAGGCGGAACCTCTCGTCGTGCCCTGTTCAAAGTTCCTACAATGGTTGTGCGTTTTGCAAGCAAGTTATTCGCCAAGCTCAACAATGTAAAAAAGCTATCAGTGGTTACATTTCGACCAGCATTTGCAAAAGGTTCCACTAGACGCATTACTACGGATTCACCGAGGCTTTGGTTTTGTGGCCTGCTTTCGTCCTTTCCTAAGTAAGGAAAGCCATTGAGCACAAACTTTGAATCTACATCAACACAAAGCCAAAATTGAATTCCAAACTTATCAGGCTTGTTAGCATTGTATTGAAGAAACCTGCATCTAACCTTAGTAGAAAACAGTTGTTCGTCTACTGTAACGTTTTCTCCTGGCTTGTAGCAAGATAAGCAGTTCTCAATGAATTTCTTCCAAACGTCTGATATTAGTGCAAATTTGTCTTGTTGAAGTCGTAAACTTCTCTCAGATCTGTGATCAAATCGCAAAAACTTCATTATTTCTTTGAATCTGTCACGAGGCATAATTTTTGAAAAAAAATGTATTCCCCATGTTTTACTCCACAACTCATTTACTGGAATATTTTTTGCTACGTATGCACCTCGAGCATAACATATAGCGATAAACTTTCCAGTTGTTCCAAAGTTAGTATCCAGTTGTGTCCTAGTTGCCGGTTAGCTTCTTCTAGAGTACATTTCTGAATATGTCTCAATATAGATTCATCAATCAAAAGCCTCCATGAGTCTGACAAATGTCCCGTAAAATTACTTCGATTTTCATACATAGTTTCATTTAACTAGCAATATTAATAAAAGTCACAAAGTTTCAGTACATTAAGTCAAGTGGTTTTTGAGTTATTCAAAAATTAAATTCAAATTGCAGTCAAATGATTGCTCCCGTCTTTCTAGTGTTAAACCTTTGCAATAGTGCCACGTCCACTTGTTCTTGAGACGACACCTTCACACGTTTAGGTTTTAAAACATTCGCATTGAATTAACTAATTAAAAATTATCAAGAAGCCTCTTAGGTACTAAAATTAAACTCAAAAAAATCAACTAGTCAGTCCAATTCTTTGTTATAAACAAAAATAAAAATCGCACTGTGTAAAGCTTAATAATCATTAACTTAATAGGAACTTTAAGCTTAAACCAATCATAGTGATAATAAATCATGATTAGTTACGAAAAGCTAAGTAACAAAACATTTGGATTAAGTTTAGGAACCAAATTATCAAAAATCATAAGCTAGAGACTAAAATTAAATACAAAACAATGAACTAATCAGTCTCATCTTTCATAAGATAATAAATCAAAAATAAAAATCTCAATCTGTAAATCTTAGTAATAATTAACCCAATTGAAACTTAAGGGATCAAGTAGGTCCAGAGTGCCTATAATGTAACTGAAAATCAACAACCTATTATTTAGAAAAAAAAACTTAATTAAACAATCTCACAGAAATAAAATACAAATAAAGAAATTACTAAAATGTAAAACTCGCTTACAAATTTTGATAAAAATCTTCATAGTATCTAGGAATTATATTTTTCTCAATCAGTTTCATCAGGCTCTGTTTCTTTTTACTTGTTATTTTAATCCTCTCAGAATAAGCTGGAGGTAAATCAAGCATCATTAAATCATTTTGGGTGCTTCGAGTGAAGCCTGATACTTTTATTTGCTTGAAGGAGCTATCAGAGTAGGAAGTCTTATAAAAAAAAGATCCAGGGTCTGATTTAGACACATAAATTACACTAATATCATTCATTTTTACAACCTCGTTTTGTATATTTTTAGAAAAGTTTTTTCCAATCTTTGGTGATACTTCTTTAAAATTGTAAAAAGAGTCAAAAGTTAATTCATTCACAACACATGGCTTTCCATTAGATTTGGCAGTTCTAATTAAAGTAAAATACTGATCAGGTGAGTATATATAGCATTCAAACGAAGAGACTTTTTTATTTTTCTTTCAATCAGGGAATGACAATTGTCACCCTCATTTTGGGTATGACCTTTAATGAGGAATTTGTGAGTAATGGAACTAATATTTTGAAATTTACTTACTGCTAACATGTACATAGAAATCATATAACGGTTTTTCTGCTGCCCGCAACAATTATCACTATAAAATATTACTTCGGTTGGTTGATCAGCCTTAGTTTCTATTTGCATAAGATAATTCAACACGCAAGTTGCAATTTCATTCACACCACGATTGCCATGCCCTTCATACCATACATTACAATAAACATCTCTTGCTTTTAAATCAGTTATTGTAAAATTTAAAACATTTAATTTGGAGATGTAATAAAAGCTACTGACATCCCCTCTTGGACAAGGCATGGTTGCCTATAAATCATAGACAGCAACTACCACATTGCTCCCTTTCAGTTTGTCTTGTTCCTTCTCAGCTCTCGATAGTTCTTTTTCTACTAAATGTGTGTCATACTCAACTTGCAGTCTTTGTTTTTCTTCACCGCTAGCATTCACAAATGCCTCACAAGTATCACACCTGTCTTTTTTGGGTGAATAAAAGGCAATATTAAATTCATTATTAAAGATATGGCTATACATAACATAGTTACCATATGGCTTATATTCAGTCTGACATAATTTAACGTAATCTCTGTGAAGATCGATTAATGTTTTACTGCCGTCAATGTAATGCTTATTAGTATTACTTCTACAATAATGGCTATCCATAGTGGGAATAGATTTTATATGCTCTTTTATTTCGTTTTTTATTATGTCTGGTATTCTGGCATGATTCCTGTGTCTTCCTCTACCATCTACAGCGACGATATTGTTTAAGGACGTTATTCTCTTCTCAAGCGCGGTCCTAATTACGCGGTCATTTAAAGCTAGCGTGGATTTGAAAAATGTTTTGCAAACTCGTACTTTACAGTTTTGAACATTAAAATAAAATGCATTGTTAATTTGCCTTGGATTTGCCGCATTTGTGTATTTATATTTTGGCGTAATTGCAGAAGTGCTGTTAATGATGTATTGTCGCTGCATCGTTATGTTACCTAAATTATAATATTCGGCAAAGATGTTATTTCTTTCTTCCTCTGATACTTTTGTAGAACATTTTAGGCGGCATTTCCCTCCACACGGTGGACCTATTTTTCTGGCTGGTATTTCTTTATTTATCTTTTTTGAAGTGTAGCTCTGACCTGTGTTTCTTAAACGTTTTGCAATTTCTGACTTCCAGTTGCTTACATTTCGTTGTCGTTTTCTGGTGAGTGTTTTGGTGGAATCCAAGTTATCAACCTGAGAGTTTGATTGTGGAATGATTTCGCAGTTAGATGAGTGTAAAGCGGATGGAATGTCTTCGATATGACTAGAATGCGTAGGCGTATTTGAAGCTGAAGATGATGAGCTGCTGGAGCTGGAAGACAATGAGCTGCTGGAACTGGAAGATGAAGACGAATCCGATGATGACGTTGACGCTGATCTTAGCCTAAAGTTCGGATCTTTAACGCTGTCATCTGAATCGAAATCAAGCTGACTATCAGTTTTGTTTAACTCCTCAGTGCTGGATGTGTAATTAGTCTTAGCTATGTTAGCATTATTTTTCAAATTTTCAATAGCTCTGGCTGTCGGTATACTATGATCTAAAGCATTTATATCTTCATGAATTAAATTGGTTTGAACAACAGTGTTTACAACCGATTCGTTTGCAAAATTGACAGTTTCTAAGCATTCTATGTAGCCCGGACCTTGTTCTTCTAAACTAGTGTCAAGATTTTCGGGTGAGTTCATATTGTATTGCCTGTTACTTGAAGTCTCTCTATCAGCGTCTATAAATTTCCTAAAAAACGCTAGTCTTTTCTGCGGTAGCATTCTGAAAAAACAATACGAAACTGAAGATCACAGATTGAATTAGATTTACTACAAGGAAAATAATAAGCTACAAGGGGAACAGCGTAGTTTTTAGGATTGATACAAAAAAATAATTTTAAATTAAAATGAATAAAGTCACATATTGAAATAATACTTAATTGATACGCAACTTAAGAAGAATAAAGTCTTAAACCAATTTTTTTTTGAAATATTAAGCAGATCATAGGCACAACTCAAAATAATACTTTGTTCATTTAACGCTGGGTACATTTTACTTAATGTAATTCGGTAGAATACGGGTTTGTTTTCATCTTATAACTATATTCTTATTAAGATATAAAAAATAAATTACTTACTTTATGGAAAATACTGCAAGAAGTCACAAAAATACACTTTTCTTCGTAAAGTAACAGCAATTCTCTGTTTCATTAGTACATAATACTTTGTGCCTTGAAACAACATACGTCAAACCATTTCAAGGACATGAGTAAGTCTGAACGTGACCTTGTTCTTTTCTCTACTGAACAGAAAAGAGTGAGAGGGATAGAGACATAACTTTCGTGATTGGCTCATAGAAGTGATAAGCAATTTTTGACCTTATTCCACGGGTAGAGCGTACTTTTTTTAGTGGGACTGTATTATTAACTCTGTTAGTGCCAAATTTTAAGTTAATACAGTTTTCTTCCGGACAAGCGAGATGGCCAAATCATTATCAAAGGTAACGAAGTCTTCGAACTCAGTCTCTTGAAGGTGTAATTTTTCTTGAACTCTTTTCCAGGTCCTAGCAAGTTCTGCGACTGGTAAATCGTCCTCCTCATCTTCGCATGTAACTTTAACCCTTAAATGGACACATAGTGTGTCTGGTGGTGGATTTTTATTTAAATCTGATTATAGTTAGGGAAAGGCGTAAAAAAGAAAAATATTCACGAAAATTTTGTAAAAATATTTATTTTCATGGGTTTTCATATGTCATTTATAAATGACATTGCCAAATTAAGTAGGGCCTATGAGTACTTTGAACCTGTCACACAGGACGGACATTGCCGACTTAACCTAATAAAATATTTTACAGAAAAAAAATAACAAAAATGTGCGTAATCACACGTTTTGAGATCATATGATCATATGAAACATTTACTGTATATAAATACACATTTATCAAAACAATAAAATCATAAAAAAAAGAAATAAAACAGTCTTTTCTCCTACTGCCTTGACAAAATAAACACAAAAATCAATTAAATTATGTAAGTACCTAACATAAAAAATGAACACTTAAAAACTTCTTATTTTTGAAATAAAAATAACTATTTTACCTTGGAAAATGAGAAAACATTTTTTTTTTGTGTACAGCACAGCCTTTGGTTGCATTTAGAACACAAAACTGTGGTCTTGCCGTTCTTACACAGACGACACCGACCCTGTGTAGTGAAGGTAACAAAATGGTCATAGCAATCCAAACGTACTTCAGTTACAGGTCGCGGTAAGAAAGGCTTTGTAATTACATCAGTTACATGATCTAATGTAGCTCTTTTCAGTTGCGACTTGGTATTAGCTTTGATAAGAGCCAAAGCAACCTGTATACGAAACCTTTTAAGTGGCAATTTTTTCTCAGTCAGCTGCAAACAGTCACGACGGTGCAATAGCCAGCTATTATTCATGGCAATATCTAATACCTGGGCATATAACAACGCCTAGTTTTCATATGGATTTGATATAACGCAGTCAACATATCCGCGATGTCAACTCCCCCCATATGACGGTTGTAGATTTTTATAACATTAGGACAAGGCACACAGACTCTTCTCTTTTCTTTTTATCATATCTTTCAATAGTAGTGACCGGATCTTGTGCACAGAATGAGCTGGCGATATGGATACATTGATTATCGACCCACTTAGTAACTGCTAATTTTCTATTATTATCACATACTACTTCGTAAGCTCCTCTACCCTTCTTCATATCTTTATCACTACTTAGACTACAATTTCGTAGTCTTTCCCCTTTTATTGTACCTAATGATAATATACCCCACTCGTTTCGTAAATAGTACAGCAACTCTAGTGACGTGAACCAGTGATCAAAATATACAGTGCATAGAGTGGGATTAGATATGGTTTTAAGATATAATTTTTAGATAAGGCCCTCCTTGCTTAGTTTTGAGATATCACAAAATATTTCTCCCAGAAGCTCTCATCTGGGTGATGAAAAAACGCTTTCGCGACCTCCCTTTCATGTTAGAACTCACCCGTTGGAGGGGTTCGTAAGAATATCCCAAACACTGTTCAGAATATACTCTGATAATATGTTCATTTAACAACAAGATTTAATGTTACAAAGACAACAAATGCAGCTGTGAATCTTCTTTGATGGTTATATCAGTAGCAAGATTTTGAAGGGGGTTATAGAAATGAAACCTCTGTAGTCAGAATCACATTGTGCTTTAAAACAAATATTTCAAGTTCTTTGAACGCTTTTCTCTTAAAATTAAGTCAACATTGTTATTACTATTATACGCTACCGAAGTAGCTAAATGTCGTTTTGTAAATTTGGATACATACATACTATTACATACATAATATCTTGTATCTAATAATAAGAATCTGCTACAATGTACCATTATACTGGATCATATTTTGAATATAAATATATTGATAATGTACTTTGCCTATGTTACAGAAGTACGGGAATATATTATCTTTTTAGTCTCCCATTGAAAAGTAGCAAGAGATTAGAACTATAGTTCATTGATTTTTATTCACATCAGTATGATTACTTACCATGATGACAACAGTCGTCACGGTATTGATTTTTATTTTAATTTATCAATTATTATACGAGGTACCCAGAAAGGGTATCTGATATTTGTAAGCTAAGGTCGGGGCTTCTGAGAGGTCAGTTGATGTTACCCCTTCGCGAAATGACTATTCGTTAACAAAGCTTTCTCTTGCTCAAAGCTATCCTTTTGGTCACACTGAGAGTTTGGATTTCTTTTAATATCATTCTACTGAAGTGTATAAAGGTTCTTTACTTCGAAGATGAACCCACATAAGGATAGCTATCGCATGCTTACAGCGACGTTGTGAAGCAGCACAGTTTTGTTATTGAACACGGAGAACTATGTCAGCTCCGTCAATAATTAGTATACATCCATATAATTTGGCATGCTCTTTGTGTTCTGGACATATTTTACACTTTGCAGTATAAAATTTATTGTCACACTTGAGTTGCACATAGATTTCAATAAACTAGATATTGTCGGACTTTTTGAACGTTAAGACAAAAAAAAACACCAGTTCGCTAAAATTACGTCTCCGTCCTGAGAATTATAACAATAAATGTATCATTTGAAATGGTTCGGGACGAGCGCCTCATTCCCATTTTGTGCAGTCAATTTTATAATCATTTACTTTATAATATGCTCTATTGCATAGCCGTTCTTTTGTAACTTTCTTGAACCTATTTATAGGCAATGTTTGAACGGCTATTGCGACTTTTTTATAAACCCTGGACAGACAATCCCTATTTTGAATAAATAATTACTTATTTTATGTAATCTACTCGTAGTTACTGGCAACGCAAGCCTATAGATATAGAATGCAATAACTGCGATTTAAGTAATATATTATTAAACTTACCTTCACTTCCAGGAAATTGGGCTTTTATTTCACTCCATAACTTTCTTGTAATTGTGCGATTACTGTGGTGTGGATGTTTGCTTTGCCATATAGGTGGTTTAGATTGAATCGCAGATATAAATAATTCTGTGTTCACCGCCATTTTGTAACAAACAATATACAAAAGCGCATACGCCGAGCGACAACACCAAACTGGTTTGTTACCCCCGCCACCCGCGCCTTAGGTCGCTTGCTGACTAGGCCCGTAGTGCGGCCAGAACGCGCGGGCGGGAACGTTTGATAACTACGCGCGCTCTCTCGCTTGGTCCCGTCGCGCCTTAGTCACTAAACTATGGACGCCATAGGCTTGTTTCATACGTTTGATATTTCGCGCCCGTCGCCGCATCCGCGCTAGGCTCGCAATGTGGACGCACACTATGTTTGTTCCTTGTATTAAAATTATGAATATCCGAGAGGTTAGGTAATATTTTTTTACGTATAGACATTAAATTTTCATAAATATATTGGGACGCTAAGTTGGAACATTAATTTCCTTAAATTTGTTCCTCATAGATTCTCTTGGGTATATATTAAAAAATGCACGAATAGCTCTTGTCTGTTTATTTTATCGATGCAAGAGTCTAACTCCTTTGTCTTATAATTCAATTTAAATAATGGCTTGGAACGGTTTCCAAAGTACTGTACATTGTCATATTTTTTTTTCTGCTCAATAAAAGCAATAGTTTTTCTAGATAATTTCAACATAGCTAATTGTAAACAATAAAGTAGCGAATTTGCTACTTGTATAAAGTCAGAATTAAATAATTTTATACATGTCATATTTTATCATAATTAGATATCTATAATTAATAATTTTATTTAGGGGAGCGTGGGGCTTGTTGTAACAGTTTTCATGAGAATTAATATATTTTGAGATCTGTTGATTTTATTCCTACCAAATACAGGTGGATGGATACTATAACTCTTCCTCGACCAAACCAAGTAAAAATAATACCATAACTGTTGGTCATTACTTTACAATCAATTATTTTCTAGAAAAAGTGCCGTGCTACAACTTACCTCGTGCTTGGGGCAAGTTGTAACTTCTACCGGGACAAGTAGTAACAACAAAAAAAACAATACTAATATCTCTAATAATATAATTTCTTCTTTGTTTATTTTAAACAAAGTTGACATCTTTTATTTATTATATTCTGTATATTATACAATTCTTATCAAAAATCAATACTGCATTTTTTTTCCAAAACATCAGCTGCGGCTAACTCGTACACTTCTTGGCTTTGTGTTGCCCGCTCTGACTTTCTTTTATACACCCTCATTCTAGAAGAAAGAAAAAACTAAGTAGGTATCTACATCATAACATGGGGCATGTTGTAACAAGTTACAACAAACCCCGGCATTTTGGTACAACTAACCCCATGGTATGATTTTAAATATTTATTAAGATAACTATTTAAACAATTAAGCAATCTCAAAAACAGTTACACATTATCAGAAAAAATGTCAGATTGGCCAAACAAGCACTGAGGCGACGAACTGTTTCTTAAGCTCAGTGTTGTTTTTAATGACTTGCTGCATTTCAACTTCATTATCCTGCATTTCTGTTACGAGTTGATTGCATTTTCGCGAGTTTTTTTATTGTTGTAGAGTCAGTTGGAGATCGATTTTTTCCGATATATCGGAAATATATAATTAACATCTTACATTATCTTAATATCTAGTCACAGTCTATATTGAACAGCTTTTATTTTATAATTAATATAAAATTAATTAAATATGAAAAGTTATAAGTAGGTGTCTTCGTCAAATTGGGTTATCTGCTCTTCCCAAAAAGCTTCCCAGGTCCATGGTGATATTTTGAAGTAATTGACAGGAGTGTAGTTAAATTACTTGCAGTGTATAGAACACAATCGGTCACGTTGTGTCTATTTTTATATTTTATGTCAGTGCACATTGGTTGACCGCCGGTCAAACGTTTCCACTGTTCAAACTGGTTCTCGGTCAACTTACATTCGTCCATGAAGCACGCGTTTGCATGTATTAGTGAGGAAAAATTGAATGAAGATCCAGGCGTTAAACCTGTCAATCTTTCAAAATTGTAATGCATGCTGACCAGAGATTCCATAAGCATTGTTTTTCCACTACTCGGTGGTCCCAGGAAGAATAAGTTATTTTTCTTGTTGCATCTTCTGTAGAAATGCGCTTTAGTTACTCTTGCAAATTCTCTATTGTTTATATCAGGGGTGTCCAAACTAGATGGGACCCAGGGCCAATAAAAAATACTAAATACATTGGTGGGCCGCAAAATATTTGTAAAAATAAAAAACAGTTTATAATGATTTGTTATTTTATTTAGTAGGTAGATAACCTACTGTTTTGTTAATTTGTCTTTTACAATTCTGTCAATATCAACATTAATATTAGTAGTAGCTAGGCGCAGTGCATGCTTAAGTGAAGTATCTGTCAATGAAGACCTGTATTTAGACTTAATAAACTTCATTGTCGAATATGCACTTTCACAAAGGTAGGTACTGCCCATCATCGAGCCCATTTTTTGTCCGAAATTCGTCAGTTTCGGGAAACATTCAGCGAGGAGTTTAAAAAAATCAATGCCTGTTTCTGTTCTGCCCTTGTAAAAGGGGTCTGATTGCAGATCACACAGTTCCAGTTGATAATCAATGTTTACAGTCTCAACTGCGATTGTTAATGGTTGAGTGAAGAGTGCTATATCACTCTCAATTTTTTCAAAATCTGCGAAACGCCGCTCAAATTCGACGATTATTTCGTCCATGTATTTGAGGTGGTCCAAGAAATTACATTCTTCAAAATTTTTCATCTCTAAATAATGTTCTTTACAACTTGGAAAAAAAGAAAAATCATCTTGTTGTAGAGACGTCTTGAACAATTTAAGTTTATTTCTGAATCCATTCACATTTCCATACAGGTTGGCTATATTGTGGTTTTTACCTTGCAATTTTAAATTTAACTCATTCAAATGTTGCGTCATATCAGTTAAAAACGCAAGATCAGCCAGAAACTGAGGATCTCGCATTTTATCTTGTAGTTCAGAAGTGTCAGACGATATCTCATTTTTTAGAAATAAAGGTATTTCTTTTCGTAAGGCAAAAAAGCGTTGCAAGCACTGGCCAGCACTTAGCCATCTGATTTCTGAATGCAATTGTAAATCTCCATAGTTTGCATCGATTTCACATAAGAAGTCTCTAAATTTTCTATGTGTCAATGATCTGTTTCCACCTCTAATCAAATTGGTTATCCTTATAACAACTTTCATAGCATTCATTTGACGCAACGATTTTCCACACAAGGCTTCTTGGTGTATGATACAATGGAACAACGGGCAATCAATGCCATTTTGTATTAGAAGTCCCGCAAATCCTGTCACTTTTCCGGTCATAGCTTTTGCCCCGTCGGTCACAATACAAGAACACTTACGAAATCCTCCATATTCTACAATAGTTTTGTTAACTGCTTCAAATATATCACTGCCTTTAGTTGTTCCATGAAATGGTATTAAATCCAGCATTTCTTCCGTGATTGTAAAATCTTTGGAAATGCAACGTATGAAGATTATTAATTGACTGACATCGGTCTGGTCGGTACTTTCATCCAAACATATTGAATAATATTCGCAATCTACAAAGTAATCACATAAACTTTTCGTAATATAATTACCCATGTCCTCTATTCGTCGCGCCACCGTTTGGTGAGATAATGCAACAGATTCAAACTTTTCCGCTAATTTCGGCTGCATAAAGCGTTTAGCCATTTCAACTGCGCATTTTTTTATTAAAGCTCCATCACTAAATGGTTTTTTAGCTCTGGCTAATTGTAATGAAACTTCATATGAAGCAGCCAAGCTTTGTTCATTTTCAGTACTTACTTTTGAAAACATAGTTGTTTGCTGTATTAGTTTTTTTTGTACTCAGCCACCATAACTTTTCTTGCTTCACCGACATGTTTTTTATACTTTTCTTCATGTAAAGAAGTATAGTGTCGCTTAACATTATATTCTTTACTTACAGATAAAACTTGCATACAAATCAAACACTGAATTTTATTGTTATTGTTGGAAATAAAGTAGTCTAACTCCCATTTCTCATTGAATGAACGTTTTTCTTCACTTAACTTCCTCTTCTTTGTAGACATGATGAGGTTAAAAGTTTTTTATACGCAAACACAAAGCGAACAAACTTTAAAATAATGTTAAAGTCTTTAACCTGAGAGTAACCTTGCGTAATCAAGACTTTCGTCGCGTTGAATGACAAGTGACAAACAAATGCCCAATGAACGATGCGCGGTAGTAGGTACACGTATCTTGCGTTCGGGGAATTCCCCGAATTCTCGAGTGAATAGTGATGTGAGCAGCGTATTGTTTCTGAAAATACCAGAATTCGGGATATTGTAATTGTTGTTTTGAGCCGTTCATTGAAGTTCTTAGCAAATTGCATGGCAATCCCTTCAGGTGTTTGGCATAGATATTTTTGTGCATCTCCTTCGTTAAAAGCTCGGTTATCACATAAGACGACGACCAATTGACCATTTTGTTCATTAATGATCGAGCTTCTTCTGCCGGCACCGTTTCGTCGGTTTCCAGCGTGTGGCGATTGTATTGCAAGTGGCACGTCTCCTTGTTCACTGACCACAAGTCCCCGTTCTCCTGGTTCAGGAATATTTTCATTGGTTTCATGAGAGATTTCACCCACTCGTCGCTGTACTTCATCTTGTGCTGTGCCTTGTTCGCGAACCAAATCAATTCTCCCTTCGGCATTGTTAGGCATATTTTCTGTGTCTCCCTTGCCCGGGCGCAATTCCCAATTGACAAGAGGCATATTGAATAGATATTTTGTCTTAGTCCGTGAGAACGTTTCGTAGTGTTTTACGATCAGGGCCGGGAGCCAAGTACTCAAGTAGATGAGTAAGACATGTTCATCAGATCCACATCCGGACACCAAGTATTTTATCTATTACATCTTTTATAATTTAAAAAAGAGGTTTAATGTATGAGATATCGAGAGGGGTTACTATATCTAAATATCCGTTATTGATTTTGAGTTCGCCAATTAAGTCAAAATAAATTCCAGAACTCGCGTTGATGGGTTGTACAAATCGTGGTTACTATCGACTAATGCGCTTCATTGAAACAGACGTTGATTTTTACTACTTTGACAAGGATTAAGATTTAAGATTGCACGAATAGCTCTTGTCTGTTTATTTTATCGATGCAAGAGTCTAACTCCCTTGTCTTATAATTTAATTTAAATAATGGCTTGGAAGGGTTTCCAAATTACTGTACAATGTCATATTTTTTTCTGCACAATAAAAGCAATAAGTTCTCTAGATAATTTCAACATAGCTAACTGTAAACAATAAAGTACAAATTTGCTACTTGTATAAAGTCATAATTAAATAATTTATACATGTCATATTTTATTGTAATTAGATATCTATTATTAATAATTTTAGATTTGTTTTAAGAACTTAATTGTGCTCCAAGAGAGAAAAGAAGGGCTGAGACTGTTTCTTAAGCTCAGTGTTGTTTGTTTGTTTATTATCCTGCATTTCTGTTTTGGTCGCATTTTTCGCGAGAGTTTTTTATTTGTTGAAGAGTCAGTTGGAGCTGTTCTTCTACCCGACTGCTTTACTTTAGATGCTGCGAGTCATCATGTGTAAAATACGACTTAAAAAGTGTTTTTTCGGTTAGGTTACCCGTTATTAACAAAAGAAATAAACACTGACCAGAATGACTATTAAAAGAAATTTTAACACACTATTTTATTATTAGTAATTAACTAATTCATTACACTTAATTTTACACTTTATGTATATTCGATGATATTATGAAGTGTTTGTTTATTTTCTGGAAGCAGAGAATTTTTTCGCCGAACTGAGCCCTAACCTATTCCTAACCTAAAACGGACGCCATACTGTTAATTAAATAATTTTGAATGGCGCCAGCAAGACCAGTAAAGGGAGGATTTTGCATTGAAGAACATTGTTCTAAATATTGGGTCAAGTCATTTCGTTTTTTTTTTGGGAACATGAAAGACAGTTTTCGTATAATGAATAAATATTTTATTAAATTATATATTGGCCAGTCTGGTCCAACACCTTTTGCCATCTTTCTGGCAGTAACATAATTCTTTCCTCCTTTCTTATAAAAGTTTTGGTCCTTGCTGACAAAAAACTGGTTCAGGTGGTTTTTGACATCTTCATGTGAGGTAAAGGTTTTGCCATCCAAAAAAATTTGCAGGGACCGGAACAAATAGTAGTCACAGACACAGTAGAACAAATAGTAGGCGCCAGATCTGGAGAATATGGTGGATGTTGCAGTACGTCCCATTCAAGCTGTAAAAGTTTTTTAGTGGCGAGTGACCAAACTTGTGTGAGGTCTCTCGCTAAGTTTGTGAAGTTTGTCATGTTGAGGATCATTCACAGGCAAGTGATTTTCATTGTTGTTGAAATGCAGAATCTTTCTAATTTTCTCAAATTTGTTTACCGGCATTGCATCTTTGATAGAGCTGAAACCAAACTTTGCGGACCAGTAGGATCGTGTGCTGGGATAGTGGTATACAGACATAAATATGAGGATACCTAAATATTTACGCAGGTCTGATATTATTAGAGAATCCGGTCTATCTGGTTTTGTCTGAACAGCATAACGAGTAGTTTCTGTCACAATTTTTTCCATAATATCATTTGTAAAAAAGTAGGTAAAAAATTGATACGGGCTCTGCAATTCCATTACCGCTGGAGAAAGTTCTTCGCTTCCTCCGAATTTGACTGCATGCTCATTATAAACAAGTGATTGCTTTTTCCATACAAAATTTCTTGTATTCAAGCAAAATGTCGGAAGTTCTGAACTAGTACCTGGTAACGGTGACTGTTCATCATTATTTATCAAAGGAAGATCCTCTTCATCAATCGCAGTTGGAACTTCATCTATTATCTCGTCTTCTTGCTGATCTTCAAGCTCTCTCACCAGCTCTTCCCGAGACGTATAGTACGGTATATCATCTTCGTCTGATTTTAACCCGTCGTCGGATAGGAACATAGTTCGTCGACATTTTTAACAGTATCACGCACAGAAATAATTACTTTTATAATTAATACGTTATTGGGCCCATAAAATGATAAAATACGGATGCAAGGTTTTTTTTAATTGCAATATTTACACAGATAACATAGAAGTATAAAAGGTAGTAACAACATATGGTAGCATTATAAATGGTTCTTTATTTTGTTACATATTTTAACATATTTGGCTTAAATCTAAGATAGTAGACGGCAGGCATCAACAAGTTTTTGATAAGTTGTTTGGGGACGATATGGCCGGATGCAATGTATTTTGTTTCCTGAACATAAGGCGTTTGTGATGCCTTCGATTTGAAAAGATAAGGTGAGTACAGGGGTTTCCTAACTGTTTAACATTGTATTAATATAATACATTATACGTCCCTGCTCTCTGTATCTCTTCTTGCTGGTTAAGGATACTTCTGTCAGTAGTTTTTCTTTTCCTAAAGCAGAAAGACCTACTTTTTCTTGCGGCCCTGCTTGCTTTCTTGGAGTGCAAATAGTATGCATGTTTTTGCTCCGAAAACTGTGTTTTTAGGAAATCTCTGGATTGATCCCAGGATGTAAAATCTTGAATTGGGAAAACCAGCCTTACCTAGGCTTATATATTTAAATAGAATTCATTTCTGTGATTCGGTAGCCAAGTCATGTTGGTTTGTTGGCACAGTTTATTAGGAATTTAGAGTTTCGAAATAGCCATCATAGGTTTTGAAAAATTTAAATAGACTTTTTAATTCTATTGTGATTTATTGGTGATTCTCTCGCGGTTGGCCTCGTTATTCTCGAGGATCTGGTGGGTTTTGGAGGGGTTGGTAACTCTGGGAAATCTAACAAAAGTTTACTTTCCATGAATTTTATTGTATGGTGTTTGTAAATGTTTCTTTACACGGTATCTTTATGCACAGTTGATTTTTGTAAACACTACATTTACAATAAAATAAAGTCACCGAATCAATCACATGTTTCACTATTTTATTAAGATGTCTACTTGACGTCCACGGAGATGCTGTTTGATATGACCACATTTGTTGTAACGCTTAACAATATTTTCACGTACTTGACGCAGAACGGGGTATCGTTCTTGATGTAGTCAAATGCTGCCATTATGTGTGAACGAACGAAACGAACTTTAGAAAACCATGTACTTATGTATCTATTTATTATATTGGCACTACACAATTTTCCGTCAGTTAGTATATATTGTTACGTCTATACACGTACTCCTTATTCGATATCTTAGCTCTAACTACCTAGTCCCGTCGGAGGGGCATAGTATATGTAGTATTTACGCAGCCAAGTACGTATCCGTACGTGGCTTATCTGTATTGTGTTCATTTTCTGGCTAAGTTCAGAAGTTACTGCTTGAATTTGGGTCATAGCAATGTTTTCTTTTATTTGTTAACTACCCATTTTACACAATAACGTCGTTTTACTTTAGCATATACAACGCTGTCTGCAATCATCGCCAAGTGTTCAAGGTCTTTTGTTTCTGATATGGTTAAAACTGCTCGAACCGTAGATGCCCTCGCCATAGAACCTTTAATGTGTCATCCGATATTTCATCTCGGGCCAGTTTTCGCATGCATCGCAGCAGTTGTGATGGTTTTTAATCACCCAACTCCATTTACCCTATCAGTTTCTCTATTTGTTCGTTCGAATCTTCATGTAAATTGAGTAACTTGGTCTTGAGTGCTTGAAATTTGTTTGTTTCTGGCGGTTAACTCCAAAAATCCGTGATTTGCACTATTACCTCTTTTGGGAGTTGGAAATGACGATATCGCATTTGCTTTCGTAGGACAGGGGCGATAAATAATAAAAGTGGCATCACGCAAAAAAAAATGCAAAGAAATTATGCCCAAGCGTATTGAAGCTCTCATACAGGCGTAGAGAACCTCTATTAAACGGTCCAACATTTGGAAAGTGGAATTCCAGCGAGTTTCGACATTCTCTTTTGACAATAATTCTGGAATGGTAAACTGTTTTTGTACTTAAATCAATTTATATTTAGCTACAGTGCTCCTTTTGCGAAATTCAATTTCTTTTTTACTTTTTCAATTTTAGTTAAACCTTTCCTAACAACGAGATTGATTTGGTGTGCGAAACATCCAACATGCCTCCACCCACCTAAACGTATTGCACTGCACTTACTTTATAATCTATGTCCCAAAACAAACTTTCAAAAATTCAGATAAGTTTAAGACTAGTGTGTCTGTCCCCATATTTTAGACATTCTAACAGGTATGTTCCTTGTCCATGAAAGTTTTGACTATTATATGTACCTCGTGCTCTACTGCCAGAATATCCTCGTCCTCTACTTCTAAAATATCTACGACCTCTATTTATACAATTTCGTCGACCTCTAACTCCACTTACATGATTCAGTAAGGGCACGACAATCCTTTCGAAAATTAAAACATTTAATGTCGTCTTGGTTTCCGCTCGATAAGCGCTAGAGCTGTTGCGATGTCTGATTCAATTCTTCTTCTGTCTTTTTCAATTAAATTTTGCTTTATAAGTAATCTACGGTTCTATCTTTTTCTGGGAGCACGTCAATCAAATCACCAATGTAACTATAATTTAGCGACATAGATTTCAACATATAATGAAGTACGTGAGTACCCATCTGTATAATGATGCCAAGAAATGCCTTCAATTCATTTACTGTAACAGGAGTCCAATTTCGTGCATTTTCTTGTTCTGCATATTTATTAGTCTGTATCATTATATTATCCATTACTTCTACGTTAAAAAAAATCGAAATATTATTATGTTACTGGTCTTGTTCTGTTTAGTAGGTTTCTGGTACAGCGTAACGCTGAATCATCAAAGCTTTCCAGGTTTAAACTCTGTTGCCAAAACTGCTTTTTCCATTCTATCTCATCAGCATCCGATTCTTCATCGGAAGAAGAAAAGTCTGAAAGATTTTCCAAGCTAGGTGAATGAACTCTAGTAGTTACAGATGGAGAATCATTGACAGCCCTGAATGTTGAAGGTCTAGGAGATTGTGCCAACACGGGACTCTCTGTCTTTCTTCTGTGGCTGAACTTATCATTACATCTTTACCGACTAATATAGAGAGCAAGTTTCTATCCGACAATTTTTTTTCATCGTCTTCAGAAATAGAGCCATCTCGTAAATATATTTTCTAGCTCTTCTTCGATTTGTTTGTCTCGCAGAAATTGATTTCTCTTCCACACCGTCTGAAATTAAAAGTTACGAACAAAATCGAATAACACCGGAATTGGTAATGGCAATAATTTCGATAAATAGTAATTTGTTTTTAAAAATATGCAATGTAACATAATACAATCTATTTTACAATAAATATGAAATTTTACCGTCACTTCCTTACAATATGAAGATTTTTTTGAATTCTGATTCGGATGAAAGCACATTTTAGAAGCAGTCTTTAAATAATTCGCCAGCACATTCTCCTGGTCTGTTGTAAAAATGCGCTTATTTCCTATATTAGGACAGTGCTTATAAATTGATTCACCAGAAACCTTTACTTTTTCAACGAATTGAGCTAAGTCTTCAAGATCTTTATCGGGTTTTTTTCATTTTTTGGACAAGGCTTATCCATAATGCAATATCTGAAACAAGTCATTTTGTAATGGAAAAATATATATTATTATTATTATACCTACGTTATTTAATCAATTCAAATGCACTGCTATGTAAGAGACAGCTCTTTCAAAACAAATTTACTGGCTCTTTCATAGCCTGTTCTTTAAAAAAATATAATCTTCAAAATCACAACATTAATAAAAGTTTCTCTTTAATTTTTTAACGCAGCTGTAAGGCTAAATATATGCAGTACCTCAATCTATATTCCATGTACCCACATTTGCTTACAATACAATAAAATACCAAAAAACAACTGCATCATTGGCAAGGCTGGCTTCTTCATCAACTAGGCGAAAAATGAGGTTCTGAATTGTTTGACTTTCTTCATCAAGTGACAACCATGCTTGTCTTAGTGAACAGTATGATGATGGTAATGTACTTAGAATTTTAGTCATTACTGCTGTGTCACTGATTTTCTCACTAGTCTTCCGTAACTGTTTTGCTAAGCTTTCCATCTTGGACACATGCTGTGCCATCGTATTACTGGCACTGTATGAACATTGATAAAATTTTTCATGAATTAACATTTTGTTTTATTCTGATTTCTGTCCATAAACGGTTTCTAATTTTGTCATGATCTGTTTAGCAGTCTCCCAGTTTTCTATAAGAGATATTTGGTTCAAATCCATTGAAGATGTTAAAATGAACATGGCCATGCTGTCGTCTTTATTCACTTTCGCACTTGCGTACTGGTTTCCGCCAGTCTTACCTTTTTATGTTTAATCCTTTTGCTCTTAATGCGCATTTCACTTGAAATTTCCATTGTTTAAAATTCCTGCCATCGAACTTCTCAATTTTCATCGCGTTCGTAACCTCCATTGTAGGTTAGATTTACACCAGTTGTAATCTTGCTCTTAACTATAGTTATTTATTGAAATATAAAACCTTTGCAAAACCTTACAACAACAAATTATTATCTTTCTTATACTTATTTATTTATAATGATAATCACGAATTCAGTCTTAATTTTACTTTGAGTAACTTGTCAAGCTATCAATGACATGGTATTATTAGTGTAAAATAGTCATAATATGTCATTTTAAATTTAATCAGTCAGAGTTTCTTGTATCACAAAAATATTATTCATCAGTTTCATCACTTAAATTGTCATCATTTTCATTGTTAGTCTTGTAGGGTAAAGTTCTGAAAAATGTTGCATTAGTTGCATTTATAATACCAGTTTTACACATGCTTTCTAAATCATTATATTTAGCCTTTGTTAATTTAAGTGGTGAAGAATAAGCATGCTCCAAAACAGGTATTACAGATGAGTTTCTTGTATCATTTCGTAAAACTAAGCATTCGTAAGATTCTTCATTTAAATCATACTTAAAATACAACTTATTTGGCTCAGATTGATTAACGAAAACTTCCTTAACTTTGGTCCACAATATTTTTTGTTTTCTTAAATTTTTGTTTCAAACTTTATCATTTACATGGGACTTAAAGTTAAAGAAGTTTTCTTGTGTCATATTTTTAACTAAATAAGGTTCTCCTTCTGTTTTTGCCCATCTAACAAGCAGGCGCCAATCATCGGGTGTATAAATCGTTTTGGAGTAAGACGACCGTTCTATGAGAGCGTGTACACTATCTCCTTCGTTTTGAGTGTGTCCCTTCTCCAGAAAACGATGTGTAATAGATATCTTGTACTTTTTTGCAGCATATAAATACACAAAGAACACAAATCTATTGCGGTTTTGGCCTGCACAATTATCGGACCAGAAACGAAATTCTTTTGCACCTTCGGCACAATTATCTTTTATGTAGTCTAGTAAACAACTTCCAACTTCATTGGCTCCTCGTTTCGCTACTGTCTCATCCCACATATAGCACACTGCTTTTTTTTGCCCATGTTAAAAACAGTAAAGTTGAAAGCAGATAATTTTCGTTTGTAGTAAAAAATACTTATTTGACCATGCGGACAAGTTAAAACTTTCTGGAAATCAAAAACTGCTGTTACAATAGACCCCTTAGACTCTAAAGCACCATGCTTGTCTTTTTGTTTTAAGGTACGTGCAGTTTTCTTTGCCTTCACATGATCTTCGTTTTTTAGAATATCTTCATTTGTAGGTGTCAAAGTATTTCGAAAAGCATGACAAACTTCACACTGGTCCTTCTTTGGTATGTGAAACCCAAGATTGAAGTTTTTATCGACAATATCTCTATATTGGCGTTGTGTCGTAGCTTTTGATACGTATGAATTAGGATCATACCATTCGTTGTATAATTTATACATTTGGCTTATACTGAGACTACCATCTAGATACAACTTTGTCGAATCTTTTCGAATAAAATGAGACTCAATTGGAACAAATGAATTGACATGGTCACACACGCTCTTTATCATATCATTGGTAATGACAGATTTGTGATGTTTATGTTTACCTCGTTGATCCTCCTCAAAATCTGATATACCGTCATATTTTTGAAATGTTGTTTTAATAATACTTTCACTAACAGCGATTGTGTTCAATGATCTTGCAGACGTTTATAGTTGTAACCTCGCTGTTAAAAGATTTGATTGGCAGAAAATACTTAAAGGTATACTGACGTTTGTTAGGAGTACTGCGATTTAGACACCTGTTCTTTGGTGTCTTTTTTACATACTTTGCAACAAATCCCCACTGTTTTTCTGGATTGCCAAGTTTCCAAAACCTAGTGAAGCATTCCAGTCTTTGATCTTCCGTAATTTTTTCCGCACATTTATATCGACAACTGCAAGTGGGGAGGCGTGGGGCGTGTAAATAGCCCCAAACCTATGTGGGCTTTATACCCTGTGTCGCGGAGGGTGCCTGCCACCGACCAAACGTACGTCGGAGAGCTCAAGGAACTGCTTCCACAAATAAAGGATGCACTTACCTGAGACTCAAGGGCTGTGACCTGGCGCCGCCTTCCTGCAGTAGTATCAGCGACTCCTTCACCAAGGGCACACACACTATTACGACCGACCACTTCGAAGATTATTTTCAAACTGATTTTCCATGAATACCACATTGGCTTTTATACATTTTCTTGTTTTCGAAAAGTGACATATATTCAAATTTCAAATTTTTGAATTTTTAAATTTTACTTTTTACTTTTTCAATGTTGACACATCATGTGCCCGAACAAAAAGGCCGAGTGTTTTGCTCCAGCAAAAAGGTCGAATGTGTCGTCCGAGTTTCAGAGCGCCAATACTTCGCGCTCCAGCAAACACCAGACGACAAGCCAATGAGCACAAGGGTGCACCAATTATAAGTGAAACGTCCCTTGAGCTCTCACTCCTACACACGACATAATTGAGCATGCGGCTCAAACATACTCCCCGCCTTGGAAATCCGCAGGATTTACGAAACGAACAAGATTAAGTTATTAATAAAGCTATGTGACATATGAATCATTAATTGTTCTAATGATATTATTAAAGCAACCCAAATAATGTAATATAATGGTTAAAAATCAGAACTGATATCAATGACACAACCAATCTTATGTTATGCTAATGTCAGTAATATAAGCTAATGGAATATAAGCTCAATCAAAAACAAGTTTAGAATTATAAAGTTTGTACAACCGTATCAACAAATCACAAGGCCAATATGTACGCCTGTCAAAATTCGAACTTCCATAAAAACGAAATGTAAAATTCAATATTATCAATTACAACGGTTCCGTATTTTTAACTAGCCACAAATACTAACACGAGCCCAAAATATGCCCATGATAAAATATTAATCTTTCAAAATGAAAGGAATTCAACCCTATAAGTTTGTAGTGTAATGTAATGTATTACCTATTTTACCAAAGAGATCGAAATAAGACCAAATATACGCCTATATTGAAGTATTCGACTTTCAAAATGAAAAAGAAATTAAATTTTAAGTCTATAACTTAATACATGACTTATTTACTAAATATAACGAAATAAGACCAAAGAAACGTCTTCAATAATAATGTGCTAGTCTCCAATTAGTACGAGAACACAAGTAGTAACTAACCTACAAACCACCTTTGCGGAATCAAATAATGAATAATAAGATAAACTATTTTCTATTTACAAAGTAACAGTAGGCAAGGACGAATAAAAAATAATTCAACCAAGCAAATCAATAAAACGAAATTCAAAGTATATTTATTTTATAATATTATAGTTACGAAGTAACCCGAAATCTAACAAGAATAACAATAGACCAAAAAAATTACGTCTTAAATGTTAGACTTTCAACCAATCGACAAGAACCTATCATGAAGACTCTAGTGTCAATAGAGCAAAGCTCCCGTCTCGTGTATTCGAAAATAATGGTTACTTCATTATTATGAGATCCGAGGAATATTACGAAAGCATGAAAGCGTTTCCAAATCTTTGCTCTACAACAGCCTACTTGGCATCTAATATCCAATACCGCTGACACATAGAATAACGAAAATAGTTATGGCATGTCTCTACTTTCAACTATTACCTCAGGTGTCACTGATGACGACGGAGCATTGACAAAAGAAGCGATATCATCGACATCAGAACAAAACCCTATACTGTTAACACACTGAGTAGACACTCTGCAACTCAATTCTAACCTTTCATCCCTCCGCGTCTCAAACGCACTCTTACCAGACGCTGAATGTAAACAACTTTCAAAATTTTTCATTATCCTCTCCTCGAAACTAGTATGCGACGATTCAATACAATGATCCGACTTAACACTGGAAACCATATTATAGGACTGCAATAGCTGAGCACCTTTCTTCCTAGCGATCTTAACTTTCCAGTACAAAATATCAAATTCAGTTACGGCACTAAAATCCGGTTTAAATTCTGCATTTATATCTAACTGATGATAATTTAAATCGTCAATAATTTCTTCAAATGCATGTTTTAGTTCCTCAATGGACTCTGAACTTATCATGAAATAATCTAAGTCAAGCAATGATAATTCATTTATACTATCCGATATTTTAAACAAATGTTCAATGTGCGAAAAAAGATAATGTTTTTTAGCTTGCAACATGATAATCCGCTTATTGCAGACATCACCAAACCTTTCTTTATACTCCGACATTTTCAAATATTTTAAATACAAATTAAACGAATAAAAATCAAAATATAAGAGAATTCAAAAATACAATAATTAATATGTCACATAAAATTATTACGACACGAAGATGTCAAAATGACACCGCTACCCGGTACTTCTACGATTTACCAAAACTTTACGTAAATCTGCGAACATCCAAGTTAGAATTTAGAATTTAGATACAATTTGATTAGACCCAAAAAGCTCGGAAGACCAATTAATACGTCTCCGAACCTTGCTGGACTATCCGGCTCGATTAGGACCAAAAATGGGGAGGCGTGGGGCGTGTAAATAGCCCCAAACCTATGTGGGCTTTATACCCTGTGTCGCGGAGGGTGCCTGCCACCGACCAAACGTACGTCGGAGTCTCCGACTCGGAGAGCTCAAGGAACTGCTTCCACAAATAAAGGATGCACTTACCTGAGACTCAAGGGCTGTGATCTGGCGCCGCCTTCCTGCAGTAGTATCAGCGACTCCTTCACCAAGGGCACACACACTATTACGACCGACCACTTCGAAGATTATTTTCAAACTGATTTTCCATGAATACCACATTGGCTTTTATACATTTTCTTGTTTTCGAAAAGTGACATATATTCAAATTTTGAATTTTTGAATTTTTAAATTTTACTTTTTACTTTTTCAATGTTGACACATCATGTGCCCGAACAAAAAGGCCGAGTGTTTTGCTCCAGCAAAAGGGTCGAATGTGTCGTCCGAGTTTCAGAGCGCCAATACTTCGCGCTCCAGCAAACACCAGACGACAAGCCAATGAGCACAAGGGTGCACCAATTATAAGTGAAACGTCCCTTGAGCTCTCACTCCTACACACGACATAATTGAGCATGCGGCTCAAACAGCAAGGCTTTCATCTTTAGACAATCAAAATCCATGAAAGATCCCATAGTATCTATCATCCTCTTCAATTGCTACGTGCGCAGTCTTCTCGAATACTGTAGTCCCGTTTGGAATCCTGCATATAAGAATAATATCGAAAGAATTGAAAAATTACAAAAGCGGTTCACTTATCATCTGGCTTTCTTCCCCCATCACAACCATAACCTAAACACGTACGAATCTAGATTGCATCACTTCAAAATGGTCTCTCTTTCAACTAGGCGTCAGATAGCGGAAATTATTCTTCTCCAAAAAATGGTATGCGGCAAGATTGATAGTCCGGAATTGTTGGGTAGGTTACAGTTTGCTATCCCTAGATCCAGTAGTCGTCTTCGGAATCGTACCACCTTTGGACTCCCTCTAAGTAGAACAAATTACGGTCAAAATTCACCAATCTACCGAATGTGTTCCCGGTATAATGCTATTTGCAATGACCTTGATATTTTTAGTGCATCAATTTCTCAAATTCGGCAACATTTCCTCACGAAGTAACTGTATACCACAAAATGTACTGATACTATAATCAAAACAATTAAGAAAAAAAAAAAAGAGATTTTTTTTTTTAAGCTCTGCGTTTGAACAGAATCAGTTTTTACCTTTATTATTTTAACCTCAATTATTATTACCGTTTTTCTATTGTTTATAATGGACTCTTTGTATGTTTAGTAATCATTGTCTCACATTTATCCTCAAGTTTTTTAATTTTTGTGTGTTTTTATTTGCATGCTGTGTTTACATCCAGTAGGTCATTCATATAATCATGTTTGTTATGCTCATTTATTTATTGTAACACCATTGTAATGACCAGTTTTGTAAACCAATAAAATAAAATAAAAAATAAAAATAAAATAAAATAAAATTTCCCATTACTTTGTCATTAACAAATTTGCCTCTTTTTGATATATAGCTTTTTCCAAAATTTTTTAAACTTTTTCGTTTTATATCAGACCAGTTATTCTTATCCACCAAGCGTTTTTTTGACCTCCTTTGTTTCCTCTTTTCTTGTCTTAATGTCGAATCCGATACGTCAGTACCTGCAGGTTGAACTGAATCTATCCAAGAACTATGGTCGGGACAAAAATCATCATTACAATTCTTGTGTACATTTAATGGAGAGGGCATTGGTGTTGCCAATGTGATGTGCGAAGTTAAAGGAGTTGCAACAGGTGGTTCTTCAAATTCTTCTAGGTATATTTCTGGTGAATTATTAAGGGGGTCTTCCTATGTGACGGCCTGTTTTTTAGGGATATTTTAGGATTTTTTTTCTACGACCAGTAAATATTTAGAGCTTCAAGTTTTTTATCATTTATTAACACATATTTGGACAGTATAAATAAAAAAAATCAGCTAAAAATATTCAGTCAAACTAGAGTTACAGCGCTCTGAACACCCCCGCCTCGAAAAAAAGAGCTCCCACTTCCTCCACGATTCCGGCTGATCGGCTTATCTGAAAAAAAAAAAATAAACGGCGTTTTAATTTGTAGGCTTAAAAGCACGGAATGACCTATAATCAAATGAATATAAAAAAAAATGGATTTTTGATAGACAATTGAAATAAAAGTTGCAAATTAGGCGTTTTTTTTTTTTTGTTTTTTTGCTATAAAAAATCGAAGTTTTAAAATTTTCGATTGATAATAGTTCATTCCATGCGTTTACATATATTGAGTGTGCCCTGTAAATTTCAAGTAATTCGGTCCAGCCGTTTCTGAGATACAATGGAGGAAAGTTTGAAAAACACAGTTTTGAGAAAAACGCGTTTAAAGTTTCAAGTCCGTTAAAAACTATTAAAATGTCAACTTACTCTCAATCGGCGATGCCTGGTCCATAGAGTATTCCTTCCTCTTCCTCGTGAAACTCTTTTAAAGCAGATTGTTCAGCTCTTGAGTCAATCCTGGCTTGTTTAACGACATCACTTACGCGCCGCTCAGAACATAAGATTCGCTTTTCATCCCGTTTCTCAACATACGCTTGGGCTTCACGACCAACAGGGCATCCCATAATCGACATAACTTTTAAAATACCTTGAAAACCTTCATTAAAGATAATAACTACTAAGTAGCTAGCAATTTCAACAACAAATAATTTGTAGCTGTTGCTCTCTTCGAAGTTCAACCAAGACTAAAATAACTTCGGTAAAATATTATAACCATAGAACGTATAAGAATATATAAATAGAAATAGAACCATAGAACAGATATATGAATAAAAGGGAGGCCAATTATAAAGCCGACGGTACACAATAGGCCCAGGCCAACTCAGCGCTCCGAACCGCTCTTTCTTTTACCTGCTGTATCTTTAAAACGACTTCGAATTTTCTAAAATCGCTTTACTACCGTATTCTAGACATGTTAAGGGAGCAATTTATGAAAAAAAAAAAATCGTTTTTTTCAACCGATCACA
The DNA here is from genome assembly GCA_030269945.2 of Trilocha varians. Lineage (NCBI taxonomy): Eukaryota > Metazoa > Arthropoda > Insecta > Lepidoptera > Bombycidae > Trilocha > Trilocha varians. The sequence continues at coordinate 8,734,482 of AP028277.1, read as the reverse complement.
TAGGAAGACCCCCTTAAAACTTGAAGTTACTTTACATTTAATTTTAGTGGTGTAAGTATATTATTATTGTCTTCTTCTTGTAAAAAAGAAACAGGTGTAGCAGCTGGATGGTCATCAAATACGTCATGATATAGATCTGCCATTTCGACGATAATATTTTCAGCCCCTGGCGGTAAGGGAGAGATGGCAGGCTGACTTGCAGATTCTATAATTATGACAAATATAAAACATTAAATTAGTTACTGAATTTTATCACCCTACTTCATTGCAAACTAATCACTAGTGTGGATAAATTATACAAGTTGAAAAATGTATAGGATTTAATAAATGGTGTATTTTTGAATAGAATAAAGTCGCATATAAAAATTCGTACAAAGAAAAATATCGTATAATTATATACGACTGTAAGTTTTAGGTAAATTTACGCAGAACAACATCCTATCTGCAAATACGCTTGACAGTTATTCGATAATTTTGACTGAACAACAACTTATGTTAAAATACTATGTCAAAAACAGTTGAGATATCATAGAACAACATCGTTTAGTCACTAACGACGGAAACTAAAATGTTTACCGTATTTTTCTTAAAATATATACTTATTTATAAAAAAACCTTAAGCTATTTATTAAACTATTGGGGCTTGAAAGAATAATAGAATAACTTACCAAGATTAATGTATTCTTCATCATTATTTTTGTTCGTAGTGTTTTCAGTATCTTTTTCCTTATCCATTTGTAGTGCTAAATCTAAAATTCTTTTTTTTCTTGATAATGCAAACATCATTAAACATATACTGTGACACTGTATTAACAATTTTTATCAATAATTATCACAAGAAATTACGAAAAAGTTTTTCCATCCAAATTCGACTGTCTTTACGTAGTACAAACTCTCGAGTGACGATCGATCGCGGCGCGTGAGGTGCCTGTATCGGCGAACAGGTCTGTACGTGTCGATACGTGCTTGTTCGGTGGACTATATTGCAGTTAAGACGATGTTCAGTTGATTATCTCAAAAACTAAAAAAGTTATTTAAAAAATAATTACACTAACATAAAGCTAGGATGCTGTTTAACAATATGTATAACTGAATAACTAAAAATCATCTTATATTTCCATACGAGTCTGTTCTACGGACCCGTCGAGACAGTTTTAACGTGTCAGTCAGAACGAAACAATTTCGTTTGTACGCTCGCGAATTTTTAGATAACTAATTAACTAACCTACTGTGTCATTAGTGTGTTTATAATAAATGGCAACAAGAAGGTCTCCGCTTTGGAATTATTTTGAGATAGACAAAGAAGAAGCTAAATACGCTTTTTGTTTAATCTGCAAACTAAAAGTTTCACGTGGCGGAGAGGGAAAGAAAGCTCGTGCATGAAAAACCACTTGAAAGTCAAGCATCCTGATGAGTTTCGCGAAATTTATGGTAGTTCGTCCTCATGTGTCGGACCTGATATTTCTACGAGCTCAACTGCAAGTGCTTGTACCACGGCCTCTCAACCGCAAAAGCAATTGACTTTAGCTGAAACTGTTGAGCGAAAACAATATTGGGGGATAAATGATCCCAAATCGCAGGAATTTCACAATCCTTACATCAATTAAGTTGCAGATTTAATTCAGAATATAACTGATTGATTCATCAACAAAATATGTACAGTTGTTACACAAAAGAATGTTACGGAAACAGAAAGTCTAACATGTCAACAACATAGATGTCCAGCTTGGCAAGAGCTACGATATGCTCGAATAACAGCATCAAGAACATATGATGTGACTCGCTGTAAGACATCTGATGGATCATTAATTGCAACACTAATGGGTGCAAAAGTCCCTGACACTGTTGCAATGAAAAGAGGCAGACAACTAGAAGAACTTGTAAAAAATCAATTAAAAGAACAACTTGGAGCAGTGTCTCAGTGTGGACTGTTTATATGCCAAGAATATCCTATGATTGCAGCGTCACCTGATGGGATTTTGAATAATGACATTGTTATAGAAATAAAATGTCCAATAAATGACAAAAACTCCATAAAATAATATATCAAACAACCAGGTCACTCCAAAGTACTTTGCACAATTACAACTGCAGATGCACATAACAAAATTAAAAAAGTGTTTATTTGTTGTGGCTTCATGGGACTTTGAAGAAAGTGGTATACTGAATATTGTGAATGTGGAATACAATTCTGGATATGCTAACAACTTATTGCACAAACTGCAATCTTTTTGGAAAAATAATGTTTATTTTATTTTTATTTTATTTTATTTTATAGGAATAACAAACAGTTGTACATTAAATCTTATAACTAGTATGAATCTTATCTACATAAGTAAAAACAAAATAAATGTACTACTCACACCGTTATTCACAGAAAATTAATAAGTAATTTGTTGTAAAAAGCGGAAAAATTAAATGTGTGGTAAAGAAATCTCTAAATCTAATTAAATTTTGAATTTTGAAATAAAAAAGTAGTTACAAAACGATAATTTAAAATTTTAGAATTTAAGTAACATTATTTAAAACAATTATCTTATGGAATTTAGCAGCATAGCAATCAAATTGCGTCCCGTATAATCTTCACAAGTTTAGACTTAAAGACATCAACTGACATAGCATTAATATCCAATGATGCAAAATTCTCATTAAAATTATTCGTGATACGACGAAGAGGCGCACGGACTCCAGCCTTAGTTCGACTACTAGGGATCGCAAAGACGGGACGAGTGCGCACCTCCCGCCTAATCACAGTTCTAGGTACATAGTAATTTAATCTATTTATAATATCAGAACAATCGTACCTGAAGCCGCACACATCATACAAAAACATTTTTTCTTGATACAATCTTCTTGCTTCTAGGCTAAGCAGACCGTATTTTTTAAGCAATTCAATAATGGACAGTGATCTATAGTAGCATCTAAATTGAACTGATTTCAAGAATTTTTGCTGTATTCTCTCCAAGCTTTTTACGTATTTTTTATAATAAGGATTCCATATAACAACTGCGTACTCCAATTGGGATCTCACAAGGCTCTTATAAAGATGTATGAAACTATAAGGTTTTTTAAAATCTATCGTTGATCGCATTACGAAACCATACATACGAAATGCATTGTTGACGATACAATCAATATGTTGATCAAGATGTAGTTTATCATCAAGCAATACGCCAAGATCTCGAATGCATGTTGATTTAGTAAGTAAAACGTTGTTAAGACTGTAATTATATGACACTGGATTTCTATTTTTGGTGAAAGTAATGAAAGTGCACTTGGAAATATTCAGGTATAGTTTGTTTGCAACCGTATACTGTGAAAGGCGATTTAAGTCCTCCTGCAAATCTAGGCAATCTTTATTACTGTATATTGATTTATAAATTTTTAAATCATCGGCGTAAAGTAAAAAAATTGAATGCTGAAAGCAATTTCCTATGTCATTAATAAATATAATAAATAAAAAGGGACCCAAAATCGACCCCTGGGGTACACCTGATGTTACTTTTATAGTAGTGGAATGGAACCCATTGACAACTACTTTTTGAGTTCTATTGATGACGTAAGACGAGAACCAGCGAAGCAAATCCCCACGTATACCATTGAAAGCTAATTTAGTCAAAAGTAATTCATGATCCACCTTGTCAAAAGCCTTTTGGAAGTCCGTATACACAGAGTCCACTTGAGTACGTTGATCCATGTTATTAAATAGATAATCCACAAAAAGAAAGAGGTTAGTCGTAGTAGACCTTCCTCTAATGAATCCATGCTGTTGACTAATAATAATTCTATATATATAGTCACGAACCTCATTACAGACTAGCCCTTCAAAAAGTTTTGACAAGGTGGACAGGATAGATATGGGACGGTAGTTTTGAATATTCTGCCTAGATCCAGATTTATGTACAGGGATAATGTTAGCCCTTTTCCAAATTGCTGGAAAAGTGCCTTCAGTAAGACAACGATTATAAATAATATGAAGAGGAATGTGTACACTATTTGCTGTCTTCTTGAGAAAATATGGAGGCAGATTATCAGGTCCACAACCTTTAGTTATATCCAAAGCATTTATTGCATTTAATACTTTTTCAAGGGTTAGATTAATAGAAGTAATATATGTGCATTGCTGACTGATCTCATCTGGAGGAGCCCATGTATCAATGTTGAAAGTGGAATCCTCGTAAACGGACTGAAAATAATTCATAAACATATTGCAAATATCTTCGCAATTGCTACTCTTATGATTATTGAAAAACATTGTAGATGGTATACCCGCAGTACCCTTACGCTTCGAAATATAGCTCCATAGATATTTTACATTCTTTTTTATATTCTCCTCTGTCATCTGAATATATTTCTTAAAATTTTCCCCAGATGCTTTATCGAACCTACGTCTAAGATGAGAGAACCGTTCGTAGTCAGATATATTATTATATGTTTTCCACTTAATCCAAGCTTTGTCTTTAGACTTAAAAATACGTATCAATGAAGCAGAAAACCATACAGGATATTTAGACGAACGGCATCTTGATCTAGGAGCATGTTTCTTAATTGTAGCAAACAATATCTCATAAAATTTGTCGACACATTCCTCTGCATGTAGTCCATTGAAGAGATTACACCAATCCACCTCATTTAAATCGTTATTGATGAAATCATAATTAGCTTTATAAAAGTTATATTTTGATGTTTTAGGGCGTTGACAATTTTTCGTTGACCAATCATATTTTATATCAGTACAAAAAGGAGGATGGTGATTATCAGGTGATATTAGAAAACTAGGTGGTGAATACGTTGGGTAGCTATTGTTACTCAGAAGTAAATCCAAAATGCGTCCACCGGTATTTTTTAAAACATTAAACTGAAGTGCATCAATTAGTGCCATGAAATTAATTAAATGCTTACTGGTAGAAGAACATTTTCCAACATTATAGGTTAGTGCAGAGTGGCCATCTGAGTTAACAACAGGCAGCCACTCTATATCGGGTAAGTTGTAGTCACCAAATAAATAAAAATGATTAAAATTCGACTCAAGTAACAAGTTCCCCAATGTTTCAAAATGACATCTGTAGACGTCTTCAGATGAATTAGGGGGGATGTAAACAACAGAAATAAGAATCTTGTTTCTTTCCAAACCCTGAAGCTGAATAAAAATACTTTCGACAATAGATGTGCCATCATTAAATTCAATATTAACAGAGCCTAACCTCTTTAACATCGCAATTAGAACACCACCTCCGTCCCTTTTATTAGTAGCATAACGGTCACGATCGCGTCTATAAATAGTATATCTTTCATCGAAAAGTTCACTGTCAAAAATTTTTGGTGTCAGCCATGTTTCCGTTAAAATAATAATATCGTAATTATATGATAACGAATTCATGTACAGTGTATTTAATTTGGTCCTTAGCCCTCTACAATTTTGATAATATATTGCTAAATTATCCAGATTGCAGGTATATATTTATAAACAGCAATATCTTAGAAATTATTATTACAATGAATGTAAATAGTAATAAAAAAAATACTGATAATAAAACTAATTGGACCAAATATACACAGCAAATTCACAACTAACATAGTACAAACAAACAATATTATGAGGCGCAGCCACAGGCACAGTCGTTCCGAAATTCTACAAAATATGCAAAAAATATAGCAAAAACTATGTAAAAAACAACAAGACACAATCAATATTACTAATTTAATAATTCGCTTCCATAATCTAGCTACTAAATGTAATGGTAATTTACTTTCAAAATAATTACTTATAATGAGATACCCAAAAATCAAACAAATCAACAACACAATCCCAAACTCACAATAAACCAAATGAAAACAATAAGAATTACACTGTATTATTATAATTCTATGTCTATTTATCAACATTTGTCGTCTTACCCTGCCCGATCTTATTAACATCTTCAAGTGAACGGATAGCAAACGAAGGCTTCGAATCAGATTCCCGCACCAGAATAGTTGCATGTTTGACCCATATATATTTAAAATTGTTCTTCTTAGCAATGTCTTTAGAGCGTCGAAATAATTCTTTGTTTTTTAGGGTTAAGTGTTCGTGTACAAATACCCGGTTATTACATATAGCACATAGCATTATTTTATTTGGTACTATTATACATTATGTATAATAGTACCAAATAAAATAATGCTATTTTTAAAAATCATTTATTTTTAATTATACTGTCTTGAACATTACTTAGTGCACATGCAATAATGACACATTCATCCAAATATTTTAATAAGTTCTTATTTACTACAGAGTGAGGTTTTAACATAGAAAATTCTCTTATACGTCTTATAATTCTCTCAATGTGTATCCTCAAACTTGCTACTAGGGGTGTGCGAATATCGTTCGAATCGAATATTAATATCCGAATCGAATATTAATATTCGATGAACGAATAATTCGTAAGTTCGAATTATTCGCACACCCCTACTTACTACCTGTTTTGTTTTGAGTAAATCAGTTTTTGATAATTTAGCATTAGAAGTCACACTAGGAGGTCTTGTTTAATTAATTTTTTTTGTAGTAAAATTTCTTCAATATGCTTAAACCCCCTATATGCAAGTATAGACAAAAGCTGCAGTTCTGTACCAACAAAGTATCAGTAATTCTGCCACTAAAGTCGGGTGAAATATAATTGATAATACCGTCAGGAGTACTACGATTAAGTATTTGGCAGTGTTTGCTTTCTTGTATTCTGACCATGTCAAAGCTTGCTCTATAGATTTTGATGGTTTCTGAATTTCTATTTCTAGGCAGTCAACAATACAATATACAGTATGGTATATATGCCTAAATGCCATGGGTAAGTTTTGTTTCACTAATTTTTATTTGGTTTAATTAAAAACGGATGTAATATATTTGTAATCATAGTTACAGATTTCATGAAAATTTTACTGACATAAGATGTGATATTCCAAATTGATCTCCAAACTCAGAAAATGGTGTATTTAGTCTTATTTTTTTTAAACATAATAAAACGTGTTCTTCGGAAAGTTTTGTATGTTTTTTTATAATATCAATTAAAAAATAATAATCCTTAGAAATACCAATGTAATATCTGGGATTATTTTTGATTAGATGAATAGTATTTTCAATAGACATTTGCTGTAGATTTTGTACTTCTATTTTCCTCTGTATTTCAGATAATTCAGCTTGAATTTCTTGGTCACTGCTAGTGGTTATCAATGTTAGTAGGGACTGGATAGATGATGTGTTAGTTGTTAACAGTGAATATTTTGATGGTGATTAACTGTTCGAAGATGTCACTTCTAACTTTTCACAAATTATTTTTTTCCTCCTGGATTTTGTATATCCTTCTGATACAGCTCGAGAGTTTATTTTAATAGGTGATGTTGCCGTAGTTATAGTATGAGATGTTAAAGGAGAAGTATTTTTATCTTTAGCTTGACTAGAAGTTTGTACAGCTTTGCTTCTAACCGTTGCACAAAGATGTACTTGAGTTAATTGATCAGTTGTTTCAGGACATACTTGTATCATCTGATCTTGAAAATTGTGTGTCTCATCCAGCCCGGTAGTAGACATGGAATCTTTTTTTTTTTTTTTTGGACGGGAGGAAATCGCTGGACTTCCACTCGCGGGGTATGTGGGTGTCGAACCGCACCAAAACCTCCCGCCTCTCACGCTCGACATCCGATGTAGTAGGGGTGACAGGACGCGTTCGCGATTGTCGCTTACGTATCGCCCCGTCACTCCGTCGAACCGGCAGCCGTCGGTGAGAACGACCACCGGCTCACTTCACAGACATGGAATCTTGAAAAAAAATAAATGAATATTTTGTACTATATAGTTTAAATATTTTTCATATGTACCCAGTTTTGTTATTACTTTCTAAGGGTATATTTTATTTTAAATTATTATGTGCAAGATACTCTAATTGAAAAACTAGTAGTCTAGTCAACAAGCTGAAAATGGTACAAAATAGAGATACTGCTCTTAAAATTATGTGCGATAGCTCATTGGATCCGGAATGACGTCTAGAAAAATGTGCCAAAAGCGTGTATTAGCACATAAAAAATTGCAAAAGTTATAAACAATTATGAAATGATGAAAAAAAAATGGCTTTTCGTTTTTTGCCAATATTTAATAAACTATTAATATTTAAGAAATTTCAAAAAAAGATTCTAAAAGAGGAGGAAATTTCCAATAAAAAACTCCGAACTCCCGGAACTCTATCTCCATTATTTATAATTTTAATTTAACGCTGAAAATAGGTCTGCGCGTGACATTTTTAGGATGCGCGCGTGGCGTCAAAAGCGAGTACGGCACATTAATTAATTTATTTAAGGTATTGAATATTTTTTTTTAAATTTGAAAAAATTATGGTGTGTTCTGAACAACTATAATTAATTTATTCCCGTTGAAAATTTTACTTAAAGTTAATTTTTCAACAAGTTAAACAATTGTTAACTAACGAAATTTTCTCGAACTACCGTCTTAGTTGTAAGTGAAAAAAAATGTTTAAATAATGGTCGTAAAAAATTTTCGCTTCGTAGAGCCTTTCTTACATACATACTTAACAAGATCGTGCCATAAAAGTTAAAAAAATATTTATACTTTGTTTATAACAATTTTTTTACTTAAACAAAAACTTTAAAATCCAAGTAATGTTGTTAAAAATTTTTTTTTTTTTCTAAATCATCATATTATCGTTTTTTTATTAATACAAGATATTTATTGATTTGCAAAAAAAAATTTTCCCGCAATTTGTTGATAAATTTTTTATAAACAAATTGATTAAATCAATATTTTTAAAAAAATTTTTTTCACAACTTTATTACAATTACAAATATTATGATGTTTAAAAAAAAAATTTTTCCTTAATAACAATTTTTAATTGTTTATAATCGTTTTTTTTATATTTCTATTGTTTAAATTATTAGTTAAGAAATTATTTTTTTTCTAAAAATCATAATTGACAGTCCTCTATAAAGTAACAAAAAAAAAAATTTTTTTTATCAACAATTCTATTGTTTATTAACTTACCAATTTGTTATAAACAAATTTTCAACTTTTTTTTATTTTTTTTTCTAATACTTCTAAAATTAACAAAAACAACCATATATAACAAAGTATAGAAAAAAATTTTTTTCAATTTTTTATTGTACTTTTAAAAAACACGTGTTACAAAAGTTGCAGCGGCTGCTTCGTTTGTCTACTAAAAAACTAAAATAACTTTTAAACTATTAGAGATACGAAAATAAACATTCTAGTCGATTTTATAAACGGTTAAACGATCTTTTAAACGAATTATTAAAAAAAAATTTAGTTATTACTAATTTATTGTTACGCGCATTTGTTTATAAAAACTTATATTTTTTTCGATGTTTTTCGAACTTTCGTGACTCCTAACTTTTTAAATAATGCAGATACGGTTACAGACCTTCAAGGCTATTCTGTCAAGTAATAAAATATATAAACGTTGTAGTTATTTATTTATAAGTCATGTCATTTTTTAATTGATTATTGGATTTTTTTTCTCTTTTACGGCTCTCTCGCTTTTCACAGTTATTATTTTTCTTGTAATATTCATCATTTACTTCGAGTTCTGTACTTAACAATTCCAGTCGGCGTTGTTTGAACAACTGTCCAGGTCCATCGGTTTCGATCACCGGAGGACCACTGCTTACCACCCACAGTGCAACGGCTTGGTGGAGCGCTTCCACCGACAACTGAAGGCAGCAATCACCTGCCACGCTGACGTCAACTGGACCGAGTCCCTCCCCCTCGTGCTTCTCGGCGTAAGATGCGCCTTCAAAGAAGACCTTCAGTCTTCTTCAGCTGAGTTGGTGTACGGTGAGCCGCTTCGTCTGCCAGGCGAATTCTTCGGGCACGACGTCGCTTACTACACCACCGACCTAACCGAGTTCTCAGCTCGAATGAAGTCTTTCGCCGAGAAAGTACGACCCGTTCCACCTCAGCACCACTCCAACCACAGAGCCTTTGTGTTTAAAAACCTGGCCACATGTAGCCACGTATTCCTTCGGGAAGAAGTGCTACGTGGCTCATTTCAACCAGCATACACTGGCCCACACGAAGTGCTCAAGAGAGGTGCCAAAACGTTCGTCATTCGCGTCTTGAACAAAAACATGACAGTAACAATAGACCGCCTTAAGCTAGCTTATATACTGTCGTCTGACGTTCCAGCAACCCAGCGTTCTATCTTGAACATTCCCGATCCCGATCCCGACCCAGAACCACCTCACCAGCGGACGACTCGATCCGGGAGAAAAGTTCGGTTCCCCGATTATTATCGACCCTAGTAGGTCTCTGGAGGGGAGTGTTGTAAGTGTCCCGACTATATTTACGTATATTAGTTTATATTATTTATCTATTTACAAAGCACACCTACACAATATTAATTATCTTATCATAATTATTTACATATTATATTACACACTTTCATACAGCACACAAACACACCCAAAAATCATACATTCACAACACAACTCATAATTATAATATTTACACAAACATAGTCGGGCGTAATCGCTTGTCGTCGAAATGACGTCACGCAAGCCGCCCGCTATTGTGTAATAGCCAGGTAGCTCGGCTACGCGGGCCGACCGCCGCCGGCCGCCTTCAGTCGCAATCTGTCATCCAACGCGAAGCTTGTGTCTTTTGTCGACTCGCGCACGCGCAGATTTATTGCCGCGATCTTAAGTTTGATGTTTGTGTTGCTTTCTTACCGCTTTACCTACGCTTTCTATTTCTCTGTATCATCTCCTTCTTGTGTATATACTTAGTGTAATTGTGTCGTTTAATAAACTATATAACACCGTATTCCGGACTTATTACTGTGCCGTCCGGCACTGTCAGAACCGACGACACGTACCTAAAGCTCATAGTCGATCTTACAGTTACCAAAAACAGTTCAGTGTATAAGCCTCGTGGTGTATTAAAAATTTTTATTTAGTATTGATGTGATTGCATGAAGTTTTGTTGAAATTAATTTTTCATTCCATCAAAAAGACATTGAATTTTTAGTGCATCGAAGTAAAATCGATTTCTATAAAATATTATCTACTGAAGTGCCACGTGTTTAACTTGTTCTGAAGGATTGTTTGATATTTTTCTCTTAACAGTTTAATATTTTATAACAATGGACTTCTCAGTGAAATGTTTTCTTTGTGAAAAAAAACTCATTAGTTCTTCTCACGAGTGGACGTTAGTTAAAGAACGTGGAATACGTACAATGTGTGAAAATAGTAAAAAAATAGGGGACAATAAATATAAACTATTGGAAGGTCAGTCTGAAATTAAAGTTCATGAGAAGTGTCGAGTAGCTTATTTAGTTGCAAATAAAGCCTCTACAGGGTCTTCTAATTCATCCGAAGTATCAACTCGTAGTTTTTCAAGTACTTTCGATTATAAAAAAATATGTTTAATTTGCCAAAAAGATTATTATCAAAGTATACGTAAAAAATGTATTATAAGTTCCGATGAAATAAAACAAAAGTTATTAGAAGTTGCCAAACTGCGTAATGACTTACTGGGAAGTCAAGTCACAGATTTAATTTTACGTGTACAGTCATTAACAGAAGCAAAAGCGCGTTATCATCGTACGTGTCTGAATGATTTTTAAAAAATTCCAACTAATCCAAGTGATAAAGAAGATTCACCACTTGAAAGTTCATTGAAATTTATTTTTCATTTCATTGAAAACAATTTAGAATGCCAATTCACACTATCAGAATTGATAAAAATGATGGAATACAAGCCAAAATCATCAACTCTGATCAGTAATTTACGAAAACATTTTGGCAATGATATCGCGATTACTGGGGTGGGCCTGAAGAGTATTGTAACATATTGTGGAACTGGTGATTTACCTATCGATGATTTGTGGTATATGCACCATGAGCAGCGTAAAGATGATGAACACATTCGTATAATTCGAACTGCGGCTGAACTAATACGAAAGCAGATTAAAGGTACACAGTTCAAAGTGAAAACATTTCCATCATCGACTAGCTTCCTTGAGACTGCTCAGGGAGATATACCAACATATTTAGATACGTTTCTAGAAGAGCTGATGATGTATGATGCACACAAGAATAAAACTAAATTAAATCAAAAGAAAAAATCAACGAATGCTACAGAAGATGCTGAGTTACAAGAGAGTGATGATGACGACACGACCGACAAGGATGAGAATGCAAATTTTACAAGTCTTGGAGTAAAGAAAGATTATATAGCCCATTCCATTATTTCGGCTATCCGTCCTAAGTCATTTGTTTCAACCTTACAGTTAGCAACCGGATTATATATAAACCGCAAATCGGGTTCCAAATTAATAGTCGATTTATTGGCAAAGCTGGGAGTATGTGCTTCTTATCATAACGTAGCAATACATGAATTATCTGCGATAAAAGCTGAAGTGACAACAATTAAAAAGCCATGCTTCACTCAGTATGTCTTCGACAACGCAGATCACAATCCATGTACAATTGACGGAAAAAATACAATGCACATTATGGGAGGTATTTGCTGCGTCGCTCCTAAAGAAGCTGTATGTACTGCTGGTGAGATACCCAAGTTAAGCAGATTACCTAAGGCATCTGAAGTTGCTTCCGTAGGTGCTATTGAGTTAAAAGATTTTCCGGACCAAGAAACATCTCTGAAGCCTGTGAAATATGTAGACGTATCAGATTTTAAATTTGGAGATATTGTTCCAGGAATCACGACTGTTTATTCAGCACATATTTGGGCTTCGTACATGAAAGTGAGGAAATTGCCAAGTATTCGTGGTTTATTTGACAGAATTGCCAGAGTACCATTTTACCAAGTTTCAAGAATTTATTGCTTGCCGTTCATAGATGAAAATCCATCAGACTTTCGAACAATTTATACTGCTTTGCATTTTGCGGCACAACATTGTAAAGCTACTGAACGTCAAACTTGTTTTGTTACTTTTGATTATCCTCTTTATATCAAAGCTAAACAGATACTCTGTAACACAAAAGATGAGAATTTACAACATGTAATTCCTCGTCTAGGAGGATTTCACTTGCTTATGTCCTATCTAAAAGCTGTAGGAACAATAATGGAGGGTTCCGGTATTTTTGAATTGTTTTGCACTGCATTTGCTCAAAATTCTATCGATAAAATGTTATCATGTACAGCATATTCCAGAGCAATTCGTGCTCATATGCTGGCAGTAAATGCTATTGGACAATTAATTGCTGAATTTGCTGAAAGTCCAGAAAACTTAAACAGCCACGAATACATTCAACACATAAAAGAATGTGAACCATTGCAAGCTGCACCTCCATTAATGAGTTTAACAGCTGAAATTGATGATAAAAAACGTACTATTTCAAACTTATTTGCAGACTTGAAGAACTATCCACCACCGATAGATGATGTTTATGCTTCGAAAGATGCTATGGCATTGTTGAATCTTCTAGTTAGTGCAATTGACAGATTACAACGTTCAGGTCCAACTGCTGAGTTGTGGCTACAATATTTCAACTGTATTACTGTAGCCTTGCAATTTATCGAAGCTGAACGTTTGGGCAACTGGAACTTACATTTATCCTGTGTTCAACAAATGCTACCGATATTTCATGCTGCAGGACATTCTAATTATAGCAAAGGAGCTCAAATCTACCTCCAGGATATGGTGGATCTTCGAGATATAATGGATCCCTCTGAGTTTATAACGTTTACCGAAAATGGACTTTTTACCGTGAGACGTACCGACAAAGCCTGGTCGGGAATTTGGTCTGACATGACCATTGAACAAACATTGATGCGTGTCCTAAAAACTGGTGGCCAATCAGCAACTCATGGACGCTCAGTATCAGATAGCGTTTTAGCTCGGTTCATTCAAGGAATGCCATACGCTTATGATATAATGGATCAACTAGAATCTTTCGCCAATTCCAGATGCGCTTCGTCCGACCAACATACAGATCTCACATCAGCTCGTCAAAAAAAAGATGAAGAAGATGTTCAATCTTTCAAAAATTGGCTTCAGGATCATGGAGTTTTTGATGAAAGACCTGGCAAACTCATGTCTCTTTCCACCGGATTAGTTGGCGATTCAACAATAGATTGTCATAAAGCAGTAGAGAAAGGCTTGAAAAGTATGTCCACAATGGTTGGAATGGATGCAGACTCATATAAGTTTAGCAAAAAGTACTGCGTGAAAACTCTGGCGAACACAAAACCAGTCTGTGTCATCGATAACGAGCCGATTACTGTTAACACTACACTTTTATTTCAACGAATTGTTGCGGCTATGATTGACAACAAAGATATTGTAAAAACTGCTTTACTTCATGAGTTAGCTCCATTCCCTATGAGTTTATTTAATGATAAAGGGTTGATGAGAGAAAGCAATAAATCCGAGTTATACAAAGCATTACAGTCTACAACCTTCGTTCAACCGGATCCTTCTGAATACGAGTTCATTATTGATGGAGGATTTCTTTTACATAAAGTGGGTTGGCGTAAAAATGTTACATTTCAACAAATTTTTGAAGATTATACATCTTATATCTATAAACATTACTCACGTAATGCCACAATAGTTTTTGATGGATACAACACAGAAAATTTTGGTGTTAAATCATATGAACGCTACAGACGAGTACGTAACAAAACTTCGCAAGAACTTAAATTTACCAAGAGCATGATCATTCCAAGAAACAAGGAGTTTTTCTTATCCAACATAAAAAACAAAGCTAGATTTGTTATGTATTTGATAACTTATTTAAAAAAAGAAGCAAATCTGAAGATTAGTCAGGCTATAGAAGATGCAGATACATTAATATTCCGTACAGCATTAAATGTAGCTGAACAATCTCAAAAGAAAGTCATTGTTGCGGGCACTGACGTCGATTTAGCAACTTTAATAATCGATTTAACACCAAACGACAAACATATCGTAATGTGGAAGCCAAATATTCTAAGCAAACCTGATGTTATTTATGAAGCTGGAAAAAATAACAAATTAAAGAATATATTACTGTTTGCTCATGCTTTTACTGGTTGCGATACAGTCAGCTCCATCTTCCATAAAGGAAAACAAAGCTTGTTGAATTTAATTCAAAAAGAATCAACTGTAAGACAAGAAGTTCAAAAATTCTATGAGCCTCGGTCAACAGTTGAAGACATTAAAGAAGCTGGAGAACGAATAATGTTAAAATTATTTGGGTCTGATCTCAATTCTATAAATCAATGTAGAATTGACCGGTTTTCAGTCAGTGTCACCAATACAAAAACTGTAAATTTGGCAACATTGCCACCTACCGCATCAGCGACACATCAACATGCATTGAGAACTTATTATCAAGTGCAGACATGGCTTAATAATCCTTTAAGAGCTGAAGATTGGGGATGGGAAAAGACAGAGACTCTGTTTCTGCCCATAAGGACAACGGAACCATTGGCGCCAGCGGAATTATTAAAACTAGTTAACTGCAGTTGCACAACATCTGGCTGCAAAAAAATTTGCAGCTGTAGAAAAGCGGGAATGAAGTGCAGCCGATCATGCAAGGGATGCAAAGGTGAAACTTGCACAAATGCCTCAGATAAAGTTGACAACATTAATGAAGGCGATGAAGATGAAGATGACGATGACGAAAATGAAAATTTTGAGTACGGAATGATCGTTGATCAGGAAAATACGAGTCGTCCAGCATATCGAAAAATCATCGACGCAATCTACGGATCTAACTATGATACTGACTCTGACGAAAACGACGAACCGGAAGAAACAATGGTAGAAGAGGAGGAAGAAATTGAAGAATCCAGGAATCAAGAAGAAAATGAAGAAGAAGAAGAAGAAGGAAGAGAAGGGCAAAAAGCAGGAAACCCTCCGTCTAACGTAGACAAAGAGGTGGCCCATTCCGTTCCACATACAGGAGAACCGAGTACTTCTAAATCTCCCCAAAAAAAACGAAGAAAACGATGTATTTAACTCCATATAAATACTATTTTTAAAATTCCACTTCGCTTCCGAGCGCTTCAATAACCGGTCGTGTACTATCATCGCTCTTAAAAGTCAGTGTTTCTCAAAGTTGATTCTTATAAAACTATTTCAATTTATCAAAATGTTAAAGTGTGGTAGTTGTTTCGATGCTATAACGGACGGTCCTCAGTGTTCAGTCTGTTCCCTTTACTTCGACTTCACATGCGCGGGCATAACGGAATCAAAATATCGCAGGCAGGGGCCAGATAAAAAAGCAACCTGGAAATGTGCATCCTGTCGTTCAGGAACTACGTTGAACATTCCAGTAAGCCCTCCAGGTACGATGGAATTTGATCAAATTATGAAAGAAATAAAAAATCTTTCCGCCAAACTGTCGCCTTTGGACTCACTGGTCAGTGACATGCGCGAGGTTAAAAAAGCTTTAGAATTTACTCAAGACCTAATGAAAGATGTGACTGACAAAATCAAGAATCTAGAAGTAAGGGTGGTGAAAGTTGAAAAAACTACAAATGATGTATCAACACTGGAAAATAAATTATCAAGAATGGAGCAGCATTTGAATGATAGAGAGCAGTGGGCTCGACTGAATAATGTATTAATAAAAGGAATCCCGTATATGAATAATGAAAATTTATTTGAAATTCTGAAAAAAATGGGCTCGAAATTTGGAATACCAATTACCAATGATCATATAAATTTTGTATCTAGAGTTCAAACCTATGACAAAGGAAATCCTAAACCAATCATTGCCTGCTTTCACAGTAGATATTTAAAGGAGAATTTGACTTCGGCAGCTAAAAAATGCAAAGGTTTTTCAGCGAGTGACTTGGGCTTCTCACAAAATGGCTTAGTCTATGTTAATGATCATCTAACCGTGGCAAATAAAATCCTCCTAAGCAAAACCAAAACTGAAGCTAAATTACAACATTTTCAGTATGTATGGGTAAAGCAGTGCAAAATCCTAGTGAGAAAAAATATTACATCACCAATAATCTTCATCCGATCAGCAGAGGATTTGAAGAAACTAACTTAATACATAATATTGTTTTCTACTTACTTAAACGAACGGCATTACTATCCATAAAACATTATGGCGCAAGGTTGAGAACCGCTATCGTATGTATATTATTTACCTATAACTACTATTGTAGCATCTCGACTAACTTGCAGCAGGTATTGATAATGAATATTAAGTTCTGCTTTGCGATTAAGATACTTATTGTCTCTGCAATAACATCGTTTTTCGTTCACGCAATTTACTTTTTTAGTTCCGATATACCCGCACAGATCTCAACTTTTTCACTACGAAAGCTATTTGTTAATAATATGCTTCTAATTCATTATATTTTGATGATTTATAAACTGTTTATGCGAGTATATCTATTGATATTGATTACCTTGTATACCTTATTGTCTTATTTAAGTTGCTATTTGCGTGTTTGTTTTGATTATGATTATTTTTTTCGCTGTTTATTTGCTCAATCATTTTATGCTAACTTGTTTATACTTTCTTACTCAAATTGTGTAACTTACTTTAAAAATATTAGAAATATTTTGGTACTTAAAGCACTAACTGGTTTATTTTATATTGTGTTAAACTTTAATTATATTTTAACGGACATTTTATTACTTAGAAAAACCATTACCATAAATATAATTTGTATTTGGCAGTGTTTTAGTAAGTTAATTAGGTTACTTTTGTATACTTTAAATTTAAGTTCTTACTACCTTGCATTTACTATTGTTGCGATATCCATTACTGAGTGTGTGTTCCTATACTGTGTTATGACCCAACGGTGGAGATTTTATTTAATGTCTTTGTTGGCGGCATTGGCTGTTTACTTTTTTGATTACCCTAATTATCTGTGTAGCTATTTATCATTGTATAATTTAGTTTTTCTTGACCACCGTGCTAAATGACATCCAGATTTACTACCAAAATGTTAGGGGTCTTCGGACAAAAACGGAAATTTTCTACAGAAATCTACAGCTTGCATCGTACGATATTGTTTGTCTTACCGAAACATGGCTCATTGATAGCATTAATAGTGAAGAACTTTTTGATGAACGTTATTTAGTATTCAGACGAGACCGTAATTATTCACGAACTTTCCAGTCTATGGGTGGTGGAGTACTAATAGCAGTTAAACGTAACTTGGTTTGCATTGAAAACCCAAACTGGTCGTCAACGGCAGAAGACATATGGGTCTCGATAACATTAAATCGTTGTAGAACAGCGTCGAGAAAAATACATATATGCACGCTATACCTTTGCAACGAGAACCGCGGTAACTCGGCATTAGTTCAACTTACGATGTTCTCACATAAATTACACGATATTGTTAACTCCCATCCAGATGATTCATTTCTTTTGTTAGGAGATTTTAACTTACCTTCGATAGTTTGGTCACTTTCAAATTCAGATGACATGAATGTTCTCACTCCATTGTCATGTAGTAATCATCAAATCAGTAACTTTCTGGATGACTTAAATGCATATAACTTTTATCAATGCAATTATGTTTATAACTCACATAACAAACTGTTGGACTTAATATTTACAAATATGTCAATTTCTGTTTTAGCGTGTAACGATGCGTTAGTTCCGGAAGATGCGTTTCACCCGTCATTATCAATCAGTTTCAAAGTTAATGATTTGCGAAGCTGCATACAGAAGCGACAAAAGAAGTATTTATTTCACAAATCCGATTACAATATTATTAACGCAAGCTTAAGTAAAATCGATTGGCTTAATGTCCTTACTGCACACTCTTTTGAGCATTGTGTTAATGACTTCTATAAAATTCTATATGAAATTAGAGACTCGTTTGTTCCATACACATATTATTACAAAAACAGAACACCTCCTTGGTTTAATTCTGCTCTAACTAAAATGCTCAAAGAAAAAAATAAATATTTTTCAAAGTATAAAATATATAAAAATAATAATGATTATTTAAATTTCTGTTTGCTAAGGGACCGCGTCAAAAATTATGAAAAAGAATGTTATGATAACTATATTAAAAAAATGGATTTGGCCATTACAAATAATCCTAAAGTTTTTTGGAGCTTTGTAAATAGTCGTAAAAAATCCACTTCTTTCCCGTCGTCAATGACCTATGGCACCCGTACCGCTGGCAGTGGACAAGAGCTTTGTGAATTTTTCTCTGATTACTTCCATTCTACGTTTCTTGACCAAGCTTCATTCACTGCGCGAACAAGTCATAACAACGAGTCGGCTAATGCCCTGGGATCCATTTGTGTATCGACCCATGAAATTAAGGTCATATTAGAAAAACTAGACATTAACAAATCAGCAGGCCCGGACCAAATACCATCAGTTTTTATTGTTAAATATGCTGAGAACCTCTCGTTACCGCTCGCGATCTTATTTAGAAGGTCAATAAATGAGGGTTTAGTGCCCATTATTTGGAGGTCTAGCCTAGTGACACCTATTTACAAGAAAGGTTCCAAATCACAAATTGAAAATTATCGACCTATTTCGAAGTTATGTGTGTTTGCAAAAGTCTTCGAAAAAATAATTCAAAGGCAGATGTCCTTTGCATTGAAACCGTTATTAATTGCAGAACAACATGGTTTTATAAAGAATAGATCTACGATTTCTAATCTATTACTCACAAATGACTTTATTATGGAGGGCATGTCGCAAGGCTATCAGGTTGATGGCATATACACAGATTTCAGCAAGGCGTTTGACCGTGTCGATCATTCTATTCTTCTGATTAAATTGGCATCTATGGGGATCCACGGTGATTTACTTAGGTGGTTTACCTCCTACGTGGAACGTCGTTCCCAGGCTGTTGTTCTATGCGGTTTTACCTCAAGCTGGCGGTCTATCCCATCTGGGATACCTCAAGGATCCATATTGGGGCCATTGTTGTTCACTATATTTATTAATGATATATCCGCTCATATACACCATTGCTCGATACAACTATTCGCCGACGACATGAAAATCTTCAAATACATCACATGCGTCGAAGACATTAACAAAGTTCAAGAAGATCTTTTTAGATTGGAAAATTATTGCCTAAAAAATAGACTTGATATTAATGTTGCAAAGTGTAATGTTATAACTTTTTCGCGTAAACGAAACATTATCTTACACAATTACACTTTAAACGACAAGGTACTCACTAGAGTCACAGAGATAAGAGACCTCGGTATTATTCTAGACAACAAACTTTCGTACGAGCAGCATATTCATTCTATAGTCGCTAAAGCACTCAAGTCGTTAGGGTTCATTTTCAGATCTTGCCATGTTGAATGAAATCTCCAAAGTTGTGAATATTAATATTTTCCTTGATAACTCACAAGTTATTGGAAGACAGTTGAGTAGCGATTTTTTCACCTCACGTTCTATATTTAAGTCACTGCCGTCAATCTAATTTTTGTTGTATCCTTATTAATCACACTAAATATAATAATGTATTAAGTTAAGTGTCTTTTAGACATTTTTAACATCACTTACTTTTTATTATCGTAGTAATAAATTACATGATACTGCTGAAAAAAAAAAAAAAAAAAAATCATAACTTAACATAAGGTTATTTTTAGCGCTCAATCTTATATGTTTCATTACTTATTGGCGAAAACTGCTAATTGGCCTTGTTAACCTTGCAATTGTACTAAATTTATAACATATATTAGGCTGTAAGTTTTCCATGTACAAATAAATAAATAAATAAATAAATAAATAAATTTTCATTGTCATTAATATTACTTTTATTATCATTTTTGTAATTCATGCAAATAAAATTCTGTTATTAATCAAAATCAAAAGTTTTTTTAATAATACAATTATATCCTAACATTGGTTGTATAAATTTTTGCTTGTGATAAATGAATAGATAGTAATCGACATTAATTTTTTATAAAATGAAAAAAATTTAGAGAAAAATGCCTATAATCAATTAAAAAATGACATGACTTATAAATAAATAACTACAACGTTTATATATTTTATTACTTGACAGAATAGCCTTGAAGGTCTGTAACCGTATCTGCATTATTTAAAAAGTTAGGAGTCACGAAAGTTCGAAAAACATCGAAAAAAATATAAGTTTTTATAAACAAATGCGCGTAACAATAAATTAGTAATAACTAAAATTTTTTTTAATAATTCGTTTAAAAGATCGTTTAACCGTTTATAAAATCGACTAGAATGTTTATTTTCGTATCTCTAATAGTTTAAAAGTTATTTTAGTTTTTTAGTAGACAAACGAAGCAGCCGCTGCAACTTTTGTAACACGTGTTTTTTAAAAGTACAATAAAAAATTGAAAAATTTTTTTTTCTATACTTTGTTATATATGGTTGTTTTTGTTAATTTTAGAAGTATTAGAAAAAAAATAAAAAAAAGTTGAAAATTTGTTTATAACAAATTGGTAAGTTAATAAACAATAGAATTGTTGATAAAAAAAATTTTTTTTTTTGTTACTTTATAGAGGACTGTCAATTATGATTTTTAGAAAAAAAATAATTTCTTAACTAATAATTTAAACAATAGAAATATAAAAAAAACGATTATAAACAATTAAAAATTGTTATTAAGGAAAAATTTTTTTTTTAAACATCATAATATTTGTAATGTAATAAAGTTGTGAAAAAAATTTTTTTAAAAATATTGATTTAATTAATTTGTTTATAAAAAATTTATCAACAAATTGCGGGAAAATTTTTTTTTGCAAATCAATAAATATCTTGTATTAATAAAAAAAACGATAATATGATGATTTAGAAAAAAAAAAAATTTTTTAACAACATTACTTGGATTTTAAAGTTTTTGTTTAAGTAAAAAAATTGTTATAAACAAAGTATAAATATTTTTTTAACTTTTATGGCACGATCTTGTTAAGTATGTATGTAAGAAAGGCTCTACGAAGCGAAAATTTTTTACGACCATTATTTAAACATTTTTTTTCACTTACAACTAAGACGGTAGTTCGAGAAAATTTCGTTAGTTAACAATTGTTTAACTTGTTGAAAAATTAACTTTAAGTAAAATTTTCAACGGGAATAAATTAATTATAGTGTTCAGAACAAACCATAATTTTTTCAAATTTAAAAAAAAATATTCAATACCTTAAATAAATTAATTAATGTGCCGTACTCGCTTTTGACGCCACGCGCGCATCCTAAAAATGTCACGCGCAGACCTATTTTCAGCGTTAAATTAAAATTATAAATAATGGAGATAGAGTTCCGGGAGTTCGGAGTTTTTTATTGGAAATTTCCTCCTCTTTTAGAATCTTTTTTTGAAATTTCTTAAATATTAATAGTTTATTAAATATTGGCAAAAAACGAAAAGCCATTTTTTTTCATCTTTAATTGTTTATAACTTTTGCAATTTTTTATGTGCTAATACACGCTTTTGGCACATTTTTCTAGACGTCATTCCGGATCCAATGAGCTATCGCACATAATTTTAAGAGCAGTATCTCTATTTTGTACCATTTTCAGCTTGTTGACTAGACTATAGGTTCTAGAGACCTTACTAATTGACAACTTTACTCACCGCTATTGCTTGTCATGCCTGATGTTGATGGCATTTCCTTAGAAAATATTTCTTCTAATGTGTCCATACGTCGTCTTTTGCTTACAACTGATCGAGGCTGTGAAGGCCCTGTTCGTTTTATTCTGTCCGGTTGACAATGAAATTTTGATGGCAAACAGTCTGGTTTAATTCTTATTTTAGTAATAGAACCCAAA
Source organism: Trilocha varians (assembly GCA_030269945.2). Taxonomy (NCBI): domain Eukaryota; kingdom Metazoa; phylum Arthropoda; class Insecta; order Lepidoptera; family Bombycidae; genus Trilocha; species Trilocha varians. Next base: position 8,711,772 of record AP028277.1, on the reverse strand, counting down.
ATACTGTATTGGATGTAATTTTCCATATCATTAGGTAGCTACAAAGAAAAATAAAGTTTCATTAGGTAGATATGTGACGTCATTTCTAAGATATGTCAAGTGACACTGTGTTTTAGCGCGAAATTCAAACCAAAACATTAAAAAAAACATTATTTTTCTATCAAATAAATTATTTTTGAAACAAAAAAAATGTAGGTGGTTTAAAATAAGTCTACGAAGATAATAAAACATAATTCGGAAAATTGTCTAGTAGCCAATTCCTCCGAGCACTCCCCGTGGAACAGTGGTGAACAAAAAAACAAAAATCAAATATTTGCAAGAATATAATAAATAAATAAAAATAAAAAAGCCTTTCATTTTCAAACTATAAATAAAAGTTTTACATATATAAATTTGTGCTTAATCTAAGTATGTTTAAAAAAAAAAAATGTTTATCTATAATATATAGTTTTCTAATTATGGAACCCCTCTCGAGTGAAGGCCTCTTCCAAGGATTGCCACATCTCTCTATCTTGCGCTTTTCCTCTCCATTGTGGTCCGGCAATTTTCTTAAGGTCGTCTTCCCATCTTGCGTGAGGTCTACCTATATGACGTTTACCTGGAGGTCCTTGCCACGAAGTCACCGTCTTCGTCCATCTGTTGTCTTTAAGTCGGACTGTATGTCCAGCCCATCTAAATTTTTAGTTTTTGTGCTTGGCATAGAGAGTCTATCGTTTTAGTTTTAGCTCTTATATCTTTATGTTTTATTTTTTGTACTTTTTTGATATTTATCATACTGCGTTCCAAGAATATAAACATGCTTAAATTACAATATTTCCACTTTTCTCGCTTTTTTGTTTGCGAAATCCTTAATAGTTTCATGTATGTCTATATTCCGGGGGATGGCGGACCGCGCTCCCCGACCCACGCTTGTTCTGACCCAGCGGGGTATTCTGTGGGAGGGTGACACGCGGTCCAGCCATCTTGGCGGGCTTCGGATAGCCCGCCGACCGAGAGAGCCGGTGGCCGTATCGCCAGCGGCTGCCGGTTCGGCGTCCGGGGGCGGGGTGACGGAAAAGTGTGCCGAGAGCGTTACGCGTCGCGCCGTCCCACAAAACCCCGTGCTGGGTTCTGGCCTCAGCCGGGGTTCCGATGCTGAGTGTGAGCGGTTGGAGGTTTTAGTGCGGTTCAACTCCCACAAAAATAAATGTCTATATGGTCTAGAATGGCCTCCTCTAGGGATATTGTTGCTAAATTTGTTAGTCTTTCCTTAATTTAAAAAAAAAATGGCTGACATGACATAATTTTTTCACATAAATCATCGGCGTTGATATCTAATGAATCATTTGCTGAAAGTTTCTCCTGTAAACGATGACAGCTACTTCTTAATCGTCCTTGATCTTGCTCATCACTTAAATAAAAAAATTCATACGTCATCGTGATTATTCAATAAATTAAATCTTTCATCTACGGAGGATAACGCTTGGTCTAATATATATAAAAAAATACATTAATTCTAAAACAGGTTTTCGGATCATTTATAGTGTGGTCTTCGTGTTCATAATCAAAACTCTTTGGAGTTTTACGACGCCTTAGGGGCCTGGAACTGGAAGTTTCAAATTCAGTCTCGACGTTAAATTTTTCGACAATTTTTTGGCATCACTTACAATTTCTTCAAAATTTGTGTCTGTTCTAATTTTTATCAAAAACTTTTTTAATTCCGCCAAAGCATCTAAAGCAACTTGCATATTCATATCAACGGACTGCAGAATTTTACTCACAAAATTTACTTTTGTCTATTATATGCCATACATGTAGTAAACAAATGAATGAAAAGGTGTATATTTTTTCTGCTAGACATTTAGCATTTATGCATCATAAATTTTAGGTAAATTTGTAAATAGCGGTTTTATAGCATTTATTCTGCTTGACCATCTTGTTTCTGACAATTGTTTTAAGGTCAGATTTATGACATGTGTTTTTTTAATAAATCCATCTTTTAGTAGAGGACGAAAAATATTTAATTATAAATAATTCTTGCACAATACAAAAAAATCCAGTCGTATGATGATTGAGGTTGGCAGCGTCGTTTACTATTAAATTTAAACTATGAGTAGAGCACGGTACATAGAAAGCGCGGGGATTTAAATCCAGCAATCTTTTTTGAAGATCATTATTCTTACCGCGCATATTTAATCCATTATCATAACCCTGTCCCCTTAAATTGTTTATATTCAAATTAATGCCCGAACAAAAAGGCCGAGTGTTTTGCTCCAGCAAAAGGGTCGAATGTGTCGTCCGAGTTTCAGAGCGCCAATACTTCGCGCTCCAGCAAACACCAGACGACAAGCCAATGAGCACAAGGGTGCACCAATTATAAGTGAAACGTCCCTTGAGCTCTCACTCCTACACACGACATAATTGAGCATGCGGCTCAAACAGCAAGGCTTTCCCATTACTTTGTCATTAACAAATTTGCGTCTTTTTGATATATAGCTTTTTCCAAAACTTTTTAAACTTTTTCGTTTTATATCAGACCAGTTATTCTTATCCACCAAGCGTTTTTTTGACCTCCTTTGTTTCCTCTTTTCTTGTCTTAATGTCGAATCCGATACGTCAGTACCTGCAGGTTGAACTGAATCTATCCAAGAACTATGGTCGGGACAAAAATCATCATTACAATTCTTGTGTACATTTAATGGAGAGGGCATTGGTGTTGCCAATGTGATGTGCGAAGTTAAAGGAGTTGCAACAGGTGGTTCTTCAAATTCTTCTAGGTATATTTCTGGTGAATTATTAAAACTTGAAGTTACTTTACATTTAATTTTAGTGGTGTAAGTATATTATTATTGTCTTCTTCTTGTAAAAAAGAAACAGGTGTAGCAGCTGGATGGTCATCAAATACGTCATGATATAGATCTGCCATTTCGACGATAATATTTTCAGCCCCTGGCGGTAAGGGAGAGATGGCAGGCTGACTTGCAGATTCTATAATTATGACAAATATAAAACATTAAATTAGTTACTGAATTTTATCACCCTACTTCATTGCAAACTAATCACTAGTGTGGATAAATTATACAAGTTGAAAAATGTATAGGATTTAATAAATGGTGTATTTTTGAATAGAATAAAGTCGCATATAAAAATTCGTACAAAGAAAAATATCGTATAATTATATACGACTGTAAGTTTTAGGTAAATTTACGCAGAACAACATCCTATCTGCAAATACGCTTGACAGTTATTCGATAATTTTGACTGAACAACAACTTATGTTAAAATACTATGTCAAAAACAGTTGAGATATCATAGAACAACATCGTTTAGTCACTAACGACGGAAACTAAAATGTTTACCGTATTTTTCTTAAAATATATACTTATTTATAAAAAAACCTTAAGCTATTTATTAAACTATTGGGGCTTGAAAGAATAATAGAATAACTTACCAAGATTAATGTATTCTTCATCATTATTTTTGTTCGTAGTGTTTTCAGTATCTTTTTCCTTATCCATTTGTAGTGCTAAATCTAAAATTCTTTTTTTCTTGATAATGCAAACATCATTAAACATATACTGTGACACTGTATTAACAATTTTTATCAATAATTATCACAAGAAATTACGAAAAAGTTTTTCCATCCAAATTCGACTGTCTTTACGTAGTACAAACTCTCGAGTGACGATCGATCGCGGCGCGTGAGGTGCCTGTATCGGCGAACAGGTCTGTACGTGTCGATACGTGCTTGTTCGGTGGACTATATTGCAGTTAAGACGATGTTCAGTTGATTATCTCAAAAACTAAAAAAGTTATTTAAAAAATAATTACACTAACATAAAGCTAGGATGCTGTTTAACAATATGTATAACTGAATAACTAAAAATCATCTTATATTTCCATACGAGTCTGTTCTACGGACCCGTCGAGACAGTTTTAACGTGTCAGTCAGAACGAAACAATTTCGTTTGTACGCTCGCGAATTTTTAGATAACTAATTAACTAACCTACTGTGTCATTAGTGTGTTTATAATAAATGGCAACAAGAAGGTCTCCGCTTTGGAATTATTTTGAGATAGACAAAGAAGAAGCTAAATACGCTTTTTGTTTAATCTGCAAACTAAAAGTTTCACGTGGCGGAGAGGGAAAGAAAGCTCGTGCATGAAAAACCACTTGAAAGTCAAGCATCCTGATGAGTTTCGCGAAATTTATGGTAGTTCGTCCTCATGTGTCGGACCTGATATTTCTACGAGCTCAACTGCAAGTGCTTGTACCACGGCCTCTCAACCGCAAAAGCAATTGACTTTAGCTGAAACTGTTGAGCGAAAACAATATTGGGGGATAAATGATCCCAAATCGCAGGAATTTCACAATCCTTACATCAATTAAGTTGCAGATTTAATTCAGAATATAACTGATTGATTCATCAACAAAATATGTACAGTTGTTACACAAAAGAATGTTACGGAAACAGAAAGTCTAACATGTCAACAACATAGATGTCCAGCTTGGCAAGAGCTACGATATGCTCGAATAACAGCATCAAGAACATATGATGTGACTCGCTGTAAGACATCTGATGGATCATTAATTGCAACACTAATGGGTGCAAAAGTCCCTGACACTGTTGCAATGAAAAGAGGCAGACAACTAGAAGAACTTGTAAAAAATCAATTAAAAGAACAACTTGGAGCAGTGTCTCAGTGTGGACTGTTTATATGCCAAGAATATCCTATGATTGCAGCGTCACCTGATGGGATTTTGAATAATGACATTGTTATAGAAATAAAATGTCCAATAAATGACAAAAACTTCATAAAATAATATATCAAACAACCAGGTCACTCCAAAGTACTTTGCACAATTACAACTGCAGATGCACATAACAAAATTAAAAAAGTGTTTATTTGTTGTGGCTTCATGGGACTTTGAAGAAAGTGGTATACTGAATATTGTGAATGTGGAATACAATTCTGGATATGCTAACAACTTATTGCACAAACTGCAATCTTTTTGGAAAAATAATGTTTATACATTATGTATAATAGTACCAAATAAAATAATGCTATTTTTAAAAATCATTTATTTTTAATTATACTGTCTTGAACATTACTTAGTGCACATGCAATAATGACACATTCATCCAAATATTTTAATAAGTTCTTATTTACTACAGAGTGAGGTTTTAACATAGAAAATTCTCTTATACGTCTTATAATTCTCTCAATGTGTATCCTCAAACTTGCTACTAGGGGTGTGCGAATATCGTTCGAATCGAATATTAATATCCGAATCGAATATTAATATTCGATGAACGAATAATTCGTAAGTTCGAATTATTCGCACACCCCTACTTACTACCTGTTTTGTTTTGAGTAAATCAGTTTTTGATAATTTAGCATTAGAAGTCACACTAGGAGGTCTTGTTTAATTAATTTTTTTTGTAGTAAAATTTCTTCAATATGCTTAAACCCCCTATATGCAAGTATAGACAAAAGCTGCAGTTCTGTACCAACAAAGTATCAGTAATTCTGCCACTAAAGTCGGGTGAAATATAATTGATAATACCGTCAGGAGTACTACGATTAAGTATTTGTTTGCTTTCTTGTATTCTGACCATGTCAAAGCTTGCTCTATAGATTTTGATGGTTTCTGAATTTCTATTTCTAGGCAGTCAACAATACAATATACAGTATGGTATATATGCCTAAATGCCATGGGTAAGTTTTGTTTCACTAATTTTTATTTGGTTTAATTAAAAACGGATGTAATATATTTGTAATCATAGTTACAGATTTCATGAAAATTTTACTGACATAAGATGTGATATTCCAAATTGATCTCCAAGCTCAGAAAATGGTGTATTTAGTCTTATTTTTTTTAAACATAATAAAACGTGTTCTTCGGAAAGTTTTGTATGTTTTTTTATAATATCAATTAAAAAATAATAATCCTTAGAAATACCAATGTAATATCTGGGATTATTTTTGATTAGATGAATAGTATTTTCAATAGACATTTGCTGTAGATTTTGTACTTCTATTTTCCTCTGTATTTCAGATAATTCAGCTTGAATTTCTTGGTCACTGCTAGTGGTTATCAATGTTAGTAGGGACTGGATAGATGATGTGTTAGTTGTTAACAGTGAATATTTTGATGGTGATTAACTGTTCGAAGATGTCACTTCTAACTTTTCACAAATTATTTTTTTCCTCCTGGATTTTGTATATCCTTCTGATACAGCTCGAGAGTTTATTTTAATAGGTGATGTTGCCGTAGTTATAGTATGAGATGTTAAAGGAGAAGTATTTTTATCTTTAGCTTGACTAGAAGTTTGTACAGCTTTGCTTCTAACCGTTGCACAAAGATGTACTTGAGTTAATTGATCAGTTGTTTCAGGACATACTTGTATCATCTGATCTTGAAAATTGTGTGTCTCATCCAGCCCGGTAGTAGACATGGAATCTTTTTTTTTTTTTTTTTTGGACGGGAGGAAATCGCTGGACTTCCACTCGCGGGGTATGTGGGTGTCGAACCGCACCAAAACCTCCCGCCTCTCACGCTCGACATCCGATGTAGTAGGGGTGACAGGACGCGTTCGCGATTGTCGCTTACGTATCGCCCCGTCACTCCGTCGAACCGGCAGCCGTCGGTGAGAACGACCACCGGCTCACTTCACAGACATGGAATCTTGAAAAAAAATAAATGAATATTTTGTACTATATAGTTTAAATATTTTTCATATGTACCCAGTTTTGTTATTACTTTCTAAGGGTATATTTTATTTTAAATTATTATGTGCAAGATACTCTAATTGAAAAACTAGTAGTCTAGTCAACAAGCTGAAAATGGTACAAAATAGAGATACTGCTCTTAAAATTATGTGCGATAGCTCATTGGATCCGGAATGACGTCTAGAAAAATGTGCCAAAAGCGTGTATTAGCACATAAAAAATTGCAAAAGTTATAAACAATTATGAAATGATGAAAAAAAAATGGCTTTTCGTTTTTTGCCAATATTTAATAAACTATTAATATTTAAGAAATTTCAAAAAAAGATTCTAAAAGAGGAGGAAATTTCCAATAAAAAACTCCGAACTCCCGGAACTCTATCTCCATTATTTATAATTTTAATTTAACGCTGAAAATAGGTCTGCGCGTGACATTTTTAGGATGCGCGCGTGGCGTCAAAAGCGAGTACGGCACATTAATTAATTTATTTAAGGTATTGAATATTTTTTTTTAAATTTGAAAAAATTATGGTGTGTTCTGAACAACTATAATTAATTTATTCCCGTTGAAAATTTTACTTAAAGTTAATTTTTCAACAAGTTAAACAATTGTTAACTAACGAAATTTTCTCGAACTACCGTCTTAGTTGTAAGTGAAAAAAAATGTTTAAATAATGGTCGTAAAAAATTTTCGCTTCGTAGAGCCTTTCTTACATACATACTTAACAAGATCGTGCCATAAAAGTTAAAAAAATATTTATACTTTGTTTATAACAATTTTTTTACTTAAACAAAAACTTTAAAATCCAAGTAATGTTGTTAAAAAATTTTTTTTTTTTCTAAATCATCATATTATCGTTTTTTTATTAATACAAGATATTTATTGATTTGCAAAAAAAAATTTTCCCGCAATTTGTTGATAAATTTTTTATAAACAAATTGATTAAATCAATATTTTTAAAAAAATTTTTTTCACAACTTTATTACAATTACAAATATTATGATGTTTAAAAAAAAAATTTTTCCTTAATAACAATTTTTAATTGTTTATAATCGTTTTTTTTATATTTCTATTGTTTAAATTATTAGTTAAGAAATTATTTTTTTTCTAAAAATCATAATTGACAGTCCTCTATAAAGTAACAAAAAAAAAAATTTTTTTTATCAACAATTCTATTGTTTATTAACTTACCAATTTGTTATAAACAAATTTTCAACTTTTTTTTTATTTTTTTTCTAATACTTCTAAAATTAACAAAAACAACCATATATAACAAAGTATAGAAAAAAATTTTTTTCAATTTTTTATTGTACTTTTAAAAAACACGTGTTACAAAAGTTGCAGCGGCTGCTTCGTTTGTCTACTAAAAAACTAAAATAACTTTTAAACTATTAGAGATACGAAAATAAACATTCTAGTCGATTTTATAAACGGTTAAACGATCTTTTAAACGAATTATTAAAAAAAAATTTAGTTATTACTAATTTATTGTTACGCGCATTTGTTTATAAAAACTTATATTTTTTTCGATGTTTTTCGAACTTTCGTGACTCCTAACTTTTTAAATAATGCAGATACGGTTACAGACCTTCAAGGCTATTCTGTCAAGTAATAAAATATATAAACGTTGTAGTTATTTATTTATAAGTCATGTCATTTTTTAATTGATTATTGGATTTTTTTTCTCTTTTACGGCTCTCTCGCTTTTCACAGTTATTATTTTTCTTGTAATATTCATCATTTACTTCGAGTTCTGTACTTAACAATTCCAGTCGGCGTTGTTTGAACAACTGTCCAGGTCCATCGGTTTCGATCACCGGAGGACCACTGCTTACCACCCACAGTGCAACGGCTTGGTGGAGCGCTTCCACCGACAACTGAAGGCAGCAATCACCTGCCACGCTGACGTCAACTGGACCGAGTCCCTCCCCCTCGTGCTTCTCGGCGTAAGATGCGCCTTCAAAGAAGACCTTCAGTCTTCTTCAGCTGAGTTGGTGTACGGTGAGCCGCTTCGTCTGCCAGGCGAATTCTTCGGGCACGACGTCGCTTACTACACCACCGACCTAACCGAGTTCTCAGCTCGAATGAAGTCTTTCGCCGAGAAAGTACGACCCGTTCCACCTCAGCACCACTCCAACCACAGAGCCTTTGTGTTTAAAAACCTGGCCACATGTAGCCACGTATTCCTTCGGGAAGAAGTGCTACGTGGCTCATTTCAACCAGCATACACTGGCCCACACGAAGTGCTCAAGAGAGGTGCCAAAACGTTCGTCATTCGCGTCTTGAACAAAAACATGACAGTAACAATAGACCGCCTTAAGCTAGCTTATATACTGTCGTCTGACGTTCCAGCAACCCAGCGTTCTATCTTGAACATTCCCGATCCCGATCCCGACCCAGAACCACCTCACCAGCGGACGACTCGATCCGGGAGAAAAGTTCGGTTCCCCGATTATTATCGACCCTAGTAGGTCTCTGGAGGGGAGTGTTGTAAGTGTCCCGACTATATTTACGTATATTAGTTTATATTATTTATCTATTTACAAAGCACACCTACACAATATTAATTATCTTATCATAATTATTTACATATTATATTACACACTTTCATACAGCACACAAACACACCCAAAAATCATACATTCACAACACAACTCATAATTATAATATTTACACAAACATAGTCGGGCGTAATCGCTTGTCGTCGAAATGACGTCACGCAAGCCGCCCGCTATTGTGTAATAGCCAGGTAGCTCGGCTACGCGGGCCGACCGCCGCCGGCCGCCTTCAGTCGCAATCTGTCATCCAACGCGAAGCTTGTGTCTTTTGTCGACTCGCGCACGCGCAGATTTATTGCCGCGATCTTAAGTTTGATGTTTGTGTTGCTTTCTTACCGCTTTACCTACGCTTTCTATTTCTCTGTATCATCTCCTTCTTGTGTATATACTTAGTGTAATTGTGTCGTTTAATAAACTATATAACACCGTATTCCGGACTTATTACTGTGCCGTCCGGCACTGTCAGAACCGACGACACGTACCTAAAGCTCATAGTCGATCTTACAGTTACCAAAAACAGTTCAGTGTATAAGCCTCGTGGTGTATTAAAAATTTTTATTTAGTATTGATGTGATTGCATGAAGTTTTGTTGAAATTAATTTTTCATTCCATCAAAAAGACATTGAATTTTTAGTGCATCGAAGTAAAATCGATTTCTATAAAATATTATCTACTGAAGTGCCACGTGTTTAACTTGTTCTGAAGGATTGTTTGATATTTTTCTCTTAACAGTTTAATATTTTATAACAATGGACTTCTCAGTGAAATGTTTTCTTTGTGAAAAAAAACTCATTAGTTCTTCTCACGAGTGGACGTTAGTTAAAGAACGTGGAATACGTACAATGTGTGAAAATAGTAAAAAAATAGGGGACAATAAATATAAACTATTGGAAGGTCAGTCTGAAATTAAAGTTCATGAGAAGTGTCGAGTAGCTTATTTAGTTGCAAATAAAGCCTCTACAGGGTCTTCTAATTCATCCGAAGTATCAACTCGTAGTTTTTCAAGTACTTTCGATTATAAAAAAATATGTTTAATTTGCCAAAAAGATTATTATCAAAGTATACGTAAAAAATGTATTATAAGTTCCGATGAAATAAAACAAAAGTTATTAGAAGTTGCCAAACTGCGTAATGACTTACTGGGAAGTCAAGTCACAGATTTAATTTTACGTGTACAGTCATTAACAGAAGCAAAAGCGCGTTATCATCGTACGTGTCTGAATGATTTTTAAAAAATTCCAACTAATCCAAGTGATAAAGAAGATTCACCACTTGAAAGTTCATTGAAATTTATTTTTCATTTCATTGAAAACAATTTAGAATGCCAATTCACACTATCAGAATTGATAAAAATGATGGAATACAAGCCAAAATCATCAACTCTGATCAGTAATTTACGAAAACATTTTGGCAATGATATCGCGATTACTGGGGTGGGCCTGAAGAGTATTGTAACATATTGTGGAACTGGTGATTTACCTATCGATGATTTGTGGTATATGCACCATGAGCAGCGTAAAGATGATGAACACATTCGTATAATTCGAACTGCGGCTGAACTAATACGAAAGCAGATTAAAGGTACACAGTTCAAAGTGAAAACATTTCCATCATCGACTAGCTTCCTTGAGACTGCTCAGGGAGATATACCAACATATTTAGATACGTTTCTAGAAGAGCTGATGATGTATGATGCACACAAGAATAAAACTAAATTAAATCAAAAGAAAAAATCAACGAATGCTACAGAAGATGCTGAGTTACAAGAGAGTGATGATGACGACACGACCGACAAGGATGAGAATGCAAATTTTACAAGTCTTGGAGTAAAGAAAGATTATATAGCCCATTCCATTATTTCGGCTATCCGTCCTAAGTCATTTGTTTCAACCTTACAGTTAGCAACCGGATTATATATAAACCGCAAATCGGGTTCCAAATTAATAGTCGATTTATTGGCAAAGCTGGGAGTATGTGCTTCTTATCATAACGTAGCAATACATGAATTATCTGCGATAAAAGCTGAAGTGACAACAATTAAAAAGCCATGCTTCACTCAGTATGTCTTCGACAACGCAGATCACAATCCATGTACAATTGACGGAAAAAATACAATGCACATTATGGGAGGTATTTGCTGCGTCGCTCCTAAAGAAGCTGTATGTACTGCTGGTGAGATACCCAAGTTAAGCAGATTACCTAAGGCATCTGAAGTTGCTTCCGTAGGTGCTATTGAGTTAAAAGATTTTCCGGACCAAGAAACATCTCTGAAGCCTGTGAAATATGTAGACGTATCAGATTTTAAATTTGGAGATATTGTTCCAGGAATCACGACTGTTTATTCAGCACATATTTGGGCTTCGTACATGAAAGTGAGGAAATTGCCAAGTATTCGTGGTTTATTTGACAGAATTGCCAGAGTACCATTTTACCAAGTTTCAAGAATTTATTGCTTGCCGTTCATAGATGAAAATCCATCAGACTTTCGAACAATTTATACTGCTTTGCATTTTGCGGCACAACATTGTAAAGCTACTGAACGTCAAACTTGTTTTGTTACTTTTGATTATCCTCTTTATATCAAAGCTAAACAGATACTCTGTAACACAAAAGATGAGAATTTACAACATGTAATTCCTCGTCTAGGAGGATTTCACTTGCTTATGTCCTATCTAAAAGCTGTAGGAACAATAATGGAGGGTTCCGGTATTTTTGAATTGTTTTGCACTGCATTTGCTCAAAATTCTATCGATAAAATGTTATCATGTACAGCATATTCCAGAGCAATTCGTGCTCATATGCTGGCAGTAAATGCTATTGGACAATTAATTGCTGAATTTGCTGAAAGTCCAGAAAACTTAAACAGCCACGAATACATTCAACACATAAAAGAATGTGAACCATTGCAAGCTGCACCTCCATTAATGAGTTTAACAGCTGAAATTGATGATAAAAAACGTACTATTTCAAACTTATTTGCAGACTTGAAGAACTATCCACCACCGATAGATGATGTTTATGCTTCGAAAGATGCTATGGCATTGTTGAATCTTCTAGTTAGTGCAATTGACAGATTACAACGTTCAGGTCCAACTGCTGAGTTGTGGCTACAATATTTCAACTGTATTACTGTAGCCTTGCAATTTATCGAAGCTGAACGTTTGGGCAACTGGAACTTACATTTATCCTGTGTTCAACAAATGCTACCGATATTTCATGCTGCAGGACATTCTAATTATAGCAAAGGAGCTCAAATCTACCTCCAGGATATGGTGGATCTTCGAGATATAATGGATCCCTCTGAGTTTATAACGTTTACCGAAAATGGACTTTTTACCGTGAGACGTACCGACAAAGCCTGGTCGGGAATTTGGTCTGACATGACCATTGAACAAACATTGATGCGTGTCCTAAAAACTGGTGGCCAATCAGCAACTCATGGACGCTCAGTATCAGATAGCGTTTTAGCTCGGTTCATTCAAGGAATGCCATACGCTTATGATATAATGGATCAACTAGAATCTTTCGCCAATTCCAGATGCGCTTCGTCCGACCAACATACAGATCTCACATCAGCTCGTCAAAAAAAAGATGAAGAAGATGTTCAATCTTTCAAAAATTGGCTTCAGGATCATGGAGTTTTTGATGAAAGACCTGGCAAACTCATGTCTCTTTCCACCGGATTAGTTGGCGATTCAACAATAGATTGTCATAAAGCAGTAGAGAAAGGCTTGAAAAGTATGTCCACAATGGTTGGAATGGATGCAGACTCATATAAGTTTAGCAAAAAGTACTGCGTGAAAACTCTGGCGAACACAAAACCAGTCTGTGTCATCGATAACGAGCCGATTACTGTTAACACTACACTTTTATTTCAACGAATTGTTGCGGCTATGATTGACAACAAAGATATTGTAAAAACTGCTTTACTTCATGAGTTAGCTCCATTCCCTATGAGTTTATTTAATGATAAAGGGTTGATGAGAGAAAGCAATAAATCCGAGTTATACAAAGCATTACAGTCTACAACCTTCGTTCAACCGGATCCTTCTGAATACGAGTTCATTATTGATGGAGGATTTCTTTTACATAAAGTGGGTTGGCGTAAAAATGTTACATTTCAACAAATTTTTGAAGATTATACATCTTATATCTATAAACATTACTCACGTAATGCCACAATAGTTTTTGATGGATACAACACAGAAAATTTTGGTGTTAAATCATATGAACGCTACAGACGAGTACGTAACAAAACTTCGCAAGAACTTAAATTTACCAAGAGCATGATCATTCCAAGAAACAAGGAGTTTTTCTTATCCAACATAAAAAACAAAGCTAGATTTGTTATGTATTTGATAACTTATTTAAAAAAAGAAGCAAATCTGAAGATTAGTCAGGCTATAGAAGATGCAGATACATTAATATTCCGTACAGCATTAAATGTAGCTGAACAATCTCAAAAGAAAGTCATTGTTGCGGGCACTGACGTCGATTTAGCAACTTTAATAATCGATTTAACACCAAACGACAAACATATCGTAATGTGGAAGCCAAATATTCTAAGCAAACCTGATGTTATTTATGAAGCTGGAAAAAATAACAAATTAAAGAATATATTACTGTTTGCTCATGCTTTTACTGGTTGCGATACAGTCAGCTCCATCTTCCATAAAGGAAAACAAAGCTTGTTGAATTTAATTCAAAAAGAATCAACTGTAAGACAAGAAGTTCAAAAATTCTATGAGCCTCGGTCAACAGTTGAAGACATTAAAGAAGCTGGAGAACGAATAATGTTAAAATTATTTGGGTCTGATCTCAATTCTATAAATCAATGTAGAATTGACCGGTTTTCAGTCAGTGTCACCAATACAAAAACTGTAAATTTGGCAACATTGCCACCTACCGCATCAGCGACACATCAACATGCATTGAGAACTTATTATCAAGTGCAGACATGGCTTAATAATCCTTTAAGAGCTGAAGATTGGGGATGGGAAAAGACAGAGACTCTGTTTCTGCCCATAAGGACAACGGAACCATTGGCGCCAGCGGAATTATTAAAACTAGTTAACTGCAGTTGCACAACATCTGGCTGCAAAAAAATTTGCAGCTGTAGAAAAGCGGGAATGAAGTGCAGCCGATCATGCAAGGGATGCAAAGGTGAAACTTGCACAAATGCCTCAGATAAAGTTGACAACATTAATGAAGGCGATGAAGATGAAGATGACGATGACGAAAATGAAAATGAAAATTTTGAGTACGGAATGATCGTTGATCAGGAAAATACGAGTCGTCCAGCATATCGAAAAATCATCGACGCAATCTACGGATCTAACTATGATACTGACTCTGACGAAAACGACGAACCGGAAGAAACAATGGTAGAAGAGGAGGAAGAAATTGAAGAATCCAGGAATCAAGAAGAAAATGAAGAAGAAGAAGAAGAAGGAAGAGAAGGGCAAAAAGCAGGAAACCCTCCGTCTAACGTAGACAAAGAGGTGGCCTATTCCGTTCCACATACAGGAGAACCGAGTACTTCTAAATCTCCCCAAAAAAAACGAAGAAAACGATGTATTTAACTCCATATAAATACTATTTTTAAAATTCCACTTCGCTTCCGAGCGCTTCAATAACCGGTCGTGTACTATCATCGCTCTTAAAAGTCAGTGTTTCTCAAAGTTGATTCTTATAAAACTATTTCAATTTATCAAAATGTTAAAGTGTGGTAGTTGTTTCGATGCTATAACGGACGGTCCTCAGTGTTCAGTCTGTTCCCTTTACTTCGACTTCACATGCGCGGGCATAACGGAATCAAAATATCGCAGGCAGGGGCCAGATAAAAAAGCAACCTGGAAATGTGCATCCTGTCGTTCAGGAACTACGTTGAACATTCCAGTAAGCCCTCCAGGTACGATGGAATTTGATCAAATTATGAAAGAAATAAAAAATCTTTCCGCCAAACTGTCGCCTTTGGACTCACTGGTCAGTGACATGCGCGAGGTTAAAAAAGCTTTAGAATTTACTCAAGACCTAATGAAAGATGTGACTGACAAAATCAAGAATCTAGAAGTAAGGGTGGTGAAAGTTGAAAAAACTACAAATGATGTATCAACACTGGAAAATAAATTATCAAGAATGGAGCAGCATTTGAATGATAGAGAGCAGTGGGCTCGACTGAATAATGTATTAATAAAAGGAATCCCGTATATGAATAATGAAAATTTATTTGAAATTCTGAAAAAAATGGGCTCGAAATTTGGAATACCAATTACCAATGATCATATAAATTTTGTATCTAGAGTTCAAACCTATGACAAAGGAAATCCTAAACCAATCATTGCCTGCTTTCACAGTAGATATTTAAAGGAGAATTTGACTTCGGCAGCTAAAAAATGCAAAGGTTTTTCAGCGAGTGACTTGGGCTTCTCACAAAATGGCTTAGTCTATGTTAATGATCATCTAACCGTGGCAAATAAAATCCTCCTAAGCAAAACCAAAACTGAAGCTAAATTACAACATTTTCAGTATGTATGGGTAAAGCAGTGCAAAATCCTAGTGAGAAAAAATATTACATCACCAATAATCTTCATCCGATCAGCAGAGGATTTGAAGAAACTAACTTAATACATAATATTGTTTTCTACTTACTTAAACGAACGGCATTACTATCCATAAAACATTATGGCGCAAGGTTGAGAACCGCTATCGTATGTATATTATTTACCTATAACTACTATTGTAGCATCTCGACTAACTTGCAGCAGGTATTGATAATGAATATTAAGTTCTGCTTTGCGATTAAGATACTTATTGTCTCTGCAATAACATCGTTTTTCGTTCACGCAATTTACTTTTTTAGTTCCGATATACCCGCACAGATCTCAACTTTTTCACTACGAAAGCTATTTGTTAATAATATGCTTCTAATTCATTATATTTTGATGATTTATAAACTGTTTATGCGAGTATATCTATTGATATTGATTACCTTGTATACCTTATTGTCTTATTTAAGTTGCTATTTGCGTGTTTGTTTTGATTATGATTATTTTTTTCGCTGTTTATTTGCTCAATCATTTTATGCTAACTTGTTTATACTTTCTTACTCAAATTGTGTAACTTACTTTAAAAATATTAGAAATATTTTGGTACTTAAAGCACTAACTGGTTTATTTTATATTGTGTTAAACTTTAATTATATTTTAACGGACATTTTATTACTTAGAAAAACCATTACCATAAATATAATTTGTATTTGGCAGTGTTTTAGTAAGTTAATTAGGTTACCTTTGTATACTTTAAATTTAAGTTCTTACTACCTTGCATTTACTATTGTTGCGATATCCATTACTGAGTGTGTGTTCCTATACTGTGTTATGACCCAACGGTGGAGATTTTATTTAATGTCTTTGTTGGCGGCATTGGCTGTTTACTTTTTTGATTACCCTAATTATCTGTGTAGCTATTTATCATTGTATAATTTAGTTTTTCTTGACCACCGTGCTAAATGACATCCAGATTTACTACCAAAATGTTAGGGGTCTTCGGACAAAAACGGAAATTTTCTACAGAAATCTACAGCTTGCATCGTACGATATTGTTTGTCTTACCGAAACATGGCTCATTGATAGCATTAATAGTGAAGAACTTTTTGATGAACGTTATTTAGTATTCAGACGAGACCGTAATTATTCACGAACTTTCCAGTCTATGGGTGGTGGAGTACTAATAGCAGTTAAACGTAACTTGGTTTGCATTGAAAACCCAAACTGGTCGTCAACGGCAGAAGACATATGGGTCTCGATAACATTAAATCGTTGTAGAACAGCGTCGAGAAAAATACATATATGCACGCTATACCTTTGCAACGAGAACCGCGGTAACTCGGCATTAGTTCAACTTACGATGTTCTCACATAAATTACACGATATTGTTAACTCCCATCCAGATGATTCATTTCTTTTGTTAGGAGATTTTAACTTACCTTCGATAGTTTGGTCACTTTCAAATTCAGATGACATGAATGTTCTCACTCCATTGTCATGTAGTAATCATCAAATCAGTAACTTTCTGGATGACTTAAATGCATATAACTTTTATCAATGCAATTATGTTTATAACTCACATAACAAACTGTTGGACTTAATATTTACAAATATGTCAATTTCTGTTTTAGCGTGTAACGATGCGTTAGTTCCGGAAGATGCGTTTCACCCGTCATTATCAATCAGTTTCAAAGTTAATGATTTGCGAAGCTGCATACAGAAGCGACAAAAGAAGTATTTATTTCACAAATCCGATTACAATATTATTAACGCAAGCTTAAGTAAAATCGATTGGCTTAATGTCCTTACTGCACACTCTTTTGAGCATTGTGTTAATGACTTCTATAAAATTCTATATGAAATTAGAGACTCGTTTGTTCCATACACATATTATTACAAAAACAGAACACCTCCTTGGTTTAATTCTGCTCTAACTAAAATGCTCAAAGAAAAAAATAAATATTTTTCAAAGTATAAAATATATAAAAATAATAATGATTATTTAAATTTCTGTTTGCTAAGGGACCGCGTCAAAAATTATGAAAAAGAATGTTATGATAACTATATTAAAAAAATGGATTTGGCCATTACAAATAATCCTAAAGTTTTTTGGAGCTTTGTAAATAGTCGTAAAAAATCCACTTCTTTCCCGTCGTCAATGACCTATGGCACCCGTACCGCTGGCAGTGGACAAGAGCTTTGTGAATTTTTCTCTGATTACTTCCATTCTACGTTTCTTGACCAAGCTTCATTCACTGCGCGAACAAGTCATAACAACGAGTCGGCTAATGCCCTGGGATCCATTTGTGTATCGACCCATGAAATTAAGGTCATATTAGAAAAACTAGACATTAACAAATCAGCAGGCCCGGACCAAATACCATCAGTTTTTATTGTTAAATATGCTGAGAACCTCTCGTTACCGCTCGCGATCTTATTTAGAAGGTCAATAAATGAGGGTTTAGTGCCCATTATTTGGAGGTCTAGCCTAGTGACACCTATTTACAAGAAAGGTTCCAAATCACAAATTGAAAATTATCGACCTATTTCGAAGTTATGTGTGTTTGCAAAAGTCTTCGAAAAAATAATTCAAAGGCAGATGTCCTTTGCATTGAAACCGTTATTAATTGCAGAACAACATGGTTTTATAAAGAATAGATCTACGATTTCTAATCTATTACTCACAAATGACTTTATTATGGAGGGCATGTCGCAAGGCTATCAGGTTGATGGCATATACACAGATTTCAGCAAGGCGTTTGACCGTGTCGATCATTCTATTCTTCTGATTAAATTGGCATCTATGGGGATCCACGGTGATTTACTTAGGTGGTTTACCTCCTACGTGGAACGTCGTTCCCAGGCTGTTGTTCTATGCGGTTTTACCTCAAGCTGGCGGTCTATCCCATCTGGGATACCTCAAGGATCCATATTGGGGCCATTGTTGTTCACTATATTTATTAATGATATATCCGCTCATATACACCATTGCTCGATACAACTATTCGCCGACGACATGAAAATCTTCAAATACATCACATGCGTCGAAGACATTAACAAAGTTCAAGAAGATCTTTTTAGATTGGAAAATTATTGCCTAAAAAATAGACTTGATATTAATGTTGCAAAGTGTAATGTTATAACTTTTTCGCGTAAACGAAACATTATCTTACACAATTACACTTTAAACGACAAGGTACTCACTAGAGTCACAGAGATAAGAGACCTCGGTATTATTCTAGACAACAAACTTTCGTACGAGCAGCATATTCATTCTATAGTCGCTAAAGCACTCAAGTCGTTAGGGTTCATTTTCAGATCTTGCCGTTCATTTTCTAGTGTCAAAGTTATTAAAATATTATACTGTGCCTATGTGCGAAGTATTTTAGACTATGGTTCTCAAGTCTGGAACCCATATTATGATTGTTACATTTCTCGTATTGAACGAATTCAAGGTAAATTTTTAAGATTCTTGAACTATAAATGTAATCACAAATATTCTGATTATTTAAGTAGATGTAAAAATCATCATTTTTTGCCATTACAATTTCGACGTTCAATATCAGACATTCTTTATTTTATAAATATCTTACGAGGAAACATTGACTCCATAGATCTCGTCAGTAAAATCTACCTTAAGGTGCCATCTTTTTCATCTAGGTCGCCTACTTTGTTTGCTTTGCCGTCCGCAAATAGCAGATATACACGCAACTCCTTTTTCTGGCGTACATCAAACATGTTGAATGAAATCTCCAAAGTTGTGAATATTAATATTTTCCTTGATAACTCACAAGTTATTGGAAGACAGTTGAGTAGCGATTTTTTCACCTCACGTTCTATATTTAAGTCACTGCCGTCAATCTAATTTTTGTTGTATCCTTATTAATCACACTAAATATAATAATGTATTAAGTTAAGTGTCTTTTAGACATTTTTAACATCACTTACTTTTTATTATCGTAGTAATAAATTACATGATACTGCTGAAAAAAAAAAAAAAAAAAATCATAACTTAACATAAGGTTATTTTTAGCGCTCAATCTTATATGTTTCATTACTTATTGGCGAAAACTGCTAATTGGCCTTGTTAACCTTGCAATTGTACTAAATTTATAACATATATTAGGCTGTAAGTTTTCCATGTACAAATAAATAAATAAATAAATAAATAAATAAATTTTCATTGTCATTAATATTACTTTTATTATCATTTTTGTAATTCATGCAAATAAAATTCTGTTATTAATCAAAATCAAAAGTTTTTTTAATAATACAATTATATCCTAACATTGGTTGTATAAATTTTTGCTTGTGATAAATGAATAGATAGTAATCGACATTAATTTTTTATAAAATGAAAAAAAATTTAGAGAAAAATGCCTATAATCAATTAAAAAATGACATGACTTATAAATAAATAACTACAACGTTTATATATTTTATTACTTGACAGAATAGCCTTGAAGGTCTGTAACCGTATCTGCATTATTTAAAAAGTTAGGAGTCACGAAAGTTCGAAAAACATCGAAAAAAATATAAGTTTTTATAAACAAATGCGCGTAACAATAAATTAGTAATAACTAAAATTTTTTTTAATAATTCGTTTAAAAGATCGTTTAACCGTTTATAAAATCGACTAGAATGTTTATTTTCGTATCTCTAATAGTTTAAAAGTTATTTTAGTTTTTTAGTAGACAAACGAAGCAGCCGCTGCAACTTTTGTAACACGTGTTTTTTAAAAGTACAATAAAAAATTGAAAAATTTTTTTTTCTATACTTTGTTATATATGGTTGTTTTTGTTAATTTTAGAAGTATTAGAAAAAAAAATAAAAAAAAGTTGAAAATTTGTTTATAACAAATTGGTAAGTTAATAAACAATAGAATTGTTGATAAAAAAAATTTTTTTTTTTGTTACTTTATAGAGGACTGTCAATTATGATTTTTAGAAAAAAAATAATTTCTTAACTAATAATTTAAACAATAGAAATATAAAAAAAACGATTATAAACAATTAAAAATTGTTATTAAGGAAAAATTTTTTTTTTAAACATCATAATATTTGTAATGTAATAAAGTTGTGAAAAAAATTTTTTTAAAAATATTGATTTAATTAATTTGTTTATAAAAAATTTATCAACAAATTGCGGGAAAATTTTTTTTTGCAAATCAATAAATATCTTGTATTAATAAAAAAAACGATAATATGATGATTTAGAAAAAAAAAAAAATTTTTTAACAACATTACTTGGATTTTAAAGTTTTTGTTTAAGTAAAAAAATTGTTATAAACAAAGTATAAATATTTTTTTAACTTTTATGGCACGATCTTGTTAAGTATGTATGTAAGAAAGGCTCTACGAAGCGAAAATTTTTTACGACCATTATTTAAACATTTTTTTTCACTTACAACTAAGACGGTAGTTCGAGAAAATTTCGTTAGTTAACAATTGTTTAACTTGTTGAAAAATTAACTTTAAGTAAAATTTTCAACGGGAATAAATTAATTATAGTGTTCAGAACAAACCATAATTTTTTCAAATTTAAAAAAAAATATTCAATACCTTAAATAAATTAATTAATGTGCCGTACTCGCTTTTGACGCCACGCGCGCATCCTAAAAATGTCACGCGCAGACCTATTTTCAGCGTTAAATTAAAATTATAAATAATGGAGATAGAGTTCCGGGAGTTCGGAGTTTTTTATTGGAAATTTCCTCCTCTTTTAGAATCTTTTTTTGAAATTTCTTAAATATTAATAGTTTATTAAATATTGGCAAAAAACGAAAAGCTATTTTTTTTTCATCTTTAATTGTTTATAACTTTTGCAATTTTTTATGTGCTAATACACGCTTTTGGCACATTTTTCTAGACGTCATTCCGGATCCAATGAGCTATCGCACATAATTTTAAGAGCAGTATCTCTATTTTGTACCATTTTCAGCTTGTTGACTAGACTATAGGTTCTAGAGACCTTACTAATTGACAACTTTACTCACCGCTATTGCTTGTCATGCCTGATGTTGATGGCATTTCCTTAGAAAATATTTCTTCTAATGTGTCCATACGTCGTCTTTTGCTTACAACTGATCGAGGCTGTGAAGGCCCTGTTCGTTTTATTCTGTCCGGTTGACAATGAAATTTTGATGGCAAACAGTCTGGTTTAATTCTTATTTTAGTAATAGAACCCAAAATACTGTATTGGATGTAATTTTCCATATCATTAGGTAGCTACAAAGAAAAATAAAGTTTCATTAGGTAGATATGTGACGTCATTTCTAAGATATGTCAAGTGACACTGTGTTTTAGCGCGAAATTCAAACCAAAACATTAAAAAAAACATTATTTTTCTATCAAATAAATTATTTTTGAAACAAAAAAAAATGTAGGTGGTTTAAAATAAGTCTACGAAGATAATAAAACATAATTCGGAAAATTGTCTAGTAGCCAATTCCTCCGAGCACTCCCCGTGGAACAGTGGTGAACAAAAAAACAAAAATCAAATATTTGCAAGAATATAATAAATAAATAAAAATAAAAAAGCCTTTCATTTTCAAACTATAAATAAAAGTTTTACATATATAAATTTGTGCTTAATCTAAGTATGTTAAAAAAAAAAAAATGTTTATCTATAATATATAGTTTTCTAATTATGGAACCCCTCTCGAGTGAAGGCCTCTTCCAAGGATTGCCACATCTCTCTATCTTGCGCTTTTCCTCTCCATTGTGGTCCGGCAATTTTCTTAAGGTTGTCTTCCCATCTTGCGTGAGGTCTACCTATATGACGTTTACCTGGAGGTCCTTGCCACGAAGTCACCGTCTTCGTCCATCTGTTGTCTTTAAGTCGGACTGTATGTCCAGCCCATCTAAATTTTTAGTTTTTGTGCTTGGCATAGAGAGTCTATCGTTTTAGTTTTAGCTCTTATATCTTTATGTTTTATTTTTTGTACTTTTTTGATATTTATCATACTGCGTTCCAAGAATATAAACATGCTTAAATTACAATATTTCCACTTTTCTCGCTTTTTTGTTTGCGAAATCCTTAATAGTTTCATGTATGTCTATATTCCGGGGGATGGCGGACCGCGCTCCCCGACCCACGCTTGTTCTGACCCAGCGGGGTATTCTGTGGGAGGGTGACACGCGGTCCAGCCATCTTGGCGGGCTTCGGATAGCCCGCCGACCGAGAGAGCCGGTGGCCGTATCGCCAGCGGCTGCCGGTTCGGCGTCCGGGGGCGGGGTGACGGAAAAGTGTGCCGAGAGCGTTACGCGTCGCGCCGTCCCACAAAACCCCGTGCTGGGTTCTGGCCTCAGCCGGGGTTCCGACGCTGAGTGTGAGCGGTTGGAGGTTTTAGTGCGGTTCAACTCCCACAAAAATAAATGTCTATATGGTCTAGAATGGCCTCCTCTAGGGATATTGTTGCTAAATTTGTTAGTCTTTCCTTAATTTAAAAAAAAAATGGCTGACATGACATAATTTTTTCACATAAATCATCGGCGTTCATATCTAATGAATCATTTGCTGAAAGTTTCTCCTGTAAACGACGACAGCTACTTCTTAATCGTCCTTGATCTTGCTCATCACTTAAATAAAAAAATTCATACGTCATCGTGATTATTCAATAAATTAAATCTTTCATCTACGGAGGATAACGCTTGGTCTAATATATATAAAAAAATACATTAATTCTAAAACAGGTTTTCGGATCATTTATAGTGTGGTCTTCGTGTTCATAATCAAAACTCTTTGGAGTTTTACGACGCCTTAGGGGCCTGGAACTGGAAGTTTCAAATTCAGTCTCGACGTTAAATTTTTCGACAATTTTTTGGCATCACTTACAATTTCTTCAAAATTTGTGTCTGTTCTAATTTTTATCAAAAACTTTTTTAATTCCGCCAAAGCATCTAAAGCAACTTGCATATTCATATCAACGGACTGCAGAATTTTACTCACAAAATTTACTTTTGTCTATTATATGCCATACATGTAGTAAACAAATGAATGAAAAGGTGTATATTTTTTCTGCTAGACATTTAGCATTTATGCATCATAAATTTTAGGTAAATTTGTAAATAGCGGTTTTATAGCATTTATTCTGCTTGACCATCTTGTTTCTGACAATTGTTTTAAGGTCAGATTTATGACATGTGTTTTTTTAATAAATCCATCTTTTAGTAGAGGACGAAAAATATTTAATTATAAATAATTCTTGCACAATACAAAAAAATCCAGTCGTATGATGATTGAGGTTGGCAGCGTCGTTTACTATTAAATTTAAACTATGAGTAGAGCACGGTACATAGAAAGCGCGGGGATTTAAATCCAGCAATCTTTTTTGAAGATCATTATTCTTACCGCGCATATTTAATCCATTATCATAACCCTGTCCCCTTAAATTGTTTATATTCAAATTAATGTTGTCTAGTTTTTCCATAATAAATGACGTTAATCCAGCGCCAGTTGTATTGATAACTGGACAGAAAGCTAGAAAATGCTCTCTTATTTCCAACTTTCTAGTTTCTACGTTAAAATTGACACATCTTAATATAATACTAATTTGTTCTATATGGCTTTTTTATTTTTAAGAGCATGACACAAATCTGTCCATTTTTTATAATTATTTAAATGAGCAGAACTTTTCTCATGTCTGCTGCAATACAAAGCCAAATGTTGCCAATCACTAACTCCCTCACAGAATTTATTTTTATGTTTTGATCCAAATAGCTTGCAACAGAAACAGTAAACGGCATTTTTAGACACTGAATACAGCAGCTACTCTCTGTGATACTTTTCACCGTTTCCTAAATGCCTTTCATAATAATACTCAGAAAATTTTCGTCCTGAAGAGTCACGCGGAAAATTATACTGTTTCATTTGTTTATTCGGATTTTCTATTAAATACTGGATCAAAGTAGCGTTTAAATTTTAAAGATGATGATGAGTTTTAAACTTTAAAACTTCTGGCCAGAGTCCAGGGTCATCTTTGGAAAAAGTTGGTATTGGTAATTGTCTTGACGGTGATGATGGTGTATCAGGCACAGGCATAACTTTGGCGACATCATCTTAAATTAAAAAAAGACAAACAAATACATAATATTGTTCACATGAGTATCTCCTTATCTGAATAAACTGATTTATCTGTCTATGAATAATAATTTATATTTATACAAATTAAAGTGTCCGTTTGTAACATTAAAATAAATGTTTATGGATGCATGTTTAAGCATTTAGTAAAAAGTACATAAAACACGGTGTATGAAACCAAATATTTTATTCCGTCTTATCTCTAAAACGGCCGCAAGAAAGTTAATTATTCTATTCAAAAACAAGCATTATTTTTTAATATCCCAAATAGAAGTTATATTTATTTGTATAGAAAATTACATAAAAAGTACATACCACTACACTACATTTTTATTACGTTCTTCTTTTTGTTTTCTTTTCCTTATTAGATTCTGGTAACCAGATAATTTCTTTTTTTATTATGATTGTTAATTTTAAATTAGTGGAAACTGGTTTACTTGTGAAATAAATTTTATTTTACTATAATTACAATGATTACAATCGTTACACGTAGTGGCAGTAGTAGCATAGATAATGCAGAAGGCATTACAATAGTATACCATAGACATCTTACACAAAATATAGAATGATGAGTATTAGAAGGCGTATAATTTAAATTAATAGTTTAACACTCTCTCCAGATTAAAGCCTTCCTTTAAATGTATCTTACAAAGTAACAATTCTCATGAACACACAAAATAAACAATAACAGTTACAAGCGTTGTTGTAGACAAAAAAATGAACGTTTACAGATTAAGTTTACACATTCCTATGTTGCTTCTCATAAATATGAATTTATCCTTAGACAATGCTTTAGTTAAAATATCAGCATATTGATAATTTGTGTTCACATAATTAAGATTGATAATTTTCTCATTATACTTTTCTTTAATAAAGTTATACCTGATGTCTATGTGTTTACAACGTTTATGAAACTCACTATTTTTGATAACATTAATGGCACTCTGATTATCAATGTTTAAAATCACATGTTTTTGTTTATATTCATTTATATCCTGTAACAGTTGTCTTAACCACATAGGCTCTTTAGTGGCAGCACACGCGGCCATGAATTATGCTTCGGTTATAGATAATGCGACAGTTTGTTGTCTCTGTGAAGACCAGGTAACTGCAGCTCCATTCTTCATAAAAACATAGCCAGTTGTTGAACGCCTTGTTTCAACATCGTTGGCAAAGTCAGCATCACTGTACCCTGTTACATCAGTATTCTCTGATTTTGACATGTAACACAATCCATAGTCTTTAGTATCCTTTAGATACTTGAGTATTCTCTTAACCTTTAACCAGTGACGTGAAAAATTTATAACACTATACGGGACATGGCGTCTGACAGACTTCTACTTTCAAAGTTAATTTTAGACATAAAAAGTAATATGTACGTATCAAAACTGTATTGATATTTAACTATCGGTATGTAATAAAAGACATTAAACTAAATACAATCAACTTTTATTATAAAATTAAAGAAAAAACAGTAATTAACTCTATCTAGTACTATTCAGCCTTAATTGACTTGAGATCTCCATTTTAGCCTTTTAATTAACAAAACACAAGTAACATGTTAAATTTTACATTTTTTACTTAAAATCTAATCAATAAAAACACAAAAGAACAAAACAGCACTTCTGAAAACAAAAATATAAAAATTTTGACAACCGCTCAACTTTATATAAATCACTGGCAATTTTTGCACAGGGGGCGAGAACATTGCAAGCACACGGGATCAGAACACCCAACACACGTGTACACTGTCATTCTGTGTAGCTTAGGTGGACAAACCCTACATGCTCTTCGTTTACCCTGACTTGGCTCATGACTTTGGTCACCTTCTTCGATCATATCATCCCCCAGAACTAGCTTTATCACTAGTCGTAACTCCCTTGGTAATTGACTGCTGATGACACGTCTTTGCATATGTGGTATCACTAGCGAACGGGCTAATGACTTCAGAAATTCACCTCTATCGGCAACCTTAGGTTGATACATGTTATATAATATATAAGCGTTCATGCCGCTTAAATCAATAATGCGGTAGAATAAAACCATTGGCCACCTTCTCGTTCGGCGGCTGCTGGAATAATTGGAACATTTTTTATCAGCTTCGTCTACACCTCCTTTGGTTGCATTGTAATAAAGAATAATTTCAGGCTTTTTAGTATCCTCATCAACTTCGTTGTTGTGATGCATTGAAGACACAAATATCACAGCTCTATTTTTTTTGGGTACGTACGAACACAGGGTTTTTTCTTTCGTGAAACCAAACAAAACAGACTGAATTTCTCTATTTTTTTGTGGTTGAAATTGGCTGGGTATTTCACGTTTATTTTTTTTCAATGTACCCACATAAGTAAGCTTCCGTTTTGCGAATTCATCAACGAGTTGTATAGAAGAGAACCAATTATCTCCGGTCACATTTCGGTTGCTTCCTGCTATTGGCTGTGTCAACCTCAGGACACACTGGGTTGGCACGAGAAGCTTTTTTTCTCGCGAAGTCAGTCCTTCTCCATCAGAGCCTTTTCCAGTATAAACATACCCATTATAAAAATAAAATTTTTTTGCATCACATAATGCTCTAATAACCAGTCCATATTTGCCTGGTTTCTTAGGAAAATATGAAACCATGTGGCTTCTTCCCCGAAACTTCACTAACATCTCATCTACCGTAACACATTCACTCAGTTCGTACAATTGCTGCGAATTGTTGACAAACTTGTTGAAAATAAAAGATATTGCTGCCAAACTGTCATTTTTTTTCCTTTCAGAGCGGTCATCTGGATTATCAAAACGTAAACACAGTAGCAAAATGACAAATCTGTTTTCTGACATACAGCACCTAAATATTTCAGACCCTGTTCCATCCCTAGCAAATAAGAAACTTGAACGTTCGTGGTTAGATTTCAAGACAGCTGAAAATAATAAGAGACCTACAAAAGCCTTTAGCTCAATCATATCTATATCTTTTAGTTCTGGCTTATTTTGACGGGCAAACTTTGTCCTGTAACTGGAATTTTTTTTGTTTGTCCACATCAAAATTTGTTGCAGCATTTCTTCATCAAATAGTTTATGCCAGATGCTGAGAGGATCTTTTTTATCTTCAACAGTCAATTTCGAGGCACTTGCACGGGTAATTATATTATGTTGATATGTACGTACCCTAGCGTTAGGAGGCACTTTTGATCACTTATAACGATTTTTACCGTAGTAAAAATTTGAGCTTCGTAATTCTGAAAGAGGCATGTCTTCGTCTTCAGAACTGTCGCTGCCAACTTCTTCATAGTGATTTGACTTTCCTCATCACTGTCTTCTCGAATGGTCCGACTCTGCTGGAGATATTCGTCTTGATCACTATCATGATTTTGTAAAAAATCATTTTCGGAAATCAAAAAGTCATCGCAACCTTCTACCTTCGCTATCTGATTGGTCTGAACATATAACAATAGCATGAGGGCATTGAACTCCTCTTCAAACGATGGACTGTTTAACCGCAGGACTTGTTTTGTTTGTGAACTTGAGGCAGACAATTGACGTTTCCTTTTGTTTTCCGCCATTTTGCACTAAAAAACTATATGGACAAAAAAAAATATGGTTTAAAAAACCTTTGTATGAAAACTAAGGACATGTAGCCTGACAGACTCCTTTAGATTTTGTTAGAGTTATTACTCACGTGTTTTACAACCGATGACAAGTCCGCCTCGTTCCCCGATCGTGTCAGTACTAAAACAGAAGCTACTGAGAAGCGGGGTCGCGGCAAGCGGGGGGAAGTGACCAATTCTGAGAATTTGTAAAACACGCGACGCCTGTGAGACTCCGCGTCACTAGTTAAAGGTTAACAGCATTCCAGTGAGACTCATTAGGAGAATTTAAATATCGACTAACCTGACTGACTGCAAATAGAATATCTGGACGGCTTACTGTGTCTGCATGTATGAGAGATCCTACGGCCTCTCTGTAGGGATATTTTCTTTCAGGTAGCCCATCAGTCTTCTTGAGTTTTACATGTGGATCGGCTGGCACACTGTTAGAGTTTGCTTCAGTCATGTTGAACTTCTTCAATAATTGCTCAACATAATTGGTCTGGTGTATGAAGATATTACTATTACATTTTTCAATTTGCTTTCGTACAAAACAGGAAAGAGGATATGTTTTAACATCAAAATTAGTTTTAAGAGCATTAATGACTTCAGTAAGAACTGATTTTTCTTTACAAAATAAAAGTTCATCGTCAACATAAAGACATAAGTAGCATGTTATGCCTTTAGTTTCTCCAATGTATATGCATTGATCTGCTTTGCTTCTTTCAAAACCAAATTTCTCTAAAACAGTGTTAAATTTTGTATTCCAACATCTTGGGGCTTGCTTTAGACCATATAGGGATTTGTTTAGTTTACATACCATATTTTGGTTGCAATCCAGCCCCTCAGGTAGGTTCATGTAAATTGTTTCCTCCAGGTCACCATACAAAAAGGCTGTAGTCACATCAAATTGGACTATCTCCAAGTTTTTCTGAGCTGCAAGAGACAACAATAATCGCACAGAATCATACCTTACTGTTGTTTGATGCACAATACCAGCTGTTGCTAGGTACTCAGAAAAAGCATTGTTTATATATTCCAGTCCGTTATCGGTACGCAAGCATTTAATCCTACACTCCAATTGATTTTCAACTTGATGTTTAAATTCCTTATATTTGTCAAGAGCTTCTGATTTCTTTTTTAAGAAATAAACATAAACTTTTCTTGAAAAGTCATCTATAAATTTGATGAAATAGTTTGCACCACCAATGGATATGGTCTCCATTGGTCCACATATATCTGAATGCACCGTTTCAAGTAACTGAGTAGCTCTTGAATGACTGCTTAAATGGTAAGCGAGTTTGTTTACCTTCCAAACAGGTTACACATGTCAGATTGTTTTCTTTCTTTGTTAATTGCACACCAGTTGTATTCTCTCTGAGTCGTCAAAAGCACGTGCAAGATTGTCCCAAACCTCCTTTGCTGTTCTCGCTTCTTGAATATGGACATAGTTCACGGCATCGACTAACAAAATTATCTTTGATTTCGCTTTGAGATCACGTTTTTGGTTGTCGGCGTTATCGTTTGGATTTTCGATACAGTCCCACAATTCTTCATGTTCGAGATAAGTTTTTACGGCAAATCTCCATGTGGAATAGTTATCGCGGCCACTTAGTTTTTCAATTATTGTCAGTGGGTTATTCGAGGACATTTTTAACACTTTTAAAAGCCGGTCACACGTTCTTGCTGAGGTTAGGTTTCGTGGAAATTTTAATGCACTTTTATAACTTTTACTTTAAAACTTTTCTGGGGCTACTGGGCCCATAACCTGTTAATTTTAAATTAGTGGAAACTGGTTTACTTATGAAATAAAGTTTATTTTACTATAATTACAATGATTACAATCGTTACACGTAGTGTCACAGAATATTGGTGGGAAAAAGAGAGAGACCATAGATAATGCAGAAGGCATCACAATAGTATACCATAGATATCTTACACAAAATATAGAATGATAAGTATAAGAAGGCGTATAATTTAAATTAATAGTTTAACAATGATTACTATAACTTATCGTGAAAAAAAAAAAAATGAATTCACTCTTACGAACTTAAGTGGCGGCGCGGTTGGCTCGGCGCCTACGTATCTAAATAACTAGTACTAATACTAGTACTTGATCTATGTGTGTTTCAAAAGAACTGCCGCCGTTTTAAAATTGAGCTTTAAATTGTGTTCTTCTTTAGACGCCCTGAACTACGCAAAAGACAACGGAATCGTTCTTTTAACAATTCCACCACACACATACCACAAGCTGCAGCCATTAGATAGAACTGTTTTTGGCCCCTTAAAAACCTCTTATTCTCAGGCACATCAAATTTTATGCTGAGACACCCTGGGAGAACAATCACAATATACGACGTTTCGGAACTGTTAGGGGAAGCTTTCCTAAGGGCTATGGTGCCTATCAATATAATTAGTGGCTTCAGGGCGGCTGGAATATGGCCCATAAATGCCGACATTTTCACGGAGAGTGAGTTCATGACCAGTTTAGTTACGGATCGCCCTCCCCCTTCTCAACTTGAAGAACCAGCACAGAGAAGTGTGGCAGCGTTGGACTGTGCTCCCCCTTCCCCGTTTGAGAATCCTATACAGAGCAGTGTGACAACGTCGGACTGCCCTCTCCCTTCTCCACTTGAGGAGCCCGTTTTTTTTTTTTTTTTTTTTTTTTTAGTTGGAGGAAATCACCGGATCCCCGCCCGCCCCGCGGGCGGGGTATGTGGGAGTTGAACCGCACTAAAACCTCCAACCGCTCACACTCAGCGTCCGAACCCCGGCTGAGGCCAGAACCCAGCACGGGGTTTGGAGGGACGGCGCGACGCGTTACGCCATCGGCACACTTTCCCGTCGCTCCGTCCCCGGACGCCGAACCGGTAGCCGCCGGCGAATACGGCCACCGGCTCTCTCGGTCGGCGGGCTTTCCGAAGCCCGCCAAGATGGGACCGCGTGCCACCCTCCCACGGAATACCCCGCTGGGTCAGAACCAGCGTGGGTCGGGGAGCGCGGTCGACCATCCCCCGGTCGCTCTTGCTTAAGGCGCGTGCTGAGCGAGACACGACGCCTTCTTGGGTCCCCGCTCGCACTCACATGCGTTGGGGACCCGAAACTCTTAGGGGGCCAGATTCCGGGCGAGATCCCGGTTCCGGCCCCCTGCTCGACGGCGGCGGGTTGCTGTCGCTGGGCGGAGGGAAGCGTACAATCGCTCCCTCGCACCCCCCGCCACCCTCTTCTGCGAGATGGTGGACTCGCAGAAGTCGAGCATCGCCTTCCAGGACTCGTCGCTCTCGAGCATCGACGCCGCGACGCTCGGGAGCGACAAGTCCGGTCCTATTTTCCTGACCAGGACACAACGCTGCCGCTCCCACGCGGGGCAGAGCGCGAGCGTATGCTCTGGCGTGTCCTGGTCGCAATACACACAATGATGGCATCTCGCCGTCGGCTCCACCTGGATCCGGTGCAGATACCTCCCGAAGCACCCGTGCCCGGTCAGCATCTGCACCATCCAATAGGTGAGGCGTCCCTTGCCACGACCCACCCAATCCCTGAGGACGGGGCGGATCGCCTCGACGGTCCGTAGACCCCAAGTGGGGTTGGCGAGTCGTCTCTCCCACGACTCCATAACGGACCGCCGAGATTGAACCTTCCGATCTCGGACCGCTTCCGGCAGAGGACGCACCACGCCCCGGGAGCGAAGGTCGCATCGCCAACGATAATCGTCGGCGAGCGCCTCCGCCTCCAGTTCCCAGGGCGGCGTCCCCGCCAGAACACACGCCGCCTCAAACGCGACGGTGCGGTATCCGCGGATGGCCCTGATGGCTACGATGCGCTGTGGCCGGCGCAGGTACCCGGCATAAAATGCACGGATACGAGGCTCGGCCCAAACGGGCGCACCGTACAGGGCCATCGAGCGCACTACCCCCGCGTAGAGGCGGCGCACCGCGTCACTGGGTCCCCCGACGTTCGGGAGCAGCCGACCAAGGTGGCCGGCCGTCCTTACCAGTCGGGGAACCAGGTCCTCGAAATGCTGTCGGAAGGTCCAACGGCCGTCCAACACGAGGCCGAGGTACTTAAGATGCACCCCGACCTCGATCCGGACGCCTCCAACCATGATGTGGGCGTCGACCGGTGGCGCTGTCCTGCCCCTGCAAAAACACAGGGCCTGGGACTTGTGCAGCGCCACGTCGAGGCCCAACCTCCTTATCTTGCCGACGACGAGTGCCACCCCCGCTGTGGCAAGACGGGCAGACTCTCTGTAGTCATCCCCCCGGGCCACGACCAACGTGTCGTCCGCGTAACAGATTACGCTAAGGCCCGGGAGGAGGGCGCCCCTCAGCACCCAGTCGTACCCGATATTCCACAGGAGGGGCCCAAGAACGGACCCCTGTGGAACACCGCGCACGACCTGGAACCGGTGCAAGGTCCCACCGTACCCGGTACATACGACCGACCTGGCCTCCAGGTAGGAGCCGATCAGTCGGCGGAGATAGAGGGGCACTCCGTGCCTCTCCAGTGCCCCCCCAATCACGGACCAGGGCAGAGTGTTAAAGGCGTTGGCGATGTCAAGCGACACCGCCAAAGCCACCCCACCCTGGGAGACGGCCTCCTCCGAGAGGGCCCGGACACGTAGAATTGCATCTACGGTCGAACGACCCTCCCGGAAGCCGTACTGCTCCGCCGACAGATCGGGTCCAACCCCGACCAGGTGCTGAACGATGCGGGCAGCCAGAACGCGTTCCAGCAGTTTGCCCACCTCGTCCAGCAGCACGATGGGACGGTAACCGGCGGCTGAGTCCGCCGGGCGCCCCTCTTTCCGCAAGAGGACTAGTCTGCCCGTCCTCCAGAGCGAGGGAAACCGTCCCGACTCCAGGCATGAGTTAAACAGCCTCAGGAGTCGGTCCCCTAGGGCATCGATGGCCAAGGCCAGGACCCGGCCGTGGATGCCGTCCGGGCCGGGGGCCGTGTCTCTCGCACTCATTCTGACCACGGCCACATGGAGCTCATCCCTCGTAATGTGAGGCACCTCAGCAGTGGCTTCACCGCCGGTGTGATCCGGCGGGTCACCCATAGCAGGCGGAATGAATCCGTCCTGCTCCTGCGGGAACAGCGTCGAGACGATGTCCCGCAGCTGCTGAGGTGGGAGACGCTCGGTCATGGGAGGCGCCCACGGGCGCAGCTTCCCGCGCACCGTTTTGTACGGGCGCCCCCAAGGGTCCTCGTCGAGCGTCCCCAATAGAGCCTCCATGTTCCTCTCCTTGGCCTGCTTGATGGCCAGCCGCATGGCGTCCCTCGCCTCCGCGTATTCGCCATACAGCCGGGCCTCCTCCTCCGCGAACGCGACGGGATCGTCGCGACGCGCGAGGATACGGCGGCGATGTCGGGCGCACCGGCGCCTCGCCCGGACGCATACAGCACGAAGCTGCGCTATCTCGGGCGACCACCAGTACGCCGACTTCCTGGGAGGCCGAGGGCCGACCCGGGGCATCGAAGCATCACTAATGCGATGCATCGTGTCCCGGAGCCATTGCGCCTCGACCTCCACATCCACTGGATGTGGACGCATAGGCGTCCACGCCGCCACCGTAGAGGCTTCCATCAAGCGCTCCTTGTCCAGGAGCTTCAATGCCCACCTGGGGAATGACCGGGATGCAGTTCCGCGGGCGACCGCGGTTGCCGCGGGGGCGGAGAGATCAAACCGGATGTACCGATGATCCGACAAGGTCTCCGCCCCCACCAACACCTCCCAACCGCGGATGCGTTGTGCGATGGCAGGGCTCGCGAACGTGACGTCCACGATGGACTCGCCCTGCCACCGCACGCAAGTCGCGACCGACCCTCTGTTTATGACACAGAGTCCGGCCGCGACCGCCCACTCCTCCAATCGCCTACCCCGATGCTCCGTGCGGGGGCAGCCCCAAGCGACAGATTTCGCATTGAGGTCCCCCGCCAGTATCACAGGACGGGGAGCGGAGCGCTGAGTGATCGCTCCGAGCCCGTCCAGGAACTGTTGGAACTCGAGAATAGGTCGATTTGGAGAGAAGTACACCCCGATCACGACGGTATCTTCCATCCGTACCGCGACGAACCCTGGTCCCCTGGCCACCATTACCAGGGGCGGGATCGCCGCGGCTCTTCTTATGTGGATGGCCACCGAGCCGCACTCGTCCCCGAACCAGCAATCATCTGCCGGGGGGACAAAGTACGGCTCAGCGACCACCGCCACGTCGATGGACCACTCCGCCATGCTCTGGGCCAGCATGTCCTGAGCCCTGGCGGAGTGGTTCAAATTTCCTTGGAGGAAGCGACGGGTGTGATCCATTACGGTTGGACCACCTCCATCGCTCCCTCCCCTCCTCTATCGCCCCCGCCTGCGGGCGAACTGGTCGCCACGGCGGGGTCTGAAATGTCGGCCGGTACTCCCCCGGCCGATCTCTTCTTTTGGCGCCGCTTAGTTTTGCGGCGCCTGTTTCTCTCCGTGTTAACACCGGACGGGGAGCACGCTTTCCCTCCCGCCCGGTGATCGGCCCTGCGCCCGGCCGCCGCGCACAACGCGCAGTGCGGCACGGCCGAACACACGGCCGCTTTATGCCCATTTTGACCGCAGCGGAAGCATAGACCGCTGCGGTCCACCGTGCTGGTGCACCTGGCGACGCTATGCCCCGTGCCGAAGCACTTGAGGCATCGCCAGGCGCGTGGCTCCAGCAGCCGCACGTGGGCTGCTACCCAGCCCACGCGCAGCCTTCCCGGGTCTCCCGCCGGCCTTCCGGGCGGAGGGGTGGCCAGGGAGTTGGCGGTGTCGACAGGGCACCGCACCCAAACGGAGCTGGCCCCAGTATAGCCGCGGCGAAGCTCGCCGACGGCTATGTTCTCTGGGGCACATTTGCCCTGGGCGGCAATGGCGGCCGCCACCTCCTCCCTGGAGGTGCAGTCGTCCAGGCCGGTCACCCGCAACTCGGCCATTTTGACCGGCCTGTGCACCTTCACCTCCTCCTCCGGCCACACTACCCGGAGACCCGACGCCAGACGGTCCGCGACGTCGCCACTGTTGGCGCCGCCGGGACACTCCAGCAGTCGGGCCCCATTGGCCGTGTGCCGGATGCGGAGGCCATCCTCCGCCCCGATCTCGGCCAGGTTCACGGCCGCACGCGCCTTGGCCATGACGTCGGGGTACGTCAACCCCTTCGCCTGGCCGGCCGGCAGCAGCGTGAGCACCACTGCAGCCTGCCGGGGCGCGCGCGGCTTCTTCCTGGCCTTGTCCTTCTTCTTCTTGGCGGCCGCGGGTGCTCGACCCTGCTGGGGAGCAGCCGCCGTCGCCGGAGTCGCCTTCTTTTTGGGGGCAGCGGTTGGCGCGCCTCCCGACTGGGAGGTCGCCTGAGACACTGCCCCTGTCTCGGCCTGCGGTGGTTGGGCCGGAGCGGCCGTCACCTTGGCCCTCTTGGCGCCCCGCTTCACCACTTCGGTCCAGCCCTCATCCATATTAGACGGGGGTGGAGGAAGTGGGCGGGGCTGTGGGGGTGGTGCGACAGCTCCGGCACCAGCACCCCCGTTCTTTTTCTTCTTCCGGGTCGCACCAGCTGGTGTCGTACCCGGAAGGACTGGACGCGGCGTCGTCGTCGCCGCCGCCGCACCGCGTAGAGCCGCGAGTTCGGCTCTGAGTTCGGCAATCTGATTGCCGAACTCCGCCGCAAGCTCCTTCCGGATGCGGGCAGCCATCTCGGCCTGAGACTCGACGGTCTGCCGCACCCTGACCCGCGGGGCCGGCGGCGACGGCTTCTCCGCCTCGAGAGCCGCTAGCCTCTCCTTGAGGCGCGCCACCTCAGCCGTTGACCTCTGCAGCTTGGTCTGCAGCTCGGCGTCCCGGCTGATGGCCGCCGAGATAGCAGGCATGATCCTGCTGGTCTCGGCCGCCACCTCGCGCCACTCCCGCGAAACACCCCGGGACCCCTTGCTGCTGTACCTGCTAGAGGCAGAGGTAGCTCGCCTCCTCAAGCCCTCGAGGACGGCGACGGGGCTCTCCGTGAGGACGACGACGGGACCCTCCGAGAGCTCCCCCTCCGTCGCCCGCGCCGACGTGAATGACGTCGCCAAGCGCGCTGGCGAGACGACGGTCTTCCTCGATTTTGGGGCGAGCATAGCCGTGGCAACAGCAGTCACCTTGGGCTGCCCTCCCCTTGTCAGTCCGGTATTGGCGGTAGCCTTGGCAGCCACTCGCCGGGCGTGTCTCGCCCCCCGCGACGTCTCGTCGTCGGAAGCAGACGAGGAATCGCCCGTCTCTGAGCTCCGGCGCGCTGCGGATTTCCGCTTGCGCCGGAGTCTCCCCTTTGATTCCCTGGAGCAGTCATCAGAAGATGCCTGCTCCAGTTCTGCGTCAGTGGCATTTTCCGACACAGGGGCCTGAACGCCAACCCCTGTGCGGACCCCAGTGATGGACTTTTCGTCCATCACTCTCCGCGAGACTGAGGGGATGATCGCATTAATGCGATCACGCCCAGTCTCGCGGTTGCTCACCCGTCACTAATTTAGCACCACCCGGGGGCCACGTGTGGGGTCAGTCTCCTAGGAGGTGGTAATCCCACGGACGCTAGCGACGGAGGCCCCCTTGAGGAGCCCGTAGAAAGCAGCAGTGTGAGTGAACGCACTTCTCCATCCTTACTTCGAGGATCAGAGCCGATGCACTTTTCACCACAGGACATCAACACAACAGTCGTCGCGCAGGAGAAAGCGAGGACGTACTCGCATCCTAACCGATACTCTGGAAAAAGCAGCCATCGAAGAACAATCAAATAAAAAGTTGGCGAAGATAGCGGAGATAGAAATGAGAAGGAAGATTAAAAAAATAGGCCTACCAAAAAAACAGAGACAAATCTTTTCACAAAAAAATATTGACGATGACACCTCATCTGAACCCCACTCACTGGGATCAAGTATCCCCACAGGGAGGGTTACTGATCCTTGTGTCGGACTTTAACCCATTACCGCCATCTGTACCTGCATAGGTACAACTACTTAATCGATAAATTATGTATTTTATCTGTGGTAAGTGTTGAAAGTAGTTAGAAATTACAAATCTAGATTACACTAGTTACCACATAATAAATAAAAATAGGAGTTGGCGCGAAAACAAATATCACTTATTTAAGGTCTGTGCCTTCGGCTTGACCTTTCGGAGATTACCTACCTTACCTAGAGCGCACACATGCTTGCCATTTACCTTCTTTTGTCTATGTGTGAGTATACAAGGCACCCCCGACGACGACAGCGCGGAGTGCGGAGTGGTGGGGGCGGCAGCGGGCGCGCGAGCGCAGCTCGACCGCCCTCTCGTTAGTACGCTATTATTACGCTAGCGCGCGCACGTCTTGCTATGTTCTTGCACAAATATACAAGAATAGCAGACCCCTAGTGATTTGTTTTTCTGTGTTGAACGTTGTTGTAACGTTTACAGTGATAAATATTATTGACGATCGAATGCGAAAATTACTGGGGTAAGTCACTTTATTTTTTCTTTTTGTTTTAGTGTGAGTAATGTTTGCAGAATACCGCTATTGAGTTTTGGGCTTATTCATTTGTCGGACATTCCATCCACAAACACATTACACGACATGTCGGTTACTCAACCAATGTCGGCTGTGTGGTACACACACAGCATTTTTGCTTCTAAGCAACAGAAGTGTAATGACCCATAACAGCTCAAGGCGGCTCGATTTTTGAGCCGCGCGTCTCGATTTTCGAGCGGCGCGTCTCGATTGGTGAGCGGCGCGGTTCGATTTCTGAGCCGCGCGTCTCGATTGGTGAGCAGCGTGGTTTAAATTTTTGAGCCAAGCTAATATCGTTTGTTGGACATCCACATCATCCATTCCATCCACAAGCACTGTATATGGCACGTCGGTTACCTAACCACCGGCTAATGGCACACATACGCCGCATTTTGCTTCCAGGCAACAGAAGTGTAACGGCCTAATATAGCTCAGCGCGGCTCAATTTCTGATCGCGTGTCTTTGGGCCGCGCTGCTCGATTTCCAAGCGGCGCGGCTCGTTTCAGCTACTGCTTCGAAAGGCATGATATAAGCTTTGACGCATCTTAATCCCCTGCTCGAACTTATCAACTGCACTGTTTATGTCAGTTTACTGTCGAAAGATTTGCTTGTCTTGCTATGAGTGCATGGATGTTTCGCTTTTCCTCAGATGGCGTTGGAAAAAGAAGTCATCACCTTGGCAGACCTGCTAGAGGAGCGTGGCGAATCGCAGCAGGACGACGAAATCCTGAGTCGGATTAAGACGCTCGCGCAGGAGCACCTACCGGACGGTTGGACGCGCTGGGAGGTGCGTCAAGTATCGAAGGAGGATGTCTTTGGCGAAAGAATTGATAGCAGTGTATTAAATAAGCTGGTCTTTGCCCTTCCTACGGTGGGTCTAGTCCAAGCTTTCAACCCTGAGGCAGACCACTTGTCAGAAAAGGGCTACAGAGAAATGAGAGTTAAACTCCTTGACTGGGCTTTCGCTCGTGCCCTCATCCTCGGGCCACCAGCAGTCGCGATCAGGATTAGAGGTTCGGCCGCACGGACGGAGCTTTTCAAGAGATCGATAGAACACCTGAACCCATTACTACATACACGAGTCGAAACTGATAGGATCTTGTCTGGCATGGGTTCAAGAACGGAGCCGACTACAAGGAAGCGGCGTAGCACGTCCGTAGCCTCTTCTGACCAGGAGCCCTTAAAGAGACGGCGCGAACTCTCTCGGAGTCGTTCTTCCTCCCACGAAATGCGACTTAAGGCACTGGAAAGTAAAACGGAGAGAATACTATCTCTTCTAGAAAAAAGCGAAGCCCGACAGCACCCTCCTGGACTGTCATTCTCAGAAGAAGAGGACTCTTCTGGGTTGTCGGACGCGGAAACTCTCTCGGAGTTATCTGAAAGGTCTTTATGGAAAGCCCCGAACTTCGAACCCCAATGTTACACACCTCAAGAAGACCAGGGCATTATCGAGTTCGGGCCCAAGGTAAAGGAAGCCGACCCTCTGATACCTGAACCGTTGCCACAGATAAGAAAAGAGGGCATCGAATACCAAAGATTTGGCCTTGAGGGCTGGAATAGGATCAGGTACAAAGAAGTGGAAAGACACCTTCATGCTTCACCGGTTTTTAGTGCACTAAGGATTAACACTGAACTAGGTGCTTTACACACACAACCGTCCCCTTGGCTCGCAAAACAAGAGGGGACATTGGGCACCATCTCGCACGGTCTGCTCTTGCAAAGGAGAGCATTGGCGGATGAATTAAATGATGTAAGGAAGAGGTGTCCAGAGGCTGGCGAATTGCTGAGAAAGATTCTGTCGGATGACTCACCCTTCAAGGTACTATCCGATCAGCTATTACAGTACGTCTGTGCTCATCGAGCTGAGACTATCGAAATGAGGCGTAAAAGTTTTGGCTGCAAAAACGAGGCTCTGTCCTGCGCTGTGCAAGCGATCCCACCATCGTCAACTCACCTGTTCGATGAGAGGCCCTTAGCCAACTTTCTTAAGGATAACGGAGGTGCCATGCAAGTCTTTGCAACGAGAAAGTTTCCAGACAGGAAACCAACAAGAAATGGTTCCTTTCGTAAAGATACACCACAAACACGGGCGATTAGAGAGAGACATACTAACTCCCGCCCCCGTCCGTCGTCTGACCGACCTACAAAAGCCAAACATGCAACATCATCGAGTTTTCGTCCATCAGGCAATTTCAAGTCATCCGCGTCGAAAACTCAACA
This sequence comes from Trilocha varians, assembly GCA_030269945.2. NCBI lineage: Eukaryota > Metazoa > Arthropoda > Insecta > Lepidoptera > Bombycidae > Trilocha > Trilocha varians. The sequence continues at coordinate 8,671,555 of AP028277.1, read as the reverse complement.
AAATCGACCCGGAAAGGACAAAAAAAGAAACCGTAGATATTGACGGTTTTCAAGGGGGGCAATTAAAGAACTTCCTAACGCGTCGCACCGTCCCTCCAAACCCCGTGCTGGGTTCTGGCCTCAGCCGGGGTTCGGACGCTGAGTGTGAGCGGTTGGAGGTTTTAGTGCGGTTCAACTCCCACATACCCCGCCCGCGGGGCGGGCGGGGATCCGGTGATTTCCTCCAACTGAAAAAAAAAAAAAAAAAAAATCTCAGTGGCAGCAACTAAAAGCCCCAAAAAATGTCCTGAAAATCATATCGGGATATGCTATTCCATTCATAGAAAAACCACCTTGTGTTCTACTTGCCAAGACCCTCTCACGGTTCCCAACAAGATCGTCAGAGGCCATGTCAAAAGAACTAGAGAAAATGATAAAGTTAGGAATAGTGGAGAATTGCGATGCCAAAACTGGCTTTCTGTCACGCATGTTCTTAATACCCAAAGCAAATGGAAAGCTGCGACAAATCTTCGACTTACGACGCCTAAATCACTTCATCAAACCCGCGAAGTTTCGCCTGATAAATCAGAATCAGATCCCCTACTTCATTCAGGAAGGAAACTTTCTAGGGAAGCTAGATATCAGCGACGCATACTTTCACATACCGGTAAAGAGAAGTTATCGAAGATGTCTCGCGTTTGCCTACAAAGGCAAGGCTTATCAAATGACATCTCTACCTTTCGGCCTGTCCAGTTCCCCTCTAGCTTTCTCCAGCGTAAGCAAATGGGTAGCAAATTATCTAAGAGAAAAAGGTCTGCGAGTACTGGTTTATCTCGACGACTTCCTTTTTGCTCACCAGGATCCAGTCATACTGGGGAACCATATACGTTACGCGGTGGACCTCTTACAGAGTCTAGGTTGGTGCATCAGCTTCAACAAATCAGTGCTGAAGGCAACAAGGACAATACAATTTTTGGGAATTGTCTAGGACTTGACAACAAATCAAAAAAGACTTCCAAAAGAAAAAATAGAGAGAGTGTCAAACGATCTACTGAAAGTTCTCAACACGCGGCAATGGTCCTGGAAAACTGGCACTGCTCTCATAGGAAGGCTCGGATTTGCCTCACTTGTAACGCCCTTGGGGCGACTACACACAAGACATATGCAGAGGGCGAGCAGAAGCCTACAAGAGGGTCTGCCCAACATGAAAGTCACTATAACAACAGAGGCTTATCAAGAGTGTTGTTGGTGGATTCAGAACATCGGAACGCCGGGCAAAATCTTCATCCCAGAACCAACTGTGTTTATAACAACAGACGCCTCCAACGATGTTTGGGGGGTTCAGATGAACAACAGCAGTCTGTCAGGACTATGGTCAAAAAAGCAAAAGGAATGGCATATAAACAGAAAAGAGCTCTTCACAGTTCAGATTGCATTACAAAAATTTCGGAACTCAATATCGAAACGGGCGATCATGGTACAGTCGGACAACAAAACAGTCATTTCGTATCTTCGAAATCAAGGAGGCACAAAGTCCGTGACACTGCAAAAAATGACGAAGGAGATTCTTACCTTTATTCAGGACCTCAGTGTAACCATTCATCCATTCTACCTACCGGGTCGCTACAACTCAGTCGCCCTGTCGAGAGGAAAATCACTACCCGACTGGCACCTAAAAAACGAAATCACTCACAGGATATTCTCGAAGTGGGGAGTACCTCAAATAGACCTCTTCGCCTCGAACCAATCAAGGGTGGTTCCAAAGTATGCCTCGATAGATGCGAAAGATACCCAGGCTCTGTTTCTGAACGCATTCAGCCAGACGTGGAACTTCGATCTAGCTTGGATTTTTCCTCCCCCTCCACTGATACCGCGGGTACTCCAACACCTAAACAAGGCATCCGGAACTTTCCTAGTAGTAGTGCCTCGTTGGGAGGCAGTGTTCTGGAGAAGCGATCTATGTAAGACACAGAGCGATTGCGGCACCATTTCCAATACCCAACCCCAAAGAGAACCTAATCGACCTATCCACGAACCTGCCACCACCGAAAGCGGAAGACCTTCGTTTAGAGGTTTGGAAAATACGGGGTGGGATGAGTTAATGATAGACTTAAGCCGCGAAGACTCAGAACTGTTACAGTCAGCATGGCGCGATTCAACTTGGCGTACCTACGCATCCGCGTGGAAACAATGGGTCTCATGGTGTAAACAGAATGGGGTAAAACCTGACGGTCCTCGTCCCAACCACGTTGCGAGTTACCTCGGATCACTTTTCCGTATACGAAAGTTAGCCGCTGCCACAATTCTAGTTCACAAGTCGGTAATTCTTACTCTTGCAGACCCAACTCGAGAAAAACTGTTGGCTAATCATCCCCTTGTAACAGCGATACTCAAAGCAATTAAAATCCAGAGATGTAAGTCGATCGTCCCAAAAGCACAAATATGGAACGTTGAAGATCTGGTGCTTTGGCTTAGATCGAATGTGCCCGCTGAGGACAGCATTTTGCCAAGTATCTCGTCACGTGGCCTTACTTCTTTTGTTAGCCTCAGGAAGGCGGATTCATGATCTCACACTCCTCAGGATAGATGATCAGTATTGTTCTAGGTCAGAGGACGCAGTGACGTTTTGGCCGGTTTTCGGTTCTAAAACAGACAACGAAAAGAATCGCCAATCTGGCTGGCATTTAACATGCTCCGGTGATCCGGCTCTTAGTCTAGTTATATGGATAAATCGCCTGGTCGAAATCTCAACGAACAGAAGAAGGGCCCGAAGCAACTTGCACAGCTTGTTTATTACGACACGAGGTACTGTAAAAGCTGCTTCGAGAGCAACCATAGCAGGCTGGCTTGAGATACCTTTCAAGGACATAGGAATAAACTATAGCCCTGGGTCAATAAGATCAGCGGTTGCGTCCAATGAATTTCAACAATGTGCCCAATGTGCACAAACAATGTGCCACTAGATGATATCTTAAAGAGAGGAAATTGGAAGGGGCCTAAGAATTTTTTCAAACATTACTGCAAGGCTACTAGAAAAGCCTCGATCTTCAAATGGGAATGTTCTTAGCAACTCCTTTCATGCTACGTAGGCATATGTTCAGTTGACTTAGAAGTCAATTTATCTCGTATTATTTTTAGTATTAATACTGATCTCAAGAGACTTTGATAATTAATATAATTGATAAGACTGATTTGTTAATTTAGTTTTAACGAGCATTGCCTCCTATATGTTTTTCTTTTATTTTTGTTACGTTCTTATTAAGAAGTAATGGCGCTAAGATTAAGCGCAATCTTAAGTTGATTATTATAATAAAACAAATTTCCTTTAACACAATTCGTTTTATTGGAGACCAAGCAAGTAATTCCTATCACAGTACGCTTCAAGGCGCCGGCAGAAGATAAACACGTCTCCGAAAGGTCAAGCCGAAGGCACAGACCTTAACACATATAATGCCGTACTAACAAATGAACTAACTGTATTTTTTTTTTGTAAAATACGGTCATGGAATGTGAGGAATGTCTTAATTCACTATTTTCGTTACATTTTACATAATGTAATAGTGAAATAAATAAATAAATAATGGTGGCTGCCATATATGGCTGACGCGGCGCCACTGTAATAAAATTCTCAATGGGGCCGCGTCAGCCATTTTGTCAGCCATATGATTTCAAAAGCGCGCGAAACAAACGCGTCGCTCGCCGCCGCCGGCGCCATTTTGATTGTTTAGCAGCCTGTGTTTGCCCCCCGCGAGTCATATGTCGCTGTGCATCGAAGGAGACTGCAGTAAATAGTTGTTCAGTTAGTGATTTAGCAAGTTATTAGTTACTGATTTGTGATTTTCAACAAAAAATGGAAGATTTTGATGATTTGGACTACGAACTATCGCAATTAGATTTAACAGTGTCTAATCAAGAATGTAACACATTATCAAATAGTGATGCTACACAAGTATTTGACGTTGATCTCGATGATACAGTATCAATCGCACGGACCAAAAATCATCATCGACGCCAGATTTTATCCGACAGTGAAGATGATCAGATTCCCGTGTTACCAACCTCACGAAATACTGAAGTATGGTTCAATCCGTTGGGTAAGCAACCAAGTATTATTCCATATACTGAATGTCCTGGGCTTAAGCCATTTTCATTGCGATCCAGCATGCAATAAAAAAAAAATAAAAAAAAAAGGTCACACTCACTATACATTCTCAATTTTGTAATGTTCAATATACTTTAAATTTATTAGTCATCGATCATATATCATACTTGCCAACTCAACGAGTTGAGATTTCACATTTAAATCATTTGTCTCTCGCGGTTGATAGCTGTAATGTGTGTGTAAGTATGTGCCTGGAAATATTGAAATCATTTTAGGCACTTCCATGATGGCCAATATTTTACAGGGTAACAATATGGCTTCGCCCTTATCCATGCCTACTTCTGTAATGACTCGCTCTCATCCACACGCATTGAATACGACGCTTGGATATATCATTATAGGGGAGACCTCTTATGAAAATTTAATGTATTCTACTTGATCATTTGGGCCTCTCATAGAAAATTTAAATAAAACAATGTCAAAATTTTGGGAATTAGAAGAGATACCTTCTGCAGGTATTTTAACCTCAGATGATAACCACTCTGAGGAATTTTACAAATCCACAACAACTAAAAATTCCCATGGTAGGTATATAGTGTCACTGCCATTCAAGGGTGATTCCACGATTTTGGGTGATTCTTATGCTACAGCTCAGCGTCGCTTTTCGACGTTAGAGCGCAAATTTAAGAAATATTTGGGAATTACGACAAGCTTATGATGACGTCATCAGGCATTACATTGAACAAGGCTTTTTATCCGAAATACCCCGCACTCCGTCGGTTTTAAATGAGGGAAATAACATGGCGAACGATTCCTCCGAGGGCTCATCATATTGGTGGAATTTAGGGAAAGTAACATAAAATGCATAAAAACTCATTTATAACGTTGTATCGGTAATTAATTGTTATGCTATGAAGAATTATTGACAGTTTAAAACCAAACTGAGTGTATTTTAAAATCGCGACCATTAGGGGTACTGTCTGATCAGCCTCACACTATTTTAACACCAGCACACTTTCTTAATACTACACCATTACTCGCATTGCCAGTTTATGAGATTGACGAGTCGACTAGCCTATCAAATAGAAAGAAACTTCTCGATGCTTTAGTCCAGAGTTACTGGAGGAAAAGGCGTGTAGATTATCTACACATACTACAGCTTAGACACCAATGGAATGAAACTTCCAACTAGGGATGGCGATCTCAAATCGATTAATCGAAGAATCGATTTCTCGGACCAAATAAATCGATTTTTTAAATCGATATGTCGTACTGAATCGATTCAGTGAATCAATATTTTACCCTTGAAAATCGACTTTCGATTTTTTGAAAAGCAACTCTCTACATGTAATACACTTGCACTGGAAAGTCAAGGCTTAAACGAAGAGTTTAAACACTATTTATCACAGGCAGTTGTGCACCTAAAGTATGATCCTATACTTTATTGGCAAGAACAAAAAAACTCTATTTATTTATTCACTCAATAGCCGTGATGTATATGAGTATCGTAGGATCATCTGTTCCCTGTGAGCGTCTTTTTTCGATTGCCGACAATATCGCAAGTGATGAGCGGAACCGCTTGGATCCTCTTAGACTTGACAAATTGTTGTTTTTAAAAAGCTTAGATATAAAGCATTGGGAACTATAAGCTATTGTTATCTACTCTCTTAACTTTTTAATATAACAAATACATTTAGAAAATAAATGTCTTCTTTTATATCTGATCTGATATTTTGATATGGTAATAAAATCAGTTGTTATTATTGAATTCTCTGAACTAATAAATTCCTGATTTTACTGATAAGAGATCACAGAGATTGTTTATTAGGGTATCATTTTTGTTTTTTCATAAAATAGATTTAAATTTACATTGTAAATACAAATTTGAAAAAATAACGATTTTTTAGACCTTTATTTTTTCATGAATCGATTTATCAGGTTACGATTCGAATCGATTTAAAAATCGATCTTTTTGGAAAAAATCGAAATCCCTACTTCCAACCCCATTACTGTGGGTACTCTTGTTCTTATACGTCAGGATGATAGATAGATTATAGAACAAGTGTATCCCGGTGCAGACGGGATCACTCGCGTGGCGTAAGTACTGTTATATCCTTTTATTCTTTGACCTTATGCTGACATCAGCAACATTAGTTAATATAAATATAGAAGCCACCGCGTGGCAGCGAGTTAGTCAATATCAATCAGTCAACCCAGTTAGTTATCCCGTACCAGTCCTTCAGTTCAGTTTTATAAAAGTGTAGTGAGTTTTGAAAATAAAAGTGTTTAGGGAAACAGTGTTTTTTTTAAAAAGACTAACGCCCACACTGACGCTTCGGGTCATTTTAAACGCCCAACGGTAAAACTTTGTCCGTTACCATTGCAATAACGCGCCTTGTTAGGTTAGTTTTTACTTTTTATTTATTTTTATTTAAAGGAACATCGAAAGTATAACATATTGAGAAGACACATTTTGCTTATTACAACTTAAAATTACGGGGGGTAGCCCTGGCCGGTGGATAGCCTCGGCCATAGCAAATATTCGAATTTCGCGCCAAGTGACTTTGAACTTCTCGCGATCTCTGTGTGCGTATACGAGTCGTTTGACAAACGCGAACAATTGAAGTCGATCCACAGTTGCGTTCGGATGTATTCGAGAAATTTTTGATTTTCGTTGACGAGTGCTGCGCGACTCCAATTGTTTCGGAAACCATATTTATTGGATAAACGTGAGTAATTATTTATTTTATGTTGTTTACATATTGTAATATTATTATAGTTTATATATATAAAAGAATATTCATAATAATTAATAAGCTTTTTTTAAAAGAATATTTTTTCTGACGGAAGTCATGGCGGGTAGCTCCGGCCATTGGTTTTATGGGTAGCCCGGCCATGTGTAATCATGTTAATTATTCTTTATTGATGTTTTTATTTTAAGTCCTACATTTGAATATCGTTTGTTGTGCAGTGTTACCATGCCTAAATTTAAAAATCGAGTTACAAATCGTGGAGACTGGAGTGAAGAAAACATGAAAAAAGCGATTGAAGATGTACTCAAGAAAAAATGTTCCGAGAGAGCTGCCGCAGATCGGTATGAAGTTTCACGTACTTCGCTGCAAGATCGTATCAAAGGTATAAAAGAAGGTCATCAGATCACGCTTAAGCCAAAATTAGGACGTTTTGAACAGACATTTAATCCTGAGTTTGAAAGACAGCTTTGTGAACATGTTAAAAATCAAGATAACTGTCTCATGCCTTTAACAAGAAATGAATTATTGCGTCTTGCCTTTGATTTAGCAGAAAAACTTAAAATTAATCATAGGTTTAATAGAGACAAGCGAATGGCTGGAATAGATTTTTTCTGTGGTTTCAAGAAAAGAAATCCAGACGTGGTACTGAGAACTCCTGAGGCAACAAGCTTAATGCGTTCTACAGGTTTCAATAAACCTCAAGTTGACAGGTTTTATGACCTTCTCCTCTACCTGTATGAAAAATTTAATTTCCAAGCCTCTCAAATTTATAATGCTGACGAGACCGGAGTCTCGACTGTACACAAAAATGACAGAGTTTTGTCAGTGAAAGGGAAAAAGCAGGTTGGAAAACTGACTTCAGCTGACCGTGGACGTAACATCACTGTCATGATTTCAATGAGTGCATCGGGCCATTTCCTACCCCCTATGTTCATTTTCCCTAGAAAGAAAATGGATAAGAATGGCCGGCTTATGATTGGTGCACCGCCAGAAAGCCTTGGGATAGCGTCCGAAAGCGGTTGGATGACTGCGGAGATATTTCTCCAGTGGCTACAACATTTCAAGAAACATGTCCATCCGTCTGAAGCTCGCCCTGTTCTGTTAATATTAGATGGACATAATAGCCACAAAGAGCTGAGTGTTATTGAATATGCTAGAGACAATCATATTCACATGCTGAGCACTCCACCGCACACAACTCATAAGATTCAGCCGTTAGACCGTGTGTTTTTCAAGCCTTTCAAACAAGCTTATGGGTCAGCCAGTGCATCATGGATGCGTCAGAATTCTGGTTCTCGACTGACTGATTATGACGTCGCTGGACTGACAAACATAGCGTTTACCAAAGCTGCTAGATTAGAGATTGCCCAAAGTGGTTTCCGTTGCACTGGTATCCATCCCTTTAATCGAGGTTTTATTTTCAGACCTAGACTTTTTAGGTTCCGCCTTAACTGATATACCAATTGAAAAAAGATTGAGTCAGACAACAATTCAGGCTCCTAGTCCTGCAGCATTTGAAAATGTACCGGGACCTTCAAGCGCTCTATCTGTGTCGTCAGCTGCCATCCGACTTCATGAAGTAGTACCAACTATAAGCGTTGAACCATCAGCTTCCATTCCAGCTGTATCGTCAGCAAATATCCAAGAGGCAGTACGAGATAAAAGTGTTGATGTTGAAAATATTAGTGATGTGCTTAAGGTTCTGTCACCTCTTCCAGATGCCTCACAGAAGCGATTAACAGCTAGGAAAAGAAGAACACAAAAAAGCGAGATTTTAACGTCTTCGCTTTACAAAAATGAGTTGATGGAGAAGACTAAAGATCCTAAAGCTGTGGCAAAGGCCAAGAAAAACATGACAGCGCAGGTTAAAGCTACGAAAGTTGCATCTAAGGCATGTTCGAATAATCAGGATACGGAATGCATAATTTGCGGTGAAACTTTCGATGAAGATTGGATTCAATGCCAAACATGTCAAGACTGTGCTCATGAGGAATGTGCTGATATAAATCCATCCGATTTGTACTATAATTGTGATGTTTGTGTCGCCAAAAAACGATTTGGTCACTAAATATGTAGATGGCCGGGGCTACCCGCCACCTTAAAGAGATACTAAAATTTGATTACTATTTGAAGTAAGTTTAATTTTAATTTGTCATTGTTTTTCTTTAAGTTTCCATTATTTTATCATGAATAAATATAATGTTGATTATGTTATGCACTTTTCTTGTGTTTTTATTTATAAATTTAGTCATATTATCAAAAACAAAATTTTGGCCGGGCCCTTTCCCCTACATATTTAGTCATAAGTTAGCTGCACTCGCATTTATATTATCATATGTATCTAAAATAACCGCTCCGTGGTTCTTTATACACTATATACTCCCATATCTTAGCTCGTGCCACAGGCTGCTTTTATCTTGTGTTCTAGTTTTTCTCTCGATTTCCAATATGGTTTTTTGATTGAAAAATTTGGTTATTTAAAAATCATCACATTCTTTATGTCCATAATCAATCAGAAGGTGATGCAGTGATAAGATTATGCTGCTACAATAGTCGATTCATGTTTCAAAAATTGGCATGTTTTGAAGCCAAATTAATGTAAATAGAAAATTGTAAATAAAAATTGATTGAAAACCACCTGACATTTGTGTTTTATAGCAAATTAATCATTAGTTCTAAGCATGAAAATTGTATGAAGGGAAATTCATCTAGAACCCTAGGTAGATAAAGGCATCAAATTGTTCGTAAATTAACATTACAAATGAATAGCATACGCTAATAAAGGTGTCGCGTTTATTGTTCCAAGTTGAAGTTCGTAACACGTTAACTCGTTGATGAAATTAACTAGTTGACAAACGCGATTCCACGTTAACGTTTCGTTGACGGAAAAACCTTTAACGACCCATCGCTAGTTTCAATACATATTTGTATCTTGTCTGGGTGTGACAAATAGATATTTTTTGTATTTTCCCCAATTGAGACGAGCAAAAGAATTTAAGCTTATACAGCCATAGTTTATATTATTTATAAATGAAGCTCTTAGCCTCATTTAAGTTTCCCGCGCCTAACTTTCACTTCAATACGTATTATCTATGGTGGCAGTACTTTGCATTATGTTAATTCTATAAATACTCTATGGAATTATTGTCTCTACTCGCCATATTGTCTTTGTACGTTTTTACTACCATTAAGAATGTGAGAACACATTACTTTTAATTATTGTAAGATAAAACATTTGAAGCAATAGCTTTTAATGTTGTTTCCCTTTTCAGGTTAGTAAACTGTTTAATTTTAATATTGTAATGTAGAAGTAAGCCGATTTGTAATGTAAATGTTTTATAATAAAATAAATTACTCTTTTCCGAGCAACCACCTAATAGCGCTTGTTTCAATAAACAACCTATTACAAAACAACACTAATTATAGCTGCTAAAAAGAAAATGGAAAAACTTAAAGTTGAATTCGCTGTAAAAGCGAGTGAAGATCCGAAGACAAATGTGATCCACATAACCTCGATTAGTAATGCCGACCAACACGTGTTCGTAATCCCGGAACATTTACAACCAATACGACTACATACATAGAGATGATGAAAACTCAGGTTTTTCAAAAAATAAAAGCCACTTTACAAAGAAGACATGAAAAAAGACAAGTTTGGATCTCAATGACATCTGAATTGCGTGATACTTATATGGATGAAGATGGAAATATGCAGTTCAAGGGACTAGAGGAGACAACAACGACAAAACAAACAAGTGAAATGTCAACAGAAACTCTTCGAATTTGACTACGACGATGCGTCGGAAATAGGACAAAATTTTGTATTTTGTAGATAATATCTTGAACGGGCTGGATGTCAGATTTTGAGTTTTTTGTTTGTGTGATTATTGTGACTATTCGAAGTTCGAATCGAATATTCGAAACTTTTCGAATTATTCGAAATTTTTCGAATATTCGTCGAATTTCGAATAATTCGAATCGTTCGGCCATCTTTAGTGCCCACCAAACACTGCTAACAGACGGCTGCGCACACGTTTCAAGGTAATTGAATTTTTTTTGGTGATTTTGATGTAATATTCGTATTTACTATTTTGAGTGCTATTTAAAAAGTCTAAGTGTCAGTTTAAAAGTCATATTTTCTATTTCTATTCATCTTCTAATCTATATTGATTGCGATGTTAATGACGAGTGAATAGTACGACCGTTCGGCTTGATACATTTTCATAACCTATAAATTCTAATGTTACACTTGTCTCCCTAGTTTGGGTCAATTGCGGACAAATGGCCTGGGGTAAAGAAGGATTTTTTTTTTCAAGATTACCCCATTATTTATCAAAATATTTATTTTATATGTCGGAGGAAGCTATGAGTCAAGTTGATTGTTGTTTACATACGTAAAAGATAATATTGCTTTTGTTTACATTGTAATTACTTTAAAATTCTTAATTTAATTTAAATTGATTTGTTACATTTTTTTACAATGTTAAATCTCAATAATTTAATAAAAGTCATGATTCGATTATAATACTACGTAACGACCAATCAGAGCAGATCACGTGCCTCGAGCGGGGTCGAGGCGCCATCTTGGCTGGGTGGAGTCAGTTAGCGTTCAGTTTTTTCGAGACTTTTGGAGTGTGAGCTAACGATCGAGTTGGATCGTTTTTAAGTGATTAAAATATTAAGTAAGATCGGTGGTCCGAACCCGCTGCTCGGTCTTAACTGTATCATTTAAAGAACTATTGTGTTAACCTAAAATAAACCACTGTGAACTTGTGACCATTGTTTTGTGCTCGCATCTTACCCTTATGACGCCCACGAAGCCCGCAACCACTAGTAACGATGTCGGTGGGAATGTTTCTCCGACATGTATATATTTTCGTAATTGCTCCATTATTGATAATAGTTATTTATTCCAGATGCCTCGAAAATATATTAAGAAAAAAGAAGCAGCTTACACTTTTGAAACTTTACACAGAGCTGTGCAAGAAATTAAAGAGAAAAAGACTTCTTTTCGATAGGTGACAGAGAAGTATTATGGCATTCCCAGAGCGACCCTTTTTGATCAAGTAAAAAAGTCTGTGTTAGTACCATGCCAAACGAGGTAAGAAGTCAGTTTTTAATGAAGCTCAAGAAAACGAACTGGTTGACACGAGCGGGGGGCCGGCCTCGGGTGGTGTCCCGGGATCTGACCCCCTAAGAGTACCGGGTCCACCAACACTGGACCCGAAGGGTGCTGCGCTAGGCCTCAGCGCGCACCCTTTGTACCAACTACCGGGGGATGGTAAGCCGCGCTCCCCGACCCAGGCTGGTCCTAACCCGGCCTGAGCCGAAGGAGACCTTTCATCACGCGGCCCAATCTAGGCGGGCTTTTGGCCCGCCTACCGAGGGAGCCACCAACGACTGCCGGTTCGACGTCCGGGGGTGACGGGGCGATACGTGAGCGACAATCGCGAACGCGTCCTGTCAGACCACCCAAAATTTAACAGTATTATATAAAAGGAATAATGACGTCAATAACGATGAGGTCACGTTCATAGATATACTCTAATGTTGTAAAACTTAGTATAATTTAGACTTTGTAAAAATTCGGATATTTTGACTGGCGCCCAACTGGGGCCCAGCAACGTGAAAGTCCTCGCCGAAAAAAAAAACGAAAAGGAAAACAACTCGATAAAAAATCCAGTTGGAAGAAACGGACCAGGAACCACGAACACCTCTTAAGGAACAATTGCTGTGAGACTACGGAAATAAATAAGTCAAAAGGAAATTTCAAAGGATGCTGCAAGCCTGGACCTTCGTCAGTTTGGAAGTATCTAGTAGCATAAAAATCCTTCCTTTCTGAAACCCCCCAAATTTGTATATAAACCGAGAGATTTAACTGGTGTGAGTCACTCTCCTTCTGATAGTGAGAGTAAGTTACGTCCGACACAAATTCTGTCCGACGAAAGTAGGGTCTCTAATAATCAACAAGTAGCCATAGAAACTACAAATAATATTATTATGGACTCAGAAAGTGCAGTAGAGTGTATCCCGACCTACGACGGAAATCCGAATACGATTACTTAATCAATGTGAGACATTGGCTAGGCGTCGCAAATGACCCAAAAAGGGTAATGACCGTGATATGACGAATGACAGGGAAAGTGCGAAGTTGTATAACAATGATAAATCATAATTTTAACTGGGATATTATTGAGAAACAATTAAAAACAGAATGTGGTGATAGTAGGGATTTTAATACCTTATTAAGTAGTTTACAAACGGAAAAAGGGAAAGAATCGTACTCAAACTTTATTTTCGAATTAAAACAAAAATTATTTTTTATACAGAGTAAATTATTAGACACTTCGGCGATGAAAAACTAGTAGAGATAGCTATGATAGCGTATATAGATACCGCGCAAAGTACGTTAAGAAATAGCTTACCATATCACGATCAGAATTGTGTAACGGACTGTACTTTTGTCGAAACGGTCAAAAAAGTTTTGCATCTGGATAGGAAGATTCAATAATATACGGCAAAACTTTGCTAATATTCTACCAGCACCTAGGGTTGTACATAATAATACGTATCCAAGATATTATCCAAAAAATAATTATCAGTACGAGAATAACATGTAGAAACATACCTACCCTGTAACATCAAGGTCTGCTAATCAAAGAATATACAATAACAAACCTGGTTTTCATAACCCTTGGATACCAAATAATGTATTCAATAAGCCGCGACACGAATATTTTAAACAAAATAATAATTACTATAATAATGGGCCACAAAGGCAACTACCTACTACTTTGTATAATCAAGATGTTTCAATGAGGAGCGCACCTCCATTGAAACCAGGGCCAATAAACTACGAAAAGGAATGATAGCGGAAGAAGTGTTCTACCACGAAGCAGATCCCTTACCTTACAAACAATATCATAATAATAGGAGCTACGATAAGGGAGAGCATATGCCAAGGGAACATGAGAAGGAAGAAAATTTTTCTATAATCGCCGAACCAGACAAAAATGCATAGAATTTAATTATGTAAAATCATACCTCATCAACCATATTTTGAAACAGAGTCACCTAAATTAAAAATATTAATCGATACCGGAAGTCAAAGATCATTTATGACAGAACAAGCATCTCAATATTTTAAAAAATATTATCGACCCGAGAAGTTTTCAGTTAACACGTTCGTTGCGTTATGAGATAGAAAAAGCCCCATCCGTGTCTTCTTGCTGTTGCGGCGCACAAAAGCGCGCGATTTCACTCTGTGCGGGGAGCTGCTACATTGGTATTTCTTTAGGTGTGACTGAGACAAATATACATTTTTTCTTCTCTCGTGAAGTCTATGTTAGTGGCACATTTATTTGGTAATGAGGTTGAAAAGGTCTCATACGCACTGAAGGTAAATTATTCACGTTCAGTGCGGATTGAGGTTTAAATTGCCTCATAAATTGTAGGCCTCACAGACGCACGGAGCGGGGCGCGGGCAGCGCGGGCGGCGGTCGTCTTCTTTTAGTGACGCGCTAACTTTCGATAAGGGAGCACGCTGCGTTTCGCTACCAGCCCGCTCGTATCACGTTTTTTCTGTTAACTTTTGTGTTGTACCTGCTACGTATAAATAATATTAACAATGGAACGTCCAGGCAAAAAACGTTGCAGAAAGAAACTTAATTTGTGTGACTCGGAATTTTCTAGTGAATCGGAAGAAGCAAAACAATTAAAATATAGAAAAGTGTTACAAAGGGTTGCAATCAAAAATAGTCCAGTAGAAAAAGTCAAATTTTTTAAAAATGTTCAGATTTGCCCTCCAACGAGAGAAGAAACAGAAAGCGAGTCAGACACTGAAATTTTTACTCCGCCTTCTAAAAAGAACAGAAAAAAAAGTAACATGACGAACCCCGAAAACCAATTGTTTTTAAGTCCCAGTACCGGAAAACAATACACTATCCTACACAACCCAGGACCTTCAAGTAACCAAATTGTGCTCACACCTACTCAAAAATTTTTACGCGACAATAATTATAGTAAGAGTCGAGCATCTTCTCCTGATCCGTTACAAGTTGGTGGTGAAACAAGCAGATGCTCGTCATTAAGTAACATTTCGGTATCAAACTTATTACCCGTGCAACTAACTGAAGAAAACATGCGGGATTTACTGAAAGATACCTCATATACTTATGAAAAGCAGGCAATTAAAAATGACAGATATGTTTTTGAACACTCCTTTGATGACATGGATGATATTAATACCAACCAAATAAATAAATCCATACAAAACTTACGAAAAAATGAAGGTACAGAGAGCATAGCGGAGAATAGAGAAAATAAACAACAAGTAGAAGAAAAAGAAGATCACGAACGGAAAGTAGTACGCCAAAAGCAAGATAAAGAACAACTGAGACAAGATTATAGCGAACAGCAAGACAGAGAAAAAGACATTAGTGTTAACATTATTCAGGGTAGAAGCAATGATGATGAATCAACATCTGATGTAGATGAAAGTTCGGTTGAAAACTCTGAATCAAGTGATGTGAAGTGAAACTGAGAACGATTCAGAAGGTGAAAATGAAGTTGCTGATCCTGTAGTTGTCGATGACGAAGACGATTGGATTGACATATCTGATGACATTGATATCGATTTCAACGAAAGTACCCTAAATAGTGTTATAATTCCCCGTTTGCGTAACAAAACCCCTGCAGAAATATACAACTTGTTCTTAACCGATGAAATTGTTGGTAAAATAGTAAATGATACGAACAAATACGCAGAAAAGTATTTAGAAGATCATCAAGATGAAATAAAAGAAAAGTCTCGTCTTAAAGCATGGAAGCCCACAGATGATGAAGAAATGAGAAGATTTTTTGGAGTCATACTTGTGATGGGCCTAAACAAAGTTCCACATATAAACGACTATTGGTCTAAAAAATCAATATACAGAAATGAGTTCATTTGCTCCGTTATGCCAAGGGACAGATTTTTGATTATCTTAAAATTTTGGCATTTCTGTGACGAGTCCATGGATAATACTGGGGATAAATTATATAAAATTCGCCAAATACAGGATATGTTGAATAACCGATATCAAGAAGTGCTCCGTCCTGGCAAGATTTTGGTTATTGATGAATCTATGATTCCATGGCGCGGGCGGCTTAAATTCCGTCAATACATAAAGAATAAGTCACATAAATATGGGGTCAAGTTATATAAATTGTAATTGTGCACCCCTGAAGGATACTCGTACAATACAATCGTTTATACAGGCAAGGAAGGTAATAATCGAGAGCAAAATCACGGCCAAAAGACTGTTTTGAGGCTAATTAGAGGGCTAGAAAATGAGGGTCATATTGTTGTAGCTGACAATTTCTACTCCTCTGTTGGGTTGGCCGAAGAACTTTTAACCAAAAAG
This sequence comes from Trilocha varians, assembly GCA_030269945.2. Classification (NCBI taxonomy): domain Eukaryota; kingdom Metazoa; phylum Arthropoda; class Insecta; order Lepidoptera; family Bombycidae; genus Trilocha; species Trilocha varians. The sequence continues at coordinate 8,655,317 of AP028277.1, read as the reverse complement.
ACGTTCTATTGTGGTACCCTCCTTTCGAACCGAAGGGGATTGCCTAAGACCGTTGTTTCCACAAAATTGAAAAAAGGACAATGTGCAGGAAAAATGAAGCCAAATGGCGTAAAAATAATAAAATGGTGTGATAAGCGCCAAGTTCTGATGATCACTACCTGCAAAAATCACAATACAGTTTTAGTAAACACAGGCAAGAAAACAAGAGTAACCAACGAAGATATTCGAAAGCCTTCATGCGTTCTCTTGTACAATGAAAATAAAAAGGCATAGACTACAGTGACCAAATGTCGTCTTACTACACAACTTTAAAACGCGGATTGAAATGGTACCGAAAAATGATGACAGAATTTTTATTTGGCACTGCTCTGGTAAATGCTTGGATAATCTACAATATGTCTACCACTGGTAACAAAAAGCCGAAGAAAGATTTTACAGAATCCATTATTGAAACATTCACAGGAAAAAGCATCTACGAAAGAGGTACGTATTCATTGTATAGGTCCCCAATAATATTAAACATACAATTATTATATTTATTATTTTAATGTTTCTATAATTTTACCAGTCCTCTCGTTATTTATATAATTTCATTTTAATTTTTAAAATTTATTTTAAAATAATGAGCTACAAGCTTGACGATGGCGATGACGGTAACGGGGACGCTGACGTTGACATTGACGGTGACCGGGACTGGAAGGCTGACGATGCTGGGCTGGACACTGGCGCTGTTATTCTTGGCGCTCAAGCTTATTGTCTTAATGCACGCATCGCCTATGCACACTACGCATACAACACTAACACATACAAAATAATCACAAATCACTTCTTTTGCATTGCACCTAATATTGATGTGACCGCACGCTTTATTACATGATATCATGGTGTTGCTATAAACTTCGCACTTTTTCATAACTGTAAGCATGTTAAAGTTCAGATTTTGTCTTATTCAGTTTTGGTTTTGTTTGCTGTAAGATTTTTCTACGAAAAATGGCCGTACACAGTAGGCGCACGCTTCTTTTACACTATCTATACTATGATGTTGCTTTAAAATTTGAAACTATATCTCTGCAGTGAATACTTCTTCATAACTGTAAGAATGTTAAAATTCAGTTTTTGTCTTAAACAATTTGGATTTTGTTTGCCGAAAGGTTTTTCTGCAAAAATCGGTGCAGTGGGTGCAGGCTTCTTTTTTACACTTCCTGTATCATGATGTTGCTTTGAACAGTGGATATTTCTTCTTAACAGATAGCATTTTAAAGTTCAGTTTTTGTCCTTCACAATTTTGATTTTGTTTGCTGAAAGGCTTACACCAAAATATTTTTATGTTAACTGTCTGTTGTATGTTTTCTTGTCTTAACAATGGGTTTAAAATTCATAACGCTTTAACACGAATGTTGTTTTTCTTATTAATATAAATTCTAAATTTGTATATTTTTAACTTTTTCTTTACTTTACAGTTCCAGATCGTATAGGTACTAGATATGATGTCTGTCATGTCATCATATCTGGAAAATTCGAGTACATTCCTGCAATGGCGTGGCCACGCACAGTAATAGTAAATGAGTAAGAGTTCATGTACAAAACAAACACATCCTTACACACCGAAACACAATACACATACACATTCTCATACTTCAAAAAATATAAATCATACATGTGTGTCATCCTCATCATGGTGACAAATAAAAAAAATACACCTTCTCCTTTGCGTGTTGATTCTGACTTTTATAATGTGTGAGGGCAAACTGACGCACTTATAAAACGAAACCTAACATGAATGTTTTTTCAGGTTTGCCTAACAGCAGATCTTCAGACCATGCACTTCAAAAAGGCACCCAAAGAAAACGCTGCGTTGGTTGCTACGACAAACTAAGGCTTACGTTAAGTGCAACTCAAGCTGCAAAAAAAACTAAAAAAATTCTTACTTTTTGCGGCCAATGTGAAAAAGCTTTTTGTTTACCCTGTTTTAATGAAAAACATTTTTAAACATTTAATTTTTCTTCAAATAAAAACATTCTGATTATCGTAACTTGCAACTTTCTTTTATTCCCATCACTAGTCGATATACAAACCAAACTTTCTTTCAGTGCGTTATGAGGCAGAATAGATGACATATTTTATTTATTTAATTATTCAAAAACAAAATGTCGTAAACGCTGGCGAAGCTAGATTTCAACGAAGTATATATCTAAGTTTACACACGTCAAATATCAATAACATAGAATCATTCTTGACCTGTATAAAGGTTTTTTTAAAAAAAAAAAACTTTCTGAGGTCGAAAAGGTCTCATACGCACTGAAAATAAGTTCAACGTTGACCCAGAAACGCCTCATCCGCACTGTCTGAAAGTCCTCAGAAAATAGCGCCGCTGTGAACGTGTTAAAACGTCTCATGGCGTAACTTACCATAACGGTTTGATAGAAACGCCATTTTGGACAAGATATTTTGGAACAGGTAAAGGCGCGATGAAATTTTATATATTTAATTTTAGTAATAAATATGATATTTTAATGGGTACTGACATGATCGAACAAATATATGCAAAGATTGATTTAAAAGAGAGAAAATTAATATTACCCGAAAGTGAAATTTTTATATTTCATATGTCAGACGAAAGTAGATTAAATGTTAAAGACTGTGTGAAACATATCGGGACTTATTTAAGATGTTACGAATAGTGCGACAACTTTTATAAAACACAAAATAAATCTTGTTGATGACGAACCAATTTATCAGAGACCTTTTAGATTACCTCAATCACAACAAGAGGAAATTAACAAACAAATAGAAAAATTATTGTCAGAAAATATAATACGTCCGTCAGAGTCACCTTGGTCATCTCCAGCACATCTCGTACCCAAGAAGGTAGATCAATCCGGAGTCAATAAGTGGAGAATGGTGATTGATTATAGACGATTAAATAAAAAACAAAATCAGATAAATTTCCATTTCCTAATATTGAAGATCTTTTCTCTAAATTACAAGGAAATCGATACTTTACTACATTAGATCTTACATCAGGGTATCATCAAATTTTGATGGATGAAGAATCTATTGAGAAAACTGCTTTCACTACCCCTAATGGATTATTCGAATTCGTACGGCTCCCTTTCGGGCTGAAATGTGCCCCTGCTACATTTCAGCGTATGATGAATAACGTATTAAAGTCTGAAATATCCAGAAATATTTGTTTAGTTTATCTAGACGATATAATAATTTATTCAAAGAACGAACAAGAACGTATAAACAAGTTACAGCAAGTGTTCGAAGCGTTACGTAGAGCTAATTTAAAATTAAATAAAAATAAATGCGTATTCATGACTGAAGAAATTGAATTTCTAGGACACGTGTTAAGCAAAGACGACTTAAAACCAAATCAAACAAAGATAGAAGCTATTCAAAATTTTTCAATCCCTAAAACTTTGAGAGAGATAAGCGGTTTTTTAGGATTAATAGGTTACTATAGAAAATTTGCTCCAAATTTAAGCAGAATCGTAAAACCATTAACAGATGCTACAAAGAAAAATGCTGCAATTGACAATAACAACAAAAAATACCAAGAAGCATTTGCAACTTGCAAGCATTTATTAAGTAACGCACCAATTTTAGCGTTTCCAAATTTTGATTAAATTTTCGTCATTACTACAGATGCCTCTGATATTAGGCGCAGTATTAAGCCAAGATAATCACCTCATAGCTTATGCATCGCGAACGTTGAATGAAACTGAGCAAAAATATAATACTACGGAAAAAGAGTTATTAGGAATATTGTGGGCTCTTACACAGTTCAGACCCTACATTTATAGTGGAAAATTTACTTTACGAACAGATCATAAAGCATTAATTTGGTTGTCAAAACTAAAAGAGCCCAATCAAAGACTAACGCGTTGGCAACTAAAATTACAAGATTACGATTACACCATAGAAAATGTAAATGGTAAAGAGAATCATGTAGCGGACGCATTAAGTCGTATTCAATCGATGCTCGACTTCTGCGAGTCCACCATCTCGCAGAAGAGGGTGGCGGGGGGTGCGAGGGAGCGATTATACGCTTCCCTCCGCCCAGCGACAGCAACCCGCCGCCGTCGAGCAGGGGGCCGGAACCGGGATCTCGCCCGGAATCTGGCCCCCTAAGAGTTTCGGGTCCCCAACGCATGTGAGTGCGAGCGGGTACCCAAGAAGGCGTCGTGTCTCGCTCAGCACGCGCCTTAAGCAAGAGCGACCGGGGGATGGTCGACCGCGCTCCCCGACCCACGCTGGTTCTGACCCAGCGGGGTATTCCGTGGGAGGGTGGCACGCGGTCCCATCTTGGCGGGCTTCGGAAAGCGACGGGAAAGTGTGCCGATGGCGTAACGCGTCGCGCCGTCCCTCCAAACCCCGTGCTGGGTTCTGGCCTCAGCCGGGGTTCGGACGCTGAGTGTGAGCGGTTGGAGGTTTTAGTGCGGTTCAACTCCCACATACCCCGCCCGCGGGGCGGGCGGGGATCCGGTGATTTCCTCCAACTAAAAAAAAAAAAAAGTCGTATTCAATTGCATCATACAAGTAGTATAATTTATTGGAAGCACAATGCGGTGATGAAATATCGTTAGACTCGATTCCTGAAAGCAACAATGGAACAATTAGAGAGGCAGTACGGAATTCACGGATATCGAACAGTAGATCATTAACCAATACAATACATTCTTGTCAACAAGACAACGAGGAAGGCATACCGATTATAAACAGTTATCCACCTAAACGGTTAAGACGTGTGGTATTCGGGTCTGCACCCTATAAAAGTGCAAAATACGAGAATGACTCATCTTCGTCTCAGGATTCAAATTCAGAAAATTAGCCCCAACCGAGAATATAATCTTGATAGAACTAAAATCAACTCAAATATTAGAAGGAAAATGGACTATTATACACCGATTAGATATTAAGCCAATTAAAAATAGTTTAGATAGTATAGAAAGTTCGGTTAAACATGCTATAACTAGATTAAATGCTGAGGAATATACTCACATATACTCTAGAATTAATGTTATTTTAGAACATGTAAGAGAAATTTGTAAACATTTAAATATTCAAAGTAAAAATCGTGTAAAGAGAGGATTAATTAATGGATTAGGATCTATAATTAAGTTTATAACTAGTAATTTAGATCAAGATGATTCAAATAATATACAAAAGGATTTAGAAACTTTAAGAGTAGCTTATAATAAACAGATATCAATTACTGATGGAACATTAGAAGAATATAATAAACAAATTGCTAATACTACCATAATTCAACAAAATATTAATGAACAATTTAAGAAAACATTTAACGACAAAATACAAGAAAAGGTTGCTATCTCATTATTATTACAAGCGCAAACATTACAAGATATAGCTGAAAGATTAACTACAGCTATTACATTCAGTGAACATATAATGTTTCATTATAGTATTTTAAAATCTCACATATTGCAAGAAACTTTAGATGATATACCAAAAGAAATTATGATTTCGAGTAATATAAATGATATAGAACCATTTTTAACAGTACATAGTAAGAAGATGAAATTTATGAGGTCGACAATTGTGTGGAATTAAATAATTTAATATGTAAAGGAGATATAATCAAGATGGATACTTGTGAAACAGAGATAATGTATAATAAGGAAAGTAATAAATGTCAAACTGTACCAATCAAGTGTCCTTTGGAAGAAATTTTACAGTTATCACCAAATACGATTTACATGTACTTTAATAAGACAACAGAAATTAATATGAATTGTAACAATCATCATGAAACTATGTCGAGTAAAGGATCTAATATATTATTTGGAGAAAATTGTGAACTTAACATTACAGGCAAACGAATATTTAGAACAAAAGAATCAAGCGAGAAGATTATTATAGCCAATATAGACATGCCGAAGATCGAAACAGTACCAGAGACGGATATAAGTAACGATGCAACAAAGATCAGAGAGAAGTTGAAACAATGGAAAACCATTGAGTCCTTTGATGATAGCAAACAACATCAAATTATACAGTACAGCTGGATAAGCATAATAACGATAATTTTGGTTGTCTTTGTGACCTTGAAAATTTTCAGATCCAGATTTCGTTTGAAACCATGGACTTCAAATTTGGAGGGGGATAGTCAGACAACCCAAAATTTAACAGTATTATATAAAAGGAATAATGACGTCAATAACGATGAGGTCACGTTCATAGATCAAACGTCAGGAAGTTCTAATGATCAAATTAAAGGCGGAAACATACTTACGTGTCGTGGCGTGTCGTGGCGCGCCAGGAGCATATCGGTTTCATACATTTAATATGGTTAGGGACATATTTGCGTGTCGTGTCGTGACGCAAAGCGTTCTGTCGTGGCGCGGACTGCTCGCCACCGATTGCGCCAGAGCGGTGGTGGGGGTTATGGCGCGACACGGCACAACAGACAAATGTGTTTCTATACGGCGCGTGGCTCGTGGCGCAAACATCTAAATTTAAAAAATGACTGACGATCTCATAGAACTCGTACGCCAAAGAAAAGTTATATATGATTCTAAGTGTAAAGATTACAAGGATCATTTCATGAGAAATGATGCTTGGGAAGAAATCGCTGAAATCTTAGAACAACCAGGTAAGTCAATAAAGTTGTATTTTACTTTATTATTTATTTGAAAAGAGATAATGAATAAATATACAAAATTAACAATTAATACTATTAAAGAATTTTGTCTACCTCGGCGAATAATTTCTATTTGCCATGGTACTCTCCCTTCTGGACTAATAAAATACTCTTTGTATTTCTCTCTGACATAAACAGCGTTTTTTGATGGGTTTCTTGGTAAAGATTCAATATTAATTAGACAGTCGATGTTGCTGCTATGGTCAGTAGAATCCATCAAATTTTCTTCAGGGAGCAATGTTTCTGTTCTTAAAAAATTATGTAAGCAGCAGGCAGCTAGCACAATCTTGTCTACCATGTCCGGTTGGACTTGCATAGGTCCATGAAATACACGAAATCGAGCCCGTAAAATACCAAACGCATTTTCTACACACCGGCGTGCACGTGATAAGCGGTAATTAAATATTTTATTTGCATCATTGTTAACTAGCTTGTCTTTGTGATAAGGTTTTAACAAATATGGTTTCAACGGGAATGCTGCATCAGCAACAATAGTGTATGGCATAGGTTGTGAGTTTACACTCAGTGGTTCATCCTGTGGTACATTTAATGCTTTTTGCTCAAATAATTTTCCCATCAAAGATTTCTCGTATATGCCACCGTCACTGTTTCGACCATACGCACCTACGTCAATCATGATAAATTTGTATTGAGCATCAACTAATGCAAGTAAAACTATGGAGTGTTCTTGTTTATAGTTATAGAAAGTAGAACCTGCGTTTATAGGACAAATTATGTTAACGTGTTTGCCATCTAATGCTCCAATACAATTTGGAAAATGCCAAAATTGTTTAAAGTTATTTGCAATATCTTTCCACATTTGTTCAGAAGGTGTAGGCATTACAATAGGTGCCATATTTTTCCAAATGGCTTCACACACTTCTTGTACTATAACTCTCACAGTAGAAAATCCCATTCGATAGTTGAAGGCCAATGATCGAAAAGTGTTTCCAGTAGCTAAAAATCTGAAAAGAAATAAACAATTATTATTATTTGTTACAGTAAATAAATGCAAGGATGACTGGGCAAAACTAAGGAATGCTTTCGCCAGCGCTTTGAAGCGACGAAGGAATAAGAAAAGTGGGCAGGCTGCGGCGGCGTTGGTGCCCTGGAAATATGAAGAAAGCTTGAGTTTTCTTCTTCCTTATATGGAATGTAGAAGTACAAAAACAAATGTGACAACTACACCAGAATCACCACCCACAGAAGAGTCTCCCGACGAAAGTCTTCCAGAAAGTCCCAGTACTTCACGCAGTCAATCACAATCCAGTTCCTCACGTGGAAAACCTAATAAAGAACCCAAATTACAAGAGTTGTATGATTTGATGAAATCTTCCCAAGATTTAAGACGTCAGAAGCAAAATTTTAGACAAGACATGGACGAAACTGATCTATTTTTCCTTAGCATGAGTAAAGAATTAAAAGCGCTGCCAAAACTTGAACAAACAAAAATAAAATTAGACTTGCACACCGCTATTTCCCAAGCATTAATACGGCAATTGGAACACAGACACAAAATTTTAAAAACGCCTATAAAAATAACAACTCAAAGATTCATCCAATCAACTCCACAACATCAGTCCTCAACATACATCCAAACTACTGCAAACGCTGAATTACCAATAAAAAAACGAGTCACCCTCACACGATCAGTCACCCACATATATCGAGTTATCAATTCCTACTACATCTCGCGCACAAAATCATGCTGATTCTTCAACATACATCCAAACTACTGCAGACGTTCATCAATCACTAACATGCACCCAGTCACCTATACACGCTCAGTCACCCACATATATCCAGTCATCATCATTTCCATCCGGATCACACTCAAAACCTGTTGTTTCAGATAACATGAAAGCATACTATGACAGTATAAATTTTGAAGATGAATAAATTCAAAATAATGCTTAAACTAATGATTTAATGATAAACAGATAATTTTTTAACTAATAAATAAGACAGCAGGTTGTGATTACTTAAACGTTGATTTCATATAAGTTAGTTTCATGATAAATGATTGTTAACCTAACTCGTGCAACAGCACAGTCAATTATATTTTTCAAAGAAAATAAAACTTACCTTAAACATAACGCAAGTCTTTCTTTAGTACCTATGGGTTCACGAAATTTCGTATGTACTTTTTTTATGTCTCCTTCAATCAGCGAATGGATTTCCTCATATTGTGCTTGGTTCATCCTAAAGTACTGATGAAATTTCTCATCGTCACTCTCCAGTTCTCTAACAAGACGATGAAATTCACCTTTGTCTTGTCTCCCTCTGTTTATAGGGTGAACCCAGTATCTTCTTTTCTTTTTTTTGCTCTTAAGAAGTTTCATTGCTAAGAGAAATTGAAGGTCTTCATCAAAATCACTATCCGAATCAGAAGAAAACATTATTTATGTTTGAACGCTGCAAAGGTTCGTCAAGTACTGTTCAGAAATAACGCCAGAGTACGCCACGACACGACACTTTAGTGTGCACACTCACCGTCACGACAGTAATCGTCACGACACGCCACGACACATAAATATGTTTCCGCCTTAAGACACCATGGACAATGCGTCCTGAACTATTGAAAAACAATTAAGGACCAATAAGGATTAATGGATAATCAAGGAAATCCTTTTAAAAAATATCAGGAAACATTCAACATCAAACTACAAATTAATAATAATGTACTCCATGACGGCATTCGAGGAAGTAACTCAACCCATTCAACGAGTATATATGGAGCATCGGACGTCGCATCGTGACTCACACCTTCACCACTCTCCGTGAACTATACAGTACTCCAATGTTGTAAAACTTAGTATAATTTAGACTTTGTAATATTTTCTTTAAATATATTTTTTTTAAAGCATAAAATTCGAATATTTTGACTGGCGCTCAACGTGGGGCCCAGCAACCAAGGGCCCAAGTTATTGTTTGCCTATTAGGAGGTTCAAATAAAATGTCTTCTTAAAGAATTGGTTCCGGTAAAACATTAACTGGACAATCTCGTGGAAATAGTGTACAATGTTTTTAATTATTTTGTGCATCACGATAAAAACAGTGACGGCGGAAATTGTTTAATGAAAGATTTGTACCGTTTGACGTCAGAGGTGACTGGTGTTTTCCAGAGAAGTGTTCAACGAGTTATTTGTGAAGTACGCAAGCTTCAGCGGCTGTTGAAGCATCAACATTTCAACCATCTACCTCAAGCGAAGAAGTGCCATCAGTTCCCAAAACTTTGTCGCTTGTACGATTTACTTTCAGAACACTAAAGTATCTACTTTGAGGGTGACATTTCTACACTAAGAAAAATCGTTCAAAGGCTAGGTTTCAGATGGAGAAAAACACCAATAATAAAAAACTACTTATTGAAAAAAGTCACATTAGACTTAAAAGGACGTTATATCTTTCTAAACTATACGAATATAGATAGATCACAAGGCCAACCTATAATAATTTATAGTGATGAATTTTACATTCACAGTTCACATACCATACCACGATCATGGTCCGACGAAACCAGCAAAGGTTGTAAAATACCCATTTCCAAGGGCGATATACTAGTAGTAGTTCATGCTTGCTCGGAACAAGGATTCATTCCAGGAGCTTTGCTTATCCATCCGGCAAAAAAGCAGACGGGAGATTATAGATTATATAGTAACATGAATGCTGATATTTATCAGAAATGGATCAAAGAAAAAAATCTCCCAAATTTACCGCCGCAATCAGTTGTAGTAGTCGATAACGTATCGTAACATAGCGTCGTATCGGATCCAGTGCCTACATCTAATGCAGAAAAAGTTGATATGTTAGCTTGGTTGGACAAGAATAATATATCATATCCAGAGAAAAACACAAAACCAATACTATTTGATATTATTAAGAAAAATAAGCCAAACTATGTACAATTTGTACTTGACCGAAGGCTTAAAGATCACGGGCATAGTGTACTGCGCCTACCACCTTATCACCCAGAACTTAACCCAATAGTTATTGTAAGGTATAATCAAGAGTAAAGTTGCATTACAATGGTATTGATTCAAAGGGCAATTAAAGTCTGGCGCGCGAAGTACCTGCGGCCTATTCGAGCAAATGATGCATTGGAATACAAAAGAAACAAGTAGTGTTTCTCGATGAAATTTGGATCCACGCACATTATACTGTGAAAAAGTGCTGGCAATCTGCAAACGCGGAAGGTGTAAAAAAAATGACAGTGTTGGACGTCGTTGGATAATAACACATACCGGTACCGAAGGTGGTTTTATCGACGGGGCATTGCTAATGTTTAAAGCGAAACAGAAAAATGGCGACTACCACGATGAAATGAATGGTGAAAATTTTATAAAATGGGTGAATGAAAAACTAATCCCGAATCTTCCCGAAACCTCACTTGTGGTAATGGATAACGCTCCTTATCATAGTATGGAAGATACGAAAGCCCGAAAGCCACCGAACATGAGTGCTAGAATAGTGCAGATGCAGGAATGACTTACACAAAACGATATTCAATATGAGCCAACATTCACAAAGGCTGAACTTTATGAATTAATAAAAAAAAACAGGCCACCGAAAGATTACACAATAGATAACATATTTAGATCGCATGGCCATGAAGTGTTAAGACTGCTACCCTATAATTGCGATTTAAATCCGATAGAATACGTCTGGCAAAAAACGTAGAGTGGCAGACAAAAATGTTGAGCAATTAGAAAGCGACATCGAACGTCTGACACTTGGGTCGATCGCTTCAATCACGAAAGATGGAAGAAAGAAGTAAACCATGTAAAAAGGATTGAGAAAGACTACTTCGAAAGGGAATTACTTGAAGACGATGACAATGGCCCATTCAGTTTCATTATAAACAAAATTACAAACAAACTGTATACATTTTGTTTTCAAGTAACGATATTTTGAGTCCTTTGAATGATTCGCCCGCGAAACAGATATTTCGCTGTCTTTATGACATTGCGTTGCGAGGCGCATGTTTATCTTCTGTGCAATTTTCGAACATTTATTAGCGATTTTGTTTTTTATAGTTTTTACTTATTCTTACGTATTTATGGTAAATATAAAGCTATTTTATTATTACTAAATTAATTTGAATGGTTTCTAGGAACGTTTTAACATCATGGCGCACAGAAAACGGTTGGAAGATAGCGAAATTGCTTCTTTTTTGAATGAGGAAGATGAAGAGACCGAGGTTGGCAGTAACAGCGAGACAGAGGACCATATAACTGAAGATAACGTTCAAAGTGATTTCGAAGACGAATACAGAGACGAAGTTATCGAAGAAAGCCTGAATGATACCTCAACAACTTCTGAAAATCCAAGACATGACCACCGCATAGTAATCCCGCCGCAAAGAGTGATCAGAGGTAAGAACAGGCATGTTTGGGCTACTTCTAAAGGGCAAAGTAGTGGCAGAACAGCTGCGATCAATATTGTTCGCTCAAATAGAGGTCCTAGTCGTATGTGTAGAAACGTTTTAGAACCACTTGTATGCTTCCAATTATTTATGACGGAAGAAATCATTCAAGAAATTGTTCAGTGGACCAATGTAGAGATATCAAAAAAACGTTCTGATACTATGACTAGTTTGACATTTGTAGACACAAATACGACTGAAATCAAAGCTTTCATAGGACTGCTTACTCTTAGCGCTGCGATGAAAGATAATCATTTAACAACAGTTGAGCTGTTTGACAGCTCATTTACTGGCTCAAGATATGTGTCAGTAATGAGTAGAGACAGGTTTGACTTTATTGTCAGGTGTCTCAGAATGGATGACAAAACTTTACGTCCTAATCGTCGCCAGCAAGATCCATTTATTCCAATTAGAAAGGTTTGGGATATGTTTATAGCTCAATGCAAAATGAATTATTCCCCAGGAAGTAATGTGACTATTGACGAACAATTACTTGGATTTCGTGGTAGATGTCCATTTAGGATGTACATACCAAATAAACCGAATAAGTATGGTATAAAGATTCCAATGATGTGCGATAGTGGGACCTACTATATGATAAATGCTATGCCATACATTGGAAAAGCTACAAATACAAATGGTTTGCCGCAAGGTGAATATTACTTGAAGGAGTTATCTCAGCCAGTTCATGGTTCCAACCGCAATATTACATGCGACAATTGGTTTACATCTATCCCTGCTTCTAAGTCATTACTTCTGGAACCGTATAAATTGACAGTTGTGGGCACTGTTCGGTCAAACAAACGGGAAATTCCTGAAGAATTGAAAAACAGTCGTTCTCGACCTGTTGGTACATCCATGTTCTGTTTTGATGGACCTTTGACTCTAGCATCATACAAGCCGAAGCCTTCAAAGAAGGTGTATATGTTGTCATCGTGTGATGAAGATGCTGCAATAAATTCAACAACTGGTAAACCTGAGATCATTATGTTCTACAACCAGACTAAAGGCGGCGTCGATACATTTGATCAGATGTGTTCTTTGATGTCTTGTTCTAGGAAAACTAACAGATGGCCGATGACAATGTTTTATGGCATCTTGAATATAGCTTTTGTCAATTCTTATATAATTTACACTCACAGTATTTTGTCAAAACAAGAAAAACCAAAAAACCGTAGAGAGTACATGAAACAATTGTCGTTTGAACTGTGTGAACCGTGGATGAGATCTAGATTGCGCATTCCTACTCTGCAAAGAAGTTTGAGAGAAAATATAGAGAAGATCCTACCACCGGCTACTCTAGAACCTCCTCAAGAAGCTGATGAAGAACCTCCAACTAAAGTGCGGCGTTATTGTAGCATTTGTACAACAAAAAAAAGAGAATGTCTAAGATGACTTGTACGAAATGTAAAAAAACCGTATGTGGCGAACATAAAAAAGATGTTTGCAACAAATGTTTATAACTTGTGATTTTGTCAGTATTTTTTGTAATTTGAGACTGATTATAATGTAACTTATTAGTTAGTAAGACAAAATGTTATAAAAAGTTAACTATTAAAAAAAAAATGCTAGTACAATGTTAGTTCCATAAAGATTTCTAATTTTTGTTACTTTTTTTTAAATTTAACATGATTTCTTAAAATAAATAAATAATAGTACCTATTTGTGTTTTATTTATTTATTAATAATGTGACATTTAATTTATATATAAAAAACTTAGTATTTTTATTTTAATATGTAAATAAATAGGTACTTAAAATTTTGCCTCTGAGGCGCCTGTTTATCTTTTCTGTACTAAAAAATAAGTTTATCTTTCTAGGGTTAAATAACTTGACTAAAGCTTTGAAAAAGCACGATTAAACAGAAAGACACATCGCGTTACGTCTGATATTTCGTACTTTCGGTAATAATAGGATTGAAACTAGCATAAACAGTCAGTTAAAATTAGATATTGAAAAACAATTTAAAACTAGATCGTAATAGAAATATTTTCAAACATTTAATTTACATAGTTTGTTTTCTTGGTAAACAAGAATTAGCCTTTCGCGGTCACAACGAATCTTCGTCGTCATTAAATAAAGGTATTTTTTTAGAGCTCGTTGTTTTATTGTCCACATATGACGGCGTTTTAGAAAGCCACTTGCAAAACCCAACAATCGCGTTTACTGGACTCTCAAATAGAACCCAAAATGATTTCATTTCTAGTAGTTTCGGTGTTAAATAATCAAATTTTAAAAGAAATAAAAAAACAGATTTCGTCGCGGTTATGATTGATGAAACTGCAGACATAAGCAGACGTGAACAATTAGTATTTGTTTTAAGATATTTTAATGAATCAGAAGTAGTCGATCGCTTTATTAAGTATGTAGATGCTCTGATAGAACTGCAGCCACTTTAAATTCCATTGTAATTAGTATTTTAGAAAAGTTAGGTTGTCTTTCCAACCTCATTGCTCAGACGTACGATAGCGCAGCTGTAGTATCTTCAGATATTAACGGTGTTCAATTTTAGTCAAAAAACAATGTCCACGTGCGTTATATGTCTGGTGTTCGGCTCATATTTTTTTGAATTTGATTTTGTCAAAATCGTTCGAACGCATTCCAGAAACAAAGAGATTTTTCTCCATAGTAAAATCAATTGCAATTTTTTTTCATTCGAGTACTCAACGGTTAGCATTTTTTAATGAATATGCCATTAAAAAAAAGCTTCCACGTGCTACGGAAACACGGTGGAGTTACCACTCCCGGACAGTTAATGTTATTTTGTTACATGAAAACATTCAAGGAAGTCCTGATAAATGGGATGGTGACACATTGTCGCAAGCATCGTCTTTTTTTGTTTTCGCGAAACGATTTTGAATTTGTTTTCTTATTGAATATATTTTCAGATGTTATTGCAGAAACCGATATTCTTTACGAAATATAATAACAAAAAAATATTTGTGACATCGCGTATTGCGTTAAAAAAATTAAAGCATTCGAGCTATATATATGCAAAATTATAGGGAAAAATTCGAAATTGTTTATTCTACCGCCGCGAAAAATACTAGTTAAGTAGTTACCCTAAAAGAAAACGTAATATCCCGGACGTTAAAGTTCATTATAAACGCATTTTCGTTGAAATTGTCGATAACATTTTAAATGAATGTCGCGGTCGCTATGACAATCTCAAAAATCTTAGGTTTTTTGAAATATTGTTATATGAAAACTTCGATAAGTACTTATACGGTATCTTTTCCAGATAAGATACTAATCGAGTTTTGCAACAATTACGAGGGCTTCAATTTAGATCGCCTAAAAAACGAGTACGTTATTTATAAATCGGATGAATTTAAAAACTTAAATATTTACGAGATCATCCAAAAATATATAACACAAATTTAAACTCGATTTTTTCAGTGCGTTGTGTTACGATTAGCTAAGTTAATAGTAACCATTCCAACAAGCCGCGCGTCCGCGGAAAGATCGTTTTCTAGTTTAAAACGTGTACACACGTATTTACGAAACACAAGGTCAAAACAGGCTCTCTGATGTATCTATGCTTTCAATTGCAAAAGAACTTCTTTCTTTATTAAGACGATCCTCTACTTTTTACGATGATGTTTTAACACAATATTTAAAAAAAGATAGGCGCGTTGATTCAGTTTATAAATAATTTTGTTTTCTTAGAATTTCGATTTGATTAGTTAATTTTCGGTAAACCCTTTAGTTAGTTCAGTTTGCGAGTTCACTGGAAATGTAAAGCAAAACCCCGCTTTAAGCGTATTCATTTTAATTCAGCACTAGCTGTTTCCACTGCAATAACCGCATTGTCAAAAAAAATACGTTTAGAACATAGACGTAGAGGACAACTTTCGCCTGAACTCAGACCCACTGCCACTACCATAATTCCAAATTCAGAAAATTTTCGCCGTCGCTGTGTTCCGGACATGAAAAAAATATGATAGATATTGCAGCAGCTTCAGCAAACTCCAGTTTACTTTCAACCAGTGATGGTATGCCTAGCGAATTAAAGCAATATCTAGATCAGCCTATAATATCCAGAAAAGAGTATCTTACAAAATTCTGGTTTGACTGTCGTCATTTTACTCCGTCCTTTCCGACATAGCTGTAAAGTATTTGATATCGTCTGCGTCCTCGGTTTCAACAGAGAAAGTGGCATCTGCTGTAAATCTCACAGTACCCAATAACAGAAGTCGGCTTACAGCCGAGCACGTAAATCAAAAGGTCTTTCTTATGTCCGTCCATTCCGACATCCCTAATGTTCATTTCTCCGCGAAAAAGATCCAATCCGGGGAAAATGACAACATATGACATTCCAGGTATTGTGAAAGAGTCGTTGCCGCTTACCTTTGATTGCTGATATTTCCAAAACTCCGACTTTGCGCCACCTTATGTTACTGATCGTCCAGATCTTACACAAACCAAGATTTCGTTAATGTCACAGAAAATTTATCACTAAACTTGAAAACCCATAATTATTTGATACTCTCCTTGAATTGGATATTAACATCACGGAAATTATAAGCCAAATTGAAACTGAAAACGAACCAACTCCGAGTTGCTCCGGTATACAAAAAACTTTCTCGCCACCGCAAAGTTAGACCTCTACCAAAGGCGCCACCAAGAAAATATAATTCAAATTGCAGACGTAAAAGAAAAGCCATAGTATTGGTCAAACAATGAATGATTTATGCGAATGAACAAATCAGACAATATTTGTTTTATTTTTGTGAACTGCCGAAAAAAAACATTTTATTTTACCTTGTTTGTTGCTATAGTATATTTTTGTCGATTATTTCTTGCAATTGAGTGTTACAGTTAAACGTAATTATGTCTTAGTGTTTCGTTAACACAAAACAAATTTTGGCAAACATACTTTAGCGTAAAAATTCAAAACCGTTATAAAGGTAGGCCTGTACCAGATTTAACCTTAAATCAAATATTGGGAAATTATTTCCCACTTGACGTTACCGTAAAATTTTGTTTTATTTTTTTATTGGTAACTCTAATCAGTACCAACGTAGAAACAAAATAATCTAATATAATGGCAACATTTTGTACGAAGCCGCGAATTGTCATCGTATGTCAATGTCAAAAACACAGTTTGATATATTTTGTACAAAAAACTGAGTAGGATGCGAATTTTGAAAGTTTTTCAAGAAAAAAAATCTGGTAATTGCTTATACACAATATTTTTGTAAACTAGACATGTTTTCTGAATGCCTTTTTCGGTTTTTGGCTTCGTAGGTTTATCAAAAAGAAGCATTTAATTCTCAGGTCCAATCGATCGATGAATGTATGGTCAAATTTAAAGGTAGAAATATGCCCAAGAAACCAATCAAGAGACATTTAAGGTCTGGGCAAGGAGCGATGCAATAATCGGTTACTTGTACCAATTCGAAGTCGATACTGGAAAAGGCGATAGCATCGAAAATAACCCTTTATAGGGCTCTGGCCATATATTGGACACCATACGTTTCGTTCTAAATCTCGTCCAAGATTAGTCTAATTGAATTGACATTAGGACCTTATGTCACTTTGAAAAGTTCCGGAACGACACTTAAAAAAAAAAAACATAATGGCGACCCATTTGTAAACAGCTGTCAATCGTCTCTCAAAATTTGGTGGTTATTGGTTCGTAAAACAAATCTAAAAAAATCTCCGAAAATAATGAGTGGAAAGGTAAGTTTTGAATTACAATTTATTAGAAATATCATATAATTGTCATTTATGAGGATATTTCAACATTTATAAAAAAAATACATACTGATTTGAAGAAAAATTATGACGTCCATATATTGCCCAGAGCCCGTTTGGTGATAACATTTTTCTGTTTCAGAGAGTTATACCTCTAGATAAATTAGAGGCAGTTTTAGAAGAGCTTTTTGCCTTATCTGATGGTGAGGAGTCAGAGGATGGATTTGAAAGTGATGACAGGGAAAATGAGGCGATTTTCTTGGAACCAAGTCTGAACGAGCTTGAGGAGATTTTGGGTTCACCGTCTTCCTCACAAAGACAGCCTGAGGTTGCCATAAATTTACGACCACCAATTTCGCCGAATCCTTCAGAGAGTAGAGCAGTGGAAGTTCCTTCTGCAGGGCAGAACTTCGGAGCAGGTGATATAAATGTTCTGGGAAGTAATAGTGCAGAGTCTTCTCTATCGGAATCTGAAGAAGACGAAGATGATATTGATGATGATTGGAAGAAAATGAGGTTCCCTCATAATGCACCAATTGATAAATTTGATAAAGTTCCAGTAAAAGCAAACCAAACCTTCCCAAACAGAAGTAGTCCTCTTGCATATTTTAGATGTTTTTTCTCTGATGATATATTATCTCTAATTTTAGAGCAGACCAATCTATATGCTGCACAAAACAAACAGAAGAACTGGGTTGATGTCTCTGCAGAAGAGATGCAGGCTTTCTTTGGAATGTTGGTTCTAATGGGTGTGCATCCTCTTCCTAATATAAATTTATATTGGTCAACTGACCCATTATTTTGTGTAAGGGAAATTGCGGATGTGATGACTTCAAAAAGGTTTAAAATCATACTGAGAAATCTGCACCTAAATGATAACACAAAAATGCCCAAAAGGGGAGAGCCAGAGTATGATAAACTCTACAAGATTAGGCCCATCGTCAACTGCATGAATACTGCTTTCCAAAAGGGAGCACGAAACTCAACATCCCAAAGCATAGATGAATGTATGGTCAAGTTCAAAGGGCGTAGCACTTTGAAACAGTACATGCCCAATAAGCCAGTAAAAAGAGGCTTCAAGATTTGGGCCAGGTGTGATAGTGACACTGGTTACTTATATGAGTTTGATGTATGAGACAGAATTTGGGTTAGGAGCTGCTGTTGTGAATAGTCTCTGCAAAGCACTGATAGATGAAAAGATGGATCATGTTCACGTTGCTTTTGATAATTTCTTTTCATCTACAGGCGGTCCTCGACTTACGTCGTTTCGATTTACGTCGTTTCAAGTTACGTCGAACAATGTTTTGACACTATTCCTCAAGCATACGTCATTTGTTTCGATTTCCGGCATATCGGAGAATTCACTTGTCGCAAGGTCAATGTCCGTGAACTTCTTTCTTTATTAAGACGATCCTCTACTTTTTACGATGATGTTTTAACACAATATTTAAAAAAAGATAGGCGCGTTGATTCAGTTTATAAATAATTTTGTTTTCTTAGAATTTCGATTTGATTAGTTAATTTTCGGTAAACCCTTTAGTTAGTTCAGTTTGCGAGTTCACTGGAAATGTAAAGCAAAACCCCGCTTTAAGCGTATTCATTTTAATTCAGCACTAGCTGTTTCCACTGCAATAACCGCATTGTCAAAAAAAATACGTTTAGAACATAGACGTAGAGGACAACTTTCGCCTGAACTCAGACCCACTGCCACTACCATAATTCCAAATTCAGAAAATTTTCGCCGTCGCTGTGTTCCGGACATGAAAAAAATATGATAGATATTGCAGCAGCTTCAGCAAACTCCAGTTTACTTTCAACCAGTGATGGTATGCCTAGCGAATTAAAGCAATATCTAGATCAGCCTATAATATCCAGAAAAGAGTATCTTACAAAATTCTGGTTTGACTGTCGTCATTTTACTCCGTCCTTTCCGACATAGCTGTAAAGTATTTGATATCGTCTGCGTCCTCGGTTTCAACAGAGAAAGTGGCATCTGCTGTAAATCTCACAGTACCCAATAACAGAAGTCGGCTTACAGCCGAGCACGTAAATCAAAAGGTCTTTCTTATGTCCGTCCATTCCGACATCCCTAATGTTCATTTCTCCGCGAAAAAGATCCAATCCGGGGAAAATGACAACATATGACATTCCAGGTATTGTGAAAGAGTCGTTGCCGCTTACCTTTGATTGCTGATATTTCCAAAACTCCGACTTTGCGCCACCTTATGTTACTGATCGTCCAGATCTTACACAAACCAAGATTTCGTTAATGTCACAGAAAATTTATCACTAAACTTGAAAACCCATAATTATTTGATACTCTCCTTGAATTGGATATTAACATCACGGAAATTATAAGCCAAATTGAAACTGAAAACGAACCAACTCCGAGTTGCTCCGGTATACAAAAAACTTTCTCGCCACCGCAAAGTTAGACCTCTACCAAAGGCGCCACCAAGAAAATATAATTCAAATTGCAGACGTAAAAGAAAAGCCATAGTATTGGTCAAACAATGAATGATTTATGCGAATGAACAAATCAGACAATATTTGTTTTATTTTTGTGAACTGCCGAAAAAAAACATTTTATTTTACCTTGTTTGTTGCTATAGTATATTTTTGTCGATTATTTCTTGCAATTGAGTGTTACAGTTAAACGTAATTATGTCTTAGTGTTTCGTTAACACAAAACAAATTTTGGCAAACATACTTTAGCGTAAAAATTCAAAACCGTTATAAAGGTAGGCCTGTACCAGATTTAACCTTAAATCAAATATTGGGAAATTATTTCCCACTTGACGTTACCGTAAAATTTTGTTTTATTTTTTTATTGGTAACTCTAATCAGTACCAACGTAGAAACAAAATAATCTAATATAATGGCAACATTTTGTACGAAGCCGCGAATTGTCATCGTATGTCAATGTCAAAAACACAGTTTGATATATTTTGTACAAAAAACTGAGTAGGATGCGAATTTTGAAAGTTTTTCAAGAAAAAAAATCTGGTAATTGCTTATACACAATATTTTTGTAAACTAGACATGTTTTCTGAATGCCTTTTTCGGTTTTTGGCTTCGTAGGTTTATCAAAAAGAAGCATTTAATTCTCAGGTCCAATCGATCGATGAATGTATGGTCAAATTTAAAGGTAGAAATATGCCCAAGAAACCAATCAAGAGACATTTAAGGTCTGGGCAAGGAGCGATGCAATAATCGGTTACTTGTACCAATTCGAAGTCGATACTGGAAAAGGCGATAGCATCGAAAATAACCCTTTATAGGGCTCTGGCCATATATTGGACACCATACGTTTCGTTCTAAATCTCGTTCAAGATTAGTCTAATTGAATTGACATTAGGACCTTATGTCACTTTGAAAAGTTCCGGAACGACACTTAAAAAAAAAAAACATAATGGCGACCCATTTGTAAACAGCTGTCAATCGTCTCTCAAAATTTGGTGGTTATTGGTTCGTAAAACAAATCTAAAAAAATCTCCGAAAATAATGAGTGGAAAGGTAAGTTTTGAATTACAATTTATTAGAAATATCATATAATTGTCATTTATGAGGATATTTCAACATTTATAAAAAAAATACATACTGATTTGAAGAAAAATTATGACGTCCATATATTGCCCAGAGCCCGTTTGGTGATAACATTTTTCTGTTTCAGAGAGTTATACCTCTAGATAAATTAGAGGCAGTTTTAGAAGAGCTTTTTGCCTTATCTGATGGTGAGGAGTCAGAGGATGGATTTGAAAGTGATGACAGGGAAAATGAGGCGATTTTCTTGGAACCAAGTCTGAACGAGCTTGAGGAGATTTTGGGTTCACCGTCTTCCTCACAAAGACAGCCTGAGGTTGCCATAAATTTACGACCACCAATTTCGCCGAATCCTTCAGAGAGTAGAGCAGTGGAAGTTCCTTCTGCAGGGCAGAACTTCGGAGCAGGTGATATAAATGTTCTGGGAAGTAATAGTGCAGAGTCTTCTCTATCGGAATCTGAAGAAGACGAAGATGATATTGATGATGATTGGAAGAAAATGAGGTTCCCTCATAATGCACCAATTGATAAATTTGATAAAGTTCCAGTAAAAGCAAACCAAACCTTCCCAAACAGAAGTAGTCCTCTTGCATATTTTAGATGTTTTTTCTCTGATGATATATTATCTCTAATTTTAGAGCAGACCAATCTATATGCTGCACAAAACAAACAGAAGAACTGGGTTGATGTCTCTGCAGAAGAGATGCAGGCTTTCTTTGGAATGTTGGTTCTAATGGGTGTGCATCCTCTTCCTAATATAAATTTATATTGGTCAACTGACCCATTATTTTGTGTAAGGGAAATTGCGGATGTGATGACTTCAAAAAGGTTTAAAATCATACTGAGAAATCTGCACCTAAATGATAACACAAAAATGCCCAAAAGGGGAGAGCCAGAGTATGATAAACTCTACAAGATTAGGCCCATCGTCAACTGCATGAATACTGCTTTCCAAAAGGGAGCACGAAACTCAACATCCCAAAGCATAGATGAATGTATGGTCAAGTTCAAAGGGCGTAGCACTTTGAAACAGTACATGCCCAATAAGCCAGTAAAAAGAGGCTTCAAGATTTGGGCCAGGTGTGATAGTGACACTGGTTACTTATATGAGTTTGATGTATGAGACAGAATTTGGGTTAGGAGCTGCTGTTGTGAATAGTCTCTGCAAAGCACTGATAGATGAAAAGATGGATCATGTTCACGTTGCTTTTGATAATTTCTTTTCATCTACAGGCGGTCCTCGACTTACGTCGTTTCGATTTACGTCGTTTCAAGTTACGTCGAACAATGTTTTGACACTATTCCTCAAGCATACGTCATTTGTTTCGATTTCCGGCATATCGGAGAATTCACTTGTCGCAAGGTCAATGTCCGTGAACTTCTTTCTTTATTAAGACGATCCTCTACTTTTTACGATGATGTTTTAACACAATATTTAAAAAAAGATAGGCGCGTTGATTCAGTTTATAAATAATTTTGTTTTCTTAGAATTTCGATTTGATTAGTTAATTTTCGGTAAACCCTTTAGTTAGTTCAGTTTGCGAGTTCACTGGAAATGTAAAGCAAAACCCCGCTTTAAGCGTATTCATTTTAATTCAGCACTAGCTGTTTCCACTGCAATAACCGCATTGTCAAAAAAAATACGTTTAGAACATAGACGTAGAGGACAACTTTCGCCTGAACTCAGACCCACTGCCACTACCATAATTCCAAATTCAGAAAATTTTCGCCGTCGCTGTGTTCCGGACATGAAAAAAATATGATAGATATTGCAGCAGCTTCAGCAAACTCCAGTTTACTTTCAACCAGTGATGGTATGCCTAGCGAATTAAAGCAATATCTAGATCAGCCTATAATATCCAGAAAAGAGTATCTTACAAAATTCTGGTTTGACTGTCGTCATTTTACTCCGTCCTTTCCGACATAGCTGTAAAGTATTTGATATCGTCTGCGTCCTCGGTTTCAACAGAGAAAGTGGCATCTGCTGTAAATCTCACAGTACCCAATAACAGAAGTCGGCTTACAGCCGAGCACGTAAATCAAAAGGTCTTTCTTATGTCCGTCCATTCCGACATCCCTAATGTTCATTTCTCCGCGAAAAAGATCCAATCCGGGGAAAATGACAACATATGACATTCCAGGTATTGTGAAAGAGTCGTTGCCGCTTACCTTTGATTGCTGATATTTCCAAAACTCCGACTTTGCGCCACCTTATGTTACTGATCGTCCAGATCTTACACAAACCAAGATTTCGTTAATGTCACAGAAAATTTATCACTAAACTTGAAAACCCATAATTATTTGATACTCTCCTTGAATTGGATATTAACATCACGGAAATTATAAGCCAAATTGAAACTGAAAACGAACCAACTCCGAGTTGCTCCGGTATACAAAAAACTTTCTCGCCACCGCAAAGTTAGACCTCTACCAAAGGCGCCACCAAGAAAATATAATTCAAATTGCAGACGTAAAAGAAAAGCCATAGTATTGGTCAAACAATGAATGATTTATGCGAATGAACAAATCAGACAATATTTGTTTTATTTTTGTGAACTGCCGAAAAAAAACATTTTATTTTACCTTGTTTGTTGCTATAGTATATTTTTGTCGATTATTTCTTGCAATTGAGTGTTACAGTTAAACGTAATTATGTCTTAGTGTTTCGTTAACACAAAACAAATTTTGGCAAACATACTTTAGCGTAAAAATTCAAAACCGTTATAAAGGTAGGCCTGTACCAGATTTAACCTTAAATCAAATATTGGGATATTATTTCCCACTTGACGTTACCGTAAAATTTTGTTTTATTTTTTTATTGGTAACTCTAATCAGTACCAACGTAGAAACAAAATAATCTAATATAATGGCAACATTTTGTACGAAGCCGCGAATTGTCATCGTATGTCAATGTCAAAAACACAGTTTGATATATTTTGTACAAAAAACTGAGTAGGATGCGAATTTTGAAAGTTTTTCAAGAAAAAAAATCTGGTAATTGCTTATACACAATATTTTTGTAAACTAGACATGTTTTCTGAATGCCTTTTTCGGTTTTTGGCTTCGTAGGTTTATCAAAAAGAAGCATTTAATTCTCAGGTCCAATCGATCGATGAATGTATGGTCAAATTTAAAGGTAGAAATATGCCCAAGAAACCAATCAAGAGACATTTAAGGTCTGGGCAAGGAGCGATGCAATAATCGGTTACTTGTACCAATTCGAAGTCGATACTGGAAAAGGCGATAGCATCGAAAATAACCCTTTATAGGGCTCTGGCCATATATTGGACACCATACGTTTCGTTCTAAATCTCGTTCAAGATTAGTCTAATTGAATTGACATTAGGACCTTATGTCACTTTGAAAAGTTCCGGAACGACACTTAAAAAAAAAAAACATAATGGCGACCCATTTGTAAACAGCTGTCAATCGTCTCTCAAAATTTGGTGGTTATTGGTTCGTAAAACAAATCTAAAAAAATCTCCGAAAATAATGAGTGGAAAGGTAAGTTTTGAATTACAATTTATTAGAAATATCATATAATTGTCATTTATGAGGATATTTCAACATTTATAAAAAAAATACATACTGATTTGAAGAAAAATTATGACGTCCATATATTGCCCAGAGCCCGTTTGGTGATAACATTTTTCTGTTTCAGAGAGTTATACCTCTAGATAAATTAGAGGCAGTTTTAGAAGAGCTTTTTGCCTTATCTGATGGTGAGGAGTCAGAGGATGGATTTGAAAGTGATGACAGGGAAAATGAGGCGATTTTCTTGGAACCAAGTCTGAACGAGCTTGAGGAGATTTTGGGTTCACCGTCTTCCTCACAAAGACAGCCTGAGGTTGCCATAAATTTACGACCACCAATTTCGCCGAATCCTTCAGAGAGTAGAGCAGTGGAAGTTCCTTCTGCAGGGCAGAACTTCGGAGCAGGTGATATAAATGTTCTGGGAAGTAATAGTGCAGAGTCTTCTCTATCGGAATCTGAAGAAGACGAAGATGATATTGATGATGATTGGAAGAAAATGAGGTTCCCTCATAATGCACCAATTGATAAATTTGATAAAGTTCCAGTAAAAGCAAACCAAACCTTCCCAAACAGAAGTAGTCCTCTTGCATATTTTAGATGTTTTTTCTCTGATGATATATTATCTCTAATTTTAGAGCAGACCAATCTATATGCTGCACAAAACAAACAGAAGAACTGGGTTGATGTCTCTGCAGAAGAGATGCAGGCTTTCTTTGGAATGTTGGTTCTAATGGGTGTGCATCCTCTTCCTAATATAAATTTATATTGGTCAACTGACCCATTATTTTGTGTAAGGGAAATTGCGGATGTGATGACTTCAAAAAGGTTTAAAATCATACTGAGAAATCTGCACCTAAATGATAACACAAAAATGCCCAAAAGGGGAGAGCCAGAGTATGATAAACTCTACAAGATTAGGCCCATCGTCAACTGCATGAATACTGCTTTCCAAAAGGGAGCACGAAACTCAACATCCCAAAGCATAGATGAATGTATGGTCAAGTTCAAAGGGCGTAGCACTTTGAAACAGTACATGCCCAATAAGCCAGTAAAAAGAGGCTTCAAGATTTGGGCCAGGTGTGATAGTGACACTGGTTACTTATATGAGTTTGATGTATGAGACAGAATTTGGGTTAGGAGCTGCTGTTGTGAATAGTCTCTGCAAAGCACTGATAGATGAAAAGATGGATCATGTTCACGTTGCTTTTGATAATTTCTTTTCATCTACAGGCGGTCCTCGACTTACGTCGTTTCGATTTACGTCGTTTCAAGTTACGTCGAACAATGTTTTGACACTATTCCTCAAGCATACGTCATTTGTTTCGATTACCGGCATATCGGAGAATTCACTTGTCGCAAGGTCAATGTCCGTGAGGGGCGCGGGCGGGGAATACCGCGCAAATGTCGCTGATTTTGTTTAGTACATTCAGGGACAACGGACAATCAAGACGTAATAAATTAGTTTTTTTGCATCTTTGACAGTTTTGTGTTTACATACATATTTAAGTGAATTTTAAACAATGCCACCTAAACAAGACAGTAATAATAAAGTGAAGAAGAGAGTAAGAAAGTCAATTACAATGGAGGTTAAATCTAATATTTTAAAACTCAAAGATCGCGGTTATTCGACTTCATCTATTGGACGAGAACTTAATTTATCACGCACGACGGTACAAACAATATTGAAAGATAAAGAAAAACTCTTAACAGCTCTTCCTTCCGTCTCTTCAAACAGCACTATTATACGCAAAAGGAATGCTTTAATTTATGAAATGGAAAAACTGTTGTACAATTGGATTCAAGATCAAACTCAGCGACGGGTTCCTCTAAGTTTGGCTATTATACAAAATAAGGCACTGAGTATCATCAACACACTGCGAAATAAACGTGGCGAGAATAATAGTGACGAAACAAAATGTTTTTCTGCCAGTCGCGGATGGTTCATGCGCTTTAAAACGAGATATTCGTTACATAACATTCGAGTGCAAGGAGAAGCTGCTAGTGCCGATCATGTGGCTGCTAAGAGTTTTCCTGGAATATTAAAGGAAATTATCGAAAGTGGAGACTATTCGCCTAAACAAATTTTTAACGTGGACGAAACTGGTTTGTTTTGGAAAAAAATGCCCTCTCGTACTTTTATATCACAGGAAGAAAAGTCTATGCCTGGATTTAAAGCGGCTAAAGATCGTTTGACGTTGTTATTGGGTTCGAATGTTGAAGGTGATCTTAAATTGAAACCACTTTTAGTTTATAGGTCTGAAAATCCTCGAGCTCTCAAAAATTACGTCAAGAGTACTCTTCCAGTTATATGGAAGGCTAATCCAAAGGCATGGGTTACATCAATACTTTTTGAAGAATGGTTTACTAAGCATTTTATACCTGAAGTGAAACAGTACTGTTCAAAAAATAATTTGGCTTATAAAGCTTTACTTATTTTGGACAATGCTCCCGGCCATCCTGTGCGTATTGCCGATATTGATCCTCAAATCAAAGTCGTGTTCCTGCCTCCCAACACCACTTCGTTGTTACAGCCGATGGATCAAGGAGTGATCGCGTCTTTTAAGGCCTATTATCTCAGGAGAACTTTTTCACAGGCTGTAAAGGCTAATGAAAATGATGGCATGGAGCTGAGAGATTTTTGGAAAAGTTATAATATCTTGCAATGCGTAAAAAATATTGCTACTTCATGGGATGAGGTGACACCCAACAATTTAAAAGGAGTTTGGAAAAAGTTATGCCCATTTTTTTTTGAGCCATCTGAAAGTTCTACATCTACAGATCAACCAAATGTCGATGAGATCACAACTGACATTGTTCATTTGGCTAACCGTTTGCCTGACATTGCAGTTACTACTGATGATATTGATGATCTGTTAAGCTCTCATTCGCAAGAACTGACTGATGAAGATCTTATTGAATTGGAGGCACAAGTACAAAAGGAAGCACTCGAGTCACAAGAAATAGCTTCTTCTATTAGTGGCTCTGAAAAAGAACTTACACTAAAAAAACTTTCCGTAGCCTTTGCAAATTTGAAGAATGCCATGAAAATTTTTGAAGAAAATGACCCTAATTTTGAGAGAAGTTTTAACGTTAATAACAAAATTTGTGCAGCCTATCACTGTTACCAAGATCTGTATGATAGCAAGAAGAAAGAAGCCAAGCAATCTAGAATTGATAGTTTCTTTAAGCCAAAAGTTTAATTTATTATTTATCATTACATATGTATGTATAAGTTTTATTCCTGTATTCATTTATTCACACTTATTTTTTACATTATATTTTTAAAAAAAATTAACAAAGGAATAAAATTTAAGTAAGTTTTATTATTATTATTAAAATTAATAACACACAAATACCAAAAATAACTAGCAATTTCATAAGTGCATAATATATAATTATTTTAAGAACTTACTTTTAATAATAAAGTACGTCCTTTGTTATAAATGCAGTTTTTTTATTATTTCGAGTCCGTGTGGAACCTAACCCTTGAGTTTTACATGTAAACATATGAAAAAATATGTCTCGACTTACGTCGTTTCGATTTACGTCGCATATTTCGAGAACCTAACATGCCGTAAGTACGAGGACTGCCTGTACTGAACTGATGCAGAGACTATTTGAAAATAATATATATTCTACAGCAACAGTCAGACCCAATAAAACCAATTTACCCAAAACACTTAAAAAATTGATTGCCAAGAAGGGTAAGCAGTCAGCCCAAAAAATGACAAAGGGGGATTATAAGTGGCGGATAAACAAAAATGTCGCTTTTTTTACATGGATGGACACCAAACTCGTAAATATTCTTAGCACTGCCTATCATCCTAAGAAGAAAGTGACATGCAAGAGGACCCAAAAAGATGGAAGCAAGCAAGAAATATCTTGTCCACTAGGTGTTCTGGAATATACTAAGAGGATGGGGGGAGTGGACCGGTTTGATCAAAAACGAGGCACATATCCTGTAGCTAGGAGGAGCCGGAGATGGTGGATGAGGATATTTTATTTTCTTATAGATGCTGCCATAACTAATGCACACATCTTATATTCAAGGAGAGTCCAATACCCAATGAACAATTTGCAGTTCCGTACAACGCTGGGAAGGAATTTGATTGGTAATTTTACCAGTAGGAAGAAGAGGGTATCAAACTTGCCATCTTTTGTAAACAAAAAGCCAAGAATTGAAAGCAGACAGAAGGCTAAGTATGATCTCCCAGACGATCTACGGCTTACTGATGTCGGATCCCACCTTCCTGGTCCACTTGCGACATTTAGAAGATGCAGAGCTTGCAGCAGCAAAGAAAACAGCAAGAAATCAAAGATACAATGCATCCGGTGCGAAGTTCCTCTTTGTGCTGTTCCATGTTTTGCAGAATTTCATAGTGCATAGTAAGGCTCTGTCCAAATAGTGGACACCATGTTTTTTTTTTTTTAAATCTATCTTTTTATTTTTTTCTGTATATAGGTGTCTTACTTGTCCCATTTCTGTGATTTTTATTCTAATATCTTCGGCCATTTCCTGTGCCCTATAAAGGGATAAAGGATTAGGCTACAATGTTGTCATGAAACTCTGCAGTAGTTTACCAAAAAACACTAGTTGCCTTAGATAATTTCTTTACGAGTTGTAATCTTATGGAAGATCTTTATGATAAAAATATTTATGCAGTAGGGACAGTCAGAATTAATAGAAAAGATCTACCTGATATAATAAAAAAAGGAAGCCAAAACCATTGCGATTAGAAAAACAGCAGTTTGCAGCTGTTACTGCAGAGCCAATCACAGTCATTAAATGGCTTGATACAAAAGAAGTTGGTGTACTCGTGACAGCTCATCAGTCACTAGATACAATGCTTGTAAAGAGGACCCAAAAGGACGGCTCTAGAACAGACATTCTTTGCCCAAAAGCTATTGCTTCCTATACACTTAGCATGGGCAGAGTAGATCTATTCGACCATTTTAGGTCATCGTATCCTATAAGCCGCAAATCGAGAAAGTACTGGATGAGACTTTTCAATCATAAACACATACATTACCTTTAACTACACACACATTGCGAAGCTGCGTGATCGTGAATTTAGGTTACGCTACCTAAGATAACTTTATGAAATATAAAAATAAAACTATGACCAAACCGAACGTGCGAAAGAAAGTAGCATTTTTATATTTAGGTCGAAAATGGTAACCCAAAATGGCGTAACTATCATTTTTATACTCAGATTAAAAATGGTAACCCCAAATGGCGTTAAGGGCCGCTATTTTGTGACGCTAAAACAGTCGTCTATTGTCGTTTCGTGCGCATAGACCACGTTCTTCAAGTATTTTCAATCTGTTTTTATATGATTACCCGGCTTTCGTTTAATGAACTGTTTCTGCTTTTCAAACTGACATCGGCTCTAAATCGGACTTCGAGTGTGTCTTGTATTGCGTTGTTTTTACTTTTGGTGCATAATAATGCCTAAACGTGGACAAACATTGAAAAGTGGAGCCCGTGAGTTAATCATCAAGCTGCAAGATTACTTTGAGCGGGAGCGGCAAAATTGCGGACCCCTGTTACCTGTCGAACAAGTACGAGAACGCGTCTCTCAGGCGCTTGGAGTTAGCAAAGAATAAAGAAAAGTTCGGCTCTACTGGCATGGAAGATAATATTTTAAGTACTCCGAAGAAGAAACCTAGAACTAAACCCGTGACAGATATTGACACCTTTGACGCCGATGCAATCAGAAATCATATATATGGTTACTATTCCAGAAATGAATATATCAACAGGAAGAAGCTTTTGGCATCGTTAAGAGAAGCTGGACTGTTTAGCGGGGGTAAAACTGCTTTAACCCAAATCTTAAAAGATATTGGTTTTTCGTATAAAAAAAACAGACAAAAGAAAAATTTTATTACAACGATACGACATAATTTTAAAACAGATAAGTTTTTTGAGAGAAGCAAAAAAAAATGATAACTGGGATAATGTCGTGTTCGTTGACGAGACATGGCTAAACACCAATCATAGTTTCCCGTTCTTGGACGGATGATACGCAAGCGTCGACGTCAAAAGTACCAACGAGAAAGGGGGCCCGTCTGATAATAAGCCACGCAGGTTCTGCAAAATACGGCTTTGTGGAGAACGCGTTACTGACATTTCAATAAAAACCACAAATGACTACCACGAGGAAATGAATGCCACTACATTTAAAGAGCCCAGCCTACCAGAGCCTTCCGTAATATTCATGGATAATCACTCGGTTCAAATACAGAAACCACCTACCCAAGCTAATAAAAAAGAAGAAATGGTGGTTTGGTTACAAGCAAAAGGCATTAACGCAAATATGCAGTAGCCCAAACACGAAAATATAATGAATTCGTAACGTTAACGTTTTTTTTTTTTTTTTTTTTTTTTTTTTTTTTGGAGGAAATCACCGGATCCCCGCCCGCCCCGCGGGCGGGGTATGTGGGAGTTGAACCGCACTAAAACCTCCAACCGCTCACACTCAGCGTCCGAACCCCGGCTGAGGCCAGAACCCAGCACGGGGTTTGGAGGGACGGTGCGACGCGTTACGCCATCGGCACACTTTCCCGTCGCTCCGTCCCCGGACGCCGAACCGGTAGCCGCCGGCGAATACGGCCACCGGCTCTCTCGGTCGGCGGGCTTTCCGAAGCCCGCCAAGATGGGACCGCGTGTCACCCTCCCACGGAATACCCCGCTGGGTCAGAACCAGCGTGGGTCGGGGAGCGCGGTCGACCATCCCCCGGTCGCTCTTGCTTAAGGCGCGTGCTGAGCGAGACACGACGCCTTCTTGGGTCCCCGCTCGCACTCACATGCGTTGGGGACCCGAAACTCTTAGGGGGCCAGATTCCGGGCGAGATCCCGGTTCCGGCCCCCTGCTCGACGGCGGCGGGTTGCTGTCGCTGGGCGGAGGGAAGCGTACAATCGCTCCCTCGCACCCCCCGCCACCCTCTTCTGCGAGATGGTGGACTCGCAGAAGTCGAGCATCGCCTTCCAGGACTCGTCGCTCTCGAGCATCGACGCCGCGACGCTCGGGAGCGACAAGTCCGGTCCTATTTTCCTGACCAGGACACAACGCTGCCGCTCCCACGCGGGGCAGAGCGCGAGCGTATGCTCTGGCGTGTCCTGGTCGCAACTCACACAGTGATGGCATCTCGCCGTCGGCTCTACCTGGATCCGGTGCAGATACCTCCCGAAGCACCCGTGCCCGGTCAGCATCTGCACCATCCAATAGGTGAGGCGTCCCTTGCCACGACCCACCCAATCCCTGAGGACGGGGCGGATCGCCTCGACGGTCCGTAGACCCCAAGTGGGGTTGGCGAGTCGTCTCTCCCACGACTCCATAACGGACCGCCGAGATTGAACCTTCCGATCTCGGACCGCTTCCGGCAGAGGACGCACTACGCCCCGGGAGCGAAGGTCGCATCGCCAACGATAATCGTCGGCGAGCGCCTCCGCCTCCAGTTCCCAGGGCGGCGTCCCCGCCAGAACACACGCCGCCTCAAACGCGACGGTGCGGTATCCGCGGATGGCCCTGATGGCTACGATGCGCTGTGGCCGGCGCAGGTACCCGGCATAAAATGCACGGATACGAGGCTCGGCCCAAACGGGCGCACCGTACAGGGCCATCGAGCGCACCACCCCCGCGTAGAGGCGGCGCACCGCGTCACTGGGTCCCCCGACGTTCGGGAGCAGCCGACCAAGGTGGCCGGCCGTCCTTACCAGTCGGGGAACCAGGTCCTCGAAATGCTGTCGGAAGGTCCAACGGCCGTCCAACACGAGGCCGAGGTACTTAAGATGCACCCCGACCTCGATCCGGACGCCTCCAACCATGATGTGGGCGTCGACCGGTGGCGCTGTCCTGCCCCTGCAAAAACACAGGGCCTGGGACTTGTGCAGCGCCACGTCGAGGCCCAACCTCCTTATCTTGCCGACGACGAGTGCCACCCCCGCTGTGGCAAGACGGGCAGACTCTCTGTAGTCATCCCCCCGGGCCACGACCAACGTGTCGTCCGCGTAACAGATTACGCTAAGGCCCGGGAGGAGGGCGCCCCTCAGCACCCAGTCGTACCCGATATTCCACAGGAGGGGCCCAAGAACGGACCCCTGTGGAACACCGCGCACGACCTGGAACCGGTGCAAGGTCCCACCGTACCCGGTACATACGACCGACCTGGCTTCCAGGTAGGAGCCGATCAGCCGGCGGAGATAGAGGGGCACTCCGTGCCTCTCCAGTGCCCCCCCAATCACGGACCAGGGCAGGGTGTTAAAGGCGTTGGCGATGTCAAGCGACACCGCCAAAGCCACCCCACCCTGGGAGACGGCCTCCTCCGAGAGGGCCCGGACACGTAGAATTGCATCTACGGTCGAACGACCCTCCCGGAAGCCGTACTGCTCCGCCGACAGATCGGGTCCAACTTAACGTGTCGAGCCCTCGAAGGTAACGTTAAGGTATCGACGCCCCGCAGCACGAACAACATTTTGCAAACTATCGTTAGCTCGATTCGAATACGTTAGTGACGTCATCCTAAAGTAACTAGAGACGGTCCTTGTGGAACGAAACGGATAACACATGGAATGAATGATTCGTTCGGAAACTTAACCAAGTTGTAATTTTATTTTAAAGTTACGGTTTATTTATTTAAAAAATAATTCACTAGTGCATGTAAAATGAAGTACATATGAAAAAAGATATTTAGGAAAATGATATGACATCAAAAAACGAAGGACTTAAATAGTGGCTGAATTTAAAAACAAAAATAATTTGGTTTCCGAACGAATCCACTTGATATCGGTCAAGGTTAAGTTTGTTGTGTAGTTTATGTTTACTCTAGTTCTTGTGAAGAGCGAAAGTGTTTCATTGTTTTTATTAATTGAATAAATATTTTAAGTTCTCTTCTTATTTTAAGTTTTAAGAACTAGCCACTTACAGTATTTAACAATGGTAGAATTCATGGAAGCGTAAGTACATACTTTTATAACTCTAACTTATTATAAAAGTTTTATTATCTCAAATGTTTCAGTGAATATTTATTTAAAGTGCCATACAATTTCTATTCTAGAAATGGAGATTTATCAAAACCGTCTGGTTTATTAAATGGGGACACTTCAGGAGATCCTAAGAGTGAGGACAAATGGCGTAAGGTATGTCAAGTGTTAAGTGTTACTCAAGGGACGCTATTTTTTACTGCTGAACCACTTGACTGAATCTACTAACTTTGTTTCTAATCTTTGTTGTTTAGAAAATCTAATTTAATGTTGGTTTGTTAATGAAGGTGTGGAGTGATTTTAAGAATAATTGTAAAAAAATGTGCCTCAAAATTAACAAAGCTGCTAGTGGCACTGGTGATGGACCAGCGCTTCAATTGTCATTAACTGACCTTGAACAAAGGGTGCTGCAGATAATGGGAGTGCAGGCAGCCACAGGTATGGGAATAAATGAAGCTGTTACCACAGGTTATTTATACTTTGTACTTTATTCAATTGGGCATTAAATATTAAATTTACTAAGTAATTCTTTGTTATATTTTAGGAAGAAATTTCAGAAGCTTCTGAAACAGAAACTAAGAGGCCAAAAGCTGAAGATATTTCAGCTGCTCCGACGACTGTGGGAGTCATCAGCTTTGGATTTAAATGCAGTGGCGGATGGAGTAACAAAAACTCCAGAACAATGGCGCAGAGTAAGTTCTAAATTTATATTAAAACATATTTTTAGGAATCAGAAATGGACTTAATTAAAAAAAAAGAAATGTAAGGACACAGAGGTCCTTTCCGTACGAACGACAACCGACAACTCATCCCCACGTCCGCTACACAACGGTTTTTATACTAGTTTGTATGACGTAACACACTCAGTTTGAACATCCAAGTAAAATAATAAAATCGAAGCTATCACGGCCTCTCCTGATTGTGTCCGTCCTCGGGCACCTCCAATATGGATGTGCACACAGCCAAACATCTATTTAGACCTGCAATGTGATTGCACACAGCTAAACATCTATATAAACCTGCAATGTGGATGTACACACAGGTAGACATCCATTTAAACTTGTAATGTGGATGTGCACACAGCTAAACATCCGTATAAACCTGTAATGTGGATGTGCACACAGCTAAACATCCGTATAAACCTGTAATGTGGATGTGCACACAGCTAAACATCCGTATAAACCTGTAATGTGGATGTGCACACAGCTAAACATCCGTATAAACCTGTAATGTGGATGTGCACACAGCTAAACATCCGTATAAATCTGTAATGTTGATGTGCACACAGCTAAACATCCGTATAAACCTGTAATGTGGATGTGCACACAGCTAAACATCCTTCTACACCTTCGGGATGTGCACACAGCTAAACATCCTTCTACACCTTCGGGATGTGCACACAGCTAAACATCCACGTAGGCTCCCAGGATGTGCACACAGCTAAACATCCTTCAACACCTTCGGGATGTGCACACAGCTAAACATCCACGTAGGCTCCCAGGATGTGCACACAGCTAAACATCCTTCAACACCTTCGGGATGTGCACACAGCTAAACATCCACGTAGGCTCCCAGGATGTGCACACAGCTAAACATCCTTCTACACCTTCGGGATGTGCACACAGCTAAACATCCACGTAGGCTCGCGTCCCAGACGCGCACAGCATCGCGTCCAGCATACGCCCTCGGCATCGCATCCAGCAGACGCCCTCGGAAACGCGTCCAGTAGACGCTCTCAGCATTGCGTCCTTTAGCAACTGCCACTCGCATCTCCCTCTTCCATCAAGCTGCACAACGCACTTCAGTTTATCTGACACAGAAATAATTTAACATTACAAAGGTTCTACGGAACAGAATTAACGTGTAGAACTTACATCAAAGCTACGTTTTTCACATAGCCTCTTCACATAGGAATTCTTAGTATGGAAGCGTACTCAAAATATGCTCGGCCTCACCTGACTCAAGACTTACTATTACACGAACCAATCTGTAAAGGCATCAGTTGATTCCTATTCCTCGGTAACTATTCGAAATGAGCACTAAACATAGCTGCAATATATCACGCGCCCATATGTGGACTACTTAGGCATTTTTGATGCTCAGACTCTGTCATCAGATAAGCTCCATTGATATCACAATGATGAGTCCAGTTGAAGAATAGTTTGGTTACTGTTGCAAATGTACTCCTTGTGCATCAACAGTTGCCAGTTACGACATCTACAGATCTGGCAACGTGTTGAGACGCTTTGCCAGCTAGAACCACGTCGAAATGATGCTTCAAACTCATTTAAATTGTTCAGGATGCACTTCTTTCCGCGCCGAGTTTCTCATCAGCGCTATTTCATCTTAATCCATGGTAATCCACCTTAGTCCACGGTAATCCACCTTAATCCGCAGTAATCCACCTTAATCCGCTGTAATCCACCTCGCACCATAGCACGTCGACTAGCCGTCACGCCAAAGTCGTTATGAAACACAAATAAGATAAAACACTTCAAACAGCGGGTAGTTGATTAGTTCCAAAGTAAAATTAAATCAATTTAAGATAGCTCAAAGCGACCAAGGCTGTAGGCCTGGAATCCTATCCCACTTCTGATTTTAGGAATCAGAAATGGACTTAATTAAAAAAAAAGAAATGTAAGGACACAGAGGTCCTTTCCGTACGAACGACAACCGACAACTCATCCCCACGTCCGCTACACAACGGTTTTTATACTAGTTTGTATGACGTAACACACTCAGTTTTGATTGGGGGGGCACTGGAGAGGCACGGAGTGCCCCTCTATCTCCGCCGACTGATCGGCTCCTACCTGGAGGCCAGGTCGGTCGTATGTACCGGGTACGGTGGGACCTTGCACCGGTTCCAGGTCGTGCGCGGTGTTCCACAGGGGTCCGTTCTTGGGCCCCTCCTGTGGAATATCGGGTACGACTGGGTGCTGAGGGGCGCCCTCCTCCCGGGCCTTAGCGTAATCTGTTACGCGGACGACACGTTGGTCGTGGCCCGGGGGGATGACTACAGAGAGTCTGCCCGTCTTGCCACAGCGGGGGTGGCACTCGTCGTCGGCAAGATAAGGAGGTTGGGCCTCGACGTGGCGCTGCACAAGTCCCAGGCCCTGTGTTTTTGCAGGGGCAGGACAGCGCCACCGGTCGACGCCCACATCATGGTTGGAGGCGTCCGGATCGAGGTCGGGGTGCATCTTAAGTACCTCGGCCTCGTGTTGGACGGCCGTTGGACCTTCCGACAGCATTTCGAGGACCTGGTTCCCCGACTGGTAAGGACGGCCGGCCACCTTGGTCGGCTGCTCCCGAACGTCGGGGGACCCAGTGACGCGGTGCGCCGCCTCTACGCGGGGGTGGTGCGCTCGATGGCCCTGTACGGTGCGCCCGTTTGGGCCGAGCCTCGTATCCGTGCATTTTATGCCGGGTACCTGCGCCGGCCACAGCGCATCGTAGCCATCAGGGCCATCCGCGGATACCGCACCGTCGCGTTTGAGGCGGCGTGTGTTCTGGCGGGGACGCCGCCCTGGGAACTGGAGGCGGAGGCGCTCGCCGACGATTATCGTTGGCGATGCGACCTTCGCTCCCGGGGCGTAGTGCGTCCTCTGCCGGAAGCGGTCCGAGATCGGAAGGTTCAATCTCGGCGGTCCGTTATGGAGTCGTGGGAGAGACGACTCGCCAACCCCACTTGGGGTCTACGGACCGTCGAGGCGATCCGCCCCGTCCTCAGGGATTGGGTGGGTCGTGGCAAGGGACGCCTCACCTATTGGATGGTGCAGATGCTGACCGGGCACGGGTGCTTCGGGAGGTATCTGCACCGGATCCAGGTAGAGCCGACGGCGAGATGCCATCACTGTGTGAGTTGCGACCAGGACACGCCAGAGCATACGCTCGCGCTCTGCCCCGCGTGGGAGCGGCAGCGTTGTGTCCTGGTCAGGAAAATAGGACCGGACTTGTCGCTCCCGAGCGTCGCGGCGTCGATGCTCGAGAGCGACGAGTCCTGGAAGGCGATGCTCGACTTCTGCGAGTCCACCATCTCGCAGAAGAGGGTGGCGGGGGGTGCGAGGGAGCGATTGTACGCTTCCCTCCGCCCAGCGACAGCAACCCGCCGCCGTCGAGCAGGGGGCCGGAACCGGGATCTCGCCCGGAATCTGGCCCCCTAAGAGTTTCGGGTCCCCAACGCATGTGAGTGCGAGCGGGGACCCAAGAAGGCGTCGTGTCTCGCTCAGCACGCGCCTTAAGCAAGAGCGACCGGGGGATGGTCGACCGCGCTCCCCGACCCACGCTGGTTCTGACCCAGCGGGGTATTCCGTGGGAGGGTGACACGCGGTCCCATCTTGGCGGGCTTCGGAAAGCCCGCCGACCGAGAGAGCCGGTGGCCGTATTCGCCGGCGGCTACCGGTTCGGCGTCCGGGGACGGAGCGACGGGAAAGTGTGCCGATGGCGTAACGCGTCGCACCGTCCCTCCAAACCCCGTGATTTCCCCGATCCGGTGATTTCCTCCAACTAAAAAAAAAAAAAAAAAAACACACTCAGTTTGAACATCCAAGTAAAATAATAAAATCGAAGCTATCAATATATTTAACTACACTAATTTAGAATTTCTAAAATATACTTAACTTTATAAAGTATTATTTTTAATAATATCCAATATAACATGATGTAATAAACAGGAAATTTTCTATATCCTTTACAAGATATTATTTTTATTATATAAGATTAAATAAAATATTCTATTTAAAATAAGAATATTAGAAAGAGAGTGCTTGAAAATAGGATTATTTTTTGATCTAATGTCCATGTCATGTTTCTCTGCCAAATATGGTCAGTATTTTTTGTTCCTTGTACCTTTTCCTTTTAGAAGGATGAACAAAAAAGTGCTTGATTTACACTGTATGCTATTTTTATAAGCATCCTTGAAATCAACTAAATATGTTTTAATTTGCTTTTACAGTACTGGATAGAAATAAAAGCCAGAATAAAATCCAAAAATGCTGATTCCCGGAGGAAAGCGTTGGGAACAGGTGGAGGTCCAAGCAGGTTAATTCCCTTAACTGCCTTTGAGGAAAGAGTGTTGGCTCTGATGGGTTCAGTGGCAGTTGTGGGAATACCCAGTGTACGCATACCAGTTCAAGTTAGTTTTTATAAAACACTTTTTTTGTTGAAGCAGGCCTATTGCGTATCTCAGTTGGCAACTGAAATTGATAACCACTGAGCCAAGTTGCTATCAAATAACTGTCAAACTGCATAATTCGTATTGTCTATCTTCAGTTCGCAACTGCTGTGACGTCACTGGTGGCTGTGAACGTTGATACGCACCGGGTGGCTATCGACCTTAAAATTTGTATCGATATTTAATAATTTGGTATTGCGTAAGCAAAGTGGCTATAAAATCGATGTTAACTCGAAATGTCAAAAGTTTCGCGAAAGCAACTACTAAATACTAGTTGATTTCAACAATTTAGTGATCATCACTATTATACGACCGGTTTAAATTTAATAATATGTTTTAAGAAATTTAAAGATTTGTATAAATTTACATTTTTGGAGTGTTTTCTTTTTTGTTTCAATTTTCGATTGTGTTGTTTTCAGTCGAGACTCGAGTGTTTGTTTATTTTTGTATCAAAGTTCTGCAAGTTTAGATAATTCATTAAAATGTCGCGATCGATTTTAATGGCTCAAGCTGAGGAGCAAAGAGAAAAGTCCGTTTTACGTGTTGAGAGACGCCGTCTACGCGATTCAAGTAATCCACTCGATTTACCTGAATCAGAATTTATAGCACATTTTCGCCTTTCCAAAGCAGGGTTTCAGCAAATATTAGAGGATCTCTGTCCTCACATGCCAGTTTCCAGGCGAAGAACTGCTGTTTCAAACGAATTGAAAGTAAGTGTTGTTACCTATTGTTTATTGTACGTATATCGTTTAGGCCGAAGATATGAAATACCATTTTTTTTTTCAAATTTTAGCAGCTTTGTACTTCTATGCTAATGATTCGTACCAGCGTAACGTAGGCGCTTCCTGTTTATTTAACATGTCTCAGCCGACGTTCAGCAAGTGCTTACGGGAGGTAACTGCAGCATTGAACAACGAAGCTGTACTTCTAAAATATATTAAATTTCCAACAACACGTAGGGAACGGGAATGTATCATGAGAGAGTGAGTGGAACATAATAAACAAGTATTCCGTACTGGAACAGACATCGTGTCCACAAGCTTTACCGTTTTATTTAATTTACTATTAACTGATTGGTCGTAATACTGAGCTGCAATACTGCACACATGCACAAGATATAGTTTTATCGGAGTGTGATTTCCGTGAGTTGTGGACGAACCGTTCGTTCCGGTAACCCGGGGCTTCCTACGTCGCGCGCCCATTGGCTGCCGCGAACACCAAAGACTTCACCAGCGACCTCTGGATTGTGTGATATAATTCCACGGAATTTGTGAGGACTTCACCAACGACGGCGACCAAAGCTTCGCTCCGCGGACGGGCCGACCGACGAACGGTAAGCCTTTCAGCTCACGCAGTCGAACCTCTTTCACGGTTGACTTCTGAAGTCTAAGATGGCAGTGTGACAGAGAAGAAATTTGTAGTTTGACACGATTCCTTTTGTGATTCTATTATTTTATATTAAACACTGAATTGTTTATATTGGCACCCAACTCGCGGCTAGAACTTATAACGCCTGGAATAGGGTTATCCTGCGTCCGTGTGCCTATTTTTCTACGAATCGCAGTGAAATTATTGTAAAAACCCAACCGGCTTAACAGTTAGCCGTAACGTAACGAGAAAAGCACAGTTTCGTCGAGAAGATCATTGTCATTACCCGTTGCCGCTACCATGCCGCCGAAGAAGGCCGGACGAGCGGGCGGAAGATGACAAAACCGACTCGGACACGTTTCCCTTTGAGATTTATTTTACATTAAACATTGAATTGTTTATATACATATTTTTTGGTCCTTCGAGCCGGATTTTTCAGGGGTGCTGATTCCAGTCCCGGGAAATTGCAAAACTTTCCTTAAATCTTACTGCATTTTATTTGACTACTCTAGTGAGATGAATCTTGTCGAAAAATTCAACGCCGTAAAGTCCAATTATGATAAAATATGCGACCTTTTTGAAGAGTCACAAATCTCAGAACGCGATGAGCTAAATTATATAGTTTTACAACATTTTAACCATGGCATAGTCGCCTTCTATACCATCCACACTGGGTGTGGAGCAAACTTATATTTTGATTTTGATTATAATATTCCAACAAAAATTGATCCTGATGACTTCGAATTGTATGTTCCATCATGTACAATCGACACTGCCGTTATCCTTCCTTTGGACTAGATTGACGACGTTGAAGAAATGTGTGCAGATTTTGAATCGCAATCTATCTACCAAGAGTCATCAGTTAGAAATCAGGACCAGACCACTAGTCCATTAGTTAATAAAACCTTTGAATGCCACTTAGAACAACGAATTGGTGTAGTATTGAAGAACAAGAAAACACGCCAAAAAGTCTCAGCTCAGAACAACATCGCGAATTTGTTTCCTCTAAGCACACAGAGGGAGATGTAGATGCAGGACAGAATAGTATTTCAGGGACGTTTACTGTTGCTGATCCTAAAAGTAGCCGAAATGTAGAGAACCAAGCTGTTCCGACATTACAATCAAGATCCTCAAGAGCCAGCGTCAGAACAAGAAATTTGCCCTCTAAAGTTGGAAAAAGACGCTCGACATAAGTGGCATAGTAACTCCACTGCACTTTTACCCAACGTATTTACCCCCAGAAGCTCATGGTGAGCGGCCAGACGACATCTTTGTCGCTGCTATGGAGAAGGACAACAAAATCAAGGTCCTCGGATTGCATTGGAATCCAGAATCAGACGTCTTTAATTGCAAGGTGCATTAATTCAACCCAATGTACTAAGCGAGCTATTTTGTCGGAAATAGCTCGAATTTATGACCCTCTCGGATTATTATCTCCAGTTACACTGTATGCAAAACATTTGATTCAACTCTTGTGGATATCTAACGTAGGTTGGGATGACACGCCCCCTCTAACTATCATGAACTCGTGGAAGGACTTCACTCAACAGTTACCTCTTGTATCAAAAATAAATTTTCCGCGTCACATTTTTTTTTTTAATTCCAAACATATCCAAGTACATGGTTTCGCTGACGCATCCGAGATAATTGGCTGTATTGATGGTACTCATGTAGCATTAATCCGACCAAAAGTACATGAGGAAACTTATTTCAATAGGAAAAATTACCATTCCTTGAATGTTTTAATTATTAAGTATTATCATTATTGACTGAAATATAGTTATATAATTAAGCACATTTTTTATTGTAATACAATATGCAAAACCTGATTTATTGCAGATATGTGATGTTAATTTAAATATAATACATGTTGATGCATCATTCGGAGGTGCGTCACATGACTCCCTATGTATGGAACCAATGTTGCATCAAAACATTTTTGGAAGGGCTGGAAAGAAATGGTGAACATTGTTGCATTGCACATTTTACTTACTGACGAAGACACTCACAAAACTTGGCATATTTAATTGCGCAATGAACACTGGTGGAATTCGTCAAATCCACATGTAATGCATCAACACGCATATCGACATCGGTTTAGTGTTAAATTGGTGTGTAAGTGGCCTAAATAACACCTAAAGACTAAAGCCAACCTCTCCTGCACGTGGTGCACCCTGCTGATCAACGAACAAGGCAATGGCGAAACCTTATTTCCTTATAAGGTTGTAGAGGTCAGATTGCAGTCGCTCTACGGATAATCGGAAAAAGCTAAAACAATAAATACGTAATATGTTGAAGAATTGATTATATTTTAAAGAATTGATTATATTTGAAAGAATGATTATATTTTTTCCGTTCTCATTACTCGATTTAGAAGTGTTTCTAACAAATATAAATCACAACGCCGACCTATTTATACTGATGAATCTTACATTCACAGTTCACAATCCATACCACGATCATGGTCCGACGAAACCAGCAAAGGTTGTAAAATACCCATTTCCAAGGGCAATATGCTAGTAATAGTTCAAGCTTGCTCGGA
The DNA here is from genome assembly GCA_030269945.2 of Trilocha varians. Lineage (NCBI taxonomy): Eukaryota > Metazoa > Arthropoda > Insecta > Lepidoptera > Bombycidae > Trilocha > Trilocha varians. The sequence goes on along the minus strand of AP028277.1, from coordinate 8,612,386 downwards.
ACAAGGATTCATTCCAGGAGCTTTGCTTATCCATCGGGCAATATATGAATGCTGATAATTATCAGAAATGGATCAAAGAAAAACTTCTCCCAAATTTACCGCCACAATCAGTTTTAGTAGTCGATAACGTATCATACCATAACGTCGTATCCAGTGTCTACATCTAATTCAAACAAAGTTGATATGTTAGCTTAGTTGGACAAGTATAATATGTCATATCCAGAGAAAAACACAAATCCAAGCTATGTACAATAGGGTGGAGCGAAATTTTTTTTTTTTCGTTATCGCTTTATAATACCTGTAAAAAGTTGCTCTTTTGTTTCACGAAGACATACACAATTTTTCATTTAACTCCTAATATCTTTAGAGGTGCCCCCAAACTCATAAATATTTGAAAAAAATGCGAAAATTGGTAAAAAAATACTTTCGTCATGTTTCCGCTTAATTTGATTCTGAACGTTGCCCTGTTTGTTTATGATACAAATATTTAACCCCGAGACGTGTTAGTTGATGCGAGGGACGGAAGTACGCGGGGTACGCGGGGAGGAGGTCATTTCACTACTCTCATCAAACGTTGTTTGAACGCCACTTAGTCGACATACGCGCGCGGATTGTTATTGTATTATTTGTGAGAGGCTTCGTTTTTAACAGCTGAGATTAAAAATACAACTCATGTAAGTAGTATTTACAATGTAATGTTGACAGTTAATTTAATATAGATCGAATTACAGTACTTTTGATTTGAATTAATACCTATTAATTTTGTTTATTACAGTACAATGTCTCAAGTCAAAACTCGACAAACGACGTCTTGTCCCGTGTTTGGTTTGCCAGAGAAGTTACCAGTGTCTCAGTTGCCTACTTATAGTGATGTTATGAAGTATTATATATTCATTAAATATCAATTAAAGACAGACAAAACAACAAAAGAGCCGACTGTCCATGACATATCCGAAATATTGGCTGAAGAAATATTAACTATATGGCAAAAAGCTTCGCTGCCAACAGTGAGCCGTAAGAGAGTATTACAGTTAATTCGCACCTATCATGATAAATACAGAAGTTTAATGAAACCTTATCATGGTCGTCAAACCAACATAAACTATCAACAGAAAATTAATACATTTACAGCTGAGTCTCATAGATTATTTGATATTTGCAGTTGCAAATGCAAACTTACCTCAAACTGTTCTTGTTTGAAAGACAGTCGTGTTCCCAAAGAAGAATTACCCTTTCTACTCGATCAAAGAACAACAAGAAAAATGATAATAGGTGGTGTAGATCTAGCTGCAACTATAAAAAATAAGAAAAAAGAAGAAAGAAAACAAAAAAGTTCATTGCGTAGCAGAAAGACAATTGATTCCGAGAAACCGTGCTGTTCCCGATTCTTAACAGATAATGTGACATCGGCGATCGAAAGTACTAGTGCTAGTTCCAGCAATAGCGAAACCTCTAGTCCAATAAAAAACCCATTTGCCGCGCCATCAGCAAAAAAGAAGAGGTTAAGTTTACCATCTTTAGCTCTTGCGTGTGATCGCACTGGAGTTTCTGACAGAGCCGCTGCTATGATAGCTTCTTCGGTGTTGAAAGATGTGGGAATTGTTTCTTCAAACGATACCGGTAGCGTCATTGATAGATCTAAGTTGCGCCGTGAGAGAACTAAAGTCAGAACAGCTTTACAGAATGAAGATTGCGATAAAATCATATGTGGTATTTATTTTGATGGTAGAAAAGACAAAACTTTGGTTAGTATTCAAAAGGAAGGTAAATTTTACAGAAAAAGAGTTACAGAAGACCATTATGTGATTTTATCGGAGCCAGGAAGTGAATACTTCGGACATGTCACGTGTGACTCGGGCACTGCGAAAGGTATTGAAAGTACTATTTTAACTTACTTAAAATCCAAATCGGTAGAACTCGGCGAAATATCTGTTGTTGGTTGCGATGGAACAGTAGTTAACACAGGTTCTAAAGGTGGTGTGATTCGCTTGATGGAAGAAGAACTTAAAAAACCATTACAGTGGTTTATCTGTCAATTACATTCAAATGAATTACCACTGCGTCACCTGTTATTGCGTTTGGATGGAAAAACTACAGGGCCTAAGTGCTTTTCAGGTCCCATTGGATCCGAATTACAAAAATGTGAAATTATGCCAATAGTGGAATTCACTGCCATTTCGTCAACGTTACCTGAGATAACAGCTAATGATTTAAGTACGGACCAAAAATATCTATACGATATAATGACGGCTGTAAGAACTGGTGTTTGTTCTTCCGATTTAGCTAATATGGAACCTGGGCCTCTCAACCATTCTAGATGGCTTACGACAGCGAACCGAATTTTAAGATTATATATTACGAAAACAGATCCCGACGAAAAACTGGTGATATTAGCTACGTACGTGATGAAAGTTTATGGTCCGATGTGGTTTACAATAAAAAGTAATCCTTCGTGTATTAATGGAGCTAAACACCTGTGGCAAACTATTAGTCTGAGTCGCTATTTGAAATCGGATATGAAGAAGATCGTTGACAATGTAATTCAACGAAATGGATATTTCGGTCATCCAGAGAATGTTCTTGTCGCCATGCTTGGAGATGACATGGAAAGCATACGTCAGCTGGCATATCAACAAATCTTGACAGCAAGATCAGAGACTGCTCCAGGTATTCGAACATTTAAAGTACCTACTTTAAATTTTGACGCCGAAGATTATACGCAAATTATTAAGTGGCAAGACTTGAAAATAACTGAGCCACCGCTGACTGCTAAATTATCGGATGAAGCTTTGAAATCAATTGTGAAAAGTGGTTTGGGTACAATTCCAAATATAAAAAAATATCCATGCCACACTCAAGCCGTAGAGCGCTGCATCAAGTTAGTGACAGAAGCTTCAAGTGCTGTTTGTGGAGAACATAAACGAGACGGTTTCATCAGGGCAAGGCTACTTTCGCGTCAGCAAATGCCACATTTCGATACAAAAAAACAATTTCATGTTTAACTAAAATTATGTAATTTTATTTTTTCTTTTAATTAATAAATTGTTCGAAATAAGTTACGGCTCTTTTAATTATCGTTTTTCCAGGTAATTATAATTATATTTATTAATTGATAGCAGAATGATACAATAATTGAACAATTTGACAGTGTGATAACAAAATGTAAAAAGTAGTTATATTTACCTATTTTCAATCAAGCTGGGGCACCTCGAAATATTATAATAGATTAACGAGATTTCGTATGTTTGATTCTCTCATTCAAAGACAACTTTATATCGCTATGCCGTTCAAAAAAAAAATTTTTTTTTTTTTCATATATAATCACTCCACCCTAATGTACAATTTGTATTTGACAAAATCCCTGAACATTACGGGCATAGAGTTACTGCAAGTAAAGTTGCATCACAAAATATCAAGTTTAATTTGAAAAATGTGGAAGAATTATTTAGAAAAGTCTATTAGGCCAGGTTCCCACTACGCCGGACCGGCAGATCTGCCGCGCCGGTAAATCTGCCGGAAGAGCTAGTGGCTGTACAATTTATATGAAGCTATTCACATTATCCCGGGTCCGGCATTTCTACCGAACGTTTTGTCACTAAGAAATGCCGGTAGAACGACCGGGCCCGGAGTAATGTGAATGAGTTTGTGCCGGTATCTATCCCCCGCTCGTGCTCCCCTCGCCCCGCCCGTGTTCCACTCACGTCATTCGGCTCGCATGTTCTGAAGTAGACGTTTAGCATAGATATTCAAGCAGAAACTTTAATAACGCTTGTCCAAGAGAGACCTGTTCTGTGGGATAAGACCGAAGACGTCTATAAAGACAAAAACTTAAAGTTAGCAGCATGGCGTGAAGTATGTTTAATACTGAAACCAAACTTCGATGAACTGAAAGAAAACAGTACGGTGAGTTTTTAATGTTTTATTGATAAAATGTAAATGCATTGATAAAGTTTATTTTATAGCTTCTGCCTGCCACGGAACGGAACCAATATCCGAAACAAAATAATTAGTAAATGATGTCCGTATAGCGTTGGCATTAGGGCCACCTCGACTCGACACATTTCGATTCATGGGTGTAGTTTCTTGTTCTTGTCTATGTTCTATATTTTGGTAACTTTCAAAATTTATACCATCTTATTCTCTTACAAAATTATGTAAGACTGCACAAGCTTTAATTACTTGAATTGCTGTGTCTACGTTGAGATCTATAGCTCGATGGATTATTCGCCATTTATTTGCCAGAATATCAAAAGCGCACTCAACATACCTTCTTGCTCGACTTAGTCTATAGTTAAAAATCTTTTTATCAGTATTCAAATGTGTACCTCCATATGGACGTAGGAGATTAGGTGTTAAAGCAAAGCCTTCATCGCCAACAATTATAAACGGTAATTCTTCGTGCAAGTTTTCATGAAGCGGTCTAGGCTTTGGTACATTTAAAGTACCATCATTGATCTTTTGCCAAAATGTACTATCCTTTAATATAGTAGAATCGCATTCCTTGCCATATGAGCCCACACTAATAAAAAAAAATCGGTACTCTGAATCGACAACTGCCATTAATACAAAAGAATAATACTCCTTGTAATTAAAGAACATAGAACCACTCTTGGCTGGTTTCAAAATTCTGATATGTTTGCCATCTACTGCTCCAAGACAGTGAGGAAAGTTGGCTTTTCTTTCGAATCCTGAAGCGATGTCCTCCCATTCTCTCTCAGTATCAGGCAGCTTAAGGAAATCTGTCTTTAGGTTTTCCCAAATGACGTGGGTCATTTCTTTTATTAGTTTACTTATTGTCGAAACGCCTACTCTGTATGAGTAATGTATTTCTTTGAATGAACATCCTGAAGCTAAATATCGAAAAAAAAAAAGTATTTTTTGTTAATACATTATTACTTATACGTCACCAAGAAACAAATTGTATTGTTTTTTGATTTTTATTGATTTCAGGAAAACAGGTTTCAACTAAATGGAATAATATACGAGATTCGTGGCTTAAGACAGTAAAGAAACAAAAAGATGAATCTAAAATCTTCGGCCAAAAAGACACGAAATTATTTATATCACGAGCAATTAATGTTTTTGAAAAAAGTCTCCGAACCTCGACCACCACATGAGTCAGTTTCAAAAAAAGTAAGAACCGAGACTGAAGTAGACATGGAATCAGATTTTCGTTCACCTTTAATTAAAGATAAAAGAAAAATTGATAATAAAGAGGTAAATGACAGGATGGTAAAGTTTTTGGACTCCAGAATAAACTCAGAAAAGGAAAACCATCATCTATCTTTCTTCAAAGGCATTATACCAATCTTGAACACTTTAACTATCGAAGAGACTTTAGAATTTCAAGCTAACGTCATGACAATGTTGCAAAAAATTAAAAGTAGGAATTATGAGAGACCAAATTACGGACATTGGCGTGATTCATATAATCAGATGACCGGACCAGATCAGTATTCTGGATACTACACACATAATAGCGTCAATCAACAGCCAATACCTACGCAAGATCAACACTACCCTGGATACTCTACGCAATATACTAGTAGCAATCAACAGGCAACAACATCTATACCATCAACTTCATCTCAGACATCGAATCCGATTCCAGCTTCGCCATCAGCATCTAGTAATCATTCCATACATTCCCAAGACTCAGATTACTTAGATTTTGAAGGGATTTAAGTTTGAGTACAAATAAATACTTAAATAAATTGTTTGCATTTTTAATTCATAATGATTATCAAATACATACATAGTGGGAGGGTCCCACACACACACATTATATATATTCACATTCATGAAACAAACATACATAGCAAACATTCATTCATTCATACAGTCTTAAGTAGGTTCCTACGTCAAAACTATTATTACGCAATCTAGTGCATAAAATAATCTTACCTTAGACATATGGCTAATCTTTGTTCTGGGCAAATACATTCTCCGAAACTTGTATCTCGTACTCTTATGTCTAGTCGTCCCAGTAAATCGTCAAAAGTGGTTGCTGTCATTCGAAAATAATTGAAGAACTTTGATTCGTCTCTTCTAAGTTCACCCATTAATGTTTCAAATGTTCCAAGTGAAAATCTTTCCCGTAAAATAGGGTGTACCCAATGTTTTCTTTTATTTTGCCTTCTATTAAGATACCACCACAACACAACAATTTCGTCGTCCATTGTGCGCGCGTCCAAATTCAACTGAGGACTGTCTGAATTTCTTCCGGGATCCGATGTAATGTGAACACTCTGTCCGGTGTCCGGTTTTCGGCAGATCTGCCGGTCCGGCGTAGTGGGAAAGCTGCCGTATGCCATCAAAAAATCAAAAAACCAAGTAGTTACAGGTGTTCATTGGGGCCGCGCCGGTCACATTGTATGGTTAAATACACAGCTTTTGCATTCTGCGGCGCGAAGGGGCTTCGCAAAGGTAGGTCTGGCGTGCCGGTCATTTTGACCCCCCATGGCCCAAATGGCTAGACAAGTGCCGGTCATTTTGACCCACCATGGCGATGAACGTGTTAAACAATGAAACCATATTATTGTAACATGGAACAGACCGTGAGACCAAGGCCCCTAAGTTGAAAATGGTGTGTAATCAAAGTTAATTATTGAAATATACATCCATGCCAGTCATACAAATTGGTAAAACCACCTCAAACGTATTCATGTTCCAAAATATTCCTGAATAAGCAATAAGTTTGTTATTATTTATTTCTAATGAGATAACAATTAAGGAGTTACACACCTCAGTGTAGACTACCTTAGAATCGAACCTTCAGTATAATATGCCGTACATAATAACGTCATAAGAAATAATTTCAGCACAGCAATTGATTTTCCGAATTTCGATACCCTCACATAAAAATTCAAAAGAATTAATTCTTCTAGACCATTGATTTTCAAAGTGTGGGGCGCGCCCCACTGGGAGGGCGCGAAGACATATGCAGGGGGGCGCGGGTGCGGGTGGGGGCGGCTATTACTGTCACTCGCGCGCATAGCGTCGCACGCTCCCCACCAGGCCGGTGGCAGCTTTAGTTCCAATTCTTGGATCTCGTAATGCACATAAAGACAGCTTAAGATCTTATTTTTTAACATTACTGTGTCGAATACAAATTCATAATTGGTGTAATAAAATAAATAAAATATTAAGGGGTACTCTGCATGAGAGACATATAGATAATTCAATTTTACCACAAAGGATAGCTTTACTTAAATATAAAAAGAATAAATTAAGAAAAAACAATGAAACAATAATATTTTACATAAAAATTGTTAGTTTAGTTGGTTCCCTAACTTGGTCATAACATTTAGTTATAATTATTTTTGGAGTTGGGAAGTTTATTTACCTATTCATTTTGATGACTAATATCTATGTATTCTATCTAACTATAATCGTTAATCGTTTACATAGTCTGTGATTTTTTAATTATGAACTCAAAAATATATCTTTGCTATCAGAAAAGTAACAATACAAAAGCTCACTAGCGGCGCTAGTGAGAGAACGAAAATTTTCTCAGATACCGCTTTCTGACAACACTGTTAAACGTCGCATTGATGATATGGCCGGAGATATAAAAAATCAAGTAGTTGAGGCCGTAAAAGAATCATGTTTTTTTTGCAATACAGTTGGATGAGAGTACAGATGTTGCGCAATGTTGTCAACTGCTAGTTTTTGTCAGATACATACAAAATGAAACAATTAAAGATGAGTTGCTGTTTTCAACAGAGTTGACAACAACTTCGAAAGCAATTGATATAATGACGGCAATTTCTGAATTCTTTAATGTACATGAACTGTCATGGAAAAAGTTGATAGGCGTATGTACAGACGGCGCTCCGACAATGCTTGGATCTCGTTCAGGATTTGTACAGTTGGTCAAAGAAAAGAATCCCAACGTAATTACAATTCATTGTGTTATACACCGTCAAGCCTTGGCGGCTAAAATTCTTCCAGAAGAACTCTATGACGTATTGAAATTATGCATTAAAATTGTAAATTATACTAAAAAAAGTGCATTAAACACGCGGCTATTTGCAGCTCTCTGTGAAGATTTGGGCACAGACCACAAGATATTGTTGTTCCATACGGAAGTGCGCTGGCTTTCAAAAGGAAATATGTTGACAAGATTGTTTGAACTGCGAGATGAAGTAATTCAGTTTTTAGAAAATCAAAAACAAACTGAATTGTTTGTGGAATTTAAAAAACCTTGGGTCCAAGTAATATTTGCTTATTTATCAGATATTTTCGATTCACTGAACGCTTTGAACTTGAAATTACAAGGCGGAGACTCGAATATAATTTATCATCGGGATGCTATCACAGCATACACTGAAAAGTTGCAACTGTGGAAACGCAAAATTTTGGCGTCAAACTATTCCTGCTTTCCTAAATTATTTGCGATCAAAGAAGAAGCGTCCTTTAAGGATATTTTGGATGCAATTGATACCAAAAGTCAAATATCAAACCATTTGCAGCACCTCACGGACGAATTCAAGCGATACTTTCCTAACTCGTGCAATAATGTTATATACAGATTAGCGACCGATCCTTTTCACGTCGACATAGACATGCTGCCAGATACATTACAAGAGCAAGTATTAGACATCAAAAATGATTCTGCTGCCAAATATGATTTTGAGAAGATGGATAAGGCACTATTTTGGGTAAAATATCTCAAAGTTTATTCCAGCGCAGCAGAGCAGGCACTAAAATTGTTTTTACCTTTTTTCAGCACATATTTGTGCGAAAAAGCATTTTCATCAGTTGTAGCAATAAAAACAAAGTATAGAAGCAAATTGGATATTGCTAGTGACCTACGTTGTGCACTTTCTTCTATTGAACCCAGAATTGGAAATCTTGTGAAAAACATGCAAGCTCATCCGTCACATTGTTCTTAAGTGCGCAAAAGCCTTATTTTTATAATAAGGCTGCGTTTCCACCAGAGATGTGCGATGGAAATGTGTCGTGCGAGGATGTCTAGCTGTGCTGTGAAAATGTGTGGGTGTTTCCACCAAAGCTGTGCGATGATAATGTGCCTACGAGGATGTGTAGCGGAGCTGTGAAAATGCGCATTTATGTGTGGCGCGAGGATTGTTACGAAGCTGTGTAAATTATAGAACTAATAAACTCCGTATCTTCTGCTTCCATTTCTTCATCACAAATTGTTAAATATAAAAGTTTTTTCTTTTTCCAATTATTCATATTATTATCTATTTTGCGCACTTCTACTTCCAACAAACTCCGTCTATGGACTGGCTGGTACAGCATGCGCAAACCTCGCAACACATCTTTCTCAACACACATTCCTCGCACACTTCCCTCGTACACATCCCGCGCTTGTTTTGTATGCGCAAAAATCTAGCTCCGCTGAGCCGTTTCCACCAGAGCTGTGCTGACCGAGGCAAGGTAAATGAAGCGATCCTATTGGTTCTTTACAAACACATCCCTCGCTATGCATCCTCGCACATCTCTGGTGGAAACGCAGCCTTAAACATGTGAAAATGTATTTCTGTACTTTTTATTTTTTGTCCTTGTTCATTTGCTAAGCCCCCAGCTGAGTGGGGGCGTGGACATATAAATTTTTGGAGCAGGGAGGCGTAATACTTATAAGTTTGGGAACCCCTGTTCTAGACCAATTCTTGAGTGTTTGTCTCAAATTTTTAACAATGAAACCATATTATTGTAACATGGAACAGACCATGAGACCAATGCCCTTAACACATATAATGCCGTACTAACAAATGAACTAACTGTATTTTTTTTTTTGTAAAATACGGTCATGGAATGTGAGGAATGTCTTAATTCACTATTTTCGTTACATTTTACATAATGTAATAGTGAAATAAATAAATAAATAAATAAATAAATAAATAAATAAATAAATAAATAAATAAATAAATAAATAAATAAATAAATAAATAAATAAATAAATAAATAAATAAATAAATAAATAAATAAATAAATAAATAAATAAATAAATAAATAAATAAATAAATAAATAAATAAATAAATAAATAAATAAATAAATAAATAAATAAATAAATAAATAAATAAATAAATAAATAAATAAAGACGCGGCGCCACTGTAATAAAATTCTCAATGGGGCCGCGTCAGCCATTTTGTCAGCCATATGATTTCAAAAGCGCGCGAAACAAACGCGTCGCTCGCCGCCGCCGCACTATGGGGTATTAGAAGCAAAAAACCGGTCAAAAGTCGAAATCAAAATTTGTACCCAATTAGTAAATGAACCTTCATTTCTCATTGTTGAATAGTTATGACGTCACGCCCCGATCACCTTACAAGTGTCATTCAATTTTGTTTGCCCCTCCGACAGTCGGAATTTAGTCGTTGTTCCTATCGCACGTCTTTGTTCTCGTCGCTTGTAAAAACGGAGTTTTATTAACCGCTATTGTAAGATTTCTGAGAAGTGAAGTGAAGTTTTTTATAATGGATCTTGAAGATCGAGGTATGTACTGTATTTTAAAACTTATATTCATTTGTATATCATTCATATAAATATTTTTTTTAATTTTATTAGCAAACATTAAACTTAGCATAAATTATAGTTTTATTTTTCCTTTTTTAGTGTTTTAGTTATAAAGTTCGGATAGGTTCGGTCAAAAATGATAGCACAAATATTAGCCTATCTTGTGTACTATCATTTAAACCAAAAACATAATCCGCCAACATCCGCCTTTTCGAAAGATAGTTCTATATATGAAACAGTAATTTAGGTACTAAATTTAAAATATTTTTTGTCCTCATAGGATTTGAGGAAACTGTCCGGGAGAAAAGTAGGACAGATCTCTACAACTATATAAAGCAAAGTTCTGGACGATTACTTGATGACAAGTTCGCATACATGGAGGATTGTGTCATTAGGGAAACTAATTGTCCAACTGAAAAAATAAGTAGTCTCAAAAAGGAATTGAAACTGTTCAAATGGCAGTTCAGACAAAAATGGACGGCGGCATCGTACAAAGAAGAAAGATTCCTCCAGAACAATGCTAAGTGGCTTACAGGTACTATAAAGTTATCGGCCTGGGTAAAACAAAAGACTGGTCGGCCGCGGCCCTCAAAAGAGTTTGGGGAGTTAAGTGATCGCAGTAAACGGCGCAAAACAAAAGAACTCCGGGCGCAGGTACCCGATGCAACGTTAAAGGCGGAAACATACTTACGTGTCGTGGCGCGCCAGGAGCATATCGGTTTCATACATTTAATATGGTTAGGGACATATTTGCGTGTCGTGTCGTGACGCAAAGCGTTCTGTCGTGGCGCGGACTGCTCGCCACCGATTGCGCCAGAGCGGTGGTGGGGGTTATGGCGCGACACGGCACAACAGACAAATGTGTTTCTATACGGCGCGTGGCTCGTGGCGCAAACATCTAGCGGGTTTAAATTTTAATTTAAAAAATGACTGACGATCTCATAGAACTCGTACGCCAAAGAAAAGTTATATATGATTCTAAGTGTAAAGATTACAAGGATCATTTCATGAGAAATGCTGCTTGGGAAGAAATCGCTGAAATCTTAGAACAACCAGGTAAGTCAATAAAGTTGTATTTTACTTTATTATTTATTTGAAAAGAGATAATGAATAAATATACAAAATTAACAATTAATACTATTTAAGAATTTTGTCTACCTCGGCGAATAATTTCTATTTGCCATGGTACTCTCCCTTCTGGACTAATAAAATACTCTTTGTATTTCTCTCTGACATAAACAGCGTTTTTTGATGGGTTTCTTGGTAAAGATTCAATATTAATTAGACAGTCGATGTTGCTGCTATGGTCAGTAGAATCCATCAAATTTTCTTCAGGGAGCAATGTTTCTGTTCTTAAAAAATTATTTAAGCAGCAGGCAGCTAGCACAATCTTATCTACCATGTCCGGTTGGACTTGCATAGGTCCATGAAATACACGAAATCGAGCCCGTAAAATACCAAACGCATTTTCTACACACCGGCGTGCACGTGATAAGCGGTAATTAAATATTTTATTTGCATCATTGTTAACTAGCTTGTCTTTGTGATAAGGTTTTAACAAATATGGTTTCAACGGGAATGCTGCATCAGCAACAATAGTGTATGGCATAGGTTGTGAGTTTACACTCAGTGGTTCATCCTGTGGTACATTTAATGCTTTTTGCTCAAATAATTTTCCCATCAAAGATTTCTCGTATATGCCACCGTCACTGTTTCGACCATACGCACCTACGTCAATCATGATAAATTTGTATTGAGCATCAACTAATGCAAGTAAAACTATGGAGTGTTCTTGTTTATAGTTATAGAAAGTAGAACCTGCGTTTATAGGACAAATTATGTTAACGTGTTTGCCATCTAATGCTCCAATACAATTTGGAAAATGCCAAAATTGTTTAAAGTTATTTGCAATATCTTTCCACATTTGTTCAGAAGGTGTAGGCATTACAATAGGTGCCATATTTTTCCAAATGGCTTCACACACTTCTTGTACTATAACTCTCACAGTAGAAAATCCCATTCGATAGTTGAAGGCCAATGATCGAAAAGTGTTTCCAGTAGCTAAAAATCTGAAAAGAAATAAACAATTATTATTATTTGTTACAGTAAATAAATGCAAGGATGACTGGGCAAAACTAAGGAATGCTTTCGCCAGCGCTTTGAAGCGACGAAGGAATAAGAAAAGTGGGCAGGCTGCGGCGGCGTTGGTGCCCTGGAAATATGAAGAAAGCTTGAGTTTTCTTCTTCCTTATATGGAATGTAGAAGTACAAAAACAAATGTGACAACTACACCAGAATCACCACCCACAGAAGAGTCTCCCGACGAAAGTCTTCCAGAAAGTCCCAGTACTTCACGCAGTCAATCACAATCCAGTTCCTCACGTGGAAAACCTAATAAAGAACCCAAATTACAAGAGTTGTATGATTTGATGAAATCTTCCCAAGATTTAAGACGTCAGAAGCAAAATTTTAGACAAGACATGGACGAAACTGATCTATTTTTCCTTAGCATGAGTAAAGAATTAAAAGCGCTGCCAAAACTTGAACAAACAAAAATAAAATTAGACTTGCACACCGCTATTTCCCAAGCATTAATACGGCAATTGGAACACAGACACAAAATTTTAAAAACGCCTATAAAAATAACAACTCAAAGATTCATCCAATCAACTCCACAACATCAGTCCTCAACATACATCCAAACTACTGCAAACGCTGAATTACCAATAAAAAAACGAGTCACCCTCACACGATCAGTCACCCACATATATCGAGTTATCAATTCCTACTACATCTCGCGCACAAAATCATGCTGATTCTTCAACATACATCCAAACTACTGCAGACGTTCATCAATCACTAACATGCACCCAGTCACCTATACACGCTCAGTCACCCACATATATCCAGTCATCATCATTTCCATCCGGATCACACTCAAAACCTGTTGTTTCAGATAACATGAAAGCATACTATGACAGTATAAATTTTGAAGATGAATAAATTCAAAATAATGCTTAAACTAATGATTTAATGATAAACAGATAATTTTTTAACTAATAAATAAGACAGCAGGTTGTGATTACTTAAACGTTGATTTCATATAAGTTAGTTTCATGATAAATGATTGTTAACCTAACTCGTGCAACAGCACAGTCAATTATATTTTTCAAAGAAAATAAAACTTACCTTAAACATAACGCAAGTCTTTCTTTAGTACCTATGGGTTCACGAAATTTCGTATGTACTTTTTTTATGTCTCCTTCAATCAGCGAATGGATTTCCTCATATTGTGCTTGGTTCATCCTAAAGTACTGATGAAATTTCTCATCGTCACTCTCCAGTTCTCTAACAAGACGATGAAATTTACCTTTGTCTTGTCTCCCTCTGTTTATAGGGTGAACCCAGTATCTTCTTTTCTTTTTTTTGCTCTTAAGAAGTTTCATTGCTAAGAGAAATTGAAGGTCTTCATCAAAATCACTATCCGAATCAGAAGAAAACATTATTTATGTTTGAACGCTGCAAAGGTTCGTCAAGTACTGTTCAGAAATAACGCCAGAGTACGCCACGACACGACACTTTAGTGTGCACACTCACCGTCACGACAGTAATCGTCACGACACGCCACGACACATAAATATGTTTCTGCCTTTAACATATGCTGCTCAAATGAGTCTAAGAGCAGCAGGAAAAAGCGATGCTTCGGCTATCATAAAAGAAATTACCAAGTCCCCGACTAGAGCATACAAAATACGTAAAGTAATCACACAAAACAAAGAAAAAAAATATACAGCGGTTATCAACAATGGAAGCCTTATCAATGTTCGTAGAAGCAGGTTTGTCTCGAAGTCAGTACAATGTGATACGCAGTGCTAGAAAACAGCTCTATCCGTGTTATTCTTTGTTACAAAAAGCGAAAGCTGATTGTTACCCTAAGCCTGAGTCATTTCATGTCACTGACACATGTGCTGAGATTAAACTGCAAGATTTGGTAGATCACACTGCTTCACGGTTATGTACATACCTCGAAGAAGTTTTGAAAGGACTTTCAAGTGAAGAGAAGGAAAATTTAAAACTTATATCAAAATGGGGATGTGACGGATCTCAACAGACACGGTATATGCAATCCTTACAAAATACGAACGAAAGCTATGACGATGCAAATATATTCCAAAGCTCGTTTTTGCCTTTGAGATTACTTGTTAGTCATAACAGCCAAAGTAAAGTCATTTGGCAAAACCCCGTCCCGTCGAGTCCAAGATTTTGTAGACCTATTCGAATCAGATTTGTGCATGAAACTAACGACATCACAAGAAATGAAATTAGTTATATAGAAAGTCAAATTGAAAAATTAAACCTATCTGAAGTATTTTTGAATAGTGAAGTGATAAAAGTAAAGCATCTGTTTTTATTTACTATGGTGGATGGAAAAGTCTGCAATGCGGCAACTAATACCCTATCAACAATGCGTTGCTATATTTGCAAAGCAACATCAAAAGATTTCAATAAATTAGAAACAAGAAGAGAAGAAGACCCTGCGACTTTGAAGTTTGGTCTTTCAATATTACATGCGAGAATAAGATTATTTGAATCGATTCTACATTTGGCGTACAAATTACCTACACAAAAATGGCAATCAAGGTCTTCTGCTGACAAAAAAATTGTAAATGAGAATAAAATACGTATACAGCAACAATTTAAAGAAGAAATGTCACTACTAGTAGATGTACCAAAAGCTGGTTTTGGAAATACTAACACAGGCAATGTATCAAGACGATTTTTCTGTGATCCTGAGACAGCATCTAGAATTACCGGAGTAGATTTAGATTTGATAAAAAGGCTTAGAACTTTGTTAGAGGTCATTTCAAGCGGTCACAGAATAGATACCGACAAATTATCAACATTTTGTAAGGAAACTTCAGAAATTTATGTGAGACTTTACGGATGGTATCCCATGACGCCTACACTCCACAAATTGTTGGTTCATGGACCTACAATAATAAAACATGCCATAATCCCTATAGGCCAGCTCTCTGAAGAAGCGGCAGAAGCGAGAAACAAACACTTTCGGCAATACCGTACTGATTTTGCTAGAAAGTTTTCAAAAATATCTTGCAATGTGGATGTACTAAATAGACTTTTATTGAGTTCAGACCCATTGTTATCGTGTACGCGATCAAGATTTATGAAGAATAAGAAGCCATTCACAAAAGAAGCATTGGAATTTCTTATACCAGAAAGTGATGATTCTGAAGATACAGGAGCACAATATACGACAACGATAGATGAATGTGATATATCTGATGATAATGAATTTGACTAATATAGTATTTTGATATATAAAATCTATTGTTTTAATACCCTCTACCCAGTAACATTTTACTTTATAATTTATTCTTAGATAATATTAAAGGTACGCTAAAATTATCAATTTTAACGTACCTGAGGGCAGTATAGTAATCGCCATTGAGCAAAAATAGATAAAATATGACCAATTTATCAGTTTAGGTAGTTAGACCAGCCAGCCATGGGGGTCGTCGTGTCCCCCGAAGGGGGACACGGACGGGCCTTGGGAAAATCCCGCTGCCCGGGCTCATTCTCACCGCTTCACTGAGCGGAGGTGTAGGTGTGGTGGTGGTGTTGATGATTGTTCCCATCTCGGGGTTTACCATGGTCTGGCTCTAATCTCTGGTTTGAGTCTGAGTGCGAGTGTCCTGCTGCCACCAGCCCCGGCCGAAATCCAGCCCATTCTGGGCAGTCTTCTTGTGGAGAAGTGAAGGACAACACAATGACTGGTTTATCAACAAGTTTGGTCCAAATAAACCCAAAACTTCGGTTTTTTTTCCCTTTTAGGGGGTGGGGATAACCCTTTATTACAATTTTACATTAAGACTTAAAACTAACACGCAAAAATAAAACTATGCAAAGCTATAAAAAGAAAATTAAAAGGTAAAAGAAAACAAAACTAATCAAAACAAAATGAATTTAAAAACATATCAAAACAGAACAAAAATAATATTAACTTTAAAGAAATGAAATAAAATAAAAGAATAAAATGAGAAACTGTACAAAGGGGTTGGGGCCCCGTCCAGCCCCCGCCAGCCCCTCCCTCCCACGACAACACCACGAAACGTGGAGAGGGAAGGGCCTGCGTTGAGGTCGGCCGCTCCCATAAGGGGAGCGGGACCGCAGGCTTTAGCCCGCAGTGCACTATGGGCCCCCGTTTGGAGGTCCCACCCCCTGAAGGGGGGGATAAAGTTCCCGGAAGGGGGCAAAATGGGTTTAGAATTTGCCACCCTCCGCTAGGAGAGGTGGCACCAATCTCCCAAAAGAGATTTTACTCCCAGAGGGGGAGTGGGACCCGGAGACGCGGAACGGAGTCCCGGACGAGTCCGTGGCTCGGCTCCGCGACCCCAGACCTCAACTGAAGAGGTCCCCAAACCTAGTTTGGGCGACCCAATCCCCTGAGGGGGGATAAAAAGCCCCTTAAGGGGGCTTTGCAAAACAAAAACACCCCACTAAAGCGTGGGGGGTCCCCAGAAGGGGGAACAGCTCCCTGATGGGGAGCGGGGTTGCACCTCCCTTCACCGGGAGGGTGATGGTAGCCCACCGTGGGCTCCATCTTAGGGCAGAAGACGTGCGGGACGGACGATACAAGGATCTCAGTCCCGTAGAGGGGATCGCCTATATCCTACCACGTTATTACGCCGTAGGATAATTTACTCCGAGGAATCTCGGGGGACCTATTAGCTCCCTAGGCAACGCCACGCCCTCGGGAGGCCGTGCGTGTAAGGGAGCTATATTGTGGAGATGCTCGTGGGGTCCCCGGTCGGCCCGCTCGTACATATTACGAGCGAGCCGGACGATGAACTCCTCGAGCGACTCCATCTTTAGGTCCCGGGCTATCACGTCGTTGCGGACGTAACGGCCTGCTCCGACGATGACTCGGAGGGAACGGTTCTGCTGGACCTGCAACCTTTTCCGCTGGGACGGCAGTATGAGGTGGTACCAGGCCTCAGCAGCGTACGTAACACGTGAGCGGACATAGGTCTTGTAGATGGCGAGCTTAGTCCTGATCGGCAACGCGGACGCGAGAATCGGCCGCAGGACGAACCGCGCAGCACGCGCCAGGCCGATAACTCGATCGACCTGTGGTTTCATCCGTAGCGACCGATCGATCTCGCACCCGAGATACCGAACGCTGGGCTTAAACACGACATCCACACCACGAAGACTGGGGGCCTCCGTCGCTAGCGTCCGTGGGATTACCACCTCCCTAGGAGGCTGACCCCACACGTGGCCCCCGGGTGGTGCTAAAGTAGTGACGGGCGAGCAACCGCGGGACTGGGCGTGATCGCATTAATGCGATCATCCCCTCAGTCTCGCGGAGAGTGATGGACGAAGAGTCCATCACTGGGGTCCGCACAGGGGTTGGCGTTCAGGCCCCTGTGTCGGGAAATACGACTGACGCAGAACTGGAGCAGGCATATTCTGACTGCTCCAGGGAATCTAAAGGGAGACTCCGGCGCAAGCGGAAATCCGCAGCGCGCCGGAGCTCTGAGACGGGCGATTCGTCGTCTGCCTCCGAAGACGAGACGTCGCGGGGCGTGAGACACGCCCGGCGAGTGGCTGCCAAGGCAGCAGCCACCACCACTGGATTGACAAAGGGGGGGCAGACCAAGGCAGCTACTTCTGCCGCGGCGATGCCCGCCCCAAAAACGAGGACCGTCGTCTCGCCGGCGCGATCGGCGAGATCGGCGACGTCGTTCGCCTCGGCTCGGACGACTGACGGGGAGATCTCTGAGGGCCCCGTTGTCGTCCTCACGGAAAGCCCCGTCGCCGTCCTTGAGGGCTTGAGGAGGCGAGCTACCTCTGCCTCCACCAGGTACAGCAGTAAGGGGTCCCGGGGTGTTTCGCGGGAGTGGCGCGAGGTGGCGGCCGAGACCAGCAGGATCATGCCTGCTATCTCGGCGGCCATCAGCCGGGACGCCGAGCTGCAGACCAAACTGCAGCGGTCGACGGCAGAGGTGGCGCGCCTGAAGGAGAGGTTGGCGTCTCTCGAGGCCGAGCGGCCGTCGCCGCCGGCTCCGCGGGTCAGGGTGCGGCAGACCGCCGAATCTCAGGCCGAGATGGCTGCCCGCATCCGAAAGGAGCTCGCGGCGGAGTTCGGCAATCTGATTGCCGAACTCAGAGCCGAACTCGCGGCTTTACGCGGTGCGGCGGCGACGGCGACGACGCCGCGTCCAGTCCTTCCGGGTCCAACACCGGCCGGTGCGACCCGGAAGAAGAAGAAGAAGGAGGGTGCTGGTGCCGGGGCTGTCGCACCACCCTCACAACCCTCACAGCCCCGCCCACTTCCTCCGCCCCCGTCCAATATGGATGAGGGCTGGACCGAGGTGGTGAAGCGGGGCGCCAAGAGGGCCAAGGTGACGGCCACTCCGGCCCAACCACCACAGGCCGAGACAGGGGCAGTGTCTCAGGCGACCTCCCAGTCGGGAGGCGCGCCAACCGCTGCCCCCAAAAAGAAGGCGACTCCGGCGACGGCGGCTGCTCCCCAGCAGGGTCGAGCACCCGCCGCCACCAAAAAGAAGGGCAAGGCCGGGAAGAAGCCGCGCGCGCCACGGCAGGCTGCAGTTGTGATTACGCTGCTGCCGGCCGGCCAGGCGAAGGGGTTGACATACCCCGACGTCATGGCCAAGGCGCGTGCGGCCGTCAACCTGGCGGAAATCGGGGCGGAGGATGGCCTCCGCATCCGGCACACGGCCAATGGGGCCCGACTGCTGGAGTGTCCCGGCGGCGCCGACAGTGGCGACGTCGCGGACCGTCTGGCGTCGGGTCTCCGGGTAGTGTGGCCGGAGGAGGAGGTGAACGTGCACAGGCCGGTCAAAATGGCCGAGTTGCGGGTGACCGGCCTGGACGACTGCACCTCCAGGGAGGAGGTGGCGGCCGCCATTGCCGCCCAGGGCAAATGCGCCCCAGAGAACATAGCCGTGGGCGAGCTTCGCCGCGGCTATACTGGGGCCAGCTCTGTGTGGGTGCGGTGCCCGGTCGAGACCGCCAACTCCCTGGCCACCCCTCCGCCCGGAAGGCCGGCGGGAGATCCGGGAAGGCTGCGCGTGGGCTGGGTAGCAGCCCACGTGCGGCTGCTGGAGCCACGCGCCTGGCGATGCCTCAAGTGCTTCGGCACGGGGCATAGCGTCGCCAGGTGCACCAGCACGGTGGACCGCAGCGGTCTATGCTTCCGCTGCGGTCAAAATGGACATAAAGCGGCCGTGTGCTCGGCCGCGCCGCACTGCGCGCTGTGCGCGGCGGCCGGGCGCAGGGCCGATCACCGGGCGGGAGGGAAAGCGTGCTCCCCGTCCGGTGTAAACACCGAGAGGAACAGGCGCCGCAAAACCAAGCGGCGCCAAAAGAAGAGATCGGCCGGGGGAGTACCGGCCGACATTTCAGACCCCGCCGTGGCGACCAGTTCGCCCGTAGGCGGGGGCGATAGAGGAGGGGGAGGGAGCGCTGGAGGTGGTCCAACCGTAATGGATCACACCCATCGCTTCCTCCAAGGAAATTTGAACCACTCCGCCAGGGCTCAGGACATGCTGGCCCAGAGCATGGCGGAGTGGTCCATCGACGTGGCGGTGGTCGCTGAGCCGTACTTTGTTCCCCCGGCAGATGATTGCTGGTTCGGGGACGAGTGCGGCTCGGTGGCCATACACGTAAGAAGAGCCGCGGCGATCCCGCCCTTGGTAATGGTGGCCAGGGGACCAGGGTTCGTCGCGGCGCGGATGGAAGATACCGTCGTGATCGGGGTGTACTTCTCTCCAAATCGACCTATTCTCGAGTTCCAACAGTTCCTGGACGGGCTCGGAGCGATCACTCAACGCTCCGCTCCCCGTCCTGTGATACTGGCGGGGGACCTCAATGCGAAATCTGTCGCTTGGGGCTGCCCCCGCACGGAGCATCGGGGTAGGCGATTGGAGGAGTGGGCGGTCGCGGCCGGACTCTGTGTCATAAACAGAGGGTCGGTCACGACTTGCGTGCGGTGGCAGGGCGAGTCCATCGTGGACGTCACGTTCGCGAGCCCTGCCATCGCACAACGCATCCGCGGTTGGGAGGTGTTGGTGGGGGCGGAGACCTTGTCGGATCATCGGTACATCCGGTTTGATCTCTCCGCCCCCGCGGCAACCGCGGTCGCCCGCGGAACTACATCCCGGTCATTCCCCAGGTGGGCATTGAAGCTCCTGGACAAGGAGCGCTTGATGGAAGCCTCTACGGTGGCGGCGTGGACGCCTATGCGTCCACATCCAGTGGATGTGGAGGTCGAGGCGCAATGGCTCCGGGACACGATGCATCGCATTAGTGATGCTTCGATGCCCCGGGTCGGCCCTCGGCCTCCCAGGAAGTCGGCGTACTGGTGGTCGCCCGAGATAGCGCAGCTTCGTGCTGTATGCGTCCGGGCGAGGCGCCGGTGCGCCCGACATCGCCGCCGTATCCTCGCGCGTCGCGACGATCCCGTCGCGTTCGCGGAGGAGGAGGCCCGGCTGTATGGCGAATACGCGGAGGCGAGGGACGCCATGCGGCTGGCCATCAAGCAGGCCAAGGAGAGGAACATGGAGGCTCTATTGGGGACGCTCGACGACGACCCTTGGGGGCGCCCGTACAAAACGGTGCGCGGGAAACTGCGCCCGTGGGCGCCTCCCATGACTGAGCGTCTCCCACCTCAGCAGCTGCGGGACATCGTCTCGACGCTGTTCCCGCAGGAGCAGGACGGATTCATTCCGCCTGCTATGGGTGACCCGCCGGATCACACCGGCGGTGAAGCCACTGCTGAGGTGCCTCACATTACGAGGGATGAGCTCCATGTGGCCGTGGTCAGAATGAGTGCGAGAGACACGGCCCCCGGCCCGGACGGCATCCACGGCCGGGTCCTGGCCTTGGCCATCGATGCCCTAGGGGACCGACTCCTGAGGCTGTTTAACTCATGCCTGGAGTCGGGACGGTTTCCCTCGCTCTGGAGGACGGGCAGACTAGTCCTCTTGCGGAAAGAGGGGCGCCCGGCGGACTCAGCCGCCGGTTACCGTCCCATCGTGCTGCTGGACGAGGTGGGCAAACTGCTGGAACGCGTTCTGGCTGCCCGCATCGTTCAGCACCTGGTCGGGGTTGGACCCGATCTGTCGGCGGAGCAGTACGGCTTCCGGGAGGGTCGTTCGACCGTAGATGCAATTCTGCGTGTCCGGGCCCTCTCGGAGGAGGCCGTCTCCCAGGGTGGGGTGGCTTTGGCGGTGTCGCTTGACATCGCCAACGCCTTTAACACCCTGCCCTGGTCCGTGATTGGGGGGGCACTGGAGAGGCACGGAGTGCCCCTCTATCTCCGCCGGCTGATCGGCTCCTACCTGGAGGCCAGGTCGGTCGTATGTACCGGGTACGGTGGGACCTTGCACCGGTTCCAGGTCGTGCGCGGTGTTCCACAGGGGTCCGTTCTTGGACCCCTCCTGTGGAATATCGGGTACGACTGGGTGCTGAGGGGCGCCCTCCTCCCGGGCCTTAGCGTAATCTGTTACGCGGACGACACGTTGGTCGTGGCCCGGGGGGATGACTACAGAGAGTCTGCCCGTCTTGCCACAGCGGGGGTGGCACTCGTCGTCGGCAAGATAAGGAGGTTGGGCCTCGACGTGGCGCTACACAAGTCCCAGGCCCTGTGTTTTTGCAGGGGCAGGACAGCGCCACCGGTCGACGCCCACATCATGGTTGGAGGCGTCCGGATCGAGGTCGGGGTGCATCTTAAGTACCTCGGCCTCGTGTTGGACGGCCGTTGGACCTTCCGACAGCATTTCGAGAACCTGGTTCCCCGACTGGTAAGGACGGCCGGCCACCTTGGTCGGCTGCTCCCGAACGTCGGGGGACCCAGTGACGCGGTGCGCCGCCTCTACGCGGGGGTAGTGCGCTCGATGGCCCTGTACGGTGCGCCCGTTTGGGCCGAGCCTCGTATCCGTGCATTTTATGCCGGGTACCTGCGCCGGCCACAGCGCATCGTAGCCATCAGGGCCATCCGCGGATACCGCACCGTCGCGTTTGAGGCGGCGTGTGTTCTGGCGGGGACGCCGCCCTGGGAACTGGAGGCGGAGGCGCTCGCCGACGATTATCGTTGGCGATGCGACCTTCGCTCCCGGGGCGTGGTGCGTCCTCTGCCGGAAGCGGTCCGAGATCGGAAGGTTCAATCTCGGCGGTCCGTCATGGAGTCGTGGGAACGACGACTCGCCAACCCCACTTGGGGTCTACGGACCGTCGAGGCGATCCGCCCCGTCCTCAGGGATTGGGTGGGTCGTGGCAAGGGATGCCTCACCTATTGGATGGTGCAGATGCTGACCGGGCACGGGTGCTTCGGGAGGTATCTGCACCGGATCCAGGTAGAGCCGACGGCGAGATGCCATCACTGTGTGAGTTGCGACCAGGACACGCCAGAGCATACGCTCGCGCTCTGCCCCGCATGGGAGCGGCAGCGTTGTGTCCTGGTCGGGAAAATAGGACCGGACTTGTCGCTCCCGGGCGTCGCGGCGTCGATGCTCAGGAGCGACGAGTCCTGGAAGGCGATGCTCGACTTCTGCGAGTCCACCATCTCGCAGAAGAGGGTGGCGGGGGGTGCGAGGGAGCGATTGTACGCTTCCCTCCGCCCAGCGACAGCAACCCGCCGCCGTCGAGCAGGGGGCCGGAACCGGGATCTCGCCCGGAATCTGGCCCCCTAAGAGTTTCGGGTCCCCAACGCATGTGAGTGCGAGCGGGGACCCAAGAAGGCGTCGTGTCTCGCTCAGCACGCGCCTTAAGCAAGAGCGACCGGGGGATGGTCGACCGCGCTCCCCGACCCACGCTGGTTCTGACCCAGCGGGGTATTCCGTGGGAGGGTGGCACGCGGTCCCATCTTGGCGGGCTTCGGAAAGCCCGCCGACCGAGAGAGCCGGTGGCCGTATTCGCCGGCGGCTACCGGTTCGGCGTCCGGGGACGGAGCGACGGGAAAGTGTGCCGATGGCGTAACGCGTCGCGCCGTCCCTCCAAACCCCGTGCTGGGTTCTGGCCTCAGCCGGGGTTCGGACGCTGAGTGTGAGCGGTTGGAGGTTTTAGTGCGGTTCAACTCCCACATACCCCGCCCGCGGGGCGGGCGGGGATCCGGTGATTTCCTCCAACTGAAAAAAAAAAAAAAAAAAAAAAAAACCACGAAGACTGAGATGGGGGACGGCCATGGTACGGACCGGACCGTAGAGTAGGGCCTGGGTCTTACCCACGTTGACCGAGACCCTCCACCGGTCTAGCCACTCAGGCAGAACATCCAGGAGCCTCTGCATCCTGGAGACGGCAATTTTAACACTTCGGGAGGATGCAAAATAGGCCGAGTCGTCTGCGAAAAGGGCCAGTTTCACATCCTCCTCCCATTCGCGGAGATGCCCCTCCAGAGTGGGAATGTCGTTGGTATAGAGGGCGTATAGGATCGGGGACAGGACACTACCCTGTGGAACCCCGGCCGTTATGGGGCGCACAGACGACTTGCACCCCTCGACCGCGACAAAGAAGGATCTCCCCTCCAGCCACGACCCCAGCAGTCGCCAGTAGGCATGAGGTAGACCGGTGGATTGCAGCTTACTGACCAACCCCCCGTGCCATACCCGGTCGAAGGCCTTCTCGATGTCGAGAAAGACTGCGACCGTGTACCGGCCGAAGTTTCGTTGGTCCGCAAGGTGGTGCAATACACGGGCTAGCTGTAGAGTCGTCGAGTGGCCAGCTCTAAAACCGAACTGCTCCGGTCTGAGGTGGATATGCGGAGATATCCTCCTCAGGAGTAGCCGCTCAAACAACTTGCCGACGTGCGAGAGCAGGGTGATGGGCCTGTAACTGGAAGCTTGACGCCTGTCTTTGCCGGGCTTGGGCAAGACGATGATCTTGCCCACTTTCCAGGTCCGTGGGTAGTGACCCGTGCGGAGAATGGAATTAAAAAGTTCTGACAAATGTGCCAAAACGTTGGACGGGATAGACTGAAGTGCCATAGGAGGGATACCATCGTCCCCGGGAGCCTTACGGCGCTTGAGGGTCTTGATCGCCTGATACACCTCGCGAGGTGTGATCAGTTGATCCTCCTCAAGCGCTGGCATCGGGAGACGAGGGTCTAGGGATTCGGTAACCCCCTCTTCCAAGACACGGTGGAAGTGAGCCATCTCCGGGACCGAGGCGTTCGGAGTGAACTGCCTTTCCAGCGAGCCAGCCAGGACTTCGGCGCGAGCCTGCGGCGTGAAGCACCTGTTGCCCTGATCATCCATAAGCGGATAAACAGGGCTAGGTTTGGAGGAGAGGCGACGACAGATCCTGTGGAGGGATGACATGGTGCGGTCATCACCAGCCTCCCTCACGTACTGCTCCCAGGATTCTCCCCGGAAGGATCGAACCTTCGTTTTAACCTCTTCCTCCAACGCATTAAGCTCGCGCTTGATCCTGGGACACCTGGTGGTCGCCCAGAGCTTCCGCAGACGCCGCTTGCGACGTATTAACGCCTCAATCGGCGCCGGGAGTTTGCAACTGGGCCCGCTGCTGGGCACCATGGTCGTCGCTTGGTCTATGGCTCCCCTGATGAAATCAGTGAGGCGGACGGCCGCGTCATCGACGTCATCAGGGGTAGATAGATCCTGGAACGGTGATTGGTCGACTAGCGAGGACTGGAACGCCTCCCAGTCGACCCTGGGCCTCAAAGGGGGGGCCGCGACACGAGTGATCCCCAAACCTGCCGTGACCAAGATCGGCAAGTGAGCGGTACCCATGTCGTACAGTACCTCGATATTAATCGGGCACCGTAACCCCTTATGAACGCACACATCCAGCACGTCCGGGCGATATAACGCCGAACTCGGGATGTGTGTCGGTTCGTCGGGGCCGACCACACAGTAGTCCCCCTTATCGGCATCATCGATCAACCGCCTCCCCGCCGCCGATATACTCCGAGAGCCCCACGCGGTATGTTTCGCGTTGAGGTCTCCCAGAATCAGCGTCGGTTGACGGTCATAGTCCAGGACCCGTCTAATGTCTGCCGGCTCGAGATTGTAGTCCGGGGGACGATACGCGGCATAAATCCGCAGTTCGACCCCCAGTACCTGCACTCTCACTCCCACCGTCCTGGTGTTAGTGAAGCTCAGTAGCTCTAGCTCATCGTGCACGACATCCCTCCTGACGAGAGCCGCCGTTCCCCTGAACGGGATCCCTTCAGGGGTCAGTTCGTCCCTTCGGTACACGATGTAGTTAGGCACTACAAACCTCGCAGTCGGTCTAAGTTTTGTTTCTCCCAGGAGCAAGACATGCGGTCTGTACTCCTGGGCTAAACGGATGAGGTCCATCCTGTGAGATGTGACCCCCCCGGGGTTCCAATAAACGACCCGCAGCTCTTCCCTATCCATGCTGCTGGACGAAAGGGCCGAGTCCCGATATTAGTCCCCCGAAGGGAGCTATGAGGGAGGAGATCGCGCGAATAAATTCACGGATCGCCTCCGACACTCTCTCCCACAACTCCAGCAGCGTTGCGACGGAGAAGGGATGCCCTGGGGCTATCCCTCCGTCGCGCTGCTGAGGCCGTGGGCGGGCTCGAGGATGGACCGTCGTGTGGAGGGATGGGGTGGCAGCTGACGGAGCCCCCGTCGAGGTCTGCTCAAACCCTACCTCCATGGGTTCGTGTTGGAGTGTCTGTGGAGGGGCTACAGCCTCCAACACTGGTCTCTCAGCGGCACGTGGTGGCCGAGGAGGCAAAGGGGCCGATGATGTAGCGGCCACGGGCTGCTCCTGCGCAGCTCGTGTACCCACCGCCGCAGGTTGGCTGCCCTTGGACTTCTTTTTTTTTTTCTTCTTCTTCTTCTTCCTCGTTGGCGCCGCCACCTGGGTGGCGTGAGCCGAGAAAGATATCGGAAGCGTCGCCGAAGTAGCAACGGCCGTCACCCTCTCGCGGGGTCTGGGTCTTGGCGGCCTTTGCTCACGGGGAGCGTTCGCTTCCGCCATGAGCGAGGTCGCCTGTGGGTTGGCAGGGACCGTAGGAGTCTGACTCGGCTCGGGAAGATTTTCCCTTCCCCTTGCCCTTCCATCTTTTTTGTGTGCCCTCGGGCTGCTGCCCGGGGGCTGAGGTACCCGGAACTGTCCGGGGCGTGAGTTGCGGGCGGGATTGCCGCGGTTGGGGCTGGGGTTGAGGCTGCTGTTGCTTCAGACGGGGGTCCCCGGAGCGCGGCGGCTCAGGGACGCGTGGTGGGATCACCGCGCCGGTGGCCCGCGCCCTCCGCACGAAGACCGGACAGCGCCGGTCGTTGGCGGCGTGGCCTTTGCCACAGTTGGCGCAGGTCGGCGCAGCTTCCCGAGGCCTCGGGCAGTCCGCCACGATGTGCTCACCAGCACATCGCACGCAGCGGACTGCACGGTGGCAGTTCACGCTGGAGTGCCCAAAGGCCTGGCAGCGGTGGCACTGCGCAGGACCTTTCTTGGGTCTCCAGGCTTCAACTACCACCCCCGGCAGGTAGAGGAGCTCCTCTACACCGTAAATCCGGGCGAGTTCCTCCCTGGAGAGGTGGTCGAGCTCCACGTAGAACACGCTGGAGGGTCGACCCCTCTTCGCCAGGACCACTCTGGCGTACCGCGCCGGGAAACCAAGGTCCTTCAGGGCCTCGGTTATTACGGCCGGGTCTGTGTTGCCCGGGAGTCCACGGACGGCAACCTTGGCGGGTATGTCCTCGGGGAGAGACCAGCAATTCCATGAAATTGCAGTCTCCCTCGAGGCCTCCACCAGGTATGCCTGGATCGTCCGGAACTCCTGGACAGAGGCCGGGTGGAATTTAAATCCACCGGCCGGGGTTGCTCTCCCGTTGGGAGCGAACCCTAGTCGCTCCCTTAGAATTGCGAAGTGCCGCGGCCAGTCGGGGAGCGACTGCACTTCGATCGGGGGATGTCGACGTAGGTCTAAATCCCCCCTATTAGCTCTGTTCGAGCCGGGAATTGCTGCATTTGCAGCTGGCGCTGTCGCCGCAGTTGCGGCGGCGCGCCGCGAGGGTTGCGGTTGGCGTTGCGGGGCCGGTGGAGCCGTCAATGAAGACGGGCGCGGGGACGCAGGCTGTCTGGCCGCGTCCGCGTACCCCGTAGGGCCTCCACCGATATCCGCGTACTAGGCTTGTCGAAAAAATATCGATACATCGATATATCGATATATTTTTTTAAATGTATCGATATTTTTGAGCGATATTTAATTTTTCGATATATCGAGGTATCGATATAAAATTACAAGTTATGAAAAGGTATAAAATTCGATATTTTTTATGATTTTAAAATCCTAAAAAATAATACTTTTGATACTAACATTTTTTAACATTTTTTTTTTTTTTTGTCTATCCGTCAATGTCATTTCATTCAGTGTCAGTGTCTGTCGAGTGTCGCACACCTATCCGTCCGGTCTGTTATCCGTTATAACCACAACGCGATCGTGTTTCTACCTGCAATTGAGTTGATTTGCAGTTCTCAAACAAAATAACTGACTAAATCAATAATTGATTCACGTAAAATATCAAAATAATTTGACCATTCCAGTCATGTCTAGTGTTGTATGGAACTTTTTCAAAAAAATAGACAGACAAAACGTTTCATGTAATTTGTGTGGAAAAACATATAAAACCAGTGGCAATACGACGAATTTATCTGCACATCTAAAAAATAAGCATCACCATGCGTTTTTGCAACTTAAAAATAAAAAAGCAAGGTCAACTGAAGTGAATATTACACCAAGAACCAGTTCACCCGTTTCGTCTACTTATTCAACTATTACCATTACTAATAAACCTGCGGAGATAGAAAACAACTTCATGGAATTGTCTGAATCTGCGATTTACGATGATACTGGTGTAAGTATTTCATTTCGACATTTGTGCAAGACCAAACGTAGCTTTAGAATCTAAACATCACTTGTTCATGACCAATAACCAGTCAACTAATGATGTGTAATTACTAAAAGTATCGATATCGATAAATTTAAATTTTGGTGTTTTCACTTAACCTTAATACTATTTGTGACGACCAGTGTAATGAAATATATACAAAATGTTCAATATTATTTTCAGAATGAATCCTCCAAAGATGGTCAGCATCAGAGTAAAGACTTGTTGAAACAGACTACACTCGTAGATATGTTTGAAAGAAGTTCAAACTATGAAGGTATTTTTATTGATTTTAGATTACTGTATTGTTTACATTTTAGTTCTATGGGGGATGTTCTAATTTTATTATTTTTCTCAATTTAGCAGGCGGTTATAAAACTTGCCAAATAAATCAAGCTTTGATCCACATGATTTGCAAAGACAACATGCCTCTATCATGTGTAGAAAAATCAGGATTTAAAAGATTTATGAGCATTATTTGTCCACGTTATAAGGTTCCATCACGAACTACTGTAAGTGAACTATAATATTAAATTATTATCTTATCCTTTTTATTTTTAAATGTTATTTTATTATTCATTTCTCATTCCAGATAACTGGTCTCATGGAAAAACGATATGTCACTACCAAAACCATTTTAAAACAAAAATTAAGTGAGATAAATAATATTGCTTTAACAAGTGATATATTAACTCTTACCAACTCGACACGAAGTTTCATCGTGGTGACAGCGCATTTTCTTAACACAGCTAATAACTGCATTCCTTCACATGAGATGGTGACATTGACAGCACGAAGAATGTATCAGGTAAGTAAAGTATAAAATAAATGCATCAAAATTATAAAAAATAAAATAAATTTAATAAAGTGGACTAATATTGGTCTTCTTACTTGCAGGCACACACAGCTGATTATATAAAAGAATGCTTTGAAAATATTACCAACGAGTTTACAATAAAAAAGAATTGCATCTTATCAATTACCACTGATGGTGGAGCCAACATGGTTGCCGCAGTGAAGAAATTTTTGGAAGATAGGAAAAGAATTCCTTGCATGGCGCATTTGCTAAATTTAATAGTGGATGGCGCAATAAGAGATAATGCACCAGTTCTTCAAATTGCCAATCGTGTCAAAGCCATTGTTACATATTTTAAACAATCTGTGAATGCAATGGACGATTTGCGAGCAGAGCAAGAGGGACAAAGGAAAGAGGGAGAAGTATTAACACTTATACAATCAGTAAGCACAAGGTGGAATTCCTGTCTTGATATGTTGGAAAGATTCAATACATTATCAGCTATTGTGGCTAAGATTTTGGCAACTAGGCGGAACGCACCTGATATGATAACTTCTTCAGAGCTAAGTGTCATACGAGATCTGATAACATTGCTTACCCCATTTAAGCAAGCTACTGAAGACATTAGCGGGGATCAGTATGTGACTTCTAGTTTGGCGATTCCTATTGCAAACTTACTTCAGAAAGGACTTGAACAAGTAAAACCTTTCACCGAACTTGGTGTTGCTGTTCAGAAGAGTTTGCTAAACTTAGTTGTTGCCAAACTAGAACCACTAGAGCGACATTTACATCTTGCTATAGCAACAATTTTAGACCCTCGCTTTAAGCGTATTCATTTTAATTCAGCACTAGCTGTTTCCACTGCAATAACCGCATTGTCAAAAGAAATACGTTTAGAACATAGACGTAGAGGACAACTTTCGCCTGAACTCAGACCCACTGCCACTACCATAATTCCAAATTCAGAAAATTCTTCGCCGTCGCTGTGGTCCGGACATGAAAAAATTTTGATAGATATTGCTGCAGCTTCAGCAAACTCCAGTTTACTTTCAACCAGTGATGGTATGCCTAGCGAACTAAAGCAATATCTAGATCAGCCAATAATACCCAGAAAAGAGAATCCTACAAAATTCTGGTTTGACTGTCGTCATTTTACCCCAGTCCTTTCCGACATAGCTCTTAAGTATTTGATATCGCCTGCGTCCTCGGTTTCTTCAGAGAGAGTGGCATCTGCTGTAAATCTCGCAGTACCCAATAACAGAAGTCGGCTTACAGCCGAGCACGTAAATCAAAGAGTCTTTCTTATGTCTGTATCAGATGAATATTGGCTTGATTAATAAATAATTAAATTATTCATTGTTATTCTTCATTTATTAAAAATTATGTCTATAGATTAGTATTTATCTAGTAATGTAAGATGAAGTAAATTAGGCCAAATATTTTTTCTTCGTATCGTACCGATATATCGATATATCGATATTTTTAAATAAAAATATCAACATCGATATTGATATATTCAAAAAATATCGATACAATATATATCGATATTTTATTACATTTCCGACATCCCTACCGCGTACCGCGTCGAGTCCAGGAACCCCCTCCCTCCCTGTTGGCCCGCGGCCGACGCCGACAATGGTGCCGGCGCCCCGCCGGAAATCGGCGAGAAGGGAGGAGGCGTGGGGGAGGCAGGCGACGTGCGGAGCTTACGCGCCGCGGGCACTGGCCTGCCTCCGGAAGTCATATCCGGTGTGGGCGAGGGGTGGGACGGCACGCAGGGCTGCGCGGGGCCCCGCCCCCTCGATGATGATGACGAT
This sequence comes from Trilocha varians, assembly GCA_030269945.2. Classification (NCBI taxonomy): domain Eukaryota; kingdom Metazoa; phylum Arthropoda; class Insecta; order Lepidoptera; family Bombycidae; genus Trilocha; species Trilocha varians. The sequence goes on along the minus strand of AP028277.1, from coordinate 8,581,362 downwards.
GCGGAGGCATCCGACGCGTACTCGCTGTCGGAGCCCCCGAAAATCTCCTTCAACTCCCTCTCTATCTCGAGGGTAATTGAGGAGGGGCCTACGCGAGGACGTTTGTCCTCCGGGACCGGATCCGAGCCGGACCTGGCCCTCCTCTGAGGCCTGGCTGGCATTGGTGCATTGGTCGGCAGAGAAAACTCAGTTTCTCCCGATCCGATGCACTGAGCCCCCTGGCCCTCAGAGGAGGGCCCTGCCCGAGGAGCGGAGGGATTGACTACCGGGTCCGGCCGACCCGGTTGAGCAACGGGAACCACTTCCCGTAACTGGTTTGTGAAAAGGCCGCGTTGAACAACTACCCTCTTCGATTTGCGTCCACCGCGGGACGGGCCGGGGGTGCTAACAAGGGGGGGTGAGTCCCCCCCGGGCATGACTACGGCTACCACTTACTGTTAGTTAGGTCCCATGAGGTTTCCTATACTAACTTAAGCCTAGTAAATAAAATAAAATAAATTATCAACTAGAGGAGGGCTCGAACCTCCTGGAAGCACAGGTGCGGGTCTTGGGCTAACCTCACCCCCCCCTGCAGGGGGGGGGGGGGGGGTAAAGGGGATTGACACAGTCAGGCAACTCTCAAATTGGCGCTTGAGTCCCTAATTTTATTATGGAACAATAAAACAGGGACTTAGCTACAACAGGGTGGAGACTAACCACCCGTAAATGCACTTAAATAAGAATAAATAGTGTCTCCACTCACCTGTGACGCCGGCTCCCTTGCTTCGCTGTCCGGAATCGTCGAAGTCGGCAGTCCCGGGCAGCAGCAGGGACAGGGCACGCACACTAGTCGCGATGGGAGCGTAAAAACCGAGATTCGCACCACCCTCAGTTTAAATCTCCGATCAACACTATTGCCAGCACCGGAGCAACGTGTTGTTTCGACAAGTTCCGATGCACCGGCTCAGGCTCGCTCGTGCAACACAAAACACGACCGTTCGCGACGGCGAACCGAGCGGGCCTCGTAGTTAGACCATAAGAAATAGTTTTGGCCAGCTTTTTGTTACAAATACCCCACCGTGCGCCGGCGCCATTTTGATTGTTTAGCAGCCTGTGTTTGCCCCCCGCGCGTCATTTGTCGCTGTGCATCGAAGGAGACTGCAGTAAATAGTTGTTCAGTTAGTGATTTAGCAAGTTATTAGTTACTGATTTGTGATTTTCAACAAAAAATGGAGGATTTTGATGATGATTTGGACTACGAACTATCGCAATTAGATTTAACAGTGTCTAATCAAGAATGTTACACATTATCAAATAGTGATGCTACACAAGTATTTGACGTTGATCTCGATGATACAGTATCAATCGCACGGACCAAAAATCATCATCGACGCCAGATTTTATCCGACAGTGAAGATGATCAGATTCCCGTGTTACCAACCTCACGAAATACTGAAGTATGGTTCAATCCGTTGGGTAAGCAACCAAGTATTATTCCATATACTGAATGTCCTGGGCTTAAGCCATTTTCATTGAGATCCAGCATGAGTTCAGCTAAACCAGCAGAATTTTATTCATTGCTAGTACCTGACAGTATATTCGAGTACATAGCCGAAGAAACAAATCGCTTTGCTTTACAAACCTTGAACAAAAGTGCAACAAAATCATACCGAATGCAGAAATGGATGCCAACAAATTGCCATGAAATTAAACGGTTCTTTGGCATTTTAATTTGGATGGGGATAGTGAAACTACCTCAACTATCTTTGTACTGGAGCACTAACAAATGTTTTGAACAGAAATTTGTCAAGTCCATTATGAGCCGAAATCGATTTGAACTCATTTTGAGGATGTTGCACTTTGCCAATAATGAAATAAATCACAATAAGGAGGACCGATTGTTTAAAGTTAGACACTTATTAGATATGTTAAATGCTAATTTTAAATGTCATTATACACCTAATCAAGAAATGTGTGTTGACGAAAGTCTAATCCCATTTCGTGGCCGCGTTATTTTTAGGCAATACAATAAAGATAAGCGACACAAATATGGGATAAAACTTTTTAAGTTGTGCTCAAACCCAGGATACACTGTAAAAGTGCAAGTTTATGCTGGCAAAAATTATGAAAATGTCAATACTACTCCGACTAATGTTTTCCTTGCCTTGTGTGACGATTATCTAAATAAAGGACATACGGTTTGCACAGATAATTGGTATACCAGTTTGGATCTGGCACGAAAACTACTAGCGGGACAAACTCATCTCATAGGCACACTTAGAAAAAACAGACGAGGTTTACCTCAAACAGTTGTCCAAACAAAACTGAAGACAGGAGAATTCTCAGCTCAAGAAAATGACGACGGAATAACAATTATGAAATGGAAAGACAAGCGGGATGTACTGCTGCTGTCTACTAAGCACTCCGTAAGTTTCAGAAGAATAACTAAAAAAGGAAAAGAAAAAATTAAACCGAAGATTGTGGTAGATTATAATCATGCAAAATCAGCGGTTGATCTGTCAGACCAAATGTCCTCTTACACAACCCCTCTTCGGAAGACAACGAAATGGCCCAAAAGATTGGCGATGGAGTTATTATTGAATACAGCGATTGTAAATTCATATATTTTATATAAATTAACAACCAAGAAGAAGCTCTCTGTCGTCCAGTTTAGAACCGCGTTGGTTGACTACCTCGTGCATACAGGAGTCCCGGAAACTAGTGCCTCCTCTAGACCTAGGCGAGTAAAGCATGAATTGAAGAAAAGGCAAGGATTGGCCTCTGCCTGTCGTAAATATTGTGTTAGGTGTTATAAAGAAAACTGTGCCCAATTTGGAAGAGTTCATGCTCGAAATAAAACCAAAAGAGTGGTAACATACTGCGAAGACTGCCCGAATGAGCCACACTATTGTATCAGCTGTTTCAATTTAAACCATAGATATGTTTGAGTTTAAACGTGTTTGAACATGATGATTGATGTAGAATTGATTTATTATTTTGCCAATGCCAACTTAAATATAAATAAAAGCAATTAAAACATTTACCTATAAATTTTATTTGCAAAAACAAACTATTTTTGTAATCACTCTTTTGTTTTCGAAACTTCCACTTACAAACTTGATATTTCTCAAAATGTAAGTAAAAGTGTCAATGCCATCATTACAGTTATAATTTACTAGGCCTTGTCAACCATACTACATATAGTTTAACATAAAAAACGTGGCTGACGACGAAAAATCGTGCTTTCAAAACAAGCATATTCCGTCAGCCACATATGGCTGACACGGCCCAATTGGTTTGGAAAATGTCAACCATATGTGGCTGACAAGGCATTATATGTGTTAAGTTGAAAATGGTGTGTAATCAAAGTTAATTATTGAAATATACATCCATACCAGTCATACAAATTGGTAAAACCACCTCAAACGTATTCATGTTCCAAAATATTCCTGAATAAGCAATAAGTTTGTTATTATTTATTTCTAATGAGATAACAATTAAGGAGTTACACACCTCAGTGTAGACTACCTTAGAATCGAACCTTCAGTATAATATGCCGTATATAATAACGTCATAAGAACAACCGACAATAATTTCAGCACAGCAATTGATTTTCCGAATTTCGATACCCTCACATAAAAATTCAAAAGAATTAAATTCTTCTAGACCAATTCTTGAGTGTTTGTCTCAAATTTTAAACAATGAAACCATTAAATTTAAATTTTAAACATTGTAACATGGAACAGACCATGAGACCAAGGCCCTTAAGTTGAAAATGGTGTGTAATCAAAGTTAATTATTGAAATATACATCCATGCCAGTCATACAAATTGGTAAAACCATCCCAAACGTATTCATGCTCCAAAATATTCCTAAATAAGCAATAAGTTTGATATTATTTATTAATTTCTATAAGATAAATTGTTTTGATTGATTTGAACTTGTCATATTTTTTAAATAAACGAATGTTCTCACACTACTAGTGTGATTTTTCGCACGTAACGTGCAAAAAGTTCACAATAAAACAGAATTTCGTTTTTTGAACTCTGTTACTTTAAATGTTGTTGTTAAAATGAACATATTATCAGAATACATTCTGAACAGTGTGTGAGGAGGTAATATTCCGTGATATCTCAAAACTAAACAAGGAGGGCCTTGCCTCGCTACCACACGTAAAAATAACAAAACACAGCTCAAAAGTAGGGAATGCTTTGAATCCTCGTATGGATGCTTGAATCGTAAACTTAAACTCACTTGAATTTCATTAAATTTCGTTTCAATTCATTACATCACAAATTACACACCTCAGTGTAGAATACCTTAGAATCGAACCTTCAGTATAATATGCCGTATATAACGTCATAAGAACAACCGACAATAATTTCAGCACAGGAATTGATTGTTTGAACTTCGATATAGGCCCTTACATATTAGGGAGACCGGAAAGTAATGTCGTTTCTGCGCATGCCAATACTTGATTGTCATTTGTCAGCTTATTGTTTTGTTCAGAGACGTACCAAAGACATTGTGAGGTTATAGTGATTTCTTTACTTATAGACAATTGAATTACAATTTTTTTTATTAAATTTTAGGTAAAATGGCCAGCCAAATACCAGAAGAGGTACACATCCGGCATTGCATGCTCTTTGAGTTTCGCAAGGGAAATAACGCAACAGTTGCTACCAAAAACATTTGCGATGTTTATCCAAATGCACTGGACATTCGTAAATGCCAAAGGTGGTTTTCCAAGTTCAAATCGGGTAATTTTGATATTTCCGACTCGTATCGATCAGGAAGACCATCAGCGTTAGACAACGACGTGTTAAGGGCGGAAGTGGAAGCAAATCCGTGTCAGACGATCGAGGAATTGTCAAACAGTCTCAACAAACCTTGGTCGACCATCCAAGAACATTTGAAGCAGATTGGGAAAGTAAGCAGAGCAGGTGTTTGGGTCCCGCATAATCTGTCCGAACAGAATAAGGCTAACCGATCAATCACATGCAACTTATTGCTTCAACGACACAACACAGAAGCGTTTTTTGATCGCTTGATCACAGGAGATGAGAAATGGGTCCTGTATGATAACCCAAAACGCAAAAGGCATATTCCGAGCGCTGCAACACTTTTTAAGTGGCAAAACATTTGCAAATTTCGATGATATCCAAAATGCCATCTCTAGATATTTTGCCGAAAAACCAATTAATTTTTATCGATCAGGGATTGAAAATTTACTCACTAGATGGCAAAAGGTTATTGACAATGATGGGGAATACATCATTGATTAAAAATAAAGACTCGTTAAAAATGTATGTGTTTGTATTTAGCGTAAGAAAACGACATTACTTTCCGGTCCCCCTAATAAAACATAAAACATAAAAACAATTAAATTTCTCTAGAACAATTCTTGATTGTTTGTCTCAAATTTTAACCATGAAACCATATTATTGTAACATGGAACAGACCATGAGACCAAAGCCCGTAAGTTGAAAATGGTGTGTAATCAAAGTTAATTATTGAAATATACATCAATGCCTGCCATCCAAATCGGTAAAACCAACCCAAACGTATTCATGCTCCAAAATATTCCTGAATAAGCAATAAGTTTGTTATTATTTCTTTCTAATGAGATAACAATTTAGGAGTTATACACCTCAGTGTAGAATACCTTAGAATCGAACCTTCAGTATAATATGCCGTATATAATAACGTCATAAGAACAACCGACAATAATTTCAGCACAGCAATTGATTTTCCGAATTTCGATACCCTCACATAAAAATTCAAAAGAATTAAATTGTTCTAGAGTCTAGACCAATTCTTGAGTGTTTGTCTCAAATTTTAAACAATGAAACCATATTATTGTAACATGGAACAGACCATGAGACCAAGGCCCTTAAGTTGAAAATGGTGTGTAATCAAAGTTAATTATTGAAATATACATCCATACCAGTCATACAAATTGGTAAAACCATCCCAAACGTATTCATGCTCCAAAATATTCCTGAATAAGCAATAAGTTTGTTATTATTTATTAATTTCTATAAGATAAATTGTTTTGATTGATTTGAACTTGTCATATTTTTTAAATAAATGAATGTTCTCACACTACTAGTGTGATTTTTCGCACGTAACGTGCAAAAAGTTCACAATAAAACAGAATTTCGTTTATTTGAACTCTGTTACTTTAAATGTTGTTGTTAAAATGAAAATATTATCAGAACACATTCTGAACAGTGTGTGAGGAGGTAATATTCCGTGATATCTCAAAACTAAACAAGGAGGGCCTTGCCTCGCTACCACACGTAAAAAGAACAAAACACAGCTCAAAAGTAGGGAATGCTTTGAATCCTCGTATGGATGCTTGAATCGTAAACTTAAAATCACTTGAATTTCATTAAATTTCGTTTCAATTCATTATATCACAAATTACACACCTCAGTGTAGAATACCTTAGAATCGAACCTTCAGTATAATATGCCGTATATAACGCCATAAGAACAACCGACAATAATTTCAGCACAGGAATTGATTGTTTGAACTTCGATATTGGCCCTTACATAAAACATCCAAAGAATGAAATTTCTCTACAACAATTCTTGATTGTTTGTCTCAAATTTTAACCATGAAACCATATTATTGTAACATGGAACAGACCATGAGACCAAGGCCCGTAAGTTGAAAATGGTGTGTAATCAAAGTTAATTATTGAAATATACATCAATGCCTGCCATCCAAATCGGTAAAACTAACCCAAACGTATTCATGCTCCAAAATATTCCTGAATAAGCAATAAGTTTGTTATTATTTATTTCTAATGAGATAACAATTATAGATCGGCCGTCGAGAGAATGCGTTTATGACACTTCGCGATTGAACTGACGACGTAACTTAGTAATGGCGTTGCAGTTACGATAAAAATATTTTTGCTGGTTGTTTACGGTTTTAACAATTGATGAGCATTAAAACAACATTATTATATCAGTAAGCAATGAATGTTATAATTTTGTGCCAAACTGAGTGTCAAATAACTTGGTAAACAATATTTTTCTAAATCTATATTACGCTATTACAAGGTTATGTCAGCGCTTTATATTGTAGTGCTGTGCTAAAAATAACAGGCAATAATAATAGTATCGTAATCTGTTCTAATACAGTTATTCTTATAATATTAAATAATACGTGTTGTTTTTATTTTTAAGAATTTGAAAATAATGGGCTATAAGATAACTTTTATGAAATATAAAAATAAAACTATGACCAAACCGAACGCGCGAAAGTAGCATTTTTATCGACGGGTCCGTAGAACAGACTCGTATGGAAATATAAGATGATTTTTAGTTATTCAGTTATATTGTTAAACATCATCCTAGCTTTATGTTAGTGTAATTATTTTTTAAATAACTTTTTTAGTTTATGAGATAATCAACTGAACATCGTCTTAACTGCAATATAGTCCACCGAACAAGCACGTATCGACACGTACAGACCTGTTCGCCGATACAGGCACCTCACGCGCCGCGATCGATCGTCACTCGAGAGTTTGTACTACGTAAGGACAGTCGAATTTGGATGGAAAAACTTTTTCGTAATTTCTTGTGATAATTATTGATAAAAATTGTTAATACAGTGTCACAGTATATGTTTAATGATGTTTGCATTATCAAGAAAAAAAAAGAATTTTAGATTTAGCACTACAAATGGATAAGGAAAAAGATACTGAAAACACTACGAACAAAAATAATGATGAAGAATACATTAATCTTGGTAAGTTATTCTATTATTCTTTCAAGCCCCAATAGTTTAATAAATAGCTTAAGGTTTTTTTTATAAATAAGTATATATTTTAATAAAAATACGGTAAACATTTTAGTTTCCGTCGTTAGTGACTAAACGATGTTGTTCTATGATATCTCAACTGTTTTTGACATAGTATTTTAACATAAGTTGTTGTTCAGTCAAAATTATCGAATAACTGTCAAGCGTATTTGCAGATAGGAGGTTGTTCTGCGTAAATTTACCTAAAACTTACAGTCGTATATAATTATACGATATTTTTCTTTGTACGAATTTTTATATGCGACTTTGTTCTATTCAAAAATACACCGTTTATTAAATCCTATACATTTTTCAACTTGTATAATTTATCCACACTAGTGATTAGTTTGCAATGAAGTAGGGTGATAAAATTCAGTTACTAATTTAATGTTTTATATTTGTCATAATTATAGAATCTGCAAGTCAGCCTGCCATCTCTCCCTTACCGCCAGGGGCTGAAAATATTATCGTCGAAATGGCAGATCTATATCATGACGTATTTGATGACCATCCAGCTGCTACACCTGTTTCTTTTTTACAAGAAGAAGACAATAATAATATACTTACACCACTAAAATTAAATGTAGAAGTAACTTCAAGTTTTAATAATTCACCAGAAATATACCTAGAAGAATTTGAAGAACCACCTGTTGCAACTCCTTTAACTTCGCACATCACATTGGCAACACCAATGCCCTCTCCATTAAATGTACACAAGAATTGTAATGATGATTTTTGTCCCGACCATAGTTCTTGAATAGATTCAGTTCAACCTGCAGGTACTGACGTATCGGATTCGACATTAAGACAAGAAAAGAGGAAACAAAGGAGGTCAAAAAAACGCTTGGAGGATAAGAATAACTGGTCTGATATAAAACGAAAAAGTTTAAAAAGTTTTGGAAAAAGCTATATATCAAAAAGAGGCAAATTTGTTAATGACAAAGTAATGGGAAAGCCTTGCAGTTGTCGATATAAATGTGCGGAAAAAATTACGGAAGATCAAAGACTGGAATGCTTCACTAGGTTTTGGAAACTTGGCAATCCAGAAAAACAGTGGGGATTTGTTGCAAAGTATGTAAAAAAGACACCAAAGAACAGGTGTCTAAATCGCAGTACTCCTAACAAACGTCAGTATACCTTTAAGTATTATCTGCCAATCAAATCTTTTAACAGCGAGGTTACAACTATAAACGTCTGCAAGATCATGTTCTTGAAAACAATCGCTGTTAGTGAAAGTATTATTAACCTTTAACTAGTGACGCGGAGTCTCACAGGCGTCGCGTGTTTTACAAATTCTCAGAATTGGTCACTTCCCCCCGCTTGCCGCGACCCCGCTTCTCAGTAGCTTCTGTTTTAGTACTGAAACGATCGGGGAACGAGGCGGACTTGTCATCGGTTGTAAAACACGTGAGTAATAACTCTAACAAAATCTAAAGGAGTCTGTCAGGCTACATGTCCTTAGTTTTCATACAAATGTTTTTTAAACCATTTTTTTTTTTGTCCATATAGTTTTTTAGTGCAAAATGGCGGAAAACAAAAGGAAACGTCAATTGTCTGCCTCAAGTTCACAAACAAAACAAGTCCTGCGGTTAAACAGTCCATCGTTTGAAGAGGAGTTCAATGCCCTCATGCTAGCTTCAGACCAATCAGATAGCGAAGGTGGTTGCGATGACTTTTTGATTTCCGAAAATGATTTTTTACAAAATCATGATAGTGATCAAGACGAATATCTCCAGCAGAGTCGGACCATTCGAGAAGACAGTGATGAGGAAAGTCAAATCACTTGTGAAGAAGTTGGCAGCGACAGTTCTGAAGACGAAGACATGCCTCTTTCAGAATTACGAAGCTCAAATTTTTACTACGGTAAAAATCGTTATAAGTGGTCAAAAGTGCCTCCTAACGCTAGGGTACGTACACCTCAACATAATATTATTACCCGTGCAAGTGCCTCGAAATTGACTGTTGAAGATAAAAAAGATAAGATGAAGAAATGCTGCAACAAATTTTGATGTGGACAAACAAAAAAATTTCCAGTTACAGGACAAAGTTTGCCCGTCAAAATAAGCCAGAACTAAAAGATATACAGGGTGGCGCAATAGAACGTGCATATTGCATCATCTTTTTTTGCGGGGTAGAAGGGGCGTGGGCGGGGGGAGACCGTTATCGTATCGTTGGGTAGCGCGGTTCATAAAGTTTTAGTCACTATGAGTCACTTCGACGGGAAGCGTCGCGCATTTCGCGTGCGCGCATTTTACGAAAACTCTCGTTCGTACGTAGTTGTCAGGCGACTATTTTGTTCTGAGTATGGTGTACTAGTGGAGCGCCGTAAGGTTTATACCTCGGAATCCAGGGCCAGTAAATAAATCTTTTTATAAACTATGGCAATGTGTTTTTAATAGCATATAGAAAAATGTTAAAAAAAATATTTTGTCCGATCTTAATTTTTTAATAATTATTATAAATAATTATTATTTTTTTGGAGTTTTCCTTAAGTTATATTAGTGTAAAATTAGATTTTAAAAAGAAGAACTATTACAAACTTCATGTTGGGTCTCAAGGGACTGCAGGTATAACGATGAAGGGTGGGGAGGGGAATAGAGGGGGCAACAGCAGCTGTTGGGTGTTGTTAACGCGGGCCCTAGCAGAATAGTACACGTGACAACTTACTAGGCTTCATATGTAGTTGTTGTTTGCTTCGAAAAAAAAAAAAGAAAATAATTAACCCTCTACCGCATAGAAACCCATATATGGTTCGGCAACTTTAGTTTTTTTTTATTCGTAATGATGCTAATACAATAACTAAACGCATCGGCTACCTTAAGATTAATATGTTGGTAATACGAAAATAATATTTTATTGTCTATGGTCAAACGTCAATTCCGTTATAACCTCACTTGTATCAGCGCAGGTGCGAAGTTCAACAAAGTGTTTGCAAACTCATTTTTCAAAAAAGTTTATCTACATGATAAAGGTAAGTTTTGCTTGATAAAAAAATTTTATATGGTGCTATTATTATTCTATTTCAAGAATGTGTTAGATTTTTATAGCTTTTTGGCATATTTCTATCATACTGAAGGACTTTTTCTTTGAAACCATATATGGTTTCGCATGCATTCTTACCAAACTTTGACTTTTTTCTGTGGACCACATATGGTTTCGTATGCACTATATTTAATTTTTATTTTAATTATTATTTTTGTGTGATGGGCATAGCATGGCTTTTTCTTGGTTGCAGAATGGATCCTGCTCGCTTTTATGGCTCTTCGAAACATGTTAACCCCCTACCTGGAGATGGTATGATAAGTGATGATGCCTTAGCTTCCGATTCCGACAGTGAATATGTTCCTCCTAGACAATACCAACGTCACAGAAGATCTGTTGTTATTCCCGAAACTGATAGCGATTCTTCTGATGAAGAAACTAGCCCTGCACCAACCACACAAAAGAAAGGTAAGGCAATAAAAAATAAGCCTACCGTAATAAAATGGGAAACAAAAAAAAAAGAGGCTTATGATGTAAACAATTTTAAATTTACTGGAATAGCACAATTACCGGAATTTATTGAAAAACTTGAAACACCGGCAGATTATTTTTTGTTTTTATTTTCTGATGATTTGCTAGAAACTATTACCAATCAATCTAATTTAAAATCTGTACAAGACAACATAAACAAACCCGCTAACATAAGTAAACAGGAAATAGAACAGTTTATTGGCATGGTAATTTTCATGTCCATAGTGAAATTACCTGCGTCACGACATTACTGGAACAAATCTGTAGGACAATCACAAATTTACGAAACTTTGACATGTAATAGATTTGAAACAATAAAAAAATTTTACACTTCAATGACAACAATAATTACATTCCGCATGGTAGTCCAGGACATGACAAGTTGTTCAAAGTGCGCCCACTTCTAGATAGCATTAGGCAGCAACTTTTACTAGTACCTAAAGAGGAGTATCTTGCAGTTGATGAACAGATAATCCCTACTAAAAATCGGCATGATCTAAAGCAATATAACCCGGCAAAGCCTCATAAATGGGGGTATAAGAACCAAGTTCTTAGTGGAGTTTCAGGTTTCAGTTACGATTTTGACATTTTTGCCGGTGACCAAAGTAATACACGACCTGAAGGTGCACCAGATCTAGGTGTTAGTGGCAATGTAGTGACTCGTCTCACCGAAACAGTACCAAGACATTCTAATCATAAGATCTTTTTTGACAATTGGTTCAATAGCCCTAAACTTCAGGTGTATCTTACACAGATCGGATTATTGCCTCTAGGTACAGTGCGCCTAAACAGAGTTCCAAATATAAATATGCCACCGGAGAAGGAATTGAAAAAAAAGGAACGTGGATTTTTCATTGAAAAGGTTGCTAGTATTGATGGAGTCAATGTAAGTGCAGTTACTTGGTTTGATAATAAACCGGTGCATATAATAGAGGAGGCGACGATGCTAAATGGGGATTTACTCGAGCGTTGAAGAGACCTATTGGGATGCAAAGCTTAGATGATAAGAAGAAAAAAATGTTATATGACATATACCTTTACATCGGTGGGGAAAGGGGCTATAGATTTTTAAAGATGTAAAAAAAAACTGTTGCATGGACATCCTCGAGCGCGTCAGATATTGATAGCATCAATGCCCTACGTATTTTTAATAACGTACGTATGTTAATCTGATCGTTTGCGTGATGCGGGTGGTTGTATTTAAAGGTTGAAAATGAAAAAAAAAAAAATATCGAGCGCGTCAGATTTTCTAAGGGAGTGTTAAGTACACCAAAAAAAAGCTCTCATTCACTAATCTGACGATTTCGATGGGACGCAAACTCGCAGCCATTTTCGTAATGTGCAAAAAAAAATCGCCATTTTGAAATACTCAAGCGCGTCAGATTAAGATATATATGGTTTATCTTTATGTTCTAAACGTACTGTCTCATAATCTGACGATTATCTAGAGGGATTCGCCTGATCTGACAAAAAAAAAATAGGTTAATGGTTCACTTTAAAGCCATCCCTGCAACTTCCCGCTAATTCCATTCCTGAGTTCAAAGAAATAATATTTCTATGCATTTGAGCTCTCCCAGCTCGAAAGTCTGATAGAAGTTTCATAGAACACTATTTTTGGAATTTTCAAACTGCAATAACTTTCGAATGGATCAACCAATTTTAATGCGGTTGGCACCATTCGACGTAGTTTTATCATCCTCATAAGTAATTTTGATCGACTCACAAATTTCGGAGATAAATTTCGGAATCCCGAAAAACACTTTTCGGGTTTCTATCGTTCACGATATCTCTCGAACGAACCTTCCCTGGACTTATACGAATATTTCAAGATTAAAATAAGCCAAATCGGTTCAGTCGTTCTCGAGTTTTAGCGAAACTAACGAACAGCAATTCATTTTTATATATATAAGATTTTTGTTATTTCGGCTTGCGGAAATCGTCAGATTATATATTTTTTATTATTCTTGAATTATTTCCTTCAAAATAAAAAAAAATTTAGCTACGCTCGAGAATGTCGAGATGACTTTTTTTTTTACAACTTTGTTACCGTCTCCTTTTTTTACGTCACTCTCAAATTGTCAGATTATTGGAATATACACTTTTTAGGATGTAATTAACTCACCCTACCTTAATCTGACGCGCTCGAGAATTTCTGATCATCAATTTTTTTTTACTAATCTGATCCTGTATCCTTCACGGGCGGCCTTAGATATGGGCCTCATATTTTGTGGAGGTACTTAACCGGGTACAAGGTACCCCCTGTATATTAATCTGCCGCGCTGTAGTAAATCCCGGAATCCCCGCTTGGGCTCCTCTACTAATATGCTTTCAACTTACGTAGGTGCTGAACCAACCACTACAAAACGAAGATATTTTAGAAAAGAAAAGCAGTATAAAAACATTACTTGCCCTCAAGCAGTTGAGGTATATAACCAACACATGGGGGGAGTTGATTTGTTAGACTCCATGCTGGGTCTATATAGAATTCACTTGAGATCCAAAAAATGGTACAAAAGAATATTTTTCCACATGGTGGATATGTGTATTGTAAATGCTTGGATTCTTTGGCGCCGAAATAATCCAAACATTTACATGCCTTTATTTGATTTTAAGCAAGCAGTTTCAGAACACTTACGCAAATCAGGTAAAGCAGTAAGTGTTCGAAAAAGAGGACGTCCCTGCACTCAAAGCAGAGACGGAACGCCTGTAAGTTTTACTGGCCACGGTAGTTCTGCTTCATCTAATCCAGGAACACCCAATCGTCCAAGTAAAGTAAAGAAATTTCCTGCCAGACACCAAGAACTGCCGTTGAACTCTGTAAGAACGGACAAAATAGACCATATGCCGGAATGGATGAAACACCGACAAAAATGTAGTTGTTGCGGTCAAAAAACTTACACAAAATGTAAAAAATGTATGGTTTTCTTATGTTACAACGATAAACGGAACTGTTTATCCGATTTTCATTATAAATACTGAAACTATTGTACGAGATACTTCAAGCTCAAATTATTTCTTTATTGCATAGAAACCCATATATGCCACTAGTAATTATGATTATAATTTGTTTGAATGCATATGAACCCATATATGGTCTTAATTTTTTTTTCAGTTCCTGTAACCGTTTTTTTTCAAATTTTATTTCTGTAGCATATCTTATCAGTAAATAAAGGCTCAACAACTATCAAATATTTTTTTTTCGTTTCCTTCATAATTCATGCAGTAGAGGGTTAAAAAATAAATATATTATTGTGGAGTGAGTGTGATAAAAGTTAATTACTGAGTTTTACAAACTTTGAAAATAGTGGCATAAATAGTAAGTATTTGTTTATTATTTATATTACATGCTTTTGAAAACAACTGTGAATATCCAATAGTATATTTTATAATAGATCGATCTTAAAAGTTCGAATGTAATGGTAAAATTTAATATATATTTGGAATCTGCATGAAATTTCCTATAAGATAGTGCTTACGCAAACAGTTGATTTATTTTTATGTATTTTATGCAGAAATAATAATTTAATTTATTGGAAAATAGTGAATATTCCGATTTTTTCACATTTTTGTTTAAAAAAAAAAATTCCAATCCTTACATCTGAAATTTTAATTAATTGTGATATAAAGGTTAGTTATTGATATTAGTAATATTTGTTGTTACAGCCTCGTATCAAAATGGGTGAACCATGCAATAGTGATAATATAAATAATGATTGCCTCATTTGTGACAAAATTGGATGTAGCTCTGAATTAAGCTCTGAGCTAAGAGATATTATAAAAGTCACTAGAGGAATACCAACACTGAAAGCTGCTTCTGTGGAAAGAGGGGATGGACTTTCTCAGTATTTAAATACTTGCGAATTTGTTTACGTGCATTCAGTATGCAGACAAAAATATATCAATAAAGGATGTATTAATGCTTATTTAAAAAAAAAGAACACCACATCAACATGTTCTCCACCTAAAAAAAAACTGCGAACGGCTACTTCTATTGATTTTGATTGGAGAAATAAGTGCTTTTTATGTGAAAAAGAAGCGGATGAAATGAAGGAAAGAAGAAAGTCCAAATCGGTAAGACAGCAAATCAGCTACGTAACTACTTCTGAGTTCAAGCAAACTATTTTAAATTTGGTAAGCGAAGAGAAAAGCGAATATTGTCGCAATATCCATAAAAAATTGTAGGTGTGTTAGATCTAGTAGCTCAGGACGCTAAGTATCACGCGGATTGTTATATGCGTTTGAAAACTACCGTAAAACAGACCCAGAGAGATAAAAAATTTCATCCAGTCACAATACAAGTAGATGCAGCAATGGAGCAGATTTTCAAATATATTGAAGAAAATGATGACTGCCAGTTTTCACTGGCAGAATTAAAAAGTATTGTGACAATTGATCATATTCCTGATGATAAAACGATAAAAAAGAGGTTAATGAACCATTATGAGGATAATATTGTATTCTCCAGTAAATTTGGATCTAATACAATCATATGTTTTAAAAAACAACAATATGAAATATTGTCCGATAACTGGTACAGTCAGAGGTCAAAAGATGATGAAGAAGAAGAATATCGTATTTTGAAGGCTGCTGGTGAAATTTTACGACGACACATTCGGACGCAGGTTTATGATAATAAAATGTATCCGGCTAGTGATAAAATGTTTAACCATGTTCATGAGACAATACCAAAATCTCTGTCATTTTTGTTATCAGAAATAATTTTAAATGACAAAAGAGGTAAACCAGAGTTTATAAATCATTATCAAACGAAATGCGCCTCAATAGCTCATGCGATAATATCTGCAGTAAGGCCTCGTTCATTTATATCACCACTGCATGTGGCTTTAGCTGTTACTCTTCATAGAAAATTTGGCTCCAAAAAAATAATAGAAATATGTAACGCTTTAGGCTTTTGCGGATCATACAAAGAAGCAATAATTTATGAAGCTTCTGCAACATTCACAAGTCCTGTGAAAATAAAAGCAGGTACTTTTGTACAATTTGTGCACGATAACGCAGATTTTAACGTCAACACACTAGACGGCAAAGATACTTTTCATAATTTGGGTTCGATTGAAATTGTAACTCCGAGCGATCAAATAGAAACCAGGGAACCAATTAAACGTTTAGATAAGATTCCAACAGAGACAACTATTTCTGATCAAGCTCATGTACCTCTTCAAATATATCCGGCTGCTGCTGGTGAAGGATTGAAAAAACTTCAAATAAAAATTTCGGAGCAAGAGCCCAATTTAACCCCCACAGTTTTTTCAAAATTGAACATTCTCTGGATGTATCTAAAATTCAAAACCAATAATGACTTCCCCGGATGGAACGGATTCATGAATTTGTTAACAAGTACACATGATTTTGATACTTCGTCAATAATATTCTTACCATTCATTAATGCATCTCCAAGTGATTATAACACTTTGTATACGGCGATGAAAACATCAGTAGACAATGCAAAATCATTAAATATGAAGACATGTATCGTAACATTTGATCAACCTCTGTATATAAAATCGCGCGATATAACTTCAGCTGTATGTTTATCAGATGAGATGTTTACTGTTGTCCGATTGGGCTCTTTTCATACGCTAATGTCCTATATGGGATCTATTGGTTATATAATGGCTGGAAGTGGAATTAAAGAAGCCCTCTCTACGGTTTATGCCGAAAATTCAATCGATCATATCATGTCTGGACGTGCATATGCTAGAGCGGTACGTGCACATATACTTCTGCAGCTAGCTTTATCTAGATTAATTTTCGATGATCTATTAAAAAATAATTCGGAATTCCAAACTTTAATTGCTGATGAGACGAATGCTAATATTTTTGAAATGTTTAATTACACGGAAATAACGGAAAATATTGGATTTCAAAGTTTAAATGAAATTGTTGAAAAAAAATTACATGATATAGAGAGTAAAAATCAAACGTCCAGATTATGGATCAGCTATTTTCGAATGGTATCAGTGCTAAAAGATTTTATTGCAGCTGAGCGTATGGGTGATTGGAATCTGCATTTACAAACTATTGAGAGGATGATCCCATACTTCCATGCATCAGGACATTTTCCGTATGCAAAGTCCGCGCAACTGTACTTGCAAGACATGCAGGAATTATCTATCCAAATGGACCCAGAAGAGTTTCAAAAATTCACAGAGGGTTATTTTACTGCTAGACGTTCCGATGTATTTTTTTCTGGAATTTCCACGGATCAAACCATAGAACAAACATTAATGAAATCTATGAGTGTTGAAGGCGGACCTTTTAAACGTGGTGTAACGAAAAGTATTGTCTATAAATGGATAAAAGGTGTTATTTTTTCAAAAGATATAATAGAAGGTATAGAGGAATTTTGTAATATATCTTTTAAAAAAAGTTATCAACACGCTGATTCAACCGATGCACGAATCAAAAGGGACGACATTGACGTGAAAAAATTGGAAGAATATTTTATTCAACATCCTCCATTCCCTGATGTTGGTGTCATTATGTCTATTGCAACTGGAATAACTGGGCAAGAAAACGTGAATTGCTACGCAGCTTTTGAGCAAGGTCTAAAAATAATGAAGAAAATTAATGGAATAAATTTCAAAGAAGTTAAGTTATCAAGAAAAGACAAGATCATTCCTTTGTTGGCATCCACTAGCAAAATCAAAGTGAATGATGATATTATTCCAATTGATCCGCTATTATTATTTCAGCGTATATGCGTATTAAAAAAATCTGATGAAGAACTAAAAAACTACTTGACTTATGAATTAGCTCCTTATCCTCTTGCTCTCTTTGAAGATGGTGAAATACGAAAAACAACAAAATCTACATTTTATGACATATTCCCAGAAGTGTCAGTGGATGTGAACGATGTACGAAAATTTTCCTACGTCATTGATGGAGGGATGTTATTACATCGTTGCAAGTGGCAATTAGATGAAAATTTCGGTACAATTTGTCAACATTATGTCAGATATCTACATAACAATTATGGACACAACATTTATGTCGTATTTGATGGTTACAAGAAGAGCTGCACAAAATCAATGGAACGAACGCGTCGCTGTAAAAAAAACGCATGTAATGACATAATATTTGATAAAACCATGCCACTAAAAGTAGCGCAGGAAAAATTTTTATCGAATGCCAAAAATAAGAGTAGGCTTATAGATATGCTACGAGAAACACTCACAGAAAATAAAATATTTTCTTGCCAAGCAGAAGCTGATGCCGACAGACTAATAATTGAAACTGCTGTTAATCTGCAATCTGAAAACATTGCTGTAGTGTCCGAGGATGTAGATGTTTTAGTTTTATTGACTGCGCTCTCACCACCAGACCGAGAAATTTATTTTAGAAAACCATCCAAAGGCAAAATACTGCAAAGAGCGTACTCTTCTAAGAGTTTAGAAAAAATATTACCAAAGTGTAAAGAGCATATTCTGTTCTTACATGCATTCACTGGATGTGACACGACGTCAGCTTTTTTTAAACGTGGCAAAAACGTGTTTGCAAAAAATTTCGAAAAACGAACGGACTTGCAAAATGCTGCGACAGTTTTTAAAAATGAATGCAAAGACATCAATGAAATTTTTAAAGCTGGTGTTACATGCACTCTTGCTTTATATAATGCCCCCCAAAAAATAAAAGATCTTAATGCATTGAGATATAACTCTTTTTTGAAAGCAACTGCCAAAAATACCTGCGTTAAACTGCCGTCTTTACCACCTACTGCAGATGCCGCTTTTGAACACTTCAAAAGAGTATATTTACAAGTTCAAACATGGTTCGGAAAAGAAATATCACCAGAAGAATGGGGTTGGAAAGATGAACGCGGAATATTGATACCGCTAACAATGACGCAGCGACCAGCTCCAGAATCTTTACTAAAAATTATTTTTTGCGCATGCAAAACAGGATGTGGAGCATCTTGTGGGTGCAGGAAAAGTGGATTAAACTGCACTGCAGCTTGCTCAGAATGCAATGGTGATAGCTGTACTAATCCTTTACCTACAATCTACATCAACGAAATCGACGACGACGACGACAATAATGAACAATAATGTATATAGTTAAGGTTAAATTTTCTTTTGTAAATAATTTTTTTACGAAAATCTAATAAATTAACATTGAATTTACTCTGCAAACATAATTTATTACATATAAAATTAATATCTTTACTGTAAACATTTTTTCCCCCTTGCGCCTTTCATTTTTCAGTAAATTGTTTATAAAAATTGTTGTAATCGAGATCGGCCAATTTTTTTTTTTAACTTTTTTATTTGCGGTTTTAATAATGCAGTCAAACACTTGTTATACAGATTCATTGACTGGCCCTGGGTTCCGAGATTTTACCATTTTTATGTCTTACGGCGCTCCACTATACGGCAAATTAGGGAGGCTCCGAGTGCTAATTTAATTAAAATCTGGATAAAGCGTTTTGAAGAGACTGGATCGACGTTTAAACCACACGCGAAAGGTCGTCCACGCACATCTAGGACCGAAGACAATATTGAGAGTGTTAAGCAGTCGGTACGAGAAGATCCACAAATGTCTACTCGCAAGAGATCGTCTGTCCTAAACATATCGCGACGAAGTTTGCAACGAATTTTAAACTTGGATCTTAAATTGCATCCATACAAGCTGCAATTAACTCAAGAATTGAAAGACTCTGACTTCATAGCACGGCTCACATTTGCTAATGAAATGCTCAATCGGTTTTCAAATTTTGAAAACATCCTTTTCTCTGATGAGGCACATTTTCATATGAATGGGTTCGTAAACCGCCAAAATTGTCGTTATTGGAATAGTGAAAATCCCAGACTCAAACATCAAAAACCGTTACATAGCCCTAAAGTGACAGTTTGGGCCGCAATATCTGCCAAAGGAATAATTGGTCCTTATTTTTTTGAAAACGCACGGGGGCAAAACATCACTGTTAATACCGAACGCTATGTTGCGATGTTCGAAGGTTTTTTGGCCCCAGAACTTGAAAATTCAAGAATAAAGAACTCTAGGACTTGGTTCCAACAAGACGGAGCTACCAGTCACACATCAAATGACTCCATGGCGGTTGTGAAGCAGATGTTCCCTGGCAAACTGATTTCGAAAAGAGGTGATATCCCATGGCCTCCGCGCAGTCCAGACTTGACGCCTCCTGACTTTTTTTTGTGGGGATACCTCAAACACAAAGTCTACACCAATAATCCGAGAAACATCAGTCAGCTCAAGGAGAATATTCGTGGTGAAATGGCAGCAATCACACCAGCACTACTTAAGAAAGTTTTCGGTAATTTCCGTTTGCGGTTAGAGGAGTGCCAACGTAGAGGGGGTCATCATTTAGATGATGTTATTTTTAAAAAATAAACTTCAGTTATCACTTAATAATTGCTTAGTTTTATTTTAACTATACCTTTTGTATTTATTTTTTAATAATTATTTTAAAAATGCACGTTCTATTGCGCCACCCTGTATGACAATATGATGCCTGTCGTTATCGATCTTGATGAAAATAATGTAACATACATCATCGATGGTGGATTTCTTCTGCATCGCGTCGTATGGAGCAAAGACGATACTTTCTCTATTATTTTAAATAAGTACATTAAATATTTACAAACACATTATGGCTCAGCAATTGTTGTTGTATTTGACGGATATTCGGACTATAGTAAAAATATTAAAGCCACAAAGAAGAACTGCTGCACTTACAAAATCATATGAAGTTTGTTTTGACGAAACAATGGTTGTGCCAATCAGTCAAGAAAAAATTTTGATCAAATCGGTCTAATGTTAAAAAGTTATCGACATACTTGTTGAAAAATTTAAAACTGTTAATATCACAACAAAACAAGCCAGAGATGATGCTGATGTTCTCATCATTGACACAGCTATTGCCTTATCAGAACATCAAAAGACTGCTGTCATCATAGGAGAAGATATCGATTTGTTCGTTATTTTAATTGGACGTACTCAGTCACATCAGGATTTTTTTTTGAAAAAAGTTGGCAAAGGCAATGTCAATACACAAATATATTCTACTAAAAGTTTTGACCAATATCCTTGTACTAAAAAACACATTTAACATAAACATTCAAAAGAATTAAATTCCTCTAGACCAATTTTTGAGTGTTTGTCTCAAATTTTAAACCATGAAACCACATTATTGTAACATGGAATAGACCAGGGCTGTCCAAACCATGGCCCGCGGGCCGCATGCGGCCCGCGGCTTGTTTGATTGCGGCCCGTAGAACCTTTTTTAACTGACTTCAAAAAAAGTTTCCAAAATTAACAAGCAAATTATTTTTCTCGCATCAAAATCGAATGTTTTGGGTATGTTCGATTACGCTGCTCACATCACTATTCACTCGAGAATTCGGGGAATTCCCCGAACGCAAGATACGTGTACCTACTACCGCGCATCGTTCATTGGGCATTTGTTTGTCACTTGTCATTCAACGCGACGAAAGTCTTGATTACGCAAGGTTACTCTCAGGTTAAAGACTTTAACATTATTTTAAAGTTTGTTCGCTTTGTGTTTTCGTATAAAAAACTTTTAACCTCATCATGTCTACAAAGAAGAGGAAGTTAAGTGAAGAAAAACGTTCATTCAATGAGAAATGGGAGTCAGACTACTTTATTTCCAACAATAACAATAAAATTCAGTGTTTGATTTGTATGCAAGTTTTATCTGTAAGTAAAGAATA
The DNA here is from genome assembly GCA_030269945.2 of Trilocha varians. NCBI lineage: Eukaryota > Metazoa > Arthropoda > Insecta > Lepidoptera > Bombycidae > Trilocha > Trilocha varians. The sequence goes on along the minus strand of AP028277.1, from coordinate 8,559,343 downwards.
TAATGTTAAGCGACACTATACTTCTTTACATGAAGAAAAGTATAAAAAACATGTCGGTGAAGCAAGAAAAGTTATGGTGGCTGAGTACAAAAAAAAACTAATACAGCAAACAACTATGTTTTCAAAAGTAAGTACTGAAAATGAACAAAGCTTGGCTGCTTCATATGAAGTTTCATTACAATTAGCCAGAGCTAAAAAACCATTTAGTGATGGAGCTTTAATAAAAAAATGCGCAGTTGAAATGGCTAAACGCTTTATGCAGCCGAAATTAGCGGAAAAGTTTGAATCTGTTGCATTATCTCACCAAACGGTGGCGCGACGAATAGAGGACATGGGTAATTATATTACGAAAAGTTTATGTGATTACTTTGTAGATTGCGAATATTATTCAATATGTTTGGATGAAAGTACCGACCAGACCGATGTCAGTCAATTAATAATCTTCATACGTTGTATTTCCAAAGATTTTACAATCACGGAAGAAATGCTGGATTTAATACCATTTCATGGAACAACTAAAGGCAGTGATATATTTGAAGCAGTTAACAAAACTATTGTAGAATATGGAGGATTTCGTAAGTGTTCTTGTATTGTGACCGACGGGGCAAAAGCTATGACCGGAAAAGTGACAGGATTTGCGGGACTTCTAATACAAAATGGCATTGATTGCCCGTTGTTCCATTGTATCATACACCAAGAAGCCTTGTGTGGAAAATCGTTGCGTCAAATGAATGCTATGAAAGTTGTTATAAGGATAACCAATTTGATTAGAGGTGGAAACAGATCATTGACACATAGAAAATTTAGAGACTTCTTATGTGAAATCGATGCAAACTATGGAGATTTACAATTGCATTCAGAAATCAGATGGCTAAGTGCTGGCCAGTGCTTGCAACGCTTTTTTGCCTTACGAAAAGAAATACCTTTATTTCTAAAAAATGAGATATCGTCTGACACTTCTGAACTACAAGATAAAATGCGAGATCCTCAGTTTCTGGCTGATCTTGCGTTTTTAACTGATATGACGCAACATTTGAATGAGTTAAATTTAAAATTGCAAGGTAAAAACCACAATATAGCCAACCTATATGGAAATGTGAATGGATTCAGAAATAAACTTAAATTGTTCAAGACGTCTCTACAACAAGATGATTTTTCTTTATTTCCAAGTTGTAAAGAACATTATTTAGAGATGAAAAATTTTGAAGAATGTAATTTCTTGGACCACCTCAAATACATGGACGAAATAATCGTCGAATTTGAGCGGCGTTTCGCAGATTTTGAAAAAATTGAGAGTGATATAGCACTCTTCACTCAACCATTAACAATCGCAGTTGAGACTGTAAACATTGATTATCAACTGGAACTGTGTGATCTGCAATCAGACCCCTTTTACAAGGGCAGAACAGAAACAGGCATTGATTTTTTTAAACTCCTCGCTGAACGTTTCCCGAAACTGACGAATTTCGGACAAAAAATGGGCTCGATGATGGGCAGTACCTACCTTTGTGAAAGTGCATATTCGACAATGAAGTTTATTAAGTCTAAATACAGGTCTTCATTGACAGATACTTCACTTAAGCATGCACTGCGCCTAGCTACTACTAATATTAATGTTGATATTGACAGAATTGTAAAAGACAAATTAAAAAAACAGTAGGTTATCTACCTACTAAATAAAATAACAAATCATTATAAACTGTTTTTTATTTTTACCAATATTTTGCGGCCCACCAATGTATTTAGTATTTTTTATTGGCCCTGGGTCCCATCTAGTTTGAACACCCCTGGAATAGACCATTACACCAAGGCCCCTAAGTTGAAAATGGTGTGTAATCAAAGTATATATTGAAATATACATCAATGCCTGCCATCCAAATTGGTAAAACCAACCCAAACGTATTCATGCTCCAAAATATTCCTGAATAAGCAATAAGTTTGTTATTATTTATTTCTAATGAGATAACAATTAAGGAGTTACACACCTCAGTGTAGAATACCTTAGAATCGAACCTTCAGTATAATATGCCGTATATAACGTCATAAGAACAACCGACAATAATTTCAGCACAGGAATTGACTTTCCGAACTTCGATATAGGCCCATACATAAAACATAAAAAGAATGAAATTCCTCTAGACCAATTCTTGAGTGTTTGTCTCAAATTTTAAACCATGAAACCACATTATTGTAACATGGAACAGACCATGAGACCAAGGCCCCTAAGTTGAAAATGGTGTGTAATCAAAGTTAATTATTGAAATATACATCTATGCCAGTCATACAAATTGGTAAAACCACCTCAAACGTATTCATGCTCCAAAATATTCCTGAATAAGCAATAAGTTTGTTATTATTTATTTCTAATGAGATAACAATTGAGGAGTTACACACCTCAGTGTAGAATACCTTAGAATCGAACCTTCAGTATAATATGCCGTATATAACGTCATAAGAAATACCGACAATAATTTCAGCACAGCAATTGACTTTCCGAACTTCGATATAGGCCCATACATAAAACATCAAGATAATGAAATTCCTCTATACCAATTCGTAAGTGTTTGTCTCAAATTTTAAACCATGAAACCATATTATTGTAACATGGAACAGACCATGAGACCAAGGCCCTAAGTTCAAAATGGATTGTAATCATAGTTAATATTGAAATATACATCCATGCCAGTCATACAAATTGGTAAAACCACCTCAAACGTATTCATGCTCCAAAATATTCCTGAATAAGCAATAAGTTTGTTATTATTTATTAATTTCTATAAGATAAATTGTTTTGATTGATTTAAACTTGTCATATTTTTTAAATAAATGAATGTTCTCACACTACTAGTGTGATTTTCCGCACGTAACGTGCATAAAGTTCACAATAAAACAGAATTTCGTTTATTTGAACTCTGTTACTTTAAATGTTGTTGTTAAAATGAAAATATTATCAGAATACATTCTGAACAGTGTGTGAGGAGGTAATATTCCGTGATATCTCAAAACTAAACAAGGAGGCCCTTGCCTCGTTACCACACGAAAAAAGAACAAATCACAGCTCAAAAGTAGGGAATGCTTTGAATCCTCGTATGAATGCTTGAATCGTAAACTTAAAATCACTTGAATTTCATTAAATTTCGTTTCAATTTATTATATCACAAATTACACACCTCAGTGTAGAATACCTTAGAATCGAACCTTCAGTATAATATGCCGTATATAACGTCATAAGAACAACCGACAATAATTTCAGCACAGGAATTGATTGTTTGGACTTCGATATAGGCCCTTACATAAAACATCAAAACAATGAAATTTCTCTAGAACAATTCTTGATTGTTTGTCTCAAATTTTAACCATGAAACTATATTATTGTAACATGGAACAGACCATGAGACCAAGGACCCTAAGTTGAAAATGGTGTGTAATCAAAGTATATATTGAAATATACATCAATGCCTGCCATCCAAATTGGTAAAACCAACCCAAACGTATTCATGCTCCAAAATATTCCTGAATAAGCAATACGTTTGTTATTATTTATTTCTAATGAGATAACAATTGAGGAGTTACACACCTCAGTGTAGAATACCTTAGAATCGAACCTTCAGTATAATATGCCGTGTATAACGTCATAAGAACAACCGACAATAATTTCAGCACAGCAATTGACTTTCCGAACTTCGATATAGGCCCATACATAAAACATCAAAACAATGAAATTTCTCTAGAACAATTCTTGATTGTTTGTCTCAAATTTTAACCATGAAACCATATTATTGTAACATGGAACAGACCATGAGACCAAGGCCCTAAGTTGAAAATGGTGTGTAATCAAAGTTAATTATTGAAATATACATCTATGCCAGTCATACAAATTGGTAAAACCACCTCAAACGTATTCATGCTCCAAAATATTCCTGAATAAGCAATAAGTTGTTATTATTTATTAATTTCTATAAGATAAATTGTTTTGATTCATTTACACTTCAGTCATATTTATTAGATAAATGAATGTTCTCACACTACTATTACTGTTATTCACAGGACTAGAAGGTCATCAGTGTCAAAAAATGAAAGAAGTTCTTATTCATATATGTATAACAATACTATTATAATATTGTTTCAAAGAAATGAAAATTGGAATAAATCTTAAAAAACTAATATAAATATATGCTAAAAATTAGTATAAATGACCAATTAGTACTATAACATTTATACTTTTATGACTGAACTTAGTATTCTTTTTTCCAAAGAGATAAGTATTATGCCTACAGACCGTTGTCACGTATTGTTAGCCCCAATAAACGGACGTGTTACTACTAGACTAGTCTTCTCACCCTCGTTTTTCATTATTTTTTCTCTATAATACATTTTTACAATTACTACGATGTTTTTTTAGTTCACATCATGTCCATAAGAAATATGATGTATGGGAAAACCTGTAAAACGGTTAAGTGTAATTGTAAACACTATGATAAAGCATATAAATTTAACAATGTCAACAAAATGACTAGCCATGTGTTAAAGTGTTTTAAATGTCCAACTATCTGACACTGATACAAGTATAGCAAGTGCTACCAACCAAATTCCTGTGCAAGACGTTTCAATAGAGGAAAAGAGGAACTGAAATCTACAAATGATTTGAGCAATCAGCACAAGGAAGGCATCATTAATTTTATTATTGCAAAACTTGACAGTTCTTTGTTAAAAACATGAATACTGTCACTAACCACCACTCAGGCCAAATCTTTCTCAAAAGATAATTAAAGATATGGAAATATACGGAGACGATAAAGCTGTAACCCATATCGGAGATAACGCTAATAATATAGAAAAACCATTCCAATGCTTTTCAGATGAAGCCCATTTTCACCTCAGAGGCTATGTCAATAAGCAAAATTGTCGCATCTGGGGGGTCGGAAAATCCACACGTCACCATTGAGAAGCCAATGCACCCACTAGGCTTGGGCAATAAATATCGATATATCAAAATATCGATATTTTTTCAGAAAAATATCGATATAAATCAGCGATATTTTTTCCCGCGATTTATCAACTTTCGATATTTATTTTTAGGTATCAAAATCGATATATTTTTTAGAGCTCTGCTGTCTGCTCATGCGTCACATCATGTCTTTGACCAATCTGATTTTTTAAATTTAATTCAAACGCAAATAAAAATTACACTCTATAGTCTATGACCTGCTTGTCTATTTTGTTCATATATATATGACAATGACACTGCTTGTTGGTTTGGTTTGGTTGGTATCACTGACTGCGTGTGTTGGAGTGTTGGTACTTGACTGTGGCGGCCGACTGGCGAGTAAGCTCAGTTCAGCGTAGCTCATTGTTATTTTTTGTTATTTATGATAAAACGTTATTATGTCTGCTGTGTGGAACTTCTTTACCAAAAAACGGAACAACGAACCTGTTTCTTGCAACTTGTGCGGTAAAACGTACAAAACTTGTGGAAACACTACAAATTTGGCAACACATTTGAAAACGAAGCACCATTATGCTTATTTGCAAGTGGTAAACATACAAAATTCATCGAAAACCGAAAAGTCTAGCAATGAGACTATAGATGTTGCATCGGCAAACTTTGATGATGATGACACCAGTGTTGATGTAAGTCTCAAAAGATCCAAACTAAAATTGCAATAATTAGTCAAATTATATATAATATTAATAGGTTATGAAATTATTTTTGTTCTGTTGACTATTGTCAGGTTACTTTACCAAGATCAAGTACTCCAAATACGAAGAATGCATCTAATGACGATTCCCGAATACAAGAGATTAGAGAAAATTCTGGACATTCTCCAAAAATCCAATTCTTCAATGAAGCCGCAAAAAAAAAGAAAGCAAGAAATGCAACTTAAGCAACCTACATTAGCAAACTGTTTTGAGAAAAGTTCAAGCTTTGAAGGTAAGTTAGTGCCACGGTTTAAAAAAAAAAATATCTTAATTTTGATAATACATTCATACATTCCGATAAACAAATTAGAGTGATTCAAAATATTTTAGTGATGTTCCTCAATCAATTTGCAAATATATCGATAGTTTAGACGTGACTTTATTTATATTTGTGTTTTCAAACTATTTTTTTTTTCTAAGTAAATATCAATTATATTACTTGAGATGATTTATATATTTCAGAAGGTGGACAAAAGCATTGTGAAATTACACAGGCATTAATTTATATGATATGCAAGGACAATTTGCCAATGTCGTGTGTAGAAAAAAAGGGACTACAAAAATTTATTCGCACAGTTTGCCCTCTCTATAAACTGCCTTCAAGAAAAAAGGTTGTCTTTAAATTACTTTTAAAGAAAATTTTATATTTTTAATATTTAATCGCAGTGAAATAACTGATACTTTTTACTTTCAGGTAACTCACTTAGTACAAAACAGATACAATACTACAAAGGAGGTTATAATAAAAACATTGAAAGAGATATCTTTTTTATGTTTCACAAGTGACATACTTACAATTACTAATTCTACCAGAAGTTTCTTAGTATTGACGGTTCACTTTATTGACATCGTAAACGGATCGTCTGTCCTTCAGAGTTTGAACCTATGCGCCCAGAAACTTTCTCAGGTATATATTTGATGTACTTTATAATTTTTAACCCCACCTCTAAATTATTTTGATTTGCAATTATTAGATTTTATACAGTGTACAAATATACTTATTTTAGGGTCATACAGGACAGTACATCCAAGAATGTTGGAAAGAAATATGTGAAGAGTTTGAAATTGACAAAAATAAAATTGTATCTATTACCACTGATGGCGGCGCAAATATAGTGTCAGCGGTACGACTGTTTTTAGGTGATAATCATCGGATTCCTTGTATGGCTCACATCTTAAACCTTGTAGTTGATGGAGTACTGAAAGAAATTAAAGAATTTTCAGCACTTACCGATCATGTCAAAACCATTGTGACGTTCTTTAAGCAGTCAGTCAACGCTATGGATCAATTACGAGCTGAACAAGAATCATGTGGAAAAAAAGAAGGTGAGGTGTTGACATTGATACAAGCTGTCAGCACTAGATGGAATTCTTGCTTCGATATGCTAGAGAGATTCGTTAAACTGTCTGCACTAGTAGCTAAAATTTTAGCCACAAAAAGCCAAACGAACAAGAATACACCAGATATGGTTCCATCGTCGCAACTTAATGTAATACGGGATTTTATTGCTCTTCTTAGCCCTTTCAAAGAAGCTACTGAGGAAATAAGTGGTGCGAATTATGTAACGTCAAGCTTAGCCATTCCTCTTACAACTTTAGTTACCCAAGTAACAGATCAAGCGACTCCATCGACCTCTTTAGGATTGATTGTAAAAAAGGCTTTACTCAAAAAAGTTGAAGACAAACTGGCTCCTTTAGAACGAAGTTCTTTTCTCTCAGTAGCTACTATTTTGGATCCTCGGTTCAAGCGTATCCACTTTACCTCGCCAGTTGTCGTGTCAAATGCTGTATCCAAAATCAGTGCTGAGATTCGAGCAGAACATCGGCGTAGAGGACAACGTTCTCCGGATAAAAATCCTGATCAAGCAGCATCAGAACAAGCTAGTGGGTCCTCTATCTGGTTCAGACATGAGAAATTATTAAATCTGAACATAGCTACGTCAGAGGTTCCAAGCAGTGGCTGTGTCCCTAATGAACTGAAGCAGTATTTGGACCAACCACTTTTAGAAAGAAAATCTGATCCAATCAAGTTCTGGGTAAATTGTCGACACTTCACGCCAGTTCTCTCGGATATCGCCCTAAAATATTTGATTTGCCAAGCTTCTTCAGTGTCATCTGAAAGAGTAGCTTCAATGGTGAATTTGGCTGTGCCGAATGATAGGAGCAGATTAACAGGCGAGCACATCAAGCAAAGAGTGCTCTTGATGTCAATATCAGACAAATACTGGTTTGAATAATGTAATTTTTGTTGTGTTGAATTGTTGATGATGTTGATTTTTTCTTGGCTTTATGTACTTATTTTTTAATAATAAAACTGATGTCAAAACAGCCAGATGTGTATTTACTTTAAAATTTCGAATATTTTGGCAATTTTTTATAGATAATTGCTTATTGCGCAGAAAATATCGATATATCAACATATCGATATTTTTTAGTCAATTATTATCGATATATTTTAAAAATATCGATACGATATATATCGATATTTTTTCCCCATTTGCCCATCCCTAGCACCCACAAAGAGTACCTTTATCATATAAAAAAAAACAGCAATTTAAGCCCACAGACTATCCAAGAAGAGTAACGTCACGAACGCTTCTTCGATACTATTTTGTGGGCCAATGAATCTCATAGAAGTGATGTAAAATTTTTAACATCCATAATTATTAGACATGTGCCGATTATGACTTTCGCCGACTAGCCGGTTGTAAAAAGGACGACTAGTCGACCTCCAAATCACGGTTTCCGGGATTTCCGTAACTCTTCGTTAACGACTAATTCGCGCGCAATCGCATATACGGCCTGCGAGCGTGTCGGAACAAGTTGTATTTACTTCGCATTGTTTATTCGCACTAATTTACCATATCACCAGCTTGTTCAATATGTATGTATCAGGTGGAATTCCACATACTAAGTATGTATATACCTAGCCTCTTCGAACAAACCTTAGCTACATTATCCGGAATACAAGCAACAGTTTTTCGAGGCAGAGGATCTCATCACCATCAGATTCCAATTTTTATTAAAATCTCTGAAGACTAGCATAAATGATGAGGACAGCGACAGTGGCAAAGATGATTTACAGAACACCTCCACTGATGAAACTAATATAGAACAGCAACACAGGAATTTTTGGCAATGCCACCCAAATTTGGCATCATGAAAAATATAAGAATTTCAAGACGACAGTCAAGCTTATGAACTGCAGTCCTACTGTGCGTTACCGGTAATAAAGCGTAATGATGACCCATTTCAGTGGTGGAGCCGCAATCGTTTACAGTGAGAGGCTGTTCTCAGAGGCCAGAAACATATACGAAAAGAAAAATAAATCGATTGCTACCAGAAAGGGCAGAAGCTTTAGTCTTCTTACATCATAAGTTTCCCTTAATTAAAAAATATAGGTTATAAAAATATAATGAGATTATGATATTTTTTGGTTTTCACAATTGTGACTTTGATTTGATTAGATTATGTAGGTATGGTTATAAGAATGAATGAAGAAGGTATGGTTATGGTATGTGTAAGATTGATTACAAAATAATAAAAAAAGAATCAAGGTTTTTATTTCATGTAGTTCCTCATATTATTGAGAAATACATACAACGCAAGAAGCCGGATAGTCGGCTTTATCAACCAGTAGGACAAATCTCTAATAATTATCATCTAGGAGCATTGAAAATGCACACACGACACAAACACCCGAATTAATAAAACAGTCGAACATTATATATTTTTCTTTTGGAACAATAACCAATCAATGAAAGCACAACCATCTGGAGGACAGCACTTAGGTAACTCAGATCTATCATGTGCTGTTGCATCGATGATTGCTGCTACTAGAAAGGTCAATGACAAGAATATCAGAAACTCTATGAAAAAAAAAGTCATCTATCGGACTAGATCTGTCACTAGGTAAAAAAAAAAAAATTATAATGCACCCGACCAATTTTTGCTGTCAAATCACCACTAGACATCGCCAATTCAGTATTCAAGCTGGGCAATAACTTTTTTCCAGACAACTATATTTCCAGGAAATTTAAAGCAATGAACCAAAATTAAAATCAACAAAAATTTTAACAATTCTTTTTGGTATAAACAGAAACCATCATTTTTTTTCAGAATCAATTAAAATGGCCAACAAAGTCTTTTTCAACATGATAAAGTAAAATGTACATTTTTGAATCTTTATTAAATTCATTGAAATACGACAAAGCCAAAATGGCTTCAATAATTGAAATTTTTTATTGAAATAAATAAAATAATAATTTCACAAATTGCCTTAGGCACAAGCAATATTTTTTTTACGAAACATTTCTCAACCAAGTTGAAAAAATTGTCAAGACAAAAGTTCTAAAGCTTAGAACTAATAACCATAGCAAAATCATGGGTGACAGTTTAAAAAGCCCAGAATAAAAAAAGAGCACCATTATGGAAGACTCTAGCCCAGCAGTGGACAAGTTAGAACAGATGAAGTAAATTGAAAATAATCAAATGGGATACCAAGTCAGGAAAGGTCAAAAGGCCCAACACAGTCTCGTCTACAACGCCATAAATGACCAAAAATCAATACTGAACATAAAAAGGAGAAACATAAAACCAAAAACTTAAAAAAAAAGATTTATTCAGTCGTCAGCCTTCAAGCTTTCGACTGCCATTTCTAAAGCCCCCTCTTTAGTAACATTGCCCCCAATAAAGCCAGAACTATGACAAAATATACATCCATCGATGCCAGATACTTTTGAAAGTGCATCATCACGGACGCCTCGCCAAACTTTGTGCAGTGGTTTTCTGCAACAAAAGAAAAACATCTCTTAAAATTATTTATACTGGATTTGATGATACCTATACTTGTGAAGGGGATTCTACAAAAACAAAAATATATATTGAATTGTATTGAATGTTTGGTAAGTTTTTTCAATTTGTTAATATTATTGTTCTAAAAAATGTATGTTTTTAGTCATTGTAAACAAATCTAATGAGTCGAATTCTTCTCGTTTTGATTGTTACCAAATTTCTTATTCTGATATTTGACAAATTTGTAAATTCAACATGTGATAAAAATTTAAATAAAGCAACAGTGCAGCAAGTTAAAATGAATTCTATCTTTAAAATATATATAGAAATTAAGTTCATCTATTAGATATTTTTAGGGAACTACTAAATTTGAGAAAACAATGAAATTCACCTTAGCACAAAACTTGATGGACTTATGGGTACACCTTGTACTCTCCATGATTTCGGTTTATCATGAAACAAAACAAATTTAATTTCGGTCCCTAGGCTCAATTTCTCTTCCATATCAAACAAATGTTGTTTCCACGGAAACCGTTCATTAAGTAGCAAAATTTGACCAGAGTTGTGTACTTCAAAGCGTCCATCGATAGCTTTTTGAACCAAGTCTCGTGCTGGCAGCCAAACATTAATGTAATATCTCGTAACGTGTTGAAATTCTTCGCTGACGAGGTCCATTGCCTTTTTAAATAATTCGTTAACATCTAATTCTTCACTTGAATTCCATTCTGGATTCAAACGACCAACTCTGCTGCTCAAATGTGAATGAATCTCATAGTTTGTCTGTCCATCTGTAATTGGCACACCATTGTCAATAGCATCTATTTCTTCTATAAATAATTCGTAGACTTTCTTGAAGATTATTGATAAGTCTTCTTTAGATAAGTCCTTGGCTAGTTGTTTTATTATTTGTTCTCCATAGAAAGTGTAAATCAAACCGGCTGAACTTAACCTGTAAAGAAATAAATAAAATAAATTATCATTGAATAGATATCCAGACAAACAAAGATGGACTCTTCGAACAACAATTTGGACTGGTCCTACTGGAAAAAGAGGAAAGGGCAGACAGAGGAAAAGATGGTCGGACGACATTGAAAAAATAGTGGGAAGGAGCTGGATGGCCCGTGATAAAGGAGCATGGAAAAGTATGGAGGAGGCTTTTTTACCCTAAAGGGGCCATAAAAATATAACTAAATTTAAGTGTACTTAGGTTAAGAAACAAACATTGTATGGATAAATAAAGCTATATATATTGAATAATCTTGGTAATAATTCTTATTCAACCAATTTTTTTAATTGCAAAACATAAAAGAGAGTATAGTCCATATGATGGTAAGACATCACTATTGCCTATGAGCCTGTACAAGGCATTGTAGAGCCATTATCATCAAATATAGATGACAAAATTGTTGAATTTTCTTAGAACTTGAACTTTAAACTGCTACTACCTGCTTTAAAATACTTCATACTCACTTAATCTTATATCTATCACCAAATTCTGGTCGGAGTCTACTAAAAGTCTCTTCGAAGCTTGCCTGGTGGTGATCGTAACGTTTCTTCTCATGGTCAAAGGTACCACCGACATCCACGACGATGTCGCAATCATTGAGTATACTCATATCTCTTGTACGGACAATCTCTGCATCTTTGTACTCCGGTAGGGTCTTGAGCATGTAACAGGCTAACACTTCATCGCAGTGGAAGACTCCGTCATGAGTGCCGATCTGGGTAGAAAGGAAGTTAATGTGAATTTTGATTTTGTAAGTTGCATAGTGTAATTTTTGTAGAAAGTTTTAATGATCGCTATAAATACTTTAAAATAGTTGTGAAAATTAACAGTGGAATTTGTGGTCATTTTTATTACGGATAAAGATAAGAGTAAAAGAAGTATGTGTATGCAGCGTGTCTACCTATTCCACCAAAGCCTGGTTTTTTGAAAGAAAACTCAAATATGAGTTAAGCTCGCCATTGTACCTGCTCCTTTCATGTTATTTGTGTTATCTGTTATGTTGCTTTTGTGTACAATAAAGAATATGTGTAATGAACATGGAAAATTTTATATGTAAAATCGTTAGTCAGATATGTTGTCAGATAGTTGATACCCAATTAATATCAGAAGTATATTTTCAAAATTAAATAATGAAGATAAGAAATAGGCCGACGAAATCATGTCAAAAAGACCACGCAACATCACCTCAGTCGTGTGAATTTTTAGTTAGAAAGTGATCAAATATACCATGATGTAACAAAGGATTCATAATTGACATTGTTCTGTACTGTAACAACCCATTACTGCCCACTGCTGAGCTCAGGTCTCATCCGAAGAGGTATTAGGCATAGTTCACCACGCTTGCGCAATGCGCATTGCGGACTTCCCGTCTTCGAAGAATTTTGAGAATCCCTTTCCAATATGCAGGTTTCCACCGGATGTTTTCCTTCACCGTTTAGCCAGTGATAATTAACACCACGTGGATATCATTGTAAAACTTAAAATCGATTTCAGCAAGTATCGATTTCAGGAAGATGGAGCTGCCATTTTGAAATCAGGATCAAAAAATTACATACCTTCATGTTGAGGATACTGGAAACGCAATAGTCACGGACTTTTAATGATAATGGAACTAAACTACTTGTCCGTCGTAAAATATTATTTAACATAACATTGTCAAACACATAATCAAAAATAAAATAATTAAAAATGAAAAAAAGTGTACTTAGTACACTAACTGCGACACGAGAAATGTGAAATGTGTGGTGAAATGGAAATATCAAATATGGCCGCAGCGACGACTTTTTCATTTACCATTGACATTGACAGTTGACAGTTTATTATTTCGTAGTGTTGGAGCCTAGCAGCCAAAAATCGATATTACGGCGAGATTTCAATCTTAAAGTCTTTGATTTAATATTGCAATAAAAGTATTATGATTTTGGTTATAAAGTAAATAAAAAGTTTTTTTTAACAGAGAAGATGCAATTTTCCTGGATTTTTTCACGTTCATTTATTTTAAAGTTTTTATGTCATACATTGGTCCATGTTTATTTGAATAAATGAGAAATTCTTTGTTTATGTTCTCCATAAAAATTACAACATTCATGATTCTTTAACTTAATTTAGCGTTGTTCAAAAAAATGCACACAATCGCGCAACATATTTAGTTTCAAAATCACATTTCGATTTTAAGAAGTAGTTAGAATCGATTTCATAACTTAAACCACATCCCTTAGAAACTTTTTTTTTATTACTGTTGCAGTGATAGGCACAGATTGTTAGATCATAATTATATTTGTATTTTTAAGAATTTAACAAAATCGTTTTAAAACTGACAGCCCATAACTACCTAATTGGAAACACAGCAATAAAATTTTCCACTTTTAATCTTGTCATTTTTAGCGCTCCAATCCTTTTACAGTGCAGAACACTTAGTACTTTTCATATTTCCTTTTAACATTACAATGGTGGTTCTTTGCCTCTTACCGCAATGAACATTGACTTTTAAGTTCAGAATACGGAAGATAGATGGCGTTACGTGTTTTCAGCTATGTGCAAAATAGTTTTTCAGTCTCTGTTTTCATTAAATTTAACTTGTACTAACTAACTGAACTTTACATTATTATGAGTTTTAACTTCCTATAGTTATTTATAACTTAATTAACAAACGTCGTCGTTTTTCTATTTTTTTTTTTTTGCACGATGGGTCAGTTTTTTTTTTCTATTAATTTGGTCAAATTCAGCTAAAGTAATTCTAAATTTAAGCAATAATATTTTTATTTTTTACGCTTATGGTTTTCTAAAAAAAACTATAACTTGTCATAAATAACTGCAAAAACAGTTCTATAACTATATTGTTGAGATAATAGATGGCGACACTTGTATGTTTTCGAAACAAAAAAGTTCTTGAAAGCATTTAAAGTGTAGATTTTCGTTTAAGATTTTCTAAGTATTCTATTAAATAATATCCCCGAGTTATATAATTTATACAACCTTTTATTTGCGTTCAAAAATGTCAGCTAAATCGGAGGCTGGGAAGTTTGTTAAATTTAGCTTGCGAGATTCCACCCGAACTTACACAGTTACATCCAGTAACAGTAATATAGAACTTGTAAAACAAAGACACATTTACTGGATAATCTTATATATAAAAATGAATCGCAAAATGTGTTGGTAAGCGCATAACTCAACAATGCCTGGACCAATTTGGCCAAATCTTTTTTTAAAATGTTCGTTGAAGTTCAAGGATGGTTTTTACGGCGAGAAAAAATCGAATAGTTGCCGGGAAAAAACTTTCATTTTCATTTCATTTCAGTTGACATGTAAATACTAAATAAATATTTTGACGGTCTTTGAAAAAAAAAAAATTGTAATCTTTTCGGTTTCGTGCGATACAGGCTTTTAGCGGAGACCGTTGCTATATTTTTGTGAGTTAATAGGAAGATTGAGTTTTTTTATTTATTTTTTAATTGCGTGATAAATAAACGAGCCTACAGCCCACCTGATGGTAAGTGGTCACCGTTGCTCATGAACCTCTGCAATGCCACGGCAATGAGGAATCGTTATTTATCACAAACTGAGTTTTGGGATATGTGGGAGTTGAACCGCACTAAAACCTCCAACTTAAAAACTGCCACTTGAAACTCAACACCAGCGTTAATATGTCGGTTGGGAGTGATATCTAATATTAAGCTGAGATTCGACTGGTTTGTGGCGAAAACTTATCTGTTCTAGGTATTATTTTTTATTGGCTTTTTTATTTTCGTCACAAATATATAATAATATATAATAATATATCAACCGCTCACACTCAGCGTCCGTACTCCAACTGAGCAGGGGTTATGCGGGACGGCACGACGCGTTACGCACTACGGTACTCATTCCCGTCGTGCCTCGCGCTACCAACTTAGCGCAAATTTTAGTGGCAATATGACGGTTTAGCGCTTTCTTACCGGTTTTAGAGCTCTTTTGAGCGCTTTTGATTAGAATAATATTAAATTTCGATAGTAAATGGTTTAAAAGTAGGTACGTTGTAAAAGCAAACCCGTAGGATTACAAATACGCGTGAAAAAGGGCTACGAAAATTAATTAATTTTACATCCTAGTGTATGATATAGACTACTCATATAAAACATACCCTAATATAATTTACTTTACGTTATACAGGGTGATTTCCTAGTGAGGGTACATATTGAAGGTCATGGTAGCTGATGATTATATATGACCAGTAAAAATATTATTACCAAAGAATATGGCTTAATGCCTTAGTAATTGCATCTTAAAAATACCTAAAATTCTTGCAAAATGATGGTTTTTCGACAGCTGATGGGTGTGGCGGAGGTGTGGGTGCGCGAGATTACTAGAGGTCGTTAGTCAACACTCTTTAAGCCGAAATTGCTTATGTTTGAGGTAGTTTTGTCGAATTTAGATTAAAAAAAAAAAAAAAAATTGTAATTTTACTTATTTTTTGTAATATTCCGTATTAGAACAGAGTACTCATCACCCTCCTGCAATATGTACCCTGTCTAACAAATCACCCTGTATAATTTATTTTAAAGAAAACTTTTTAAATACTAGGACAGGACGAAGAATAAGCTCTGACGACACAGACATTACTCAACCACACACTCAAACAATCTCTCAATTACCACACACAGCAAACATACAACCAACACGCAGAACTCGGAGATGTAGAATTATCTCTGAAGACTAAAAAAACTGGGGAGCAGATTACCCTTTCTCGTGGGTCATGGGACGGGGTATTAAAAAAAAACCCGACCTAAGAGGTCGAGAACGCGAGCCGTTACACCTAACCTATATTTGCTCACCTCTTACTTCCACCATTATAATCCTATGTTACCAGGATCTATAACGACCCGGTAGGGGAGACCGGGGATGGTTGACTATAAGGGTAGGTTGGCTAAGTTGCAATAATTCGCTACCGTCATTTTTTTTATCAATAAATCACGAGCGACGATGCATCTTCGCTACCGGCTAACTTATGCGAAGTGTGCCGCTGCAATCGCGCGGCGTTTGTGAGCGGCATCACATTATCTGTTTTAGGTCTCGCTAAGTAACTATTTTCATCTCTTAGAAATTAAACTGTTGTTGTACCAAATGTCAATACGATAGTTTTATTCTATTGCGTCCATGACAGGTTAAAATGTCCGTTTAATAAGCAGGTAAAATTGAAAATAGTGTAAGAGGTTGGTTGCCCTAATTTGTTCAGGTTAGGTAGAGTAATGACCCAGAGAGGTATTCCGTGGGAGGGAGGCACACGGTCCTATCTCAAAAACAACCGCCGACCGAGAGACCCAGCTGTATTGGCGGTAGCTGTTGTTTTGGCGTCCAGGGTTCTGCCTCAGCCAGGACACATTATGATGAGTGTGAGGATATGTTAATGCGTTTTGACCCAAGTACCTACTAGCCCAAAAAGTAAATTGAAACCACTTGCTATCAGACGGATCGTCCAGTTATTATTCTGTTCTAACTAGGGGTGTGCGAATATCGTTCGAATCGAATAATTCGAACCTTAGAAGAGTATCGAATTTGACTACGACGATGCATCGGAAATAGGACAAGAATTTGTATTTTGTAGATAATATCTTTAATGGGCTAGATGTCTACAAAATAGTCGTAGTCGTCGTAGTCAAATTCGATACTATTCGAAATTCGACGAATATTAATATTCGACTCGGAACGAATAATTCGTGAGTTCGAATTATTCGCACACCCCTAGTTCTAACGTAAAAAAGAAGGGTCATATGACATGCCAGTTGTCACTGATAAACCAAGTAGTCTGTAATTATTTTCATAGTAATAAATCTGAATCATTACCACATTTAGTAACGCGTAAACGTCTACCAGTTGTGCAAATAATCCTAAATTTGCGATGTAAAGTCTAGCGGAACACAATAGCACTTAACATATGTTTAGATTAAAAATCTTTTTGTATCTTTCTTTTGTTGCTATGTTGAGAAGTCTCTTGATCATCATCTTTTATTGTGAACTAGTGTACCTAGTATTTTTACAAGCTTTATATTAACTTGCACTGGATGTAACTATGTAACTTTGACCAACTTCCCGGTTTCTATTGAGCTGACATCTTGCACGCAGATGTATATTGAGTGACAGTGCAATAATATGACAAGATGGCGCTGATCTGATGCTGGATTTGGAAGGTGGTCATAGGAACTGTTGTGTTAAATAAGAAAGACCTGTCGTGTTTGGGCTCGTTTTACTTGTATTAGCTAGCACTCTACTACTTCGTGATATCCAGGATCTTAAAAGCTTGTATTTTTTTTTGAACGAAGTTCCTTATTGCGCGTTATCGAAAGGGGACTAGACGGAAATTCTTATGAAAAAGTTGTCACGACACTTTTTTTGTTTTAGATGATTATCGCTAGATGGCGCTGTGATTAAAATCTTTTAAAACAATTCCTTATTTTATTTTATATGATTAATGCTAGATGGCTCTGTGATCAAAATATTTTATTTAAGTTATAATGATAATAGAAAGAGAGAGAGAGACAGACGTTTTAAACTAACTAATTATTATAACTTAAAAAAATAAAATTTTATTACAATTCCCTCACTAATTAATCCAAACGAACTTCGTTCCATCCGGGTATCCCTTGACACCTCTCGAGTTTTTTTTTTATTTCTTACTTGTAGATTAGCAAGCGGATATCCTATATACTTGATTGTGTGTGGTTAATGTCGATATCGGTAAATATCAGGAAACATCATGTCAGGGGACACTCTGGGTCCACTGCCTATAGCTGCTGTGAGTTGAACCGTACTAAAACCTCCAACTGCTCACATTCAGCGTCCGAACTACACCGAACCTCGACTGAGGCCAGAACAGGGTTATGCGGGATGGCACGACGCGTTACGCACTACGACATTCTGTACCGTCGATCGACCCAGTTCACGTCATCGTTTTAAGGATTTCCTTTAAGCATCGTCAGAAGCAGAAAGTGTTAGGTTTTTTTTTTAGTTGGAGGAAATCACCGGATCCCCGCCCGCGAGGCGTATGTGGGAGTTGAACTGCACTACAACCTCCAACCGCTCACACTCAGCGACCCAACCTCGGCTGAGGACAGAACGGGGTTATGAGAGACGGCGCGACGCGTTACGCCCACGGCACTCTTTCCCGTCGCGCCGCCCCCACTGTATTATATGTATTATACAGTGGGGGCGGCATGTGCATGTATTATACACTGTGTGGGTACAGTGGACTTATGGCCAATGGGCAACCTCCGACCGGGCGAGGTAGTGTATGCCCGGTCAGGCCGAAGCCCACTGTAGTAGATTTCAGATGTCGTATATATGCGAAGATTTTTGCAAATGTTGTAACCGCGATTCAGGATCTCGCGCGCTATTATTGGTGGCCACAGTACCATGGAGATGATATGATGGATTCGAAAGGTCATAGGAACTCTAAGTAGTTGCAAACAAGATAGACCCTTCGTGTTTGGGCTCGTTTTATTTGTCTTAGTTTACTGCTACAGGACCCTTAAACTTGTACGTAAAGTGTTTTCCTTAAAATAAGTTTATTATTCCTAAGATATAAGCCTTCCATCCCGCGGCCCCATCTCGGCGGGCTTTGATAAGCCCGCCTACCGATGGAGCCGGTGGTCGCTGCGTCGACGACTGCCGGTTCGGCGTCCGGGGGTAACGGGGCGATACGTGAGCGACAATCGCAAACGCGTCCTGTCACCCCTACCAGCCTCGTGCCGGGTCCTATTCCCCGCCGGGGATCGGACGTCGAGCGTGAGCGGCGGGAGGTTTTGGTGCGGTTCAACTGGCGATTTCCTCCCGTCCAAATAAAAAAAAAAGAAATAAGAATCACAGCGAATATTTTTCTACACAAAAGATCTGAATAACTATAGACAAGTTTTACCGTACTATTGTTAAGTTTTGAAGAAGAACAGCCACTTTTTTCTTGTTCATTTCTGAATGTTTAAAATGTAACGCTCTCTCTTGTAATTTTAATATTGTATACAACATTTTTAAGTTTTATTTACTTTTACTATTACCTCTCTTTCACAAGAACCATAATGTCGTAGTTTATAGAAATTGTTTTTTTTTTATCATAGCCCAACTAACCCAACCTTCCTTTTTTTGGGGTTGGAAATTGCCGGAATAAGTGTATCGGGGATATGTGGGAGTTGAACCCCGGCTGAGGCCAGAACCCGACTTGAGGTTAAGCGGGAGGGCACGACGCGTTACGCAGTGTACTCTTTCCCGTCGTGCCCCAGTCCTATGCCTATCTAAAACTTGTAAAACTTCTTCGTTAATTATACTGTGTGTACCCTGTTATCGAGTTTACGGTCCATCTGATGTTAAGCGGTTACCATGGACCTCTGCAATATCTGGGTATCGCAAGAAATGCCAGATGACTCGCGCAACTTCGTCTGTGTCGCAAATTTTATCCATTTTTTTTTTAGTTTTGTCACACCACCGAGATGGCATTTTACACACAGATGACAATACAATAATATGACAAAGTGGCGCTGATGTATTCGGAAGGTGGTCATGGGAACTTTTGTACTAAACAAGAGAGACCCGTCGTGTTTAGGCTCGTCTTACTTGTATTGGCTAGCTACTGCTACATGATATCCAGGATCTTAAAAGCTTGTATTTAAAAAGGTTTCTTTTTTATTGCCATGTAGGCAGACGAGTCGACGGGCCACCTGATCGTAAGTGGTTACCGTTGCTCATGAAGCTCTGTAATGTCAGGGTTTCTTTAATATAAATTATTGTCACTTACAATATTACTAAACGGGTTCTTTCCACGATTATTTACCCGCAGTTCTTCAGTCTTCCCGTGATCATGGCGCTTGAAACAGTGCCGAAATATCGGGATCGCTCTATTGAAAATAATCGTGGTAAGAACCCGTTTAGTAATAGAGTAAGTGATGTAGATAACCGCGAGTGTTTAAAGAAATTTATAAATTATTGTGACGCATAGGAATTGCGCGGGCTAGTTAATTATGAAATTAATCTTTTTGATAATTAAAATATAGTATGACGGTATCATTATGTGTCATATAGTTCTGAGAATGTAGAGATCCATTGTTACTGGTTGAGTCTATTGGTAGAGTTTTGATAGAGTTCATCCGCGATTGGTTGAACAGATAATTTTAATAGTTTTTTTATAATTTAAAGCTATTTGTGTATGCGTTATTATTCTATAGATAGCTCAGTTCAATAGTTAACAGTTAATCCACTTACTATCTGGTGGGCTGTTGGCATGACCAAAACAATACAAAAACTTGAATTATTTTTCAGCATTTTATCCCATTAGATCCTTAAAAACTTAAAACTTATAGTTTTATGTTTTTAAGAGATGTGTCTCCCACATTTCCAAGAATTGTTAACAGGTCCAACGCGAATCGAAAATTCGGGGTCCGCGTTTTCGGGACGCATTCGGGTTTCGGCCGGCACAGCGATAGCGGCTCGCGATCTCTTTAGTACCGCGCTAGCACTCGACCCGGCCGGTCGTGTATCTCGTAACAAACCGCACGGACCACGCTCTCGATACGTCGGTATTAGCATGTGATCCGGAACGCCGTACGATAACCTCAACGCTTTCGGAACGGAAAAAAATACCGAAAATTTTTCGGCTATCAGACTTTTCGCTTTCGTTGCAATTGCATAACGATGCAGCGAAGGCCGCGTGGAAATGTAGTGTGAAAATTACTGCCACGCGGGTACTGTGACAATTCGTGTTACGAAACAAAAGTTTGCGACTAAAAAAAGTTTTCGTCAGTTATCGTAATTGGTCGAAGTTTTGGCACGGCACGTACCGGCCTGATTATATATGTAAACAGCGGTGATTTGCCCGCTTTTCGTTGCGTTGCGTTTCCGTACGGCTTTCCGCGTCCGAAACTATTCGAAGTGCAGTGTTTTAGTGCATCAATTTTCAGTTCACACGGGTTAAATATCACTTACTTCCTAGTGCGAGTTATACCAATACGAGTGTGAGTTACATTAACCGCAAGCGAATACGATACAATTGGAAAACGTTAGGAAAGCGAACCGAAGTTGTGAAATTTTTTGAAAAGGTGCGCGCTCGGAAAAAGTTTTTTCGTTTGAAAAAAGTGAATTTCCGAACGGTGTGTGTTCGGAGTGTGTGCTGTTTGAACAGGTGGGTTTTATTTTAATATTAGTTTAAAGTTGTGCGTTGGTACGCACAGACGTGTTAAGACTAATGACAGTTTTATTAAATCTATGTCTCTCAAAAAATTTTTTTAGGTCTTTTTCAGTAAGTGATTGTTGAAGCGAAATTTATGTTAGAAATGAGACAATTTAAAATAATTTTATAAACACAATTTTCATTTTTAGTGCGTAAAGATTTAGCGATAAAAAATTTAGATTTCAGTAGCCATTCATTTACAGACACACACGAATAGTGTTAGTTATTAATGATATTTAAATGTCGATAATTAACTGAAAATAATGAAACTTATAGTTGAAATTGAACTCGTGTTTTAATAGTATTTTATTTGACAGTTTTAAATAACTGGAGTCGTGGTAGAGTCGTTAAATTTTAAATATTCATTAAATTTCGGATGTCTTTGATATGTTTTGGTATAATTTTGAGATAATGAAGTTATTTGAAATATTATGAACCTGTTTGTATAATGATATGTAGACGGTTGTGCGGAAGATGTTATTTATTTAGAAAAAGTATGGAATTCAATTTTTTTTTGTTAGATTATATTATGTTTTTGTTGGATTAGTGATTTTGTGAAAATATTTACTATGATTTAATTTGAAATTTCGTATATTTTGAGTTTTATATTTTTAGTTTCACTCTTTGAATTAAAATATTAAGAAGACACAAAAAAATATAAACAAACTTTATTAACTTTTTTAACATTAATTATAATTTACCATCAGATGGGCCGTAGGCTCGTGTATCTATTAAGAAAAAAAAATATGTCAATTTTGAACTATCGATAAAAAAACTAATTAAGAATCAAATTAACTTACTCTCAACTGCAGTTTATACTAGTCTAGTCTTTTAATTAAAATTAAAAAGTGTAAAAATATTACTTAGGTCTCCTCAAAAGGGGGATCAGGCTTACTCACATAAAGATTGCGGTTTCACATATCTTCAAAAGGGATCTAAATTCTTTTTCTAACATGCATATTTCCTTATAATTTCCTTCATCGTAGTGTTGTTAGAAAAACAATAATTTCGAATTAAAATTTACAAGCATTCGAACCAAACAGAAATGTATAAATAAAACTATATTTTTACAAATTTACAACTTAGGTACTTTACTGCATTTAATCTATTTTTATTATGATTTTTGATAGGTAAGGGTATGCAATGCGTGTTTGCTTCTATCGTATGCACGCCACTGAGATTAGTATTTCCCCGTTACATTAAAAGGGAAAGCGGTAACGGCCCAGCTGCCTTCATTAAAGATTCAAATATTGATTTGTTTACTTATTAATTTGCTTTAAAGATGTATTAAGTTCTCGACCTAACGGTACCTATGGTGTTCCCGGAGCGCTTTGACATGTCCCTTTTCAAAGATTAAGAAAAGTCCTGGGTAGGTGATACATAACGGCCCATGGCATTGCAGAGGTTCATGAGCGACGCTAACCGCTTCTCATCAGGTGGGCCGTAAGCTCGTTTATCTATTTTGCAATAAAAAATCAGTGGTTGACAAGCATTATGGCACTACTCAGAGGCGTGTAAGTAAATTTAAGTCAGGGTATGCATAAATGTAGATTAGGCTTATTTTTTACAAATTTACGAACCCAGCAGTGGGCAGCATTGCATTATAGTACAGTATAATCTTACTTTTACGTAGATTTACTACCTCACAGACAAGCATACGGTTAGCTTGATGGTAAGAGTTACTGTCGCTCATTGACCTTTGCAAAAAGATAGTATTGTTACGATCAGGAGGCCCGTTAGGTCGTCTGCCTACAAGGCAATAAAAAAAAAAAAATTGTGTTTAAAGTAAAACTCAAATGTGTTTTCGACAAAAAAATTACAAAAAATTAAAACGTTCGTCTTTCGATTTCAACTATAATAAATATGTACAAGACAAAAACAAAAAAAAATCATACGAATCGATGCATCCAGGAAAAAGTTCTGCAATCTTAAAAAAATACAGTCGAAGACCAATCAATATTCTCTCTAAAATGTCTTTTTTATCTGTAACCTATTTTTTAAGCACTTTTTTGCGCAGAAAAGCTTCCGTTATACCTACAATGATAGATCTTTCGTTCTTGCAAATTACCGAATTGAAAATAAAAGATCTTATCAATACAATATCTAGAACATTCTCGAAAGTACCTCTCACTGTACACAGAACAACACAGAAGGCAATTTACTAACAAATCACGCACTTCAACAACTCATACGGATGATATAAATCTTGAAAATTTTAAAACGTTGAAATGAAATTATTTATGCTCAATTAAAGTTATCATCATGAAGTCGTGGTGGCCGAGTGGTTGAAGCGCTTTTTTCCGAACGGGAGATCGCGGGTTCAAAACCGGCCGGCTTGTACCTCTAAATCTAAATGTGAAAAAGATTTATGTGCAATTTTTCACAACACTACTGGCTAAAAACGGTGAAGGAAAACATCGTAAGGAAACCTGCATGTCGGAAAAGGATTCTAAAAATCCTTTGAAGATATGTGAAGTCCCCAATCCGCAGTGGGCAAGCGTGGTGGACCTAATCAAAGCATGCCTAATCTCTCTTCTGAGGAGACCTGAGCCCAACAGTGGGTAGTAATGGGTTGGTACAGTACAGTACAAAGTTATCATGCTTGTTGTTGTCAAAAGGCTACCACCAGATCGGAAAAAAGATATAGACACTCCTGAGAAGAACTGGCAAACTCATGTCTCTCTCAGCAATTGAGCTAGAGTTATTACAGATAATGCTTAAATATCTACCTCCATTAAAATTCTGAATTATTCTCATGGGAAATGCTCTGAGGAACTTTTTGAAAATATGATCTTATTCCTTCATCTCCCGTTGACATACGAGACTTAACTACGGCACTCTTTCCCGTCGCGGCGACCCCAGTAGAGATAGAATAAAATGAAATTTATTTTTACTCATAATTTTAGTTTAGGGAATAGATATAGACCATAAAATTATTACATCTGGAATCAACATCATGAACAACAGAATGAAGCCAATTTAAAGTGCACCGATCGCGCGTAACAACACGACATGTCGACTAAAAACAAAATAATGAGAAACTAATTATGAAACTATAGAGTTTATTTGCAGTACTTGTTGCGTTAAATATAATATATTATACTAGTTAATTATAAATTAATATCTGTATTGTAATAACACTTAAGATTTTAATCAATTCAATTAAAATTTACCAACTTCAAATGAAAGGTATTAAACTCGGCTGTTTTATGACAGTTACCGCAAACATTTTCTCTTGGTTTAGATTCGACCGACTAGGATGTTCGTTTTTTACTAAAATTATCTAGTGCATGCAGAGCCCCATTCGTATTTGAATGTATCTAACAGTATTTTTAAAGACTAGATGACCCGCGCAACTTCGTCTGCGTTACAAAGGGGTTCAAAAATTGTAGCCTATGTGTTATTCTGATGTATAAGCTATATTGTGGTAAAGTTTCATTCAAATCCATTCAGTAGTTTTTACGTGAAAGAGTAACATCCATACATACAAACTTTCGCCTTTATAATATTATTATGATATCGTCAAAATCTATATTAAAACCGATTCCGATGGTGCTTTTTGGAAATTATTCAAATATTTACACGTGCATTATTACGCGTACACGCGTTTTGCCTCATAGCGACCTCGGAAACTAAAAATATACAAATGTTTTCAATAGTTTTTACAATGTTACAAGCGGTTTGTTCTATTATTGCAAACGCTCATGTACTGTACTGTACTGTACTGTAACAACCCCTTACTGCCCACTGCTGAGCTCAGGTCTCCTCCAAAGAGGGGTTAGGCATAGTCCACCACGCTTGCCTAATGGGGATTGGGGACTTCACATATCTTCAAAGGATTTTTAGAACCCTTTTCCGATATGCAGGTTTCCTCACGATGATGACCTTCACCGTTTTTTTTTAGCCAGTGTTGTGAAAAATTGCACATATCTTTTTCATATTAAGATTTAGAGGTACAAGCCGGCCGGTTTTGAATCCGCGATCTCCCGTACGGAAGGCAAGCGCTTCAACCACTCGGCCAAATAATACCTTTTATTGCAAGACAGTTAAACGACCCTACGACCCGCCTGATGGTAAGCGATCACCGTCGCCCATGAACCTCTGCAAAGACAATGAGGGGCTGTTATCTATCACCTACTTATACAGGACTTTTCTCAAACCTCGTTTAAGGAGGGACATGTCATAGCGCTCCGGGAATACCGCGGACGAGAGTCCATTCCAAATTGGAGTTCGTTTTTCCCTATCTGTCCAGCCAACACGCCCACTTTACTACAAACTTTGATTTTTACGATAAACCACGAAAGTACTGATAAGGATATCATTCGACCCGATTCCTTATCAACGCCGAATACATCGGAAGTCTAAATTTGATTGATTACAGGCTAAAAACGGATAAATAGGTATAATAGGGCAATATTACCATAATCTGGGTTTTGTCGTGAATTTTTCATATCTTATTTTAGTTAGTGACATTGGTTAATTATTATAATTGTTGAATTTTGGAGTAGCACAAATTGCCTATTTTCTTGAACACGTCAGTTGGTATAACCAAACATACATTTAGATCAGAAAATGAAGAAAACTTACTAAAATACACGCTTTTAAGATCCTGGATATCATGAAGTAGCTAGCTAATACAAGTAAAACGAGACCAAACACGACGGCTCTGTATCATTTAGCACAGGAGTCCCTATACCTTCCGAATCCATAACCAGATCAGCGCCATTTTGTCATATTATTGCATTACATCTGCGTGCTAAATGTTAGCTCAATCATAGACAGGGAAGTTTGTCAAATTTAGCTTGCAAGAGTCCGCCCGAACTTACATAGTTAGATCCAATGCAAGTTAATATGAAGCTTGTAAAACACATGCTTACGAACTATTGTAAAATTCTTATTTATTGGTATGAATGTCAAGAATGTCGCTGCGTTAGTTTGTAGGTCGAAGGTCGTTTTGTAATCTGCATATGATAAATACAAAAACATATGTAAATCTTATAGTTTTTTGTTTACATATAATTAATTATGAAGAGAGTGCGAATGAGATTTATTCGCTGAACATTTTTTTCAATAGATAACATATTAATTTTATTATCTATATTCTGACTAATGTATTAGAGGCAAACTTTTTTTGTTTGGTTGTATTGAATAGGCTCAAAAACTACTGGACTGTTTTTAAAAATTCTTTTACCATTAGTAAGCTACATTATCCAATAATAACATAGGCTAGATTTTATATTGAAAAAAAATAGAGATCCTTATTAAAACTTCAATAATGTAAGCCAAGGTGTGAAAAAAATACCCAAAAACTTTTTTACATCGCGTGCGCTGCGAATACTATTTATTATATTTTCACACTTGATATTATATGGATCAATAGAAGCAATGTAGGACCGACAATCTGGTCAATGTTGCGGAGAGTCACTAGATCAAAACAGAACAGAACCGGTCCTTGTGACTAAATTTGTGGCAGCCCATCAGGGCTCTCTTATCGGGGTCTCATTTACCATATATTGGGTCTGTCTTTTCGAAATAAATCGCTGCACTAAAACATCCCATCGCTCACACAGCGTCTAAACCCCGCCTGAGGCCAAAACCCCTTTTTTGGACAGTAGGGAATCCCGCCTCGTAGATGGGGTATGGTGTCGATCAATACTTAAATCTCCTGCCGCTCACACTCAGCGTCCGAACCCTGGCTGAAACCAGAATCCAGTACGAGATTGGATGGGTTGCATGCCTCTTCACGACACGCTAAAATTGTCCGAAATCACTCTCCCCGAAAATCCTTCTAGGTCAGAACCAGAAATACAGTAGTCTAGACAAACAATTTTGCAAGTCTTATTTATCACGTTAACAATCATTTGGGTACATTGTCGTCATTCATTTGTTGACATTTTTACGCACCGTTCGCCATTACTGTGATACTCGTGTTTGTAGTCACGTACACCATTTATAGCGTGAAGTGAGAAGCAAATGTCGAGAGTACTGTACTGTAACAACCCATTACTGTGCAGGTCTCCTCGGTAGAGGGATCAGGGATAGTCCACAACGCTTGCCCAATGCGGATTGGGTAATGGAGCGCTATGATATGTCCCTCTTTGTAAAAGCCGTGGTGGGCATGAAGCGATTGAGGACGGACCTGGGCTACTAGGTAGCAGGACTGTACCCCTAAAAATTAATTAAAAAAAATGTGCAATTTATCACAATAAGGCTGCGTTTCCACCAGAGATGTGCGAGGATGCATAGTGAGGGATGTGTTTGTAAAGAACCAATAGGATCGCTTCATTTACCTTGCCTCGGTCAGCACAGCTCTGGTGGAAACGGCTCAGCGGAGCTAGATTTTTGCGCATACAAAACAAGCGCGGGATGTGAGCGAGGAATGTGTGTTGAGAAAGATGTGTTGCGAGGTTTGCGCATACTGTACCAGCCAGTCCAGTTCAACAGACGGAGTTTGTTGGAAGTAGAAGTGCGCAAAATAGATAATAATATGGATAATTGGAAAAAGAAAATACTTTTATATTTAACAATTTGTGATGAAGAAATGGAAGCAGAAGATACGGAGTTTATTAGTTCTATAATTTACACAGCTTCGCAACGTATCCTCGCGCCACACATAAATGCGCATTTTCACAGCTCCGCTACACATCCTCGTAGGCACATTATCATCGCACAGCTTTGGTGGAAACACCCACACATTTTCACAGCATAGCTAGACATCCTCGCACGACACATTTCCATCGCACATGTCTGGTGGAAACGCAGCCTACCACTGGTAACAGTGACGGAAAGCATAGTAAGGAAACTTGTATATTGAATTCCGAAATGTTTGGAAGACATGTGAGGTCCGGCATTTTGGTGGCTTGGTGGACTATCTCTGTTCCCTCTATTGAGGACACCTGTACCCAGCAGTGGGCAGCAATGAGTTGATACAGTAGGATATTTTTAGATAAGTAACGAGCTAAAGGGTAACCAATTACCGTTGTTTGTTATTAAGTGGACCGATTTTGATTCTTGGTCCACGCAAAAGGTCGTTGTGAATGTTATAAAAAAATATTTATTTTGCGATGTGCTATGCGTGTGTGCGAATATTGCTTTATCGGATGAACCTATTTCGATGATTCTTTTTTCTTAGAAAGCAGATACTTTTAACATAATCTCATATAAATTTGAGAATGATCTGACCAGTAGTTTTTGCATATTCTTCTAAACTAAACTCGGTCTTTTTGTAAAAATATTTGATGTGTCTTTCTTCCGATGCTTTTCAAGTAGTATTATATAAAATCAAATACTCGGTATATTTAAAGACATACTAAAATCCGTTACATATATTCCATGTGTGTGCGTCATATGTGGTGACGTCATAGATATTTTTATAATCCATTTTGACTATCATTCACTGATAGTTCAAGGTTATATACATATAAAACAATTTCTTTGATTATTTTTTTGTGTTTTGGTTATTTCCTTTGAGAGAATCTGAAATTATATTGTATGGCACATAGGCTAGATTAAATTTGGAAAAAAGTTAGAGATCCGAACTAAAAGTTCAATAATGTAAGCCAAGGTGTGAAAAAATACCCTAAAACTTTCATACATCGCGTGCGCTGCGAAAACCATTGATTATAGAACAAAATGATGTACTACGGGTTTGTAGGTCTTTTTAAAATCTAACAGTACTGCCTGAACCCCTTTTGACGCAGACGAAGTTGCGAGGATCAACTAGTGTTGTGAAAAATTGCACGTACTTATTTCAAACGAAACTTTAGAAGTACAAGGCTGGTTCAAACGCGCGAGACAATTACTTTTTTTGAGTTAAAGAAAGAATCACCGGATCCGGTATATGGGAGTTGAACCGCACTAAAACCTCCAACCGCTCACACTCAGCGTCCGAACCCCGGCTGAGCCCAGAACCCAGCACGGGGTCATGAGGGACTGCACTCTTTCCCGTCGCGCGAGACAATTACTAAAAAGTCTTTCATCACATAAATAAATATAATATAACCAATTACTTTATCTCTTTAATTCTGAGCCTACATAACTAAGAAGAAAGCAAACTAAGTCATAATATTATCATGATTATCATTGTGAGCAAGTCTACTGATAATGAAATGAGTAAGGAAGATTGTAAACTTTGTAAATAGTCAAAACGTTCTTAATTTCTCGTTTGCGGTAGGGGATTTTCAAAAATATATTTAAAAAAATTTTTTTTGGGTATAAGCTTGTAAAATATCATGGATATCATGTAGAATTGAGTTAGCCAAGTAAAACGAGCCCAAACACGATGGCTCTACCTTAGGTAGTACCTTAGTAAAGGATTTCTGAGTACCTTCCGACTCCATCACCATCTCCAATCTCCATGGAACTGATGCATCAAATGCATGGTGTAATCGGAAGCTGAGAAGTTGGTCAAATTTAACTCGCAAGATTCCAACCAAACTGACATAGCTAATATAAGTCCATCCAGTTAAAAACAGTTTTAAGTAAGGCGAGTAATTTTAAACATCGGTATTACTAGCGGACCGAGACAACTTCGTTTGCGTCACAAAAAAGAGAAGACAGAAAGTATTTACGACATCACATCAACAACATTAAAAATATCCATGTTTCTCTACTTTATTATATATGTACTAGGTGACCCGCGCAACTTAATCTGCGTTACAAAGGGGTTCAAAAATTGTAGCCTATGTGTTATTCTGATGTATAAGCTATATTTGTGGTAAAGTTTCATTTAAATCCATTCAGTTGTTTTTATGTGAAAGAGTAACAAACATACATCCATACATACCAACTTTCGCCTTTATAATATTATTATGATGTATAATACACATAAACCTTCCTCTTGAATCACTCTTTCTATCTATTAAAAAAGTCGCATCAAAACCCGCTGCATAGTTTTAAAGATTCATAGGGACATACGACTTTGTTTCAAACTATGAAGTGATGCTACTACATCTCACTGTCAATTAAAAACAAATTGATCCAACGCTGTCACAGCATGTGTGAAGGGAATTTTCCGATACACGTGTGTATCTGGAGCGGATTCTAGCCAAATTTATGGCCATCGATAAGGGTCTCTTGAGGAACAACATTTTTGCATCGTAAAATGTGTTACACAAACACGTTGATTTGACGGAAAATTGTAATTTGAAACTTGTTTGGTCGAAGTTGAATTGTCGGTGTTTTTCTGTAAAATTTCCGTTGAAAGTGTTGGCTCAATGAGACTGGTTGATTCACTTTGTAAACTTTTCCATGAGAATCTGTGGCAAATTTGAACTATGATACTCGGAAGACTTAGAAATACATCGAAGATGATGCAGTGGATATTAAGCGAGCTTTAACCAATTTATTTTATGGAGATAAAGAAGATAAATTAAGACTAACACTATGATAAGGTAATCTCTGGCAAGGCTTCACCGAGTTTTTGGAACGAAGTTCCTCATCGCGTGTTGTCTGTTAGTGTTATATACATATGTGTATAGACGGAAAAATCTTACGAAAAGTTGTCACGACACTTTTTTTGTTTTAGATGATTATCGTTAGTTGGCGCTGTGATCAAAATCTTTTAAAACACATTCCTTATTTGTTTTAGATGATTATCGCTAGATGGCGCTGTGATCAAAATCTTTTAAAACACGTTTCTTATCGCGTTACGTTAGGAAAAAAAAATATAAGATATCTTTTAATCGAAAGGAACTTCGTTCTATTCGGGTGTCCCATGACACCTCTCAAGTTTTCTTTCACCGATATTTCTTATTTAGGTGTGACATAATCTTTTTTCAGACGAAGTTATTTTTGAGTATATTTTTTAATTTATTATTTACTGCTATAATTTTATTTATAAAACAGTAAAGATCATTTTGAATAATTTTCGACAAAATGCCCGCAGCCAAAGATTTGTTTGATAACATTACGCAAATTATAATTTTCGGTTTATCTTCCATCTTGTTACACCACTCAATTATGTGCGGAAATTCGAACTCTTTTAATCATGGGGTACAATAATTTTACTTTAAAAACATACAACATATCTTTTTTTAATGTTATGTGATAATTTGTCCAAAATGTCCGCTTTGAAAAGTACTTGGGGCACCGCGACAACTACCTTTTATCTGAAGCTAGAAAATCATTAATCCAGCCAAACTTATATTGTCTGCTTCCTAAAAAAAGAAGCATCGAAATCGGTTCATATAAAACGCACAGCAAATCGTGAAATTTTGTCCGTTAATAATATACATTTTTAAATACAAAACCAAAAACATGTTCGATCTTTAAAAAAATTCTTTCACCTGTCACCAGAATTGAAATCGGTCCCAAACGCAAGTTATCAAGGAACAACAAAAAAAACATACAGACGAATCCAGTACCTTCTCCTTTTTGGAAGTCGGTCAAAATACAATCAATTATATGAATGAATGAATTTCTTTATTTCCTCCCACAATCACAAGATTACAATAAAGTAAAAATAGTACATAAAATAGATTAAAACTAATGATGCTTGTAGGAGACTGGTGTCTAAGCTAGGATAAACCTGTGTTATAGATCACCAGGCTTCCACCCCTCGACTAAAGAGTAAATCAGAAACTTATGTACTAAATGCTGTAGTAACTAAAAATTGTTTGAAAATAAAGAAAAACTTTAGAAATAACTATAAAGTATACGAGTGTGTGTGTGTGTGTGTAAGTGAGTGTGTGTGAGTGTGTTTGTGTGCGTGTTTGTTTTATCATTACTTACGTTAAAAACTCTAACTCAGAACAGTCCAAGGAAAACGAAGAAGCAAACAGCTGTAGTACCACCAGCACCTCTCTAAATATTAAATAGCTAAATCATTTATTATAAGCTATAGCTTATTACATCCTTTTGGAAAATCAGTCATAAACAAACAAGCACAAATAAGTCTTTGAGCATTAAAACACAATTCTGCACCTTACAGATTGTCAATTCGCTAATAATCTGCAGACCAGTTGGACAGGTACGTCGAAATTATCCTATCCGTCCAGTTTTTGTTCATTCATTCTCGTACATTGTAATTTATGTTTCATATATGGTGATACCACGTGGAGGAATTCAAAAGTGAGTTGGTAACAATACTGTCTTAGATGTAGGGTAAATGAATGATGAATTTAAGAGTCGATGTAAGAGAAGAGGAAGGCCGAAGAAAAGATGGTATGATGGCTTGTGGTGTGACAGATGATGTATGTAAAGATCATAGAATTACTACATCTGGAATCAACATCATGAACAACAGAATGAAGCCAATTTAAAGTGCACCGATCGCGCGTAACTACACGATATTCTGGCGTTAGTGTACCGATGACACTCAATTCGCTTAACACACTAATAAAATATTACACACACATAAATTATTTAAAATTTCACTTTATTATTCATGATGTTGATTCAAAACATCGTGTTGTTACGCGGGATTGGTGCACTTAAAGTTTTTTTTTTCTTTTTTTTTTTCTCTATGGTAAAGATAGAAAGGGTGAAGAGAGAAGACATATTGCGCCGAACCCATCTAAATGGAATAAGGTATAGCGAAAGTAAGATGTAGTGTAAACTTTGGATAAAGTAACTAGCAACTTCGTCTGCGTCACAGAGGGATATAATATAACCTTCTTCGATAAATGGACTAGCTAACACAAAAAAAATATTTTCAAATCGAACCAGTGGTTCTTGAGATTAGCGCGTTCAAAAAAAGAACAAACTGTTCAGCTTCATAATATTAGTGTAGACTGTAGATTATTAGTAATTTGACAATATCATTAAAAAAGAAAATGGCTGTCATCTACTTTCATAGTATTCCAAAAGTACTAACCATAACAAAAGATAATACAAAAAATACAGTATCACATAAAATAACTTAAGCCAAACAAGTCTATCCTTCTAAAAATTGACAACTTTCTTAATCAACTCTGGCTGTACGTTTCAATATCTTTGCCCAACACAAAATAAAAGTAATAGCACTCGGCTCATTGTACAGTCTAGCTTCACGGACAGGCTAATGTATAAATAAACGAATTGTAAATAGTAACGTGTGATTGCTTCACAATTCACAACCCGCCGCGTGACTATGAATCAGGCCATCTGAATGCGTATTTTTAAATTTGCAAATTAATCTATAATATAATAATTTATAAGAAAACACTTTTAAGATCCTGGATATCATGTAGCAGTAAAGTGCTAGCTAAGAAAATTAAAACGAGCCTAAACACGACGAGTCTATCTTGTTTAGTACAGGAGTTCCTATGACCACCTGCCAAATCCATCATTAGATCAGCGCCATTTTGTCATATCACGTGATATACATCTGCGTGCAAAATGTCAGCTCAATCGGAAACCGGGAAGTTTGTAAAATTTAGCTTGCAAGATTTCACCCAAACTTACATAGTTACATCCAGTGCAAGTTAATATAAAGCTTGTAAAAAAATACTGGGATGAAAAAATATTGAAAACTCGGTTGATCCGCGCAAAAGCTAAAATACATTTAAAACAAAAATGTTAATGAACTTGAAATAGATACGTTTTAATCTATATTTGAAATAGGCGTTACAGATAATATTAGATTACACATACGTTCCGTTTCACACAAAACCCGCCAAAATTTACACAAAGATTTTTTTAGTAGTGTTATTTATGACAAGAGTGGAAGCCCAAAAAAAAACATGCTATGAATGAAAAGTTCAAACAGGTGTATTTTCATGACGCCCACTCGCCATAGCTGTTAATAGAATAAATTCAATACATACATGTGAATTATTACAGCATACAAACATAGTGAAATGTATGTAAAACGAAAATCTACAACATATGTGGATAAAATCCGTTCAATGAACCGTGAAACTATTATTTCTTCGTGTAACGTATCGTAAATGTCAAAATAAAAAATAGCGCGAAAATTTTTACGTGCACTTTGAATTACGAACATGATTTTGGCGGCACCACTATCTAATGACGGAAAGGAGTTCTATTAATAAAAGTATTATAGTATTTATAATAGAGAGATTAATCTCGGTTATCAATTGTGAGATTTAGTTAGTCCACGTGACTGTATTGAATCGCAGAAAATATTGTAATTATGATACTTAATCCTTAAAAAAACTCTGATCAAATAAATTTACTTATAGCCCTGTGTTTTGTTGAATTAAAAACTCCTTCAGTTCAACCTTGCCCCATTCAAATTGGGGCACACGTCACAATGTATTCGTTCGTTACACAACGAAATGCCTAAGAATTTGTATTCCCTGTCAACTTATCTACATTATTATATTTCCTAGTAGTTGACTGGCATTGAATAGCATAGATATAGGCATAGGTTATGAGAACGGGCGCAATGGACCGTGGACAGTCGGGCTGGTACAAAATTTATAGTTCGCTTCACCAATGGGCACAGAATATTAGTGCAAACTTGTTACTACAACCTGATTTCTCTGGTGTCTGATTTAGTCTATGGTATGCGTAACTGTCATAAGAAAATACTGTCAGTGTGGAATTTTGGCGGGAAAGTGGACTGAATCGCCATCTTTGGCAAAGTTTTGATTTTGTTGTTTGAGATTATTCAATAATTCTCATGTTAAATTATTTTCTTAATTTGTCTCAGAATTTGGCAGATATCATTTTCTGATATTTTTTTTCCTAAATTAAATGAAGCAGTTTTAGTTATCACCAAAGTGGACCCCATTACTCCTATCCACAATTTTCACCACCCAAATTTCGAGTTTCTTAACCGAAAATTTCACTCTGTATATTTTAATTTCTATGAATAATAGTTCATTGCTCGTGCCAAAATAACTACAAGGTGTTAATCAAAAATAGATATTATTAATGAAGTTAATAAAAGATCGAATAAGCGGATAAATTGAGATTGAAAGTCTACATAACGCCTTGAAAACCGAGAGTGCTCTTTCAAATTTAGCAGACCTAATATTGTGTGACGCGTGGTGCTACTGATAGCGGGTTGTTATTTAATGTTGTTTCTTCTTCATTCATTCATCGTCATCATCTTTTCATTAATTTTCAGACATTTTTTGAAAACCTATTCAGTTTTATTTTAAAATTCAGTGAGTTAAAGAATAGATCAATACAGTAAGCAGTAATGGGCTTTGGGTTTGATTTAAAGACTTTATTAGTACTTAAAATAAAAGTTTGAAAGTACTTTGCAATATAATAAGAAATAACAACACGCCCATTGTCAATTTCGTCCAGTTCTTCTCAAGTTTGTGACTCTGGATAACTAATTCAAGATCGAAGTTATCCGAAAAATAACGAAGAGCATTACATTTTACATATTATGTACCTACTAGCTTTTGCCCGCGACTTCGTTGTGCGTCGCGTGGACTTCAGGTTCGTCCCGTATTATCAAAAATTGTAGCCTATGTGTTATTCTGATGTATAAGCTATATTGTGGTAAAGTTCCATTCAAATCCATTCAGTAGTTTTTACGTGAAAGAGTAACAAACATCCATACAAACTTTCGCCTTTATAATATATATTAGATGTGACTAGTCATAGATAACGAACAGAAACAGGGCCGTTTAAGTAGGGTAATAGAGGGCGTATAATATGACTAATAGTCAAAATACCTACCTCTGTTACAGTAAAATTGATTTTCACAAAACCACTTGTTTAAAACGGTAAAAGAAAACATCGTGAGGAAACTATATCGGAAAATTATTCAAAAAATCCTTTGAAGATATGTGAAGGCTCCAATCCGCAATAGGCAAGCGTGGTGGACTATGCCTAACTTGAGACTAAGACCTGAGCCCGGCAGTAATGGGTTGTTACAGTACAGTAAAGAGCCAGATTTGGCAACGTTATAAAATGACGTCTCCTATAGCAATAAAATAAACATTCTCTCTAACACTGCGACGCTACATAGCCGGGCACCCTGCTACTCAGTCCGATTCGGTTTTAGGTCGCCGTCGCTTACATAACAATTGAATAATGACGCGTACGCACCGACAGATCTGCACACGCTTTATTATGTACAGATCTGTTTTATCTGTGTCTGATGATGTTTTGGAAGTCTTATACATATCTTTAGGAGCACTCTATTATCGTCATCTTTCTTAGACACAAAAGTCTACTGTTGGACATATGATTTCGAACCGCGAGTATTTGAAATCATTGGGGCCTCCTTTAAGCTTCCCCCAATGATTTCCAATGAGGCAACGAAAATATTTCTTGATAAGGTCCTCTTTGTAGCTGGTCGTCCTGCGCTGCGCTTACTACGTCGTGGCCGGCACTTCAGAACCTTTACACCTCACGCATTTTGTAGGACTACTTGATTGCCATATAAGCAGACGAACTTTAAGGACTTTCTTCGAGCCTCGTTTAAAGACATAGGTATACATTGCTTTATTTTTCGAAGACAGAAAGAAAGAAAGAAAATACGTTTATTCTGACACACAACTTACACATATGACTGATGTGGTTCTCGCGTGGAATCGGTAGGGTCCAGCTGAAAACCAGCGCTGTAGCTTCGTGCTTAGCTGGTCGCCCTTTCAGTTACACCCTCGCACATAACCTTTTTTATTTCATTCTTTGTTTTAAATTATTTTTATTTATTTTATATTATTGTTTAATCTTAGTTTTAATCTATTTTTAGTAATATATTGTTCCTGTTATGTGTAAGTTGTGTGTCTGAATAAACGTATTTTCTTTCTTTCTTTCTTTCTTTCTTTCTTTCTTTCTTTCTTTCTTTCTTTCTTTCTTTCTTTCTTTCTTTCTTTCTTTCTTTCTTTCTTTCTTTCTTTCTTTCTTTCTTTCTTTCTTTCTTTCTTTCTTTCTTTCTTTCTTTCTTTCTTTCTTTCTTTCTTTCTTTCTTTCTTTCTTTCTTTCTTTCTTTCTTTCTTTCTTTCTTTCTTTCTTTCTTTCTTTCTTTCTTTCTTTCTTTCTTTCTTTCTTTCTTTCTTTCTTTCTTTCTTTCTTTCTTTCTTTCTTTCTTTCTTTCTTTCTTTCTTTCTTTCTTTCTTTCTTTCTTTCTTTCTTTCTTTCTTTCTTTCTTTCTTTCTTATAACAGGGACAATATATTACTAAATAAAAATTAAAAC
The DNA here is from genome assembly GCA_030269945.2 of Trilocha varians. NCBI lineage: Eukaryota > Metazoa > Arthropoda > Insecta > Lepidoptera > Bombycidae > Trilocha > Trilocha varians. The sequence goes on along the minus strand of AP028277.1, from coordinate 8,521,608 downwards.
TTAAACTAAACTAAATTAAAAAAATGGCAGCAGAGGACAAGTCATAGCGCTCGGGAAATGGTAGGATTTTAAAATGAGGTCCATGAGCGACAATTACCACTAACAATACCTGTTGGCGTATCTTCGTGCCAAAACATAAACAAATAGAAAATTGCTATTTTGACAGCAAATAACACAGTTTTGTTGATATAAGTAATGTATTACGGTTCGGTCGATCGCTGAGAGATTTCAAAGATTCAGATTGTGTTGGATATAAAGAGATTCATTTGCGTCAATGATAATAATATCAAATATCGATTTATGTGTGTGTGCCGATTTTCGCCCGGCTTGTACCTCTAAATATTAATATGAAAAAGATTTGTGTGCAATTTTCCACAACACCACTAGCTAAAAACGGTGAAGGAAAACATCGTGATGAAACCTGCATGCCGGAAAAGGGTTCTAAAAATCCTTTGAAGATATGTAAGGTCCCCAATCCGCATTAGGCAAGCGTGGTGGACTATGCTTAACCCCTCTTCGGAGGAGACCTGAATGGGTTGTTACAGTACAGTACAGTGCCGATTTTAAAGAAAAGAGGTCGTATAGTTTTTATTAAACATTTTCTTGCTTACTATTTAGGTTGGTAAAGTAATTTTATTCGTTACTCATGAGTCCATTACTCATCAATATATAGAACTTCTTAAACCTTGTTAAAAAAAAAACAAAATAGTTTATTGACAGAATTTTACAGACAACTGATACATCTTTAACAATGGTCCCCGCACTAGGTCAGACCAGTATCGTTTAAAGAGGAACATGTCATAGCGCTCCGGGAACACCCAGGACAAGGAAGTTTTATATGCAGACAAGCTAATGTACTTCATGCTTACTACAGTGGTGATCGTCAGATCTTTTCAGCGGTAGAACTTTTAGTAAGTTAATTTTTTTGGAACGAAGTTCCTTATCGCGCGTTGTGAAAGGGGGCTAGACGGAAAAAATCTTACGAAAAGTTGTCACGACACTTTTTTGTTTTAGACGATTATCGCTAGATGGCGCTGTGATAGTGTAGATAAGATATCTTTTAATCGAAAGGAACTTCGTTCTATTCGGGTGTCCCATGACACCTCTCAAGTTTTGATTTTTTTGTATTGCCGTGCATGCAGACAATGCAACGGGGTACCTGATCGTAAGTTGTTACCGTCGCTCATGGACATCTGCAATGTCACTTTGTCTGCAACTGATTTTGATGATTGTTTTTTATGGTGTTGTGCTCTTTTATCACTTCTGTGTCTAATTTTGATTTGTAATAATTCACTTTTCTAACAAAATCTTTAAAAATGGTTCATGTTTTCGCTAAACGTATCATTATAATCGCTCTAAAATCATTATTACATTCGAGAATTGTCCTCAAATACCTTTCTCTTGGAACCTGTACACATACATTAAACACACGTGCAACATACAAGCGTGCCTATGCGTGTACACACATATTCATATTCTTGACAAAACGCGGCTAAAACTACGTGCGTTTATTTTGACGCGCTTCAAAAACGCTATGATAGTGTGTAGTTTTTGGAGGAGATTATTGAGATTTTACCTCTGATTTTTGTGAAATATATCACAACTATCTAAAGCTAAGAAAATTCGTTAGGTACAAGTCATTGAAGTTTAAATAAATTGTAAAAATAAAGTACAAAAAAATAATATTTTATAAAAAAGACATGCCCGCTGAGTTTCTTTCGTCAGTTATTCTCAGATTGGCTCAATTTTGTTTGTCGTACTGGTAGTAACTTTGTAACGTCAACAAGTGTGATTAAAATTTCATTTCAAAACATCGTAGAAGCCAATCATAGCGGAATCACTACATAATATATATATTTATAAAAAAAAACCATAGATAAACGAGCCTACGGCCCACCCGATGGTAAGCGGTTACCGTCGCTCATGAACCTCTGCAATGCCAGGGCAAAGAGGGGCCGTTATTTATCACCTACCCATACAGGACTTTTCTTAAACCTCGTTTAAAGAGGGACATGTCATAGCGCTCCGGGAACATCGCGGACGGGAGTCCATTCCAAATCGGAATGGTAAGGGGCAAAAATGATCTTCTGAACCGAACTGTGGAAGAACGCAGCGGTTCCAAGTAAAGGTGGTGAACCTTGCCCCTGCGGCGTGTGGTGCGATGGTAAAAAGGAGATGAAGGAATCATCTCAAAGAGAAAAATAACACAATAAAATGGTGTTTAAAATGAAGTAATATAGTTTCCTAAGCTAGATTTTAAATACATTTAACAACTACTACAGCAGATGTTAAAATTAGTTTTTACGAGCTGTAAACTATAATTATTGTATGCTTGAAATGAGTCGTGTAGTACTTTGTCTCAAGTATTAAGATGGCTGTCGTCTTGTATAATAATTGTACAAATATTTTAAATATGAAACTTTATGACTATAATGTATGTTTGTACTTTTATATGATTTATGAATGGATAGATTTTAATTAAATCTGTATAGTTGAATAGGATAATACATTTGGTCATTTTAGGTGACTGAACAAGGTCGGCAGGTATCACTCAATAATTTTCCACACTACTCTTTGATTAATTAATGAAAAGACTCTAAACTGTAAGTAAACTCACTAGTATATTCTGTAAGAAAACACTGACATAAAACAACGTGCAACAGAAGAATTATAGACTTCTGTTTTAAAAAATATATTTTCAAATGAATACAACAAGTATTGAATCTTATGACTGCTTACCCTTAAGTCAATATTCTTCTACAAAAAATATGAGTAAATACTCCTCAACTACTCAGCTTAAAATAGTCTAGATTCTCCAGAGTTTACACTAGATTTTGCTTCAGAAATCGTTTACAAAACGTCTAAAGCGATGTCTATTTCTGGTCAGGCTATTCTTAATGCTACCGGAACGCTAGCTGATTAGATACAGAATTAGTGCTCAAACCAGGATGTAGCGGCGATTTACCATGGTTTCACGTTAAATCAAGTAAAATAAGTATTCAAAAAATAAATCTGCAATATAAAAATGAGTCGCAAAATGTGTTGCTAAGCGCCTAACTCAACAACGCTTGGCCCGGTTTGAAATTTAAAGTTGATTTTTACGGCGAGATAAGAACGAATTATTGAAGGGAGAAAGGTATAATCTTAGTTGCTGTATAGGGTTCACGCAGACGAAGTCGAAGCAGCTGGTATTTAAAAAAAAATGGAAACTCGACTTTTTCAAGAATTGCATAGAACTGGACAAATTTTGTTAAATTTATGTGAGATTATGTTTAAACTTCAAAGTATCCGATTTCTAACAAAAGAAGATCATCGCAATCAATTCATCCAGGAAATAAATATATACGCATAGTTGATCGGAAATCTTGTCCGTTAAAAAGATACATTTTTAAACATAGCTCCAAAAGTCTTAAGAACCACACAACGACTACCACCTTTCATATAAAAACATCATCAGAATTCGTCAAACCAAACTAAAACTATGCGAGGACAAACATAAAAATACAGTCAACTTGATGACCTCTTTACGTTTAAAAATAACTGAAAACCAATTCAAATAATATATTTTAAATCAACATCGCCTACGTATTACCTTGCCATGAGCTGTCAGTGTCTATTCATATGCACCAAGAATATGACGAATATTCGCATTCGCAAAAAATGATACGAATATAATTCGAATATTTTAACAAAAGTTGCATGGGAGAGGGAATCAGATAGTCAAAATAAAGGCCTTCTTTTCAAATAAGCCCCTACTCTACGTTCTATATCCAAAAAGTCCTGAAAGTTAGGGTAGAGATGCAGAGGTGCGACGGTAACCACTTACGATCAGATGGCCCGTTGGCTCGTCTGCCTACATGGCAATAAAAACAGAAATAAAACTACATTCGCAAGATCCCTAGTACCTATACTAGACGGTGTTCTAAGGCGATTTGAATTAAAACATTAACGCAAAATTTTAAACTTGATGATTTAATACAAAAATATACCCGTATATTTTCAAAATTAGAATGTAACAATTTAGCTCGGTATTGAAGGACTGTAAATTACTTTATTTAACTTTATTTCAAGCAAAATTCAACAATTTAAATGAATAAATAATAGTATTTACACCATCCGGCGTAAAGGTGGAGTTCATCCTTACTATTTGGAACCACCGCGGTCATCTACTGTCCATCTCAAGAATTATTGTCTGCCATCCAATTATGGAATGAGCTTCCTCTTCGGTGTTTCCCGAGCGCTATGACTTGTCCTTCTTCAAACTAGGCTTGAAGAAAGTCCTTAAAGTTAGACCGTAGGTAGTGTCCCCTGACAATGTAGAGGACCAAGAGCAACGGTAATCGTTTAGGATGAGGTGGCCCGTTTGCTCGTATCACTACTACAAGGCATTAAGATTTTTTTACAAATTTTTTATATTAACTTGAACTGGATTTCGCTTAAGCTAACATGTGGATGCAAATGTGTGTCGCATGACAATGCAATAATATGACAAAATGGCGCTGATCTGATGATGGATTCGGAGGGTGGCCATAGGAACTCTTGTGCTAAACCAGCTAGACCGGTCGTGTTTGGGCTCGTTTCACCTGTATTAGCCAGCACTCTACTGCTACATGATATACAGGATCTAAAAAACTTGTATTTAAAAGTTTTCTTTGATGATACTCAAAGTTTAAATAAACATAATCGAATTACCATTGAATTGAAAAGCATTATTTACAAACGCGGAAGGAACACCCAGGAATGTACAGATGGTGCCATATGTGTACTTTCCAAGTCATAGGTGAAAAACAATGGTGACTGCGTATGAAGTAACACGCCTACCATATGACAGTCCTTTGTTGCTGTCCTGTTGGCTTTAACTCGATAAAAATCGATTTGTATTCGATGTATCGATAAATATTTTTGTTGTTAAATTTTTACAAACTTTATATTACCTTGCACTGGATGTAGCTATGTAAGTTCGGATTCTTGCAAGTTAAATTTGACAAAATTTCCGGTTTCCGATTACTGTACCAACCCATTACTGCCCACTGTTGGGCTCAGGTCTCCTCAGAAGAGGGATTAGGCATAGTCCACCACGCTTGCCCAATGCGGATTGGGGACTTCACATATCTTCAAAGGATTTTTTTAGAACCCTTTTCCGACATGCAGGTGTCCTTACGATGTTTTCCTTCACCGTTTTTAGCTAGTGATGTTGTGAAAAATTGCACATAAATCTTTTTCACATTTAGATTTAGAGGTACAAGCCGGTCGGATTTGAACCCGCGACCTCCCGTACGGAAGGAAGCGTTTCGACCACTCGGCCACCACGGTTTCCGATTGAGCAGACATTTTGCACGCAGATGTATATCCCGTGCCTGATGATTTGGAAGGTTGTCACAGGAACTCTTGTCCTAAACAAGATAAACCTGTCGTGTTTGAGCTCGTTTTACTTGTATTAGTTAGCACTGTATTGCTACATTATATCCAGGACCTTAAGAGCATGTAATTAAAAAGTTTTCTTTAAAACAATTTATTTGTGATAACAATAACACTAAAGATGACTAGTAAATAGTTAATTATCTTGTGGTGAGGAAGAAGGTCAAAACTGTTGCCTTTTACTTGTAACTTGCCTAGATGTAATCATTTTATTAGTTTATGTTATATTGAAATTAATTACCTTAGTAAAATAAATAGTATTAACGAAGATTGTATATTGATATCCGTATATCAACCGGGCTCCACCGTCCCCATAAATATTATTCATAATACTTTCTTTCTAAAATAGAGTTCTTTCTAAAATGTTGGAACGAAGTTTCTTATCGCGCGTTGTGAAAGGGGGCTAGACGGAAAAAAACCATACGGAAAAGTTGTCACGACACTTTTTTTGTTTTAGATGATTATCGCTAGATGGCGCTGTGATCAAAATCTTTTAAAACAATTCCTTATTTTGTTTTATATGATTAATGCTAGATGGCGCTGTGATCAAAATATTTTAAAACACGTTCCTTATGGCGCGTTACAAAAGGAAATAATTTTTATGAGATACGTTTTAATCGAAAGGAACTTCGTTCCATCCGGGTGTCCCTTGACACCTCTCAAGGTTTTTTTAAATGTAAATTTAAATTAGGTACTTTTCAAACTTAAAAGCTACCTGAAGTCACTAACAAATTAAGCTTAAATTTAATTTGTCACTACTGCATAATGTATGTATACTTATTACGTAACTGTTTGATCTTTTCCGATTATAACAAAGTTTAAAGACAGAAGGTAAACTAAATACCAATCAAGCGTAACCCATAGAATTATTACATCTGGAATCAACATCATGAACAACACAATGAAGCCAATTTAAAGTGCACCGATCGCGCGTAACTACACGATATTCTGGCGTTAGTGTACCGATGACACTCAATTCATTTAACACACTAATAAAATATTACATACAAATTTCACTTTGTTATTTATGATGTTGATTGACTATAAATTGGCTTCATTCTGTTCATGATGTTATTGCCCCGTCACCTTTAACTTAATTTAAATTTAACTTCTTCAAGTAAATTTTCTACGCAAATGATCGTTAAATATATGCCTATAAAAACAAACTTATAATCAATTATGTCTGATTATAATTTAACAGGTTCTCAGTATTTGCATATTTGATTATAATATCTTGTATTGATGTCGATTTCGTATTCACTTTAATTATTTTTCAAGGCCCTTAGTAACTTATTAGAGCTATGACCTAGTGAAGGCTAGCTGTTTTATAATAATAACTAGCTGCCCCACGCAACTACGTCTGCGTCGAAAAAAAAAAAAAAAATTAGGGGTGGACTACCCCTAACATTTAGGGGGATGAAAAATAGATGTTGGCCGATTCTCATGGATACCGGATAAGCACAAAAAATTTCAACAAAATCGGTCAAGCCGTTTCGGAGGAGTTCAAGTTCGAACACCGTGACACGAGAATTTTATATATTAGAAGAGAGAGAAGATAATAATCTTTATTTCAAGGCTACCAATGGCCCAAAAAAAATGTTAGTATTACAAATAACTTACAAGCTATGTTAGTAATTAAAATAAAAGTTTTTGTAAGTCGCTACTGTACCACTCCATACGAAACAGCACAGCAGCGATTCACATACACACAATCGAGTCTGGTGGTCATATTCAGGACACTGTTGGAGCCAGCCCGCGTTTTATGTCGCGTTCAGATAATATTGGCTCGCCAACGTCCAACATACGTGAAAACAAATGACGGTGGCGGTTTTCTTTGAAATTGCACGTAAACCTCGTTTAAGAAAAGTTCTGTATAAGTAATAGTGATAGATAACGGCCTGACTAGAAACCATAGTGTAGTAGATATAGATCCATAGAGTATAGGTAGGATATAGTGTTGTCATTGCCCTGGCATTGCAGAGGTTCATGAGCGACGGTGACCGCTTACTATCAGTTGGACCGTAAGCTCGTCAGTCTAGCAATAAAAAACCTCAGCATTGTAATTACACTTTCTAGTATTATTAGACACAAAAGCAAATTGTATGCAAAAAAAAGGTTTTTTTTTCATTTTTGTGCCTAGAAAGCCTAGTTAGGACAAAGAACGATTTTTTTGTAGTCGAGTAATCTATGTTTATGAATGTGTTTGGATTGTAACAAATGTGTTTTTTTAAACATTGCTAACATTAATTTGCGAAAGTAGGCATATGTTATTAAATATTATTAATGATTTATTTTACACCAAATGACTTATAAGGTCACTAATTCACATTAGTTAGTTATGGCCATATTTATCTAAATGTAAAAAATAAATGAAGTGTCTGTTTGTAATATTTAAAAACTGACTTTTGTTAAATTCGTAAAATATAAACACGATACAGATACCAATAAAACAATTCCAATTCACATATCTTAGATCTAGATAGGAGTCAATTTAAAAAATCACAAAATTTGAAAACTTGCTGTTTCTCACTGCACAGTACCTACCTATAAGTGTTCTGATTGGTCTTTCTATTTTGTGTTCTGCAACAACTGGACCAATTTTGATGAAACTTTCATAGCAAATAACTGATGGACTGGTGAAAAAGATTTATGTGCAATTTTTAACAACACCACTTTTTTTTTTTTTTTTTTTTTTTTGACGGGAGGAAATCGCCGGACTTCCACTCGCCCCGCGAGTGGGGTATGTGGGTGTCGAACCGCACTAAAACCTCCCGCCCTTCGCACTCGACATCCAATTCGGTAGGGGTGACAGGACGCGCTCGCGATTGTCGCTCACGTATCGCCCCGTCACCCCCGGACGTCGAACCGGCAGCCGTTGGTGCGACGACCACCGGCTCACTCGGTAGGCGGGCCAATCAAAGCCCGCCGAGATGGGGCCGCGTGATGGAGGGTCTCCCTCGGCTCAGGCCGGGTCAAAACCAGCCTGGGTCGGAGAGCGCAGCTGACCATCTCCCGGTAGATGTTACAGAGGGTGCGCGCTGATGCCTAGCGCAGCACCCCTCGGGTCCGGTGTTGTTGGACCCGGTACTCTTAGGGGGCCAGATCCCGGGACACCTCCCGAGGCCGGCCCCCCGCTCGACGTCGGCGGCGACGGGGTTGGTCGGGGAGGGAAGAGCTCTCCCTCTCCCGACCCGCCGCCTCCTTTTGCGAGATGGTGGACTCGCAAAAGTCGAGCATAGCTTTCCAGGACTCGTCGTCGTCGAGCATCGATGCTACGACACCCGGCAACGACAAGTCCCGCCCTACTTGTGCGACCAGGACACGGCGCTGTTCCTCCCATGCGGGACAAACAGCGAGCGTATGCTCTGCCGTGTCCAGGTCGCTCGTGCAATGATGGCACCTCGTCGTCGGCTCGACCTGTATCCGATGCAGGTACTTCCCGAAGCAACCATGCCCGGTCAGCACCTGCACCAGACGAAAGGTGAGGCGTCCCTCGCCGCGATTCACCCAGTCCTCCAGGACAGGGCGAATCGCCTCGACGGTCCTTAGGCCCCAGCTGGGGTTGGCCAAGCGCCTTGACCAAGCCTCCAGCACGGACCGCCGAGATTGGGCCTTCCGGTCCCGTACCGCGGCTCTGAGGGGACGCACAACGCCCAGAGCACGGAGGTCGCAACGCCAACGGTAGTCGTCGGCGAGCGCCTCCGCCTCCAGATCCCAGGGTGGCGTCCCCGCCAGCACGCACGCCGCCTCGAAGGGGACGGTGCGGTATCCGCGGATGACCCTGATAGCTACGACGCGCTGCGGCCGGTGCAGGAGCCGGACAACGGTTGCTGTCCGGTTTCCCGGTCCGGCCCAAGCGGGCGCGCCGTACAGGGCCATCGAACGCACCACCCCTGCGTAGAGGCGGCGCACGACACGGTTTGGTCCCCCGAGATTCGGAAGCAACCGGCTCAGTGCGCCGGCCGTCCTCATCAATCGGGGGACGAGTTCCGTAAAGTGGGCCCGAAAGGTCCAACGGCTGTCCAGTATGAGGCCGAGGTACTTCAATCGCACCCCGACCTCTATTGGAACGCCTCCAACCACGATTTGGGCCCCTGCAGGTGGCGTCACCCTAGCCCTGTGGAACCACAGGGCCTGGGATTTGTTGAGCGCCACCGCGAGGCCCAATCTCCTAATACGACCGACGACGAGGGCCACCCCCGCTGTGGCGAGACGGGTAGCCTCTCTAAAGTCTTGCCCCCGGGCCATGATCAAGGTGTCATCAGCGTAACAAATTACGCTCAGGCCCGGGAGCAGGGCGCCTCTCAGCACCCAGTCGTACCCGACATTCCAAAGGAGAGGTCCGAGGACCGACCCCTGAGGAACCCCGCATACGACCGGAAACCGGTAAACGGTCCCATCGTGCCCGGTGCATACTACCGACCTGGCCTCCAAGTAGGAGCCGACCAGCCGGCGGAGGTAGGGGGGAACTCCATGCCTCTCGAGTGCCCCCCCCTATCACGGACCAGGGCAAGGTGTTGAATGCATTGGCGATGTCGAGCGACACCGCCAAAGCCACCCCACCCTGTGATACGGCTTCAATTGAGAGGGTCCGCACGCGAAGGATCGCGTCCACGGTTGAGCGGCCCTCTCTGAAGCCGTACTGCTCCGCCGACAGGTCGGTTCCACCCCGACCAGGTGCTGGACGATGCGGGCAGCCAGAATGCGTTCCAGCAATTTGCCCACCTCGTCCAGCAGCACGATAGGACGGTAACCGGCGGCTGTATCCGCCGGGCGCCCCTCCTTCCTGAGAAGGACGAGCCTACCCTCTCGCCACAGCGAGGGAAACCGTCCCGACTCGAGGCAAGAATCGTAAAGCCTCAAGAGTCGGTCCCCTAGGGCATTGAGGGCCAAGGCCAGGACCCGGCCATGGATGTCATCCGGGCCGGGTGCCGTGTCTTTAGCACTCATCCTGACTACGGCCACACGAAGCTCCTCCCCGGTGATGTGGGGAACCTCAGCAGGGGCCTCGCCGCCGGTATCCTCCGGCGGCTCACCCATAGCAGGGGGGATAAATCCCTCCTGCTCCTGCGGGAACAATGTCGTGACAATGTCCCGCAGCTGCTGAGGCGGTAGACGCTCGGTTATGGGGGGCGCCCATGGGCGCACCTTGCCGCGCACCATCTTGTATGGGCGCCCCCAAGGGTCTTCCTCGAGCGTCTCTAAAAGGCGCTCCGTGTGCTGCTCCTTGGCCATCTTGATGGCCAGCCGCATGGCTCCCCTCGCCTCTTTGTATAAGCCATGCAGCCGGGCCTCCTCCTCCGCGAAGGCAACGGGATCGTTGCGACGCGGAAGGCGGCGACGGCGGTGTCGTGCGCACTGGCGCCTCGCCCGGACGCATACAGTTCTGAGCTGCGCTATCTCGGGCGACCACCAGTACGTTGACTTCGTGGGAGACCAAGGGCCGACCCGGGGCATCGAAGCATCGCTAATGCGATGCATCGCGTCCCGGAGCCAGAGCGCCTCGGCCTCCACGTCCACGGGGTGTGGACGCATAGGCGCCCACGCCGCCACCGTAGAGGCTTCCATCAAGAGCTCCTTGTTCAGGAGCTTCAATGCCCACCTGGGGAATGACCGGGACGTACTCCCGCGGGCGTCCGCAGCCGGCGTGGGGACGGAAAGATCGAACCGAATGTATCGGTGATCCGATAACGATTCCGCCCCCACCAAAACTCTCCAGCCGCGGATGCGATCCGCGATGGCAGAGCTCGCGAACGTAACGTCCACGATGGACTCGCCCTGCCATCGCACGCAAGTCGCGACCGAACCCCTGTTGAGTACACAGAGGCCAGTCGCGACCGCCCACACCTCCAGCAGCCTACCGCGAATCGTCGAGCGGGGGGCGCCCCAAGCGACAGATTTCGCATTGAGGTCCCCCGCGAGTATCACTGGACGGGGGGCGAGGCGGCGAGTAATCGCCTCGAGCCCGTCCAGGAACTGCTCAAACTCGACAGTAGGCCGATTCGGAGAGAAATACGCCCCGATCACGACGGTGTCCCAGATCGATACCGCGACGAACCCAGAGCCCTTGGCCACCATAACCAAGGGCGGGACCGCCGCGGCTCTTCTCACGTGTATGGCCGCCAGGCCGCAGTCGTCCCCGAACCAACAATCGTCGGCTGGGGGAACGAAATACGGCTCGGCGATCACGGCAACGTCGATTGACCACTCCGCCATGCTCTGGAGCAACATGTCCTGAGCTCTGACGGAGTGGTTCAGGTTTCCTTGAAGGAGGCGAAGGGTGCGGTCCATCAATGTCGAACCACATCCATCGCCTCCCCCCCTCCTCTATCGCCCCCACTATCGAGCGCCAATGGCGCCACAGCGGGGTCCGAACCGCCGGCCGGTGCTCCTCCGGCCGACTTCTTCTTTTGGCGCCGCTTCTGTTTGCGGCGCCTATTCCGCTCCGTATTTACACCGGACGGGGAGCACGCCTTGCCCCCCGCCCGGTGGTCGGCCCTGCGCCCGGCCGCCGCGCACAAAGCGCAGTGTGGTGCAGCCGAACACACGGCCGCTTTGTGTCCTGGTTGACCGCAGAGTCCCCTGCGGTCAACCGTACTGGTGCACCTGGCGACGCTGTGCCCCGTGCCGAAGCACTTGAGGCATCGCCAGGCGCGCGGTTCCAGCAGGCGCACGTGGGCCGCAACCCAACCCACGCGCAACCTGCCGGGATCTCCTACCGGTCTTCCCGGTGGGGGAGCGGCCAGGGAGGTGGCCGTCTCTACGGGGCATCGCACCCACACCGAGCCGGCCCCGGAGTAGCCAGAGCGAATTTCGCCCACGACTATATTCTCCGAGGCACAGCTGCCGCGGGCGACGATAGCCGCCGCCACCTCCTCTTTGGTGGTGCAGTCGTCCAGGCCGGTAACCCTAATCTCTGCCATTTTTACCGGCCTGTGGACTCGCACCACTTCCTCCGGCCAGACCGCCCGGAGGCCCGCCATTAGACGGTCCGCGATGCCGGAACTTTCGGCACCGGGACACTCCAACAGACGAGCCCCGTTGGCAGTCTGACGGATGCGGAGGCCCTCCCCCGCTCCAATTTCTCCGAGGTCGATAGCCGCGCGCGCCTGGGCCATGACGTTGGAGTACGTCATGCCCTGGGTCTCACCGGCTGGCAGTAGTGTAACCACTACTGCTGCCGACCGCGGCGCGCGCGGCTGTTTCTTCTTCTTCCCTTTCTTTTTCTTCTTCTTGGCGGCCGGTGCTCGACCCTGTTGGGGAGCAGCCACGGCCGCCAAGGTGTCAGTCCGGTTGGTGGGGGCGGCAGGCACTCTACCCGTCTGGGCAGCCCGTGCCGTCTCCCGCGTTATAGTTCGTTGAGGGGGGGCCGCAGCCCCTCCAGACGGTGGAGTCTCCGCCGCCATCGAAGGAGCCGCGATCCTGGCCCTCTTATTTCCCCGCCGTACTACCTCTGTCCAGCCGTCGTCCATATTGGACGGCGCTGGCGGCAGCAGGCGGGGCTCTGGTATTGGCGCGATCTTCACACCAGCACCGCGTCCCTTCCGGGTTGGCCTCGTAGGGGGCTGGCGAGTGGTGGGACGCGACGGGGCGATGGAAGGTGGCACTACTGGGGCAGTGCCACGCAGGGCAGAGATTTCCGCCCTGAGTTCGGCAATCTCCCTGCCGAACACTTCCATCAGCTCCCGTCTGATGCGCCCCTCCAGCTCAGTCGCCTCCCGTATCCCCGCCCTTGTGCGGGGCGAGGGTTGCCGCCTGGGCCTCGTCGCCTCCCTAGGGGGCAAGGCCGGCCGTTCGTCCCTGGTTGGAGCTGGAGGAGCCCGATGCGCGGCCACATCCCCCGGCCGAGCGGTCGGTGGCGGCGTGCGCCGCTCCCTCCGCGGCGAGCGCGATGGCTCCCTCCGCTCCAACGCCGCCAGCCTCGCCCTGAGGACGGCGACTTCCTCCTTTTGTTGAGCGGACTCCGCTCGGAACCGCTCAACCTCCTTTTCCAGTGCCGATGCTCGACTGGTGGTCGCCGAGAACACCGGCACTAGTTTTTTAGCATCGGCTGCGATCTCACGCAGCCTTTGCCCTTCCGCCTTCTGTCCTTTTCCTGAGGCCCGGTTCGACGCGTAAAGCACCCTGCGGCTCAGGCTCCCGAGAACGAAGGTGGGGCTCTCACAGAGCTCCCCGCCGCTCACCGGAGCCGAGGCCGCAGACGCCGCCGAAGGTAGTGGTGAGACGGAGTCGTCTCGACCGGGCCCAGGATCGCCGCCCTTGGCGGCCCGACGTTTGGAGTGTCTCGTCCTCTGCGGCATCTCACCGCCAGAGGAAGATACACTCCCCGAGTCTCTCCGCGCAACGGATTTCCGTTTGCGGAGGACCCTCCCCGCCTTCTCAGAGCCGACATCGCTTGCCAGCGACATCGAGCTCTCACTCCCAAGTTCGACGGGTTTTCCGCTGCCCGTCGCACAGCCCCCTTCGTCTAAGCATTTGATGCCCGCCTCAGAATACGAACGCGGGCTGCGTGTACCGGACGTAGCAATCCCTGCTTCGTCCGGTACACGAAGGGAGTCTCCACACGTTCCACGTGTGGTACCCTCCTGAGTAGGTTCTCTCATGCCTGTACTCATTATGATGTTTTTCCCCCTTTTGTTTAGCCAGGAGGGGGGAGGTCCCCTGGGACGACCTAATGACTGGAATCCCTCCAGCCATTCATCCCATCGCCGGGCGTCAAAACTTAGGATTAGGGCTTTTTTATAGAGGTTTTTCCTCCTCGCGGCTCCTGCATGTAGTTCTACGACAGTAGAAGATGGAAAAAAAATTAGAGATGCAGCGGCCCCCGTCTCCCACACAGCCGGTGGGAGTTACGGTTTGCTACTCCGAAGCCACGCCGGTAGACCGGTACCCCCCTCTGGAAGGCTTGTCCCTGCAGCCACCGCGAGGCAGCTACAGGCACCGTGGCAGCCGGCGACCGGGAGGAAAGATCCCCCGGTTCACCCAACAGCTCCAAGCGGGGTCCTTTGCCCTTACGGGCCTTGGCCCCCGCTTTGTGGCTACGCCCAAGGGCGCAGCCAATCCTTCTCCGGTGGCCCAGCCACCCTTCTCATCCCCAGGGGCATCGTTTGCCTAGCAAACGATGTAGAGAGAGAAGCTCCAGTGTGGTCTTCTTAGTTCGCGGCACCCTCTTGCCAACAAAACACCCTGCGGGGTGCGAGGGTGCTCGCTTAAGCCCCACCGCCGCGACAAGGCGAGACCACAAGGTGGGGTAACAACACCACTGACTAAAAACGGCGAAGGAAAACATCGCGAGGAAACCTGCATGTCGGAAAAGGGTTCTAAAAATCCTTTGAAGATATGTGAAGTCCCCAATCCGCATTGGGCAAGCGTGGTGGACTATGCCTAATCCCTCTTCTGAGGAGACCTGAGCCCAACAGTGGGCAGTAATGGGTTGGTACAGGAACTGATGTACCTAGTACATTATTTTGTCACGAAAAACAGATATTTCTTTCAACACAGACAAACTTGCACGAATCAGCTAGTCTTAAATAAAAGCTGAAAAAAGTATTGAATGGTTTGGCGCGAAATTTCGGACAGAACAAAATGGCTGCCATTAATAACTGTCAGTTCTAACAACATTATCATTTCGGTAATAAGCCAATTAAGATGAGTAAGCGAATTTGTTAAAAATGAATGATAGCTAATTATTGGCCGACTTCTATATAAGAGAGTCCAATTGGAACTTTTAAGTTAACTAATTTAGATGATTGTTTTATAAAAATAAAAACGAAAAACGAACGCAAAAACTTCCGCTCTTCCGAATGAATCGCGGCTAAAAAAGATTTAAATGATATGCCTTAAAAATAAATCCCCTTGCTTGAAATGCTAGCAAGAAAAACTGATTTTTTTTATCAGGAGACAACCTTTGAACGTCCTCTATTCAATAAAAAAACAACGTCCAAATCGGTTCAACAACAACGAAGATATCCACAAACAAACATAAAAACAATATTTGCAGTCCAATTGAAACCTTTTTTAAATCGGTTATAAAATTATAAACTTTACGAAAATAGCTAATAGCAGTTATATCATAAAATTGTAGATCTTCCGATAATATTCAATTTCGCATAAAATTAAACATTTCTGTAATAAAAGCAACAAACTATTTTTCTTATTACCTTTGAATAAAGTTGTAAAACCAATTATAACTCGTTTGTCGAGCTAGTAAAATTGACCTGGAGTTGTCGTTTAAATTTGACTGTTATTTTTAGAGATCCGCAGGTGACGATACAAACCGTTAAATCAAATTAAACGTGAATTAAAATATTTTAAGATTTTTTGAAGTGCCGGTTTGACAACTTTTCGAATAACAGACCAAAAATGAATTTTATTGCCTTAAGGGCAGAGCTAACGGACCACCCGATCGTAAGCGGTAATTAAAGCTTGAAGAAGTGACGATACGTAAGCCTTGCCGTGTAACGCGTCGCGTCACCCTGCAAAATCTCGTGCTAAGTTCTGTCTTCATCCAGGATTCGGATGCAAAGCGTGAGCGAGAGGAGGTTTTAGTGTGGTTCGACTCCCACACACTCCACCTGCAAGGTGGGTGGAAGTCTGGCGATTTCCTCCTGCCCAGAAATTGCTTGAAGAAATATAGAGTTCATATAGACAGCGGGTAGCAGCTAAAATTACATAATAATTCATGTTAAAACTATCGTAACGTTCTCAATGTACTAAAAATAAATAATACATTCATTTCTGTTTTTTGTTCTCATAATTGACTACGCTGTGTAGTTTTTATTCATAGTGTTAAAAGTTGTACGTAGTCGTTCGGATTCGGTATAGTTTAGGAGTGTGACATGTTTTAGAGAAAGGTGTTGAAATTAAATTTTAGTTTTAAAGTTGATATTTTTGGAAGCACTCGCTTTGATTGTTTAGCAGTCTTCATATCCATTTAGATTTTTAAGTTTTTTTATTGCAATGAAAATGTGATAAAAGAGACATTAAGGCTTTTTTTTTGACGGGAGGAAATCACCGGACTTCCACTCGCCCCGCGAGTGGTGTATGTGGGGGTTGAACCGCACCAAAACCTCCCGCCAATCGCGCTCGACATCCGATTTGGTAAGGGTGACAGGACGCGTTCGCGATTGTCACTCACGTATCGCCCCGTCACTCCCGGACGTCGAACCGGCAGCCGTCGGTGACATTAAGGTTACCATCGTTTTTGGACTTTTTGTCAGAAGACATTGTGGATATTCCTCCTGGGCAAAAAAAATGTTATAGATTACCTGATGCAGTTTCAGAGATGCAAAGATGAGGAACTTCTCTCCATAAACACGAAATTGCCATTATTATAAATTTAGGTCCCAATTTATTTTCGTATTTAAAAAAAGCAAATAAGGTTTCATATAATGGTACAAGTAAAGATTTTCGGATCAAAACCAACTAATAAATCCCAATATACAGGGTGTTATAATCCGATGAAACAATACTTTCACAGCAAATAGTATACTTGATGTAGAAGCCATCCACCAAGTCTGGGTTTTCTAGGCATAATATATCATGAGTTATAACTAATCAAAACTAGTATAAATTTTCTATTAGTAGGTGATTATTATAGTACAGAACTCTAAAATTGCGATCGGATGCGCCTGTGTGCGTGAAAATAGCATATAGATATAGTACGCTAAATGTAGGTCAGAGTAGGGTTGTCAAAAATAATACAAAAAAATATTTTTTCAACTTTGTATGGGAAAATAAAGTAACTATCTCAGTTTCAAAAGTATGTGTATATGATTTGAAATGTGATATAGATTAAGCCCTTAAAGTATTGTTTCACCGGGCAACAACACCCTGTATAAATTCACAAAAATGATAACTACCTCCTAGTCTATATTCAAATGGTAGATCCAGTAAAAAATATTCAGCCTCTGCGTGAGACCCTGAGTCTATTGACCTGAATTTAGACCAAGCGTAGACATTTAGGTTTTACACTTAAACACTAAAACAATGTCGTGGTTTCGTTCGAGTTCTATTGTATTTGAAACTGGTATTTTTTTTGACATTCAAATGTGTATCTAATTTGAAAAAATGTGTAGAGGAACGCACGTTTAAGCGGTGAGTAAAGTGAATTTGTTTAAAAATCAGTCAGGCCCCGTCTTAGTGTCCATTGTAGGGATGTACTGAAAATTCGCATTCGCAAATAAATGCGAATGTTATGCGAATATTTTTGTTGTTGACAAAAACAGGAGGACATTGTGTGGATATAGAGGAGATCTGACAGAGCCAAGATGGTTGCCCTTTGAAATGAGCCCAAGATAATTTTAAGAGGGGGGGGGGGTTTGATGAATGGTCATTCGCATGCGCATTCGCGTAAGTCAATATTCGCAACATCCCTAGTCCATTGGTTCGGGTCAGCGGTTCTCAAACTTTTTTAATGATCAATGATAAATATTAATAATATTCCAAAGGCGGTCGTTCTTGATACTTTACCCAATACCTGTTGATGTTTAGATATAGTCATGTATACCTATATTATCTTGTTAAATATATTTTTTACGACGTAAGGGGCGGGCCATATAAAGTTTGCATTTTTTTTTTTTTTTTTTTTATTGCAAGGTAGATAAACGAGCATACGGCCCACCTGATGGTAAGCGGTTACCGTCGCTCATGAACCTCTGCAATGCCAAAAGTTCGACTCTCATGTTGGCTGTGAGGCATGTTGCGCCATCCTGTTGAAACCAAATGTCGTCTATGTCGTACTCTTCAACTTTTGGAAACAAAAATTCGTTGAGCATGGCACTATTGAAATCAAAACGATATACAAACATACTTCTTTTTTATTATACTTATGCATATTTCATTGTAGTTTTTTGTCTACGATCAAGTTACGTATCTAAATTTGTGTTAGTAACAGGAAAACTATAGTTTTGTAGTTAAATATTTAATTTCACGGTAAACCAAGTGTTTCGTTAAAATAAATTGAAATTTTCAAATATTTGAATTTCAAGCGAATCATTACGTTGTGTAAAACATGGTTCTTCTTTTTTTTTATTGCCTGTAGGCAGACGAGTAGGTACCTGATCGTAAGTGGGTACTGTCGCTCGTGGACCTCTACAATGTCGGGGAACATTCAAATGAGAAGGTCTATTTTCAATATGATTAAAGAGGGACATGCGCTCTTTAAACGAAGTTTAAGAAAAGTCCTGTATCGGTAGGCGATAGATAACAGCCCCTCATTGCCCTGGCATTGCAGAGGTGCATGAGCGACGGTGACCGCTTACTATCAGGTGGGCCGTAGGCTCGTTTATCTATCAGGCAATAAAAAAAAATGAAAGAACATATTTTAGTGAAAAAAATCCTTTTGCAGAGAAAACCCAAGCCCAGTGGGCAGTAATAAACTGACACAGTATAGTCTAAAAATAATTACTGTAATTGGTACTTGTGTCTAAATGTATCAATAAAGTAAACTATTTTAATTAAACAAAATAATTTTAAAGTACATCTAGTTATTAAAATGAAACAATAAAATTACAATTATAATCTAAAGTAGGTATCCAAAATAATTGACACCCCGTTGTGTTTAACGAGTATTATTCTTTTGAAATATTTTTAAGTACAAAATTTGTAATGTAAATCGTAATGCATTCATTCATAATTTATTTATTTAAAGAATATGTTAATAGAGGTCGATGCACTTGTAATTTCATGTTTACGGTAGCCAAAATGTTATCTATGCTACGAGCAAAGTACATTACAAAGTTTTCTGACGTTATTTAACACAATTATCCATTGAGACGAAACAAACATTAAATAAAACAAAAAAGTCGTGGTGACCGAGTGGTCGAAGCGCGTCCTTCCGAACGGGAGGTCGCGCGTTCAAATCCGGCTTGTACCTCTAAATCTAAAAGTGAAAAAGATTTATGTGCAATTTTTCACAACACCACTGGCTAAAAACGGTGAAGGAAAACATCGTGAGGAAACCTGCATGTCGGAAAAGGGTTCTAAAAATACTTTAAAGATATGTGAAGTCCCCAATCCGCACTGGGCAAGCGTGGTGGACTATGCCTAATCCCTCTTCTGAGGAGACCTGCCCAACAGTGGGCAATAATGGGTTGGTACAGAAACATTAAATAGGGAAGAAATGAGTTTCTCGTTTGGCTAATTTAGACGTTCGTGAGCATAAAAATCATCTGTAGAGGGGCACACGTCCATGAACGATACCTTATGATCAAATAAGCGGTTAGCTCGTCTTCCTACATGATAATAAAGTAAAATAAGGACAAGTCATAGCGCTTGGTAAACATCGTGGAGGGGAGCTCATTCCACGGTCATAACAGCACAAATTGTCGCAATTGGCACCTGTATCGGTAGGCGATAGATAACAGCCCCTCATTGCCCTTGCATTACAGAGGTTCATGAGCGACGGTGACCGCTTACCATCTGGTGGGCCGTAGGCTCGTTTATCTATCACGCAATAAAAAAAAAATTTTTTTTGTCTTTTAGGAGCTAACGGGCCATCTGATCGTCAACGGTTACCATTACTTATGGACCTCTGCATAGTCAGGGAACAGTGTGGGTCTCCTACCTACGACCTTCCTTTACCTCAAACAGAGAAATGTTTTTGAGAATAAATGGTTATTATTGTTGAAACATTGGATGCTGATATATTCCGCGTGTTTAGCTTAACTTGGTATGTAGTTCTAAGTCTGGTACGTTAAGAGGTTCTGAAAAGTGGAGCAAAACTGTCACTAATTGGTATCCCAGAAATAGCTATAGAAAATGTAGAAGACCTTTCAAAAGATGGGAAGATGAATTCAAAGTCGTTGCTGGAAAATTATGGATGAGAACTGCCAGGGATCGGCAAGAGTAAAGATGTTGAAAGAGGCCTTTGTCAAAATAGGGCAAATGATGCATAATTAATTTAAGTTTTAGAAAATAAGTTCCATTATTTTTGTAATTTCTTACCTTTTATTTCTCCTTTTTTTCGCTTTTAAATATCATATTTTATTTATCTACTCATTTTATTCAATGTAGTTTCTATCTCGTTTTATTCATTTACAATATGTACTATTAAGCTTCATTGTATTTAACAACACTATAAACAGTATATATTTTACTACTGCTGAGACTGGAAACCGAACAATATTTTGGCTTAGTATCTTTGAGTCCGTGTATTTGTCTAACTTGACATTGGCGAATCGTCCCCAGTCTTGGTGGACGAGGTCCAGGGGGAAATAAAGAAGAATAAGAAAATAAGTTAGATTTAGTAAAAACTGTAAACTGTGTCCGAAATAAAGACTAAGACGGTATGTTTGAAATTCTACGTGCAATCTTCACAACACCACTAACTAAAATCGGTGGATGTAAACATCGTGAATCGGAAATCTTCAGTTAGTTAGTTAGTTAGTTGGTTAACACCGCAGAACTTTCTTCACGAACACTTTTAAAATCTAATATACTTTGCTACTTCACAAGAATGTGCAGTGCGATAAAAACTCTCATTAAATCTTAATTGACACTCTTAAAGATTTATTAAGTTTAGCATTATATCCAGTTTATCGACTTTGTAGCGATACTGATCTCTTTCTAACGATATATGTTGTTAAAATGCAGTAACTCAAAGTACTGGTATACTGTTATGTCACTACTTTTCCTGGTAGATGTTGTTCTGCCAGATTTTATTATGAGACATCATAATCATCAGTTTGTAGACGTCCACTGCTGGATAAAATCCTCCTCCAAATCTCGCCACAACGACCGGTCCTGTTTGCATCCAGTGACTTGCGACCTTGACTCTGTACTGTACTGTAACAACCCATTACTGCACATTGCTGGGCTCAGGTCTCCTCTATAGAGGAATCAGGCATGTTTGCCTAATACGTGTTGGAGAATTAACATATTTTCAGTTGTAACATAGAAGAATGGCGTTCGCTTTTCAAAAATAGCACAATAACTAGCAGTCATATTCGTATCAAATTTACACGAGTTTTTGTCTAAAGTATCTGCTTTCCAACAAAAAAAGAATGATCCGAATCGGTTCACCCAAACTAAAGTTATGCGAGGAAATCAAAACCACATCTCCCTATTTTGAAACGGTCAAACGCTCCGATAACACAATGGGACCGCAAATAAAAGAAAAAGTCGATGCACAATTGATATTTGTTGTAGTGTTGCCATGCTAATAAGGAAAATAAAGCATGATACGCCGGTCAATTTGTGAGGCGCGTGCTTGGTAATAAGCTGGCAATACTGTTACATAATGCTCTTTGTGGAAGAAGTCGTTATGTTTCTTTGGGAATTAAAAAGATCTTATTATCATCCTACGTTCCTATCCTGTCCTATCCTAATTTTGCTAGTAGCTAGTAGTAGTATGCCTAATATTTTATTTATTAAACTGTTTAATGATATCAGGAATTTTAGGAAGAGTCCTTTTACTATTTACATCAATAACTTTGCATCGCCTAGTTTTTTTTCGGTTGATGACAGACATTAGCATTGCGTTAGTAAAAAAAAATCGTTTCCAATTAAGATCTAGAAAATTCTAGGAGTAAGACCAGGAATCTTCGAAATACGGCTTTCTGGCCCCAAAGTTTGGATACCGCTGACTTAGACCGACACAAAATCCAACTTATTACCCAAAATTATTTACTCCGGACATCTGACAAATCTCCTCACCTTGCAGTGCACACATCTGTCAGATTTAGAAGCGGTTTTATCAAAGAATTTAAACTCAAATACGACGGACAAATATCACGGTAGCCACGTTTGTAGAGTGTAAATATTGTTTTATGTCACAAGCGTTTACGATTCACGACTTGAGAAGCAAATAGAGTAGTACCGAACCGTAAAATTACGATTTAGAATGGATTCCCGTTCTCTTTTATTGCATAAACAGACAAGATTTGATCATAAGTTACCGTTGCTCATGAACCCTTTCAATGTCAGAGGACACTGCGCTACCTACTTCCCTCAACCTTCGTTGAAAAAGGACAAGTGAGTATAACGCTTGGAAAGCACTTGAGAGATGAGTTCATGCTATAGCCGTATGGTGGGTGAGTGGCAAGTATTTCTGAAACGGACCGTGGCTGACCGCGGTGTATCCAGAGTGTTATGACACGTCTTTCTTTCTTCGTTTAAACGAGAATTAAGAAAAATAGCCAGGGTACAATGCTGGGCCGCTCTATACTACCTGTTCTTGTGAGTTTTTCCCTAGTCTCGTTTTTGTTGTTTCTTTAACTCTTTCACGCTCAAGGGAAATATTTTTCCCTTCTACAAAAATCGTTATTATTATTGAATCGATATTTTTTTAATGAATGTCAAACGTTACGTTTAGGTACGTTGTGTTAAAATGTTTCATATGAAATTTATAGGAAATTTGTACACCCTACTATGTTTTTCTAGTGATATCTCTTACTTTACAGAATAACTTAAATATTGTGTAGTATTCGCATATTTAGTCTCAGCCATCTTATGGTCCTGAAAGGGTTAAAACATATTGGACATAATCGTTACCTATGACGTTACAAATGATTATATCGTTGGTATCCAACACTAACCAACTCAAAACAATATTTGTCTCCATATAACACCATTACAAGACAAAGGACATCACATTGTCGTAAAAAAATTCTCGAACAATCGTTAAAATTAAAAGCAAACAAAAAAATCATTGAAAGGGACCTCTTAAAATCCTCTTAAGTTTGTTTATGTTCTTAAACGTGTATCACATAAATTAGGTAGCTGAGACAGTGTATAAATTATAGATAGCTAACATATTTCATTTTACTCGATACTGATTTAGTTTTACGTAAGTTTGATAAAATATATTTGCATTTTCACAAAAACAAAATGGCGCATGACGGTTTCAAAAGCGTAAAACATGAAACTAGCAGAGTCCTTAATGGTTTCGCAGTCGCCCCTTAGCATGTCCTTTGGGGTAGTTAAAAACAGAAAATTAAATATTATTTGCACAATTGTCTTAGTCACAGTTGTAATTAATAAGTAAAGAAGTAAGTTAATATAATACCTTGTCATTTTAACTATGCTAGAACTACTTTAAATGTAAAATGTCAATAAAAAATTTGCATATGTCCTCATCAGTTTAATTAATTCATTAATTACATTTTAACACATGTTTAAGTAATAGTTAACGGCTTGTTCTATTTCACGGTTGACAACAGTCAATCTGTCAACGCTATGACATGTCAAATGTTAACACACGTGCAACATCTGTCAAAAATGAACTGTCAAAATATATTTTGCATGGATGATGTAATCATCTTCTTGGTAATGGCTTAAAGAAGGTATAAGAAAGAAAAGGTAAAAGAAGAGAAAGAGAAAAAAAATATTCGATAAATAATCGTTGATGTTCTTAAGCTGCTCACCAGGTCTAAAAATTGAGCACTGTCCAGAGTTACAGTTGGTGAAACGAACTCAGCAGACATATCTAACACGGGTTATATTTTCTTTTCCTTCTTTCCTTCTTTTGTTTGTTGTTATATCTGTTGTGAGCTGTCTCCTCTGATATCTTTCAATTCATGTAATAATATTTAAAACGTAACGGTCTCCTGCGATACAGGCCTAGCCTAGTGCAGGGACCACTGCTATATTTTTTCTGTACTGTGTATTTTGTTTGAAAATATTTTTTTTTTTGTAAATTATTTTTGTATCTTTTCTGGTGTTGACGATGATGATTACAATACACATTTAAACAACGTATATTTTGCATTATCTAAATAGAGGAGACTCGAATCTAAGAGAATAGGAGCCTAAGCCTTAGCCTATATTTTGTGTACACGACCACAAAACTTGATGAAATCAGCCAGAATGTCAACTAGTAATTATAGAATTAAAATCATTTCAATACGGTGCCACCAATCTTGTCTAGCCTTGCCATAAAATCATATAAAATCTGCTCCAATTGTGGTGAATGAGTGTTGATAGAACCACGCAATCATAGGCCATAAACTATAATTATAAACGTTGTAAAAGTGTGACAGATAATATAAAACAATTGAAGAATTATAACAGGACAGTGGTTCTCAAATTATAGCTTGTCCCCCTTTAAGAAGAGTTGTTTGTAAAGTGAGTGTTCTTAAAGGCTCCTTTCAGTGTCAAGGTGATACTTTTCACGATGTTTAAAATCTAGTTAATATAAGGCTAAGTTTAAAAAACTGTTGGTGAACCTACTAAATAAAAAAAGGATCATTAGTGTTGATCACTAATTATTATTAGCTTTAGGTTTAGCTTTTTGGTAATAAAAAACAAAAATACTCTGTGAGTGTGATTCTATTTTATTTTGTTCGTATTTTGCTAATTGCTTGTATATCTGTGAAGAAAAGTGCTAGCTAAGTACCCAGTGATAATGCTGAAGTACAGAATAACTATGACTAAATAAAACGCATGTTTGACTCACGCACAACATACAAAATCGAAATGTTAAATAACACTGAAGCAGTGAGCATTATGAAACTAGAAGGAATAAACTTCATTTTTCGTAGTATTCTAGTAAAAATAACACACACATTTATAAAGTAAATAACACTTAAGAACGTGCAACACCGGTGTTTTGAATTTAAATATAAATAAAGATAACACATGCCAAATATTTCAGATAGTTACAGACCTACATTATGTGTAAAAAAGTATTTTTCGCTAAGCAATTGAGACGGTAATGAATGCAATTGTTATTACCAGAGACAAGTTTTCTCTTTGCAATTTTGGGGTCAATGTACAGTATAGATTTAGGATTTTTTTTATAATTGAATTTATATTGCATTGAAGATAAAAGAGCCTACGGTCCTGCCTCTCTCTCTACCAACCCATTACTGCCCACTGTTGGGCTCAGGTCTCCTCAGAAGAGGAATTAGGCATAGTCCACCACGCTTGCCCAGTGCAGATTGGGGACTTCACATATCTTCAAAGGATTTTTAGAACCCTTTTCCGACAAGCAGGTTGCCTCACGATGTTTTCCTTCACCGTTTTTAGCCAGTGGTGTTATGAAAAATTGCACATAAATCTTTTTCACATTTAGATTTAGAGGTACAAGCCGGCCGGATTTGAACCCGCGACATCCCGTACGGAAGGACGCGCTTCGACCACTCGGCCACCACGACTTCCTGTCCTGCCTAATGGTAAGCATTATACCTCGTAATCCTCTACAATACCACGGCATTGGGGGTCATTACCCACTTTTACAGGACTTTTCTTAAATCTTTAATGTATGTACTCCGGGAACACCGGAATACAATGCATTTTTTGTTTAAATTCATCTAAATAAAAGGACTGCTATAACGTTACTATCATAGTGTGAAAGGAATTAACAAAAACGGTTCACACATTAGTTAAAAATTCAACAGTTTTAGAACATCTGACCTATGACATCATATTAGGGTGTTATATTAAATTCTTAAAAGTGAGCAGTGAGATCGGCTCATGTGTATTTCTCATTTTGTCTCCCATTTTTTTCAATGTAAACCCGTGACCTTCAGCTCGGAAGACAAGTTACTATGGTTTGGGTGGACCGATTTGAATGATTCTAGTGTCATGTGAAAGGTGATGGTTGTCATGGGGTCACATTTAAATTTGAAATCGAAGAAGTATTTTGGATCTGTTTTTAAAAATGTGAATTTTTAACGGACAAGATTCCAATAGAAGACAGTCGTTTTACTTTTCGTCATAAAAATATTTAACGTTTTAAACTTATTCAAACACTCGCGGTTTTCTATGATACTTTCATCTCTCAAATAAAGATTGTCTCCTATCTAAGAAGGACAAGTCATAGCCCTCATACATTGTAGTCTACAATCACTAATGTCCATCTTATAAATACATCTGTCTGTTTGTGATCTAGATTCCTGATCCAGTCTTAGACCTTTTTTTAGTCTAGGCCGAGAATAACGTGCTGTTTTTGTTGTAGCTTGCACTAATGATCACTCGTCACTGATGTTTTAAAATTATTTGTGTCGTGTGTTCAAAAAATATAGTTTTATTTATCAAAGATGGTGGTGTAGAAGGTAAAATGGTCATTGTTGCTCAGGAATATTTGGGGTATTGGAAATAAGTACTTTTATATACATATAAACAGACAAACAGATTCAACTTATATTTCTCTAAACAAGACAAGCCTTTAAGAGCAGGTAGTGGCCCTGCAGTATTCTACGAGATGGCAGAGAGGTATGAGTAACCACTTTTTTATTGCAAGATAGAAAACCGAGCCAGTGGTAAGCAATTACCGTCACTCATGAACCTCTGCAATGAGGCGCCGTTATCGATCACCTAGCCATACAAGACTTACCATTAGATGGCCCTTTTAATATTATTACATAAATTTTCTATAATCTTAGTATATTATTGTGAAAAAATATTCCAAATTAAATCAGAAGTGTCAAAGATTAACTCATGAACTATCATCATCACCTCTTTATAATACTTTATATTCTTTAATCCGAGACTTTATATAAGTTTATATTAAAAATGCCATCATCACTCCATGACTCCCATAAATATGTGGAAATCCAATAATCATTAATTATACAGGTTGATGATGTGTTAAAATGTCGTATATTAGTGGACATATCGTGGGCCACACATAAGATCCATTAGGCGGTCTTCCAGAACTAATAATAGAGGTTGGGCTATTGAAAATGATTCTTTAGTTCAGTTTGACAATTCAAGACTGGATGGCTGATGAGTAGAGTTAAGAGATAGGATAGGAAATTTCGGGAAATGCGAGCTGATCATTAGATGCAAAGAGTTTAGGACCAGTCGTTGTAATAATCAATGGTGTCTTGAAATACAGCTCACAAGCCTAGTTTAGCACCATTCTCCTACAATATGTAATGAAGGATGTAACGGCTCGCGTTCTCGACCTCTTAGGTCGGGTTTTTTTCAGAATACCCCGTCCCATGACCCACGGGAAAAAGGGTAATCTGCTCGTTTTAGTCTTCAGAGATAATTCTACATCTCCGAGTTCTGCGTGTTGTTTGTATGTATGTGTTTGCTGTGTGTGGTAATTGAGAGGTTGTTTGAGGGTGTGGTTGAGTTGTATTTGTGTCGTCCGAGCTTATTCTGCGTCTTTGTGTTCTTCGGGTTGATTGTGTGAGTGTTTGCTGTGTTGTGTTAGTCGTGTATGTAATGTAATGTATTATACTGTATCTTATTTTTAGTCCTTAATGTATTCTGGTGAGAAAATAAAGATGATTTAGCAGTGGGCGTCTAAAGAGCTGATGAAGATGATAAATAATGAAGCAATTTTAACCATTTTTATTTGATGTACTTGGGACTATTACTTCACTAAATAATTGAATTACCTTCGAAGTTCGCAGACCCATCGTATTTGAGCTCATTTTTGACCTATACTTTGACTCTGTCAGATTCCCTCTACACGAACTCAAAATTTATCAAAACATCCACAAGAAAGTAAAAAAATATTTTATGTTTTGATAAAACGAATTACAACAGCATAGATAAAAATTACAACTTATAATCTAAAAGTACCCTTGTTACAGCTAAAGACCACTGGCACAGCATAATGCTGTCAATTGAGATACATTGATTCGATTGCAAATATTGAAAAACAACTGTGTATATAGGTTTATTCCCAACACCGTTTGTTTCCAAAACAGTGATTCTCTTGAAATACGAACAAGTTGTACATTTAATATTACAAAACTGAAATCAACCGACTTCCATTTCTCAAGCATATCACAATAATAACTACCTGTCTTTATGAAATTTATATAAGATAATGTCGTAAGTATCTGCTTCCTAACAAAAAAATCATCGAAATTGGTTCATATAGAAAAAAAAATACATGCAAAACCTCAATGCACAACGTGAAAGTTTATCTAAAAATAACGCTGAACCAAAATTAATAGTTAGATCTTTCATCGCACACTAGAATCATTCAAATCGGTTAACCCAAACTAAAGTTATGAAGGAACAAACATAAAAAATAGAGTCGAATTGAGTACCTACCTATTACCTATTTGGAAGTCGGTCAAACAAAACGGTGTACGTGTTGGTTTTCTCCCATTTCATTTCCAAAACAGTGTTTCTCTTTAAATACGAACAAGCTATACACTAATAAACCTTAGAAACACAGTTTCTTTAATTAGCAAATGTTTCGGATCAGCCACGTGTGTAAAAACGAGTTGAATTCGTTCGGGAACAGGTTTCATTTTAGAATCCAGTCGAACACCAAAAAATGGCGGTAGGACAATGCATAGCTTTGGTATCGACGAGACGGATTTGAGATAGAGGTCAGGGGTCCGAGAATAAGCTATAATAGAGAAAAGCTGAAGAGTTTAATTGTCAGAAACCGTTTTTTCTCAGAAACTGGTGATTTGTTAATGAGGCATTTTCTCATTCATCAATCACCAAGCAATGTGAAATATGTCACAGTTTATTTATTAACCATTAAAATAAAACAATGCTTTACTTCTATCGTCAATTTTTCGATTATGTCGAAAACTAAATTACCTAAAACACTAATTTTAAAATCAAAATCGACATAGAATGTAATCTATCAACTTCATAAACTTTTAATACGAAAAACTTGTTTTTTGTAAAGACGTCGTTACGTAAATGACAGCTGTCATTCCTAGCTACTTATATTTTGCGCTTTTGACTTAGCCACTCAACTGGGAACGTCACTATTCTCTAGATGGTGAAACTGGGGTCTTCGTTCGGAATCAATACCGTGTTTGAGTCCCTTGTTAAAAACATTTTTTTCCAATATTTTTTTAATTTTGATTTTTAATTAAACCATATATATTTGTAAATCTTTATTACTAAACGACGCTGTATTGCATTTTCAGCGAAAATATATCATCTCCTTAAAATATGAGACGATTAAAAAATGTAAACAAAACAAGTTTTAGAACTGTGCTCAATTTTGGCTCCTGCCACACACTTGGCAAAAGTAAACAAACCAATTTGGTTACCGATCCCAGTTGAGTGATTAGTTGATCGACAAGTATCGAATCTAGTATTCACTGAATAAAATTTTCATATTTTACTTTTTTATAATATTATGACCCACTTAAAGAATCCAAGTACGGCCCTGTCCTGTTCTTAGCGCGACAAAATTAGAAGTTATATTTTGCGCTTCGGATTATCGGGATCTGCCGTAAAACTATTGAATATACGCGAAGAACTGTCGGATATTTTCGGCTATTTAATTATAATTAAGCATTTGAGTTATTAAGATATTTTGGCCATTTATTTTAATAAGTAAGTGTATATTTTTGTGTTATAAATGCATATTTAGGTTGAGTCATCGACCTCATGTGTCAAAGTGTCGTTCTTTGAAGTAGATATGATGAATAGAGGCGTTTTGTTCACGAAATTGTGCTTTTGATTTATTCGATTTGTCTATGGTATGAATACCTTTATGGTTTATTCTTTCGTTTAAGAAAATATGTGCGGTTAGATATTAGTGTTCTTAATCTATTTGACAGGTAAATTTAATTAAAAGACGCGTGTACATTTAGGCGTGTCTCAACACAACGCAAGTTATCACTGTAATTTTTTGTATGGAAATCTAAAAGATGACACATAATTGCGGCCCACCTTAGTGTGATAATTCATACAAAATGTACATATGAAAGACAGATACAGATGGCTGATGCGTTGCGTTGCGATACACGAGTGCAACTTTAATAGTTCTCATTTATACGCGTGTCGAAATTTCGCTCTATTTGACTGCAACACCAACCTTTTTAAGTAAATCTTGATATTGCAGAAGTCTTCAAGCGAAGGTAACTTACCATCAGGTGGACCGTACACTCTGATACTTAAATGAAGAACAATAAATGTCCCTCTTTAAACGAGGTTTAAGAAAAGTCCTGTATCGGTAGGCGATAGACAACAGCTTTCATTGCCCTGGCATTGTAGATGTTCATGAGCGACGGTAACCGTTTACCACCAGAAGAGCCGTAGGCTCGTTTATCTATCTCGCAATAAAATAAAAAAATAATAACACCAGTATCTAATTATTTACTCAAAAATAGCCTTTTGTAGTGTTTTTACGACGAAATAAATTCTTCGGTAATGTTCGTCGCGTGATTATTGCTCTATACTGATACATAGATGTTGTCATAAAAGTAGTCGAATATTTTAACTTTTAATTAAGTTAATTATGAGTGGAAGTTGTTAAAACGCATTTTAACGAAACGCGACATTTGATAGGCAGGTTTAAATTATATTATACTAGCTGGTCCTCGCAACTTCGTCTGTGTCACATAGGGAAACAATATATCCTATAGCCTTCCTCGAGAAATAAACTTTCCAGAGCTGAAAGAATTATTGAAATCGGTTCAGTAGTTTTGGAGCCTATTCGAGACAAACAAACAATCAAACCTTTCCTCTTTATAATATTAGTATAGACTAGACTAGACCGTGCAATTTCTTCAAAATTATATTTTAAACATAATACAAATAACGTAGTTTCCTATTATTAAAACAATTTTCGAAATCAGTTCACTAGCTCCAAAGATTATCTACAACGACACAAACAGTATGACATACCATCGTTCAAGTACCTCTGCGATTTCAGAAGAATTTCTTCAAGCCTCGTTTGAAGAAAATCAGAAAGTTTAAGGAAAACCGTAGAGAGGTATTCCATTTCCGCATATTCTGTAGCAAAATGGAATTCCTGAAACAGATTGTGTCTGTTATTCGTTTTATTTTGTCACGTATTAACAATATATTTCCACTTTTATGTCGTTTCAGTTTAGCTGTTTATCTTTTAGGACATGGAATTAAATTCCTTCCAAGTCACAATATTTGATTTTGTAAGGAATTCCTTAAATTTTGTTGTGATGGCCAAGTATTGTTTTTTGTTGTCGATACGTTCTAGTAAACTTCTTATGAAGGAAATAAATTACTCTCTGGAGGACAGTATGTTTGTTTGAATTAGGAGGAATTAGTGAGAAGTTTTGTTTTTGCATATCTGTATTATTATGTTCATTAACGAGGAAACTATATCTAATATACTATATTTTGGGCTAAAATTGGTCGATGTTTCTAGCATTGTTTCATTTTCAATCGTATTAGCAATAAAGAAAAACAACCTACCAACATTTACTCTCAATTTAATACCACACTTAAGACCCACGGGACCCCAACCTACAAGACCTTGCCTTAATTTTCCATTTCCACTCCCACCATCGATTCCAACCCACCAATTTATTCGTCTGTACCAATATAACCAAATTACATAACAGGAGCGACACCTTTTTAAATATATTTAACACAAAGTCGTTAAACGCGCGACACGAACTCGTAAAATTCTCGTAAAAGTCACTCCAGGTTTTCACTGTACGTAGCAAGCTCTGATGACGGATTTATTTACTCGCATAAATATTAACTGCGGAGATCGATGCTTTTTTTTGTCGTAATTAGGTGACATCAAAGATTTCTATCTTGTTCGGGCACTTTTATGGCTCGCGACGGCGTAATGAGGTTGTAAAAAGTGTAAAGGCAAATAATGTCCCATGTTAAACTTCTGTTGGATAAAGTTGTTTAAAGATGTTTACAAAAGTTAATTACATTTCTGCAGTATGCAATGTAATATGAATTTCTTTGATAACAATGTAATTCAACGATAAAACTGTGATATGTAGTTTCTTATAACAATACTAGCAGAGTATAATTAATTGGAATTGAAAATAGTGAAGTTTTACTTCATTTCTTTTGGGATATCACGTACTTGATAGCTGTTTTGTTTTTAGAGACACACAAATCTGTAGAGATAACCTTAGTAACTATTTAATATGTGCAGTTATCTTTATCTTCCGAAATCATCACAATTATACTAAATTTGATAGCGAAAAGAACATCATCAACCACTAGACATAGACATACTTTATTTGCAAAAAAAGAAACATACAATTCAAAAAAGAAAATAACAAACAATTACCTAAAACTAATTTCTTTTTTCACAAACCAGCCGTGACTCAGCATTATGCTGAATACTGACACAGACCAATAGGATAAGTGCCAACATCCAGCGCTGGTTTTCAGTCCCAGCTGGCAGTGACGTAACAAGAGTAAGGAAAAACTTATCAAATAGTAATACAATATAAAAACATAAACTAATAAACTAAATCCCTTCCGTACTTCCACTAGTTGTTATCACCTTAATTTTCTCTTTTTTTAAGATGATATCTGTATATAAAGATCTGCTTTGTTTATCTCCAGCTATAAAAAAGTTATACAGAAATTTCCCAACTCCACATTAAAGTAAATAAATAAAATGTGAACTTATATTCTGTTAATTAATTTTTATCATGTCGGTCTGCCTTTTTTATGTTTGTTTTAATTATGATAATGTTATAATCTTGCATTTGGTCATTTATTTTTAATTATATTACCAAGAATAATGTGTGCGGTCGAGAATGTGCATAATATGTGCATTTTATTTATTTTTCTGTAGGTTAATCTTAAGCGGTTTATTAATGATAAATAATTAATTAGTAGAGAGGTTATAATGAATAGTAATTTGTTCAGAATGTTGCATTTAGACAGGATTGAACAGACCAACCTCAGATTAAATTTAGATTTTATTAGTTTCGTTACAAAGTTAAAGCCAGTTTTTTAATATTAGGTTTACGTTTGCGTCTTGGGACCTTACATATCGTCCAAATCTTTCCCCAGAAGAAATAATAAATAAATAGGTCTTCTTGCAATGTTTTTCCGGCACAGTTTTAGCTTGTGCACATAAATCTTCACAGATTAAGCCCTTGACCTTTTTCATTAAACGTGTATCTTAGCTCAATACTTGCAAAATGTTTGGCCCAAATTTTGGCAATGCAACTCCTACATAGACCCCAAAATGTTTATTTACGCCCAGTTTCGCTATTGATAAATCAGTCATTCAGTTCGTTTTATACATGACTAATAAAACTGCATACGATAAAAAGAAGCTGTATCTTCTGAATGTCAACAGTAAGGGCAAGCTGTAATTGTTTTGTGGGTTATCGACCAATAGATAGCGTAGTTATTGAATACTGTTTATAGCGAATTACGTATGGTTCGTTTGTCTCTGTGAGCAAAATAGAATTTGGGTTTTAACGTTTTTTTAATTTGAATAGATAAGCATTTGTTTTTTCACTTATTATTTCTAGTTTTAGATAACAGTCGATCCTTAGCTTACATAGATTATTATTTACTAACTAGTTTGGTATTATTATCAGGTCTTGTTTTGTCGTTCAAAGTAAAACTGCACCGTTGCCATAGACCTCAGGCAATTTGTACTACGATGACAGAAAAGGCAGTGTATGTAGGTATGTCCTTAAAAGGTTATTGGTTTTGCTATATCGTCCATTGTATAATCTTGGTAAAACTCGTTGTTTCGGAAGTCTTGTTCAGCATCTTCCTGTGGCAATCACCCCACAATTTTCAGACAATCTGTCTTGCCAAGCCAATTGGCACCTTCTCGATCAGGATACATCGGCGCTTTTGGACTTACCACACTCCTTAACAAGCTAAACCAAGAGAAACTTCAACGGTGTCAAAACGTCATGCACCTGTCTCCGTCAACAAACAT
Organism: Trilocha varians; assembly: GCA_030269945.2. NCBI lineage: Eukaryota > Metazoa > Arthropoda > Insecta > Lepidoptera > Bombycidae > Trilocha > Trilocha varians. Next base: position 8,487,656 of record AP028277.1, on the reverse strand, counting down.
ACCCAAAAGATATTCCACGTAGATAAGACTTTCTCAAAACGTGCTGTTCCACGTAACAGATAAGGGGGTCGGCGACCTCGTGACGACATAAATAAATGTTCCAAAGTGGACGGCAATTAGGCTATTTCTGGGTGTCATCTTTTAGCGAAGTTTTGGCAGCCGTCACATACGACAATGGTGGCCCCTTTGATCTGGTGACGCTTGCCTAGTTCCTGTGTCGGGGGAAGCGAGCGATGTTAAGGTCTTATGGGGCAGTTGCAGAAACATATTTGGGAGTGGTTAAGTGTGATCAGAATGGTATATAATCGGTGTTGGGCTTAATATTTTAAATATATAAAATCACTGTTCACAAGAATAATTCACATTACCCACAGATTTGGAGCTTGAAATAGCAATGCCAGGTTCAGATTTCATGTAGAGCGGATGTCTGATTGGACTGAAAATTTCTGGTAACACAACCATTATCTGATCTAAACTAGAATCGAATGGGGGTTTTCCATTTCGTTCAATGATGAACGTCTCGTTCTGAAGCTAATGATTCTACCAAAATCAATTAATGTTTTTAAACGAGAATAGTTACTTAAACCCTGCTTCGATTACGCAAACAAATCGATAATTACTATCGAAAATGGCGCAGTCATGATTGATAATCAATTTCGTATAATGAACGCACAAAGTGTACTTTAATGATACCAATATAAAATTAATTAGAGCCATCGTTATGACGGAATGCTAGTCTCTATCTGGATCGCAACCTTTTGCTTCTGTGCTGAAATTGGACCGTTATTTTTTTGATAGTAGACGATCTCGGTCGGTCGTTGAGATTTATATCATACCTTTTATTTTTAATAATAAATATAGCCTTAGTTATTCAAGGTGAATGTAGCTTTAAAATGGTATAAGAATCATAGTAGTTTTTGAGTTTACATTACAAAAAAAATACAAATCTTTCCTCTTTTATAATAGTTGTGTAGATGTAGATAGTGTGGGAAAAATGAATTTTAATTGAAGAGTATGAAAATGGAGTCAATATTTTTTTTTTTTTTTTTATTGCCTTGTAGGCAGACGAGCTAACGGGCCACCTGATCGTAAGCGGTTACCGTTGCTCATGGACCTCTGCAATGTCAGCGGACACCGCGGGGCCGCTACCTACGGCCTACCTTTTAAGGATTTTCTTTAAGCCTCGTTTGAAGAAGGACAAGTCATAGCGCTCGGGAAACACCGGAAATTTGGTTTCTAATCATGAAATCAACAGGATCTAGAACTTCTAGTAGATATCGAGTTTGATTAAAACGTCTCTTGACGTTTGTTGACGGTTAATAGATAATAAAAATTCAAAACTGCGTCAGTTAATGGCCGCCGAATGCCGCCAAAAAATATTTTTGTTTTTACAACTTTCTCAGAGATTCTTTTAAGTTTTTAGTATCTGCGTGAAGCGTTTCCGCATTTAAATAAACCTTTTTGTATTATGTCTAAAGAAGATATTTGTGAAAGTGTGAAATGTCAAATTTTTAGGTTATGTTGGGGTTTCTACTTCTTCTATTCTCGTTTTACGACTGTTCGTCCGTTTTTTAAGGTGTTAATGGTTAGAAAAATATTTTTCTTCACCTATTTTAATTGATCACATACTCCTATTTATGTTTTATTACTTGTTTATTTATTTAACAAAAATCCACAGATATCACTAGTACTACCACCAGTCTTTGTTTCCGGGAGTGCTCTGTTTATTACACCCTGTACAGGATTAATTATAATTCATTCAATTAATTTCTGTTGTTATTATTTCATTCATCAAAAAGTCGTGGTGGCCGAGTGGTCGAAGCGCGTCCTTCCGAACGGGAGGTCGCGGGTTCAAATCCGGCCGGCTTGTACCTCTAAATCTAAATGTGAAAAAGATTTATGTGCAATTTTTCACAACACCACTGGCTAAAAACAGTGAAGGAAAACATCGTGAGGAAACCTGCATGTCGGAAAAGGGTTCTAAAAATTCTTTGAAGAAATGTAAAGTCCCCAATCCGCACTGGGCAGGCGTGGTGGACTATGCCTAATCCCTCTTCTGAGGAGACCTGAGCCCAACAGTGGGCAGTAATGGGTTGGTACAGGATTCTTTCATCCAATTTGAGTTAGGATATGCAATGCATATTTACGTTATTGAACTGCACGCCACTGAGTGAGAGAGAAGCTATAGTAGTAAGAGTGAGAGGAGGGTAAATACCCGAAACTAAACTGCCTTTGATACCTTTGGTCTACTTTTTATATTAGGATCACAAGACCGATAAATAATTTGCAAATTTTGACCATTATTCAAAAAACGAGGCTCTCTAGATTAAAAACTTTATGGACAATTTAAGCCTATATCTCTTTTATTATTCGAATGCCTAGTTTAGACTTTAGTTCCGCCAATCATTTAACATTTTCTATGTAAATGAGTTTCGAGATTTTTTTAAAAACAATCGTTTTGAAAACAGTTAGGTTACAGCCTTTAGATATTTAAATAATAGATTTGACATGAATAAGCTGTTGGCAGCGTTAGAAAAAAATGGTTATATTTTATGTAATATTTTTGTTTTGTTTTTGGGTAAAAAAATATCAGTTATATTGTTTAGAGATAACATGTATATGAATTACTTTTAAATTATCATTAAGAACTAATTTGAAAATTACAAGAAATGTGACGTAGGTGTTGATACAGAAACTCGAAAATGTAAATAGTTCTTAAGCTTCAATCTATGAACAATTCTATTAACTTATTTCCAGTGTCTATGTTAAATATAAGCACGCTTATAAATTATCTTTACCCAACTTAACACAGTCGCATTCCTCTAAAACCACAATTACAATCAAAAACTAAGTATAATTAGAACGACCTCGTTATAAACTCTAGATATCAATTACCACTTTGTACAATCCTGTGTAGTAAACACGAAACCATTATGTGTTACAGATCGTGCGTTCACCGCCCGCAAATCTGATCGTTGTCGGCGCCGGCTGACCACAGACTGTCGCGAACCCGACACGGATGGTGAAACAGTGAAAATACATACATACGATGACAGCGAACCGACAACGAACTGAACGAAAATCGCGAATGTGAACACCACGTTGGGCGCCAATGTTACATCATGAATTGGTTTAGTGTTTTGTGCTTAACAGTGTGTTAAAAACTAGCAATTAGTCAAAATTTAAGTGACGTAAAGTGTGAATGGCCAAACGGTTATCATAGTTTGGCAGATCAAGTTTAACAGATTATGAGCAGACATTTCTGAGTGCTGTGCTGGTTGATTAGAAGCGACAAGAGAGGCAAGCGCGCAGGTTTTGTGTGCGAGTTATGCGCAGCCCCGTTGTGCAGTGACGGCGCCCGGGCGGCTGCCATGGGCGCGGCGCGTCATGCGTCAGCGCACGCGCCCTCTGCGGCTGCTCCTAGCGGCGCTGGCGCTGGCCTCGTGTGCTGCAGCCCCCGCCCCCGAGCCGAGAGCCCAGCGCTCCGCCAATCTCAGCCACATCACGGGCACGTCGCGCACCATACAGATGTTCCTCAGGAATCGTTTCCTTCAACTGCTGCCAGATGGCACCGTCAACGGTACTACGAATGGCGAAAGCGTTTACAGTGAGTACTTTATGCTTTTTTTATAATTCATTCTGATAAGGAACTCGTTGTTTTGTAATGTGTGAAAGGTATTTCCGCAAAAAAAAAAACGGAAATAAATTTGTATTTAATGATTTTAGCTCGAGGTAAAGTGAAATATTCGGTAAAAGAGCTTTTCAGAAAATGTATATACCTAATATTTGTTCACACTTCTACATAATATATTTGACAAATAAGTACAGTCAATTCATTCCACTCTACTTCCAGGTACAATTTTTTTTATCTAAAAAGTGTCCTAATTCTTTATCTGTAAAATAAAAAGAAACACTTTATTTAGAACAAAAACAAGCTATCGCTATTAACATAAAAACAAGTGCTTCCCATAGACAAAACAATCAATTTCATCGCACTATCTATCGTAAGAAGCCAGTCACGTTTCAGCAATGCAATAAAATATACAATCGACAATATGGCGCGTAAATTTATTAAATCCATAAAAATCTTAACGATCGTAATATTTTATTTGGAGACATTCACTTTTATTTGTTGTGTGTATCGAATAAATTATATCTATGTTTATATTTTAGGATCAATTAATTAAAATAAGCGAGTGATATTGATTCAAACATTTTAAATAATCTTTTGTAAAGAAACCTCAAAACTTGTTATAATTTTTTTTCATTTACAATAACGTGAAACATTAGTTATAAATAAAAATAATTATTAAAATCACGAAAATGCAATATTTTTTTTTATTAAAAACTACTGTGAAATGAACTCAGTTCACTGCAAAACCATAAAAGTATTTTTTGTGGGGAAAGGGAACTAAAAATAAAACCGTTTAAAAATAAATTACAGCAAAAACGTAAAAACTTTAAAAAAAAACAAAAATGGCGGAGTTTTTCTACCGAATAATTAAATCGTAAATTTTTAACGATTTATTAATATGCAAACATAATATTAGATTAGCATATAGATTATAGATAAAGAAAAAAGATAAGTTTATAATATAGTATAAAATAAACTTAATTTGCATATCATAACAGATGTTAAAAATATCAAGTTGGATTTTACGAGCCATTTCCTAATGTGATTTAGTTATAAGAATGCATATTTTTTTACAAGCTTTATATTAACTTGCACTGGATGTAACTATGTAAGTTCGGGCGGACTCTTGCAAGCTAAATTTGACAAACTTCCCTGTCTATGATTGAGCTAACATTTAGCACGCAGATGTAATGCAATAATATGACAAAATGGCGCTGATCTGGTTATGGATTCGGAAGGTATAGGGACTCCTGTGCTAAATGATACAGAGCCGTCGTGTTTGGTCTCGTTTTACTTGTATTAGCTAGCTACTACATGATATCCAGGATCTTAAAAGCTTGTGTTTAAAAGTTTTCATTAAAATAAATTATAACGTCTACTATTTAAATATGAATGTTCTTTAGACCACCTCCAATTTGACCTGCGGGTACCACACATTGACATCAAACATATGTTATTACAAAACATTAAATGCTCTATTTCTGTCTGTACGTTGTTATTATAGACGTTATCATGTCAAAAGTAAATTATAGCGTTTTTTGTTCGTTCAATATTTATTTGAATTTCATCTGTGATAGATAGCTGTGTTTTGATTTTGGACCTTGAATTATAAATGTTTAGGTATAAAAATAATTTCAATTTTCATGCATTTTCAACGGGTTCTTACCACGATATTTAATTAACTGAGTTGTCTCGATATTTCAACGTTGTTACAAACTTCATGATCACGAGAAGACTGGATACTGCGGGTCGATTTACGAGCAAACAAATCTGTCTACCATCTTTCTCGTTCGCTTTTGGGTAGTACCACTGGAACTCGAACTCACATCACGACACACCACACTCACTGTATCTACAAGACTCTCTGAGCATGAACCCTTAGTGACTGTTGTGTTTAGCACTGGATTCCACATACTCGATAATGAAAATGCATGAAAGTATTATAGAAAACCGCGAGTGTCTGTTTATAATTTCAATTTGCTTGTAGCACCTACAAATTTATAAGTAGACACGCCGCAACGGGCCGCAACAAGGCTGATTTTCACTATTGAAAATATGTACCTATTGTTTTATTTCAATGTTTTTAGGTATGATTTTTGAAAATACTAAATACAAGATTAGAGCGCAAAAAGTTCTTAGGTATTAAAGAAGCTACACGTACATACTAGATTTCCACATTAATGTATGCAAAGCAATTAAAGTTTTATTTGAATCGGATACCGGTATGATAAGAAATACATTAAAATCTTTATATTAGAAATACCTAACTTAATACTAGACGTGTAGTAGACGATGGAAACTGGTTTTAAGCAAAACTACGCTATTTTTAATTGTTTTATAATCATTTTAAAGTTTAGTTTTGTGTGGGTAATTTTAATACAAAATTAAATACGACCCATTTCCAATTTTAAAAACACAAAAACTACCAGTCAGATCTTTATCAAATTATATGAGATTATGTCCAAAGTCTGTTTTCTAATGAAGAATAAACGAAATCGGTTTATCTTGAAATGTACACAAACATGCATAGTACCTAAATCGTCAAATCTTCTCCGTACATTTTTAAACACAGAACCAAAGTTCTTCATCGATTTCCTAAAATGAGAAACATCCGAATCGGTTCAGCCAAATTAAAGAAGTTAATGATGTAGTGATTTTTGGAAGTCGGCCAAAAATTTACGTCGGTCATTTTCATTTTTGTTTGAAAATATTATTAAAGCGCTTTCCATGTGATAGTTGGTAACCCTGATCTATACAGTAACTATGCAACAGTTCTACCAACAAAAAAATAATAACGCACGCTTTCAGACGATAGCGATCGCAATGTCAATCGCGATCGTCTATAGCTACTGCATAGCGATTGTACGGATGAGGCAATGTAACGGTATAAAGAATTTACTAATACATTTGTATATAAACATTGAAATTATCATTTTGTTATGTAATACGATGTAGGTCGATAATGGCTTTGGAAGAAAGTTAAGAAGAAAAATACATTTGAAAACCTAATTCTTTTAAAAAACATAATCGCAAAACGTGTTGCTAGGCGCATTAGTCAACAACGCCTGTACCAATTTGGCTAATTCTTTTTGAAATGTTTGTTGAAGTTTAAGGATGGTTTTAGGGCGAGAAAAATTCAAATGTTGCCGAAAAAAAAGTTAATCTTAGTTGCTGTATAGGGTTCATGCAGACGACGTCACAGGCAGCAGCTCAATTAAAAAAAAAAAAAATGAATAACATAAACTAAAAGAAACTCGTTACCATCTGTAATCTTCTTGAAAAAAATAGAATTCTATATTCTAACCACAATCTCGCGATTTAAAATTAATTTAAAAACTAGAACAAAAACAAAAATAATTTAATCGGAAGATTTTAAATTCAAACAATCGTGGCTCGCGAGTTGGATCGAGTAATGGCATTACGTTTACGATTATCATCGAATACTCGAATAGTAATCGGATCGTTTGATTGTATCATTACTAAGTACGCGATGTACTCGGTATTCGAATATGAAATACGATTCATTCGATATTACTGTTTGAATTTTAATAGACTGTTATGGATTCGCTTTTTGAAAATGGGTTGAACGAGAATTGTTGCTTGATTTAGTTTTCTTTTTTCGTAGTTGGAGTTGAGTTCTATTTTCAAAACGTGACTTCTTTAAGCTTTTTAATCAAATACTTTTTAGTAATTAAGAATACCTGACCAATCTGAGATACAAATGAGATTACACATTTGACCATCTTGCAGGTAAACCGGATCGTTTGATTGTATGATTGTATCATTACTAAGTACGCGATGTAGGTACCTACTCGGTATTCGATATAATATGTTTAAATTTTAATGCATTGTTTTAGCGTTCGATTTTTTAAAATTGGAAAATGGGTTTTTACATTGATTGTTGATTTTATTGTATGTTCGATTTTTAAAAATGATTTATTTGAGAATTGTTGCTTGATTTTGTTTATGGTAAATGAATTGAGTTCTATTGTCAAAAAGGCTTTAAGTTTTTAACCAATAACCACAGATTTTTCATTAATATTTTAGTAATTTAAGTATTTTTTTTTTACATTAAAATACTTAACTAAATCTGAGATACAAATGGGATTACACATTTGACCATCTTGCAAGTAACAGTCAACGGCACAATCACTGCCAAATAGCTCTCAATAAACTCTGATTGATATAATCTTAGTACAAGACAAGAACAACCAACACAAAGTTACATATACCGCCATTTTATACAAATGCAAGCGAAAATAGACTTTATGGCAATCGAATAGGGTGTATAGAATTTGTGAGAGTGAAAATTTAAGTTTGTTTTTGTTAGAAGGGGGATTGAAGTATCTAGAAATTGTAGGAAGGCAAAAGTGTCTAACAGGTGAATGTTAGGTCATAACGGTAGACAGGAATATCTGATTTTAGTATGAGATAAATGTATTTTTCTTACATATAATTAAAGATATAACTCAACAGGTAGGCAATGTTTTTCAATAATAGCAAAAAATATCCTTGATTTCTCTGGTCTGCGATCATCTCAAACCCTGATTTCCTTATAATGGGACCTCCTTTAAAATATGTACTTTCAAAAAAAGAATCTACAAAATCGGTTAATTCGCGAACAGAAATAAAGAAGTAGACTGTTAAATCCGGTTTTTACTAGAGAAGTACCTACCACTAAATAAATATAACAACAATCTCGTACAAAAAAGGTTAAACGCCGAAAACATTTGAATATTTTAATCTATCAATAAGTCCGTTAACAGTAACCATTGACCACAAAAAAAAAAAAAAAAAAAAACTTTATTGTTGGCAACCCTAAGTCCAAATTACACGTAAGCCGGAAGCTAAAGCAAGAATCTTTAAACAAACTATTACTACTCATCCGGTAGGGTCATCAATGACTTCTTTTATCATCAATGCGGAGGTCATAAAAATCTCTAGGGTCACTCTTTCAAAATATATAATTCTTTATATGTACTGGCTAATCCTCGCAATTTCGTCGGCTTCAAAAAGGGTTCAGACAGCACTCTTAGATTTTAATAAGACCTACAAACCCGTAGTATATAATTTTGTTCTATAATCAATAGTTTTCGCAGCGCATGCGATTTTTGAAAGTTTTTGGGTATTTTTTTCACACCTTGGCTTATATTATTGAAGTTTTAGTGCGGATCTCTATTTTCTTTTAGCCTATGTTACTCGTGGATATTGTAGCTTTCGAATGGTGAAATATTTTTTCAAATCGACTAAAGGAGGTTTAGAGCCTATTCGAGATAAACAAACAATCAATCAAACATTTCCTCTTTACAATATTAGTATAGACAGAACGAACGAGCTTAATACCTGATGGTAAGCGGTCACCGTCGCTCATGAACCTCTGCAATGACAGGGCAATGAGTGGCCGTTATCTATCACCTACCCATACAGGACTTTTCGTAAACTTCTTGTCTCTCGAGAAGAGCTGAACCGATTTGGGTAATATTAGTCTTGAATTTTTTTGGAATTCCAGGGAATATATGGTGAGGAAATTCCCGGAAACAATTCTTTTGGGACGCAGACAAAGTACTCAGCTAGTTTTATTAAAATATCTTTGCTGTGCTCAATAAACTTCAAAAGTTCGAAACCGCAGTGAATGAGGCTATCAAAGATTATGACATAGATAGGACACAATATTATTAGTAAATTAATTACAATACTAAGAAATGATAAGGTTTTAGTAATTAAGTACGAGTTCGATAAGTAGATTACACATCTAATGATAAGTGATCTAAACCAGTCTTTCGCGACGATTGGAGTAGGTACCATGGTCTTTAATTTATGTCTGAGAAAAACTAGCATAACTCCGGCTGCGGTGGCCCTCTGATTTTTATATTGTATTTTTAAATTTATTTTATTTTAAATGTTTTTTTGTAAAAAATAAGCTAATAAATTAATATGGACATAATAAATAAATGTAAAGTCAATGTAGAATATAAATAGAATGTTTGCAAGCATTAATAAAGTATTTTTATCACACGATTTACAGCAAAAATGGTCATAATTTTCGACTTATGATGCACATTCCCATGACTTAGGGTTGACACTTTTAACTATTTTTAACATAATATAACATTTATAGTTCCAAGAATTTCCCTATCTAACTTAATTTCAATTTTAGCTCTATAACACCATCATGTTTATAATCAAGAAAACAGTAACATTATATTAATTAGGAATTGTAAGTAAAATCTATTCTGGTAATGTAGTTATTATTAAATAATAGCCGAGAGTTACCCATATTTTAATGCAAAAATCTTGAAAAACTATTACGTGCCAGCCCTATAAGTGATTACATTTTTTCGTCTCTATTGATGTCGTTGTGTAATGAATAATTTAGCATTAAAATGATATCGTAGCTACCGCGTTCTAAGTAACTGTAAACTTAACGTGGAGACTTCGTGTCTCTAAGATATAGTAGACGTTCCGTCGACATAACACCACTGGCTAATCATTTATTTTAAAGAAAACTTTAAATACAAGCTTTTAAGGTTCTGAATATCATGTATCAGAAAAGTCCTAACCAAGACAAATAAAATGCGCACAAACACGACGAGTCCATCTTGTTTAGCTCAAGAGTTCCTATGGCCACCTTCCGAATCCATCATCAGATCAGCGCCATTTTGTCATATTATTGCATTGTCACGCGATATACATCTGCGTGCAAAATGTCAGCTCAATCGGAAACTGGGAAGTTTGTTAAATTAAGAACTTACATAGTTACATCCAGTGCAAATTAATATAAAGCTTGTGAAAAAGGTCAAGGAATATACATCGTGAGGAAACTTGCATATTGGAAAAGGATTCTAAAAATCCTTTGAAGATATGTGAAGATCCCAATAGCAATAGCGTCATGTATCGAAAATTGACGTTCCCAGACGAATGCAATAAAAAACTTGAGAGGTGCCAAGGGACACCCGGATGGAACGTTCCTTTCGATTAATTAGTGAGGGAATTGTAATAAAATTTTATTTTTTTAAGTTATAATAATTAGTTAGTTCTCTCTCTTTCATTATAACTTAAATAAAATATTTTAATCACAGCGCTATCTAGCGATAATCATCTAAGACAAAAAAGTGTCGTGGCTACTTTTTCATAAGAATTTCCGTCTAGCCCCCTTTTCGATAACGCGCGATAAGGAACTTCGTTCCAATAAAAAAAATATTCAGTAGGATCACAACTCTTGTTACAAATAGACATTTGTCTACATCTAAGATGGCTACTGTAGATAAAACCGACTTTAAAACAATGTTAGCAATACTATCGAAATAAAATAACAATAACTGCATCCATTGTTCATCCTACACAAGATGGCGATATGCAAAAATGTCATAATCGTATAAATCGATCCTATTGCTCGTAAATTTTATATTTTCTAGGCAAATGCTTGAATAAAAGTGTGGTGTCAGTATGTGTGTTTAGTTTTTGCACAAGTACAAACATTAAAGTGTTTTAAAACTTTAATAATTGAGAATAACTTAGCTCGATTATGTCGAGTGAACAAAAAAAATGCTTTTATTTAAAAAAAAAAAATTAAAAAAAATTAATATTATCCACTCAACTGGGAACGTCACTATTCGCTAGATGGCGAAACTGGGGACTTCGTTCGGAATCAATACCGTGTTTGAGCCCCTTTTTAAAAACATTTTTTTCCAATAATTTTTAATTTTGATTTTTAATTAAACCTTATATTTTTGTACATCTTTAATACTAAACGACGCTGTATTGCATTTTCAGCGAAAATATATCATCTCCGTAAAATATGAGACGATTAAAAAATGTAAACAAAACAAGTTTTAGAACTGTGCTCAATTTTGGCTCCTGCCACAGACTTGGCAAAAGTAAACAAACCAATTTGGTTGTCGATCCCAGTTGAGTGGATAAGAGCACACACAAACACACAACCTTAATACACTATTCAAATATGCTCATAAAAATGTTGTAAATTTTCTATTTTTTTTTAAATACAGAAAATAGTGAATTTGGGCAACAGATTTTAGTTTGAAGGCCTACTATTAAAATGTTGTCAATATTTTAAGTTTTTCAAAAAATACTATCGAATTCCACAGTATCGCCATCAAATAATTTAGAAATTACATACAGACAGGATATCCCTTAATTTTATTTTAGAGAATAATTTAAAGCGAGTGACGTCGCAGAAGCAGCTGGTTTAAAATAAAAATATTTTATTTATGTCCCTTCTAAATGATTTACAACATCTATGATGAAACATAGATTACACCATCTTGACACTTTATCTTAAAATTTTGCGATAGACTTTAAATGGAATATTGATACTCTTAAACCGTTTTAGATGTTTCTTAAAGATACTGGAATGCACGATGATTTTAGATATAAAATACATTGATATAGGTTTTGTACGAAGGAATGAAAACATTTTTTGAAAGTTGGTCAAAAATAAAACCATTTAACATAATTTTGGAAACAAAATTATGTTAAATGGTTTTATATCGAGATGGAATTAAAAGTGAAGAAAAATCTTTAGAACGAAATTAAATCATCAAAGTCGGTTCAGATAAACAAGTTACGACCCATCTGATAGTAAGTGGTTACCGTCGCTCATGAACCTGCAATACCAGGGCAATGAGAGGCCGTTATCTACAGGACATTTCTTAAAATTGTCTGACAAAAAAAAAACATAAAAATGACGACGAATTCTATTTATTTACTACCAAACACACAACTTTTAATCAATTGACCAGTCAGCTCGTTCATCTAAAGCTTGAAAAAGCACCAGTTGCTCTAGCTATAAAAAAACGAATATACATTGACCATTATTGCTCTACGAACGGTAACCACTGGGCGAACGGTAACCATTGCTCCGAACATTTACTAATATGGTTGTTAAAATTGCATTCTATTACGCAAGGCACTATTACCGTTAGGTGACCTTACAACCAGTTCAGGTCGGTGAAATAACCACTCAACTGTGTCAAAATTGGTTTGTTTACCTATGCTAAGCCAAAATTGAGCACGGCGTGACGTTATACCTAAAACTTGTGATGTATACATTTTTATTATGATCTCATATTTAGAGGATATTTATTTTAGTCCAAAATTTAATACACATATCGTAATTAAGTAATAAATAAATACAATACGTTTTATAAATAATAAAATTCAAAATATTATAGAATAAAATATTTTTAAAAATAAAGTTTAATATGGTATGGATTCCGAAAGAAGTCCGGGCGAGCGCCCCAGTTTCGGCATCAAGCGAAAAATTACGTGCCTGCAGTTGTACTGTCCTTAAAATCAACGTCGAATTTCGCATTTTTTATTGGAAGTTGGATCTATTAACTATTACTAGATACACTATATTAAAAAATAACTAATTATAAAAAGAAAAAAAAAAGAGAAACAGCGTAGAATTGGTTTGCTCGTGAATCTATCCGCAGTATCCAGTCTACTCGTAATCATGTCGTTTGCAACGTTGAAATATCGAGACCAATCAATTAATTAAATATCGTGGTAACCCATTTATAAAACATGAAAGACCTACACTAAACATTGTTTATTACAATACGACTTAAAGAGTATTGAGTTTAAAACAATTTAAATCTTAATCGTCAAAGAATCCATGATTTGCATTCTAAATACTTATGTAATTTCTAAAATTTTCGTCACTAACGTTCTAAGTCAGTTGACAGCAGCTCAAAAACTAGCTAGTTTTTGATATAAATAATTGTTAACTACAAAATAACGTAATTTTCTCACGCATTAATTCAACGTTATAGAGATATCTTGAAGTGATTTAAAAAACTGTTTTAACTTCATATATTAAACGGCAATCCATCTCAGATGTCAGAAAACATCTCATGCATATTAAAACATAATTTGTTTCATAGTGTTTCTTAGATTTATAACTATATTACAGGTGACAAAAATTAACCTTAAATTTTCTAAATCGGGTAATTTGATATCTTGATTATTTTCTATGACTCTTTAACCACTCGTCTGTGTTCGTCAATTTTCGCTAGATGCTGTAACTGGGACGATCGCCCGGAGTTCGTTCGGAATCGCATTGTTTAACTATCTCTTTAATGTATTTTATTTTTAAGTTAAAATTTACTAAAAAACAACTTTTACTTGGAATTGTCCTAAAGTAATTGTTTACTAAATTACAAGCTTTATATTATTAACTTGCACTGGATGTAACTACGTAAGTTTGGGTGGAATCTTGCAAGCTAAATTAGACAAATTTCCTGGTCTCCGATTGAGCTGACATTTTGCACGCAGATGTATATCGCGTGACAATGCAATAATATGATCTGATGTTGCTTTTGGAAGGTGGTCAAAGGAACTCTTGCTGCTACAGGATATCCAGGATCTTAAAAGCCTGTACTTAAAAGGTTTTCGTTAAAATGAATCATTAAAATCAGACAAACACCAATTCACACCATAGTAAACTATGAACATATAAATAACATGTCGTAAGACTAAACAATTTCCAAAACAAGTTAATTTAAATTGTACCATTTCGTAAGACATGTAAAACTACGCTTTAAAATTCAATTACATATTAACATATTACAAGAAAGGTTTTATTCCCTACATGCACACTAAATTAATGTGTTTTCTCACGGTTTATAAAATATATTTATTTACTAGCTGGCTTTTTAATACAACTCTTCCACGATAAGGGGCAAGGTTCACCACTTTGGAACCGCTGCGATCTTCCACGGTTCGCTTCAGAAGATCTTTTTTGCCCCGTACCATTCCGATTTGGAATGGACTCCCATCCGCGGTGTTCCCGGAGCGCTATGACATGTCCCTCTTTAAACGAGGTTTAAGAAAAGTCCTGTATCGGTAGGTGATAGATAACAGCCCCTAATTGCCCTAGCATTGCAGAGGTTCATGAGCGACGGTGACCGCTTACCATCAGGTGGGCCGTAGGCTCGTTTATCTATCACGCAATAAAAAAAAATGGACTATCCAACACTGAAAGAATTTCAAATCGGACAGTTTTTTTCCGATTAGCGCATTCAAACAAACAAACAAACTCTTCAGCTTTATATATTAGTAAAGCGTTGATTTTATTCTATTTTGTGAAACATTATAAATAAAATAAAATAAAATTATACTTCACCTAACAAATTAACATAATTAAACGATTTTCACACAAATATTTAGTTCCCATTAAATAACAAAAAACATCTTTGATTTTGCCGAAGTTATACGATATCAATTAGCGTCAGCATACATTACCGTTTCATTAGAATATAATTAAACTTGATTGGCAAGAGAACGCGCAATGAAGTGAAAACAAAACTTGTAACTCGATATTTAAAATTATACAGAGTGATTTTTTAATGATGGTATTTTTATATAGCGTGTTTATTTAATGATGGTATGATTATACAGCGTGATATTTTGATTGTACTTTTATATAGCGTGTATTAAATGATGGTGCGTTTATACAGAGTGTTTATTTAATGAAGGTATTTTTATACAGCGTGATTTTTAATGATGGTATTTTTATACAGCGTGATTTTCAATAAAGGTATTTTTATACAGCGTGATATTTTAATGACGGGTTGTTTATACAGCGTGATATTTTAATGACGGGTTGTTTATACAGCGTGTTTATTTAATGGTGGTATGTTTATACAACGTGATATTTTGATTGTATTTTTATACAGCGTGATTTGTTAAGTGTTTAAGTTGATTATCTCTTTAAGAGTATTAAGTACGGACAACAGAGCATTGCATCAGCTTTCGAGCAACTACGATTTTGATGACGTTTATTAAAGCTGTTTTCAGCCAGTGTTGTGATAAATTGCACATAAATCACATTAAGATTTAGAGGTATTAACCCGCGACCTCCCGGAAGGCGAACGTTTCAACCACTAGGTACCCCACCACGACTTATGACATGACAATTTAACTAAGACCTAAATAATTTAAACCTATTAAAACTAGATCTTACCAACAAGTATGTCACTGTCGCCCACACAAAGCGATGGTAAATGGTAACTGTTACCGTCGGAAGCCATATCTGGTATAAAACGTGCCTGACCCCGGGATTAAACCCGGGACGTGTGGGGTATAACGGTCACCATTTAGACAATTACCACCAGGCAATATCTAGTTAAGGACAGTAAGGTTCAATTGTATTTTAAGGAGCCTTATTTTCTCGATGAACCTATTTTGATGATTTTTTTTCTTAGACCGAGGTATGTAATTTTTTTTTGCGTTTTTATAGATAAACGAGCCTACGGCCCACCCGATGGTAAGCGGTCACCGTCACTTATGAACCTCTGCAATGCCAGGGCAAAGAGGGGCCGTTATCTATCACCTACTCATACAGGACTTTTATAATTTATAATGTAAAAAAAAGCTTTAGTGAAGTCAACGATGATGAATGAACCGATAATGATGATTCTTTTCTTTCTTCAGAATAAGACAAATATTTAATAAGCTTTGTATTCACCTTCACGTACCTTCACTTTCACGTGACAATGCAATAATATGATAAAATGGCATTGATCTGATGATGGATTCGGAAGGTGGTCATAAGAACTCTTGTGCTAAACAAGATAGCCCCATCGTGTTTGGGCTCGTTTTACTTGTATTAGCACTCTAC
Organism: Trilocha varians; assembly: GCA_030269945.2. NCBI lineage: Eukaryota > Metazoa > Arthropoda > Insecta > Lepidoptera > Bombycidae > Trilocha > Trilocha varians. The sequence goes on along the minus strand of AP028277.1, from coordinate 8,471,379 downwards.
TGATACATGATATCCAGGATCTTAAAAGCTTGTATTTAAAAAGTTTTCATTAAAATATATTATTAAGTTTTGTTCAAAATATATTACGCTAACATCATGTCATACAAAAATATGATTATGTCATAAAATGTCATGAAAAATCAGACAACAGACAACATTGTCGTCATGTCCGGACGGGTCAAGATATCAGCGTCATTAAAATAATCATTTAAATAATAATCATTTAGTTTTATCATTAACACAAAGTACGGAATTGATAACCTACCGCAATGAAACATTATGGATAAATATTTGAAGTCTAAAAATACAGGAGTTTATTTTAAATAAAAATAGGTAAAAAACTTTTTAAGTTAAACGGTTTTATGTTAAACATACACTGCAATGTTTGAGATAAATGTACTAAAAACAAAAAAATAATAAAATAGATACAGTCGTGGGAATTATAAAACCGTTGGGCACGTCAATTGTGTACGAAAAATTTTGTTTTATTAATAACCTTTTTTTACAAAACAACCCACAGCAAGTCGTGAATTTTTTTCCAATAAAAATTAACATTTCTAAACACAAATCCTTGTACTTGTTCGATCTAAAAAAATATATGGGACGCCACGTCGACCACTTTTCATCTGACCTAAGACTCATCCAAATCGTTCCAGCCCAACCAAAGAGTAACAAACATAAAAACCAGACGTACGCAACTCCTACATTTTGGAAGTCGATCAAAAAGCCAAACGAATTCAACTCAAGGAGCTCGTAAAATCATAAATCTGCAGTTTTTCTTCGTGGTATTTGCTTTTTAGTCTTTATCTTGTTTCCGTGTGCCAAAATCATATCTCAGTAGCATTGCACGATAACACAGAATATGGGTTTAGGGTAGGGATGGGACAAGTGATAGATACGAATCGATTGTTAATTAATCGATTTTAGTAGTTTGTAAAGAAGTGCAGTACAACCATCATAATAATATTATAAAGGCTAAAGTTTGTATGTATGGATGTATGGATGTATGTTTGTTACTCTTTCACGTAAAAACTACTGAATGGATTTGAATGAAACTTTACCACAATATAGCTTATACATCAGAATAACACATAGGCTACAATTTTTGAAACCCTTTGTAACGCAGACGAAGTTGCACGGGTCACTTAGTGTGTAATAATTCTATGAGTAAAACTGGACGAAATATGGAAAAACCTGCATATTTTTGAAAGCTTTTTTTCAGAAGTCAGACAAACGAGCTTATGGCCGACTCACCTGATGATTAATGTCACTCACGAACCTCAGCAATCAAACCCTAATGTCTATGGTACCAACTATGAAATATCTTGCTAACATAAAACATCCAAATTGGTTTAAACGACGGAGTTATATCATAAAAAACATTTCTATCGAATTGAGAAACCTTTATAATTAATTATCAGTCCCGAATCTATAAAAAAAATATTCGATTAAATATTAGATTATATGGCACAACTCTAGTTAAATGCAATTTTTGCGACGACACACATTCAAAGATAATATTATTTGCGTAATGCTTACCTTACATATCCTGTTACCGATATTTATTTGGGCAGGTATTGCATTCGGGGGCGGCACGTCGGGAAAGAGTGCCGATGGCGTAACGCGCCGCGTCGTCCCTCATAACCCCGTGCTGGGTTCTGGTCTCATCCGGGGTTCGGACGCTGAGTGTGAGCGGGTGGAGTTGGCAAAATTTTTGCACAAAGATTGTTGCTCGACCGCTCGTTTGTACCTTCTTAAAATTCTTGGTCATAATTTGGTTGAATTTTAAATAACATTTTGACCGACTTCCCAAATAGAAGAGGTTATCAATTTATCTACATTATATTTGTTATCTCATAGCTTTAGTTTAGATGAACCAATTCGGATGATTCTTGTTTCAGATGACAGGTTATGGTCGTCATGGGTTCCGTTACATTTAAAGACGGAAAAAGTACCTTTGGATTTGTATTTAAAATTCATATTTAACACATGATTTCACGATTTGTTATGCGTGTATTTATTTTCTAAATAAACCGATTTCGATGAATCTTTTGGAAATATTCTCACATAAACTTAATAAAGACTGATAATTGTTGTGCGATACTTGAAAATAAAAAAATACATTTCGTTTTAAAATATAATCAAACCTCCTCCAATACGTACCACCATCAAAAAACTCACCCTGTATATAAAGTTACCATACAAAAGAATGTATGTATGGTAATCTGTAACGCCTATTTGTACGAAGCATCCGAGTGCATACAATGATTGTTGGACCTGTCGATGAGGTATTGTTCGGTGAAAGTGGACACAGCACGAGACGTACAGAAGTATTGGACAAATTTAAATATATTTTATTAAATTTTAAAAAAGTTTAAGAATATCTATGCTAAATATTATAAAGCTGAAGAGTTTGTTTGTTTGAATGTGCTAATCTCAGGAACTACCGGTCCGATTTAAAAAATGCTTTCAGTGTTGGATAGTCCATTTATCGAGGAAGGCTATATTACACTCTGTGACGCTGACGAAGTTGCGCGTGTCAACTAGTTTCTGTATAAGGTTATAGGTAACCGAATCGAATTTTGATTCAAATAATTTCCTAAAAGTTAGTGTTCATTTATTCTTGCCCAAACTATAGTTTCCTATTGGTAATTTTTTTATCGAAATCGGTTCAGTAGATACAAACCTCACCTAAGGTACCTCTTTATAATATAAGTATAGATAAAGATATACAATATCTAATATATAAAATTGTCGTGTCACGGTGTTCGAACTTGAACTCCTCCGAAACGGCTCGACCGATTTTGATGAAATTTTTTGTGCTTATCCGGTACCTATGAGAATCGGCCAACATCTATTTTTCATCCCCTAAATGTTAGGGGTAGTCCACCCCTAATTTTTTTTTTCGGCGCAGACGAAGTTGCGCGAGTCAGCTAGTAACGTATAAAGGTCATTCTCTTTAGTTATCAGAATATATAAATACTTTTTTTTTTAGTTGGAGGAAATCACCGGATAAAAGGAAATTATTAGTTAAAACGTTTTTAAGACCAAGCTTTCTTCTTTATAATATTAGTATAAAATACGCGCACTTCGTCTGCGTCACAAAGATTCGATATTTTAATACGATATTCACGACATACCTACTATGCACTACAAATAACCCTTCTGTACTCACTGTGTTGTGGCCTGAGAACCCAGTGGCATATTTTATAAGCAATTGAATAATTCAACGATAATGCACCCGCTATGAAGATATGGAGATCAAAGATTACACTTGTCAATGGACAGCTACAATCGGAATGTGATAGATTGTTCTGGAAGTATTGTTTTGATTTGAAACTGATTTCGATGATTGTTTTTGGATGTTCAGTAGTTTAATACTAAAATAAATAATAAGAAATATCCTATTAAGGACGATAATGCCATAACACCGTGCTGGGTTCTGGTCTCAGCTGGGGTTGGAGGTAGCTACCTACTAAAACCCAAATCATCATCATCATCAGCCTACCGACGTCCACTGCTGGACATAGACCTTCCACCTTGCCGTAACGACCAGTCTTGCTGTTAACATCCAGTGACTTCCCGCGACACAGGTGTCGAAAAACAAAATACGGATCTCTAAAAAAAACAATTAGCCTCTAATTAGTGTAACTTTATTAGACTGTTTTATTATTGGTTCTAACTATTAAAATCAAGATTAACTACCTCAGATATCGATCTAGGATAGGCGATAATCCATCTTTTTACCGAATCCTTAATTAATTGTATCCATCACTAATTGACATTTATCTGTATTTACTGGTAAATCACAAAAAAGGATAAATGTCAGTTTTGTAGCTGTAAATTTAAAATAAGGGTCGATACTAGCTATTTTTAAATGACACTTTAAAAGTATGTACTCTATTTTACTGAACTAACTCATTCCTGCCCACTGCTGGACTCAGGTCTCAGAGGGATTAGGCATAGTCCACGATGCTTACCCAGTGCGAATTGGGGACATCACTTATCTTCGAAGGATTTTTTTAGAATACAATAAAAAAGTGCTTCAAAAGTAGATAATTACTAGATTGCTGATTTTGTCAATTAAATTTTATTTCCTAAATTTTACTTCATAGTATTTTTTGTTAGAAGTGGAAACTGTTTTTGGATAATGCTTTAACTATCTGTGTTATTTTATAATTTGTATATTTCTGTTGGTTTCCCAAAAAATAAATTTTGAGAAGAAATTCTTGTAAAATACAATTCGGTCTATTATTTTTTGTTCTAGCTTTTATCATCAACCTTTTTGATAAATAGATAATACCTTTGCGAAGAACTAAACTCCATCATCATCATTAACAAAATGACAGCTGTCACTTTTGACAGTTGTCAAACCTATTTAACGCTTTGATTGATGACTTTAGAATTGCCCCCGCTGCTGTCAAATTAGTGTTATAAAGTGTAGATTACTGTCATATATAACTCAATATATTATATTTAATTGTCAATATTGATTGATGAATAATATGTACTAATTGGTTTATATTGATTGATGTTTTAATTGGTACAAGTTGTTTGAAGTATTAGTATAGTCGTGGTGGGGTAGTGGTCGAAGCGCGTCCTTCCAAACGGGAGGTCGCGGGTTCAAATCAGGCCGGCTTGTACCTCTAAATCTAAATGTGAAAAAGATTTATGTGCAATTTTTCACAACACCACTGGCTAAAAACGGTGAAGGAAAACATCGTGAGGAAACCTGCATGTCGGAAAAGGATTCTAAAAATCCTTTGAAGATGTGTGAAGTCCTCAATCCGCACTGGGCAAGCGTGGTGGACTATGCTCAATCCCTCTTCTGAGGAGACCTGAGCCCAACAGTGGGCAGTAATGGGTTGGTACAGGTTTGAAGTATACAAAGATTAATATGTGTTATTGATACAAATTTTATAGTCTAAAGTTCTGGAGTGGCGGCCACGAACCGATAGGCGTAAGTAGACCTCCCACAAGGTGGACAGATGACTTCAAGACCATAGGAAGTCACTAAACGCAGATAGGACCGGTCGTTGTGGGGATATTTGGGGGAGGCCTATGCCCAGCAGTGGACGTCTATGGGCTGTTGATGATGATGATGTTGTCTATGAGTATGGTGGACATAAAAGTGGGCAGACGACATAATACAGGTAGCTATTAAAACATGGGTGATTATGGGAATAAAGACACCTAAAATTCTCTAGAGCAGATCTTCACTGTCAAACAAGAGGTTCTTAATGCTTAATTTAATGAAAATATTAAACTAGATAGTTTAGTATTTAATTATTTTTTCTATGGTTACATAAAACATTGTAAAAATCTGTTTTACCTCAATATTTACACTATGCAGAGTTTGTTTCTTGCCTTAGAACATGTCGAAATTCCTTCACTGTTTTCTTCTGATTTTTCGTGTACGGCTTATGTCATAAATAACTTGTTTTACGCGATAAAACGTCAAACTTTATTGACACTTCAGAGTAATATAACCTGTTTTGGATGCGAAAATGTTTTAAATTTGTTTCGGTTTTGTAATACGAATGTTTGTGGGTGGTCAGTTGCCATATATCGAACAAGAGTAACATCAATCTTGGGCACTAATTTGGATAGTGGAATTCGTTTTTTTCAAACGAGGTTTATGAGGAAGGCTATAAGATATATTGTTTCCCTTTGTAACGCAGACGAAGTTACGCGGGTCAGCTAGTCTTTAACATAAGTTCCAACTCTCCTTTTTTTTCTGTTTATTATCTTTTTTCTTTGTTTCACTTGTAACTTTTGTAACCACTCTTGTATGTACTAAATTATGTCGACTAAAAACGGGAAGGAACTGTCCCTTAAGACACAGGCGATAAGCCTACTTTAAGGAACAGGGAATTCAAATTAATATTGTATCAACAAAAGTGGTCAATAAAGTTATTTTCATTTTCAACTAATTAGCAGTAAATCAACTAGGTTTCTCTCATTAGAGGAACAGGCTTTCAAAACTGAAAACTATTGACCAGAAACAGTCAAAGAAGTCGAATAAAATGCCCAAAAAACTTTAAAAGCCGTTCCGGACACTAAATCAGTAGAAACACGTACTAATTAAGTATTTATTATCATCTACGGATATAAAAAGTCCATTCAAACGTAATTTAATACGAAAAATACTTTGATCAAACGAATTCTTACGTGTTCGGGCAATTACAAAGATTTATGTCAAACTGACAGCTGTCAAATATAGTGTAACGTCAGATTTTAACGGTTTCGTAAATGGAATGTATCGTTTTGAGATCAGAACGTGTTTTTTTTAAATATTAGTTCTTGTTAAAAGGTAATTTAAAGGTAATATTTATAGAGGTGATTTGTATGTCAAGTTCAAAATTTAAAATTAAATTAAGATCAAATGAATGCGCGTGGTTTTTTGAATCTCTATGCTATTTATTTTTACCCTCATTTGTGGAGTAAGATTTGATTTCGTCCTGTCAAAAAGCAAAAAAGTTAAGTCTAAAATGTTCCTAAAATAAAGTTGCATTTTTGACCAAATAAATATTGATTAAGAAAGCGTCAATATTATTGTATTTTTGAAGACGTGAAAGTTTCAGTTGGCACATTCTCAATCTAAATACGTTCGGTTAATAAAATAAGTATTTAATTGTGACTGCGGCTTATAGAATTCTTCGATACTATTTATAAACGAAGATATCTGAAATGTTGAAAAAAACTCAATTGTTTTTTAATATTTACATCTAGAGTGTACTTTTTTCAGTCAGGAGTTCATGATCCCTAAATAATATGTGGACGATTGAGTAGTTTTCATTACTGCCCATTGCTGGGCTCAAGTCTCCTCAGTAGAGGGATCAGGTATAGTCCACCACGCTTACCCAATGCGGATTGGGGTCTTCACATCTTCGAAGTTTTCCTTCACCGTCTTTAGCCAGTGGTGTTGTGATAAATAAGTGCTGATTGAGTAGTGTTAGAATGTACTATATGATGCATTAGTGCTCATTTTCAAAATCGTATCGCAATTATTAACTTTTCAAAAGCAAACTTTCACAAATCACTATTACCTCAGCTGGTCCAATTTTAAAAATCTTTCAGATTTTGTCCATTTATTGAGGATGAATTATTGTTTAATAAAATAGGAATCTCTACTAAAACGCCACTAGGGGCGGCGCGACGAGAAAGAGTGCCGTGGGCGTAACGCGTCGCGCCGTCCCTCAAAACCCCATGCTGGGTTCTGGCCTCAGCCGGGGTTCGGACGCTGAGTGTGAGCCGTTGGAGGTTTTAGTGCATCCGGTGATTTCCACCAACTAAAAAAAAAAACTTAAACGCCAATAAAGTTACCATTTTGTGGCACAGACGAAGTTGCCTTCGCTTCTTGTAGTAGACGAAGTTGTAATCTTATTAGAATAGTTTAGTCAAGCCCCAGTTTAAACGGAAGCCAGTAAGTCATGTTTTGAACGCGGCCACGTCGCCAGTGTAATTAACGTCAGATGTTTAACAGATAATTTCAATTACAAGTTAAACTTGACCGTGGTCGTGACAGCTAAACTGGTGTATGGACTACATTTCAGTCGAATGATAAATTTTAGCTTATTTTTAATGGTATCATCATCATCATCAGCCTGTAGACGTCCATTACTGGACATAGGTCTCTCCCAAATCTCGCCACAATGACCGGCCTGGGCTATTTGCATCCAGTCACTTCCCGCGGTCTTGGTTGGAGGTTTTAGTGCGGTTCAACTTCCACATATCCCGATAATCCGGCGATTTTTTCTAACTAAAAAAACCCTTAGGCTCAAAAAGCAACCTGATACACCGATGTCGCCGAGTGTGAACGATTACTGAACCGGTTTTGATGCTATGTGGTAGAAAGTGATACGTACGTTTAGAACCTTGGTGTTACAGATTAGTTAAGTTGTTTCAGATTATCAGATAATAGACCAGATCTAAAAAGGGTTCAAATAATTTATTTTAAGAATACTTTTTTAAAAAACCTGAATATCATTAAACGGTAGAGTGCTAGCAAATACAAGTAAAACGAACCTAAAACGACGGGTCTATCTTGTTTAGCACTAGAGTTCCTATGACCGCCTTCCGAATCCATCATCAGATCAGCGTCATCTTATTGCATTGTCACACGATATACGTCTGCGTGCAAAATGTCAGCTCAACCGGAAACCAGGAAGTTTGTGAAATTTAACTCGCGAGATTGCACCCGAACTTACATAGTTACATCCAGTGCAATTTAATAAATTTAAGCTTGTAATAAATTGGACACATTAGCCTAATATTTAACTACTAAACAGCAGGTGTAAAACTGTTAATTTTATGAGCACAAAAAATTCGAAAAATTTAATTCAAGATTGACACCTTCTCAATTAGACTTGCAAAGCAAAACTGCTCTTTAAAACTATAACATTAAGATCTAAAATCCCGTACAGTTTATTTTTAGCACCTTGATAAGGCTCAGATAACATTATCTTAATATATAACTAACATAAATTTAGGATTTCGCCTGAAATAAGATGACTACATTACTTAGTTAAAATAATTAACAAATTTAGAAAGAGTTGGTCTATGCTTGAAGAAAGGCCTTATGTCGCATTTTCACATTGGCTTGCCAACGTCCAACATCCGTATAAAACAAATGAGGGTGACAGTGGAAGTTGGCGAGCCAATGTGGAAACGCAACATTATAGATAGGTCGTAGGTAACTGGATATGTCCATTGACATTGCAGAGGTCCATGAGCGATAACCGCTTACAATCAGCTGGTCTGTTAACTCGTCTGCGTCTCACTTGAAGTCACTGGATGCAGACAGCACAGGACCGGTCGTTGTGACGAGGTTTGGTGGAGGCCTGTGTCCAGCAGTGGACGTCTATGGGCTGATGATGATAACAATGATAGCTGTCTTTGACCGACTACTAATAAGGATGTGTTTAAGTCCTCTCAATCTATGATGAAAGGTATCACATATAAGTTTTGTATGGACAATAAAAGGAAGCCTATGTCCTTTATCAGGGTCTAAAGACTGTCTGTATGTTATCAAAGTTGATTGAGAGGTTTATACAGGCAAGCGTAACAGACAGACATAGTTACTTTCGCATTTATAATATCTTGAAAGCATTACCATTGTATTAAAATCGTTTATAAAGATTGTCAGTTATCGATTATTAAATCGTTTCTTCGCACTTAGGAAGCTTAGTAATATCGATTACGTAACTTTATCATTCGTTTTAAACCATCAAGTATATTGAAATCTTTTTATCTTCATAAAAGCACTCAAAGAGATTTCAATTAAAATTATTTCGTTGTAATCGAATTTGATTTATGGAATCGATTCTTAATCGATAACAGCTAAGTTCTGTTCTTTGTAATCCGATTATGATTATAGTAGCCAACTAGTATGTAGAACTTCGTCTGCGTCTCATAATATATAAAAACTATCTCAGCAAAAATTTACTCAGTTTTTCAAAAATCCACATTGACTTTCCATTACTTTCCAACTTCCGAGGTAATGGTAGGCCAACTGTCAAACAATGTTTCACATAATTCCAATGGCGTCCAATGCATACAAAACCCCCGTTTACATGTTGGTCGGCCGGCACCGTCATTTGTTTTTACGTGTGTTGGACGTTGGCGAGCGAATATTTAAACGCGGCATAAGACTATGCAGCATTAAATTTGATTGCATTGAGTATACAGGGTGTCCCTGGATTATGCAATTTTTTTTTTTTTTTGTTTACGACACCATGTTTGTTAGCAAAGATTATTCGTAATTAATGTTTCTTTCGATTGGCATCATAAAACTACAGGGTGTTGATTTTGCCGATTTTGTTAGTTCGATTTTCAGACAAACCAAACAATTTACGAAATATCTGTAAATGCAGTATTATTAAACATAAACATCTCTAATATTTAAGGTACTTCCCGTTCATGACGCATAGTTTTGGGACCTGTATACCTTAAATATTTAAACTTAAATTTCTAGTTTCTCTTCAGTGCATACGTGAGAGAGTTGTTACGAAAGTTCATCCATCACTCGGTACGAGATGAATCCTAGACGTCGCCACTCATAACTGGGTTATACTACGTCAACACTTTATCTAGGGTTGGCACTTGCTGATAATAATATTGAAATAAATACAATTAAGTTTGACAAACTTCCCGGCTTCCGATTGAGCTGACATTTTGCACGCAGATGTATATCGCGTGACAATGCAATAATATGAATAAGAAAAGATGGTTGGATTGTGTGAAGATATGAAAATTTGCGCGACAGAGGACTTATGCTAGATAAGGAATGAATGGAGAGATACAATATATTGCGCTGACCACATTTGAATGGGATAAGGTTGAGCTAAAGAAGAAAACAGATCTGTAGAGATGTTTAAGTATAATAAAGATGTCAAATAGTAGTTTTTTTCAATAATAACAAAATGGCATCTGTATTTCTGTCTAAATTAGATAGTCACGATTCTTCGTCAAATTGTAGGTCAAACAAATTCGAGTTTCGCGAACATATCATGTCGTATTATGAAGTTAGATTATGATAATAATATTGGTACTCATAGGCTTGTTAGGCACAGAAACTTTGACTACTTTGTTTTAGATGATTATCGCTAGATGGACTGTGATCAAAATATTTTGTAAAACAATTCCTTATTTTGTTTTATATGATTAATGCTAGATGGCGCTGTGATCAAAACATTTTATTTAAGTTATTAAATAAAAAAATAAAATTTTATTACAGAGGGAATCCTCACTAATTAATCGAAAGGAACTTCGTTCCATCCGGGTGTCCCTTGACACCTCTCAAGTTTTTTAACTCTTGCGGTATAACAGCTAATAACACAACACAGTACAGTTGTTAATAATTTTCGAAATCGGTTCAGTAGATCCAAAGATTACATACAACGTCACAAGAGGTTGTCGATCCTCTTTCTAATATTAGAATAGATAAAATTGATTAGAATATCAATGAATTGCAATAATTATTTAAATGAATAGAAAAAACTACCATTTAATCTTTTCAGGAGTTTCAAACGATAAAAATGTCGTAGTGCGTAACGCGTAATATCGCCTCGCATAACCCCATGCTGGGTTCTAACTTCAACCGGAGTTCGGATGTTGAGTGTCATTTGTTGGAGGTTATACTGCGGTTCGACTCTCACATAAAGATTTGCTTTAACTAAAAAAAACATGAAATCTAAAACAACCTTTTATTTTAAAACAGTTGGCAGCCCTAACATACCTCACAGGATTATCTCGCGGTAAACACTACGCGTTGATCGATGCACCTACGAGATTATACATTAAGGCATTTCATAAGTATTTAGATTTTTTGATTTATAACATTATCAGGCTTTGTCAGAAGGGTACAGAATAAGAAGCATATTACCTATGTTAACTAAAACCGCTTTGCAGCATTAGGGATGTAATTAATGTGGAATTTTGAGTTAAGAAAATTAATTATTTAATTAATAATAATTAATTCAAAATTTTGCACGCATTTTATGCTATGTTTGAGAAATGAAAATCAGTCATATTATTACAAGCTTTATATTAATTTACACTGGATGTAACAGTGTATCTATGTATGTTTGGGTGGAATTTTATGACCTAAATTTGACCAACTTCCCAATCATTGATTGTGCTGCAATTTTGTATGCACACGTGCAATAATATGACAAAATGGCGTTGATCTGATGATGATTTCGTAAGGTCAGGAACTCTTGTGCTAAACAAGAAAAACGCGTCGTGTTTGGGCTCGTTTTACTTGTATTAGCTACCACTCTACTACTACATGATATCCAGGATCTTAAAAGCTTGTATTTAAATAGTTTTCTTTGAAATAAATTATTTATCTGAACTTGCATTGTTAAGTTAAAATTTAATCACGATCTAACCAACTTACAAAACATTTTACTACAAATTTCTAGCACCTTCCTCAACTTTCTAGATTGCAAACATCTCCAAATACAACCGCGCCGTGTAAGGAAATGTACCTAATTTATTACCTAAACCATGATTACGAAATGCTCCTGAAAGGGCATTATTTACAATGACAAATGGGCGTTTAGTGCAAATTATTGTGTTGATAACAATATAAATTTAGCTAGTAAAACTAACAAGATCTTTGACCTGTTTTGTAACACTCATCTTGTGGTTATTCTGTACTGAGTAGTAGAGATGTTGGGAATATCGATTTTTAGACGTTGCGAATATTCAAAAACACGCGAATATTCGCGAATGTGAATGCGAACATTGTTACATCTATACTTATACTTATTACTTATCTATACTTACTATTATTATAAAACTGAAGAGTTTGTTTGTTTGAACGCGCTAATCTCAGAAACTACTGGTCTGATTTCAAATATTCTTTCACTGCTGGAATGTCCATTTATCGAGGAAGGTTATAGGCTATGTTGTATCCCTCTGTGACGCAGACGAAGTTTCGCGGGTCACCTAGTCACTACATATATAGGGATTTCTTTATGATGGTACATTCTGAAGGTCATGATAGTTTATAGCCATACACGACCAATTACAATATTGTAACCAAAAATAAGATATACCTGGCATTGCAGAGGTCCATGAGCGACGGTAACTGCTTACAGTCCAGTAGGCTCGTGTATCTATAAACTTATTGTACAAACGTATACCTAAAAAAAATATGTATATCTTAAACGTGTATCTATTATGCATTTAAAAAAAACCTTAGTTAACGCAACTTAAAGATGTCTAATATTCTTGCAAAACGATCTCTATTCTGAGGAGACCTGAGCCCAACAGTGGGCAGTAATGGGTTGGTAGTAGTTGGTACAGATACTGATACAACACTCTGTTGTTAGATTTTTTGTTTGGGAAAGTTTGGTCGAACTTTGAGTTTACCTAACCTACATATTAGTAATTTACAGATTTTTTTTTAGACGAAGTGGGGTCCATACCTACATAAAACTGTAATGTGTATATACCTATGTACTGTTTGCATAAATAAGTTCTATGATATCATAAAATCAACATATCTATCAATTCTCAATGGAAAGCAAACTACAATTACTTCCTTGAAGTATACATTGGAATGGACCTGATCATCTTACGACATCCGATATGTCTGTACTACCGTGTGTGGCAAGAATTATATACTACGGCCCACCTGACGTTAAATGGGTTCTTTTGAACACGAAGATCGTTAAAAATATAGAATTACGGTCACGAGAAATTAATATATTTACTGAGGATTCAAGAAATGTTTTACTAAAAATGCGTCAAATTTGGAACGAAGTTCCTTATCGAGCGTTATCGAAAGGGGGCTAGACGGAAATTCTTAGGAAAAAGTTGTCACGACAGTTTTTTTGTTTTAGGTGATTATCGCTAGATGGCGCTGTAATTAAAATCTTTTAAAACAATTCCTTATTTTGTTTTATATGATTAATGCTAGATGGCGCTGTGATCAAAATATTTTATTTAATTATTATAACTTAAAAAAATAAAATTTTATTACAATTCCCTCACTAATTAATCGAAAGGAACTTCGTTCCATCCGGGTGTCCCTTGACACCTCTCAAGTTTTTTTATTATCAAAATTCATGAATGTCAACGCTCACCTACCCGTTACCTACAACCTAGGTACCTCTCATACTTCCATATTGGTTTGCCAACTTCCAATGCACGCAAATGACAACTGGTAAGCCAAATGTCTAAACGGTGTTTCACATAGTTGCTATGACGGCCAATGCATACAAAACCTCCGTTTACATGTTGGTCGGCCGTCACCGTCATTTGTTTTTAATGTATGTTGGATGTTGGTAAGTCAATATAGAAACGAAAAAAGCCACTAAAAACATATGTTCAAAAAGAAATTTCTCCACCTGCAATAGCCGATTAATCTTAAAGGAGACATCTCGAAACTTACACAGATTAAAAGACGAAAACGGCACAAGGAAACCGTATATGTATAAATCTTTTCAACTAATTCAGTAATCTGTACGAACTCGGACATATATCAGCGGACGGCGGTGAGTCAATCGAGTGTGATACAAGTTGAAAGTGAAAGTGGTTTTAGATTATTTGAAATTAGTGGCGACTGTAACGGGTTTTTCAGTCGAAATAATAACCATTGGACTTGGCTGTAACCACAACTTACAAATTTGGAGAAACGTGCACACTTCATTTGCGTCACACATGTTCAAGTAGATGTCTACTGCTGGGCACAGTCTTCGTCTAAACCTTGCTTCAATCTGTTCAGTTCTACATCCAATCATCATCATCATCATCATCATCATCAGCCTATAGACGTCCACTGCTGGACATTGGCCTCCCCCAAACTTCGCCACATCGACCGGTCCTGCGCCATCTGCATCCAGTGACCTCCCGCAATCTTGACCAGATCGTCGGTCCAACTGTCGTTACTTTGGTTTTACAGATCTCCTTATGTATTCTAAACATCCGTAGCCTTGTTTTAGTCACCATACGCCTCTGGTGCGACCCGGATACTCCACATATCTTCAAAACATTTCTTAATTCCTCTCCTATATCTGGTTTTTGCCAGGTTTCCTCAAAATTTCTCTCAACTTTTAGCCTGTTTTGTTTATTGCCTTGTAGTCAGACGAGCAAGTCTTTGGCATGGACTTCTGCATTGTCAGGAGACACTGCGGTGCCGCTACCTACTGCCTACCTTTGTACTGTAACAACCCATTACAGCCCACTGCTGAGCTCAGGTCTCCTCCGAAGAGGGGTTAGGCATAGTCCACCATGCTTGCCTAATGCGGATTGGGGACTTCACATATCTTCAAAGGATTTTTAGAACCCTTTTCCGATATGCAGGTTTCCTCACGATATTTTCGTTCACCGTTTATGTTTTCCTGCCTACCTTTAACGACATAGAAATTTACTAACTTTTGAATACAATTCCCCGCTTCATCTCAAGTTTTAAGGCACACCGATCATATGCTCCTACGCTCCTCGCGTTTGTCTGCGACGGCTGACGGTCCCGGATGACTGACAAGATGCCCTGATACAGGACACGACACGCGATCCACTAATATGGTATTGGACTAAGAATAGATTGTGTATAATTAAATACTTTCTTTTAATTTTATATTTTGTTTCACTAACTCGTGGCTGGACTGTTACTAGATTCAAGTTTTTAACAACATCTCGAAAGCATTTTTTGAAAATCTCTGTTCCTGCCTGATTTTTTTTTAGTATTAGAACTAATAAAGGCTTATCGTGTTACTAAAGCAAAGAGGCTAGTCATAACCGTATAGGTAGATAGCAGATAAAACATATTTATTTTATAGTTCATTAAAGGTGTAGCTTTAAAGTATGAGTTTGGAATTCTGACCCCTAAATTACCCTTCTATCACCGTACCACCCAGTGTCGAGGTGGAGTTCAGCCTTACTATATTATTATGGAACCACCGCGGTCATCCACGGTCCGTTTCAGGATCACTTTTTTGCCACGCACCATCCGGCTATGGAATGAGCTCCCTTCCTCGGTATTCCCAGAGCACTATGACTTGTCCTTCTTCAAACGAGGCTTGAGGAGGGTCCTTAAAGTTAAGTCGTAGGTAACGACCCCTCAGTGTCCCCTGACATTGCAGAGGTTCACGTGCAACTTATTGCATTAATTAAAAGTATGGTAATTGGTCCCAGAATACTGAGAACTCTATTACCTTCTTTCTTAGTCAATCACGGATTAAGAAAGATTATAATTTTCAGGTTCAAAAATCCTGTATAAGTAAGTAAGTGATAGATAACAGCCCTTCATTGCCTTGACATTGCAGAAGTTCATGAACGACGGTGACCGCTTACCATCAAGTGGGCCGTAAGCTAGTTTATCTATCTAGCAATAAAAGTATACGACTCAAATTTAAGATGAAAAACTCTACTTCGTTACCATATTCAATTTTCAAAAAATCTGCAACCGTAACTAAAACTACAATTTCACGGTTTTACCTTTCACCGTTTCGGACGGTGACCATTCGTAATCGTTGAGACAAATGGAGCGTTTTAATGAGGCCCGAGCGGATCTGTAATGAAATGACTCGATTTTTGAGAACTAGGGATGTTCTTGGTTTAGAATTTTTCTATCCTAAGTTCGATTCTTAGATAGAAACTTAAAAGAAACCCAATGAGTACAGAGGTTTTTTCAGCTTTTTTTATTCCTAATGGTTTTGGATTTAGCTCTGAAGGCTCAAAAAAAAAGAAGAAGAAGAGGAAAAGAGATAGATAAAGTAATATGAGATTGGAGAACGGAAATTGGGTTTGAAAAATTGAATTTTAATCGAAACATTTTTCAGACATTTCGATTTGATGATTCAGTTCAATCAGTTCCCACCACTAGTAAGTCTATGACATATGCACTCTAAATAAGTACATTTAAATCGATTCAAGAACTGAGTATGATGAAAATAAAACCAATTTTCAAGTTTCATAATAAATATTTTTTCAGATTTTTCGACTTAGTAACATGATGTCCCATCACTAGTAATTCTATGAACTCCAAACAGTTACAGGAAGTGCAGAATCGGTGTCATCTCAAATACAAGGTGTCGTTGAACGAAATAACTTTTGGCTCGAACTTATATAGATTTTGTTTGGTTAATTTACTTTTAAATATATTGTAATTGTACTTTCTTGTCATGTATTTTTGGACCAACTTCTGAAAAGAGGTTATATACTAAAATAGTTTAGTATGTAGCGATCAGAAACATACAATTTAGAGAAGAGTGATAAAGTCGACAATTTTTTTTTTAAATTATTTTATTTCATTGTTGTTTCTTTGTTTTTATTGTTTAGTAATTATATGTGTACCTTCGTTCTGAGGCTCTGCCTAAAAACCAGCGCTGTGTTAATCGCAGCAATATGCTGAGGCAGATTCCTTTTGGACACACAAACTATGTTAATTATATTTTGTAATTTATCTTGTGTTTTAAGTATGTTATGTGTGTTTAGTAAAATTATTTTCTTTCTTCCTTAAATCGTAGGACAAAAATATGGCAGTGAATTAGTAACAAAACTGTAATTTTGTATGCAGTCTCATGACAATGCAATAATTTAGTCCCATGGAACTGATTGAATGTTTCGGAAGGTAATGCTTAGCTTAATGAACTTATTTGTATATTTTGGATTGTGAGCTAAAAGCTTATTGTATTAATTTAGGTAGTTTTGTGTTGTTATTTTTTAATTCTTTACGTCCACTGTCTCTTTCCTGACTTGTTTGGAGGTGGAAACTTATTTGGTCTAGGTTTGGTTTTTTGTGTCCTTGTTTTGATGTAATAACTTGTGCTGTTGTTTCCCAAATAAATAAATAAAGGTCCATAGGAACTCTTGTAGGTACTAAACAAGATAGACCCGTCGTGTTTGGGCTCGTTTTACTTGTATTAGCTAGTACTCTGCTGCTATATCATAAATAAGACCTTATAAGCTTGTATTTAAAAAGTTTTATATAACAATAACAACACTACTTTCTAACGTTTTCTTCAGAACTATGCATCTGTATATATTTGAAGGTTATTACTCAATGTTCGGCAACCTCTGTACGCGGGTTCACCTTGATGGCATCTGTGATGTAATTCACTTAAGACTGTATGTGTTCAAGTGTGTAGAACACAGGTGTGTATTTAGAATGGGGGTAAATTCTACTGTAGTATTTAGATAAAAGATCCTTGAGGTAGACATTACAATTGCAGAGGTCCATAAGCGACGGTTACGATAACGTGGCCTGTTGACTCATCTACCTACAAAGCAATAAAATTTCGTATTCATTTATTTGCCCATTTTTTACATTATATTTAAAAAAAAAACAATCACAAAAAAAAAAATACAATATAATAAAATTTATTATTATTTATTTATTATTTAGCTTAATACAATTTTTCAACTTAGTTTAACCGCTGTGCCTGAACTAGGCTGTAGGGCCTGTGTTACAGCTCACAGCGCTCCTCGTCCGTAGTTTACAGTTATAATTGTTCTAAGCCAACAAACAGAAGTAAGATAAAAACATCAACATCATAAAAATACCTATCTGTCCTAGAATTACTTTCTTCTATTATTTTTCTACATGGTATTTACCTTCTGACTGAATGGTGGACTGACTAGAAATCTAGTCGTTTCTTTCTGTAGATCAAAGAAGTGTTCTGATTAGAATTTTAAATTTAGCATCGATTATCAGAGATAAGGAATTGGTGAGATGGTGTATTCGATTTACTCGATATTTGTAGTGTTTTTGTTTTGCATTTTCAATGTGTGTCAATCAATTTTTAACAAAAAAATTAAAAATCCAAATTTATTTATTACACTCATTATGCATAACAGAAATCACAATTCAAACGATTATAACAAATAGTACTTATTACAGGCTAGAAGCATGTTAATCACGACATAACAATAATGCTTAACTATACTCACACTAGTTAGTCACTCAATTTTAATTAAACTATTTAAATTTACCCTTTAAATCTAGCAAATCATTTAAAGACTATCACGTTGTCAAGCACAAGTTAGGCACTTTGGTACCCACTTCTCCCAAATCCGCCCCTGTGTTCACGTGTGTTTTGTTTCGGCATGTGGACCATATGAAACGGTATTTACACTACGTTTCCTGAACTACGTAATACGTGCATTACACCAATTATTAAGCTTTATTATTATTTGTAACAAAATGAACGTTTCTCAATCAGTTTCTGGGAATGCGGTTGTTTGTGAAATAATTATGTAAGATTAGTCAGATATTAATTGGGGATTTGAATAGAACAATATTATAAAAGAAAGAAGGCTTATGTACTAGAGGTCCATGAGCAATGGTAACCGCTTATAATCAGGTGGCCCGTTAGCTCGTCTACATAGCAATAAATAAAATGATATCTTTTATACTTTGAAACTTTTTATTTTGATTTTCAAAAGATCAAATTCTAAGAAAGTCAATGTTAAGAGTACCTACTACTATCACCTTTCAACTAAAATAAAATCGTCAAAATCGGTCCACTTAAACTGAAGCTATAACTTTACAAAAAAAACCGACAAATTCAGAATCTCC
The DNA here is from genome assembly GCA_030269945.2 of Trilocha varians. NCBI lineage: Eukaryota > Metazoa > Arthropoda > Insecta > Lepidoptera > Bombycidae > Trilocha > Trilocha varians. The sequence goes on along the minus strand of AP028277.1, from coordinate 8,452,346 downwards.
GTCTTTTTAAAGTCGGTCAAAATACAATTAAAGCATTTCTGGAAACTAACAAGGCAGATTCGAGATAATATATCTAAGATCATAGAGAACCTCGTAAATTGTTACGCTGGTAACCCAATAACCTTGACATGAACCGCGGGACGATTTGACGTCGAAATCAACGTGTCAAATGTTGTGGTAGGTTTGTTGTACTTTAAAATTGAGGCCAGTAAAAATGCGTATTACTACATAGTATAAAACAAAGTCATAGCATATCGGAAAAGGGTTCTAAAAATCCTTTGAAGATATGTGAAGTCCCCAATCCGCATTGGGCAAGCGTGGTGGACTATGCCTAACCCCTCTTCGGAGGAGACCTGAGCTCAGCAGTGGGCAGTAATGGGTTGTTACAGTACAGTACAGTACAGAAGAATACTTAAAGATACTTCTAAGATAATGGTCAAAAGTATGGTAGACTGTAATTTAGATGAGAGTATCGAGAGAAGAAAATTTGATGTACCTACCCTTCGAAGGTCGGCGGCGCGACGGGAAAGAGTGCCGAGAGCGTAACGCATCACGTCGTTCCTCAAAACCCCGTGCTGGGTTCTGGCCTCAGCTGGGGTTCGGACGCTGAGTGTGAGCGGTTGAAGGTTTATGTGGTTCAACTCCACATACTTGCCTAATGCGGATTGGGGACTTCACATATCTTCAAAGGATTTTAGAACCCTTTTCCGATATGGAGGTTTCCTCACGATGTTTTCCTTCACCGTTTTTAGCCAGTGGTGTTGTGAAAAATTGCACATAAATCTTTTTCATATTAAGATTTAGAGCGATTTACACGAGTATTCTTCAATATATGTACTTTAATTTAAATTAAAATATTATCTCGTTTGTCGCTAACTCTATGGCCCGCTTGTAGGAAGGGTCGTAATATAACGTTTTAAGTAGTTTCTCTGAATCTGTCTGTTTGTTGATACGTCTGTATACGTATGTGATTTACAATTACATCCTTATCTGTACGAGAAACGGCAGAATTAACTTGTTACTTAGGATTAGTTTAAATAAACTTTAATGCAGTTGTTATTTGTATAAGATTTTGTTTGAAGAATATTTATGTAACAGTTTAATGAAGACACGTATTTTGTAGCTTGCGTACATTTAGATGGGCCGCAACGCAATGTAATTTTTTATTACAAAGATTGTTACGACAGAACGCGTTGTTTTGTGACGTAATTGTGTAATTTTCTTAAGATTGTTTGGAAATAATGATTTTTCATAGTTATTTTTTTTATCGAAAACTGAAAAACAGTAACATTTATTCTCACATTACCTTTTTATTTACCATTTTAGTCAGTCCAAGCTATTACAAATTAAATAACATTTCGAAGCCAGTTTGTTTTGAACCCGCTACTTTCCACACTATAAGTAATTAAAATTATATCCTTAATTACTATTTTATATGCATCATAGTTTTTTATCGTTAATATTATTGCATATTCAAGTAGGTAACTTAACATCAACTTATCCTGTCTTCACATCCATAATACTTCAGACATTTAAATTCAAATCAATACGCATAAATCTTGAATTAAATTTCAGAAAAATAGACTTTAAAGCTTAAGTCCTAGGTCTAAAGTTGCGTATTTTATATCTAGACTAACATGGAATAATAATAGAGCATAGAGCATACATTTATTTGATTTTCTTTATTCTGTCGTGGTCTCGACTAATGAAGATGGTATATGTACAGAAATGGTTTGTCTCCACTGTTGAACGAGAAAATAGGTAGTTTCTGATTCGATAGCATGTTAAATGGAAATTAAATTTAATTAAACGCAAGTTATTATAGAAAATAGCTATGACTCACCTTTTGGATGGTGCAGGTGCTGACCGGGCACGGGTGTTTCGGTCGGTATCTGCACCGGATCAAGGCCGAGCCGACGGCGAGGTGCCACCATTGCGTGGGATGTGACCAGGACACGGCGGAGCACACGCTCGCGCGCTGCCCCGCATGGGAGGAGCAGCGTTGTGTCCTGGTCCAACAAATAGGTCCAGACTTGTCGCTCCCGGGCGTCGCGGCGTCGATGCTCGAGAGCGACGAGTCTTGGAAGGCGATGCTCGACTTCTGCGAGTCCACCATCTCGCAGAAGCAGGTGGCGGGGGCTGAGAGAGAGAGGCTGTACGCCGCTCTCAATTTGCCAACCCGCCGCCGTCGAGCAGGGGGCCGGGACCGGGATCTCGCCCGGATTCTGGCCCCCTAAGAGTTTCGGGTCCCCAACGCATGTGAGTGCGAGCGGGGACCCAAGAAGGTGTCGTGTCTCGCTCAGCACGCCCTTAGCGTTAGAGCATCCGGGGGATGGTAGACCGCGCTCCCCGACCCACGCTGGTTCCGACCCAGCGGGGTATTCCGCGGGAGGGTGACACGCGGTCCCATCTTGGCGGGCTTCGGAAAGCCCGCCGACCGAGAGAGCCGGTGGCCGTATTCGCCGGTGGCTACCAATTCGGCGTCCGGGGACGGAGCGACGGGAAAGAATGCCGATGGCGTAACGCGTCGCGCCGTCCCTTCAAACCCCGTGCTGGGTTCTGGCCTCAGCCGGGGTTCGGACGCTGAAAGCGAGCGGTTGGAGGTTTTAGTGAGGTTCAACTCCCACATACCCCGCCCGCGGGGCGGGCGGGGATCCGGTGATTTCCTCCAACTAAAAAAAAAAAAAAAAAAAAAAAAAACATCGACAAAACTATCACAAACACAAATATTAAATAGTTCGGACCCTGGGAAATAAAACTTGCTAAATAATATTATATATAGAAGTCTTGCGACGTGCCAACACCGAAAAACAACTGCTGAAAACCATTAAAAGAAGGAAATTGGAGTATCTGGGGCATATCATGAGAAGCCCGAAGAACGATTTGCTGCACTTGATCGTACAGGGCAAGATCCAGGGGAAGAGAGCTGTAGGTAGAAGGAGAACATCTTGGCTGAAGAACTTGCGTCAGTGGTTCAACAAAAGCATTCGTGCTTTGTTTCGCGCTGCTGTGTCAAAAGTACAGATCGCCTTAATAATCGCCGATCTTCGATAGAAGATGGGCGATTAGAGAGGCGAGAAGATGGAAGATGGGCACAGGAAGAAGAAGAAATAATATTAAGATTTTTAATATTGTTGAGGTATTTTATTGGCGTATTTTTATCATATTTTCCACTTCATTGTTAGTTTTGATAGTTATTTCCTAGGTCGAAAAATCTTTATAACATGATTCAAGAGTACTTCTATCAATTTTGAAGTGTCAGCATATGTAATTCACACTGAAGTATGTATAAACACATACTCGAAAGTACTTTACGATAAGTGTTAGTATACTTGAAGATACTAAGCATGATCAATGATTATCATTTTAAAATGCTTTCTAGCTCTTACCCGAGACTTCGTCTGCGTGAACCCTTTACCAAGCAGCTAGCAGTTAGTACTAAATAATTTATGTTAAAGATTTTTTTAAATACAAGATTTTAAGATCTTGGATATCATGTAGCCGTAGCGCTAGCTAATAAACAAGTCAAACGAGCCCAAACAGTCTGTCTTGTTTAGCACAAGAGTTCCTATGACCTTTAGAATTCATCATCAGATCAACTCCATTTTGTCATATTATTGCATTGTTACGCGATATACATCTGCGTGAAAAATGTCAGCTCAATTGAAAACCGAGAAGTTTGTCAAATTTAGCTTCCAAGATTCTAACCAAACTTACATAGTTACACCCAATGCGCGTTAATATATAACTTCAGTAAAATCTTCCCATATGAGATTGGAAACGCGCTCAGTCATGTCATGTTACTCCCCGCTGGCTGTAGCAACTATCTTGTAATACCGAATACGGCTACCGGGGATCTTTTGTATCAATTCCGACAAGGATTTTATGGAAATACCTATAGTGAAATGAATTTCTTAATAATAAATTATGCTTTCTCAGATGATACAATCGTGTAAATAGACAAAATGTGAAATAATTCAATGCAAAAAAAAACTTGAGGTGTCAAGGGACACCTGGATGGAACGAAGTTCCTTTCTATTAATTAGAGAGGAATTTTAAGTAAGTTTTTAAATAAATATTTTGATCACAGCGCCATCTAGCATTAATCATATAAAACGAAATAAGGAATTGTTTTATAAAATATTTTAATCACAGCGCCATCTAGCGATAATCATCTAAAACAAAAAAGTGTCGTGACAACTTTTTCATAAGAATTTCCGTCTAGCCCCCTTTCGATAACGCGCAATAAGGAACTTCGTTCCACAATTACATACGGAAACGACAAAAAAAAAACCTAAATGAAAATTGACGAATTAATTAATAAACAAAATACCTACACAACATTTTACTATTACACAGGCTCTGACTAAGATCAAAGTTGAATCTAGTATAAGAGTTCAGAAGGAATGGAGAGCCTCTTTTCTCAAGTCGGTAAAATGAACTGTTTTAATGAATAATAATTAAAGAACAATGTATTTAAATTAGAGCGCCGTTACTTTTGTACCGTAAACGTAATTAAAATATCATAACTGAAGGTTATGATCAAATGTAATTATGTTAAATTGTAATTATGAGTTTCATTTCATTATGGTTTAACTGTTAGTATCTCTGGAGAAATAAAATAGGTTCTATGTAGATGAAAGATCATACTTGTTGACGTTTTAAATACATAGTAGTAGTAGTATAGTAGTAGTAGTAGCAGTAGTTTAGAAAAAAATAAAGCCACCGTCCTGAGATTTTGTGAAAGAAACTCAGCGGGTCTGTTTTTTGACAAGCTTTATATTAACTTATACTGGATGTAACTATGTAAGTTTGGATGAAATCTTGCGAGTTAAATGTGACAAACTTCCCGATTTCCGACTGAGCTGTCATTTTGCACGCAGATGTATATCGGTGGTCATAGAAACTCCTGTACTAAACAAGATAGATCTGTCGTGTTTGGGCTTATTGTACTTGTATTAACACTCTACTGCTACATGATATTCAGGATCTTAAAAGTCTATATTTTGAAAAGTATTATTTAAAATATTATCTAGGTTTCTTTTGTCGAATCAAGACAAAATATTGGTCTCCCTATTTCACTTTCTTGTTGCATTTCCAGTACTAGTCATAAATAATACATTTATTATCTGGATCTGGATCTAGACTCGTTAGTATTAATAAGACTTATGACATGCCTTGTCGGTAAGATCTTCTAGATAAGATCTAATTAGGTTTTATAATGCTTGTTTACTGCTTTAGCTATTAATATATTATGTACCATAGATTGTTTATAATACGGAAGTTGAATGGGTTTTACTGCCTTTGAAAAAGAGGAGGTTGACTGTATTTTTATGTTTGTTGTCGCATTACTCTGGTTAGCGATTATTATTTTTTTCGTATAGAATGAGTTACTTGTATTAGGATCTAATTAGGACTTTTTATGGTAAAAATGTGGCCTGTAGGTAAAGGCATTTTTTTCGAAAACAACTTGTTGATATAGTCAAATATTTTTAGGAATCTCGATTTTAATAGTAGAAATTTGAATAATACGAAATATTCATCTTTATAACCCTCAGTAAAGTATTTAAAAGAATTGTTTTCCAATAATGCATGTACTGTTAACGAATTCGATAACACGCAAGGGTTGAAAACATTTGGGATACAGTGAGAATAGTATGGATATGTCAACAATCATATCACAGTATAAAATAAAGTCGCTTTCTCTGTCCTTAAAACTACGCAATGGTATTATGGTATTATGATAATACTAGCTTTTGCCCGCGACTTCGTTCGCGTGGACTCCAGGTTCGTCCCGTATTATCAAAAATTGTAGCCTATGTGTTATTCTGATGTATAAGTTATATTGTGGTAAAGTTTCATTCAAATCCATTCAGTAGTTTTTACGTGAAAGAGTAACAAACATACATCCATACATCCATACTTACAAACTTTCGCCTTTATAATATATATTAGATTATGATTATGATATATTTTTAAAGATAGAGTGACTCGACATAAACCATCCCTTATGTTATGCACATAAACATTCCCCTTGAATCCATCCATGATAAAGTAGAGAAACACTAAAAATTTAAGATGTTTTTGATGTGATTTTGTAAGTAGGTTATAGGTAAAGTAAGTTACCACTTAACGTCAGATAAGTTCGTTTATTTATCCTGCAAAAAAGCACATATTTGTGCGTTTACGTCGTAAATAGTCTCTAAAATATCTTGTTTGTGACGTGGATGAAATTCGACCGCGCGCATTTAAACATATATTCAACAATATATAATTAACGACATATCCACAATAATCTATCATTTAATTTACGATAAACCGATTTATTTGGCAAGTGCGGTGTTTTTTGAGTGGTTTATAGGTAGTCGGTGCCTTGGAGATAACACAGATTTTGAGGTTCTTCTGTAACACAACATTGAGAAGAAACAGTGTTGTAAATTTATATAAGTTTATTTAAACAAAAAAGTATTTAGTTGTATAAAAAATACGGTAACCTTAATTTACATTTAATTTCCCGGTTTCCTATTGAGCTGACATTTTGCACGTAGATGTATAACGCGTGACAATGCAATAATATGACAAAATGGCGCTGACCTGATGATGGATTCGTAAGGTGGTCATAGGAACTGTACTAAACAATACAGACCCCTCGTGTTTGAGCTCGTTTTACTTTTATCAGCTAGCAGTCTACTGCTACATGATATCTAGGGTCTTAAACGCTTGTATTTGAAAAGTTTTCTTTAAAATTATTTATTTTATATTATAAAATATATATTTTTATCATCACTTATACTATTACTAAACGGGTTCTTACCACGATTATTTTTAATTGAGAGATCCCAATATTATGTAGATAACCGCGAGTGTTTAAAGACATTTATATTATTACTAGCTGACTCGCGCAACTTCGTCTGCGCCGAAAAAAAAAATTAGGGGTGGACTACCCCTAACATTTAGGGGATGAAAAATAGATGTTGGCCGATTCTCATAGGTACCGGATAAGCACAAAAAATTTCATCAAAACCGGTCGAGCCGTTTCGGAGGAGTTCAAGTTCGAACACCGTGACAGGACAATTTTATATATTAGATTCATACTGTTTCTCCTATACTCTTGTTATTCCTCGACTCGCGATCTGTCACGGCAGCTCCAGATTACCTTTTACAAAGCCGCTTGTTTCACTCTTAATTAAATATTAATGTTTTCAATACATTTGTTTTTTAGCTGTTGCTCGAAAACGAAACTGCTTTGGGCAGTGTTCTTGAGAAGGTCATCTTTTAAGAATGTTTTCGCGGGATTTCTGCTTAGGTTAGTGTGTGTCGAGTCGAACCATACCAAAACCTAGTAACGCTCAACGTTTGAACCTAGCATGGTGTTATGTGGGAAGACACGACGCGTTACTAACTTCGATTTAAATGAGGTTTAAAAAGTCTTGTATAGTAGGTGATGGGTAGCGGTTCCTGGCAGACGAGCCGACGGGTCACCTGATCGTAAGTGGTTATCATCGTTCATGGACTTCTGCAATGCTTAATCTGTAACTTGTACTAACTTGTTTATCTGTCTTACATTAAAAAAACATGAGAACTATGACTAATTAACCGTAATTAAAAAGCAATAAATATCATAATTAAAACACTTATCAATATTATTGAAGGATATATTAACGACATAAAAAAGTAATAAAATCATCGTTAAACTCCAATCATTTGAAATGCCGACATGCAGAACCAAATTTCGGAGATCCTTTTAAACCGCGCGACGAACCACGACTTAATCGCGTAATTTGATTGCCATGCAGACGAACTAGCGGCCCATCTGATCGTAAGTGATGAAATCCCACGAAGACTATTACCTTTCATCTGAAACAAGAATCATCCGAGTCGGTTCACCCAAACTAAAGTTATGAGGTAACAAATATAAAATATTAAAGTAAAATACACACGAATTGCGTACCTCATCCTTTTGGGAAGTCGGTCAAAGAGGGCATAATATTATGTTATTTAGAAAAAAGAAGTCGTGGTGGCCGACTGGTTGAAGCGCTTGCCTTCCGTACGGGAGGTCGCAGGTTCAAAACCGGCCGGCTTGTACCTCTAAATCTTAATATGAAAAAGATTTATGTGCAATTTTGCACAACACCACTGGCTAAAAACGATGAAGGAAAACATCGTGAGGAAACCTGCATATCGGAAAAGGGTTCTAAAAATCCTTTGAAGATATGTGAAGTCCCCAATCCGCATTAGGCAAGCGTGGTGGACTATGCCTAACCCTGTGTTTCTGTGTGTTGTGTGTTTCTTGCTCTCAGGCTTTGATATTGCGAAGCTATACTATGTGTACGTTATTTTTTAAATACGATTAGTATGTAACTTTACTTCTGACAGTTTTCTGTACAAACCCTGTCATAAACTCGCGACTTTGGTGGCCGACTTTTTTGTAATAAAATCACAAAAGTCGATATTGAGATTTTTATTAGAATTGTAAATTTTGAGGTGTTATCATTTAGTTTTATGATTCATTTTGTTTTTGATCAATTTAAATACTTTTGTAGCTAATTTAATGATAATCGATTTTAGCCCTTTTTGGAATTGAATACAAAATGCGATCGGCACATCCAAAATCTGATTTTTTTTTGTTTTTATCAAAATTTTTGCTGACAAAACGAGTCGATCCACTTCCAAAAATGGAAGGTAAATATTGGACGGAGTAGATTTTTTTGTATTACATTAAATTTTTTTTGATGATCTAAGAAACTACATTTATATTCAAGTAAAACTACAGATTAGATAAATGCTTCGTCTATTCCTGAAATGCTATCAGTTGATATCCAAAGGAAATGTGAAAAAATATACAATCTATAATTTTAAAGTCACCATCTTGAATTTTACCAAACAATAAAAGACTAGATTATAATTAACTTTTAAAAATACAGGATTAAAATCGGTTTATGCAATCATGAGTTACGATGACAAACAAAAAGGAACCTCGTCGTTTTTACGAATTCTAAGATAGAATAGTTCTCTAGACACTATAACTACTTAATAAAACTATCAAACCTTAATGCATTAAAAAACATAGAAAATCACACAAGAACGTCAATTTATAGCTTATTTAACGACACAAGTTTACGAGACGATATCGACAAATATAGAGCATCCATCGAGTGTTTCCCATCACTATTTAATGATTAGTGATAAGTGCTAATAAAACGATTGTGGGAACATTATTCGTGTTTAGTGTTGTACTAAGTGTCGATAATTGTTAATAATATTTTTTGGAAGTAAATAAATAATTTTGTTGTTGGTGGATAATGTCGATGTGTTTATTTCAAATTTGATATATATCTTTTATTAATTATTGTTTTATAATCGAACGAAGCAATGCCGAAAAAAGTCCAGTTATACCCTTTCAATTGAGCTCAAATTCCGTGGGTCCTAGGTCGGTCTAAAAATCGACATTTAATTTTGCAACATAATGAAATTGCATATAAATCATGCAAAGTTACACATCCCCCATGTCTTTAATAACGTGTGAACTCCACCCAAACGTGGTAAATGTATTAATAGCTGCACTAATAAGGTGTTAAAATCGCTTTAAAACAATCTGTAACGCGGAAGTCTGTGCACAACGATTGAATTTAACTCTCTAACTATTCGCTATTTCTGTTTAGTTAGATTTTAAGCATATGTTATACTAATATTATAAATGTGAAACTAACTCTGTCTGTCTGTTACGCTTTCCCACTTAAACCTCTCAATCGATTTGAATGAAATTTGGCACAGACAACCTTTAGACCCTGAGAAAGGACATAGGCTACCTTTTGTTGTGAAAGAAAACGGGTTATAGAGTCCACGCTGGATGCAGGCCGCTACCAACTGGTCGCATTGGAAATCTTTGGGGGAGGCCTATGTCCAGCAGTGGCTACAGGCTGATAATGACGATGATGGTGATGATAGAGTCCACGCAGACGACGTCGCGGGCAGCAGCTAGTTTGAAATAATAAAATAAAAAAGATACAAGGATTAAGAACAATAACCTACAATTAAATAAGAACTAATGAAGAGATATTTTAACTCGTTTTTGCTACGTACTACTTTTTTATTGCAATGTAGGCAGACCAGCCAACGGGCCACCTGATCGTAAGTGCTTATCCTCGCTCATGGACTTCGGCATTGTCAGGAGACACCTCCAACTTAAAGGACATTTTTCAAGCCTCGTTTGAAGAATGACAAGTCCTACTCTTACTGGTGTTTCCCGAGCGCTTTAGCATAGGTTACTGGGAATTCACATTCGCAAGAATGATGCCAATGTTTAATTTAACAGAGCCAAAAGAAAGGGACGAACTGTCATTTTTAATGCAGCCACAATAAATTAGACAAACACGAATCATTTTAAAGGTATTTAATAAAATAAACAATCGTCACTTACATTGCAAATAAGAAATGAGACACAGACGAATTACAAGCAGCAATCTACCGAAAAAAATAAGCTATACAAGTATTTGATACTAAATTACAATCACCTAATTATATCAATTACCAAATAATACCACCTGGAACATTTCTATCGCGAATTACGTAAAACTTGCCGTTCGTTCACCTCGGTTAACCGATTTGAGATAAAAGATGTTTATATGTTCTACAAACGCGTGTTAGAAAGCGGCACTGAATCGATTAGTTGCAGGTAGGATTTATTTTTATAATTAAGATACGAAGAAGATCTGTTAAATAATAAACATAGTAAAACGATTGATTAACGTCAAATGTAGATAATTTGTTTTAAAGAAAACTTTTACAAATTTTTAACTTGCACTGGATATAAATATGTAAGCTCGGATGGAATTTTGCAACATACTTTGACACACTTCACGGTTCTCGATTGAGCTGACATTTAACACGCAGATGTATATCGCGTGACAATGCAATAATATGACAAAATGGCCTGGCTGGGTCAGGACCAGCGTGAGGGAGCGCGGCCTTCCATCCCCCGATTGCTCTGACGCAAGGGCGTGCTGAGCGACACACGACACTTTTAGGAGGCCAGATCCCAGTCCCAATGATATCGGTTGACGGCATTTAAGTCATACCACGGAAGAAATACTTGACACAAAAAACACCAGATTGCCCTTTCTTCCCCAAATGAAGTAAACAGAGTCCTTATATTGCAAAGCTCGATAAGCGACGGTAACTTATAACCAACAGGCCCGTTAAATACCTCATGGCAATGAAACAATAATAAAATCGACTAGAAGATCACTTCTCTTGGAAGTAGGTCAAAGTAAAATTTACTGTTACTTTAATCCTTTAAACCTTTGGTTCTAATTTTACAACACCAATCTGTTTGGTCATAAAAATCTAATTCACCGTAAACTTTGGATTATCAGCTCATAAACGCGATTCTGGATTAGAAAGAGAGAGAATAAGTGTAAAAGAGACAAATATATCTTTCTTATTGTTTTATGTCGTGGACTGCTTTTTTAAATACAAGCTTTTAAGATCCTGCATATCTTGTAGAGAGTCTATGCCTAACCCCTCTTCGGAGGAGACCTGAGCTCAGCAGTGGGCAGTAATGGGTTGTTACATTACAGTACAGGTAAAACGAGCCCAAAGACGACGAGTCTATCTTGTTTAGTACAGGAGTTCCTATTGTTATCGACTCCATCATTAGATCAGCATTATTGCATTGTCACGCGATATACATTTGCGTGCAAAATGTCAGCTCAATCTTAAATCGGATAGTTAGTGAACTTCAACTTAAGATTCCACCCGAACTTACATAGTTACATCCAGTGCAAGTTAAATAAAAGCTTTCAAAAACATTAAAATCGGTTCAAATACCATTAAAATATCTTCTCTAATTTGGTCTATAAACTTCGTTCCCAAAATACATTTTCAAAGTTCATTTTTAGAAAATAAACTACAACTTGAAGGATTAAATAAATATATTAGGATTGGACGCGGTGCATTATCGATTAAATTATATAATTTATCGATTCTCGTTTAATAACTCGATAACACGCGATCGATTATAATATATTCGAATCAGTAGTAGGTATCGTTTATGTTAAATTATGTGTGTATGTTGTCATTAAAAATAACACTTTCATGCATTTTTAACGGGTTCTTACCACGATATTTAATCAAAAGCGAGCGAGAAAGAGGGTAGACAGATTTGTTTGCTCGTAAATCGACCCGCAGTATCCAGTCTTCTCGTGATCATGACGTTTGCAACAACGTTGAAATATCGAGACAACTCAATTAATTAAATATCGTGGTAAGAACCCGTTAAAAATGCATGAAAGTATTATAGAAAGCCGCGAGTGTCTGAATAAGTTTATTAAAAATAACATTCGTTTTAGACATGTTTTTCTATATTGAAGTATTTTAATGGTACATGATATTTGATGGTCTTATAACAGTTACTGTTTTTTTTTTAGTTGGAGGAAATCACCGGATCCCGTATGTGGGAGTTGAACCGCACTAAAACCTCCAACCGCTCACACTCAGCGTCCGAACCCCGGCTGAGGCCAGAACCCAACACGGCGTTATGAGGGATGGCGCGACGCGTTACGCCCACGGCAATCTTTCCCGTCGCGCCGCCTCCAACAGTTACTGTTGTAATACTATTACTAAATCGGTGATATGTGGGATTTAAACCGCACTAAAACCTCCCACCGCTCACACAGCGTCCGAACCCCGAATAAGACCAGAACCTACGGCGTTATGCTGGATGGCACGACGCGTTACGCACCACGCATTTTTTTTTTCCCGTAGCGCCGCCACTCAAAGAATTCTGCAAAACCATTGTCATTTTTCATCACACATTTTTACAATCATGTGGTATATTTTTGATCGAAGACCAAAGCTACAAAAACCTTAGAATTTATTTTTTGTGTCTTAATTAGTTCGGAACAGATAAATCATTATGTCCTCCCCAGGTATTTAACCTCTGCAGTGCCCATTGATACCCAATCTAACATTTTTAATTATTTCGCACAAAAGGAAACATATAGACCATCAACCGAAACCACCAACCAACGTCGAAATATCGAGACAACTTAATTAATTAAATATCGTGGTAAGAACCCGTTGAAAATGCATGAAAGTATTATAAAAAACCGCGAGTGTCTGAATAAGTTTGCAAAAAAAATAGTTTAAATTCCTTCACCAAACCAAACAAAATGTAGAATGTTCAAAGCAGAACTATCTATTTTAGACAATAACAATATCGAGCATCAGACGGGTTAATGATCAATGTAAACAGTTTCAAATCCACAAAACAGTCACCACAATAAAATAATAAGTTTATTTTCGTATAAATTGTAAACAATATCAAGATATCATATAAAATGAATCGAATGTTCCAATAAAACATTTTACGAGGTCGATGATTCGGAATGACCTCTTTCTCTGCATAGGATAGTTAACCCTGTCAGTGTTATACAGGGTGAGTTGTTAATGATGGGACATATTGAAGAGGGGTGATAACTGATAAGTTGTTTTATTACGGAATATTAAAAAAATATTAAGTAAAAAATTAAAATTCGAAAAATTTTCACCATACCCATCAGTTGTCAACCGCCAAACGTTTTGCAAGAATTTTAGATATTTTTAAGTTGCGTTTACAAACGCTTTATACCATATTCTTAATGCATGTCGGAAAAGGGTTCTAAAAATCCTTTGAAGATATGTGAAGTCCCCAATCCGCACTGGGCAAGCGTGGTGGACTATGCTTAATCCCTCTTCTGAGGAGACCAGTGCCCAACAGTCGGCAGTAATGTGTTGGTACCTATAGCAAATACATTATAATCAAAAAACCGTCAGAAACAACAAGTACCTATTAAACAACATTGTCTCTGATTGTTTAAACTGTTACACTCGTAAAATTCATGCGCTAAATTAAAAACAATCTAGACTAATTTTTCAGACGACAAATTATCCGTAACGAGAGTTCTTAATTAATAAGAAATTAGGTCTTGAGACTGCGTATAAAACAAATGAAGTCCATAGACCTTAGTTGTTAACAATACTGTATGTCTTATTCTGATAGTGTTTGAAATATTTTTTTATTTATTTATTTCATTTTATGTTTTATATTATTATTATTTTATATTATTTTATTTATTTATATTATTTAGTTTTCAATATAGTGGCTACAAGGGCCCACATTACAATACATAAAAAATACATAATGAACCAAAAAATATTTTCGTTGTTTCTTTTGTGTTTGAACTTAGGTCCCATACTTTTTCTGTCCAAAAGAACATGTGTTTAAACATGTGTATTTTTAAAGGCCAACAGAATTTAAAAATTTTTAGCAATAAGAAGTAAAATTCTGTTGTGCGTTTTTGCGTGTATTTCTTTTTTATATGAACCGATTATGATGATTCTTTCTTTGTTAGAAAGCAGACATCTCATATAAATTTCACTTACACTATTACTAAACGGGTTCTTACCACGATTATTCTTAATTGAGCGGCCCCGATATTTCAGCACCGTTTCAAGCGCCATGATCACGGGAAGACTGAGGAACTGCGGGTAGGTCATTTAAGAGCAGACAAATCTGTCTACCCTCTTTCTCGTTCGTTTGCCGGTAAGAACCCGTTTAGTAATAGTGTAAGTGATGTAGATAACTGCGAGTGTTTATAGAAATTCATATAAATTTGATAAAGATCTAACTGGTAATTTTTATTCTATGCTTGAGAAATGGAAGTCGTCAATGGGCTATCGTAAGTGGCTACCATCGCTCATGGACCTCTGTAATATCATGGTAAACTTTAGGAGATAATGCGAGACTACCAACAATCGACTTTTGAGGGCTCTTTTTAAGCCTCGTTTGAAGGTGGACAAGACATAGTTATCATAATCATAATCTAATATATATTATAAAGGCGAAAGTTTGTATGTATGGATGGATGTTTGTTACTCTTTCACGTAAAAACTACTGAATGGATTTGAATGAAACTTTACCTACCACAATAAAGCTTATACATCAGAATAACACATAGGCAATTTTTGATAATACGGAACGAACCTGAAGTCCACGCGAACGAAGTCGCGGGCAAAAGCTAGTAAGGATATAAATAAGTTAAGGCCGATGTGATATATTGCACATAAATCATTTTCAAATTAAGATTTAAAGGTACAAGTCGGTTTTGATCCCGCGACCTCACGGAAGGCAAGCGCTTCAACCACTCGACTTTAATATACATAATTTTAATTACAATTAAATATAGGTAATAATTAAACTAGAAGTAAGTCCTGCAGAAGAAGAAGATGTAAACACTGATAGTCGCTTATTTGTGGGAGCCCCGTAACGGCGCTGAGACTAGCCATAAACAAACTTAAACTGATTCTAATTTCTTGTATTATGATGGATTAATGTGGATAGCCCATGGTTTTGAAAATTAGATTTTTGTAATGTCAAATTTTTAATAGCCCTGTTGAGTTTGAAAAGTATATGAGCAGATTTTTAAGAGTAAAAAGATTTTTAAGTTTCTAAATTGTAGATAATAGTGTAATAGACTTTTAAACAAATTCTAGGGTTATAACTCTAATGAAGAGTTGATTTTTATTTTTTAACTTATTGAAAATTTGATTTTAATTTGTAATGTGTTCTTTCTCTTAGTAAATGTGCGTCACTCAACATTGGTACCGACTGAAAAACAGCGTCGGGAAAGTCCGACGTTCTGATCGGCGTTCGTCCGCAGAGTCGGGGACCAAAACCAAAAAAAAATCAATATAATTATTCAGCGTTTAATATCATCGCATTTACAATGTAAATGCTGTCCTTGCCCTGAAAAACTTAAAAAAACTGCATATTCATTGCAATTCTCAAAAATAATTAAATGGGATCCCATGACGACCATCACCTTTCATCTGACACCAAAATCATTCCTTACCGTTTTGGATGTCGGTCAAAAATGAGCATGCACTAATGAGACCGATAATACTTTCATGCAGTTTCAACGGATTCTTACCACGATATTTAATTAATTGAGTTGTCTCGATATTTCGTTGTTGTTGCAAACGTCATGATCACAAGAAGACTGGATACTGCGGATCGATTTAAGAGCAAATACATCTGTCTACCCTTTTTCTCGTTCGCTTTTGGGTAGTACTACTGGAACTCGAACTCACATCACTAATTAAATATCGTGGTAAGAACCCTTTGAAATGCATGAAAGTATTATAGAAAACCGCGAGTGTCTGAATAAGTTTAGACCGATAATACATGAGAAGAGTGCTTATAAAGAACATCCATGTTAAGCTATCTTATAGATATTAAATCAAATAATTGTAAAACATTAATATTTATTGTGTAGTATACAAGGATATCAGGCCACCCTGCTCCATAAGAGTTATTAGAGATCGTGGGCCGAATATATGGAGCATACCTTTTATCCTTGGGGATATTTTATTATTAATTTTTTTATCTATGTTTATAGCAGTGGCGTGCGTGTATATTGTAGGCAGAGTATGCAGAAGGTTTGATTTACAAATTTACATCCTAATTTTTTTATAAGTAAAATGCTTATAAAATAGAAAATAGGTGTGTACATCGATGATAATAAATAATAAAAAAAAGCCTTTTATTTCTTGCTTAAACTTAATTACATTGACAATTTATAATAAAAAAAAAAATAAATGATTAAAAAAAAAAATTGTCTATCGATGATAATAATCTTTATAAAAAGATTTTTGTTGTTATTTTCATCGAATTTCATGCATACCGCATTGCATATTTGCTATTTTTTTTCATCTGTCAATTATTACTCCTTTGATGGATTTTAATGACTAGAAATTGAATTTTGTAGTTTTCCTTTCATTTAATCTGTCATGTTTCTTAGAGAGATTTAATCCTTATAAGTCACTCTATCGATGGGTGCAATAATAGAGGGTGTGATTTTTTCGAATTGTACCAGGGTCGATTCCCGGGTGAACCAAGAATAAAAAAAATCTATGAATGCAGTTGTGTTTCTTTTCAAAAATATAAGAATGTGCAGCATAATTCGCTAAAATCATTATTTCGAGTACTTTTCCTGGCGTTTAAAAATTCCATCCTGTATAAATTGACTACATTGTATGGAATCACTACTATAAATTAATTTGTCTTTGTATCTACGATTTATATTGAAACAAGGGTCAAGATTCATTTAAATTATTATTTAATATGTTATTTGTTCAATAATAAGCATTTTAAGGTCAAGGACCGTCCGCCATCTTGCTTTGTTAACATTACTGCAGTATCCCTTAATTCTTCTGATAATTAATAAAACTTTTCTAAATAAAACATATTTTTTACCACAACAATCCACACTCAATTTCAAACTAAATTAAAACACTAAAAATAAATCCACCTGATCAAAACCAGTGCATCATTATGACGTCATCAGCCCAATCAATATTCACCCAGCCACCTAATAAACATAATTTGGCTCGAAAGGAAAACTACCCAAATTTAAAAAGACTTAATGCCTAATTGTACAAGCTAAAGTAAACATGGGAGGAAAGTCAGACCAATTTAAATTCGCATAATAACTTCATCGTAACTAATAATAGGCTGGCAACCCAAAATTATCCTGGCAATTTTGGGAAAAAAAACATTTGAATTTCGAACACGGGCATCATTTGTTTATGGACCTCCGGGGAGAGCGGTGGTCTCGATTCGAAAATTCGAATACTGTTTTACAAGCTTTATATTAACTTGCACTGGGTGTAACTATGTAAGTTCGAGTGGAATCTTGCAAGCTTTTGACAAACTTCTCGGTTTCCGATTGAACTGACATTTTACACATATATATATATATATATATATATGTATATCGCGTGACAATGCAATAATTTGACAAAATGGCGCTGATCTGATGATGGATTCAGAAGGTGATCACTCTACTGCTACATGATATCCAGGATCTTTAAAAAGATTTCTCTAAAATAAATTACTTATTCTCATTTTAGGTATTCGACCTAAAACAGAATACTATAGTAAGTTCAAAGCCCTTAGTCCCTTAGGGTCGGAATTTCATTACACTGTAAATTAGCTCATGCTGAAATGTCCCGAAGCTTTACGACTGAAGCGGAAATGTTAACCCGTCGGCTGCGGGGTCAATTTTAGGAAATTAGTAGTAAAGTTAGTAAAATAAAAAAAAACCTTATGTTCATCTTTCGAAGATTTATGAAACACTCAATCCACATTGAGAAAACATAGTAGATTCATAGTCAAATCATTTATTTCAAAGTAGATGTGGACACATACATTTTGAATGTCAAAAATAAAATCAAAAGTTCTACCACCAGTTCGCTAAAATTACGCCTCCGTCCTGAGAAGAACCGGCGCAAGAAACTCAGCGGGCATGTCTTTCTCTTAATTTAAATTGTTTCTTTTTTTTCAATATTGTATTACAATGTTATTGTTTTTAACAAATGTATCAATTGCAATGGCATGATTACCTGATCCCTTGAATAAAATGCTAATATGTTAGCCAAGTAACCAATATTTTTTGTCAATCGTTATTTAAACCTCTTTGATCATCTGCATCTGCAAAAAACGGTCTGCCTGAACCTCATCTGAAGGGTTACTGTTGCCCATGGATCTCCGCAATGCCAAGTAGGTATACTGTATAGCAATTTTCTTAAGCCTTATATTTTTAGTTTTTGCTAAAATTTTAAAGGGTGTCTTAGCTAAAGACACTAATGTTCTTGATAATAATAGACTAAAAAGTAAAATCGAATGAGCACTACGGGTCATATTCGACCCCTGCCGCAGTGAAGGTGTTAACACAATCTAATTTAGGTCTTCTGTACGCTAACTATGTTACTGTAATAACTATAAATCTCTTGAGGACACCTTCAATATATTTAATTAGATATGAACGAATTTTACTGGTAATTTCTGCGTGATACAGGGTGATTTCATGATGGTACAGATTTTTTTCTATTATACGGGATTGAAAATAAAATTGTTTTAAAGTCGTGGTGGCCGAGTGGTTGAAGCGCTTGCCTTCCGTACGGGAGGTCGCGGGTTCAAAACCGGCTTGTACCTCTAAATCTTAATATGAAAAAGATTTATGTGCAATTTTTCACAACACCACTGGCTAAAAACGGTGAAGGAAAACATCGTGAAACCTGCATATCGGAAAAATGTTCTAAAAATCCTTTGAAGATATGTGAAGTCCACAATCCGCACTGGGCAAGCGTGGTGGACTATGCCTAACCCCTCTTCGGAGGAGACCTGGGCCCAGCTGTGGGCAGTAATGGGTTGTTAGAGTAAAGTCGTGGTGGCCAAGTGACTGAAGAGCTTGTCTTGTTGCCTTTGGTCCTTCTGCGGATCTCATTTCTGTTTTGATCATGCAGAGAAAAACCAAGCCTCTCCATTGCTCTCTCTTGTTTTTTTTATCTATACTAATATTATCAAAAGGTTTGTTTGTTTGTTTGTCTGGAATAGGCTCCGAAACTACTGCTCCGATTTCAAAGATTCTTTCGGTTTTGAAAAGTTCATTTATCGAGGGAGGCTATAGGATATATTATTTCCCTTTGTGACGCAGACGAAGTTGCGCGGAACAGCTTGCAAATAAAGTATGTCTTTGTCTATGAATAGTAAGTACCGGACATCTAAATCATATTTATCAGAATAATTAGCGACAATTATCATATATCAGTAATACCTTTGACCCGTAACTAAAATAATATGTACAATACGATAACTTATCTTATACCTTGTACATTGCCGGTTTTTTTAAGATAAGATTGTTGCACATTGATTTATGAGAGCAATGTATTTATGACATGGCGACTGTATCGTTTGTTTATTGTTTTAGGAGTATTGATAGTGTTTTACGATTGTTAATTGTTTAGTTCAGTCTAGATTTTGTTTGCGACACATATACATAGAATGAATTATTAAAATTTTGTTTAGTTAACTTTATCTCTTATATATAAAAATGAATTGCTGTTCGTTCGTCTCGCTAAAACTCGAGAACGACTGAACCGATTTGGCTTATTTTAATCTTGAAATATTCGTAGAAGTCCAGGGAAGGTTTAAACGGTGAGAAAATTTCCTTATGTGACGCAGACGAAGTTGTGTGGGCCAGCCAGTATGTATTAAAATTTGTAAATAGCGTGAATTCTACATTAGTTCCAAATATTACAATTTACAAATAAAAATAGACAAGAAAAACTCAAACACTACTTATTAAGATGATAAGAAATGTAAAATATCATCAAAATCGGTTCATCAGAAAAAAAAAATAATCGGAGCTACAGGAGTCCATAAGCGACGGTAACCACTTACCATCACTTAGCACAAACTTTCATCTACCAACAATAAAATAAAAATAAAAAGTAATAAATTTGTTTTAGGACACCCTGTATATGTAATCTAGTTAATATAAAACACTGATCTAGTAAGGTTTCCCGATATGACGCGAACTGCAATAAAAATAGGCTTACACTGCGCCGCCTTTCTCTAGTGTCAGGTTACATGTACACCACACACTCATGAGCGGTAGCGATTTCAAAATAATGAGTTTTAACCACAATTCCGATTTGGAATGAACTATGTCCTCAGTTTTCCCGGAGCGCTATGACATGTCCCTCTTTAAACGAGGTTTAAGAAAATGCGTATATGTATAGCGATTTCTATGTACAATTGTGGCAACGGTAACCGCTTCCCATCAGATGAGTCGTCTGATCATATAACTGCCAATGAAAAAAAACTACAATTTTATTTTAATTCTGTCTCTATTTGTAACGCGATAGTTTTAATTTTTAAAAAAATCTTACAGTGGTATTTAAAGCTATGATGTCTTGATACATTAAATTAGTGACATTTCATTCATACAATTTACCAAATATCTTATTACTTTTCAGGTCACCTTAATGTAAATTTCATTATTTTTGTTATATCACATAATTATTGATCAACAACTCTTTATTATTTTACTAGGTAAACAAGCGCTTCCTTCTTCTTCTTCTTCTACTGGTTGTTGGGTTCTTCTCATTGAATAAGTGGACTGTATACTTTGTTTTAGTTCTTTATTTAAATTAATAACTTTTACAATAGGAAAATTAATCAAAATTAGACAAAATATGCATGCTCTCGTCGGCTGCTGGTCGAAAGTAGACAAAGTTTCATGGCGGCTACTTTGCGGAAACGGAAGCCACATTGAATTCACGTTCAGAAACTGAACACTGGTATTGATGTAGAAGTTAAAAAACAAAAAACTTTCCGCTCCGCTCGTCACCAAATCTCTTCCCAATTTGTATGTAACTCAATCCCATTGAACACACACGCTATCTCCTCGGTGTTAAGATCGTAATCTGTAAATAAACAGACAAACACGTCTCAATTAAAATTTTATACAATTTACTTTACATTTATATGCAGTTATATGCTAAAATGGCGGACTAAAACCTCGTGAAGATACCTGTATATTGGAGATGAGATAAACCTTTAAAATCTTGAATAGACAAATAGGGAGACGGGCTAACGGCAGAGTGATAAGGGCGAAATGGCATTAGTAGGCTAGGGTAGGCACAGCGTAGGCAGACCTACTACAAGATGGACCAATGGTCAAGATCGCAGGAAGTCATTGGATGCAGACAGCGCAGGACCGGTCGTAGTGGCGAGGTTTGTGGGAGGCCTATGCCTAGCAGTGGACGTCTATAGGCCGATCATGATGATAGCGAGACTCTGATGCAATGAAAGTCGGTGGTACTCGTACTTTTACCAAAAAATCTATAATGTACAAACAAAATGCCAATCACGTCAAGTTAGGTCTCTTCAAAAAATTTATTGGCTACCACGCTTGCCTAATGCGGATTGGGATCACATATCTTCGAAAGATTTTTAGAAACGAGCATGATTTTTTAGCAAGCGGTGTTGTCAAGCATATAGTATTTATTTTACAGTTTTTTACTGCGTTTCCATATTGGCTCGCCAATGTATTACACACGTAAAAAACAAATGACGGTGACGACCGACCATGTAAACGAGGTTTTGTATGCATTGGCCATCATTGAAACTATGTAAAACACCGTTTGACAGTTGGCCTACCAGTTGTCATTTACGTGCACTCCTTACACGTTGAGTCTAAAGTCGTTTATTACACAGATCTTGTAGCATCTAGCGCAAATTTCCGTGCATTCAGACGTTTTTGCCAAACTACTATTGGCATCCAAAATAGTACAACAGCTCACCGCATAGGTCCAATCAATTTAATAAAATCCAGTTGCGGGGCCCAAGACAAGCTATCTTTCTCTCGGGTTCCTGGGCTTCACTGCTCAGAGTCATTACGGTGGTCGCCGCTGTGGATAGATGGCTACACAGGAGTTACAGTGGTGGGAGTGAGAGGTGGGCAAATACCCGAAAAAAAATTACGTGCTTTGGAAGTTGACGAGCCAATATGCCGAAATTTCTGAGTGACAAAAATGTAATATTATAAATACATATATATTTTAGAAGATGAGTGTGTGATGCTATTTCTGTGTTTTCACGTCTAATTGTAAGGTTTTTGACCGAAAATTATCAAACTTTATTGGCATTTTGTCAACTGGAAGATTGAGACAATCATATGACTGGGAATGACATACATACATTTGAAATTCCTACGGAATTAGTTCGTTACCGGTTCTATTGCATTTTTGCGTGGATTAGCCGATTTCGATGAGTTATTTTTGAAAGTGGATGTAATCTCGTAGGAATTTGAAATATATCTGAGTAGTTTCTGTGTTATTATTGGAAAATGGTAATCAGTAATTTTTTACAAGCTTTTATTTAACTTGTACTGGATGAAATTATATAAGTTCGGGTGGAGTCTCACAAGTTAAATTTGTCTCACTTCCTTCACCCAGATTCCATTTGAGCTGACATTTTGTACACTTGTTGTATATCGCGTGACAAAGCAATGAAATGGCACCGTGGAGCTGATCTGATGATAGATTCGGAAGGATAGGAACTCTTGTGCTAAACAAGATAGACCCGTCAAGTCGGCAGTAACAACCTAAACAACGAATTACTGCCTACTGCTGGGCCCAGGTCTCCTCCGAAGAGGGTTTATGCAACAACCTTGTAAATAATAATCGAAGTAAACAATCAAATAAGATATATAGTCATCTGTGTAAGATTGCAGGCGCCAATGTAGAGTCAATAAACTCTTATCATAATCTGATAGTGTTTATACGCAATACTATATGTCAAGAAAACCATTAAAATGATCTAGTAGTTCAAATTTTTTTTTTTTATTACCATGTAGGCAGACGAGCCAACGGGCCACCTGATCGTAAGTGGTTACCGTCGCTCAAGAACCTCTGCAATGTCAGGGGACATTGAGGGGTCGCTACTTACTACCTAACTTTAAGGACCCTCCTCAAGCCTCGTTTGAAGAAGGACAATTATTTTATTTAATGCTTATTATAAATGCAAAGCATAAAACAAAGTTGTCGCTGTACCTATATGTATCGAAGTTTTTATGATTGAAGGTTTAAATTAGAAGGAATAATGTAGTAGAAAATAAGGGAATTTTGGTGACTGAAAAATATTTCAAAAAAGTTATGCCCGTTGAGTCTCGACAGTTCTTCTCGAGACGGAGGTTGTTTTTTGTGTTGTGTAGACTTTAAAATTGTATGTATATCTATTCCTAATGGCTCGAGAGCTAGTGCCAATTTTTAGGTCGGTCTTCAAACTTGGTCGGTCCATAGTGCTCCTGATATATGTACCCCAACTTGGAACTGCAGACCTGGCTGCTGAGTAACGGGGCTGAATAGACCCCTACATTTTTAGCCAATTCCCAACCAATTTCACAGACACTAGCTCATTCAGATCAGGTCTTATTTTCATTAACAACTGTCCTCTCTACTTCAAATCTCTTTGCCCAAATCACGAGTCAAAACCTCCACTCCATAGATCATACATCTACGTCAATCCAATGGTCATACCGGTAGTATCTTTCAGCAGCATCTATCCCGCTCTAACATATGGAGAATATAGTCTGTCTCACTCATCGCGGCCTTGCCAAAAGGTGAACAGCCGGACGGAAATATTTCAACTATGAAAATATCTAACAATAACCGCATTGTGAAAACAAACGCTCGCCACATGCTTCTGTCTATGAAATGGCAGAGATTATGTAATTTGTAGACGGGGCATTCATATGTAGTGTCTGTCGTGTTTGTGAGTAGCTCTTTACGCACATAAGATCAGCACTACTGGTTACGGGGACGGCGCGACAGGAAAGAGTGACTGAGCGCGAAATGCATCGCGCCGTCCCTCATAACACCGTGCTGTGTTCTGGCCTCAGCCGAGGTTCGGACGCTGAGTGTAAGCGATTGAAGGTTTTAGTGCAGTTCAACTCCCACATATCCGATGATTTTCTCCAACTGAAACAAAAAGAAAAAAGGTTACTGGCTAATGATTTGACTCACGATTCAGTACCTTCTAAAAAGTTTAGTCTACTAAACGTTATGTTGATGCATGGTAAATAAAATTGTTCTCGTGTGTTAACATTTTTGATTCAATTAAATGTGCTCTGCCTGTTTCACTTTCATTTATTGCAATAGTGTTAAAAACTATTAAATTATTTATATGTTTTCTTTCATAAATACCTGTTCCTGATCACATAGAATACAATAAAAAATAATTATCCGAATCGGTTCAGTTAATTTTTATGAATAGAGAATACGACTTTTTTGTCCATTCTATAATATTATATACTCTTTGTAAGTTTTTCGCTTGCAGTACTGTTCCTCTGTTTCCTTAACAAGAGTTTATTTAGAGTTCGATTCCTTGAACGACATGTAAGTTACAATAACCAAATGCGAAATGGATTTATTTACGAGGTTTCTGTATTCAAAATTACTTAGTTTATTTTCGACGTGAATTAAAGATCGAACTTGTTACTAGTATTGTTTGAGATAAAAACAAACTAGGCTTGGAGTCGTTAAAGTTACATCGTAGACCCTTCAGTGTTCCCTGACATTGCAGAGGTCCATGATGGAACCACTTACGGTGCTTCGTCTGTCTACATGATAATAAAAAAAACTATATTTTTATATTTATTTAAAGTGTTCCTCATATTAATAATTTTGGTTTTTTTCAGGTAAGTTCGTAAAATTTTTAATTAAAGCTGAAACGTAAGTATTATTATAATAATTAATATTTTACTATTTACCATCAAGTGAAGCATAAACTCCTACGAAGCAAAAAATAATGTTACATTTTTTGAAGTCGGCTAAAACATTCCTTAACTTTTTATTATTTTATTAAAAGGGCGTTATGTATTGAGTTCAAAGAAAACGTGCTTAAACATCGATTTTTATAGTTAACTAAACTAGAACTTTGGTGTACGTACGCACGTAATTTTAACTACTTATGACAAAAGAAGGTTAAATTTTAAAATGGTTCCCATTTCAAATTTCAACTTAAACTTAAATTGGTGTTGTCCTATAAGGAGTCCACTTAAGAATCTATTTACAGTTCATATTATTTAACAAGTTCAAGGAACGTTTAAAAGGTGAATTAGTAGGTATGAACCAGTCAGTTTTTTTTTATTTGTAGACAAAACTTGACTTTATAAAGCAAAATATAAAAATAGTTAGAATCAAGTCAAATCTTTAGTTATCTCTAGAGTATTTAAGTAAAGGAATACTAGCCTTCTAATAACGCGGTCCCATCTTGGCGGGCTTCGGAAAGCCCGCGACCGAGAGAACCGATGGCCGTATTCGCCGGCGGTTACCGGCTCGGCGTCGGACGGAGCGACGGGAAAGAGTGCCGAGCGCGTAACGCGTCGCGCCGTCCCTCCAAACCCCGTGCTGGGTTCGGACGCTGGGTGTGGGCAGTTGGAGGTTTTAGTGCGGTTCAACTTCCACATAACCCGCATTAAAAAAAAATCTTCCTTCCTTCTAATAATGTCGGTTAACATTTGAGCCGACAGTTTCTGTTAACAATGTGTTAAATAAACGCGACAGTTTTTCATTAGTGCCTTTTTGAAACGTGTTAACACGTGTTGAAATAAAAGGTTTTTAAATGTATCATATTAAATGTGATAATTTGTGTCTAATTTTAAGAATAACATTATTTTTTAAATACAAGCTTTTAAGATCCTGGATATCATCTATCATGGATATCATTACAATGCTATCAAGACAAGTCAAACGAGCCAAAACAGGGGTCTATCTTGTTTAGTACAAGAGTTAGTATGGACACCTTCAGACTCTATCATCAGATCAGTGCAGACATCATCATCATCATCATCAGCCTACAGACGTCCACTGCTGGACATAGGCCTCCCCCAAACCTCGCCACATCGATCGGTCCTACGCCATCTGCATCCAGTGACCTCCCGCGATCTTTTCCAGATCGTCGGTCCATCTTGTGGGGGGTCTACCAACATTGCGCCTACCGGTTCGTGGCCGCTACTCCAGAACTTTTCGGCCCCACCGGCCATCCGTTCTTCGCACAGTGTGTCCTGCCCATTGCCACTTCAAAGATGCAACTTTTTGAGTTATGTCGGTTACTTTAGTCCTTCTGCGGATCTCCTCATTTCTGATTTGATCACGCAGAGAAACATCCAGCATAGCCAGTTCCATTGCTCTTTGAGTGACTCTGAGTCGTTTAATAAGACCCATCGTGAGCGGCCAAGTCTCTGATCCATAGGTCATCACTGGCAACACACACTGGTCGAAGACTTTTGTCTTGAGACACTGGAGGAACTTGAGGACTGGGAGGTCACTGGATGCAGACAGCGCAGGACCGGTCATTGTGGCGAGGTGGGAGGCTTATGCCCAGCAGTGGACGTCTATAGCCTGATGATGATATCACTTTATTCTATTTGAATATATATCTTCTGGAACGCAGCCAAAATCCCGGCAGACACACAGACTGTATAAAAAACTAATATTACAGACATTCCTTGTAAAACATTTTAATGATAGTACTTAACAAGACCTAATTGTTTTAGTTCTGTCTGAGACGGATTTTCTATTATAAAAGATCTCGCACATGAAGGTCGCAACGTGTCTGATTTTCATTTCATTTTTGTGACATGCGTTGCGTAACGGCATAAATTGACGTGCTCCTTAATTTTACAAGGAGTTTGCCAATTTTTTTTTTGATGTTTACAAAGTAATCTTGATATTGCGAATTACTTAAAATAGTTGTATAAAACGCATGATAATTGCCCACTATTGGCCTCAAGTCTCCTCAATAGAGGGATCAGGCATAGACGCACAGTTCACTCGACCGAAATGTGGATTGTCGACTTCACATATTTTCAAAGAATTTTGCAATCGAATATGCAGGTTTACTCACGATGTTTTCCTCCAACGTTTTAGCCAGTGGTATTTTGATAAACAATTAATTGTTTTAACTAAATTTTTTTTTTTTTTTAGGTTCACAAAACTGGTTAAAATATAAAACTAACTTAAATATCTACTTCTTCTAGTTTACATAATAACAATTTTAACCTTCTAGATGTGAACGCAGCATACATACATGAATGTCAAAGTGAACTATGGTTAGTTAACATAAAACAGCTTTACGTAAAAAACTATTAAATAATTACCATTAATACTAAAATTAAGTGTAAAAAACAATATGCCAGAACGCAATATAAAAAGTTATAAAACACCCAAAAAAACTAGCAAAAATTGTGTGTATGTATAGTTTACGAAAGCTTCAAATAGTACTGAAAGAAAACTAAATACTAAATGTTTTTCAAGCCGGTTCCGACTTCTAGTCTTTTAAAATCACAAGTGGACTATGATCTCCCATGATGGTGAAATTGTCTCAGTAATTGTCGCTTCAGTGGCACCGAAGCGGGAAGTGTCACTTCTGTCGTGTATTTATTGATATTAGCGACACTTGCAGCTTCGTAATCATTGTGCTTTGGTGTGCTGGATTAAGGAAAACTGTGGAGTAGAGATGGTATTATTTTTACATTTTAAATATAAGTTTTTAAGACCCTGGATATCATGCAGTAGTAAAATGCTAGCTAGATAAAACGGTCACCTTCCAAATCCATCAGCAGATCAGCTCCATCCTGTATCCTGTACCATTCCATTACTGCCCACTGTTGGGCTCAGGTTTCCTCAGAAAAGGGATTAGACATAGTCCACCACGCTTGCCCAGTGCGGATTCGGGACTTCACATATCTTCAAAGGATTTTTAGATCAGCTCCATGCTACAACAATATTATTGTCACGCGATATACATATGCAAGCAAATTTTCAGCTCAATCGGAAACCGGGAAGTTTGTCAAATTAAGCTTGCAAGACTCCAGAACTTACATGGTTACATGTTACATCCAGTGGAAGTTGATATAAAGCTTGTAAAAACGATTGTTCATATATTTGATTTTATAAAACACTTTAAACTTTATGCGCTTATTTAACATATTAATGATTACGGCATGCCTCATCCTATTCACTTAACGTATGTTCAATATAAACATATTGGAACGAAGTTCCTTATCGCGCGTTACCGAAAGGGGGCTAGACGGAAATTCTTATGAAAAAGTTGTCACGACACTTTTTTTGTTTTACATGATTATCGCTAGATGACGCTGTCATCAAAATCTTTTAAAACACGTTCTTTATCGCGCGTTACGTTAGGAAAAAAAAAATTAAGATATGTTTCAATCGAAAGGAACTTCGTTCTATTCGGGTGTCCCATGACACCTCTCAAGTTTTTTTTTACTAAAAATGGCTACTCCATTGTTTTCCCTGTTCCGCACTATAATAACTACTTAAGATGATCATAGCGAGCGAGCCGTGTCTGCAAACATAGACATTAAGTTTAAACCTAGGTTTAACTAAACAAACAACTTATTACGGTTTCTAAATGATTTCTAAACATCATAATTATAGTTTTTACGAGTCATTATTTTTGTTTATTGATCTATTAACTCATTACATTTAAAAATATGAGATTTGAAATCTAGAACTTTTCGGCCCCGTCGGCCATCCATTCGGCCACAATGTGTCTTTGGCTCGTCAACTTTCAGCGCACGTAAATGACAACTGGTAGGCCAACTGTCAAACAGTGTTTCACATAATAATTTCAGTTGGTCGGCCGTTACCGTCATTTGTTTTTTACGTGTGTTGAACGTTGTCGAGCCAATATGAAACCGCGGTATAATAGGACGTTTCCACATTGGCCGGCCAACGTCCAACTCAGTACAAAACGACGGTGACACCCGATAAATATGGTATTCGCTCTATTAACGCTCTGTTGTACTTTATTTTCCAAATAAATAAATAAAATTTCGCCGAAAAAAAACTATTTTTGTGGTAACTTATTCAAACACTTGCGGTTTTCTGTGATACTTTTCAACGTTGTTGCAAACGTCATGATCACGACTGGATACTGCGGGTCGATTTACGAGCAAACAAATCTGTCTACCATCTTTCTCGTTCGCATTTGGGTAGTACCACTGGAACTCGAACTCACATCACGACACACCACACTCACTGTATCTACAACCCGTCCCGGACTCTCCGAACCCGTTCAAAATGCATGAAAGTATTTTTGTCATAGACTGACAAGCGTGTGGTTCTAAAAATCGCATGATCAAGTATTGTGGTGTGGTCCCAGTGTCAACGGATCGATGTAGGCGTTGATTTGTACCATCATAAATAATAATAAAGCCTCTGTTGTTTTTGGAGAAATAAAACAAAAAACATGTTGTCTTCTGACAACATTTATAACCATAGATAATACTCGAAATGATTTATGAACTGTATGAGATATAATTTTGTTTTGATCTGATTATTACGAACCTAGTATGAAAAGAGAATAAATGTATTTAAAAGTTTAAATACAAGCTTTTAAGCACTTTACTGCTACATGATTTCCAGGATTATCGTGAAGCAGTACTGTACCAACCCATTACTGCCCACTGCTGGGCTCAGGTCTCCTCAGAAGAGGGATTAGGCATAGTCCACCACGCTTGCCCAGTGCGGATTGGGGACTTCACATATCTTCAAAGGATTTTTAGAATCCTTTTCCGACATGCAGTTTTCCTCACGATGTTTTCCTTCACCGTTTTTGGCCAGTGGTGTTGTGAAAAATTGCACATAAATCTTTTTCACATTTAGATTTAGTGGTACAAGTCGGCCGGTTTTGAACCCGCGACCTCCCATTCAGAAGGAAGCGCTTCGACCACTCGGCCACCACGACTTCGTGAAGCAGCAATACAAGTAAAACGAAACCATCTTGTGTAGTACAGGAGCACCTGAATCCATCATTAGATCAGCCCCATTTAATCATATTATTACATTGTCACGCGATATACATTTGCGTGCCAAATGTCAGCTCAATCAGAAACCAGTAAGTTTCTCAAATTTAACTCGCAAGATTCCACCCGAACCTACATAGTTACATCCAGTGCAAGTTAATATAAAGCTTGTGAAATGGGTAGTGCTGAATTATTGGTAAACTTCTGCAATTTTAACATAAACAAAAGTATAACACGTCTTAATTAACAAATAAACAAGAAAAACGACCGCACTTGACATATTCAAGTAATATCTCAAGCAGCCCTAACGAGTGTATCCCACAGTTATTTTAATTTACAGGCTCAAAGCTAATCCCAGTTAATCCGAGCACTTGTTTGAACGACACGGAACGGGTGCGATTGCAAAAAAATATGACACAGTTGCTTGGGGACAGTCGTTTAACTGAAAAAGAATAGAGCTTAAATAAAGAATTTTTATTTAAGGGCTAGGCTAGGCTTTAAGGTTTTTTTTTTTTTTAGTTGGAGGAAATCACCGGATCCCCGTATGTGGGAGTTGAACCGCACTAAAACCTCCAACCGCTCACACTCAGCGTCCGAACCCCGGCTGAGGCCAGAACCCAGCACGGGGCTATGAGGGACGGCGCGACGCGTTACGTCCGAGGCACTCTTTCCCGTCGCGCCGCCCCAGGCTTTAAGGTAAAACGGATGAAGAAAGTGACGCACATTTTTTACAAGTTTTATATTAACTTGCACTTGATGTAACTATGTAAGTTCGTTTGTCATCTTGCGATTTGAATTGATTGGTAGATTCGGATAGTGGTCATAGGAACTCCTGTGTCAAACAAGATGGCACCGTCATGTTTGAGCTCGTTTTACTTGTCTTAACTAGAACTCTACTTCTACATAATAATGTACTTGTTTTAATGGAGTTTCACAAAGTACTTTTATCTCAATTTATGAATAGCGGATAACCTAAAATCGGTTGGTTTTCTGAGAGAGTTTATTCAATAAATAAAAATGATTCGACTTCAAACTGAACAGAACAGATGTTTGAACTCGTATCAGCGATGATATATGTTTACTATTTGTTTGTTTTTGTAATTCTGCTGTTGATAGATGTGAGACACGATTAGATAATGTTACGAACATAATGGTTAGACGTGTAACTGTTTTAGATTTGTTAATATGTTTCAGTTACATCCAGTATAATAATAAGAATTAAAAAAAACTTAAGAGGTGACATGGGACACCCGAATAGAACGAAGTTCCTTTCGATTAAAAGATTTTTTTTTTCCTAACGTAACGCGCGATAAGGAACGTGTTTTAAAAGATTTTGATCACAGAGCCATCTAGCGATAATCATCTAAAACAAATAAGGAACGTGTTTTAAAAGATTTTGATCACAGCGCCATCTAGCGATAATCATCTAAAACGAAAAAAGTGTCGTGACAACTTTTCGTAAGAATTTTTTCCATCTAGCCCCCTTTCACAATGCGCGATAAGGAACTTCGTTCCAATAAAATAATCCTTTATTACTGCTTTTCTTACAATGATGACGAATGATGAATTTGAAAGTAGATGTATGTAAGAGAAGAGGAAGACCTAAGAAAAGATGGTATGATTGTGTGAAGGATGATAGTTTATGGTGTGACAGATGATGTACGTAAAAATAGAAAGAAGTGGATTTCTAGGAGATCCCTCTATCACTAATTTCACACTAAGGTCGTCTTTTCTGTTTTTGTCTTATCATATGTCCCCATTTCCATTTAAGTCTCCTACATACTGTTTCCACATTTTGAAATTTGGTTTTAGTTTTGATTTTAGTCAGTCGGACCTTGTCCCTTCTTCGGATACCCATTATACTACGTTCCATAATATTTTGACACACAGTGTAATAATGTAAAACTTCACAATTAATAAACGGGTTCTTACCAAGTCCTTAGACTGAGTACTGCGGGTAAATTACTTAAGAACAGACAAATTTACCTAAGAGAAAACTCAGTCTTCCCGTGATAATGGCGCTTGCAACAGTGTTGATATATCGCATTTAATAAAAATCGTGGTAAGAACCCGTTCAGTAATTGTGTAAGTGATGTAGATACCGCGAGTGTTTAAATAAACTTAATATAAAGCTTGTAAAAAAGAGTTAACCATCTGTTGTTTATACACTGTGTGCTGCAGATTGAAATGTATTTTGATTTGTTACCGCCCGAGATGACTGTCATAGTGCATGATTAGTTACTTTTTTCCGCTCTGCATATTATGCAGTGGTGTGATGTGTGAGCGTATGTTATGTCCTATTCTATATTTTACTAGCTGATCCTCGCGACTTCGTCTGAGTCAAAAAGGGGTTCAGGCAGCATTGTTAGATTTTAATTAAGACCCGTAGTAATTCATTTTATTCTATAATCAATAGTTTTCGCAGCGCACGCGAAGAATTATTGTAGGTGCGTCCGCGGTGTTCCCGGAGCGCTATGACATGTCCCTCTTTAAACGAGGTTTAAGAAGTGTCCAGTAGGTGATAGATAACGGTGACCGCTTGCCATCAGGTGGACCGTAGGCTCGTTTATCTATCTTGCAATAAAAAAGGTTCAAGTCGGCCGATTTGTTTGCGCTACGATTAATTGCATACAAAAACTCTTACGCTTATAAATTGCAACATTATCGAATCAAAGTCGATTATAATTATCTAGTCGTCATTAATTATAAAAACTACATAAAGTATTCATATTCTTAATTTATTTAATTTAAGTATTTATTTGTATAATTCTATAGATACTGCATTTTTTATAGTTTCAAGACATCTGGTTTTAATAAGGCCACGATATTGAATATAGACTGAATTCTTTTGAAACTGGTTTTTGAATTATTTATGGTATTTGCATAATGATATCTCTGTATTCATTTATTTACACTTATTTTTTACATTATATTTTTTAAAAAAATAACAAGGAATAAAATTTAAAAATACAATATAAAAAACAGAGGCCCACTGAAGACGAGGTCTACGACCCAAGCCATCAGTGGTCAGGGCTCAAAAGAGAGGAACCTCCTCACAATACGTGTCGTGTCAAGAACGACCGCCTTCTGAATCAAGCCCTTTACCCAGCTGGGGAGCGAAAGCTTCTCAAGATGACGGTCGAAGCTTTTCGCTATTAGACCGTGCACAGATACAACGATCGGAACAATGATGGTCGATTCAACACGCCACATGTCGGTCACCTCGTGGGCCAGGTCCAAATATTTTAGCTGTTTTTCTTTTTCTGCCTTCACAAGGTTCTCGTCATGCGGAATGGTGACATCGATCAGCACTGCCCGATGCGCGTCCCGATCTATTATCACTATGTCAGGTTTATTGGCAACAATAGTCCTGTCAGTGATAATAGATCGGTCCCAGTAGAGCGTTACATGACCATTATCGAGAACCGGCTGTGGCCAATACTGGTAATAAGGTACAGCGGCTTCAACAAGGTCGTATTTCAGAGCAAGTTGTTGGTGGATAATCTTAGCTACCTGGTTATGCCTGTGCAAGTACTCGCCGTTAGCAAGACGAGAACAACCGGAAACGATATGTCTAATAGACTCTCCCGGACGGTGACATGCCCGACAAATGTCGACCGTCCCATCCTTTAGAATATATTTACGGTAGTTGTTCGTCATGATAACTTCGTCCATAATTGCAAAGACAAAACCTTCAGTCTCTCCGAAGAGGTTACTGTACCGTAGCCAAGATACAGAGGCTAACTGATCTACATCGGGGCTCATAAGGGCCCGGTAGAACCGTCCGTGTAGTTCCTTGCTCTTCCATACGTCCGTGCGATCCGTCACACTCATTACCTTTAAAATGATATTATTGTTATGTAGTAGGCATGTTTAAGGTGTTGTTTTTTAGACATTCTTCGAATATCACTTACACTATTACTAAACGGGTTCTTACCCCGATTAATTAATATATCGGGATGACGGCTTCAAACTATCCTGTATGTGGAATCCAGTGTTAGACGAAAATAAAGCCAAAAAATCTTGTTTTGGGACGGCAGCCGATACTGTGTGTCGAAATGTGAGTTCGAGTTCCAGTGGTACCGGCAAACGAACGAGAAAGAGGGTAGACAGATTTGTCTGCTCTTAAATGAGGAACTGCGGTTAGTTCCTCAGTCTTCCCGTGAACATGGCGCTTGCAACAGTGCTGAAATATCGGAACCGCTCAATTAAAAATAATCGTGATAAGAACCCGTTTAGTAATAATAATGTAAGTGATGTAGATAACCGCGAGTGTTTAAAGTAATTCTTAGAAAATTTTGACATTTTCAAAAAAAGTTTTATTTCATATTCTTGATAAGACAAATGTATCTTCTAAAAATTTACTAAATTGTTACTCTGTAGTAGGTTATCTTCATGAAGTAAGGTTATGTAGATTATGAAAATAGTTGTATAATATTTGACTTAAATTATTAAAATACTGCTGACCCGCGCAACTTCGTCTGCGTTACAGAGGGATATAATATCCAACACTGAAATAATTTTTCAAATCGGACCAGTGGTTCCTGACATTAGCGCGGTCAAACAAACAAACAAACTCTTCAGCTTTATAATATTAAAATAAGTATAGATTCACTTGCGATTGAAGAGTTACTTTAGTTCATTTTTACTTAGAAATAAACTTACTTATAAACAGCCATGTCCGATGCAAAATATTATGACTAGCTAAGAGATCATTTGTAAAGTAAACTTTGCTATAGATGCACTTTCTGTTGTGTAAATAAACGACTGTATCATGACAGACAGATTTAAAGTTAAGGTACTGCCACACTTAGGCGAGCCACGACGGATTTCAATTTAAAAAATGTGGCAACTGCGACCCGTCCAAATATACACGATTCTTTAATGACAGATAAATGAGTATACGGCTCATCTGATGGTAAGCAGTTACCGACATGTCTCAACTTTAATTAAAAATGTTTAAACTACCTAAAACCAGTAAATCTTTATCGTGCAGCTATTTACGTTTTCCATTCTAATTTTATATGTTGACAAACAAACAAAGATATAACATCTGATGAGTTTAAAAAACACCACTACAATTTAAAATTGAATCATAAAACTACATTCTCTAAAATAACGTTAAACTTTAAAATATCTTTTCTGGAACTTTCTTAAAAGGGTGTTAGGTTACAACACATTGAACAGTGGGGGGTAAATGACGAAATACAAGACGAATACTATTATGTCTGTATTTGAAAAGCTTCTGGTAATAGTACATGCTTTAGAAGGACCGATTCTACATTTGCCCTGAGATCAGAGTTTTCTTAGGTTAAATAATAAAACAATCAGACATGTAATTAGGAACCAGAGACCAAAAATAAATTTTCGCCATCACTATTTTATTCATCATCAGGCTATAGACGTCCACTGCTGGACATAGGCCTCCCCCAAACCTCGCCGCATCGACCAGTCCTGCGCGATCTGCATCCAGTGACCTCCAACGATCTTGACCAGATTGTCGAATGTTAATTATTAATTATTATACATATTAATTACTTATTTATTAATAAATTGTTTTAATTACAATTATTTTATCATATAATTATTTTATTAATTACAAACAATTCTAACGAAATACGATGAAGGCAAACGTGAGGGAACCTGAATCGTGAAAATCAACCTAGGCAAGCTTTATGGGCTATGTCTAATCCCTCTGAAGAAACCTAAGCCCAGCAGTTGGCAGTAATAGGCTGATACAGTGCAATACGCAACATGACAGACTTTCCTACAAGATAGACTGACGACCGCGGACCTGGTCAGGATCGCGGGAAGTCACTGGATGCTGGTAGCGCAGGACCGGTCGTTGTGGCGAGGTGGCAGTGGACGTCTAGGATGATGATGATGAATTCTTACTAAACTCGCTGTATCTGTTATCAAAGGCTTTTCTTAAACTTGCACTGTTAGTCTCAAAACCGTATCACATGAGTGTAAGTCGCACTTTTTACCTTCAATAACAAACATTCACAAATCACTTGCGTCGCTACAAAGGAATTTGTTTTTTTTTATTGTCTTGACAGCTAACGAGCCACCTTATCGTAAACGGTTACCGTCGCTCATGTACCTCTGCATTGTCAGAAGACATTGCGGGGCCGCTACCTACGGCCTACCCTTAAGGACTCTCTTCAAGCCTCGTTTGAAGAAGGACAAGACAAGCGCTTTGGAAATACCGAAGAGGGGATCTCATTCCATAGCTGGATGGTGTCCGTCAAAAAATAATTCTTGAAACGGACCGCGGTGTTTCCAAATCGACGACGGGTGGTGCGATGGTAGAACGGAGATGTTGGAACTCTTTGTGATTCCAATGAAGTTGAAAAACAGTGATATTATAACTACCAAGTGTCTAGTTTGATTAAGACATCGTTCATCGGTACGAGGCGTCCATTTGCAATTCAAAATGCTGACTAATTGTTGTCAGAGATGTCGGTAATAGTGTTGCCCAAATTCAGTCTTGGTCTTGCAGTCTTGGTCTTGTTCTTGCGTTTTTGCAAGACCAAGACCAAGAACAAGACCGCGTATTTTTTGCAAGACGCAAGACCAAGACTGACCTTGCAAGACTTGAGCAAGAACAAGACTAAGCCTGCAAGACTCTTGCGTCTTGCAGCTAGGACTTATTAGAGGATTATAGAGGCGCTATTTCACGGAGTAGTTCGGTTTAACAGTCGGTGTATAGGTACGCTTAGGAATTCTATGAGACGCAAAAAACTGTATCAAAGAATTTGAAAAACTGGACCTATGCGCATTACGACTAATACCATAAACATACCTACATAGCGAATAAAAAAATACCCATTAAAATTAAATTGAGTGCATGCATAGTTATGTTTTAACCATCGGCACTTTGATAATGCGACATCAAAGGTTTTGTCCTTACTTCTCAAAGAAATTTGCCGCATTTCGGAAGTACATGGTTATGATACACGCGCCGACGGCTTCTTTTGAAATCATATACAACAATCGTTGCCGCCGCGCCGAAATCACAACATTTGGCACTATTTTTGAAATAAATGATAAATCGTAAAACTCTTTTATTAAATTTCATATAAGTTGAGGGTTCAATCTCTTTCTAGACAGATGTTGTTCTTTAAAATACAAGTCAAGTTATTGTAATTAATTTGTTTTTTTACATGTTTTAGCAAATGTACGCTTATAAATGTTTAGAAACAGTTACTTCCATGGAAAACGACATATGTATACCTAGGTCAGTTGATTTTTCGAATTTCTTATCAAATCCTCAGTTATTTATTAATCTGCTTAATCTTTACTAGGGCTATGTTAATTAAAGCTCACAATGTTTCAATTGTAATACGTTTTTCTAAGATTTAAAGTAAACTTTAATAAATAGTAATAGACTAATAGGTAATTGCAAGACTTGCAAGACTCTTGCTGCAAGACCAAGACCAAGACCAAGACTGGGAGCGCAAGACCAAGACCAAGACCAGGTGTATTGGCGCAAGACCAAGACCAAGACTGGCTAAGTCTCGTCTTGTTCTTGCATTTGGGCAACACTAGTCGGTAATCATTTATTATATCATTGACGGAATACAACTTGTTTGCTGGAATTTTGCTAAATAATATTGGAAGTTATATTTTTATAAAAAAATATTAAAAAAAAAAGAAAAAAAAAACAATATATTTAAATTAAAAAAAAGACATGCCCGCTGAGTTTCTTGCGCCGGTTCTTCTCAGGACGGAGGCGTAATTTTAGCGAACTGCTGGTAGAACTTTTGATTTTATTTTTGACTTTCAAAATGTATGTGTGTCCACATCTACTTTGAAAATAAATGATTTGACTTTGACTTTGACTATATTTACTAAAATCATCAGAGAAGTATTTTAAGCAGGTTTTTAGGAACAAACGTGTCATTCTAATCCACTTTAAGGTGATGAATGGTTGTTCTAGTTAGATATGTAACACATATCATATGGTACACATATCTAGGATTAGGAGAAAAGATTACAGAGATTTTTGTTAACTAAACATTATAGGAGGTGTACTCTAACTGTAAATGGCAAAATTTGGAAAAAACAGTAGCAACTGAAACTTAGTTCACACTAGGCCAGTATTTTAGTCGAGAAGCGAGTAACTTAGTAGATAAATGTGTGTAACATATTGTTATTAGACAACATTTTTGGTGTTCATATATATTTAGTTACCAAATTACTCGCGGCCCGTCCGCGGTGATCCCGAAGCGCTATGACATGTCCCTCTTTAAGCGAGGTTTAAGAAAAGTCCTGTATGGGTAGGTGATAGATAACGGCCCCTCTTTGCCCTGGCATTGCAGAGGTTCATGAGCGACGGTGACCACTTACCATCGGGTGGGCCGTAGACTCGTTTATCTATCTTGCAATAAAAAAAAACATGATTTACGAGTAGACATATAAACTGTCTACCTGATAGTAAGTGATTGTCGTTTGTAGCTCTATCAGTATTTTACCATTCAAAACTATTAAAGCCGCATCATCATCTGCCTATAGACGTCCACTTCTAGGCATAGATCTCCCAAACCTCGCCACAACGAGCGGTTCTATATGCATCCAGTGACTTACCGCGATCCAGACCAGGTCGTTGGCACAGCATTTAGGAACTACTACGCCAGAACTCTTCGTAAACCATAAAATAACTGTTCAGGCTTTAAATTCCTTTGCCTCCTTCCCGCCTAAAATCCTCGGTCGCGCCAATAATCGAAACTACGGCTCGCGACAAAAGCGCCAGAGAGCGCCACACGTCAAGGGAAAAAAAAACAAAAGCGTCAGAGGGCGCTGTACGCAGAGACAACAGAACAGAACTATACCGCCATTGCCGCGCGTGCATCAAATCTAAAACTATAACAAAAAACAATCCAAACTAGTGAAAACAAGCGTT
This sequence comes from Trilocha varians, assembly GCA_030269945.2. Classification (NCBI taxonomy): domain Eukaryota; kingdom Metazoa; phylum Arthropoda; class Insecta; order Lepidoptera; family Bombycidae; genus Trilocha; species Trilocha varians. Next base: position 8,413,217 of record AP028277.1, on the reverse strand, counting down.
CTTCAGCCGTTTTAAAGAGTGTCGAGTGAAGTGTAAAGATTTCCAACGTCCACAAGCCGACCGAGGTAAGTTTTTACCCACTTTCCACTTCCATAACCCTTTTTAAAGCCTGAAAACCAAACTTATAAAATTTTGTGTAGACCAGCTTACGACCATCGTTCAAGCTGCGACAATAATGTTAACTTATCTAGGAATCAAAATTGGCATTTGTCTAATAGTGCCATCTATAGGTGACATTTGACAGCCACAGATAATGAATAAGAACGCTTTTTGCCAAAGTCGGTTCAGAAATATCAAAAGGAAGTATATCGTTTGAGAAGTGAATTCTCAATGAGTATCGTTTTCGCTTTGGAAGTCATCCAAAGCACAAAATCTTTACTATACAGAAATAAAGATTACCCGTGTACCATCCTTTTGTGCGCCAGTGTCAAGAATTAATATAATTACTAGCGGGTCCTAGGCGCAACTTCGTCTACGTCACTTTCAATTAATAGGTTATATGTTCTTTCTCAGAGTCTAAGGATTGTCTGTGCCAAATATCATTAACATCGGTTGAGAGGTTTAGCAGGGAAGCGTAACAAACTGACAGAGTTGCTTTAGCATTACTAATACAAAGGTTGCCAAATATCTCCCTTTCGCTTTTTTGCTCTTTATTCAATGCTTTATAAAAAGTGTTACAGTGATCGGATTTAGTTCAAATATGCGCCGTTTTGTTCGATAATCTGTTTCCATTTAGACGGCAACTTCATAATACCTCCCTCGTAGAAGCCCCCTTATTAATAAATATTAGTAGGGAAGGATCATATGAATTCTTATCTAGTAAAGCATATAATAAAGTTAAAAATTATATAAATGACTGCACAAAATGGAAATGAGGTGTTCGTCCCGTATCTGAAAGATTTTTTTTTCGCTTTAGCTTTTTTTTTTTTTCAGTTGGAGGAAATCTCCGAATCCCCGCCCGCGAGGCGGGTATGTGGGAGTTGAACCGCACTAAAACCTCCAACCGCTCACACTCAGCGTCCGAACCCCGGCTGGGGCCAGAACCCAGCACGGGGTTTGGAGGGACGGCGCGACGCGTTACGCGCTCTGCACTCTTTCCCGTCGCTCCGTCCCCTTTTCGCTTTAGCTTAGAACACATTCGAGATGTTTGACACTCTTATAAAACTTGTTTTAAATATAAGTTCGATTTCTTTCTGTATAAATATTCTGTGATTTAAAGACATCACGACATCACTCATTGTTCCATTTATATTTGCAGACGAAATACTTCACTGACAAATTAGCTGAGAGATATTATATTATAATGTAGTGAAGTTATATGAGATTATTATGCAAAAAGTCTGGCTTTTTTGACTAATTTCGGAAAGGTTTTCAAGCGTTTGTTATTGTAGATTTTTGCTTGATTGAACCGATATACGCGATTTTATGTGATGATGATCATCTGATCTTATCTTAGTAAGGATATTTGAATTATGCGTAATATTCTACTGTTGGTTTCCTAAATAAATTCGTCGTGGAATCTCGTTTTAAATAAAATAAGAACAGTAATTTTTAAGCTTTGTTTTAAAATAGGTACCCACAGTTTTTTGTGCACGAGGTTTCTGTAAAGGCGTTTTTTTTCTGTAATAACCGACTTTTATATTAAAACAAACTTAGTTAAATTCGGTAAATTTGTCTGCCATCAATTTCCAACGATTTTCTAAAACAAAATACACTAATACTATATTTTTTGCCCATCTCTCACTCCCACCACTGTAACTCCAGCGTAGCCAGGATCCACAGCGGCGACCATCGTAATGACTCTGAGCAGTGAACCCCAGGAACCCGAGGGAAAGCTAACTTATCTTGGGCGAAAGAGGACGTAGAACTTGAAACAGTAATACGCAAATACAATAGTCAAATCGTATGAAAATCGCAATATTCTGATACAAAATTCAATGCAAAGTGAGCATTTTAGACGTAAACACCAGTAAACATCGCCCAGTAGCAATGAAACTGTCCGTACCACAATAAAATCGCTTTGCTACAATCGAATGATATCGATCGTAAAATAGTGTTTACAATATCGATATTGTCACACTATTCGAATAGAATAACTGTACAGAAATATTTTATACTAGCTGTCCCGCGCAACTTCGTCTGCGTCGCATAGGAATTGTTCCCGGGAATTTTCTAAAACTACTCATCAGAACGCTTCATTAGAGCCTAAACACGATGAGGTTATCTTGGTTACTGTCGGAGTTCCTGTGACCACCATCCAACTCCATCATCAGACCTTCACATACGCTATCCTATCTCTCAAGTTGGACCAGATTGCTCACGGTGTGCCAATTTAATTTAAAATCGGTTAAGTAGTTTAGGAGTCCGTCCCGGACAAACATCGTGACAGGAGATTTATATATATTAGATTATAAGATATCTGATCGTTTGTATCACAGAAGATTACAGCCTATAGCCTTCCTCGATAAATGGACTATCCAAAATTGAATTTCAAATTTGAATATTTTTTCAAATCGCACTAGTGATTCCTGAGATTAGCGCATACAAACAATTAAACACTCTGCAGCTAGCCTACCCTCAAAAACTACTGGACTGTCTTTAAAAATCTTTCAAAAGCTACATTATCCACGAGTAAGAGGCTAGATTTTATTTTGGAAAACATAGATATCCGTACTAAAACTTCAATAATGCAAGCCAAGGTGTGAAAAAAATACCCAAAAACTTTCTTACATCGCGTGCGCAGCGAAAACTATTGATTATAGAACAAAATGATGTACTACGGGTTTGTAGGTCTTATTGAACAGTGCTGCCTGAACCCCTTTTTCACGCAGACGAAGTTGCGAGGATTTACTATTAGACTATAAATTTGTATAATAACTATTTATTTGAGTACCGTTTGTTTGGTGTTATTGTAAATGTAGGTGTTACAATTGCTATCTGGCATACACATAAATATCCACGCGCATAACTGTCATGCTCGTAAATGTTCATGGTCATAAATGTACATGAACATAATAGCACCTATTGTCAACGTATTGAGTCGATATTTCTTTCATAGAAATTACTAAAAAGAGTTATGATACTACTAATATATCAAACAAAACATAATTGTTGAGACTTTGATCTTAAATAAAACAGCGCAAGTAGGTGGTACATAAAAAAGTAAGTAAGTTTTGGAACGAAGTTCCTTATCGCGCGTTATCGAAAGGGGGCTAGACGGAAATTCTTATGAAAAAGTTGTCACGACTAATTTAAGCTAATCATTATAACTTAAAAAAATTAAATTTTATTACAATTCCCTCACTAATTAATCGAAAGGAACTTCGTTCCATACGGGTGTCCCTTGACACCTCTCAAGTTTTTTTATTAAATAAAAACTTTTCAAATACATGTTTTTAAGATACTGGATATCATGTAGCAGTAGAGTGGTATCTAAGACAAGTAAAACGAGCCCAAACACGACGGATCTATCTTGTTTAGCACAAGAGTTCGACCACCTTCCGAATCCATTTTCAGATCAGCGCCATTTTGGCATATTTAGCTAGCAAGATTCCACCCGAACTTACATAGTTGCATCTTTTGCAAATTAATGTAAAGCTCGTAAAAATCATCAAAATTGGTTCAAACATAAAACTCAGTCGTAACCTAATAAAAATTTTAGTAATACCATTCTTTAAAGTTGGTTAAAATACATTAACTACCGTTTCTTTAATAGCAGAATTAAAAATATAAAATTAATTAATTAATACAAATCTCCCATTAACACTAATAATGTTAGAAAGTTGCACCTGGGTTCCGTGAGAAGATTGAATCAATATTTATTACTGCGGATCTCTAAAACTACTGCTATTGTAGAAACATTGAAGTATTAATATACAGGGAGGATTTTTTTAGTTGCGAATTGTCGGATGGGATATGGGAGTTGAACTGCACTAAAACCTTCAACCGCTCACATTCAGCGTCCGAACCCCGGTTGAAGTCAGGGGCTATAAGGGACGACGCGACGCGTTAAGCACTACTTGTGGAATTTTCAGTCAAAGTCAAACAGGGTAGTGATTCCGAACGAATTCCGGGCGAGCGATCCTAGTTTCGCCAACTAGCGAAAATTGACGAACCCAGAGGATTGTTTAAAAAGGCCGCCACACATCCAGTCTCTATCAATTTTGGCATGAAGTTCTAACACTTGGCGACTTAAAATATACTATAAGAGTCAGATGCGTTGCGACCTAAGTGTGCGGTGTAAATCGAAAGCCATTTCACGCAGAACAAATTTCTCATTAAAATCGATTACGTTTTATAAATTGAACGATGCTTTAGAATCGATCGTTGCAGTTGAAACGGTATTATGGGACACTCGGTGAAATCAGATTCAATTAAAACCTATGTCTAATTATGTTAATACATTTACAATTGATATCTGTGATCTGGGACAAACTCAGTACGACTTAGGGCTGGTAGATTATAGTTTACAGGCGAATATAAGAAGAAAACATAATATAAGCAGTGGATCTGAGAAACTTCATCCTTGTTAGACAGAATAAATAAAATAGGCATGACGACACCCGCCGACCGAGAGAGCCGGTGGCCGTATTCGCCGGCGGCTACCGGTTTGGCGTCCGGGGACGGAGCGACGGGAAAGAGTGGCGAGCGCGTAACGCGTCGCGCCGTCCCTCCAAACCCCGTGTTGGGTTCTGGCCTTAGCCGGAGTTCGGGCGCTGAGTGTGAGCGGTTGGAGGATTTAGTGCGGTTCAACTCCCACATATCCACATATCCGGTGATTTCCTCTAACTAAAAAATACCTCAAATCCTAAACCTTAAACACAACAAATATTATGCAAAATATAAACTATCTTCGACAACCCTAGCTAAAAGACAGAACATTCACTAGTAAGTCGATTAGGGACGTACCTATAGATGTACACTAGATTACTGTAAACAGCTCTATCCCTTTATTTCTAGTTCTTGGACGGACGTAGATTTAGAACGATTGGAATACTAATTAATTACTAAGTCGAATATGAATCATAGTAAAATAGCATAATAATACAAACTAAGAAGTTGTGGTGGGTTTTTTAGTTGCGAGGAAATCACCGGATCCCCACCCGCCCCGCGGGTGCGGTATGTGGGAGTTGAACCGCACTAAAACCTCCAACCGCTCACACTCAGCGTCCGAACCCCGGGAAGCCAGAACCCAGCACGGGGTTTTGAGGGACAACGCGGCATACGCTTTCGGCACTCTTACCCGTCGCGCCGCCTCCATGGGATAGTGGTTGAAGCACTTGCCATCCGTATGGGAGGTCGCAGATTCAAAACAGTTTGTTTTCTTTAAATTTTTATGGGAATAGATTTTGAAACGGTGAGGGAATACATCGAGAGGAAACCTGCATATTGGGAAAGGATTCTAAAAATCCTTTGAAGCTATATGAATTCCCCAATTAGTAATGTGCAATCGTGGTAAACTATGCCTAATCCCTCTTCCGAGGAAACCTGAGCCCAGCAGTGGGCGATAATCTCCGCAGATCGTCGGTCCATCTTGTGGAAGGTCAGATCGAGGCCTTATAATTGGATATGTCATCATAACTTAATGAAAACAACTCCATAACTTTCAACCCCAATTCCCAATTATTCATTAAACGGCATTCAATTAATTTAATTGGAATGTTAACGTCTTCAGCAATTGGTTGGTAATAGCATCTATCAGCTGCTGATTTTATCTGCATTTCCCCGATTTGCATATATACTGTAATGACCACTCATTACCATAAGGTCCTGGCCACATATTGTATTAAACTATGTTTATAATAAACTCTTACACTTATGTCTCATATTTAGCCTAATTCATGTAGACATTGTAAGCTTTTAAGATCCTGGATATCATGTAGAGTGGTAGCTAATACAAGTGAAACACGACGGTTCTATCTTGTTTAGTACAAGAGTTCCTATGACCACTTTCCGAATCCATCATCAGATTTTGTCATAATATGGCATTGTCACGCGATATACATCTGCGTGCAAAATGTCAGCCTAATCGCGAAATTCGTCAAATTATCTTGTTATATTCCACTCGAACTAACATAGTTACATCCAGTGCAAGTTAATATAAAGCTGGTAAAAATAATCAAGATATTTGTGTGATCAGACCTTTACCTAGATTTCATTACCAAGATAAAACTGAGCTTAACATCAATTAGTACTCAACTCATTAGTATATCTCAGTAATAACAACTTTGTACTATGGATTATCGAAGTAGGTTCATTTCAACGGCAGAGTTTAGACATATTTTATAGACATAAAATGTTAAATTATTACTTTATTTGCGCAGAAAATCGTAAAAAATATACTAAATGTTGTAAAATAAGACTGGATTACTAGCTTTAATATAACAAGTCTATCTTTGCAAGTAATTTTATGGATTACTAGCTTTAATAAAAGTAGTAATTCTTTGCAATAATATTACAAAACATCGGGAGGTCGCGGGTTCAAAACCGACCGGCTTGTATCTCTAAATCTTAATGTGAAAAAGATTTATCTGCAATTTTTCACAACACCACTGGCTAAAAACGGTGAAGGAAAACATTGTGAGGAAACCTGCATATCGGAAAAGGATTCTAAAAATCCTTCGAAGATATGTGAAGTCCCCAATCCGCCTTGGGTAAGCATAATGGACTATGCGCAGTGGGCAGTAATGGATTGTTACAGTACAGTACAGGTAGACTCAAGTTGGCTGTATACTCGTTTACCTATAAAACCAATAAAAAATCATTTAAGACTGACAAATTGACTTTGCAAGAAGAGAAGTCGGAACTCTTTTATTTTATTATTTATTTTTATATATTTAATTACATACACTCTGTTATTTTATACTCCTATCATCTTCTGATTAAATTCCTTGCTAAATTCAAAACAAGTTAGCTTTCCCTCGGGTTCCTGGGCTTCACTGCACAGAGTCATCGATGGTCACCACTGTGGATGCTGCCGATGCTGGCTACACAGGAGTTACAATTATGAATCTATCTTCAGATCAACTCCATTAACATTGTCACGCGATATACATCTGCGTGCAAAATGTCAGCTCAATCGGATACGGGAAAGTTGGTCTAATGTAACTTGCAAGATTCTACCCGAACTTACATAGTTACATCCAGTGCAAGTTAAATAAAACTTTTAAAAAAGTATTGAATCTATTTGAAAAGTAAACGTTCTGTTCGGCTCCTGCTGTTATTAACAAGCTATAACTTAAGGAGCAGTACTAAGTTATCAAGTGAGCGCTAAGTTACATGGATGCCCGCAGACATGCAATATTATTGAAGTACTCAAAAGTTCTAGAGTGGCGGCCACGAACCGGTAAGCGCAACGTTGGTAGACCCCCCACGAGATGGACCGACGATCTGGTCAAGATCGCGGGAGGTCACTGGATGCAGACGGCGCAGGACCGGTCGTTATGGCGAGGTTTGGGGGAGGCCTATGTCCAGCAGTGGACGTCTATAGGCTGATGATGATGATGATGATGATGACTCAAAAGTATTGACAATATTTTACAATGTGTAAGAATTTTTGAAAATAAACAACTGTAATCTGTACCAACCCATTACTGTCCACTGTTTCCTCATGATGTTTTCCTTCACCGTTTTTAGCCAGTGGTGTTGTGAAAAAATGCACATAAATCTTTTTTCACATTTAGATTTAGAGGTGCAAGCCGGCCGGATTTGAACCCGCGACCTCCCGTTCGGAAGGAAGCGCTTCGACCACTCGGCTACCACGACTTCCACACTCATTTCAATCTAATTAAGTTTATTATCGGCTAACTTTTTTAGTACAACCTAAAAAATATTTATTGTTTGTGTGCGGATACCTTTGTATGTCCTAAGTTACCATGTGTGTACTAAGTTAAAGCTATCAAATTATTTTATAGACGTATTTAACAAGCCACCTGTGGCGCTTGACACTTTTACTTAATAACTTATTACTTTAGCTTAGGAATTTACAATTTGTATTATAGATTAATAGACTAAGAGAAAGAAAAAGTAGTTTTATATTTACAAAGACAGGTAATGTTGAAAAAAAACAATAGATTTTTATTTTTCAAGAATAGCACAAAAACTACTTCTTAAGAAAATATGAGAATACGTCAAAATTATCTGCTTTAAAAAAAATCTAAATTGGTTCTTCAAAAAATAACTTGAGAGGTGTCATGGGACACCCGAAAAGAACGAAGTTCCTTTCGATTAAAAGATATCTTATTTTTTTTTCCTAACGTAACGCGCGATAAGGAACGTGTTTTAAAAGGTTTTGATCACAGCGCCATCTAGCGATAATCATCTAAAACAAAAAAGTGTCGTGACAACTTTTCGTAAGATTTTTTCCGTCTTTCCGTCCTTTCACAACGCGCGATAAGGAACTTCGTTCCAATAAAAATACGCAAACACGTGCAGCAAATCATGAAAACTTTTTAAAAACTAAATTATTTAGGGATACCTCCCTGCGAGATAGTCATGCTGAAACTAACAAAAAAATATACCGTTAATTTGAGAATATCCTCTTTCTGAAATATTGGTCAAAAATTGAGGCTCACCTTGAAACAACTTTGAATTTAGAAGTCAATCAATGAAAGTTTAACCACTCAATTTGGAACGTCACTTTCCGCTAGATGGCGAAACTGGGAACTTCGTTCGGAATCAATGCCGCGTTTGAGCGTCTTTTTAAAATCATTATTTTCCTTAACTAACTTTAGTTTAGATTTTTAATAAAACCTAATATTTTCGTAAATCTTTATTATTAAACTACGCTGTATTACATTTTTAGATAAAATACATTATATCCGTAAATTATGAGACGATTAAAAAATGTAAACAAAACAAGTTTTAGAACTGTGCTCAATTTTGACTCCTGCCACAGACTTGGCAAAAGTAAACAAACCAATTTTGTTGCTGATCCCAGTTGAGTAGTTAAGAGAAAACTCCTGACCTAACTCAGGTTCATTCAAAACAGTGAAAGCCGGGTGTAGCTTAATGTCCCTATGACATCTGACAAGTGACTTCAAACGTCAGATTCTAATCTCGACATCTGAAGATCCCATGACTGACCTCAAGATTTATGTCGACAATGTCCTGTCAAGAGAAACTACATGATCTTAAATTTTACTTTAATAAGCTTTTATTTAACTTGTCTAACTATACAACTATGTAAGTTCGGGTGTAATTTTCCGAGTTAAATTTGACAAACTTCCCGGTTACCGATTAAGCTGACATTTAAAACGCAGATATATATCGCGTGACAGTAAAATAATTTGACAAAATGGTGCTGATCTGATGATTGATTCGAAAGGTCATAGGACCTACTGTAATAAGATAGACCCGTCGTGTTTGGGCTCGTTTTACTTGTATTAGCTAGCACTCTACTGCTACACGATATCCAGGATCTTAAGAGCTTGTTCAAAAAAGTATTCGACATGAATGCGATTAAGCACAATAATATTTTCAATTAATAATAATAAAATACCGAAGCTCCGAAATCATAATAATATTATAAAGGCGAAAGTTTGTAAGTATGGATGTATGGATGTTTGTTACTCTTTCACGTAAAAACTACTGAATGGATTTGAATGAAACTTTACCACAATATAGCTTATACATCATAATAACACATAGGCTACAATTTTTGAAAATACGGGACGAACCTGAAGTCCACGCGAACGAAGTCGCGGGCAAAAGCTAGTAATAATAATTAAAACACAAGATAATTACTGACTATTAATATCACTTGTTATTTAATTGATAGTAATTAATATTAAGACATATTTGCATACAGTTGTCATTGATATTAACGTATGTAATTTTACTGTAAATAATTTTATTTATTGATTTGCAAGCAGACGAGTTAACAGGCCACCTGATCGTAAGTGGTTACTGTCGCTCATAGACCTCAACAATGTGAGGACACTGTCCTGCTACCTACGACCTAACTTTAAGCCTTGTTTGAGAAGGACAAGTTAGAGTATTACTTTTTTTATGGCTTTTTTATCCCCGTTTTTTGTGGGCGGCCCAGCTAATGTCTGGTTTAATAGCGAAGGCAACGTTTTGTAAAAATTATTTGTCGCGGATTGACCAAAACCTCGCAAATAACACTACTTATAACTGTGATTAATAAAGAAAATAATTACATATATTATGTTACATACAAATCTAATATATAAAATTCTCGTGTCACGGTGTTCGAACTTGAACTCCTCCGAAACGGCTTGACCGATTTTGTTGAAATTTTTTGTGCTTATCCGGTATCTATGAGAATCGGCCAACATCTATTTTTCATCCCCCTAAATGTTATGGGTAGTCCACCCCTATTTTTTTTTTTATTTTTTCGACGCCGACGAAGTTGCGTGGGGCAGCTAGTATACATATATAATACAAATTAAGCGTTACTGTTTAAAAAATCGAAATTAATGTTGTTATTAAAGTTATTATATTATAGGTGGATGTTATTGATACTAATAAATTTTGCTAATTTATAAATGACTTCGTTTTTGGGAAGTGTGAGCAAGTAGGCCATGTTGTGACTTATTACTTATTTTAGTATTTTTGTTACCACGCCGGTAAACTGATCGAACCTTTACTATTTTGTACTTTGTAGCGTTTAACCGAAATAATAGGAATTTCAAAAAAGAATCTAAAATATAAAATTCTCGTGTCACAGTATTCGTTGCCATACTCCTCCGAAAACGACCGATTTTGATGAATTTTTTTGTGCTTATCCGGTATCTATGAGAATCGACCAACATCTATTTTTCATCCCCCTAAATGTTAGGGGGAGTCCACCCCTAATTTTTTTTTTTAACGCAGACGAAGTTGCGCGGGGCAGCTAGTAATATAATTTTACCTAATACTAGCTTTTGTCCGGGATGTCGTCTGCGCAAACCCTATAACCCGTTTTCTGTTTTTTTCCGGCAATTTTTCGAATTTTTCTCACCGTTAAAACCATCTTTGAACTTCAACGAACGAAGATTTAGCATTCGCGGAACTAAGTAAAGCTTAAGGCTAAGTAATGAGGCGATCAGTCAAGTTGTCTCTAAGTAAGACTTAAGTTAAAGTTAAGTCGGATGTTTATTGAGTTATTGAAAGCATATTTATTACTTTGTAAGAGCTATCTAATATTACTAGATTTAGCGTGTGGTCGGGGTCACCAGTTGTGGGTATAGTGGACTTATGGCCAAAGGGAGATCTCCGACCGGGCGAGGCAGTGTATGCCGGTCAGGCCGAAGCCCCAATGTAGTACATAGATTTCAGATGTCGTATACATGCGAAGATTTCTGCAAATGTTGTAACGCGCCCTGACTGACCCTGAATCGCGATTCAGGATCTTGCGCGCTATTATTATTGGTCGCCACACTAGATACACTGTACCGAACAATACAGTACAAAAAAGTGTTTTTAAATAAAATTACACTAAATATCAAGGGTTTTACAAAACGTTTGAAAACATCAATTTAAAAAAAAATAAGTATTAAGCGACACAGAATCTGTGTTGTGCTTAAGGTGTGTAATTTCTAAATAAAATCATCGCTAACGATACACAATGCGTTGTCGCTGAACAATTGACGTCAAAAGTCAAAATACTACCAAATTTTGTTTACCAAAAAGTAAATAAGGTTTTTTTTGTTCAATATAGTTTACCTGCTTAATGATTTATTTTTAGATTTTTTTTCTTTTCGGGCATATAATCAAAGTTCCAAGTTACCTACATTATCAATATTCAATAAACTGAACACAGTATAAAAGCATATAATCCTAGACATCCTAGTTACAATTATCTATGAGTGCGCAGTCAAGAACACTTGAGAACACTCAACAGGTTATTCAGTTATGTAGAGCGCTCAAATATATTGATACTTTATGTGGCGGACCAATAGCGTGCGAGATCCTGAATCGCGCTATCACTAACATTTAAAATCTACTACAGTGGGCTTCGGCCTGACCGGGCTTATACCACCTCGCTCTGTTGGGGATCCCCCTTTGGTCATAGTTCACCGTTCCCTTAAATTTTATTTTAAAATGCATACACTAAGGCGGGCCTCAACGCAATATGTTAAGATATTTTTTCGCAGATAGTTGTTTGTAGTTCTATCAGCATTTCTATTTTGGGTCACCAACGTCCAACACTCGTGAAAAACAAATGACGGTGACGGCCGACTAAATAATACGACAAAATGGCGCTGATCTGATTATGGTTCCGGAAGATGGCCGTAGGAACTCTTATCCAAAACAAGATAGACCCGTCGTGTTTGGACTCGTATCACTTGTATTAGCTAGCACTCTATATCCAGGTTCCTTGAAAAGGTTTCTTCAAACTAAATTAACCTTTCATCCTTTAAAATATAAAGTATCAAAATTATTCTTTCTAACTACAGCTAGCACGTGCACAATCTTCAAAATATTTCATATTATTCACACCCCATCAATCCGCCTCGTCCTTTGACGAAATACTGATGGACTCATTACCAATACTGTCAATACTTAGTCTGTTTGACAGCCTTGTTAGCGCTGTTAATGTTACTTTGTTTATATTAAATATTGTATAACATTATAGTAATTTTTAGGGTTCCGTACCCAAATGGTAAAAACGGGACTGTTTTCCTGAGACTTCGCTGTCCGTATCTTTTCTCCACCTCTCTCTCCCACCACTGTAACTCCTGTGTAGCCAGGATCTACAGCGACGACCTCTAAGTCTGAGCAGTGAAGTTCAGAAACCTTATGGAAAGCTAACTCGGGCCCCGCAACTAATTTAATCAGAAGATGATAGAAGGAGTAGGAAATATGAGTTTCGACTTCCCTTCTCCCAAAACAGAGACAAAAAAATTGAAAATGCAATTGCTGTCCGTCAGTGACCAGGCTGTATTTCAGGAACGGTAATAGACAATTTAAATTTTTACACGGTGTATTTCAATTATCGCTATAACAACAAATTTTAATGGTAAAATTAAAATAAATATTTAAAGGGGGTTCCCATACAACAAACTTGACTATTCACAGAATATTTAGTTTTATCGTCTGGTGCATGGGGAATGCTCCGAGGAACTCTTTGAGGTGATTCCTTCATCTCCTTTTTACCATCGCACCACACGCCGCAGGGGCAAGATTCACCACCCCCACTTGGAACCGCTCTTCTACAGTTCGGTTCAGAAGATGTTTTTTGTCCCGTACCATTCCGATTTGGAATGGACTCCTGTCCGCTGTGTTCTCGGAGCGCTATGACGTGACCCTCTTTAAACGAGGTTTAAGAAAAGTACTGTATGGGTAGGTGATAGATAACGACCCCTCATTGCCCTGGAATTGCAGAGGTTCATGAGCGACGGTGACCGCTTACCATCAGGTGGGCCGTAGGCTCGTTTATCTATTTCGCAATTTAAAAAAAATGCTCTCATTAAGTATCTTCCAGGTATATTAATAAAAATTAATAGCTAAACAATCGTCTCGGTAAAACTTGAGAACGGGTGAACCAATTTGACTAATTTTGATCTTCAAATATTTGTGAAAGTCTATGGAAGGTTTATAACTACGGGGAGAAAATTTACGGAAACACTTTTATGTACTACTGTCTTACGTGACGCAGACTAAGTTGCGCGGGCCAACAGTAAGTAAATAAAATAACTTGTAAGATTAGGTTAAAGAAAATGGTACAGAACCCTTCGTGCGCGAGCCCCACTCGCACTTGGCCGGTTTTTATTGAGTTTATTTTTCTACCGGTGTAAGTCGGGGTGTATTATAATAATATTATTTTAAGTTTGATAATAGATCGGGGGTGCTGGTCGATATACCATCCCACATGACGAGAAGTGGTCATTTAAATGTTTACATATCGAAAACCTCTAAAATTATCAGTGTTTCTTTACTATATTAAGCATGTATTACACACATTGACCTACGCTGCAAAAACTATTGACAGTAATACAAAATGATGTACTACGGATTTTTAGGTCTTAGGAAGACGAACAAAAAAATCCGCGATAGCATATATCTAATTATCATAGTTTAGTCACAATAACCGCTTTTATGTTTATAAAAAAAAATATTTCGTCCCGAGATTGAATTTAACGTTAAATGAGTATCGTTATATAAACCCTTATCCAAATTAAGTATAATAATATTATCAAGAGTATTAATGTAGAAGTAAATTACTTTTTGTTTTATTCCAATCGGACTTTTGGTTTAGAAGTTATCACGAGTATAAAACGCAATGAATATGTGGGTGCACTTCGGGCCGCGCAAATAATAACGCGACGGCATTGCAAGTACTGTGTGAATCCCTTTGTAACGCAGACGAAGTTTAGCGTGTCAGCTAGTTTTTGTAATAAAAATAATCTAATTTAATACCCACTTAAGTAATTATTAACCAAACACGGAAATAGTTTATTTATATTATCTAAATACTCAATATTGACTCGGGAATCAAATATAGACGCCATACTTACTTTGATGTAGAATAAGCTAAAATAACACATCGTTTCCGTTTCCAGATATTTACATTTGTTACAAAAACAGCTGTTTCTTAGTAGAAATAACGTTTTCAGTTTATGTTGTGTAATGGAAATAAGGTAAATATAATTTACTGATTTGCTTATTATTTTATGATTAGGTACTAGATGACTCGCGCAATTTCGTCTGCGTCACAAAGGGGTATAGCTTATAACCTTTTTCGATAAATGGACCATCCAACACTGAAATCTTTTTTTCAAATCGGACCAGTAGTTCCTGAGATTAGCACGTTGAAACAAATAAACTCTTCAGCTTTATAATATTATATGTATAGATGTGTTTGTGTGTGTGACTTGTTTTCGCGACGGGAAAGAGTGCCGTGGACGTAACGCGTCGCGCCGTCCCTCATAACACCGGACCGGTGATTTCCTAAAACTAAAAAAAAGAAAAAAACTTTTTTTAAAATATCTAACGAAAAAAAAAACTGTTTTGATGTTTGTAGTCTTATGTTAGTTAAGATAATTATTTGTTAACACAGACTTCCTGTGATACAGGCTTTCAAGATCCTGGATATGTAGCAGTTGAGTGCTAGATAATACAAGTAAAATGAGCTTCAAACACGACAGGTTTATCATGTTTACAAGAGTTTCTATGACCTTCCGAATCCATCATCAGATCAGCGCCATATTATGGCATTGTCACGCGATATACATCTGCGTGCCAAATTTCAACTCAATCGGAAACCAGGAAGTTTGTCAAATTTAACACACAAGATTCCACCTGAACTTACATAGTTACATCCAATGCAAGTTAAATGAAAGCTTTGAAAACTAAACGATCCATTAATTATATTGATGATACTCGAATTACTAACGGTTCAAGAACACGAGTCGAATGAAATCGAGAGTGAGATGGTGGACAGTCACCGTTGCGTTAAATCATTCACATTCAGGGTTGACATGCCAAAGATTTTTAAATCCACCTGTGGGTGTTTACCATGGCATTGCAGACCATGATGGTGACCACCTACCACCGACAAAAAAAATGGTTACTGTTACTAATAGAGATTAGGACAATAACGTAATTATTTTACTAAAGAACTTGTGGCGACCAATAATAACGCGCGAGATCCTGACTCGCGGTTACGACATTTTCAAGAATCTTCGCATATATACGACATCTGAAATCTACTACAGTGGGCTTCGGCCTGACCGGGCATACACTACCTCGCCTGGTCGGAGATCTCCCTTTGGCCATAAGTCCACTGTACCCACAACTGGTGACCTTCGATAGCCCACAAACTCTTTTTGTTCAAATATTGATGACAAAAGTATTCAATGAAAATTTTTGGACACACTTTTCTGTCTTCTATTAGTTTTTCATACTAAAATTGACAATGACAGATAACGTTACATTTTTTTCACACCTTTATTTTACAGACGAAAACACGCGAGTTGACTTAATTTAATTTTCCCAGCCCTAACGATAGGGCCCTACCAATTATTCCGCGCAACTTGACAGTTGACAGCGATGTCGCTCGGATTATGAACGCGCCCGGCCCCACACGTCGTTGTTGACAGCTGTCACTTTGACATCTCTTTACGCCCGCTTGACTTTTAATTGTCGAGGGGACTTATCGGGAGCGAAACGGAATGTCAAAGTATTGTAACTTTTGTAACTTTCTTTTTTTTTTAGGTGTTTTGACTTGGATGTAGGATTTTTATTGATAATGTCAAGGATTTGTAATTTATAAGGGCGACTAGTTAAACATATTCCATTATATTTTTAAGTAAGTGTGATGGTTGACGCAGAGAAATAAAATATTAGGCGCAAATATAATCACACCACTGGATGACTAGGCGAGCTAAAACATCGTGAAGTACCTTTAGGAGAAGATTTTAAATCCTTTTGAAGATATTATATAAGTCTCTAATTCGTATTGAGATCACGTGGTGGATCCCTGATCCCTCTACTGAGGAGACCTTAGCCCAGAAGTGGGCAGTGATGAGTTGTTGCAGTGATAGTTGTCCTTCCTTGAAGAGAGTACTTAAAATAAATTCGCAGGTTCCTCCGCAGTGTCCCCTGACTTTGCAGTAGTCCATGAGTTACAGTTACCACTTACGATCAGGTGGTTCATTAGCTGGCCTGCATAGTAATAAAAAAGTTACAGGCACACAAAACATGATGGTTGCAACCAGTTTTTTTATTTGCCATGTAGACGAACCGATGGGTCGCCTGATCGTAAGCGGTTACCGTTGCTCATTGACCTTTGCACTGTCTGCATAAGACAAAAACAAAATGACTGAGTATTAAAATGAATCAAATTTTATTTTACAACGACATTAATTGTAATCATACATGGTCATTGCTCATAATAAAATTATACTAAATCATTTTAAATTCTCAAAGAGAATAACAGTAATTATCGTATTATTTACAGAAGCCAGTATCTTAAGTAGTAAAGCTGCTTAAGTGATATACACCAACAGACAGTACTAACTCATTTTTATATATTTTTATAGTTTAAGTAATGTCTACTAAAAATGATGGATGCGGTTATTATATTTGTAAATGACATTATTTTGGATCGTTTAAAGTAAAGAGTAATTTGTTTATATTTACACGTTTTGATATTTAATGTAAATTTGTGTAATACTGTACAAATATTTAAAAAAAAAAAAATTTCGTGATACAAAAAAAAAGACACGCCCGCTGAGTTTCTTGCCAGTTCTTCTCAGGACGGTGGCTATAATTATTATTATTTGTGTCCGAACTGGTGGTAGCTTGTAACTTTTGACGTCAACAAGAATGAGTACGTCATCAATGTTGAAAATAAAGTATTTCATTTCATTTCATTGATATTTTACTACTTTTTGATGGGTATTAAACTGTTTAGTATATTAATTACTACGATGAACTTAACTTTTGAAATACCTAATGTAAGACGATTCCTGAAGAACATCAACAAAACTTAAATTTTTGTTAAATATTTAAATTATGAGACGCAGACGAATTTTTATAAACAATAAAGCAAAATAAAATGCCAACAATTCCCGCCTTTTTGCATCTGACATTACAATATTTACGAGCTGTCATCTGTCAGATTAAAAACATATTGACAGGTCCGTTCGCGCGTAAATTAATAATTGTTTTTATTTGCAAACGGGTCACGATCAAAATGCCAAGTAGGAAAAAATGAGATTTGTATCAGAATAAAAATTAAAAAGTAAATTTTTGTCTAATTGTGCATGAATGATGAAGGTTGATGGATGATGAAGTGGAGATCAGTTCGACAATGGCGGCCTACATACAAGATTAAAGACAGAGAATTTTGCTTTATTTGTTAAAGATTTGACGATTAGGTAGCCATAATTTTTAATAACAATTTGCAATATATTAACATCGAATATTAACGTGAATGCTTTTTAATTACATATTTACACGAGCTTACAGCCAATGTGATACCTAGAAACGGTTACCTCCATGTATCGTTACAATGATTTGGCATAATGTGATGTGTCTCAAAACCCTCACGCTAAATGTAGTCCATCATTCTCATCAATACACCACACTTTTTGGAAAAAATATTAAAGGATTATAAGAACGAGCTAACGACCTGATTGACGAGCTGATTGTACATGGTATTAGTCTATTTCTAATCTATGGTAGAACAAAATCGTAATAACCTTGACCGGCAAACGTGTCCGCCATTTTAAATAACGCAAATAATTTGAATTATTCAAACTCATTTGATAATATAAACGACCATGAACCAATTAAGCTTAATTTAACAAGCGGTTCATTGTACTTTTTATTTAGATATTATTCAATAGTCTACATTTTTTTGTAAGAATTATCGTTTGAACTTGAACTTTGTTAATTACGTCCTTGGTAAGACTAAACATTACTATTTACATTGTCCACTCAACTGTGATCGACAACCAAATTGGTTTGTTTACTTTTGCCAAGTCTGTGGCAGGAACCAAAATTGAGCACAGTTCAAAAACTTGTTCTGTTTACATTTTTTAATCGTCTCATATTTTACGGAGAAACTATATGCTGCTAAAAATATAATACAGCGTCATTTAATAATAAAGATTTACTAAAATATAAGGTTTAATTAAAAATCGAATTTAAATTTTTTTGGAAAAATTGTTTTTTAAAAAGTGGCTCAAACACGGTCGTGATTCCGAACGAAGTCCCCAGTTTCGCCATCTAGCGAAAAGTGACGTTCCCAGTTGAGTTGTTAAATCGAAATTTAACAGTCCCAGTTGAGTTTAAATAAATTCCAGTGACTGTTAATAATGATGTAAATTAAAGAAAGCTACTAAACACCTCTTGACAACATCTATGAACCATGAAAGTATATTTAGTGTTCTTAATCATTTTGAGAGCGTATCAGCGTCACTGAGACTGATTGCCGTGACATCGAGATTTCTTGGGAAGCATTTGTTTAATCTTGTGACTCAGAATAGGCTTTAGAAGTAAAACTAATCTATTATAAGTAAAATTCTGGAAAATCGGAACGATGATATATTTTACTTTCATGCATTTTCAACGGGTTCTTACCGCGATATTTAATTAATTGAGTTGTCTCCATATTTCAACGTTGTTGCAAACGTCATGATCACGAGAAGACTGGATACTGCGGGTCGATTTAAGAGCAAACAAATCTGTCTACCCTCTTTGCGTTCGCTTTTGGGTAGTACCACTGGAACTCGAACTCACATCACGACACACCACACTCACTGTATCTACAAGACTCTCTGAGCATGAACCCTTAGTGACTGTTGTGTTTAGCACTGGATTATCGAGTATGTGGAATCCAGTGCCAAACAAATTTGCATGGAAGTTCTGTCAGTTTTAGTCAGACTTATTATATTAAAGGAAATGGCAGTAGGTACAAATTATAAGGACATGATTACATGATTTAGTAGGAACTAGGCCCCTTTTGACAAAAAGTCGACATTCACATCATCCTTAGTAGATATTTAGGTACCTCGGCTTGCCTAAAGCAGGCGCATAGTAAGACGGGTCGCAACACATCGCAATCTGTCAGTTTATTTAACAAAATTCTTTCGACTCGCCTCTGTAATGTAATAAGTTTTGTATTTTACGACAAATGTTTTCAAAATGGCGTCTTCAACACCTCGGATAATATTGTACTTTAAATGATTTCTATATTAGCCTATTGACATTTGTGCAAGTTGAGGAAAACTTCGATTGTATCCATATAAGACACATTCCAATTCAATATTCATTCGAATCTGAATAAAGAAATAAGTTTCCTACTGTTTTGAGCGGTTAAATGTTGATTTTCATTTTTGGCGGGAATATCTTTTTTTCGGCCATCTTTGAATGATCAAGTAGGAGCAAGGTTTTATTTACAAAAATAAATTAATACTTATTACTAAACTTTGTAAACTAATTTTGTTACTTTTTCAAATTGAAGCTTTAAAGTTACTTAAAAAATGTTAAATAATCGAGACTGTAATTTGAAGAACTGAATTTAGTTTTTTTTATTGTCTCGCAGGCAGACGAGCAAACGAATTTCAGTAAACCTATATTTGGCTTGGTCTTGTAACCAAAAGCATATTGATGGTAAGTGATTACCATTTCTCAGAAACTACTAAATCATCTAGGCACCAAGAAGTCGTTACTACAAAAAAGACTTAAATTTTCTGTTCACAACTAACCTAAAAATATATTTTATAACATTTATAGTAATGCTATAGTACTGTATTTTCTGAGGAGAACGTTTAAATAGTAATATTAATAAAATAACAGTTTATTGCAGCAGAGGTTATCGATAATAAAACGTAGGGTTAACAAAGTTGCGACTACTACGGACTAGGGAGGGGACTATATCGATATCGATAATAGCTATGTTATAATATTAAATTTTGATTAAAGAATGTTTGATTATTTTTTTATTTTACATTATGTTTATAAAATTGACTTAGCAGTTTTTGATATATGTCATGTGTCAAATATACTGTTGAATGTTGTGTTATGTATAAAAAAAATCTGTTGTATTTGCGCGAGTGCCCAAATAGTAAATGTCCAAATGATTTACTTTTTGTTATTTTTCAACTTCTTAAAACTGAATGCATTGTATACCTATTCGTTATAAATAAAATTTAAAATCATCTAAATAACATTAAAATGTTAATTTATTTTTAACAGGCAATAAAAATGTATTTATTGATAAATTATTTGTTTTATAAGGAAATATAAAATTAGAGGTAAAATAACTTCGGTGCATGAATTATTTTGTGCAACGAAATTTTGTTCATCATAGGTACTATTGTATCATAATATTATTGTTTAAAGGGAATAAAACATTCTTTTTTTCACAAAATTTGGTAAAATCATGTTCCCATATCCAAGAAAATCAAAGCTCACATTAAAGTTGGGTCGTAGGTAGCAACCCTTCAGTTTCCCCTGACATTGCAGAAGTCCATGGTCGACGGTAACTACTTACGATTAGATGGCCCGTTGGCTCGTTCGTTTGTCTACATGGCAATTCAAAAAAACATTACCCACACAATACCATCCTTGACATCAAAATTAACTATTTCATACTTACATTTTTCATAGAAACAGATGGCTAATGGTGTTGAAGGGTTATGAAGTAGCGACAGATGTTTTCAGGGAAATTTAAAACTTACGATATTGTGCATTTTACTTTGCCACTTGATGTAAGGCGATATACTAAAATTTATTTTAAAGAAAACTTTTTAAATACAGTACAAGCTTTTAAGACTTGAGCTAATAATAGCTAGTAAAACGAACCCAAACCCTACGCTGACCCTACCCTGACCACCTTCCGAATCCATCATCAGATCAGTACCATTTTGTCATATTATTGTATAGACACGCGATATACATCTGCGAGCTAAATGCCCTCAGTCGGAACCCGGGAAGTTTGTCAAATTTAGCTTGCAAGATTCCATCCGAATTTACACAGCTACATCCAGTGTAAGTTAATATAAAGCTTATAAAATAGGTGTATAAGTAACTGGTTCTCAACAAACATCGCTTTATTTATTAATAGTTTAGACATTATCAGATTTCGTTTAAAACAAACATGGCTTTTACTTTCGTAATACTTTGACGTTTTCCATAAAATTGTACAAGATCGTTAAATAGGATTTTATCTCGAAATATCGATAACAAATACTAATAAATATTCAACAACTATTACTTTTATCGATATAACATGGTCGATCATTAGCTCGCTAAGTGGTCATTATGAAAATAAATTATAATGGTTTTAATATGAAAATTTACATAAACGAATGTCGCACCCGTTGATAAATATCGCATATAATAATATAAATACAAAGATTGCACAGATGTTGTGAATATATTAGTCTATATCTGATTAAAAGTTACATTCTCGATGTGTCTATATCGATATAAATTTTATCGAAATAGTACCTAGACAGTAATAGTTTGTAATGACTACATAACTATGTTAAATGTATTTTGGTAGGTTTTCTTTTAATACTAAGTAGTGAGTACCTTGTTTAACGTTTCGAACAAATTAAAAGAATTCGGTCATCTCGTGATCATGACGTTTGAAAAACGTTGAAATATGGAGACCACTCAATTAATTAAATATCGTTGTAAGAACCTGTTCAAAATACATGAAAGTATTCGCATTATATTATCTAAACCAACATAGTTATACAAAAGCAAATAAAGTAAATATGACACATTTCTAAATAATAATTCAAATCAGAAAGTTTCATCATAAAATACAATAACACCATACCCTATTGTTACATGATACTCTGACCTTGTACACGAATAGACGTAACATATTTAGTCGTAAGCTATTATTGGCTTTGATCGACACCTGTTGTGCTAATAAATAGGTATAGGAATTCCAATCGGTTTGATCAGTACGACCTTAAATGGTTTCGGTGTTTCCAGAGTGCTACTTCTATAATAATGGATTGATTTTGTTCAATCAAGGTTTGAATATAATTTGTAAAGGTAGGAGCTAGGAGTCTCGCAAATGTTACAAGATCATGGATCACGGTCATCATCATAACCGCCTACCATCAGTTGGCCTGTTAGCGTGAGACCTGATCTACCTGCATGAAAAAAAAATACTGGAATCCACTTCGAAAGATTTTTTTTTTTTTAATTACCCTGTAGTCAGACGAGCCAACGGGCCACCTGATCGTAAGTGGTTACCGTCGCACATGAACCTCTGCAATGTCAGAGGACAATGAGTGGTCGCTACCTACGACCTAACTTTAAGAACCTTCCTCAAGCCTCGTTTGAAGAAGGACAAGTCACAGCGCTCTGGGAATGAATGATGAATGAATGGTATTAAATAACTTAATATCAGAAAGCTACAGCTTTAGCATAACATTACTATTGTCACAGTTCATTTATTGCAATATTTCTAACTTAATCACAGAAACCATACATAAAACAAAAACTTAATTTCGCAACAGCTAAAAAAAACTCAAATGTTTCTGTGGAGTTTTCCTGATAATTTGCAATCAAGATATTTTCCTTATTTAAATTTTAACCGCATCACTTAAGCTTTCAAGTTTCACTTCAAGTACTATCTAAAAAAAATATGGCGTCACTGGAATAACAATCAAATCATTATTAATAATATTCTATCTCGTCTCAAAAGTCAAGAGGTTGTTGATAAATATGATTCATGATTGTAAATTTTATAACATTTTATATTTGAAAGATCATAGAGTATCGCAGTACAGTGATTCTTTATTGCACAGTGGTATTCTTGCAGATATGACACTGCTAAATCTCGATATAATTTCCCTTTTCGCAAATTCTGCGTTACAAAGGAGTTCAAACAGCTCTTGCTATTTTGTCGCGATATTTTTTAGAAGCAGACAGCGGCGAGCGGTGTACAAATTCTCTGCGTTTTAAACTCGTGATAATTTCTCAACAAAATGCCCGATTGGAATAAAACAAAAATTATAATATTATATCTACAGTATACCTATTTAAAGACACTGAACTTGACAATGAATCAGACTGGTTTAACGTAACCAGCTGGCGTACGGTAAACCCACGCTTTCCGTATTTAGTTGTGTCTCTATTTGTCACTAATCTATCGATAAATGTTGTTTCACGTCACTAGTCGTGCCTTACGTGCGGGCGATCACGTCGGCTACTGTGACGTCACTACGCGCGAAAATCTCCGAACAAGGCCGAACGTCGACCTCGCCACGAAGAGTAACGCGACACGTCACGTGATCGTTTGAAAAAAGAATGCGTTTACTTTTTAATTTGTTGTTTAATGGTTTTGGCAACGGTGTCATTAGGTTTTAATGGTGAAAATGAAAACCGTCGTTTGATGTTGGTATATAAATCAATAGTCGTCATGTCGGAGTCTTGTTTGTTGAATGTTTAAGTTTGGATTAAATTTATTTTTATGTCGAATAGTGACTAATAATAAAATAAAATAAAAATAATCGTGGTAAGAACCCGTTTAGTAATAGTTTAAGTGATGTAGATAACCGCGAGTATTTAAAGAAATTTATAATAATAAAAATTAAAAATGTACCTCATAAAACAAACAAAGTTAATTGATTAACTATCAAATACGCATTTGAAATTCCGAAGAGACTTGAAAAAAAAAACAACAAAAAAAGACATTTTAGAATTCGAGCTACAAATACAGTGCTTTTTTTTAACTGTAGTAATGAACCTTGTAATACCAAAAAAGCTTCATAATTGTTAAGGAGCGACGAATCGCTAACCCCACCTGGGGTCTGCAAGCCGTCGAGGCGATCCGCCCCTTCCTCAAGGATTGGGTGGGTCGTAGCAAAGGACGCCTCATCTTCTGGACGGTGCAGATGCTGACCGGGCACGGGTGCTAGGTGTCTGCACCTGATACAGGCAGAGTCGACGACGAGGTGCCATCACTGTGTGGGATGTGACCGGGACACACCAGAGCATACGCTCGCGCTCTGCCCCGCATGTCAGCAGCAGTGGTGTGTCCAGTGGGGATCCGGTGATTTCCTCCAACAAAAAAAAAAAATCATAATTGTTAATCATTAAATGCAAGAAACGCTTCAGCTAAAAAAAAATTGTTTTGTTTGCACATTTTTCTTCCAAATATCCTAAATGTATCTAAAAGAATCAAATAAATCATCACGACATCTATTCAGAGGCAAGTGACCTACAAACAAAAGGTCTGCGCACGGAAATAGTCACCATTACTATCATGACTTGTTTGTTTTAATGTTTATAATGCATTCAATATAACTTAGCCACTAAATTGGGATCGGCAACCAAATTGGTTTGTTTACTTTTGCCAAGTCTGTAGCAGGAACCAAAATTGAGCATAGTTCAAAAACTTGTTTTGTTTACATTTTTTAATCGTCTCATATTTTACGGAGAAACTATATTTTCGCTGAAAATGCAATACAGCGTCATCGCCGTCATCTATACTTATAATTTAATAATAAAGATTTACTAACATATATTTAAGGTAAAATTAAAAATCGAAATTAAAATTTATTGGAAAAATTGTTTTTAAAAAGAGGCTCAAACACGGTAGTGATTCCGAACGATGTCCCTAGTTTCGCCATCTAGTGAATAGTGACGTTCCCAGTTGAATGGATACATCACTGGTAGATAAACATCATCAGCCTATAGACGTCCACTGCTGGACATAGACCTCCCCAAACCGCGCCACAACGCCTTGTGCTGTTTGCATCCAATGACTTTTTTGGACAGCAGAACATCCACTTCCAACTGCCCCTTAGTTGGGTTGGGAGTCGAAATCCTCTTGTCTATCCTACTCAGCCTCCGAACACCGGATGGAGCCAATATGGATATTGGCTGGAGCACGGGATTGTGAGGGATACAATGATTTGATTTTGTAGTACTCTTGAGATCTAGTTATTCATAGGTTAATCATGCAATATTGTTAAGATTACGAATATCGTCAATTATTTTGTGTGTATAGAAATTGTATTACAGCATTTTATGATATTGTCAATAATACTTTCATGCATTTTCAACGGGTTCTTACCACGATATTTAATTAATTGAGTTGTCTCGATATTTCAACGTTGTTGCAAACGTCATGATCACGAGAAGAACCCGTTGAAAATGCATGAAAGTATTATAGAAAACCTCGAGTGTCTGAATAAGTTTATATTGTCAATAGTTTAGATTTCAGCAGCCATTTCTAACATGTGTGCAAATTCTTCTCTAAATCTGCTAACGCGGGAAACTGTCTGTAGTAAATAAAAAGTATTTATTCGATTTTAATAAACTTAAAAAATAATTTATAGCCAGTCATTAACTACTAATTTAAAAGCATTAAAATATAAATCTAATGTGTCAAAATATGCATTAAAATCGTCATTAAATGCATAAACACCATTTTTGGCCATTTTATTGCACAATTTAGTGATGTGACATTTACTGTTCGATAATTAAAAACGTTTTTGAGATTTTAACATTTAGTTTTATGACTTTTATATGATTTTAAAATTGGATTCATGTTATTATCAGTAGTATTTTTTTTTAAAAAAGGATGTCCAAATGCGTATAAGGGTAATAAAATTACATAGTAGATAAGTAAAATTAATGAACATTAAGAAATATTTTAAGGCATATTGACAAGATTTTTTTTCTGTGACTGTTCACATTTACATCAAACACACGGTCGGTGCACTTTAAATTGGCTTCATTCTGTTGTTCATGATGTTGATTACAGACGCCCAATCTAGTGCTGGGTTCTGTCCTCAGCTGAGGTTCGGACGATGAGCGTGAGGGGCAGGAGGTTTTAGTGCGGTTCGACTCCCACATACCCCACCTGCGGGAAGTCCGGCGATTCACCTGATCTCTCCTCCTCTCTTCTCAAGATCCTGTCACAAAAAAGGTTGTAATGAACTTATTAAACACATAATCTAATCTTCGGTTCTGTCACAACTTTCACCATGATTATTATTTATTATGTCCCACATTCGTATCACAAATAAATTATAATTAGGAACCGGGAGATTTGTAATTAGTTTCATTTAAATATCGAATGTTAGTAAAATATTGAAAATGTTGTTGCATAAACAAATAGGAATTTACAGAAATGAAAACGACTTCCATTTTTCAAGAATACCTACTAGTCAAATCTTTATGATATAATTAGGGGTGTGCGAATATCGTTCGAATCGAATCGAATCGAATTGAATATTAATATTCAACGAATGATGATGCACCGGAAATAGGACAAGAATTTGTATTTTGTAGATAATATCTTGAATGGGCTAGATGTCTACAAAATAGTCGTAGTCGTCGTAGTCAAATTCGATGCTATTCGAAATTCGACGAATATTCGAAACTTTTCGAATTATTCGAAATTTTTCGATTCGAATTTCGAATCGAATATTAATATTCCATTCGGAACGAATTATTCGCACACGCCTAATGATATTCAGTTAAAAGCATGATTGATTAAAAAAAAGAATTGTTTACCCAGAAAATAAACATCTATGTCAACACACAGCAAATCTTGTCCTTAGCCCTGGAGCAGCACAAGAAACAAAAAAATTCCCATCGATTTCTCTGACCTACATCCTGTACCAACCCATTACTGCCCACTGTTGCGCTCAGGTCTCCTTAGAAGAGGGATTAGGTATCCACCACGCTTGCCCAGTGCGGATTGGGGACTTCACATATCTTCAAAGGATTTTTAGAACCCTTTTCCGACATGCAGGTTTCCTCACGATGTTTTCCTTCACCGTTTTTAGCCAGTGGTGTTGTGAAAAATTGCACATAAATCTTTTTCACGTTTAGATTTAGAGGTACAAGCCGGCCGGATTTGAACCCGCGACCTCCCGTTCAGAAGGACGCGCTTCGACCACTCGGCCACCACAACCTACATCTGAAACCCTGGTTTGCTTATCTCAAGACCATCTTTGAAATATCTTCTTTGCAACAAAGAATCAACAAAATCGGTTAACGACGACGTTATCTGCGAAAACATAGCAGGCATATGGTCAGATTGGGAAACCCCTTTTTAAGTCGGTTAATACAATAAAACAGTTACTTAACAAAAAAACCCATAGTTCATGATTATGACGTTATCGGTCACTGACCCCGTGCGTTATCGTTGTGACGTCACACGTACCTATTTTTTTTATCTTAATTAATTCAGTTACTTCCTTATGCGGGTATTTTTTTTATCTACGTGGTTCGATCTTGTTATAATGTATTGAATTTATTTAACTGACAATTACAGGGAGAGGAATATTTGAGTCCTTTTTATTTATTGGTTCGGGTTTTTTCTAGTAAAACCGATTTTGATGATACGTTTATCTTATAAACGGATACATTTAACGGGACATTTAAGATGTATATCATTTTCGTTGCAAACTTATCGATATTTTTCGTCCCTTCCCTAACTCACTTAAAAAAAATGTATAATTAAAAATGTAAACCACAATATTTTCAAATAAAATTAACCACACTTTCATATTTAAATTAACCTATCATCCACAGAGAAAGTAACTATTATCGACCTAAATTAGTGTTGTCATCGATGTATTTAAATTTTGAACCATAGATCACAAATCCAAGATGGCGGTTGCGCAACTCTAATCGCGTCCAGTCACGCGATGACCACACAAGAAGACAGACGTGTTGGTGCTCAAAATGATTGTTATTATCTAATTAACTGTCAGTGCGATGTTATAGTTTCTTGTACTGTTATTTTTAAAAGTAATTTTGTAAGTATTCCGCATATTATTTTAAAACAAAATCTGACATTGCAGAGGTTCATGAGCGACGGTAACCACTTACGATTAGGTGGCCCGTTGGCTCGTCTGCCTACATGGCAATAAAAAAAATATATCTTTAGGTACCTACTTTCAAAAATACCTACATCTTTTGCAGAACTATCTGCCCCCAATACCCAGCCACTTTATGAGAAACGGTAATAATTTACCATCAGGTGGGTTGTGGGCTTGATTTTCAATCTTGTAAAAAAAAACTTGAGAGGTGTTATGGAACACCTGAATAGAACGAAGTTCCTTTCGATTAAAAGATATCTTATAATTTATTTTCCTAACGTAACGCGCGATAAGGAACGTGTTTTAAAAGATTTTGATCAAAGCGCCATCTAGCGATAATCATCTAAAACAAAAATAAGGAACTTGTTTTAAAAGATTTTGATCACAGCGCCATCTAGCGATAATCATCTAAAACAAAAGAAGTGTCGTGACAACTTTTCATAAGATTTTTTTCCGTCTAGCCCCCTTTCGTTAACGCGCGATAAGGAACTTCGTCCCAAAAACCTGGAATTCTTCATCTGGGGTATGGGATAAGCATAAAATGTCTTCTCTCTAAACTCTTTTTTAACTTTAAACACATCATCTGTTATACCACAAACTATCATATCATCCTTCACACAATCAGACCATCTTAACTTCGCGGCCTTCCTCTTACATCCATCTACTTTTAAATTCATCATTCGTCTTGGTACATAACTCTCATCCCTGCTCTTCACATGCTCGTACCAGCCCAAGCGATTGCTTCTAAATATTGTACTATTATCATAATATGATCTCGCAAAAGGGACATTTAAAACAGGACGGTTAAAAATAGCACAACCAAAGTAATTGTGTGATTATATTACATATAATTGCGCATAACTAAATTTCTAAAGTGCCATTAATAAAATATCGACAATTTTATCGACACGGAACATCACTAGTTATCGATACTTCAGCATTTTCTATTCGTTACAGTTATATTCGACGCAGGAGAATTTAGACTTTACCACTAGACATTAAAGAGTAATATTACTTGGTAGTTGCTAGCAGTTACCTAGTTTCAAGGAATGGAATTATAGCTCTTAAGAATATACACTTAAGGAGTAAAATTGCTTGTACTTGAAGCTATCTAGATTGAATTCAATTTTAACTTTGTATTTCGTTTAACAAGCTATAAACTGTATTATTTAAGTCAAACATTTCCCTTTGAAATGGCATTTTGTTTTCAATTCACTGTGACAGAACAAGTGTTTCTGATTTCTTGTGAATTCTCGCTGGATTGTTCGAGAATTGAGTTGTTTTTCGTTTTGTCGAAATGAAAGCGAAGTGTGGAAAATATTTAGACAGGAAATTATCGCTACAGATTAATATGTTATAGATGTAACGCTTATCTATGTATGCGCCCTTTTGACAGGTACTTTTGACACTTACATAAATATGACTTTTAAAGTTCAGGCGATGAGTGGTGTGTATGTGTGAGTTTGTCAGAGGGATATACATGTTTTTTTTTTCGTTTGTTATTTAATGTCATCTCTTTTGTAGACAACAGACGAATTAGTAATGAAAAGCGAAATTGTTCATAGTTCTTATGGTTTCAGACTCCAACATCAAAACAGTTTGATACCTTCTTATAGTATCTCCTGATTTATGTACATATTATGAAATGAAAATTTATTTGTTTGTGTCAGCATGCGAAAAACCAACTAATAAAAAATAAACTTACTAACATGGAAAATTTCGGTTCAATCGGAAAGTTGGTTAATTCAACTTCAACAAAATTCCACCCGAACTCAGATAGTTCCTAACATAGATACATCCAGTGTTAATTAACTCTTTTAATGTCCTTCTACTCTAGTATTAAAATAAACAGGCCAGATCTAACCAGTCACCGTCGCTCATGCACCTCTGCAATGTCCTTTAAGCACAAAAAAAATCACAGTCAAAATTAAATTAATTCTCGCAAATTATCGATATATCCTCGCCCCATCTCTAGCCGTCAATGGTTTCATTATAACACGCTCTAGGCGATAACAGCGCTTGAAATTGCAATGGCGGTTCTTCACAACTGTTTATCGTGCATTAGAGCTGTGATTACCTGTTATCGATAAATAGTGTTTATCGATACAATTACGTTGTAAAATTTGAATTTTTATTAAGTACTTGTGTAACTTCGTCTGCGCTACCAACTATTTAAAATGATGTTTTTTTTTGTTTTGATTCAGCTGTGCGCTGAAATGTCGCTTGTTTTTTACAATTAAAAATCTTCGAAATCAGTTTATCAAGATTTTTTTTTGTTATACAATCTATATGAAAGTACTAGCTTTTACCCGCGACTTCGTTCGCGTGGACTTCAGGTTCGTCCCGTCTAGTTGAAGTTCATTTATTGCTAAAATTATTATCAAAAATTGTAGCCTATGTGTTATTCTGATGTATAAGCTATATTGTGGTAAAGTTTCATTCAAATCCATTCAGTAGTTTTTACGTGAAAGAGTAACAAACATCCATACATCCATACATCCATATTTACAAACTTTCGCCTTTATAATATTATTATAATTATGATTATGATTCTTGACATAATACTCGATAGTTTTTGAATTATTCTTGAAAAATTGAAGTTTTTCGTTCTAGTTTTGAAAAAAAAACTTGTGTAAAAATACTGCTTTGTTCGAGAATACCAAAATTAACATATAAATAGCGAGAAGCAGTTAATACAATTACAATGTAAATTGAAGGAATCAGAATATAGATACCCATTTTTATTGAAGTCGGTATCTTAATGGATTTAAAAGTGTTTCTTAATAAAGTGGTTGTAGTTAAGGGTCGTTATATTAATTCATAATGTACTAGAGTTCTGTTATGGTTTAATAATATTATCTTAAGATACAGTGTATTGGGAATTTCCAGATTATGTACATCTTTACTAATATCTCTGAATAACTAAGAAACATAGTTAAGATAGAGATAAAAAGATATTTACAGGATAAATTGTGCTTAATGGTAAAGAATGCCGTTATGCGTAACGCGTCGTTTCGTCCGCGCATAACTCGTGCTGGGTTCTGATCTCAGCCGGGATTGAGACGCTGAGTGGTTGGAGGTTTAAATGCGGTACGACTCCCACATCCGCAAAGGGGTGGGCAACGAACAACTTGTACTAATCATTTCTATAAAACTTTAGGTGAATTATCTTGATATTTTTATAGTGATGTGTCGTGTGTAATGTATCGATTTTCTTATACGTAATATTATGACGAGATGCAGGAAATCGTCTGTCACATGCACGATGGCAGCGTTTTTTACTATTGGATCCAATTCATAAGAGTAACGTCAAGACAATAAATATCTCAGAAATCAGGATACCTTTTACATAATATGTATATTGAATTCAAATAGTTTTAATTCACTTTTTTGCAAGCTTTATATTAAGTAGCACTGGATGCAACTATGTAAGTTCGGGTGGAATCTTGCAAGCTTAATTTGTTAAACTTTCCGGTTTCCGATTGAGCTGACATTTTGCAGATAGTTATCGCGTGACAATGGCGCCGATCTGATGATGGATTCGGAAGGTGGTCATAGGAACTCCTGTACTAAATAAGATAGACCTGCCGTGTTTGGGCTCATTTTAATTGTCTTGGCTAACACTCTAGTGATACATGATATTCAGAATCTTGAAATCTTGAATCAAGTTTTTGGAACGAAGTTCCTTATCGCGCGTTATCGAAAAGGGGCTAGACGGGAAAAAATGTTACGAAAAGTTTTCACGACGCTTTTTTGTTTTAGATGATTATCGCTAGATGGCGCTGTGATCAAAATCTTTTAAAACACGTTCCTTATTTGTTTTAGATGATTATCGCTAGATGGCGCTGTGATCAATTTTTTTTAAAACAAGTTCCTTATCTCGCGTTACGTTAGGAAAAAAAATAAGATATCTATTAATCGAAAGGAACTTCGTTCTATTCGGGTGTCCCCCATGTTTTTTCTTTAAAATAAATTATTCCGTGTCTCTTTAAAATCGCACTATATTTCCAATTTGGTATATTATTACATGAAACTCGCTTCAGCTTATATCTTATAAACTAGTCATAAAACGCGGATCGGCGGTTAAGCTCTGTGATCAAGCTCTTGAACTTGCATAAGCTTTGAGATTACATCATAAAGTCATTGAGCTTGCATTTTATATAAACGTATAAAGAACTTTTTATGTATGATATTGTATGTTTTGAAAGCGAGAGTGTGTATTGATTGTGAACATTATAACGGTGGTTCATACTGTACTGGAACAACCCATTACTACCCACAGGCATAGGCATAGTCTACCACGCTTGCCTAATGCGGATTGGGGACTTCACATACCTTCAAAGGATTTTTAGAACTCTTTTCCGATATGCAGGTTTCCTCACGATGTTTTCCTTCACCGTTTTTAGCCAGTGGTGTTGTGTGTGCACATAAATCTTTTTCATATTAAGATTTAGAGGTACAAGCCGGCCGGTTTTGAACCCGCGACCTCCCGAACGGAAGGCAAGCGCTTCAACTACTCGGCCACCACGACGGTGGTTCATAGCCAAAGCATATTTTATTTTACGGGATAATTATGTTGAAGTAAAAAAGTTTTTGCAAAAAAATCTGTATATTTGACAATTGAATGATGTGTTTAAATGGAACTGATCTGATGATGAGTTCCGAAAGTGGTCCTAGCAACTCCTGTGCTAAACAAGATAGACCCGTCGTGTTTAGGCTTGTTTTACTTGTATTAGCTAGCACTCTACTGCTACATGATATCCAGGATCTTAAAAGCTTGTGTTCAAAAGTTTTCTATCTAGTCTCTTCTCTTTCTATCTAGATTACATAAAATAAGTAATTCTTTCCAGGGTTTGTCTGTAAAGCTTTATAACAAAATCCCAGTGGCCGTTCAAACATTACCTATAAATAGGTTTAAGAGAGTTATCAAAGAACGGCTATGCAGTAAAGCATATTATAAACTTAATGATTATATAAATGACTGCACAAAATGGGAATGAGGTGCTCGTCCCGGGCCATTTCAATTGATACATTTGTTAAAAACAAAAATATGTATTGTAAAACAATATTTAAAAAAAAACATATTAAATTAAAAAAAGACATGCCCGCTGAGTTTCTTGCGCCGGTTCTTCTCAGGACGGAGGCGTAATTTTAGCGAACTGGTGGTAGAACTTTTGATTTATTTTTGACATTCAACATGTATGTGTGTCCACATCTAATTTGAAATAAATGATTTGACTTTGACTTCTTTAAAGTATTAATTGATTTGAATATCCTTCTATCTAGGATGAAAAGCCCAGTAAATTAACCATAAAAAATAAACTTAAAACCAACTTTTAAGTTGCAAATTAACAAACGTAGTATAAATCAATAGATAATAAGTTTTGGCGGCACCATTTTGCCAAATTCGGCACCGCCTCCGCCCTGAGATAAGACCCTCGTGATTCATGTCTTATTTTAAATTCATATACAGGATGATACATTATAGCGTTTTGACCGACTTCCCAAAAGGAGTTTATTAAGTTTATTATTTTTTTTAATGTTTGTAGAACTATGGTTAGGATGGACTGATTTGGATGATTTTTTTTTAGATGAATAATGATGGTCATTGTAGGGTATGTTTTAGAAATCGAGCCAATATTTTTTCGTGGTTATAAATTTTCGCAAGAATAAAAAAAATACATCGAGAATTGGTTTAGAACTATTTTAGGCAATATTTGGAAAAATACAAAAATACAAAATAATTTAAAACAAAATACACAGTACAGAAAAAATATAGCAGTGGTCCCTGCACTAGGCTAAGCCTGTATCGCAGGAGACCGTTACGTTTTAAATATTATTACATTTCATGTCTCAGTATCCATTTATTTGCTCATTTTTTACATTATATTTTAAAAAAAACAATCACAAAAAGATAAATTTAAAAATACAATATAAAAAACAGAGGGCCACTGGAGACGGGGTCTACGACCCAAGCCATCAGTGGTCAGGGCTCAAGAGAGAGGAACCATTTCATCATTATTACATTAAAACAACAAACAAAAGAAGGAAAAGAAAATACAATCCGTATTACGAATAGGAATATTTTAAGGTTTTTATTACAAAGAATTAAAATAATGAATTAATTCAACCAAATGATCATACTGTATAAATTAATGCTCATTCTCGAGATGAAAGATAAGATTATATTTTGAATCGTTAATTTTAACTAAATATCTTAATGTAACATTTAATTTATTACCGATTCAAAAATATTTCCTATAGTTTAACTGATTAAGATTTTAAAAGAGTTAACTTTTTAAAAAGCGACATTTTTTCGTTTATTTAATTTAAAACTTAGTGCACATAATATAAAGTTGAAAATGCTATTTCAATACTACTAAATTCAAAGATTTTTGAAAATACTCACACCTGCTAACATCAGCATCATCATCATTATCAGCCTGTAGACGTCCACTGCTGGACATAGGCCTCCCCCAAGGATTTCCAATGCTCGCGGTTGGTAGCGGCCTGCATCCAGCGTGTTCCTGATCTTAACAAGATCATCCGTCCACCTTGCAGCTGGTCGTCCCACACTGCGCTTGCCTTGACGTGGGGCTCCAGAACCTTCGTGCTCCAACGGGCATCGGTTCTACATGCTATGTGGCCCGCCCACTGCCACTTCAACTTGCTTATTCTTTGGGCTATGTCAGTTACTTGGGTTCTTCTGCAAATATCCTCGTTTCTAACCCGATCACGCAGAGTGATAACCTGCTGACATATAAAAAAATAGTATGAGAGAAAATGAATGAAAAAATAATAATAAACTACAAAAAAAGTAAAGCAGTTGGCTCACTAGGCTCGCCTGTATCAAAATAGTACTCCAATATTGCTTGTTTTAACAAGCTTTATATTAACTTGCACTGGATGTAACTATGTTTGTATGTAACTATGCAAGTTCGGGTGGAATCTTGCAAGCTAAATTTGACAAACTCTTCGGTTTCCGTTTGAGCTGACATTTTTCATGCAGATGTATATCGCGTGACA
This sequence comes from Trilocha varians, assembly GCA_030269945.2. NCBI lineage: Eukaryota > Metazoa > Arthropoda > Insecta > Lepidoptera > Bombycidae > Trilocha > Trilocha varians. The sequence goes on along the minus strand of AP028277.1, from coordinate 8,377,923 downwards.
ATACAATAATATGGCTGATCTGATGATGGATTCGGAAGGTGATCATAGGAACTCCTGTACTAAATAAGATAGTTTAAAGTAAACAAATATTTGAAAGAAAACACTTTAAACGCAAACTTTTAAAATCCACAACGCGCGATAAGGAACTTCGTCCCAAAACTTAAAAATAAAAAACAAATATTTGAAAGAAATCAAATATTTGTTTTTTATTTTTAAGTTTTGGGACGAAGTTCCTTATCGCGCGTTGTGAAAGGGGGCTAGACGGAAAAAAATCTTACGAAAAGTTGTCACGACACTTTTTTTTGTTTTAGATGATTATCGCTAGATGGCGCTGTTTTTGTTTTAGATGATTATCGCTAGATGGCGCTGTGATCAAAATATTTTAAAATACGTTCTTTATCGCGCGATACGTTAGGAAAAAAAATATATCTTTTAATCGAAAGGAACTTCGTTCTATTCGGGTGTCCCATGACACCTCTCAAGTTTTTGTTTTCTAATAAGTACGTCAGTGTTCAAATATCTCTATTTCTTACTGACACTGATTTATTTATCACGTTTTCCCGCCCTTTCTCTTGTTAGTAAACTCATGTACAATGCATGAAACTTTGTTTATGGTACGTGTTCGATATTTGAAACCAATTATGTATCTATGATTGATGTTTGAGACGAGTATTACTGTCTTTGGATCATAATTTCAGCCATCTATTAACGTATTATCCACCGAACTGCGTCAAAATTGGTTTGTTTACTTATCCCAAGTTTGTGACAGGAGCCAAACGCGACGCGACATTAGTTCAGAAATTTATTTTGTTTACATCTTATTATCGTCTCATATTTCCTCTCAGCAAAGAATCCTGGTTTTTCCTCCACATAAAACTACACTATTCACCAACTCATACACGGTGACTGCGGTTAGGTTATGGAACAACCTACCTCATGATATCCGTCAGGCGACAACCATAGATATCTTCAAAACAAAAACCTATAATCACTTTCTCTCATTGCAAAATGGACGTTAATTGAGCAAATGCTAACCAAACTATGTTTTAATTATTCGTGATTTTATTTATCTAATGTATTCTTTATCGTATAATTGTAGTCGTTTACTTATGTATGATGTTTACAAATCGTAAAGTGCTTTATCTTTAGAATACTATTTTGTTTTAATAATTCACATATCGCCTTTTGTGAACATTTTTATATAACTTTTTTTTCAGTCGTGTACAATAAAGTATTAAATAAATAAATAAATCACTTAAATGTTTCATGCACTACCTTATACTATCCACATTACACCAGGGTTAGCTGGTAGATAATGCTGTTTAGCATGTACATTTTTTTTCGTGTGCAATAAAGAATTTTCTATTTATCTATCTATCATATTTTACGGAAATAATAATATATTTTGTCCAAAATACAGCGTAGGTAGGTTTAATAACAAAGAATTACAAAAAAACGTTAATTTTTAATATTTACTTTGACAAAAGTAATGTTCTAAAAGTCTCAACTATAGTAGCGCCATCTCTGAATAGGATTCCATAACTAACCAACTAACAAACAAATTTTAAATGAAAAATATAATAATCTTTGTATGTTGTGATGAAATCTTTCCAAATAAAGATTATTCATTTTCATTCGTTTCGATAATTTTTGTATTGTGCGTTTTAACAATTTATACCAAAGTGATTAAAATGAGAATTAACTGGCTATCATCCGACTCCTTCAGCTCCATGATACCATATTATTGTATTGTCACGCGATATACATATGCAAAGTTTCATCTCAATCGGAAACCGGAAAGTTGGTCAAATTTAGCTTGCAAGATTCCACCCGAACTTACATAGTTACATCCAGTGCCAGTTAATGTAAAGCTTGTATAAACGACCCAGTCGTTTTTGAGCCTCTTCATTACAACCAAAGAAAGTTTTTCACAGGAGGGATCTAAGCATTAAAGCGATCTATAGTAGTATATTTGTATTGTTTCAGCAATACTACAGCGGGCGACGTTCAAGCCAGGCCTACTCACGATCCAGGGGGTCAACACCTGCCTCTACCTCTGTATGGACGCCTGCGGTTTCCAGTACGCCCATGTGAGTATGCACATCCATCTTTACTAGTTACTAGAGACTTTGGGAATCAGTGGTATTAGGCCAAAGGGAGATCTCCGACCGGGCGAGGTAGTGTATGGTGGTCAGGCCGAAGCCCACTGTAGTAGATTTCAGATGTTTTTATGTCGCCAAACGTTGCAAACATCGATAGCGCGATTCAGGATCTGGCACGCTATTGGTCCGCCACAGAAACGTAACGAATTCATTCGTAATGTTAGGCGAATGTTTTGACAAAAGTCGCGTGGATGTTTTATGTAAATTATATCGAATATTATGCCGAATCGCATTTGCGAATGTCCGAAAATAGACATTCTCAACAAGCCTAGATACACTGTATCGAACATTTTAAATAGTGTTTTCAGGCAAGATTACCTACACTAAACATCAAGGGTTTTACAAACTATTTTCAGTTCAGACGAAAGAGTTTTCAGTTTGGAACAGTTTTAATGTTAAGCGACAGAATGTTTTACATTTGAAATATGTAACTTTTCGGGTATTTCCCACCTCTCACTCCTACTTCTACATTTTTATTGTACCTACCCACTACCCATACTGAGTAATGCTGAACTAAGGTCTCCTCAGTAGAGGTTTAGGCGTAGTCCATCACGCGACCACAATGCGGATTGGGGACTTCATATATCGTCGAAGAATTTTAGAATGCAATATTTAGGCTTCCTCACGATATTTTAAGTCGTGGTGGCCGAGTGGTCGAAGCGCCTCCTTCTGAACGGGAGGTCGCGGGTTCAAATCCGGCCGGCTTGTACCTCTAAATCTAAATGTGAAAAAGATTTATGTACAATTTTTCACAACACCACTGGCTAAAAATGGTGAAGGAAACATCGTGAGGAAACCTGCATATCGGAAAAGGGTTCTAAAAATCCTTTGAAGATATGTGAAGTCCCCAATCCGCACTGGGCAAGCGTGGTGGACTATGCCTAATCCCTCTTCTGAGGAGACGTGAGGCCAACAGTGGGCGGTAATGGGTTGGTACAGAAAACGATTTTTTCCTTCACCGTTTTAACCAGTGACGTTGTGACAAATTGCAAATACAAATACAAATTACAAATACAAATAATTTATTTTCAAACATAGAACATTACATAAGGGGTTCAACAATGGCCCCCGCACTAGGCTAGGCCTGTATCGCGGGAGGCCGTAAGGATTGTACAAATATTGGTTCCAGATGAAGAGAAAACAGCGGGCCGCTAACAAGCATAATACAATTATATGAAACGATGTTACAATGAAATTAAACTTAGCATTACATACATACACAATAAGTTATTTAGGGATAGTCAAAATTGATTCAGTACAATCATAATCAAGCGTCAGAAGCCACCTGCGGACAGCACTTTTAACTTTGAAGATTGAAGAAGAGATATTGAGATCGCGCAAAGTGTCAAAAACTCTCTGGTACAGCACGGGAAAAGAGAAGGCACTAAATCGTCTTGCAAAGCTAGTCTTGGTCTGTAAGATATTCGGAATAAAGCGACGTGAGGAATTTTCGTGTCGTAATGATCCATCGAGCCCAATTCTGTGGTAGGTGGTCACTGCTTTGAGGATGTAAGACTGACGTACGCTAAGCACTTCCGCCTCTTGGAGAAGCTGACTAGTCGGATACATAAGCGGCTTTCGTAGCATGACTTTCAGGACAGATCTTTGAGCCCTCTCTAGAGACATCATGGTGGTTTTAGCGGCTCCTCCCCAGACGCCAATGCAGTAACATAGAACAGATTGGCATAGTGCAGAGTAAACAATGAGTAGTATGTCCTTTTCCGCACCGTCGCGTAACAACTTCATTATGTGTATTAATTTACGTGTGCGGCCAACGACTTTATTGACATGTTCTTTAAAAGTGAGTCTTTCATCAAGTAGTACTCCTAAATATTTAATGGACGATGATCGTTTTATTGATGGGCAGACACATTCATCCATACGCAAATACGAACAACGGCACTTATGAATTCGCAACCCACGATCCGGGGGAGCGCTAGCTGCAGTTATATGAAAGCACAGGAAACATGTTTTTTCAGTGTTTATGGTGAGGAGGTTGTTATCGAGCCATGTTCCCACTGATATTAAGCCTCTTTCTGCTTCGATGAAAGCCTCTTCCCATGTATCTCCCTCAAACAGGATGGCAGTGTCATCGGCATAGCACAAAATCTGAGTGTTTTTATTCTTGTAAAACAGATCAAGTACATCGTCAACATAGATTAAGAATAGCGTTGGACCGAGGACACTGCCTTGAGGGACACCAAAAGTAATCTCTGTCAGCCCACTGTCATGTCCAGATACTGATACACGCTGCAGCCTGTCTGAGAGGTAACTTTCGAACCACGACAGCGCTACACCACGAATTCCGCGAAGCTCCAGCTTACGCAAAAGTATTTGACAAGACACAGTATCAAAAGCTTTGGAAAGGTCTAAAAAAATGCCTATGCTTTTCTTTCCCTTGTCGATTGAAGATACTATATGCTGGACCATTAATGATACTGCGTCTTCAGTTGCTTTTCCCTTCCGGAAGCCGAACTGCCGTTCCGAGAGAATTTTGTTACTCTCAAGAAATTTCGTGAGTCTTGAATTAACAATCCTCTCGCATACCTTTGCAAAAACCGGCAAAAGCGATATAGGGCGGTAATTAGCGGGAGAAGCTTTATCGCCACATTTGTGGATAGGTATTACGGTTGCTAATTTCCAACAGTTAGGGAAAATTCCAGAGGAAATGCTTAAATTAATTATATGAGTAAGAGGTGTCAAGATAAAAGGACAAATATGTTTTACAAGAGTGTTCCTAATCCCGTCGCCTCCGGGAGCACTATCGTTTTTAAGATTTTTTATGACACCTGCTACTTCATCGACATCGGTTGGACAAAAGAAAAATGAATTTAAAGAATCAGCTCTTAATGATAACTTTTTACAGAGGTCTTGTTCAGAGACACTAAGTCTTTCTAGAATATTGTTCGCCAGGTTTTTACCGACAGTGCTAAAGTATGCGTTGCATTTATCCAACGACTCGGCTTCCAGATTTCTAATTTTAAGGAGTTCCAGGTTGTTGTCCTTACTTTTTTTGATATTGCAGATATCCTTGATATTCTTCCAAAGTTTAGGCGGGTCTTTTCTACTGGTCATCAACAGTTTGTTATTGTATTCAGTTTTCAGGCGTTTGAGCAAGTCCTGGCAAATGTTTCTGTACCGTAAGTAAGAACTTCTGATTGCAATATCGTTTGGGTATTTACGGACTTGCAAGTGAAGAAAGTCTTTGCGCTTCATACATTTTAGGATGCCGGGCGTAATCCAAGGATTAAGAATACGCTTTCTACTGCTAACGTGATACGACTGAGTATGCTTTGCTGTAACGTCAACTATTTTTCCCGTGAAGAGTTCAGCAGCAGTATTAGAATCCTCACAAAGAAGCACCTCGCTCCAGTCCATATGACTTAACTCGGAAGTGATACCCTCATAGTTAGTTTTGTAGAAACTTGTGTTAGGATTAGGGGGCGGGGGTATCTTTGTCACGATACCGGCCATGACCATGTCGTGGTCCGTTATATCTGCTGTACAGACAACACCGACACCACCGAATTTTGCATTAACCATTATATGGTCCAAACATGAGTCACCTCTTGTAGGCTTATCTATGAATTGTCTTAATCCCAGTTGTGCGGTAAGACAGGAATAGTCGTTAGACTGAATTGTATCAGTTAAAGTATTAATATTAAGATCACCTGCCAATACAAAACTATTTCCTGCACTGCCAAGGCCTTTCACAAAATTTTCCAATGATTTAAGAAATGGGTAGACATTGGAGTATGAAGGTGATCTATATGTACCTAGGATAGTAAAAGAATTGGAAATGTTCACACAAATGCTGTCCGCTTCGGCAATCTGAGGCTCGTTCACACTTACATTTAGACCTTCCTTAACGTAAATTACTACGCCACCAGCCTTATTTCCTACTTGGGAAGAACAGAAAGAGCGATAGTTTGCAATATCTCTCACGAGTGGGCAACTTCCCAGATGACATTCTGTTAGGATCAAGACATCAAACCCAATATCTATTCTTTTTAGAGCAACTTCAAACATATTAAAGTTTTTTTGGAGACTTCTGATATTAAATGTGAGGATTTTGAATTTAAAAGCATTTGTCAATACGGCTTTACAATCTTCCAATTGATGAAGTGTGCGACAATTAATCAGTAAAGAGTTATCCAAGTTTTCTATTACATCAAGTTGTGCCATATTTTAAGAGTTTATTATAAATTTCAAATATAAAACACAGATTATAACCGATTGTCGCTAAATAAAGATATATTAAGTGGGTAGGAGAAGCTTTAAGTTTTAATAACAAATCTATATCGATAGGTGCAGTAATGCTGACTGCAGTGCAGATAAATGACAGAAAGTAAATTACATAAAAAATAGAACATACATTTGCAGCTTTGTCAATAACCATCAAATCGACTAGTGATAATGAGTTTAAAAATAAACACTTAATACTAAGAAAAATAAAAAATAATAAAAAATAAAATCTAACATGCATGAGAGAGAGATAACCGAAAACGAGTGTACAGTTCGGAAACTTTGATGTGGAGTGAACGCTACTCAGAAGAACCAAGGGCGACTCCAAAAACTTCACCAATGTCATCGCTGTTACCAATCCGTATGGCAGGACTTCCTTCGCGTTTGCGAATATGAATAGAACCGTTGTTCGTCCAACAGTATTTATATCCTGCATTTTTAGCTCGTAATCTGGTTTCTCGAAATAATTTTCTAGTGTGTCGAGTTAATCGCTCGTTGAGGTAGATCCTTGTTGGTGTGTTGTTAAGATCCAAATCAGCTGTCGTTAATTGCTTCCTGACTCTCGCAGCGCTCAATATCTCATGGCGTTTAAAGCATCTAACCAACCTCAAGACAATGGGCCGAGACTGAACCATCTGCACATCTGACTCCCGCGGCTGTTGCGGTTTTTTTGGTCCAACCCTAGAGATCCAGTCAATATCTTCATCTCTTAGGTCAATTCCAATCTTACTCGCTATCAGTTTAGAAGTATGTAAGAGATTTTCAGATTTAACTTCGGGAATGCCGATGATTTCAACCTCATTCCGAACCTGCGCCTGAGCCTGTATTTTAATATGCTCCTGAAGTTCCTGGACTTGTTGTTTTAGCATCTGATTTTCGGTTTTATACTGATTTTCAAGTTTTGTAATTCGCTCATCAGCTAACGATACCCGGTTCAGTATTTCACTAAGTTGATCTTCTATCTTAGTGATAGATAGCCCAATTTCCGATTTGAAAGAGAGTATACCCTCCCTCAGAGAACGGATCTCGATGTTAAGGGTATGAAGATCTGCATCAGGTGTCCTCTTGAAAGGCTCAGACCGCACGGGAGTGCTGGAATTATCTCCTCCTTTTTTGCTCTCGCATTTGCATTGAGGGCAAACCCAGGTAGGAATTTCAGTTTCCAGCAGTTTTGTTCCTCCAACACATATATCCCTGTGGTAGTGTTTACCGCACGAGGTGCGAGAACAAGCAATTGGTTTCTCTCGTCTACTGAATTCTTTTAAGCAACCAGCGCAATTAGTTTTACTTAGAAGCGTTGACATGGTCAAAGCAGAGCAAATCAGATAAAGATGTACTCACTGAAAGCAGCCTATACTGTGGATATCAATCCTTGATGACGCACGCCTTTGTCAGTTGGTATTAAATATTAACATTTAAAAGCAAAAGTCGGTTCAAACTCGCGACCTCCCGTACGAAAGGCAAGCGTTTCAACCACTACACTACTTCATATTCTTAAGTGTTGACATATAATGAACAGACTTACGTTGTCTATTGTTTATGATATATGTCAAAACTAATGCATTATGATTTAGAGCATGTGTGGTTGAGCTTCGGTAGCTATGAGTAGATTAAATTTATATTATTTAAAGAACAGTGTGTTTTTTTGTTAGGAATGGGATTTACGTGTAGTTTGCGTAATGCGTTAAATGGTAAATTTCGAATTTTTAGTAAAATCTAAGAAAAAAATATTTTAAAGTACTTATTATAAAACTTTTCTGGATTCCTAAAGACAAACTTTCATTTTCAAAATTATTATTTTATTTCTGAGCTAGAAATGTCCAACGATTTACATTCAAATTATACCTTCTCAAATTTTATTAATTTTTTTAAGCCATCTAAATCAAATTTCTTAATAATGGTGTAACACACCGGCTAGTTTAATTAGTTGAGTAATTTCTAATCAGTAAGACAGAGCATTGATTAAGAGATAAGTAGACAATGAATGATTATTTAGTTAACTTTCACCGCGCGCGTGCCTCGATGATTTGGAAATTATAGGCTTAATAAGAGGAATTGTATGGGCTTTGTGGATATTTTTACTAATATGAATCTTTTGTTTAAGAACTAGTGGTTCAATTTACGTCTATGAAAAATTACAAAGAAATCAGTAAAGAGACACGTAAACACACAATAAATCACGACATGTTAAAAACAGCGCCAAAATTCTAGTTCGATTAAAAAAACAAATGGGATAGGATAACGATCACCTCTCATAACATGCAATAAGAATTATCCAAATCAGTTCACCCAAAGTAAAGTTAAATGTCATGAAATCACGCCGCAAAACAAGGCACACGATTTAAAACCGTTCGAAAATCAAACTATTTTCCGACTCCAAACTTTATTCGTAAACAATATAAAAATAAATCGAATAAAATTTTGAAAAATCGTTTTCGATTCATTGTATCGAGTGGCGAGTGTAATCGTAGGCTGAGGACACACTCGCGAGTAAAAGGATTTCGACGAATTAATGATTGAATTATCTGGAGCGCATTACTTTTGTCCTTGTCTGATTAGGGCTGTCAAATGCGGAACGAATGTTTTGAAAAAAACATAATTTACTATTATTTGATAAAACGGTGAAGGAAAACATCGTGAGAAAACCTGCATGTCGGAAAAGGGTTCTAAAAATCCTTTGAAGATATGTGAATCCGCACTGGGCAAGCGTGGTGGACTATGCCTAATCCCTCTTCTGAGGAGACCTGAGCCCAACAGTGGGCAGTAATGGGTTTGTACAGACTATTATTTTATGTAAGTAATTGTATGCTTTTTTGACAGATGTCGTTAACAGAATGAATCGTTGTTTCTTCTTCAAATCTTAATTGCGGTTGTTTTTCAAATACGTATTACATACGTACGCATTAAATACGTAGGGTATGTTGGAATAGATTTATGTATGTTAGATAAAATTATGTTCAAGAAAACTTTTTAAATACAAGCTTTATATTATTATTAATACATATATAGAATTAGGCTAGTGAAGACAAATAAAACCAGCCCAAATACTGGAGTTTCTATACGCTACTTTTCGACTCCATCATCAGAACAGCTTCATAAGATCACATTCTTGTAATTTCACGCAACATACATAATATGATGTAGAACCGTTGAGTAAATGTAACTTAAATAAATATAGGGACATCTTTTTTTTCTATCGCAAATAGCACAAATCTCAAGTCAAACGCAGCCCTAAACTGATTCGGGGGTGCTCCCATTAGGCGTCAACACACACGCCGATAAGGACAAGCTCACACCATTAATCAGGCGTAAGTTTCATTAACGCGCACGAACCGACGATTTGTCATCGGAACTAGGGCTTCCTACCTCGAGTCTCGATCTCGAAAATTACAAGTCTACTTGAAAAAAGATCTGTACTTGTAGAATGCGATATTATAGTGATTTAAAATACCTTCAACACAATTAAGTTTTGAAATGTCTCCATATAAAAACTAATGACAAATAGTGTTAATTTTGTTTAGAGATATTTACATGGTACCTTTTAATAAGAAAAAAACATTTTTGTTTCAAATTATAATTAAAAACATGACTTCAATTTTCTTCAAAAATATCGAAATTCCCGATAATAAACAAGTTAACGATTCTCAAAAAATATCGCATCCCAGAGGTTTTTTTCCCGGCATTAAAAAAATTATCGAAAGTGGAAGCCCTATTCGCAACCGTATGGCGTCATTGACAAGTGTGCGCTCTGCCTTTGATTATGTTCTGACGTTTTGTCAAATATGCATTCGAAAATGGAACGTTTCAAATCAATTTTGGCGCCAAGTTCAAGGCGGCCATCTTTGATTAATTTTGTAATTATGTCACTTCATGTTAATTCTGTTTGCTTTTGATTTATTTTCGCATCTGAAATTTTATTATGAAAGTAATATTATACCTACCTTTAGAAAATTATTACTATTATAACTAATTTTAAATGGAAATCCGTTCCTTTGCGTACAAAATGTACTAGAGACAAATCTCGACGGATACAGCTCGCCCCGTGTGTGACCTCTCTCCAACCTTAACAAAAAAGTTCAAAAAAACATAGTATGCGAATTATTTACAAAAAGTATTTAATTTAAAGTATTCTGTTTGACTTGTAACATCAAAGGGATTTGGATCCCTTTGCCGACAAAGGGAATGCTTTAAGCTGCTTAATAACAAAGGCTTAGGGAATATTTAACATTGTTAAGAAGTATCCCAAAGTTAATGTCTAGCTCTAAGTAATAAGTATTAAAATACATTTAATTTTCGTAAGTACTATTTTCATTGTAAGTAGATTTCTCATTTTTTTACAAGCTTTATATTAACTTGCACTGGATGTAACTATGTGTTCGGGTGGAATCTTGCGAGCTAAATTTGACAAACTTCCCGGTTTCCGATTGAGCTGAAATTTTGCATGCAGATGTATATTGCGTGACAATGCAATAATATGGTACCTTAGAGCTGATCTAATGATGGAGCCGTATAGGAACTCCTGTATTAAACAAGATAGACCCACCATGTTTGGGCTTATTTTTATTGTCTGATACATTTCTTTTACTGCCTTGTAGAGAGACTAGCCAACGAACAATGTCAGGGGAAACTGAGGGGTCGCTACCTACGACCTAACTTTAAGGACTCGAGCCTCAATATCCAGGATCTTAAAAGTTTGTATTTTAGAAGTTTTCTATCAAATAAATTATTAAAATAAACAGTTATCCTAACGGTAGTATCCCGGTGAAACAATCCCGGTGTAAACGCGTCCAATGGCGTCCATCCATCGATCATAACATAATCTGTACGTCAGGACTTCCTCTTAAAAATATCTAGTTTTATATCCACGGATACTGTAAAGTTGTGGGTGTAGTGAGAATTAAGTTAACATTAAATACAAGCTTTTCAGCTCCTGGATATGATGTAATCCAAACACGACGGGTCTATCTTGTTAAGTACAGGAGTTCCTGTGGACAACTTCCGAATCCATCATCAGATCAGCGCCATTTTGTAATATTATTACATTTTCACACGATATACTCACGATGTCAACTCAATCGGAAACCGGGACGTTTGTCAGATTTAACTCGCTAAATTCCATCCGAAGTTACATAGACACATCCAGTGCATGTTAATATAAAGCTTGTAAAAACACCATTTAATCCATGGTTTATTTTTTGGTACTACTGGAATGACGGAGTTTTTAATCCAATAGACGTCGCTGTATGTTTTTTTTACACATTTTTTACACTTTACCTTATGCAGTACTGTACTGTACCAACCCATTACTGCCCACTGTTAGGCTCAGGTCTCCTCAGAAGAGGGATTAGGCATAGTCCACCACGCTTGCCTAGTGCGGATTGGGGATTTCACATATCTTCAAAGGATTTTTAGAATCCTTTTCCGACATGCAGGTTTCCTCACGATGTTTTTCCTTCACCGTTTTTAGCCAGTGCCTTATGCAGTAGTTATAGTTTAAAATGAGGAGCATTACCCTATTGTATCGCCATCTTTATTTCCACCGGTGTACCGTGGGAGCAACTCCAATGGGATTAACCAAGACAGTTTCCTTCTTGAAGACTTAACGCATTCTTTAATATGGTAACACTGGTACTGACGTATTGTTCGGCAACATTTAATAAGTTTTAATGAAGTGAAAAAGAGGATTTGTTTGTAAATGGAAGTGTTTTTGATTGACAAGGCTTGAAGTCGGTGTTGATTTGTAGTTAAAATAGTACGCTATAAGAGTCAAATACCACATAGTCCACCATGTTTGCCTAGCGTGACTCTTGACTCTCAACTTCGTCTGCGTCACAAAGGGAAACAATATATCCAATATATATTCCTTCCTCGATAAATGAACTTTCCAAAACTGAAAGATTTTTTTAAATCGGACAATTAATTACGGAGCCTATTCGAGACAAACAATCAAACAATGAAACCTTTCCTCTTTATAATATTAGTTTAGATGTATCTAATATATTAGATATCAACAAACATTATTAAAAGAATAATACAGGACAGAACAATTCAGAGCTGTTCCGCGCCATTTTGTTTTAAGAATACACAATTTAAACAACAATTACAATAAAACTTATTCTACTGTCCATTTCACTTCTATTTTTCGACAATTAAACTCAAAACAAGATCGTAAAGCAACCAATTTATAAGCCCAATTATATCAACAATGAGAATCCTTTACGACAACAATAGGATTTTAAAAGGACAATCCGTTTGCCGATAACGGGGCGAAGAGGATTAATAATGTAGATATTAAATACGGCAACACCGTCGTGTTTGAAATTGGAACGTAAAATACGGTTTTAAATTTGGAATAGTAATTTGTAGCGATGGGTCGTTATCGGTTTTTGAGATAACGTAACGTAAGCGTTATGTGATTTCCAATAACTAGTTTCTTAACTAGTGATTTTTATAACTAGTTATTTTCACAACGTTCTGAAGCAAACGTGATAATTGTAACGTAAAATCGTTTGGTTAGGTAGCAGTATAACTTAATTCTTCTTCACGCACACGTATCGTGTATCGATACTATTTTTTTAGGCGCGTTTTAAAGCTATGTGTAAGGTGGTCAATGTAAAACGTCGTTTTCATCTTGTCATTACGAATATTGTAAAACCAGTGATTTTGCGTGAGTAGTGAAAGTAGCCAAACATCGACGCTATGCCTTAAACATAAGAGTGAATTCGATTTAACTTTATGGCGTTGTGATTAAAAGAGTTATTGAAGACTGATGCCTATTTCGATCGTTTAAATGGCGTTATGAATATCACTAGTTTTTGTTGTAGTGGAAAACGAGTGATCACTGTTCGAGCTCGTAACTGCATATATAACCAGTTATGGTTAATAACGCCCATCGCTACTAATTTGACAGTTATTTGAATTTAAGCTTACTGTAACGTTAGTCTAGTTTTACTCTACAATACTCCATTATGTTTCTTGCTCGATAACTAACTTTACTAATGATTGTCCCACCTGATGGTAAGTGATTATTAAAAAAATAATAATAATTAACTATTTCTTGACATTGTGAGGAGGTTTCTCTCTCTTGAGCCCTGACCACTGATGGCTTGGGTCGTAGACCTCGTCTCCAGTGGCCCTCTGTTTTTTGATATTTTATTTTTAATTTTTTTTTTGTTTTAAATATAATGTAAAAAATATGTGAGAATAAATGAATACAAGATTAATAACTATTAAATAACGTTTGTATGTTTTTTCATGTATCAATTATCCAAGAATTTTCATGATCAACACAACTTATAGAGTTGTAGCTAAGAAAAGTAAAAGGAGCCTAAACACGACGAGTCTATCTTGTATAGTAAAGGAGTTCCTATGGCCACATTCCGAATCCATTATCAGATCAGCTCCATTTTATCATATCATTGCATTGTCACGCGATATACATGCGTGCTAAATGTCACCTGAATCAGAAGTTTGTCAAATTTTACTAGCAAGATTCCACCCGAACTTACATAGTTATATCCAGTGCAAGTTAATATAAAGCTTGTAAAAATTGTTTTAGCTGTTTGTTCCGAGGGCGGCGCGACGGGAAAGAGTGCCGATGGCGTAACGCGTCGCGTCGTCCCTCATAACCCCGTGCTGGGTTCTGGCCTCAGCCGGGGTTCGGACGCTGAGTGTGAGCGGTTGGAGGTTTTAGTGCGGTTCAACTCCCACATACCCCGGTGATTTCCTCCAACTAAAAAAAAAAATCTGTTTGTTCATTCATTCATTTTTGTTTAAACAGTGGTTGAATACAGGTCTATCTTAGTTTTTATAACATTTTTTGCTGTCAAAAGACTTAATCTAAAGGGCCTTATTACCCAAAGGGTTTGGCGCTCCCGGGGCGATCAATGTTGCCAGAACAAAAAACTAAATCGTACTAAAAAAGTGTTAAACGTCACACAATAACTCATAAATAACTTAAAATATATGTTTATATTGTATTTTACTTGTTATTTATTATTGTTTATCCAATTTTATGTTTTAATATGACATTTGTTTTTTTAAGAGTTGTACTAATTTATGGGGATGTTTTATAGGGGTGCGTTCGTCGCGATAACTTTGGTATAAAAGATTTCGGATCGTAAATTAAGTTTTTGTGTCTTTTTTGACTTTTATTGACGTAGTTGTTATTTTTGTTGAATTAGTGAAAATAGTGAATTATAATTATGAAATAATAGAATGATTTATTTTAAATTAAGTGGATTTTTTATCCCAAGTACCTATTAACATGTAGCTTTTATAAACTTATTCAGACACTCGCGGTTTTCTATAATACTTTCATGCATTTTCAACGGGTTCTTACCACGATGTTTAATTAATTGAGTTGTCTCGATATTTCAACGTTGTTGCAAACGTCATGATCACGAGAAGACTGGATACTGCGGGTCTATTTAAGAGCGAACAAATCTGTCTACCCTCTTTCTCGTTTGCTTTTGAGTAGTACCACTGGAACTCGAACTCACATCACGGCACACCACACTCATTGTCTACAAGACTCTCTGAGCATGAAACCTTAGTGACTGTTGTGTTTAGAAATGGATTCCACATACTCGATAATTTGAAGCCGTCACCCCTATTAAAACTGCTATGTCTTGAAATTTCGATAGCTTCTATAACCATCCTTGGTACGTAACGACGTACAGAAGATAGTACCTGAGGATTATGAGGATATCGTGTAAGAACCCGTTGAAAATGCATGAAAGTATTATAGAAAACCGCGAGTGTCTTAATAAGTTTAAAACATAACAGAAATTATTTTTCGCATCAAATATCGGTTTAAAATACTAAATAAAATGTTTTTACTTAACTTACTTGATTTACTTCTGTGCTAAACAAGATAGACTCATCGTATTTGAGCTCGTTTCACTTGTATTAGCTAGCACTCTGCTTCTACATGATATCCAGGATCTTAAATGATTGTATTTAAAAAGTTTTCTTTAAAATAAACTATTTAATCCTTTTTCTTACATCTAGAGAATATTATAACGACTAGACTTTACCTGTAATACTTTTAATGTGTAATGTGTAATATCCACCTAGTTTTAACTACCCAAAGTACTTGTCAACAGACACTTACAGACAGTAAAATCAATAGTTTATATATTGAAAGCATGTAGAAGAATTCCTTTTAATGCCGAAAGGATAAAATTTAACGACTCTCCCAGATTACGAGATTACATGGTCAATATAAATTTTATAATGATTAATAATGATATCGATTTTTTGTTCAATAATCGTATCTATAACTCGATCATTTGAAGTTGTGGAGTCGAATCGGGACTAAATATTTTGATTATGTAGATATATGGAGCGGGATTTGATGTTTTTGCAAAATGTTATGTTTTATGGTTAAGGTACTTTTTTTGATCAAAAATTAAACCAGCGTTTGCTTTTAGAGTTCTTTAAGAGCGCTTTAGAAAGGGCAATTTGAATAGTATCGCTTTTTCGACTATATGCGTGATTTCAATCATAAACACATTAACTGCCGAGAAAAAGAATTCTATTGTTTTTCGAAAGGCATGTCGGTCAGCACTGACCGCTTGCATTCTAGAGTCTTAAATTTTGATGGAAGAAGATTCAAAAGTAGTAAAAGTACACAACGGCTCACAAATACTGGCGAAAGATAGTTTTGTGAAAATTTTGTACTAGGCTGTAACGAAGGAATTTAATTAATTCTATACTAGGCTGTATCGACAGTAGACCTTTACACTATGAATGTAAAATGAAGGTAACCTTCGCTATTTCGGCATCGGGTACTGGCCTACCTCTCACTCCCACCACTGTAACTCCTGTGTAACCAGGATCCACAGCGGCGACCATCGTAATGACTCTGAGCAGTGAAGCTCAGGAAAACCCGAGGGAAAGCTAACTTGTCTTGGACCCCGCAACGAATTTAATCAGAAGATAATAAAAGGAGTAGGAAAAACATAAGTTTCAACTTCCCTTCTCGCAAAGCGGGAGAGAATAAAATGACATTGAAAGATGCATTACGCCAGAATTGAGAAAAGCACGACGGACATTTTATTAAATTTATTGGACCTATGCGGTGAGCTGTTGTACTATTTAGGATGCCAATAATAGTTATGGCAAAAACGTTTGAATGCACGGAAAACGTAAACGGTTATTTCGACATATTTGACAATGCTGTCTCCACGCCATTCTATGTCCAAATATAAAAATGTAACCAAAGTAAGTTAACCTAATACTTTGGCTATTAAACGGCCGTAAACCGCGTTCCGTGGCGACAATCACATCGTGCCCGATCATAAACATTTTATCTCTTCATTCCGTTTTATTCACTTTTTATAACTTTTGTGTTTAAAACAAAAAATATCGTTGAGATAATGTTTGTAAACAGAGTCGGTGGGAACGCGCCATTTTTCTGCGGCGCCATCTTGCGTTATTCGAAATTTAAATGGGGCTTCACTAAAAACTTCATGGTGAAAATTAAATTTCCTGAAAAGTTTTTGTAGGCTCGTTTTCTAATTTTTTTTATTGTATGCAGACATGCTAGTGGACCACTATATCGTAAGTGGTTACCGTCGCTCATGAACCTCTGCAATATTAAAAGACACTGCGCTACCTACGACCTAACTTTAGTGACTTATTTCAAGACTCGTTTAAAGAAGGACAAGTCATAGCGCTCAAAAAACATAAGCGTATCATAATTAAGATTTAAAGCATATTTATTCACTCAAAAACATAACCATAGGCTACACTAATAGTTTGACACGCGCTGACATTTGCTCAATTTTATTGCCAGAGTAAAAAATTAAATATAAACAGGCAAAGGTATCATTATGTGGTCTTAATTATATGTTCTTGTAAAATCTTCAAATAATGTTTTTTTATTGTCTAGACGTTTAGCCTTGGGTATTTTGTCACGATTTTAGTATTTATTTAGCAATGTTTAATATAATTATAATTTATAGGTTATACGGTTTAGGTTAAAGGTCTTGGTTTAGTTCAGTTTTAAGTTTTATCGCATCAATGTAGTAACATCTTAATTACTTATGATTTTTTACGGCAATGATTGCGAAATATAAATTTCTATATTACCTTTTATTATGTTTAGACTAAAATAAGTTATTTATAGTTAAAGACACAAAAGCCAGCTAACACGAAATTCAATTATGTAAATGGTATCCTATCTTGTCAACGTTGCCGACGCACGTTTACGGCAAAGACAGGATACATATGTAAGTTATATCAGAGCATGTCATCAAAGCTCAACCTACCAATGATAAGGGGAAAAATACAATAGAAAATAGTCGCCGTAGCCGAAACCGGCATGGAGGATTATTATTATAGTTAAAGAAAAAGAAGAATTTTGTAAATTAAAATTTATAGCACATCAAAAATTATGTAGTTATTATAAAATTTTCTATTCGGACGACAAAAATCAACCACCTCAATCATCATACAATTTAATATCAAAAATCAAAGTTGAATCGAAAAGTCATAAAAAACAAAACACTTGTACGAAAAATTCCGATTCACAAGAAACTCTTCGACACAAAATGAAGAATTCAGATTATTAAACTTTATACCTAAATGGATTTTTGGCGGCCATTAAGGAAATAACCTCAAAAGACCCGCTGCCTTATAAATTGACACTAGATTCGCAGACGACAGACACATCGCAAATATTAAAAGATCAGGGCGGGAATTGGAAGGAAATAACAATAGTATCTAAAGTCACTTACATTATTACTAAACGGGTTCTTACCACGATTATTTTTAATTGAGAGGTCCCGGGAATATCGGGAAATAAAATATCGGGACCTCTCAATTAAAAATAATCGTGGTAAGAACCCGTTTAGTAATAATGTAAGTGATGTAGATAACCGCGAGTGTTTAAAGAAATTTAGTATCTAAAGTGTTTTTGGGCCCCAAAAAGAGCGCTTAAAACACTCGGTGACGTTTGCAATGACGTGTTCAATGTCACCATAAAAGGCTCAAAAGGATATGGTATTTTGTAAATTATTTTCATTATAATTTTTAGTATTTCGAGTCTTAGCTGCAGAGCGTTTTGAGCATATTCAATTGAATATAGCAAATTAACTACTCGTTAATCGTTACGCAAAATAGTAAGAGGAGTACCAAACACCTAGTTGTGGTTTTTACTTTTCAATTAAATTAGGTAAAAACTGGTAAAATATTCTCCTTTTTTGGCAAAGGGAAAATAACCTGGGTTAGCTAGTAAGAAACGGTATGCGTCGCCACGTGACAAATTGGTTTTCGTAGATGTTTCACACAAATAAATTAAACGAAATGGGGGTCAATTATAAATTACTAATTATGTGCCCAAATACGGCCCTGTACAGCTCCTAATTTGGACTACTAGACGCATCCCATCTAGGATACCAGGAAGCGGTAGAAGCCGATACTATCAATCTCTATATCTATAAACCATCTTCTGAGAAATTGGCCAATTCATTTTGAAGTATTTTAACAAGTTTCCTTCTACATTGTTGTGAAAACTTTCGATTAATTAAAGCAAGACAAACAGTTAGAAATAAATGCAGCAATACATGTTAGAACAAAGTCGTTTTATTTTGTCTGTCAGTATGTATGCTTAATTCTTAAGATCTTAATGCGGCTTGTTTTGATAGATAGAGTGATTCAAGAGGAAGGTTTATACGTATAAAACATACATGATATAGTAGAGATACACTGTTAACTTTAGACGTTTTTGATGTGATGTCGTAAATAAGTACATTTTTCAGTTTTCTGCATTTACATAAATTCTGTTGCAATCCCCTCTCTTTTTGACTCTGATGAAGTTGCACGGCTCAGCTAGTGTCAAATATTCAAATATGGCGCCTCATGGCGGTAAATTAGAAACAGTATTAAACAAATAGTCTATTAAAACATGTAAAGAGTTAATATTCAAAGTAAAAGTGAATTTAGAAATGTAATTTACTTGCTTCCCAAGTTATTTACAATGCAATAAATATGTCAATTAAGAAAGACTAGGTTCGCGCGATTTATGTGACACAGAGTAGCGTAATGTCACGAGTTTCACTCAAAAGTAATCTATAAGATATTTTAGTCTGTGGTTTGAGGGTTGTAGCATTTTTTTGTTTTAAAATAGACTGATTTTATTTGTCTCAAACTCTGATGTTTCGTTTACATATTGGCTCACTAACGTCCAACACATGTTAAATAAATGACGGTGACGGCCGACCAACGTGTAAACGGGAGTTTTGTATGCATTGGTTAGCATTGAAACCATGGTACGTTTGACAGTTGGTATACCAGTTGTCATTTGCGTACATCGGAAGTTGGAGAGCCAATAATAATAAGTTGAATTTAACATCAAAGACAATCTAGAATCGTCTGTATTGCTTTTGATATGCCTTATCCCATTAAAATATCTTTCCACTTTTTTTTATTGCCTCGTAGGCAGACGAGTAAATGCACCACCCGATCGCAAGTGTTGTCGCATGGACCTCTGCATTGTCACAAAGACACTGCGGGGCCGCTACCTACGGACTTTCTTCAAACCTCGTTTGAAGAGGGACAAGTTATAGCGCTCGGCAAACACCTTTAAATCATACTTTCATGCATTTTCAACGGGTCCTTACCGCGATATTTAATTAATTGAGTTGTCTGGATATTTCAACGTTGTTGCAAACGTCATGATCACGAGAAGACTGGATACTGCGGGTCGATTTAAGAGCAAACAAATCTGTCTACCCTCGCACTCGTTCGCTTTTGGATAGTACCACTGGAAGTCGAACTCACATCACGACACACCACACTCACTGTATCTCATCATCTCACCTTTAAATCATCCTTCGCAAATCTTTTCTTAGTTCTTCCTCTCTTCTGGAAACTCTATTAGGTATAGACCTTAAAATCAAAGTGAGTATTAACAGTTGAAAATAAAACTAAATCTGTTTAATGCGTTTCTCTTGTCGCAGTAGGCCCGTAGCCGAAACTGTGGCGGTCTAATACATATGTGGTGATAAATGAAGTTGAATCACACGTGGGAGTCACGAGTATGTGTGATGTGATGTTTCAATTGTTTTTTTGACTGTGGAGGAGTTGCTTCTTTGTAAGTAGCTTTGAGCCAAAAAGGCAGTTTTTGTCTAAAATTTTCAGGTCACTTTGTTGCACGTTTAGCACCTAATTTTTAGTGCTGATTCCTATTTTTTTAATATTGTTTACTAAATCCTTTTTTTTCAAATCGGACAGTGGTTCCTGAGATTTGCGCGTTCAAACAAACTCTTCTGTTTTATCTATTAAGTATAGGTTTCAGGTTGTTAAAAACACACATGTAAAAGTTACTTTTGTCAATGTTTTGGAGCTAGAGATGGGAAATGATATAAAAAATAGTACCTGTTCAAAAAATTGTATTCATTTTGTTTTTTAAATAGCATATTGAATTTCATCATTTTACGCGTGTTCCGTCCGTGGGTTCAAAATAGTTAAACTCTCAAAAGGCTTGATAGCCCTTAAAAGTTGGTCGTAGGTAGCGGTCCAGTGTCCCTCGACATTGCAAAGAACCAAGAGCGACGGTTACCACTTACGATCAAGTCGCTCGTTAACTAAACTGTCATAAATTTCTTTAAACACTTGCGGTTATATACATCACTTAGTACTTACACTATTACTAAACGGGTTCTTACCACGATTATTTTTGATTGAGCGATCCCGATATTTCAGCACTGTTTCAAGCGCCATGATCACGGGAAGACTGAGGAACTGCGGGTAGGTCATTTAAGAGCAGACAAATCTGTCTACCCTCTTTCTCGTTCGTTTGCCGGTACCGCTGGAACTCGAACTCACATTTCGACATACCATACTGATAGTATCGGCTGCCGTCTCAAAACTAGATTTTTTGGCTTCCACATACAGGATAGTTTGAAGACGTCACCCCGATTAAAAGTGCTATTCCTCGAAATTTCAATAGCTACTTAAATCATCATCAAATAATCGTGGTAAGAACCCGTTTAGTAATAGTGTAAGAAAAACTGTCACCTTCGACAAACCCTAATAAATTAAACACAAAGTGTGAAAAAACATCAGATTATTTCGTCGTAATTCGACTAAAACAATAGCAGTTAAATTTAATATCATCATACGAAACCCACAAGAAATCGAGGGATGCGCCCTATAAAGATGGTAGACGATAACCCTGAATAGTGTTGTGCTATCTACGATTATCGACGTCGATAAATCCATTCTAAAATACCTGACCCAAGGGTTAGCGATTTATCGATTAGAAAATTTATGTTAATATTTAAAATCGATATTTTATTTCGTGAATTATTCGATTGCATATCTCGGCTTTTAGTTAGAAAGTACTGGGATTATTTGTAGGTCAATCGATGTGTTAAATAAACATCTATTTGCATATCTTTTATTGCAATGTAATATTATGATAAGTATTAATAAATTCTAATAATGTCGTTTGCGTTGACTTATAATAGTTTTGGTTGAGGTTTAGTCTTCTTTCTAAAACATTATATTTTTATATTTTGACTCCTGTCAACCTACTTATGACCTTTCTTTCCTTTTCAACCTTCTACCTTTCCTTTAGTCCTCATTATTTTATGTTATTTAATTGTATTTAGACATTATCCATCTGGATCAGCATTCAGTACATTTTATATGAAACTATGCATATTTACACGGGCTGCAACCCGACGGAATTCCTTAAAAATAGTTGCAACTGATGCATTGTAACTCGGCCTATCAAAATTGTTACTTTTCAAAATAAATATGACAGTTTTTTATGTTTATGGATCGATACTTTCAATATCAGGTTTAGAGGGAAACACTAACAGACTTAAATTAAACACTAGTAGGTACTAATATTTTTGATTAAGTTATGCGTGTTCTTTGTCGAGGGTCACTAGTTGTGGGTATCCTAACCCTACAGTGGACTAATGGCCAAAGGGAGATCTCCGACCGGGCGAGGTAGTGTATGCCCGGTCAGGCCGAAGCCCTCTGTAGTAGATTTCAGATGCCGTATATATGCGAAGATTTTTGCAAATGTTGTAACCGCGATTCCGGATCTCGCGCGCTATTATTGGTCGCCACATACCTAATTATAGATATTGTTGCAACTGATAAAGTAAGCTAGTAAATAAACTATATTTCTATTGGGAAAAGTTAGTTAGTAAATAACTGTGTTCATATTATGTTTCATAAATTCTACGGAATATATTCTGAATTTGCTTACGTTAAACTACTAAATAACTACATTATTTATGAAGCTTACTAACTTAAGATGTAGTTCAACATTATTAATACCACTTAATGTCGGTTTTCATCGAAATCTGACTTATTTACTGCAACGGAATGGAAATACAACTAAATCTCTTGCTTTTGGTGATAACTTTAAAAACATCAGTTATAATCTTGTGTTTTAAGTTTTAATTTATTTAATTAACAAATGCATATAAAAATAATACTGTAGGTAATGATGATCTTTTTAAATTATTATGTTAAGCAGTTTTTAATCGTAACTATGAGCTAGTTTTAGTATTACATACCTAAGACTAATTATGTCTAAGCAAATGATCATTTTAATGGATTCGGTTTTGTCATTAAGCTCGTCTACAATTATCTTCTCGAAACGTATATTTCTGATGTGTTGAACGGTAAAATATATAAAGGTTGACAAATATCTCCGAACTCAAAAGAGGCTTGTGAAAAGTGGCTGTCCGAGTTCTTCGCAAATAAGGAGGGGGGCTTCTACGAGGGAGGTATTATGAAGTTGCCGTCTAGATGAAAACAGATTATCGAACAAAACGGCGCATATTTGAACAAAATCCGATCACTGTAACACTTTTTATAAAGCATAAAGAGCAAAAAAGCGACAGGGAGATATTTGACAACCTAAAATAAGCCTTTAAATATGTTAAAGTTATATTACATAGTATCTAGATTAATAGCAAAAGCAAATAATAAGAGTAATTTTTCAAAAATGATGTCACCAATGGCCATGAAATAAATTACACTGAACAAAAAGACAAAATAAAACTAAAGTTAACTATTTCTTCTAATAAGCGTAATCTAAATGTTTCAATTTAAAGAAATTAGTGTTGTCGAACGATTTAAAAAACCTTTATTTTAAATTATCGATAACGTAATTAACTCTATCGAGACCGACGCTTATCGGAGTGAAATCTCGGGTTTATCGATAAAACTGACACCCATCTCTATAGCCTGTCATTATTGTACTACTTTAATAGTTTTTTGATAAGATAAATGTTTAAATTTTGTCATGTAGTAAATTTTTGGGTCTAGGTACCTACTAAGTAGTATCTTTTAAAACAAATGGATTCGACCATTTTTCAAGAATAGCACAATTACTAATACTCAGATCTTTATCAGATTTACCAGTTTTTTTTATATTTTCTAATAAAAAAGAGAAATCAAAATCGGTTCACCCAGAAAATTAATATGCGTGTTGGCATTTACATCATTTGTTGAACCTAATTTCGATAGTCTTTTTTGATTACAAGCAAGTACTTTGGACGTTAAAATTCTCCTTCTTTTTAAAATCGTTAAATCGTTAACTACTTAAACAGAAAAATCTCGACTGCCACGAATTTACTGTCAGTACAAAACATTAAAACTATTAGTGTAATTGATACACGGTTTATTAATTAACAACTCGAAGGACGAAACAATTAAAGAAACCCTTTCTCGGAGAGTTTGTATAATAACCGTTAACCACAATTAAGTTGTTAGAGTTTTATCGAATTTTCCAATTAGAGGCCATACGTTTCTTCTTTAGCTCAACTTTATCCCATTCAAATGTGTTTGAAATCTGTTTAATTTATTCATTTATTCCTAATCTGGTATATGTTTGTCACGCCGCAAATTTTCATATCTTTCACATACTCCAAACATTTCTTCTTAGCTCTTCCTTACATCCACTTTCAAATTCCACGTTGGCATTGTAACGTGGTCCTCATCTCTCTTCACACGTCCAAACCACGCTTTTACCCAAATCTTTTACTTCTCAGTTTGTCACAGATAGGTGCTAGTTTCAAACTAGACACTACGCTATGGAAGGACAATTACAAGCTTATAGCTTGACCTAGCGAGAGGAGACCATTATTATGAATGAAAATTATGTTTTCGAGTTAAATAAACTATTTGACGTCGTGGTGGCCGAGTGGTTGAAGGGTTTGCCCTTCCGTACGGGAGGTCACGGGTTTAAAACCGGCTTGTACCTCTAAATCTTAATGTGAAAAAGATTTATGTGCAATTTTTCACACGCTGGTTAAAACATCGTGAGGAAACCTGCATATTGGAAAAGGATTCTAAAAAAAATCCATCGAAGATATGTAAAGTCCCCAATTCGCATTGGGCAAGGGTGGTGGACTATGTGTAATCTCTCATCGAAAGAGACCTGAGTCCAGCAGTAGGCAGTAATGGGTTGTTATAAACATTTTTTTCCTTTTTTCACGACGACTTCTTTTTTTCATGAACGACGGTATCCACTTACAATCAAATGAATCGTTAATCTAAAATACAATAAAAGAAACTTCAAATATACATCTAGTTTCGCCCACGTAGTTGTGAGGACGCGCCATGGGCGGTGTAAAGTAAAATGGCGAGTTGTTAGGAGTTATTGGCGGTAAATCGAGCCCGCCATTACTGAGCAAATAAACACATTTGCTACGGCTACTGTTGCTTGAGAATGTGCACATAAACTGTGCTATACTATTTGTACAGATCTCCTCAGAAGAAAGATTAAGCAAAGACCACCACGCTTGCCCAATACGTATTTCACAAATCTTCGAAATATTGGAACGAAGTTCTTTATCGCGCGTTGTGAAAGGGGGCTAGAAGGAAAAAATTCTTACGAAAAGTGGTCACGACACTTTTTTTGTTTTAGATGACTAGATGGTGCTGTGATCAAAATCTTTTAAAACACGTTCCTTATTTTTGTTTTAGATGATTATCGCTAGATGGAGCTGTGATTAAAATCTTTTAAATACGTCCCTTATCGCGCGTTACGTTAGGAAAAAAATATATAAGATATCTTTTAATCGAAAGGAACTTCGTTCTATTCGGGTGTACCATGACACCTCTCAAGTTTTTTTTTTAGGATTCTTTTCGAATATGCAGGTTTCCTTTGCAGTGGTGTTGTGAAAAATTGTACGTAAATATTTTACACATTAAGATTTAAAAGTACAAGCTGGTTTTGAACCCGCGACCTCCCGTACGGAAGACAAGCGCTTTAACCACTTGGCCACCACGACTACAATATCGATATAGCCTAGTACAAATTAATTAAATTCTCAAGTAGCCTCACATTTTTTTATTAAAATCCAACGGATATACTTTTACTACTTTTGAATCATCTACCATCAAAATATAATAAAATGCGATTTAAATCGAAAAAAAAACACTAAAATATCCCAAAAACCGTTGGTAACGCTGCTGAAGTGTAAAACCACCTTTACCGTCATACGTTAGTTAGTTTTAATGCAAAGATATCAATTCGCAGTGCGCCTACATTTATAAAACTTCATTTTGACGTAAACTATTAAACGGAACGACCACAATTATTGTAAACGTTGTTACTGAACAAGTTACTTGAGATAACTGTTTGTTTCTTGTGTAATTACTAGCTTAGTACTTGTCGAGTATGAATTATATTTTAGTGTATGACTCGAATTTCGTCTGCGTCACGGTACTGGGTGGCTTTGTAACTTTGTGCCGGCAGGAGTGGCATGACTTATTTATTTACTTCATTTGGATCCTCAACAAAGGTAACATATACACAGAACAAATTAAAAATACATTACACATTAGATACCTGCGCACCTTCAATTACAGAGGACCACATCAAGCACGTAAACTCTTTAGGTACTAACTTACTAATTTACAGTTCTAAATATAAAATTAATTTCATTTCAATAACCAAAGCAATCAATACAGTAAATCTCAATCAGAAATGTAATAAAATTGTAACACGCATTTTCTCATCATTAATACCCAAAAACATAACTTGTCGAAATACAACTTAGAACCTTTTTTTTTTATTGGGTAATCATTTTTTTTTCAAAATAAATTTCATGATGTTTGTAGGTAAGTCTGAATTAACTAATGTTACTTTCTACTAAGTTGTCATTAATTGGGTCGGGCACCCTATAGTAAACCTGTCAAAGACTCTTGTGTTTTCCTATACCCTAGTGATGTGCACCACAGTAATCCTTTGTAAGGGTAGTCTAATATTTGCCAGGGATTGTAGGCACACCCTAATTTATGAGTATTTTGTATGTTTTACGATAATGAAGAGAATTATGAGTGTTTATTCAAATGATTTGAAGGGTGTGAACTGGGGACCTAACTGGACATATTATGTTATTAAATGAGGTAGTAGAACGGCTATAGTAGACCTTTGTGATTTTAGAGATGTAGACATCTGTTAAGTGTCGCAAGAGATAAGACGTTAGGTAATATAACAGTTACGGAGGTAGTTTGATTGTCAAAAATTGTCGTCATGCTTAACGAGTCGTGCCGTCTCGCATAACTCCGGTCTGGGTTCAGGTCTCAGCCTCCCAGGATTCGGACTCTGAGTACATACACCACCTGGGGGATATCCGATCAACTATTTAAAAAGGGTACCATTAGTCAACAAATCATAGTTATAAATATTGATTTACAATAATTTGTATGTGTCGATGTGAAATTTAAACGAGTCATTCTCTATTGTTCCAGAAGGATCTCTCGGACGACTGCATGTTCGAAGAACATATAGAGGAGAACAATTACAACACGTATTCGAGATTACGAGCCGGTAAGAGGACGTTCGTGGCGCTCGCAAGCAACGGCAAGGCGCGACGGACGCAAATACCCAACACCAGGACTCTGGGGAAACTGTCCCACTACGCCCTCTCACTCACCACCCGTTGGGACGGCCCTAAACAGTCACACTGCCCGCCCAAAAGACACAGAGGGAAGCTAAAGCGACCGCCACCGAAACACAGAAACTGCTCCGTCAAACCTCAGAACATGAGGCATAAAAAAAAACACAAGAAAGTGAAACATCCTAAGAAGAAGCAGAGGCATCCGAAGTCGAGGAGAAAAGACAACGGTACGACAACCACCACGGAAGTGACGTGGGATGAATCGACCATGTCCACGATGTCGACCACGACGGACGCGGAGTTTTTTCGGTCGGCGACCGCGCAGGAGGCGGCGGGTCGAATGTGACACCAACTCTCGTCGCGGTCGGGGCTGCCGTTCGTTCGTTCGCATTGCGCTTACACACTAACACAGTTCCACCTTAATAATGAACCAGCCAGTAACATTTTCGAAAAAAGAAATTCAGCCAGTATTATTGAATAAAAGTTCTTAATAGGTAATTCTTGATAATCTTGGTCATCCTTGGTGTAGGCATACTTTAGGCCTTAAGACAATTCATTTGAGAGTTGTATGAAGTTTAAACACCAAATTTATCGTTAGAGGATGCAAAAAGTACTTAGATAGGTTGAAAATTATAGATACCGTGAGATTATTCGCTGTAGAATCTAGAATTTATAAACTTATCATATAGGTAAAATTGTAAGTAGAATAAAAACTAAATAAATAAAAAATTTAGGTGTCAATTTTAATAGAATCTGAACGTAAGATATTAATTCAATCATAAGTGATTTTTGGCGAATGGTAAGATACTTATAATATTGTATTTAATATTACTAAGTACTACGCAATAAAACAATACATTTTATTCAAGGTTTTGATTCGGTTATAACAATATTTGAATTCGAAAACGTAATTAAAGTCTTCCAATGTCATCTACGAAACAGCTGAACAAATATTAAAATCATTCCTAATAAATCATCTTTTTAACGAACGAAGCGCAAGGAAACCAGTGCTTATATTATTACTATTAAAATAACAAGAGACTTTAATAATATTCATCATTATTAACCGTAGAACAAAGTCAGTAGGAATCATAATTCGGAAACTTTACATTGGCCGATGTTGATGGCACAGTTGTTGAATTTCCGACGCGAACTGTCAAAACTTTTGTCAAACTTATTTTTTTAATTTCGAGCAACTATCGAGTCCGAAACAGTTTCGCTATTGTCATAACTCTATCGAACACACTAATATGTTTTCTATGTATGTTATACTCTATAAATACTAATACTCATTTTGGGCGCGAGGGTACTGCCCTACAAATGATATTATACTGCCAAAGTTAAAAATACTTCATTTCTTTATTCCTAGTACGCTTTAAAGTAGTTTTATTGGCGTTATTCCATTTAAGTTAAATTTTACGAGAGAAAGGAAAGTTTTAAAATAAGGTGGAACAGTGATAGTACTCCTATCTATAAACATGGCCTAAATACATTTTGTTTCGGAATTTTCAACGCGTTTAGTGTCAACTAATTAGATGTTAATAACTTTGGAAACCATGTTTGTAATTGCTTTATCTGTTTCGAAGCCCGTGAACTTTTAAGTATCTATTAAATTTTTAAATTCATTCGTTAATGGGTTTTGATTAGCCGACTAAAAGGTTTCTTGTTACGCGCGTTTTAAATTAAACGTATTTTTCCGCCATTATGTCTATTCTATGGAGTCATTTTGTGACTATATTAAAAATCAATTTAGCTTGTTTAATGTTTAATCTTAACGATAATTACTAATGTGGAGATTGAATAACATGTTGCAACTTGTAACAGACTCATTTAGGACTACGTAGTTAATTATACCTATTCTAAAAAAAAAAAAATAAACTGTGACTAGATACTACATCACTATTTTCAAAATATTAGGGTAACCAAAGTATTTTTCAAAATGGTTGACATTAACCAGCTGTTTTTAAAACAGATTTGATTTTACTTAAATTCGACAATCATTTTTAATCTAGTCGTTAAAAAGTTCCGAAACAAAAATGTACTTAGAAAATGTGTGTTGGAGATGAAATTTCAAATGAAATTGACTGAAAATTGGACTGAATTATAGATATTGTTGGTTTGGACTAGGCTATGATAGGATAGTGCGGCGGGCGGCATGCTTCTGTTATTTTAAGTTTATTTATCGAAGTTTAGACGAAAACACTTAAAATATCTTATGTTTAACCTTCTATATTATTTTATAGACGTGTTGAACTAATGGGATTGATAATCGTGGTTAACGCTCGTCTGGCTTTCGAATAATTAGTGATAATCGTAATGACGAAGTGACTATTAGTTAGTAATTAAGCCTATGCGATGGAGTCAAGAAATTTTTCAACGCGAAAATATTTTTAAAATTTCGCATCGGGAATTACGGTAGGGTAATCTGTAAACTGAATGCTCGATTTGTATAATCTGTGTACCATTTTAAACGTCAGATATTTGACAGATGTTTGTTTACATGTCATAATTCCCGCTATTTTTGAACTCCGAATGATAACTAAAGTAGACATAATAAGTATTGGCTGTTTTATCTGTAGGATCGGAATGCTTTTTGCGGATACTTTGATTATTGTTCGGAGATGCATCCTCCATCGTGGCAACGTGTACGTCATATTGTAAATTTATTTATTTTTCCATTAGAGAATGTCGTATTTTGTTAACGTTTTAGTTGATGTTTTTTGTAATTCTCTCGTCCCCCTTAGTTCCAACCGAATGTAGATATGTAGGATTCCATACGCTTGTATCTTTAGTGAGCCAATTTTTTTAATATTATGTTATTTTTAAAATGTATTTAAGTCTGTTCAGGTACAATATGTGCTTTGTATGCTGTTTTGTATAGCGTGTAATTGTGGCATTCGCAAATATTGTGATTGAATAGATTGTGGACGGTAACATTCTCTTTAGGGACAATCCTCGCATTTTAATTATTCTGAAATTCAAGGCTTTGAGGTCGACTATCTGTACCATAAGAAATTAATAAACTTGTAAGAGTATAGAAATTTGAATATGAAGTGTGTATAAAACATTTCAGTATATCTTAAGTCGATTAAAAAATTTACTTCGATATTTTTAAATTGGCATAATTAATGTTAGTTTTGGTGAGACAGATATCAATCGACCTCATAGTTTAAATGTCGTGAAATCAACATACTCGCTACCTCTTGTCTCGAGATTCATATTCCGGTTTAACTTTAACAACTAAACTGGCATGTGTGAACTAAGATCAGCGAACATTTTGACTATAAATTCACAAGTCACGCGTATTTGCTAATTGAATTAAGTTGTAGGCTTTTTCTTCGTAAAACATGCAAATTATTGATTAGCACATCGTACTCAATAACGGTGGCGTGAGATTCATATCATCTGTAAGTGAGACGAAAAATTGTTTCCTTGACATTATTGCTTTTTCTTCGAATTCGAAATTCAGATCTTTCTTTGTACTAATGAAAATAAATTTACCTTTATTAGATATTTAGTAAAAAAATGTTCGTTGATTACTCATGAGCGATTTGTAATACAACAAGCTTTACTGTATATTAATGAAATCACTTTATTTATATTAAAGTTATTAGTGTGACATACGAAAGGGACATTGAATCAATTATTTATTAAAGCATTTACTTATATCGAAAATCGCAATCGATTCTCTGTCGTTTTCGTAATGTAAAAATCGATATTTCGAATCGTTGTGTAAATCAATCGATCTTTAATTATAGTTTAGAAACAGTATTTCGGGTGTATTTGTAAAATATCGAAATAATTTGTGGATTTATGGACGAACGTGAGAAGTTGTACTTTTTTAACGTGAAAAAAGTTACCTAACAGAATTGTAAATAAATAATATTCAAACGTCAACATTACATTGATTGTCTTCGTCGAACGGATCCACACTTATTCTATTTGTACGCAATATTTTGCCTTTTCGCTCCGATAGCGTCCACTTTTATAAAACCCAACGCGACAAAAGAAGTATGACTTCGCAAATATTTCTCCGTTACAGTATATAGTTTTGTAGTTTTATATAAATAGTGATTTTAAGGATATTAAACAATTATAGTACTGCCGTAAACTGTAACGTGATGAAAACTGATAGAATTAATGTGCTGCTTGCAAACTCAATTATTAATCATTGTAAATATAACCTACAAGACGACATATAAACTCTACCTATTTCGCAAAATAACATAAATTTAAACCAATAAAAATATGAACTTCACAATTTCTATTTTTATTTGTGATACTAATGCAAGAATGGGCCCAAATCTGGCTTCCATAACATTCTGAAATCGTTAAATGAAATTAACTATAAATGACAAAAACACGTCAGTCAATTAAATCAAAAAGTTAAGCTGAATTTTATCATGACAAAATATAAATAATTGAGTTTGTAAAGCATTGTAACAATGATGGTGTAAAAATATGAATGTTTTTATTATTTAATTGTCCATGTGCCATAATTTATGAAATGCCCGCTAAGATTACTGCTCTGATTTTGTAAATGAAATGTTTTAATTACTCAATAATAAAAAGTTGTGGAACCGAACTGTAAATTTAAATAATAATGTATAGTACAAAGAGAAGAAACATATTTTTACAAAAATAATAAGTTGCAGTTATTTTTTTTCAACACAACTAAGACAATGATAAAACGAGTGTTTTAAGGAGTAACAGTATTACTTAATTAATTTCAATACTATTACGTTAGTTACTATTTAAAAACGTTTGCTTAGTGCATTTAAAATTGTATCGATTATAATTTTCGAATATCGATTTTTAATTTAGTTGTTAATTCGATGAAACCCAACTATAGTCAAACGATTGATCGAACTGCCTGTCTGACAATAATTATTTATACAGCCTCTTACACCGACAAATAAAATGATTCTATACACTTCCTTGGTTTTATTTCATTATTATACCCTTTTATTATTGCAAATCTATACTATAATATTATAAAGCTGAAGTTTGTTTGTTTGTTTGAACGCGCTAATCTCAGGAACTACTGTTCCGATTTCAAAAATTCTTTCACTGTTGGAAAGTCCATTTATCGAGGAAGGTTAAAGGCTATATTTTATTTTCAAAAAAATTAGGTCTTCCGTATGAAAATATCGAATATGTAACACAAGGTGAACAATCGAAAACCTATTTATGCGTACGCTGCAAAAACTATTGACATTAGAACAAAATGATGTACTACTGGTCTTTAGGTTTTATTAAGACAAACCATAAAGTCCGGAACAGCATATATCTAACTATCATAGTTTAGTCACAATAACCGCTTTTATGTTTTTATAAATAATTATTCGTCCCAAGATTGAATTTAACGTTAAATGAGTATCGTTATATTAACCCTTATCCAAAATTAAGTATTGTGTTATAAAGAGTATTCATGTAGAAGTAAATTACTTTTTGTTTTAGTCCAATCGGACTTTTCGTTTAGAAGTTATTACGAGTATAAAACGCAACGAATATGTGGGTATGTGGGCACAGCGGGCCGCGAAAATAATAACTCGACGGCATTGCGAGTACTGTTTGAACCCCTTTGAAGTTGCGCGGGTCAGCTAGTATTTAAAATAAATGGAAAATTATCATCAACGAAAAACCTAACACCTCGTTTTTTATCTTCTGATCTGTTTTACGTAAACGAAACAAAATACAGTTTTAATATAACTATACCTATCCTTCATTTGAGGTATTTTCATTCCAATAATAAAGTAATTTTTGTCGTGACAACGTCTTATAAATTGGTTTGCCGGGTGACACTTCAAGAAACTGCGTTACGCTCCGCTCGCGTTATGCGCTCACAATGAGACCGAGTGAGAAGCACGCGTGCGTTTCACTTTTTATGTCTGTCTCTCTCGCTCTTAGGCGGGCTAACCATGCCCGAGTCGTTGTCACGTAAAACTTTCGCCCGTATACCGACTTTACAGGCAACCAATTTTTTATTTTATTTTATTTTTATAGTCGAGTCAATGAGAATTGACCATTAAAGTTTTATTGCTACTTTGCCAAGAAAAAAATTCTTGAATTGGCTTGACACGATACCGCGTGTCTAGATAGGTTATGGTTCACCAAAAGGCAAATATTATTATATTTATAAAATGAAAGTAAAAAGAATTAATAGCGCCTTTGTAACATAAAAATAAAAGTTTTTTTTTGTGACAAGAGGAATCGCTGATGGCCTTACAGCTTCGTCAGGATGGAGGTGCGAGCTCAGAAGGGGCTCAGCTGAGAAAGGGTAGGAAAGGACTGAAAAATAAAGTAGTAAAATAAAGGTAATGACAACATAATAAAAAACAATTCTTTGATTTGAAAAACAAATCAATTTTTAGTTGGCGCTTCATATTAATATCATAGACATTACAATACTAGTGTATTGAAAAAAAAATTAAAAGAGGCCATGAATTTTCGCGCCATCAATGCGTCATTCACAAAACTTAATAATTTTATGTTGGCTATCTGAAAAACTGACGTACGAGAGACCAATCCAAACGTGCGTAAAAGAGACCGCATGCTACCTCTTTTCATACGAGTAAGCGAGAAAGAACAGTAGTTTTTGCGCAGACTCCGTATTCGTTTGCTAGCGTCATCGACGTTACTGCCTTGAAATAAGCGCTATATTTGCTTGCTGAACTTCCATTGTAAAATTGTAAAAAGCATCGAATCATTATTGGCGCACTAGTGGCGTCACCGCTATCGATGCGCGCTCGATCCGTCTTGCAGTGACTCGATCGCCATTTTGTTCTCTAAAAATCCCAACTCGCATTGCTTTCTACTCGATAGAAGAGCATAATCGGTTTCGTTTCAATAATCATCGGAATATAGGCGGCAAATTGATTGTCAATAAATCGATATCAAGATGAAGAGAGTTTCATCTGTTGTGTGGCGATTTTTCGAACGTATCGAGGAGAATAAGAGATGCGTCGCGGTTGTGTGTAAATTATGTGAAAATCAATACAAATATTTCGGCAACACAACTAATCTTAGAGTGCATTTGACTAACAAACATCCAATCCAGTGGGAATTGACACAAAATGGAACTTTGGACGACTCAAATTTTCGTTACGAAGACGGAGATTCTTTACAATCATCTTCGACGCCGATGAAAAGAAAATACACACCGAGAGGAAGCAAAAATGTACGGTACTCAGTTGCAATTGATAAAAACGAAGAATCAGAAGGAGGAATGCCTACAATAGACATTCACCGGGTACCTAATAATATTTTGTTCTGTTCAAATGCTAAGTCTAGGTTATTTTGAGGTCTTATCAGCTTATCACGGACCGCCGATCGATTCACATTATCGATTTTGTGTCCGTGAAGGTCTGTATCGATTACGTCACAATTTGATAAAAACAATATCAAATCGATTGGATACAAAAAATAATTCGTTCTCAAGAATTTAAAGTTCTCACAACAAACTTTTGTTTTGAGGTTAGCTAATGCGCGTTCTTTTTCTTGGTTTTATAGAAGCTTGATTCGTTGTTTGCACGTGTTTATATGTAAAATTCAATTAAAATAATTATAAAACTAACTTGCCTACTAGGAGTATAGACAAAAAGTGTTTGCTAAAGTTTGTTTACATAGTTGTTTAAATCATTTGACCCCATTTTTAGCTCAAAGTTTCTATTCTATCTTGTCACATGAAGGTAATTAAGAAAACAAGTTGGTACCACTGTGGTTCCAAATTTAAAGTTTAGTTCAAAGACATAAAAACTTAATTTAATTTCATTGTGAATAAAAGAAGTTTAGGTAACTGCTGTTATCTTAATTCATCAAGTTATTATATTATAAGTAATTTACTTAATATTTATTAGTCAAATTACTAAATAAAAGCTACTGAAATGAGTCCTAAATTAATTTCCTGGCTGAATTCATAGTTCTATACACAACATTAGCTGACTTGCTCAATTTTAACTGGCAGAGAGAGGAATATTTTACCAGTTTTACCTACTTTAATTTAAGACTATTATGCAGCTAATGATAACAAATAACTAAGCATTCTATTAGTAAATGTATTTCTAAAATCAATTCAATAGACAGATCTTTATAATACCATACACAACTAACGTCCACAACGAACAATTGTACAAATTCTAGTTATTCACAGCCAACTTTATTACAGGTAAACATCATTGAAAGTGATTTAGATGAGGAAGACAACAACGCCACAATAAATCTCGTAAAACAAATGCACGGAAGTCAGAATTCTGACGAGGACTGGCTTGTAGATGACCCATATGAGATCACCCACATTGAGACGTACGAACCAAAGCCCAAACGTAAGAAAATGAAGTACAAACAGATTAAACGAGAAGTACAATCTCCTACAGGACTGCCGGGGTACTATGTGGCTCCAAAGGCAGAACGGAAAGTATATTACGAAGAACCTAAACGTTCGGATGAGTTTAGCGTGTTTGGAGAATATGTTGCAAATAAATTGAGGTGAGAATTGAAATTAAATAGTACTTTAAGAATGAATGAATTTTCTTGTACTAAGCAGTTTGGTATCCAAACTTATTAGTTTGTAATGTGAAAGTAGGGTAGCTTGACCAGATTTTAATTTAATGTTTTTAGGTTAGTATGCTATCATAAAACATTTTGTAACCAATGAACAGATTTTGAGGGTATTTGTTATAATTCAAATCAACGTGTTATTGAGTCACCTATAAGCAAACTTTTTAAAACAAAAATTTTGTTAGTACCAGTTACTTATTCAGTTCAAGACTAACAAAACTTTTAATTACAGAAAATTCAAAGCCCCTAAAACGCAAGGAAATCTCCAACAGTTAATCACAACTATATTATGGCAAGCAGAATACGGTTTATACGACAGCGCTGATGCAGTCAAACAAGTCCTGATGCATTCGGTCGCTAGGGTCGAGCCGGAGACCACAATGGAATACAATATAACGCAGGAAAATATAACGGAACAGGAGGTGCATGATGATTCTCATGATAAACAGGTGGAAGTCGAGGTTTTGGGAGCAGAAACTGATTAGGTTATGTTAAATAAATGCTTGTAAATATTCAATGATGTTTTATTGAGTTTAATGAATGATTTGTTTTATTTCTAATTGCCTATGTTTGTCTCACTAGCCACTAAGAAGTTATTTTCTGTTTTTCAATATTGTAAATTGGTATCGATACAAATGGTTAATTCGACTGATAAATGTATTAGTAAGATCTCCACGAGACAGGCTTGACCTAGTGTGGAGATCTAATGGTTAATTGTATATTACACTGTAAATTTTTGGCTGAATAAATATTTTCAATCTTTAATCTTAATTTCCAACAAATTCCGAGCTTTTAGTGCCATTTTAGGGTTAATTTCGGGGCTTTTTCAGTTTTATACGTGACAAATGACAATATTTCAATGGTTTAAAAAAGTATACAATGGCTTATAAAGCCTTAAAAAAAGAGCTATGTAAGACTAAATAATTTTACTAGGACTAGGAGGAACTTAGAAAATCACTTATAATGCATTTTTTACTGGTAATTATGTAAAGCGTTCTATGCCGTTAAGTTGTAAGTGGCAGCTCTGCAATATCTCATTGCAGGAGTCCATGAGCGACAGAAACTGTCCGTCTATCTAGGGGGCAACTAAAATGTGGCAGTTGGTAACCATTGTTGTAGTTGTAATTCATTATCAAGTATTTACTTTGGACCGCCTTATTATTATTATCATGTTTAAATCCACAGGCCACTTGTAAGTATCAATATATACAGGGTGTCCTAAAACCATGTGACATGAATGGAAGTACCCTGAATATGAATAGACTAGCTGACACGCGCAATTCCGTCTGCGTTACAAAGGGGTTCAAACAGTACTCGCAATGCCGTCGCGTTATTATTTGCGCGGCTCGAAATGCATCCACATATTCATTGCGTTTTATACTCGTGATAACTTCTAAACGAAAAGTCCGATTGGAATAAAACAAAAAGTAATTTAATTTAAGTAACATTATAATTTTGTAAATCTTTATTAATAAATGACGTTGTATTGCATTTTCATCGAAAATATATTTTCTCCGTAAAATATGAGATGATTAAAAAATTTAAACAAAACAAGTTTTAGAACTGTGCTCAATTTTGGTGCCTGCCACAGACTTGCCAAAAGTAAACAAACCAATTTTGTTGCCGATCCCACTTGAGTGGTTAACTTATTGTGGTACAATCCTACATTATCACCGCAGATCTTAATCACTAAAAATTTTCTCACTATGAAACATGAACCTAACCGCTAGTGTCTAACAGTCAAAGGATCATAATACAATTTTACGATGCAATTTCAAATAAGGAAGCGGCAAAACAGAGAAGCCGCATTACACTTCTAAATTAATGCGAGCAATGAATGATTCATAAGCATCAATTATCTTCTATCTCTGTTGCTCATTCATATCATAACATCAAACAGAGCAGGACAGAAAACTAGGATATACATGAGAGAAACATTAACAGATGAAAATGCTAGTGCTTATAAGTGTTACTAATAATGAATAATAAGACAAATGGCGCGAAGAATTTAGGTCACATGCTAGCTTTATCTATAGGTACTCATGGAGAGTGAATATACTTGTGTACACTGTTCTACTATTTGGAGTCCGCAGTTAATTTTCTTCTATAGAGGTACTCTTCAAATGGGTTAAAATTTATCCTTATAATGAAGGAAAAAATCATAGAATTAATACATTTGGAATCAACATCATGAACAACAGAATGAAGCCAATAAAGTGCACCGATCGCGCGTAACAATACGATATTTTGAATCAACATCATAAATAACAAAGCGGAATTTTAAAGAAATTATGTGTATGTAATATTTTATTAGTGTGTTAAACGAATTGAGTGTCATCGGTACACTAACGCCAGAATATCGTGTAGTTACGCGCGATCAGTGCACTTTAAATTAGCTTCATTCTGTTGTTCATGATGTTGATTCCAGATGTAATCATTCTATGGAAAAAATCTAGATAATATTTTTCAACGTATGCAATACACTTCATTCTATCCATGCAGTCGCTAACTTACACAAACTCAAAGACATTCAACATCACTCATATTGCACAAACTAAAGCAATTTATAATATTAGTACACTTTTACTCATTTTAATTGGTTATGGTTTAATTCTAATTAGAAATTACAATGTGGATGAACATTCTGACAATTTCTATTAAACTACGAAGTTCAAAGAAAACTAGAAGAAAGAATTTTAATCGAATTTATAAATTTATTTATTTCAATATTTATAAATATTGTTCTAATAGAAGGTCGATAGAGCCAATGTTCTGGAGTAGCAGGCACCGAATATCTGGTCTGGACCGAGAGGAATCACTGGATGCTATGCGCAGAACCGATCGCTATGAGATGATTTGTGAAAAGTTTATTTCCATAGATAGTAAATGAAACGTTTCAAAGTAATACTACGTATTAATTTGTCCGATTTTAAAATATTTTAGGTTTTAATAAAGTTTTGAAATAACGAGACAAATCAATTAATTAAATATCGAGGTAAAACCCATTGATAATGCATGAAAGTATTGTAGAAAACCACGAGTGTCTGAATAAGTTTATATGTATAAGTTTATATAACTTCGTCTGCGTTACAAAGGGGTTCAAACAGTACTCGCAATGCAGTGTACCCACATATTCATTGCCTTTTATACTCGTGATAACTTCTAAACGAAAGGTCCGATTGGAGTAAAACAAAAATGTAATCAATAGTTTTCGCAGCGCACGCGACGTAAGGATTTTTCAGGTCATTTTTTACACCTTATGTTACATTATTGGAGTTTTAGTAAGGATCCCTAATTTTTTAAAATATAATATAGCCTATGTTACTCGGAGATAATGTAGCTTTCCAAAGGTGAAAGAATTTTTGAAATCGGTCAAGTAGTTTCGGAGCCTATTCATTACAAACAAACAAATCTTTCCTCTTTATAATATTATAAGTAAATAGTATAAGTAATAAGTATAAGTATAGATGAATTGCTGTTCGTTAGCCTCGCTAAAACTGGAGAACCCCTGAACCTAATTTGGCTTATACCTGCGGCTGTTCCTGTAAGTTGAAACTGTCCATTTAAATGACGCATTCAGCTAGTATCAACATAAAAGTATTATTATCTTATAGCATGTTTTAACTTCCCAGTACAATCTAACGTTCATGGTCGCTTTGATAAATTATAATATGAATAACTCATTTAAACAATATAATTTTAAATGAACGTAAATTATGGTACTTTACTATATTTTTGTTTAAAGTTGCTGTCTTGGATTCTAGATGCGAACTTCATGAACGACGGTACCCGCTTACCATCTGTAAGCTTACCGTAAGCTTGTTTAATTATCTTGTAATAAGTTACCTGACCGTAAGCGGTTACTGTTGCAATGTTAGGGGACACACAGTAGCTACATTTCGTTATTTTGATGATTATAATAGTATTTTAAATACTCTATGTAACGTACAAACCAATAAATCATTGTAATTAGTTTTACCATAATCGTAATGTGTGCGTTATCGTTTGACCTTGTACGATTACCGTGTACTCTTGTACGATGTCTTTGTCAAGGTAACCATTAAACGATTACCTATGTCCTATTTCTGCTTATTATGTCATATATTTGCAACTCATGAATAAAATATAAAGTTAAGTTTATTAATTTCCTAGTTTCTCAGTTGTTATTACGCTTAAACGCCGCGAACAACGAAAAAATCGCTTTTTTGCGCGTGCGCGAAATCGGGCCTCTCGCTTCCACGATAGACGTCACTTTCGCACAGTACAATCAGCTGTTCCACCAACATGGCGACCTTAGGCCGTAGTTCTTACAAATTATTAAAAAATGTCCACTTAACGCCGGTTATAACACGTAATTTAAGTCATGTGAAGTGTAACAAATCCGTATCGAAAGTGTTAACAACGTGCGCCTGTGTTTTTGGCGGTGGTGTTGTGTTTTATGCGGTGAATCATTACGGCAACTCTGGGACCGTCTACGCGCTAAAGGCAAAGGTAAGTGAGGTTTTTCCATTATTTTGTGTACAGGGCGCCTTGTTTTTAGTTCTAAAATCGGTAGAATAGGATCCTACCCACATTCCGCGTGCAATAAAACATTACCGTACACTATTTATGTCATGAATTTCGTCATTTGCGCAGCCGCACTACGTTTGTCCGTTTGTTTATAAATAGCTCGGCGAGCACGATTGTTTGACATTTGTTCTTCGTTCGGAAATCAGAAATCGCGTTAATGTTTCGTTTGGGAATTTCTTTGTTGAGGTTAATTCTTGAAATTCCGTTTAGGATGTATACAGGAAATCGTTTGCGATAACATCGGGCGTATATTTATGGATTTTCCTCGAGTATTTATAGTTATGTTTGTATGTTTGTTTATTGTAGAAGACGAGTAAACGAGCTGTGGTTCGGATAACATTATGCTGTCACGAAGAATATGTTGTCGTCAGTTTAACTTTATACTTAATTTCTTAGTGATTAATAGCGATTCTTTTACAGTATTACAACCTGTACCAACCCATTACTGCCCACTGTTGGGCTCAGGTCTCCTCAGAAAAGGGATTAGGCATAGTCTACCACGCTTGCCCAGTGCGGATTGGGAACTTCACATATCTTCAAAGGATTTTTAGAACCCTTTTCCGACATGCAGGTTTCCTCGCGATGTTTTCCTTCACCGTTTTTAGCCAGTGGTGTTGTGAAAAATTGCACATAAACCTTTTTCACATTTAGATTTAGAGGTACAGGCCAGCCGGATTTGAACCCGCGACGTCCCGTTCGGAAGGACGCGCTTCGACCACTCGGCCACCACGACTTAGTATTACAACACAACGTAATAATGAGTTAACAAACTTACATCAAATATTTAAATTTAATACTTTAATAATTCACATTCTCAATTACGTTGTCATATTTAATTTATTGACAAAGTAGAACGTTACCACTTAACTCCCGTCGAATAAAAAGTAAAAGTAAAAAAAAAAGTTAATTTTTGAATCCATCTTCGATATTTGAAACCACCCGCATTGCAATGGCGGCTATCCTGCTAATACACGATAATGTACTCATTACAGATTCTTATAGAACTAATACAAATGTATGTCGATTAATTTCGAGTGCGCGACGTGAGAATAGGAGCATTAGAGTTAGGGTTGGCACTGTTATGTTTCTGTAATTGTTATACTTTACTAGAGGACCTGTGCTTGTTGTTCTTCTTCTTTAAATAAATGGACTGTATCTCTCTCTCTCTCTTCACTTCCTATGTCCCCAAGGTGGGGCAGAGGGCCTCCACAGTGCTTCTCCATTTTGATCTGTGTTGAGCCATGTTCTTTAGCTCCGCCCATGACAACCCGGTCGTTTTAAGATCGACTGCGACAGAACGCCGCCACGTTTGCCTTGGGCGGCCACGCTTTCTGGAGCCCTGAGGTGTCCAGTCCAGGGCCTGCTTTGGTATGTGACTAGCGTCTCTTCTAAGCGTGTGGCCAATCCATGTCCATTTACGACGTTTGATCTGGTGTTCGATCGTATACTGTTGCTTAATTGTTTATTTAAATTAATACAAGGCTACCATAAGAAAAAGGTGAAATAATTAAAAAGATACAGAAATGGACATGCTCTCGTCGGCGGCTGGTTAAAAGGTGTCATGGCGGGCCCTATCCGGAAACGGTCGCTCGGAAGCTACAATGGATCCTTTCTGAAACTGAACAGTGCTACTATGTCTGCGTCACATGATATTTAACAATACTGTTTTCGTGTTTGATCCAAGGCTTCGATGCAATACTTAATAATAATGATATGCTTGCTAACTATTACATGTGTTGTCAAAACATCTCGCGGTGTTTCTGTATTTACCAAAATATTATTTGAAAAAAATTCCCAAAATTAAGGGAAGTACATAGATATAGACGATCTGGTTAGGGTCGTGGGAAGTCACTGGATGCCAACAGCGCAGGACCGGTCGTTGTCGAGACCAACATCTGATTTAGCTACGCTAGATGAAGTATACCATTCGGACGTTGAGTATTTGCTCTGTTCTTGACCCTTATTCAATACCCAAATATTTATATTAATAAGTAATTTTTACATACAAGTTATTAATTAATTAATTAAGTTATTTTACTAATAATAACACAAGTATAGTAAAATAAAAAATAATTCAGAAAGTATCAGTTTTTAAGTTTCTTTGATTTAGTTTTGACGCAATATTAAGTACTCAAATAAATAAGCAATAAATGCCAACCCTGTAATTAAACAGTTTTTCTAACTAAACACGTGTTAAATGTTAGCGCGTCCCCCGGGCGGGTGTCTAATAAGACAGCTGAGTGATTGCGCCCTCCGCCGCGGTATGCGAGATACAACTCGACTTTTTGTCGAACGATATCGATGACGGTAATGGGACCCTTTGGTTTTTTTTTTCGTTGATAATTGGGCTGTTGTTTTGTTAGAAGTATTGTTTATTGGTTTGTGCTAATTTTTGATAGTTAATTTAGGTTAATATAGTTGTTTCAGTCTATGATATAAAACAGTCCTTATTCTGGAAATTGGAAATCAAGAAGTACAAAATGACATAAAATGAACTACGAGCTGACCCGAACAATTCTGTCTGCGTCACAAAGGGTGAACAAAATTTAATTCGATACAACACACCACTCACACAATTATTAGATGGGTTCTTACTAGGGATGAATATTATCTTGATTTTGACAGAAGTTGCGTGGATTTTGCGTGGTTGTAAAGGGAATCTGATGGAGCGAGAATGTAGGCTTCTACTTACACTTTAAACTCGATGGATCTACGGCCTTCCGTTCTCAAGATTATTTGCGTGGGAGGAAATTGTCCCTATCCCTTTTTAGTAGATTT
Organism: Trilocha varians; assembly: GCA_030269945.2. Taxonomy (NCBI): domain Eukaryota; kingdom Metazoa; phylum Arthropoda; class Insecta; order Lepidoptera; family Bombycidae; genus Trilocha; species Trilocha varians. Next base: position 8,334,722 of record AP028277.1, on the reverse strand, counting down.
AGTATACGTAAAATAAAGATATCTATTTTATAGTACTCATAAATTCTAATGACTATAGTAAAATGACTTGTTCATAATAAACTTTGAACTTTTATTTGAAAAGGTATTTTGTTTTAATTGGCATTCGCATTCATGAATGTTCAAAAATCGACATTCGCAACATCCCTAGTTTTTACCATTTTCGAATCTGTACTGTACTGTACTGTAACAACCCATTACTGCCCACTGTTGGGCTCAGGTCTCCTCCGAAGAGGGGTTAGGCATAGTCCACCACGCTTGCCTAATGCGGATTGGGGACTTCACATATCTTCAAAGGATTTTTAGAACCCTTTTCCGATATGCAGGTTTCCTCACGATGTTTTCCTTCACCGTTTTTAGCCAGTGGTGTTGTGAAAAATTGCACATAAATCTTTTTCATATTAAGATTTAGAGGTACAAGCCGGCCGGTTTGAACCCGCGACCTTCCGTACGGAAGGCAAGCGCTTCAAGTGGCTTCAACCACTCGGCTACCACGACTAATTCGAATGTATGTTGATCCGCAATTCACCGTTCACCGTTGCCATGGATTGATCTGAAAATCATCATACTTCAGCAAAACCAAATGCATGACAAACGCATGAAAGTAATATAGAAAAGCGCGAGTACTTGAATAAGTTTTAAAAAAACATATAATTTACTTTGTCTATGACCTATTTACAATTCCACGTACCTATAAAACACTTTGAACCAATAAATTAAAACTGACACGATCTCAATAATAACAATTTGCAACACTTAAATATTATCATACTCTATTGATTTAGATTGAATTTATTACCGATAGAAGAATTGATCCAATTGTAAGAATAAAAACAAAATCACCTTGTAACCTTGTTTTTAAGTTGTAGGTAATTGCTGGATATGTGGGAGGTGAACCGCACTAAAATAACTTCTCACATTTAACGTCCGAACACTGGCTGTGGCATTACGCACTACGGCATTTTGTTAAAGTCGAGGATCCTGAACTAATAGTTTAATGATCAATTTTGATCAACTTCCATAAAAAAAATAGGTATTTTTTTAAAGAACAACATTGTGATATTTCTTGAGTTATAATGAAAAAATTAAGATTTTGTGAACAATGTATATTTCACAATTTGTTATTTACGTGCATATGCTGTTTCTCTGGATGAACCGATGTCGATGATTCTTTTGTTGTTTGAATAGTACTTTATGAGTTACTAGCTTTTGCCCGCGACTTTGTTCGCGTGGACTTCAGGTTCGTCCCGTCTAGATTATGATCAAAAATTGTAGCCTATGTGTTATTCTGATGTATAAGCTATGTTGTGGTAAAGTTTCATTCAAATCCATTCAGTAGTTTTTACGTGAAAGAGTAACAAACATCCATACATCCATCCATACTTACAAACTTTCGCCTTTATAATAGTATTATGATTATGATTCTTGAAAAATGGTAGTCTGGAAAATGTAACTTGATTAAATTCGTTCTGGATTTATAACTGACTATCAAAAGAAGTAGTCAAGTCGTATATTTTTACGTTTAATACATAACTTCTAGTAAATTAAAACGAGGTTATTGTTCATAACGTGAAATGGATGTTTAAGAACATAATCATGTTTTATCTCCTTTAAAACCTTATTACAATTTACCAACATTACAGAGAGGGATTCTCAGTCGAGGGACTTTTTAATATAATAAACTGAAGGAAATAGGTTGTTAATTTAGCTATGAAGTTGTTTTACGATTAATCTAAGAAGTATATCGCTATTCCTATTGATTCTAGCTACATTTTTTTTCCTTGTCTTCGTCACTTTCAATTAAAAGGTAGCCTATGTTCTTTCTCAGGGCCTCAAGATTGTCTGTGAGAAATTTCATCAAAATCGGTTGAGATGTTTAAGCGGGAAAGCGTAACAGAAAGACAGTCAGACAGACAGAAAGTCAGACAGACAGACAGAGTTACTTTCGCATTTATAATTTATTAGTAGGTATAGTTGAAAAATAAATATAAGATATCTTTTAATCGAAAGGAACTTCGTTCTATTCGGGTGTCCCATGAAACCTTTCAAGTTTTTTTTTAATAATAAATTTATTTTCATTTCCATATGACTTGTCCTTTTTCTAACAAACAGATGGCAATAAGTTACTAATTTGGCTATAAAATTACTTTATGACTAATTAAAAAAAATATATTGCTATTCCCAGAGTGCTATGACTTGTCTTTCTTCAAACACGGCTTGAGGAGGGTCCTTAAAGTTAGGTCGTAGGTAGCGACCCCTCAGTGTCCCCTGACATTGGAGAGGTCCATGAGCGACGATCAAGTGGCCTGCCTACATAATAATAAAAATAATTCACTTTAAATAAAACTCTAAATATAAGCTTTTAAGATCCTGAATATCATGTATCAGTAGAGTGCTAGCCAACAACAAGTAAAATGAGCCTCAACATAACAGGTCTATCTTATATAGTACAGGAGTTCCTAAAGCCACCTTCCAAATCCATCAACAGATCAGCTATATTTTGTCATATTATTGTATTGTCATGCGATATACATCTGCGTGCAAAATGTCATCTCAATCGGAAACCGGGAAGTTTGTCAAATTCAGCTTCCAAGATTCCACCCGAACTTGCATAATTACCTTCAGAAAGTTTGTAAAAAAATATATGGCCATGGATATCACTGTCATTTGAAATTGTTCTAGTTTTCCTCATTGATTTTTATGAATGCAATGAATCAATTGACGGTTTCACTATCAATGGAATGAATCGAATCATGGGTGATTCACTATGGTTTTTAATTCATGTCGTGTTTTGCGGTCGCCTAACCTATTTGATGCGTAGTGTGAATGCGAAATTTGTCAACAATAGATCTATGAACGCTTTGAATGGTAGCGCGGTTAATTGATTTTATTGGTTTGCGGTTTAGGCCTAGTTTACCGACTTTTAAAAGGCGGGTGATTTTCGACAAGTAGGTACCCCGTATAAGTGACAAAACGCAATCTTACAGGAGTGCTTTTGTATTGACTTTACTAGAACGTATACCAATTTAGTAGTTTAGTGCAAATAATAGGAATTTTAAGTACAATTTTCAAGATATAGAGGTTAGGCTATTTTAAGACTATTTATGCGTAAAAACGGTTTTCGCTAATTTGTTGGTTGTAGCACGTAGGACCCGTCCGCGTCGGAGATATTTTGAAGTTATTAATATAATTCGCTATTTTGTTTCTATTATCAAGGAGAAGATTTATGTGCATAATATAATAGAGAAACATTGATAATTTAAGAGGTTTTTGATATGATGGAAATAAGAAGATTTTTCAGAGCTCATCGCAAATGCTCTACGTATCCTTTTTTTGTGACGCAGACGAAGTTGCACAAAAACCTAATACAATATGAAATTATCCAAATTTTTCGAGTCTTAATCACAGGAAATGTGTCACATTATAAATAACAAAGGCATTTGTTGTCCGTTCATTGATTTTATTACAAGTTTGAACTATCGTGGATTTAGAAATGGATTTGACGTGATAAGTTTATTTATTAGTGAGTCATAGCCTAGATAATTCAACTTTACCTTTTTTGTATTTCAAAAGTTATATCCATATGAAGAATAATATTTTAATTACAAAAATGAAAATGAGCTACTTCGATTTCCTTCCATCACCTTTCATCTGACACCAGAATTGATTCACGAAAACTAAAGTTATGATAGAAAAACCTAAAAAAGTACATTTTTGGAAGTAGGTCAAAAAAATCATTTTATTGATACTAGCAGAATCGCGCAACTTTACCCGAAAAGCCGGGGGCGGCGCGACGGAAAAGTGTGCGGAGAACGTTACGCGTCGTGCCGTCCCTCAAAACCCCGTGCTGGGTTCTGGCCTCAGCCGGAGTTCGGACGCGATCCAGGGATTTCCTCCAAATGAAAAAAAAAACCCGAAAAGCCGTTAATTATTTTCAGTTTTTATTTTTAGTAATAAACGTCAATCTTTAATCATCAATGATGATGACATCATGATGACCTGATCTTTATCACGTAGACCACGATGACTGTAGACTACGAGGACGATCTGTGGTCTAATTTCAATAGGCTCAATGTCTATGGTTTCCACATCCTTATTGTATGTATACTTCCTATGGTCACGAATTAGTCAGATAAGGAAGAACTGATAGGCTTAGTTTGATTTGAGAAGCATAAATTGTCTTTGAATTAAAAAAAATCGCCTGACGCAGGCAGACGATCCAACAGGCCACCTAGTCGTAAGTGGTTACCGTCGCTCATGAACCTATGCAATATCAGGGGACACTGAAGGGTCGCTCCCTACGACCTAACTTTAAGGACCCTCCTCAAGCATCGTTCGAAGAAGGACAAGTCATAGCGCTCATGGAATAATATTAATATTAATGTATAATTTTAATTAGATTTTCTTATAATGTTGTTATGCATGATGTTGTGCTTATAATTTTAGTGACATTTACTATGTTTTTATTCATTTAATGAAACTGAGAGAATAGTTGAGAGGTCACGGTGATGGGATCCGTTTTGTTATTTCGTGTTTTTATTCACACTAATTCTAGTTCACTTCATTCATCGCATTATTATCACTAAAGTCATTTATTTCTTTTTGTTTTGCTCGTGTAACATATTATTATTGGCATCACATATTATTATAATAAAACGTAAAAAATTGTAAAACGAAAGTGATGTTACGGTATTGTTAGAAAATGTACTTTCTCTTTTGTATTTATACCCCCCTTTTAACTTTATTACAAACTCATATTTTCATGTGTAAACAAATAACAATAAATAAAAAAAAAAAAATATTGTTTCAATTAATTTTGATTTGATATTTACTATGTTGTTGTAACTTTTTATTCATAAAATAACCTATGATGAGTAATGATCTTTTTTTAAACACCAGCAACACTTTAGGTATAAATAATAAATAAATAAAAACTATAAAACACAAGGCGAAACGCAATACCGATGTCCGTGCACCTTGTGAGAACATCTTACGTTTTGTTTTGTCCGTACACCCATGTTTCTTGTCCAATACTTTTATTATTTTCTTGTCGAACAAAACCGAGTGTGTCATACTAAATAGTCCCATTCGTGGACCTACTACGAGTGTACATGTGCGTGTGAAATGGAATCGAGAATCGAGTGAGTTTAAAAAGCGAAGTATATTTTAAACATCGGTTATCACTCACACAATTTTTTTACTGAAATTAACATCTCAAAATTTTGATGCTTTATGGCACTTGTAATATAATAATATCTATAGTTTTGATTTATAGATATTTTTTGATGGAACACAAATATGTCCTAAGCTTCTTTCAATAACCCTCTGTCTCGTCTATAGAACTTACAAGTAGAAATCTAATCCATTCATTTAGGCTTAGTATTGATTTCATCTACTGTATATTTGTTACGAATTGGAGATTATTTCTTATTTTACTTTAAATAGCATAAGAGATTATGTCCCTCCTAGTCCTAATTAATCTTATTTATACTATAGATGTAATAACGTGTATTTTTTCACACTCACTATCCAAATACAATTAAACCACCTTTTACTAAACGTTCAATCGACAAACGATCGAGAACAAATAGTAAGGTCACCACGTAACCGGACCTCTTCAATGGTTCGCGATAAAAATCAACATCACGTTTTAAACTAAATCAGTCCATCCAAGGGTTAAATCGTTCAACCCTTGGACAAAATGCCCTCATTGTCCTAAAGTTATAGGGATGGTTCCCGGAATGGACCACCTACGACGACCATTCATGGCATGAAAGGAGCCAAAAAAGGTCACTCAATAGTTTACGATTGTTCGTAATGATATAATTTGTTGGTTTGAGGTTTCGATTAAATATACTAGATACACGATTAGAGTTTAAAAATGGCACCAAGTAAGCATTACTCAAATCAATAATAGACATAGACATAAGTTTATTTGTGTGTAATAAAGAACATACAGACACATATTTTATTTATTTATTTATTTAGGTACATCAACAGCAGACATAAAAGACTTACATATATGAATTACATAATAAGTGTTCTTATATAAATGTCTATTATAGGTATACACGACATTTTTTTTTATAACAACATGGATTAAATGAAATGAAATGAAAAGAATCATGTTTAACTTAAGCTAATTATCGAATAATAAATAGAAATAGAATAATCAGAGAATTTAAATATTAAAAAAAAGATAAACTCTAAATTCAAAACAATAAAAATAAAATACTTCTTAAAAATAATGTAATGTTTTTGTGAGATTATTGGAAGTAGAAAATTAACAAAAAAGTTCACACACAAAACGGCCGAAACTCAGCATCTTGCTAGTTTTTTGATGATATTGGCTATCTAGTAATATTAGATCCATAGATTAAGCCTCTTAATATCTACGCTACGATTTTATGTTCAATATTGTTGTATGCATCGCCTCAACACCGTGTTGTCTCTGCACCGAGTAGATGTAGTAATTCAAACATCGCGAATTGAGGTAATGCTAATTTAATAAATGAGTTTAAATTTATAATTATATGCTATGTCCTTCTTGTCCTTCTTTTAAAAGGTTTGAGGAGGGTCCTTAGAAGTCGTAGGTAGCGACCCCTCAGTTTTCCCTGACATTGCAGAGGTTCATGAGCGACGGTAACCACTTTCGATCAGGTGGTCCGTTGGCTCGTCTGCCTACATGGCAATAAAATAAATTTAATTATATGCACTGAAGTCGCAGGACACCTATGCAGTATAACGATTGCATAATAATAAAACCATATTGAAGATCTGCCTTAATTATCCTTAGATTTCATCCAGTAGTTGTTCATATTCAATATTGTTTATTAAATTAATTCCCAATCGAGTTCAAAGTAAACTTAAAACTGACCACAAGACTCCATTTCGGATGATTTATTCACAATAAGAAAGACATGCACTTAAGCGAAACACTTAAGTGTATTACAAAATGAACACGTCAAAAAAATGGTTGGTTTCATAAGCTTTATAGTACATCAATCTTTCACGATATCCCTAACACATTTGTCTCCCCTGTAATAATGTTTTTGGATGCACTTTGGATGATATTATGCAACGTAATATATGGCATAGTAAGTTTAAAGTTAGTCGCTTCGCGTTGTCTGTCTCTATGTATGGTTAAAACTCTAGAAATGATTTTGTTTTCAAATAAATAATGATTCAAGAGAATGTGTATTATACATGTCTACTTATAAGTTATGACAATATAGGCATATTATAGTAGATAAACACTGATTGACTGTACCTAAAGATTTTGAAAGATTGAGATGATTTCGGATATAAACACACTATCTTGCACTTTGCGACGCAATCGAAATTGCGCTAGTCAGTTGCATTCAAACTTATATGGGTGTACTTTAACGTATTTGTTTCTCATTTATCCATATACATAGACATAAGATAAACTTAGATTTTAGTCTTGAAGTCCTAGACAGTTTTCCTAGGCATTGCAAACTTTTATCGGTACATCTGTTAAAATTACATGTAGCTAAATATCACTATTTCGCACAACACCACCCAAAAACCATCAAACTCAGTGCCGCCATGTCGTTACAAACTCGACGGACTCTCGCACGATTAGTTTAAGACGGATCACTTAGCCCTGTTATTGATGAATCTCAGCCACTCTGAGGGGTCCAGATTCATTAGAGGATAATGGCTCAGAAAATAATGGTAGTTTTGCAACGACTTCGGACTTTACGTATATGTATGTATGTGCTTTGGCCTGAAGAACTTAGCTGTAGTTTTTGTTTGTGGCACTAAATGCAGAGGTCGTAATGTAGCTGTAGGCTTGATTGCCCAATCTCACATACGTATAAGCAGATTACAATCGTAAGATCAAATAAAAGATGAGTGAATGGCATGATCAATGATGTCGAATGACGATCATGAATTAATAGTGTTTTTGATTGTTTGTAAACACAAAATCTGTAAGCAGAGGCCTATTTGGCTTCAGCGAAGACTGTGTTTTGTAAGGAATTAAGGAATGTTAAATAACGTCTATGTATAGTCAACCAAGCTACCACCTATTGTTGGGATATTATTAACCTTGGTAGATTATTTTATGTGGTATGAAATTACCACAATAGTTTGTGGACCGAAAAAAATTACTGGCACCACTTTTAAAACACTCGAATTGATATAAAAAGTAAAAGAAAAATAAAATGCGACTAATCTCTACATGGATAGAAAGAAAAGTGAATTTTGACATAGAATTGAATTTGAATTTAGTTTTCCATAGCGCGAGACAGAGTCATCGCGAAAACTAAAAAGTTTGAATACAAATAAAATATAAAAAGTTTTGTATGTTCAATATGGATTAAACACCTATGTTTAAGAACATTCTTCATTTTTATATAAGTCCATGGTCTTTTGCAATCCTAAGACCACAACGAGACCCTTTAATAACTTTCTCATTTACTGGTCAGACCTCAAGGCGTTTCATATCATAAGGTGTATTGTTTTAATAAACATTTTTTTACTTTCACTTACAACGTTACTTGCATTCGTCAAAACATCTCGCTAACAGTCCCCCATTGCCAAAACTCGTCTAAATCGGGAACCCACCTACGAAGTCGTAAATACCTAACGTAATACGGGAGCGGCCGTCACAAACATCACGCATAATCCCCTAGTTTTGGAATTTTTCAATCAGCCGTGTCTACCCCATTTGAGTTGATAAGGATCGTGGCAAGCAAAAATGGTCCTTATGGTGAAACTAGTTGGTAGACGCGACTTCTTAGACTTTAGATTAGTTGAAAATGAAAAAATATTTATTCACTAATAAAAGGTAAAGGTAAAAACATCTTAACTGGCGGTTGCCTCACCAGGCATCGAGGGCGAGGGCGGCGCGACGGGAAAGAGTGCCGAGGACGTAACGCGTCGCGCCGTCTCAATTTAGATCGAAGCTAGGTAACCGTGATAAATAGGAAGTTTTTTTCTCTTTCATTACTTCTCAAAGTTAGCACCTACAAACGAACAGACAATCAGTTCCAAAACCTTACTAGACATTTTGAAATTACTCTATGGTTTTAAAATGGTGACCACCGTGGGATGCTCTGACGGTGCTTAAGGGTTAACTACAATGAGGCTGATGAAGATTGAATTTGTTTGAGATAAACGATTTGTGAGCTGATAGTGAGATGTGCTATCCATTTTTGTTCTTCACAGTTAAGTTAAAAGTGTTTTGAAGATACTTTTTAAAGGATTTAAAACAGTGCAGATTAGTTCTGTTCTGTTTAAATAAAATTATTTTTGACAAAACATTGTTATGAATTTATTTAAAATAAAATTTAGTAGATATCGTTAATCATACATAAGTTAAGTGTTCAAATTAATTCAGTGAACTTACAAAGTAGTTCGTTTGCTTAACATCAAAGCCTAAAGGGCATGTAGGAAATAAAAGGCTGCCAGTGCAAAGAATACTTTAGATCAAGAAAATTTAATAAAACAATAAAAAACTTAGAGCAAAAAATATGACGCAATCTGTATTTGTCAATGATCACTCCAATTCCATTTTTAAAAAAGCGCGGCAACATTACACCGTTCATTTAAAAAGTATATTTACAAGTGAGGTTTTAATCATTCTTAATAAAACTATTTATAGATGGCGCTTTAGTTACATTCAGTCGCCTACAGGGCAAAAATGTTTTTAAATTAATAACACATGACACAACCATATAATTGTCAATTACGAGTGTGTAATTAATGAACGTATCCAACGTACGTAAAAAAATCCCGTTTTGCTTTCGCATCTGATACAAAAAGCTTTTATTGATATGATTTCATTCAGTGCGCTTGGTAAACAAAAAAAAATATTATGAGTTTTACTTTCTATCCATCTAATATTTATGGTGTTCCACCGCGTGACATACGACTCAAGGACAAGAAGCGTTAACGAATGGTCAAAACAAAGTATTCGTGATCTTGAAAAATACATTCACAAATCACGCGAAAATCGACCTTAACGCTTTGAAATAAAGACGAGTTATCTGAATAGGTATGTTGGTCGAAACTACAAAGGGTTGATTTATATAGAAGCGTACCAAATGTTCCTATAATAAATCTCAATCAAGATCGTTGCTGTGATATGATTGGTGGGACAGTGGTTTTGAAACTTTAGAGCTATTGTTGTTGAATGGAGAGTAACAGCTTAATTGTTTTGATTGTTAAAAAAAAATATTTATACATTTCTTTATTTTTGAAAGGACGTTCCTTATCGCGCGTTGTGAAAGGGGACTAGACGGAAAAAAATCTTACGAAAATTTGTCACGATACTTTTTTTGTTTTAGATGATTATCGCTATATGGCGCTGTGATCAAAATCTTTTAAAACACGTTCCTTATCGCGCGTTACGAAAGGAAATATTTTTTATAAGATATCTTTTAATCGAAAGGAACTTCGTTCTATTCGGGTGTCCCATGTCACCTCTCAAGTTTTTTGTTTTGCGTTGATTTACGGAATTCAAAAATGATCATTTTATTCCTTTTTTGAGAAAAATAAGCCAGCTAACAATTTAGCAACCCGTTACCGTTAACGACTTTTTACCGTTGATTAGTTTTTCTTATTATTCATAACCGTCAGCATTGCGATTATTAAGTTCTTCGCTTAAATTGTAACAAGATTTTCAAACGTATATTCTCTATTTTAATCTTAATGTTTGTCAAGTACCAATATGTTTGAGAGTTGCTGTTTGAGTTTAACCACACACGCTACAACTTACCCGTGCACTCTAACAATAATTTTAATTTTTTGGGGGCCTAGATTGCCTTTGAGAACCGCTGTCCGAGCTTATGTCGGCGCCTCGGCGTTCCCCGTGTCTTCATAACTAGATTTGCGCTTGTAACGAGCTGCTCTTCTTATTGTACCACGAACAGACCCTTCATTGAGATCAGGAAGTGCCGATACTGTCATGAGATTAATTATGTGCTTGTTTATGTGCAAATCGGTATAATAGTTGTTGACGAGACAAATGCAGTTTGACAAAACAGAGCTTTGTCTGTTCCTATATTCCTACGAATGCTTAATTTTTTTAAATTACGCACCGAGTATTCATTCAGTTTTTAACCACTCAACTGGGAACGTCACTATTCGCTAGATCGCAAAACTGGGGACTTCGTTCGGAATCAATACCGTGTTTGAGCTCCTTTTAAAAACATTTTTTTCCAATAATTTTTTATTTTGATTTTTAATTAAACCTTATATTTTTGTAAATCTTTATTACTAAACAACGCTGTATTGCATTTTCAGCGAAAATATATCATCTCCGTAAAATATGAGACGATTAAAAAATGTAAACAATAGTTTTAGAACTGTGCTCAATTTTGGTTCCTGCCACAGATTTGACAAAAGTAAACAAACCAATTTGGTTGCCGATCCCAGTTGAGTGGTTATAGATAGTGATTCTAAAAATCAAGAGGAATGTTTATGTGTTTAATACATGCTAGTAGAGAAAACTTTGCAAACATGTGTGTATCTTGACCATGTAATACATACCTTGTACCATGGAGCTGATCCGATGATGGGTTCGGAAATTGACCAAAGGAACTCCTGTACTAAACAAGATAGACCCGTCGTGTTTGGGCTCGTTTTACTTGTCTTAGCTAGAACTCTACATATAGATATTTCTAAAGTTTTCTTTCCAATAAATTATTTACTGATTGAATAGCCTAGTTCTAATACTAATAGTCTAGCTATATTTAAGTGCTATCACCTGGAAGGTCAAACACCGTCTACCAAGACCGACAAACTATTAAACAAAATGAAGGTAATAATCTCGAAGTTATCATTTTAATAGAAACCATTACCTGGTGCTATCAGGAAGGTGTCAAAACGTCTGCCTGTTGAACTTCGGAGCGGAACCTTAGCGGGATCGTGATTCGATATGCATGAAGCTGTGTATGGTTGGTTTTATATACGAGGTAACAAAACATTGTGAGATCCTTTAGATGTAATTGAAGCAGTGGCTTGTAAGAGAGAGAAAGAAAGAAAATACGTTTATTCAGACACACAACTTACACATAACAGGAACAATATATTACTAAAAATAGATTAAAACTAAGATTAAACAATAATATCAAGGTAGTAAAAAAATATTTAAAACAAAGAATGAAATAAAAAAGGTTATGTGCTAGGGTGTAACTGAAAGGGCGACCAGCTCAGCACGAAGCTACAGCCTAGACAGCTGCAGCGCTGATTTTCAGCTGGACCCTACCGCTTGTGGTCTATAGATGCAAATAGGTATTTTTTTATTGCTCGAGCTTACGACTCAACCGTCGCTCATGAACTGCAATACCAATGAGGGACCGTTATCTATCACCTACAGGACTTTTGTTAAACCTCGTTTAAAGAGAGACGTGGGAACACCGCGGACGGGAAGCCATTCCAGATCGAAATACGTAACCTATCAAATTCGAGACCAAAAAACACATTTCACTTTTATAGTATAAGCGTGTAATAAAGTAAAACTAAAATATTTATGCACGCTACTGCAGCTAATCAGCTTATTTCACTGATTTACCATTCATAATTTGTAAAAGATTTATGTACTAATGACCAACACAACAACACGTCTGGCTAAAAGCGGTGAAATAAAACATCGTGATGAAATCTGCATATCGGATAAGGATTTAAAAAATCCATCTAATATACCTAATAATATGTTATGTGAAGTCCCCAATTAGGCAAGCGTGGTGGACTATGATCTCTCTATACCTGAGCTCAGCAGTAGGGAGTAATGGGTTGTTACACTACAGTACAACTTGGGTCACGCAACGAATTTAATAAAAATATTGTTAGAATTAGGAAATATGAATTTCGACTTAACTCAAAGCGGGAATAAGCAATAATGTTATTTTAAATTGACTGTCTAATTCCTATCTTCTCTCTTGGATAGATAAAGTTCGGCCGTTCAGAGATTGCGTTCCTGACACCTATCAGTTAGTCACGAAAAATATTGTTTACCAGTTATTTGACGCTCAGTTTGGCACAAAATTATAACATTCATTGATTATTGGTATAATAATGTTGTTTTAATGCTCATCAATTGTTAAAACGGTAAACAACCATCAAAAATATTTTTATGGTAACAGTAACGCCATTACTAAGTTACGTGTCAGGAACGCATTCTCTGAACGGCCGAACTATAAGTAGTTTGTCTTGAATATTATTTTAAAACCGGCTTATTATACATTAAGTTCTATTAACTGCATTTAAATAAGCTTCGCGGTTTTATAATTATGTGTCTGTTCTTCTCACGTTTTCATATGATATGTAATTGATAGTTTTTTTTTTTAATGTCTGTTTCTGACAAAAGGAGTTGTTCTATGAGTTCATGATGTGTTTGGAGATTTTCGTTTTTGTATTTCAATTACGTAAATTCTGGATTTGTTCTATTTAGTGTTTTACTTATCTTTATTACGTTTATTTTGTATCAAATTTTCTATAATAGGATGAGGTAAAATTCGTTTATGGATGAACTGATTTAAAAAAACTGTTTTAAACTTTTGTCATGTTTAACTTTTAGTCGTTTAATTTAGAAGTTCTTATAGTGATTAGTATAGGTTATACTGCAATAATTAAGGAAAGGAGGTTTGGTAGTTTTCCTATAAATTGCTGTTAACTTTTACTGATATGACTGCATGTGTGCTAATAAAAATTGACACTGTCAGGTTGCGTTGCGGCCCACTTTAGTATGTTCCTACAATAAACAATAAGCCGATGTACAATTTGGGCGCGTCAAATAAATCACATCCTCTGTTCCCGCTCGGTGTCCTTATCAACACTTCGGTTTTGAACGTTCGAGATTTATGAGCTCGTGCCCCGTGGAAAATGTAGTTGTTTTTTACACAAATATACAGCGTGTTACTGGGACCACTGCACCAAAATTGGTCTGTTTACTTGTGCTAACTGTAACAACCCAATACTACCCGCGGCTGGGCTCAGGTCTCCTCAGAAGAGGGGTTAAGCATAGTCCACCACGCTTGCCCGCTGAGGTTTCCTCACGACGTTTTCCTTTGCCGTTTTTAGCCAGTGGTGTTCTGAAAAATTGACACAGTAGGTGTAGGCGACTGAATGTTAACAAACATTATAAGGGCAAAGGTACTAGCGACTAAAGCGCCATCTATAAATAGTTCTAATAAGAATGATTAAAACCTCAAAAGTTCCTTCTAAGATCTTTAGGCTAATGCATGCCTCTCTACAGAGGAGACCTAGCCGTATGTGTAACTGTGTCAGTTCTCTCTGTCAAACACACATCGATGACACTAATGGATTTTGCGTAGGTACTTCAGGTGTGTACATGTACTGTGCTGTAACAACCCATTACTGCTGAAATCAGGTCTCCTCCGAAGAGGGGTTAGGCATATTCCCGTACCCAATGCGAATTTTGGACTTCACATAACTTCGAAGGATGTTTTGAATCCTTTTCCGATATGTAGGTTTCCATACGATATTTTCCTCCACTCCACCTAATACTTTGTTTTAATTTTAACTAAATGTCACACCCTGTAGAACGTTAATAAATTTCAATTCGCCTGTAACCGAATATGAACATAGCCAACATTGGTCCATGACATTGGCAACGGGTCGGTGTGCAAACGACCTAGATACCTATTGAGGACGTATCCTAATCTGTAGGTATTCATATTATAGAGGTAATGTTTGTGACGTTGTAGGGGTAATCTTACTGAACCAATTTGGATACTTATTTTACTATGTAAGATATGTTAATTGTGATTGTCATAATATGATATATTATTTTTTAAACGCCTTTTGTTTCAAGATTTCTACGAGTTCTGTTTTCGTCTACGTATATGACAGTTGATTGTAATGATGAGGTCCCATTTGTTTTTAATCGATGATTCTTGTTTTAGGGACCCCTACATCAAAAAAAAATTAATGATGGAAAAAACCACGAAAATTACCTGTCTTTTTGGGACTATACTATTTTTTGTCGTAAATAATGTCCTACAAAAATTTCAAGTTGCCAAGGTCCGTTTAGCCCCGCTACTCAGCAGCCAGGTCTGCAGTTCCGAGTTCGGGTGTATCAGGAGAACTATGGACGAAGTTTTCAGATTGCCTCAAAATACCTACTCAAATATTGGCGCCAACTCTCATACTAAAAGTTATTAAAGCTACTACCTATAACATTACTAGCTGCTGGCGCTGCTGCCCTCGCCATCGTCTGCGTGAAATTTAACATCCGTTTTTTTTTGCCCTTTTTTGCAATAAAACGTCTACATCCTTTCTCAGGGTCTAAAGATTATCTGTGCCAAATTTCATTAAGATCGATTGAGCGGGAAAGAGTAACAGACAGATTTACTTTGGAGTTTATTATATTAGTAGGGATCACCGGCATCGGTAAAGTATCATACACGTATGACGATGTATTGTTATAATATTAAAAACAAAAGGATACTCACACGGAGGTCTCGGTACTAACATGACAGATGCGTGACCAAGCCCTGACCGTGGGGTGGCCAGGTTTGGAAAATGTACGGAGTTGCAGGATATTTCAATGTTGTCGATTTATTGAAAAAAAATGAGGTGAAATATAAGTGACAAACAATTTTGGTTTTTGTAATAAGTTTAACTCTTTTTTATCATAAGGTAGTAAATGGTATAATGGTAGTAAGTAGTATATGCGATATTTTCACCCCATTTCGACCTGTATAATAATATATGTATTTTATTAAATACATCCTGTAGGTATTTTTGTAGAAAATTATACATCGATTTTTAAATTTCCCAAACTTCTGGCCTTACATTTTTTCATTATTTACCTACTATCTTAGTAGGTAGACGAGATATTTTAGACCTCCGCAATGCCAACCTTCAGACTTTTTTTTTCTTTTTTTAGTTGGAGGAAATCACCGGGATATGTGGGAGTTAAACCGCACTAAAACCTCCAACCGTTCACACAAAAACTTAAGACAATTTATTAAAAAAGCAGCAACTACATATTGAGAGGCTCATCCAACTTTATTTATCCAAAAAACCTACCTAACAGTTATTTTTCTCTAGTCAATCTACATGGCAATATAAGCATGTCTTTTCTGCTAAGACAGTTCCAGTATGACATAGGTTGACATTTAATAATTTAACAATACTTTTTTAAAATCAGAATCTGGCAACCCTAAAAATACCAGGCTCATTGTTCCACCGATCAGGGAGAGTAACGATTTAATAGGACACGTTGCTTTATACCGCTGACATACAGTTAATAATGACAAGATAACTTACTGTAGAAACGGATTGTCAGCATGATGCATCTACAATGTTGTGGTGAAGATATCTTATTTCAGAATACGAAATACTTTTTTATTTACATGCGCCACACAAGGAGGTAGTTAATCTAATTTAAATTTAAAATTGTTATAGGAATGTAGAGTAGAGGAATTTTCGAAATCGGTTCAGTGAATCCAAAGATAGAATATAATAAATATTTATTTCCAGCTATAACACAATACTTACACTAAACTAAATCCAAGTAACAAACATAGGTAGAAAACGGTTACCGACTCAGCAATGTCGACACTGGTCTTCCGTCCAAGTCCGCACCAAGTGACGTACACGCAGGCTCTGTGCTAATTACAAACAAATAATTTAAAAAACTTGAGAGGTGTCAAGGGACACCCGGATGGAACGAAGTTCCTTTCCATTAATTAGTGAGGGAATTGTAATAAAATTTTTTTTTTAAGGTATAATTATTATAAAAAAATAGCATTATGATCACAGCGCCATCTAGCATTAATCATATAAAACAAAATAAGGAATGGTTTTAAAAGATTTTAATCACAGCACCATCTAGCGATAATCATCTAAAACAAAAAAAGTGTCGTGACAACTTTTTCATAAGAATTTCCGTCTAGTCCCCTTTCGAAAAACGAGCGATAAGGAACTTAATAAAAGAAACAGGGTTCAAACGATGAAATAAAACGACTTAAGGGATATTCATTGTAAATATTATAATAAGTGTTATAACGAAAATACACAATAACAACTACATTTAAAACAAATAGAGCTAAAACAGATACACACATATATTATTATGACATAACCTCTTTATAATATTAGTATAGATAGATTATTACTCAAAACCTCCCGCGAACCTGACCAGGTCGTCGGTCCATCTTGTGGGCAGTCTACCTACGCTGTGCCCACCAGTTCGTGGTCGCCACTCTAAAACTTTTCGGCCCCATCGGCCATCAGTTCTTCGCACAATGTATCCTGCCCATTGCCACTTCAAAGACGCTATTCTTTGGGCTGTCGGTTACTATGGTCCTTCTAAGAGAGGATATAGGAAGCAACACTGAGGACCAGGATTCATCATTTCACAGCATAAATGTTGGAAAGGAAAACCTTTGATTTGGAATGAACTCCCGCCCTCGGTGTTCCCAGAGCGCTATGACATGTCCCTCTTTAACCGAGGTTTAAGGAAAGTCCTATATAAGTACCTCATTCTCTTGACATTGCAGCGGTCCAAAAACGACTTACCATCACGTGGATATTTAAAAAAAAATAGCTACCGCTTTATAATATTTATGTCGAATCTAGGAGCTAAACCACAAACAATAGAGCAACCTTGAATGTTTAACTCGTTCGGTGCCAAAATACTTTACAATGGAAACCAAAACGAACAACAAGTTAACAACCTTCACTATCGGGACTGCTCAAAGGATCCTTAAATAGGGTTGACACGATACACATTTTTAAAATGTTTTTATGATTTTTACAAGCTTTATATTAACTTGCACTGGATGTAACTATGTAAGTTCACGATTCTTGCAACCTAAATTTGACAAACTTTTCGGTGTCCGATTGAACTGACATTTTGCATGTATATCACGTGACTATGCAAAGGCAAAATGGCGCTGATCTGATAATGGATTCGGAAGGTGGTCATAGGAACTCCTGTACTAAATAAGATAGATCCGTCGTTTTTGGGCTCGTTTTACTTGTCTTGGTTAGATACACTCTGGCTGATACATGATATTCAGTATCTTAAAAACTTGTTTAAAAATTCAAGTATTAAAAAACTCAAAATTTTAGTTTTATTTTGCTACAACCCTAGATTTAAATAGGGTCGTCTCCGCCAAACGTCAGTCTGACTGATTGATGGGACACATGCGAGTGACGTCATAGGCAAAAATACAATCCCATTTCTGTAACAATGAGCCTATAAAACTATGCTTTATGGTGTCGAGATTAGTCAACTTTGAAATAGACAGTTGAAATACCTAAATAGGTAGTGATTGGTAATTGATATATCATTGTGACGTTGATTTATAAAGTTCTATGAGCCATTTACCATCACTTTAATAAATTACAATGCAATGCAAAATGCTTTCCAATTTGTAGATTAGAAAAATTCTCAATTCAAAATTTGGCGGGAATCCTGTTGACAGTTCTTAACTTTTTTTTTAAGCATTAGCTATCATTCGTACTGCCTAATATTAATATTAAAAATAGGTAATTGGTAATGGTATAACATTTGGCACTAGTGTAGTTGATTTATAAATGTTTGACATAGACATAGACATCCTTTATTTGTGGCAAAAATGGTACAAAACAATAAAAATAAATAAAACAACAAACAACAACATATTATTACATTTTCACCACAAACCAGCCGAGACTAAGCGTATTGTTTGAGGTGGTTAGGTATCATTTATTACAATACAACGCAAATTAATGCTTTCCAATTTGTAGGTTACAAAAATTCTCAATTCAAAATTTGGCGCGAATCCAGTTGACAGTTCCCTATTTTTTTAAGCACAAGATATCATTCATACTGCCTAATATTAATAAAATAGACTACGATAGCGTGAATTATTTAGACCAAGAGCTAAAAATTAAAACAAATCAATTAAAGCAACGATTCAGAAGATAAATGAATGGATTTCCTTAGAAGGATCTGCACAATAGATAGCTCAACTAACAATGAGATAATATTATATAAGACTGAAATAATACTAAACTATTGTGATTTATTGGTCATTAGTACGACTTGTTTCGTCTGATTTTTATTTATTTTTATTTCTTGTATCAACTGGGAACAGAAACAAAATTGGTTTGCTTATTTACTCTGAATTTGACAGTAGCCAAAACTGAACACGACGTGACTAGTACTAAAAGTCGTTTTGTTTACATTTTTTATCGCCATTTTATTTAAAGATAATATTTTTGCTCATAATGCAATCCATTTAAAACCAGCCACCAATGGTGAATGGTTATCAATAATAAAAATAAATAAATGGTTCATTTTAATAAGAGCTACGTAAGAATTTAAATAATATTTATTATTTTAAGTGCTATTTACGTTCAGTTTCAATTTAAAACTTCTTTTTTGCATGCAGTGAGGATAACCAATTACACTTTTTCTACTTTGTTCTAATCTTTATTTGTTGTTACAGAGAGCGAACATGCACATTACTGTTACAGCATTATTAGTAGATATAGAAAAGTATTTACGGTGTCCATGATTTTAGATTTTTTGTGAATTTAGAATAATGACACTTCTTTATTGAGAAGCGTTGTACTTTTAACCTTATCTATTATGGGTTGAGTATAAATTTTGCACGCATATATACATCACATAACAAGTAACAACGCAAAAATATGTAACATGGAACTGATCTGATGATGAAGTCGGGTTAGCAATAAGAACTCCTGTACTAAACAAGATAGTCTCATGTACTTGTTTTACTTGTATTAAGTAGCACTTTACATGATATCGGGTATCTAAAAAGCTTATAATTAAAGTGTTGCGTCTTTGAAGTCGTGGTGGCCGAGTGGTCGAAGCGCTTGTTTCCGAACGGGAGGTCGCGGGTTCAAAACCGGCCGGCTTGTACCTCTAAATCTAAATGTGAAAAAGATTTATGTGCAATTTTTCACAGCACCACTGGCTAAAAACGGTAAAGGAAAACATCGTGAGGAAACCTGCATGCCGGAAAAGGATTCTAAAAATCCTTTGAAGATATGTGAAGTCCCCAATCCGCACTGGGCAAGCGTGGTGGACTATGCCTAATCCCTCTTCTGAGGAGACCTGAGCCCAACAGTGGGCAGTAATGGGTTGGTACAGTACAGTACAGTCTTTGAAGTGTTAATGAGCAGGTCACATTGTGCGAAGAATGGATGGCCGATGGGGCCGAAAACTTCTGACCACGAACCGGTAAGCGCAGCGTGGATAAACCTCCCACAAAATGGATTGACGACCTGGTCAAGATCGCGGGACGTCACTGGATAGTGCAGGACCGGCCGTTGTGCCGAGGTTTGGGGGAGGTCTATGTCCAGCAGTGGATGTCTATAGGCTGATGATGATGATCAAAGTGTTTTCTTTAAGATAAATTATTTAGACTAACTTTGAATTTCTAATCGTAATGTCATGGTCGCAGTATTGATGAGCAATCCCAGACCAGTTTCCTTTTTAGTTTGATGTTCAACCACGCTCATTTATACTAATTAACGACGTCCATAACAATATTGTATCGTCTTTACGCCGATCTCGTTGTGTAATCTGTAATAAAATACAGATTAAAACGTGAATACAATCTGTGAAGATTTGTAAGTGTGGATGAAATTCCGGGGGCGGTGCGACTGGAAAGAGTGCCGTAGGTTGATAGTTCATGTGCGGTGCTTCCATATATCCCACTCGCGAGGTGGATTTTTATATGGTACGTGGAAGTTGAACCTCACTAAAACCTCCAATCGCTTACACTCAGCGTCCGAACCCCGGCTGAGGCCAGGATCCAACACGGGGTTATTAGGGGTGGCGCGACGCGTTACGCACTGCGGCACACTTTCCCGTCGCGACACCCCCGGACGCCGAACCTGTAGCCGCCGGCGAATACGGCCACCGGCTCTCTCGGTCGGCGGGCTTTCCGAAGCCCGCCAAGATGGGACCGCGTGTCACCCTCCCACGGAATACCCCGCTGGGTCAGAACCAGCGTGGGTCGGGTCGCGAGGTGAATGGAAATTCGGCGAGTTTTTCCAACTCGAAAAATTCATTATTTAAAAACTTGTAATACATTCCTCCTTCTGTTGCGCTTGCAAAGTTGCGATGGTCAGCTAATATTATAAATGCGAAAATAACTCTGTGTGTCTGTTACGCTTTCCCGCTTAAACCTCTCAACCAATATTGGTGAAATTTACACAGACAATCTTTAGACCCTGAGAAAGAATATAGACTACCTTTTGATTGAAAGTGACGCAGACGAAGTTGCACGGACCTTTAGTCTGTAATAAAATACTTATTAATACGTGAATACAATCTATGAAGATTTGTTGTAAGTATGGTAGAATATGGATGCAATGATGCTTACTTTTTCACGCATAAAAACGTAGTTTATTAAGGGAAAAACTTTGTTTGGTTGTAGTGAACAGGCTCAAAAACTAGTGGACCGTATTTAAAAATTATTGTACCATTCGAAAGCTACATTATCCACGAGTAACATAGGCTAGATGTTATTTTGGAAAAAAATAGAAATCCGTCGAAAAACTTCAATAATGTAAGCCAAGGTGTAAAAAATACCCAAAAACTTTCATACATCGTGCGCTGCGAAAATTATTGATCATAGAACAAAATGATGTACTACGGATTTGTAGGTCCTATTAAATTCTAACAGAACCTGAACCCCTTTTTGACGCAGACGAAGTTGAGCGGGTCAACTAGTAACTTATAAATGCAAAAACACGCCCTTTGTATGTAAATAAAAATGAAAGAGGCACAAAAAGATGAGTGTCAATTAAATCCGAAACACGCGCCCGCGATGACGTACAGACAGACAATAAAACAAGGATACGTGTGTGAAATAAAGGCACCACAATCAACGATTTAATGGTCCTTACATTTTTAAAGATAGTGCTACATTGGTGAAGTGATGCGATAGATAAAATTTGTGACTAGAGAAAGTGTTGAGAATGGCGTTTTAAATTTAAATATGTAAAATATATTTATTTGTATTAAATCCTATTACATTGAATGGAGAACCTCATATTATAACAACTGGGAAGGTTTTCAGTCTTTCTACGTTTTTTCATATAGGCGTTGAGCTTTTTATTTAAACGCAAAAATCTAGTAGTGCCATCTTATACCTTTTTTTTTAGTTAGAGGAAATCACTGGATCCCCACCCGCCCCGCGAGGACTACGCTCCCTTTAAATTTCTTATCAACTTGGGTTTAGACGTTAAGTACGAGTGCCAGGTAGTTTGAGTCTCGAAATTCCTACTTCCAAAGAAGACAGACATTGATATACTTTATTTATGACAAAAGCAACACAAAAATACACGTATTTTGACGACATTACTATACTGGTTTCCATCACGAACCCGTCTCCATAGCCCACGGTAACCTCGCTTCACCTCTCAAACTATAGCTACCTACAGCTTCGCTCCTGAAGTGTACACAATAACAAAGGATCCTAATTTCGGTTTACATAATTCATGTGGCGTTTAAAAACTTCTCCAAACTGTCACACGAAACATGACGTTTACGTGTCATAAGAAACGATTGAAATAGGCGGCGCTATTGTAATAATGTGTCATAATAAATCATACTTGTCCTTCTTCAAACGAGGCTTGACGAAAGTCGTCAACGACTTTAAAGGTATCTTTAAAGGTAGATCATGTGACATTGCAGAGGTCCATGAGGTAGCGTCACCACTTACGTTGAGGTTGCACTTATTAGATAGTTAAGGAAATTATCTCAAGTTACCACATCCACACTACATCCACACTAGTATATGAACGTCAAATATCACCTATAGATGGCACTACTAGACAAATGCCATATTTGGTCAGATCGTCACAGTAATTATAATTGTGTGAACCTTGTGTCGTAGGTATAATATTAAAGTTCTATATAGTAGGTAGACAAGCAAACAGATGAAATGAAATACTTTATTTTCAACATTGATGATATGCTCATTCTTGTTGACGTCAATATTTAAAAGCTTCCACCAGTTCGGACACAAAAAATAATTATTATAGCCACCGTCCTGAGAAGAACTGGCAAGAAACTCAGCGGGCATGTCTTTTTTTTTGTATTGTTATTAAAAAATATTTATCTTTTTTTAAATATTTTAACAATATTATACAAAAGATGAAATAGACAATATATATATATATATATAAAGAAAACGATTACGATAATGAAACGACCTTGGCGAGCAACTCATTCCCACTTAGTGCAATCGTCCAAGTAATCATTGATCACCCAATGATAAGTGGTAACCATCGCTCCACTACAGAACCACTGCAATGCAACTACACTAAAATTCTTACCCCAAATTCATATTAAAGTAAACGGTAAAGAACGGACAGTAGGTGGTAACCGTCACCCCGTGATACCGAAACATCCCCTGTACACCCTCAATCAAAACAGACACTGCATTTGATCGATCATGTTTTTGCACTACTGAGAGTACAATAATTGACTTGTAGTTTTCAAAGATTATGTACAAAAAGAGACGGGGCAAATTATCTTAAGTATTTATTGGTCTATAATTTTTTTTATCTTGATGTAAATTGAGTTGAAATGAAAAGTACTAGTTTTTTTTTTAATTGCATGATAGATAAACGAGCCTACGGCCCACCCGATGGTAAGCGGTCACCGTCGCTCACGAACCTCTGCAATGCCAGGGCAATGAGGGGCTGTTATCTATCGCCTACCGATACAGGACTTTTCTTAAACCTCGTTTAAAGAGGGACATGTCATAGTTATGTTCATTTTAAAAGCTTTTTTTACAAGCTTTATATTAACTAGCACTGGATGTAAATAGGGACACAATTATGTAAGTTCGGGTGGAATTTTACGAGCAAAATTTGACAAACTTCTCGGTTTCCGATTTAGCTGACATTTTGCACGCATATGTATATCGCGTGACAATACAATAATATGACCAAATGGCGCTGATCTGATGATGGATTTGGAAGGTGGTCATAGGAACTGTTATGCTAAAAAGTAGACCCGTCGTGTTTGTGCTCATTTTATTTTAGACATGGATCTGATAAAAAATGCAAACAGCCCGTTCTACAAATCTAAATACCTCTTTGTCCCATCCCAGTATACGTGTTAATTCTATTTTGATGAGGGATAATATGTATTTAACGTTTTTGGACAAAACATAACCAATGTTGGCGTAATCCATCATTTAGTGGTAGGTATCAAAACGCGGTCTTTCTTGTAAAAAGGAATAAACTTACTTTCAAACGAAACTTGAACGAAGTTCTTAAGGGTTGGACGTAGGTAGCGGCTATGCAATGTTCATTGTATTGACATTGCTGAGGTTCATAAGTGACTCAAGTGGCCCTTGATTTCGTATTATTAATTGATAGAAAAAAGTAACATAAATAGAATGAGTTTCTCTTTAAGAATATTTCGTTTTCAACGGATTAGTCGCTTGGCGATTTTTAACCAAATGGTGTGGGTTAGCCAATATAGAATAATACAAGCTCTTTTGAAATGAATGCCGGATGATCGATGTCAATATTAATAGCGAACCTACAAAAAAAGCATTTTCTCTGTCTATTCCAAAGTACAAATGTAATGAAAACTTATTAGTATTACATAATGAAAACTATTTAATAGAGAATTTTACACTCATCTGACATTATGAAAAATGACGGAAGAATAAAAGATATATTCTAGTTTTCATTAGACTAATTTTGGTTCAATATTGTGTAAATAAATAGCTTTAAATGTTTTTTTGCTATTGTAAGTTACAGAAACGCAATTTTGTTATTATTTATTTCAAGAAGATTATATTACCATTATACATATTCTTGATTATCTGTGTACATTGTATTTATTTACTAAAGTAAAACTATTCTAGTATTCTCTGTTAACATCATAAATATATTGTTTGAACATATTGCAGTTAGTTGATTATTTCTTCTAAACGTTATTCCCTCGAAGTCAGTCAATAAAAAGTGATGTCCCTTTGCGTCCCTTAGTACCTACTGCGAAAGTACGAAACTTATACCGTTAAAGTTTGAACAACTTTTATAGCTTACGATTCTAAATATAATGATACGATAAATCGTATCGTATGCTGTATCAATAGTGTTCAATACACCATTAAAAAGGGGTTGGGTCAAGAAAAGGATTAGACATTTCCCAATGTCTTTGAAGAGTTCTTTAATCCTTCTAAATCCTCTTCAAGATTCTAACTTGGGACCTCCGTATTATTGCCATAGATAGACCTGCTTACGGCCCGTCTGATAGTAGATAGGAACCGTAGCTCTTGGACCTAAGAAATGTCAGAGCATACCACAAAGTTGCCTACGACCCATCGCATATAACTCTTCTCAAACCCTATTTGAAGAAGTACAGGTCATAGCGCTCGGGGAAAACTGAAGATTATTGACAGATAACTGCAATTATTGGCATAAGAGGCATAATATAAATCTGCCACACCTCAAAGTACATCCTCAAACAAAACAGCTTTCTGTCTATCATCAAGTTAATAAATTATAATCAGAAACCCTCAATTACTTAGATAAATGATGACTAAACCCGACAATCAATTTGCTTGCGGAAGTATTGGGGCATCGAGAAGTTAAATCAATAATCGTGGATAACAAGCTGGAATATATTGGTTTATGTTATTGAATTTGAGGTGTTTATGACTGGGCTTCAATGTTGGTAAGGTGTTGTAAGTTTTCTCAAATTTGTTTGAGTTGGAAATTAAGTAACTGGCATTTTTTTTGAGTTGGAGGAAATTACCGTACCGGGTATGTGGGAGTTGAACCGCACTGAAACCTCCAACCGCTCACACTCAGCGTCCGAACCCCGGCTGAGGCCAGAACCCAGCACGGGGTTTTGAGGGACGGCGCGACGCGTTACGCCCTCGGCACTCTTTCCCGTCGCGTCGTCCCCGGACGCCGAACCGACGGCCGCTGGTGATACGGCCACCGGCTTTCTCGGTAAGTAACTGGTATAAGAAATTTGAGCGAATGGTGTCTTCAAATCTGGGATAACACACAAATTTTGAGCTGCATGTATTGTACCAAATCATTTCCAATGTGGACAACCTTTTTGACTGAGGAAATAGGTCAAAGTTCGTTTGTAGGACAAGCTTTTTCACGGAATTTACGCCTAATTGTTTTTTCATCATATGTGCCACATCTACTCATGTGATTGATCAAAGATCTACTATTACAATAAATAAAAGTACCTTAAGAACATTAACATTATTAATTTATATGACCCTCGTATGATCTTAAGTAAGGAGACTGGAACCAAATTATCTAAAATCAAACCTACGTCCGCTAACGGGAACTCACACCCACACGTTGCATCGCGCAAACATTGATTTGAATAATCTTTTTAGACGATGCACTTTTCATTTGTAAAAATTAAATTAGATTTTTAATCTGGTCGGGAAGGTAGTAAATATGATGGCGGTGTGGTAATAATGTAATGGCGCCTTAAATTTAGTAGGTAGGTTGGTTATGCAACTACTTATATTTGTACGATAAAGGTGCTGTGTTGTTTGTAGAAAAGTATTTGTTTTTGGACAGGGTATTCTTGGTGTTTTGGTTATTGATGTTATAAAAAACAGTGTAACTATTTTATAGTATAATTTCGCTCTGCCTGGTTCTAATCCTCTGTGAACTTATATATTGTTAATCGTATCGGTCTCCCGCGATACAGGTATTACCTAGTGCGGGATCCACTGTGATTTCTTTAAGTGTGTATTGTTGTTTTGATAATAAAGATTTTATACTTATACCAAACTTTCATTTAGTTACTGTACTGTACTCTTTATCTGTTTGGCTTGCTGACCGAATTGATGTTCGTTAGTACTTAGTCTTCGCGGTGTTCCCGGAGCGCTATGACATGTTCCTCTGACTTTTCTTAAACGAGGTTTAAGAAAAGTCTTGTATCGGTAGGCGATAGATAACAGCCCCTCATTGCTCTGGCATTGCAGAGGTTCATGAGCGACGGTGACCGCTAACCATCAGGTGGGCCGTAGGCTCGTTTATCTATCACGCAATGGAAAAAAAAAATTGGCCCCACAATGGCCTAGGATTGCAGAGGTGCAATTGTAACCTCTTACAATCAGGTTGACCGTAGGCTTGTCTATCTGTGTAACAATACAAAAAGAAAATACAACTATTCTTTTATTTCAAACTAGCTGGCCCGCACAACTTCGTCGGCGTCACAAAAAAATCCCGGGTATTTTCTCACCGTTTAAACCTTCCCTGGACTACGACAAACATTTTAAAACCAAAATCAACTCAATCGGCCCAGCCGTTCTGGAGTTTTAATCAGACTAACGAACAACAATTAATTTTTATTTATATAGATACAATCTTAGAATAATAGAATAGGTACGATTTAAAAATCGTATCGTTTACACTAAACGACTTTTTCTGCCGAAATGAATTAGTAAAACGGCGTCGACATTCCGAATCTGGCTCGTTCACGACTAAAAAGATCGGCGACCAAGTCTAATTTATTTATGAGAATCACAACTTAGGGGACGCTGGACAAAGGGAGTTAGGATCTCGGACAAACTGATACAGGCGTGTTCGGACTTAATCTTTAATTGATAAAGAAGGGCGAAGACAGCTTTCTAAACTTGAAACAATCTTAAGTAAAGCAAACTAAAATTGGTCCTTCTAGACTTAAATAAAGGTAATTTACGATGTATCATTGATTTATTAAAAACTAGCGGGCCCACTTTCGTCTGCGTCACTTTCAATTAAAAGGTAGCCTATGTTCTTTCTCAGGGTCTGGGTCTGTGCGAAATTTCATCAAAATCGGTTGAGAGGTTTAAGCGAGAAAGTGTAACAGACAGAGTTACTTTCGTATTTATAATATTAGTAGGGATTGTGATTTTACTTCGCTAAAAGAACGTAATTATTGTAATATCGCGATTCCATTTTGGCTCACCAACATCCAACACATGTAAAAAACAAATGACGGTAACCGACCAACATGTAAACGGGGGTTTTGTATGCATTGGCCGGCATTGAAACTATGTGAAACAAAATTTGACAGTTGGCCTAGCAGTTGCCATTTGCGTACATTGGAAGTTGGCGAGCCATTAGTAATTAATTTGAATAATTATCTTGAGATATCACATTGTTGAAGCAGAGGCGAATTATTATTAAAGTTTCATTTAATTACTTTACTGTTTCAAAGTCTCCAAAACAATCCAAAGACAGGACAAGTTCTTTACACAGATAAGTTAAAGAGAAACTTTAAATTTAAGATTAAACTCATTGGAACACAGATAAAGAAAAACTGATGACTTCTGTTCCGGAAACGGACACTGTAATATGATTAGAAACTCGATCCGAAGCTTTTACTGGACGATTACGAGCAACACAGTTGTTTGTCACAGTCCTGTTGAGGACTTTCAAATTTGTGCTTTCAATATAGATGCCAGGCTAGTGCCAGGTTTTGGTTGGTTGGTTCAGCAGCCAGGTTTGCAGTTCCTAGTTGGAGTAAATCAGGAGAACTATGTATCAAATTTTCATCTTGCTTTAAATGCTTATCAGAAATTGACACTAGCTCTCGAGCTAAGAGGAGAGTTGCAGTTTTCGTTTATTGGCTTCAAATAAAGTTATAAATATTTTAATAAAGTTATAAATATTCGGAATATTTATTTTCTATATAAAATCAGATTCTGGTTAATCTTTTGGTACTTAAAAAGGTAATGATTATAAATGATATAAACATTAAAATAATTGTACTATTTGTCATTTATACGTAATAAGTACTAGTCTAGTACTCTGATATATAACAAACTCGTATATTCATCTCATAAGCATTGACGTTTTATCACTAGCAATTTACATATTTGCTTTTATTACTCACTTGAGTTTATTAATTTAGAACTTAAGTATATGGAGCATAAAGTCTAGATTCCTGTGGAATATAATATATAGTATTACCATTTATAATCTAGGTACAATAATTGGTTCTGTACAAGTCGAATGTAATGACAGGTTTGATTCTACTATGAATAATTGTGATATAGATAAATAATGTAAAATAGATTTATTCTCTGACTCGTACATTTTTTTGTTTGTCACTTTTGTATGTTTGTTCCCGCATAACTTTGGATGGACCATTTTTGGATGATTCTTGAGTCAAAGGCAACGGTCTTCGTGAGGTCCCATTTTTGATTTTCAAAATTTACTTCTGAAAAATTTTGTTTTAAAGTGAAAAAAAAAATGATAAGAAATTTATTAATAAAAAACTTAATAATATAAAAATTGACAATATTTAGGGATTAGCTGTGCGTTTTTTAGTGTATTCTTTTTATATGTCGGTTAATATTTTTTGTTAGAAAGCCCAAAACCTTGGACATTATCTCATATAAATTAGACAAAGTTTTGACTGATAATTTTTGTGTTGTTCTTGAAAAATGAAAGACGGTCGTTTTCATCTTAATAAAAATATTATTGTTAGTTTTTGTTGTCATTGTTTGTTAATTTAAATTAAAAATAAAAAAGTTCTATAAAGAAGTTCCTTTCGATTAAAACGTATCTCATAAAAATTATTTCCTTTCGTAACGCGCGATAAGGAACGTGTTTTAAAAAATATTTTGATTACAGCGCCATCTAGCATTAATCCTATAAAACAAAATAAGGAATTGTTATAAAAGATTTTGATCATAGCGCCATCTAGCGATAATCATCTAAAACAAAAAGTGTCGTGACAACTTTTTCGTAAGATTTTTTTCCGTCTAGCCCCCTTTCACAACGCGCGATAAGGAACTTCGTTCCAAAAAGTATGTTTAAAGCGTTAAAATAATATTATTTATATGTATGTACTTATAGTAACTAATAGTAGCCCTACAATTAACAGATTATGTCTCGACTGATCGATTCGTGTAAAACGCCCACACGACAGTTTAGCAAGTGATCCGTTTTCAAACGTTTCTCAACTAATACAATTAGAAATAACTAAAATTAACTTGTTTGTTCATTATTTATAGATACCATGAAAATGTGAAATACAAAATACTCAATGGAGAGCAAAAACCATATCTAGTATTAAAATACAACACACACACACTTGTAACGATCCGAAATAATAAAAAAAATACGTCTAGCACTCAGGGACTGCCGCAGTATGTTTTTTTAAATTAAATAATATGTTTGTTTTTAAAATTATTATAATATAACTAGGTGACCCACGCAACTTCGTCTGCGTTACAAAGGGGTTCAAAAATTGTAGCCTATGTGTTATTCTGATGTATAAGCTATATTGTGGTAAAGTTTCATTCAAATCCATTCAATAGTTTTAACGTGAAAGAGTAACAAACATACATCCATACATTTATAATATTATTATGATTTATTTTAAAGAAAGCTTCTTAAATATAATACTTTTAAGATCCTGGATATCATGTAGTAGTAGAGTGCTAGCTAATACAAGTAAAACGAGTCCAAACACGACGGGTCTATCTTGTCTACCACAAGACTCTTTTGACCACCTTCCGAATCCATCATCAGATCAGCGCCATTTTGTGAAGATTCCACCCGAACTTACATAGTTACATTCAGTGAAAGTTCATATAAAACTTGTAAAAAATACTATAATTGTAATACAAAGTCTAGATACACCTTAATAGACATACATATTATATGGTTTTTAGGTCATAGTAAGCATATATCTAACTATCATAGTTTAGTCACAATAACCGCTTTTATGTTTAGCAAAATAATATTTCGTCCCAAGATTAAATTTAACGTTAAATGAGTATCGTCATATTAACCCTTATCCAAACTAAGTATCATATTATCAAGAGTATTAAGGTAGAATTTGTTTTTGTTTTATTCCAATCGGACTTTTCGTTTAGAAGTTATAGTATAAAACGCAATGAATATGTGGATGCACTTCGGGCCGCGCAAATAATAACTCGACGGCATTGCGAGTACTGTTTGAACCCCTTTGTAACGCAGACGAAGTTGCGTGGGTCAGCTAGTATTATATATAGCCTAAACGAATGTGTATTTTTAGTTCGACTTGACATAAATCTTCATCGACGACACGAGCCTGAAGATTTATATAGTTTTATCACTAAGTTGGGTATGTAGCGGTCGTAAAGCATGGAATCAATGTACCAGATTTACACGAGTTTCTAAACTGCTTACGTCTATCTTAATTTTATTTATGAGATTTAGTTTTGCAACAATATATGTAGGTATATTGTATACATCAGAGTCAGAAATAATATAATAAGTTAAAGGAAGAAATCAGTTTTCAATTGTTATTACATATTACATAATACATAGTAAAAAGATGTTTGAGGCTGTCTTTCTGTTCCGATTGGCCCATTCACACGTGCGGATCGATCCCTGGGATCAAATCCGTGGATAAATCGGATAAAATTGGAGTAGGCCGCTATCAACTGCTGAAAATCATTGAGGAGGTCTATGTCCAGCAGTGGACGTCTGTAGGTGGATGTTGATGTAAAACATTTGTATGCATTTTAGCCCTTAGCTACTAACCTTACATTTCAAAAGGTTAACCTATTAGGAATACCCTAGTATAGTTGGGGGCAAGAATAAATGCACTTCGACTTTTAAAAAGAGAGCAGTTAATAGCTTCGGATTTATAGAGCGCTTTCTCTGTCGCACACAGCTTTGTGGCATTCATTGTCAGTTGTTGTTCTAATTGAATTGAACATAATATAATGTTAAAACTCTAAATATTTTTGCATAATAATATGTATGTAAATAAATTTTAATTATTTTTTCGCATAACTTGCTCGTTTAATAACTAAATGGCGAATGCTCCTGCTTTTACAGAAAACAGTCCTAAAAATATTAACTACAAACAATATGGCCGGTTTTATTTTAACATCATTTTAATTTTGTCGTCAAAAATGATAACGAAGTCGTTTCATTTTACGGTAATACTCGTATGTTCGTAAAATTTAACGATATGTCCGAAATAGTGCTTAGCTCAGACAATATTAAAATTTAGCATTTCAGCTAACGCCGGTCGGGTCTGGCGGGGTTGCCAACTTTTGGTAATAAATTGTGATAATTTTTATATTTCTTTTGCGAGGTGAAAAATGTTAACTGTTTGTTATGTTTGTTTGCATGCGTATCACTTGATAGCAAGTGGAATCAACAAAACTTAGCATCCTCTTCAAAAAATGAGGAAACTTGCATATATGATAATTGGAAACTCCTGGAACATGTGAATTTCCCAACCCTCAATAAAGCGTGGTGGACTGACTATCCCTGATATAATTTAGGGAATCAAGCTGAGCTTGTCGCTTTCATACATAAAATATGCCTCAATTTATTTTTGTAATACTGTATTTTTTTTTCATTTTATTATTTTGTTTATGTATATTGTAGAGTTGGCAACACCGTCGAAATAGCCGCAAACGCGCCTAAACAAACAATATGTTAATACCTTTAAGTATAGGTTACAGACATAACCGCCGGCTAATGTAAGATAATATGTTTTTGTTAAGTTTGTTTTAGGTACAGCGACGCAAGCTAATTTTAATTTGGTCGGGCTGTTGTTTTAGTGTTTTTGTAACTTGTAAATGTGTTGTGTGAAAGTTGTTGAAGCTGGGTTTTTGTTGTCAAAATTGTACACTCAGAATATGAAGTAAGGTTGTAAAATGAAACAGCTGAAAATTCAAGTACCGATTTTTTATTGTCATGTAAGCATACGAGCCTACGGACCACATGATAGTAAGTTTTTTCCAGGATGAAGTTATAAGGTGTCGAAATGACCTAAACTGAGAAAAGATGATAGGTACGCACTTTTTGCTCGACTTCATAAAACTGGATATCATTTTGTTAACGATATCCATTTAACTAAAAAAAGTCCATAAAATAAATTACAAATCGGATCTTCTACATGACATATTAGAAGATCTGAATGTAACCGTTGTTTTCTAAAATATTGACGTTGTATATAATACTTTCATGCATTTTTAACGGGTTCTTACCACGATATTACAACTCAATTAATTAAATATCGTGGTAAGAACCCGTTAAAAATGCATGAAAGTATTATAGAAAGCCGCGAGTGTCTGAATAAGTTTATGACGTTGTATATGTTCATGAGCAGCAGTAAACAGTATTATTCAGGTGTTATGTTTACTCATCTGTCTGCATAGCTTTAAAGCGTTTTACTCATTTATTAAGTTAAAAGTGTTCGTTTGTGGACCTCACTGGTTTCATAAGAAAACCTAGGCTTCTGTGAATCTATTACAAATTAAATTAAATAATCGGAAGAAACTCATCGTGCATGTATTTTGCCCAATGAAATCTATATCAGAACTGTGGCACTGTAACACATTAACATAATGTTTTCGCTCGATTTCTTTCGCTAAAGTTAACTTTGATCTCTATATCAAAGATACATAATTAGATTATTGGAATAGATTAATTATGTAATTAAGACATTTGCATTCATAATTTTAATGTGGTTGTGGATCAAGTCGTTTAGCTTTTTAGGTGATTACGTAATTTGTCTAACTTTACAGCTTCTTTATGTTAGGAAAATCGCTGGTTGCTCCCGTTTTGCAGTAGGGGCATGTGGGACTGGAACAGCACTAAAATTCGGACAACGGCTGGGGTTGACACAGCACAGGGTTATGTAGGACTCTTATAGGCAACCTTAACCTTAGGTTTTTGAAAACCTTACAACTTGAAGTGTAAATGGCAGATAGAGCAACGTATGTATTTTTTTTCTAGTGTACTCTAATTATAAGGATAACAAAATATTTTCGAAAGATTTTTCCAAAATAAAAATTTCTCACAATTCTCTCCACCATTTTAAGTACTAAAG
Organism: Trilocha varians; assembly: GCA_030269945.2. Lineage (NCBI taxonomy): Eukaryota > Metazoa > Arthropoda > Insecta > Lepidoptera > Bombycidae > Trilocha > Trilocha varians. The sequence goes on along the minus strand of AP028277.1, from coordinate 8,300,893 downwards.
CTTGAAAAACATTATTAATTATCGGAAACAACCCAACATATTTCATAACAATAATACATAATTGAATGCCCATTACAGATTATCGTAATGTATTCTCTAAAACAAGTGCGTAATCTGTGAACAATACGTTTTTTATTGTTAATCTGTATTATGATGTATTACGTACGATAGAGTATGTTTAGTTGTGAGATTATGGAATGTGGGAACTTAGACCGCACGTGTTTTACAGTGGTACTTTAGAAAAAAAAAACTGTTTTAGGTTTTAAATTGACTAGCATATTTTTCAAAAAGTCTCAAGACTGTAGAAGACGATTCCCGGGAGTGACGGGATTTGATTTTTTTTCCAGAGATTTCAAAACGTATTGAGAGTGGAAGCTCTAGTAGTAACACTAGGTGGGGGTGTCGCGACGGGAAACCAACTAAAACAAAAAAAAATACAAAGTAGTTACACTAGGTACAGTATATTTGACAGTATTTTTGGAATAGTTTACTTTTTTTTTTCAATTGCAAATATAAGCCCGCAATGATAGTCGTACACACGACAGGACATTGAAAAAAGTTTAACTATTTCCAAAGATAAAAGTGGTTCTAAGTTGTATTTCGACAGGTCATTCGCCCACTACAGCTGGTCCAAAATTACAAATTCACCCTGTAATTAAAACTAATTCTACATAATGTAACAGAAATGGCTAAACTGTCGAATCTTTTGGATGAGTTCCTCGCTATTTGGGTGGCATATAAATTATAAAATCTAGAAACTGAACCGTTAGTTAAACTATAATTTAAGTGTCAAGTATTAAGAAACCTATTTTTAGTGGTCGACTGATTAAATTTAGGATTGACATTGATAGATGGTCCCTTTGCGGAGTGGCGTGCATGAATATTCTGCTCAGGGTATGTAAAGAAACCAAATTTACATCTTACAGTCAAGTTCTTAAATGTACAGCATTGAATGAGGCGGTTTTTTTTAAATCAATTGATAGTTTAGGGTATGCAATGCGCATTAGGTTCTATAAACTGCACGCCACTACTTTTGCGTGTCTGTATTTTTTTAAATAAAATCATGCACAGGCTAATGTAGTTTTGTATAAAATCATTGAAATGTGTTAAAATTGAGAGAATTTTAATAGTTCTGTGTAGTTAATTTATTTTGGTAGTAATTGCTGTTTTGTTATTAAATATAATTCTAATGTGTTTTTGTTCTTTACAGGTACATTAATACAAATGACAATTTGTGTCATTCAATAAAAAGTAAGTAAGTAGTAAGTATTTCGCTATCGATGAGCGGTTCGTAGGTGTGAGTCCATTAGTACTTATTAGTATGAAGATTTTCGTTCTCTATTATTATTATATGACTGAGTTTGATGTGATGTACTGTAACAACTCATTGCTACCCACTGCTGGGCTAAAGTTTCCACAGTTAAGGGATCAGGTATAATCCACCACGCTTGCCCAGTGCGGATTGGGGACTTCACATATCGTCAAAGTATTTTAAAATCGGTATCAATTATTCAGGTTTCCTTACGTGGTTTTCCTTCACCATTTTTAGCCAGTGGTGTTGTAACACTATAAAGACGTATTGAGTACCTCCTCTTCTTGGAAGTCGGTCTACGGTCTATGATGTGATATGTAATGACGGAATCATATCCAAAGCTTCCCACAATAATTAACAACACGATTATCACATGCGTAAGCTAGGATATGTTATTTACGAACTTCATATTGTTTGTATACGTTATGCAAAACAGCGGCGGCTGGGGACTTGTGACGAGCTTATAGTTACTGGATTTTGTTATTGCAGGCCGCTGTTATTATTCATTCATGTTTAAATTGTCGAGGCTAACGGACCTCTTGATGTAAAAGTAATAAACTGTTAAAATTCGTTATTTTGAAGTTTTTATTCAAAAGTATTGATCATCAAGAGCTCAAGTGGACATTGTGACGTCATTCCTGACAAAACAAAACGAAGATCAACTAATTACAACGTCATTACACCTCAACACACTATTTACGCCGTCATACAAAATAAAACGGCATAATATTACCAAAAATAATACATGTAATCTGCCAGGTCTAATTTCTTGTAACAAAGCCCTTTGTCAACTGTGCTCATTAATACCACATCCATTCAAAACGTCACATCTCAAAATTAATACACGCTGAAATAGCACTTAAGTGTTAAAAAAATATATATTATTCTATAACGTTATTTCTGTTGGAGTTGTGACGTTGTCGCGTTAAATTTGCATAGAATTAGCAAGTTATTGTAGTTTGATTGAAATTTATAACTTGCCCAATTTGTATTGATGTACGTGTGTAGTTGTTGATATATTGGCTTGCCAACTTCCAATTGACGACTGATAGGCCAATAGGCCGTTTGACAAAAACGGTGTTTCACACAGTTTCAATGACGGCCAATACATACAAAACCCCCGTTTACATGTTGGTCGGTCGTCACTGTCATTTGTTGTACGTGTGTTGGACGTTGACGAGCCAATATGTAAACGCAATTTGATGTTTATTGTCATTCACGTGATGTACTAGTTTTGTTAGGTTATAAGTCAGATTGTACTGGACTCCTTCAATAGAATTGAAGACAACTCTTAATGGTAGGACGTACACAAACGCGGAAATATCTAGCAATTATATAAAACTGCAATAATAACAATTTTTTTTTTTCCAATTGGAGGAAATCACCGGGTCCGCGGGCGGGGTATGTGGGAGTTGAACCGCACTAAAACCTCCAACCGCTCACACTCAGCGTCCGAACCCCGGCCGAGGCCAGAACCCAGCACGGGGTTTGGAGGGACGGCGCGACGCGTTACGCGCTCGGCACTCTTTCCCGTCGATTAACTAGCTAGTAGCATTATAAGGCTTATTTAAGTTTCAGTTTGTCATAGAGAAACATCGTAATTATGGACCGAAATTCGTTTTACATTCGGTTTAACCGAACTTCGGCCGAATTTTTCGGTTTTACCGAATGTTCGGCCGAAGTTCGTATTCGATCAAACCACATACGGCCCATCCCTAACCGTAATGTACTGATAGCAATATAAATCAGAATACAAATAATTTACTTTTAAAGAGAACTTTAAATACTAGCATTTAAGATTCTGAATATCATGTGTCAGTAGAGTGCTAGCTTAAACAGGTAAAATGAGCCCAAACACTACATCTATCTTGTCTATCTTGTTTAGCACAAGAGTTCCTATGACCACTTTCCGAATCCATCATCAGATCAGCGCTATTTTCACAACATGACATTTTATTGCATTGTCACGCGATATACATCTGCGTGCAAAATATCAGCTCAATCGGAAGTTTGTCAAATTTAACTTGTAAGATTCCACCGGAACTTACATAGTCACATCCAGTGCAAGTTAATATAAAGCTTGTAAAATATTGGCAACGATAATGACACATGAAAATTGACACTCTTCGCCAGACAAAGAATTTACACACAAATAAACGCAGTGATCTTACTGCGAATATTTTGAACTGTGTCCAAAAGGTAACAGGATCTGTAGGTATTGTTTTATGATCGAACTTATACAGAAATTAATTTCACGGTGTTTTTAAGCCTGTCTGGTTTCCAGAAATATATTTTATAGCTTGGGTCACGTTGATTTTTGGTGCGGGCCTAATACTAAAGCTATAATTATAGTACTTTCTTAAGAATTTGGGCACTAACTAACGAGAACATTGTGAGGAAACCTGCACATTGGGAAAAGGATTTAAAATATGTGAAGTCCCCTAATCCGCATTGGGCAACATTGAGTTGAAAACAGCACTAGAAATATCTTCAAAACAGCTTACAATTCAATAAGATTTTTTAAGAATCCTTTTTTTTTTGGATGGGAGGATTACTGTTGTTCATTTAGTCATTTAAATAGTTGCTGAATTTATTTCTTTTTATTACAAGCAAACAAAACAAACCTACAAAATTTACAACACTAACAAAATTTATATTAACTTACACTGTAACTATGTAAGTTCGGGTGGAATCTTGGAATTTGAACATGACTGATTTTCCGGATTCCAATTGAACTGAAATTTTGCACGCATATGTATGTAAGCTTTGCACACTATGTTGTATTCGTAACTTTATAAATAATTCTGTGTCGGCTTAACAATTTTAACGTTACACATCAAGGATGACATTAACGAACACACTTCCCGCCATTCCAGATATAAAACACAAACGTGAACAATAGCAAGTTTAATTAAGTTCATAAAATAATTTAGTGTCAGTCCACTAATACAAAATTGGAAGTAAAAACCTTTAATTGTCGATTTTCTGTTTTAGATAAATCAAAATTGAGTGTTATTTACTCCAAGTACCATCTAACATATTACATGTATATCACTTGACAATGCAACAATATGGTACAATGAAGCTGATCTGAGGATGGCTTCTGAAGGTACACCTGTACGGTAAACAAGATAGACTCGTCTTGTCTTGGCTATCCCGAACTTAAAGCTTTTTCAATCTCAAGAAGTCATGTCGAACATGTAATTACAGCACGCGTTGTAATCAAAAGTGTTAATTACGCAGATATAAATCTATCTATACTTATAATAAAATCGTAGAGAGGTCAATTCTGTACATTGAAAATATCAAAAAAAAAACTAGCAGGGGGTGTTTGGTTATCGATTCTGATGCCAAAAATGCAATTAGATTTTTTTTTGTCTGTTTGTCTGTTTGTCTGTTTATCTGTTTGTCTGTTTGTCTGTTTGTCTGTTTGTCTGTATCTTTGTGCACGCTAATCTCCGAACCGGCTGAACCAATTTAGTTGGGGTTTTTTGTAATGTATTATGGCAAGTCTCACTTAACATTTAGTCGTTGTTTTATCAAAATCGGTTTAGTATTAAAAAAGTTATAAGTGAAATAACGTCGATGGGTATTACGTTTTATTGGCCAACATAAAGAGATCTCCAATTTATATGGTGAATCGTCGCAACTGGAGCTCTGACTAAAGTGGCCGGCGGAACCAGTGATATTGAGTAATTCGTATTTCGACTGGAAAGAGTGCCGAGCGCGTGACGCGTCGCGCCGTCCCTACAAACCCCGTGCTGGGTTCTGGCCTCAGCCGGGGTTTAAACGATGAGTGTGAGCGGTTGGAGGTTTTAGTGCGGTTCAACTCCCACATATCCGGTGATTTCCTACAACTGAAAAAAAAAAAAAGTTAGTCTTTATTACATAAGCTCGGCCATTGAAAGTCCCATCCAAATCGACCCAGCCAATCATGTTTAGGCTCTACTGAAGCGTCCTGATGAGATCTTTGTGTAGAGGATGAATGTCAAGGTCTGATGATGGAGCTGGAAGTTGGCTATGGGAACTCCATCATTAAGCAAGATAACCTCATCGTGTTCAGGCTCTAATGAAGCGTCTTGATGAGTTCTTTGCTTAGAGCATGGATGTCAAGGTCTGATGATGGAGCTGGAAGGTGGCTATGGGAACTCCATCATTAAGCAAGATAACCTCATCGTGTTTAGGCTCTAATGAAGCGTCTTGATGAGTTCTTTGCGTAGAGCATGGATGTCAAGGTCTGATGATGGAGCTGGAAGGTGGCTATGGGAACTCCATCATTAAGAAAGATAACCTCATCGTGTTCAGGCTCTAATGAAGCGTCCTGATGAGATCTTTGCGTAGAGGATGAATGTCAAGGTCTGATAATGGAGCTGGAAGGTGGCTATGGGAACTCCGTCATTAACCAAGATAACCTCATCGTGTTTAGGCTCTAATGAAGCGTCTTGATGAGTTCTTTGCGTAGAGCATGGATGTCAAGGTCTGATGATGGAGCTGGAAGTTGGCTATGGGAACTCCATCATTAAGCAAGATAACCTCATCGTGTTCAGGCTCTAATGAAGCGTCCTGATGAGATCTTTGCGTAGAGGATGAATGTCAAAGTCTGATGATGGAGCTGGAAGGTGGCTATGGGAACTCCGTCATTAACCAAGATAACCTCATCGTGTTTAGGCTCTAATGAAGCGTCTTGATGAGTTCTTTGCGTAGAGCATGGATGTCAAGGTCTGATGATGGAGCTGGAAGGTGGCTATGGGAACTCCATCATTAAGCAAGATAACCTCATCGTGTTCAGGCTCTAATGAAGCGTCCTGATGAGATCTTTGCGCAGAGGATGTATGTCAAGGTCTGATGATGGAGCTGGTAGGTGGCTATGGGAACTCCGTCATTAACCAAGATAACCTCATCGTGTTCAGGCTCTAATGAAGTGTTCTGATGAGATCTTTGCATAGAGGATGAATGTCAAGGTCTGATGATGGAGCTGGAAGGTGGCTATGGGAACTCCGTCATTAAGAAAGATAACCTCATCGTGTTTAGGCTCTAATGAAGCGTCCTGATGAGATCTTTGCATAGAGGATGAATGTCAAGGTCTGATGATGGAGCTGGAAGGTGGCTATGGGAACTCCGTCATTAAGAAAGATAACCTCATCGTGTTCAGGCTCTAATGATGCGTCCTGATGAGATCTTTGCGCAGAGGATGAATGTCAAGGTCTGATGATGGAGCTGGAAGATGGCTATGGGAACTCTGTCAATAAGCAAGATAACCTCATCGCGTTTAGACTCTAATGAAGCGTCTTTATGAGTTCTTTGCGTAGACGATGAATGTCAAGGTCTGATGATGGAGCTGGAAGGTGGCCACTGTCTGTCTGGCTAATCTCTGGAATGGCTAGACCGATTCGGACGGGCTGACTTTCAATGACTGATAGTTTATGTTATAAGGAGTAACTTAGGCTATATTTATTTTAGAAATTGTTGTTTTTTTAAATTCTCGATGAAGGTCAAGGATGGTATTTACAGCGAGAAAAAAATCGAATAGTTGACATTGAATTGAGATTGGCGCAGACGAAGTTGCGCGGGGCAGCTAGTATTTATAATATAATCGTGGTCATTCATCACGACACGACATCTAGTGTCGGGAACATAGATATCTTACGACATTGCCGTGGGATGGTTCTGGAATAGGGTTAGGTGTGGAGTTGTGTTGTTATTTTAAATATTGATTGATTTTTGGAACGAAGTTCCTTATCGCGCGTTATCGAAAGGGGGCTAGACGGAAATTCTTATGAAAAAGTTTTCACGACACTTTTTTTGTTTTAGTTGATTATCGCTAAATGGCGCTGTGCTTAAAATATTTTATTTAAATTAATAATTAGTTAGTTTAAAACGTCTGTTTCTCTCTCTCTTTCAAAGAGAGATAATTTTATTACAATTCCCTCACTAATTAATCGAAAGGAATTTCGTTCCATCCGGGTGTCCCTTGACACCTCTCGTTTTTCTTTTTTTGTTGAAGGAAATGCGAAATAGTGTTTGTTGGAGCATCTTTAATTTTATTTATAACCTATTTAAGTTAAATTATGAGTTAGGCATAATGGGAGTGTAACCCGTTGCCTAGAAAAAAGCAAAACGAGAATTGCCGCGAAAATGGAAAAAGTGAAAATGTAAAGTCTATACTTCTATACTAATATGTAGCAATAGAGTGCTAGCTAGTACAAGTAATTGAACCCAAACACAACGGGTCTTTTTTGTTTAGCACAAGAGTTCCTATGACCACCTTCCGAATCCATCATCAGATCAGCGCCATTTTGTCATATTATTTCATTGTCACGCGATATACATCTGTATGTAAAAATGTAAGTCGGTAACCAGGAAGTTTGTCAAATTTAGCTTTCACCCGAAACTACATAGTTACATCCAGTGTAAGTTAATATAAAGCTTGTAAAGATATGAAAGTCTACTCCATGCATTTTCCAGTGACTGACCAATCAACTTTCACTGCTATTGTCTTTTTTCAAGAAATTATCTTTGACAAACCCACCGGTTCTGGTGCAATCATAGTTTTACGTACGATTAACTAATATCACGGACTGGGGCTGCGGTCCATGGACCACATCAAAATTATTGAATTTATAAAAAAAAATGTTTTAGAGAAAACTTTTTACCTGGATAACATGCAACAGTAAAGTTCTCCAAGACAAAACGAGCCCAAATACAATGAGTCTATCTTGATTGATACAGGAGTTACGACTAACGTCTCCATCCATCACCAAAAGTAACTTTTAGATCTTAAAAAAAATAATTTGAACTCTACGACCATCATTACTTTTTACCCGTGATGCAGTTTTTACTAGTACGGGCTCAAACGTTCCTTCCCACTATAAGCTTACCATGTAACGTCGGTTTAATTTGGTTCACCTTTGTTAGTCTATGTGGGAAATTTATATGTAACACTTATTACTGATCAATAAATACTTTTTCATTTTTTCATTATCATAGAATCCAAATCCAACCAAACTGAATTTTTTCAAACACAAGAAACGACTTAATAGCCTCCTTTTGGTAAGTCGGTCAAAAATAAACGAAAGTGTTGCTCAACTCATTTATAATTAAGTAAATTGTCAATAAATATGGATGTTTTAATCCGTTAAGACCCGGAATGAGTGAATGGACGCATCTTAATAACTTATTTCGTAAGATAATATAGGTTGTATTATCATGCATGGCTCAGCGGTAGGGAAATAGATAATATAATTTATTGTTGTTATTCAAAGTCAAATCATTTATTTCAAATTAAATTTGGACACCACATACATTTTGAAAGTCAAGACAAAAAAAAATTACCAGTTAGCTAGAGTTAAAATTGTAATTGATGTGAAACATCGACATTATTTAGTAAAAGTAATATGCAGAAATAAAAAAACACCTGCTCAAAATTTGCCAATCGCTCTTTTTTTTTTTTATTGCCATGTAGGCAGACGAGCCAACGGGCCACCTGATCGTAAATGGTTACCGTCGCTCATGAACCTCTGCAATGTCAGGGGACACTGAGGGGTCGCTACCTACGACCTAACTTTAAGGACCCTCCTCAAGCCTCGTTTGAAGAAGGACAAGTCATAGCGCTCTGGGAATACTGAAATCTTGGACCAAAGCTCGGAAATTAAATAACAACAACACTTGTTTTAACTGCACCTATCGCAATTCACTTTGTGACGCAGACGATATAAGTTACGCATTCAATTTATTGGTTTTATATTTTTACGGCATCCGTTTTCTTTTACGACTTGATCGGCTCAGAATCACGGTGATGATCGATCTTCTTTACTTCCCTCACGTGTTAAGTGTGATTCGACTTCAAAGGGCAGATAAATATGGGAGCTGTAAACTGGAGTGGGCATTAAAGATTTGAATTGAAAGTTGATGATTGATATGTTTGATATGACCATCACTAGTATTAAATGGGATGTCGAAGACAAAAACTTGCGAGACAAACTATGTTATAGTGGGTGGGAGCTGAACCGCACTAAAACCTCACACTCATCCGAATCCAGCTGAGAATAGGACACAGCACGGGTTTATTCGGGACGGCGCGACGCGTTACTCACCACGGCATTATTTATTTATTAAATATATAAAGCCAACCAACAGTATAATTACAGAATCAATTACAGTTAAAACATTCAATAATTCCAATAACAGTGTAAATATACTAATAATAGGTAAGCATAGCATTCACGAATTAAACGAAGACAGTATTGTAAATTTATAACAAAACTATAGAAAAAGAGATTAAAAAGAAATGAAGACAATTTGATCATATAGGTACAAGATTAAACAAAAGAGAAAAAAAAAAAACTAAAAAAAACTTTACCGTCGTGCCATCCAGCCAACTTTGGCCAGCTGAAGTGTGGTGAATGTCCTGTCGAAATAAAACTTAGAATTACTGTTTTTAAGTTTAATCGATCCCAAAAATCAAAGTGGTCGTAAATTGCTTTTTAACAGAACATTCACCCACGTCAGCTGACACAAAGTTACACATCCACCTTCCTACAGGGTTCCTAATAAAAAGATTTTGATATAAATGAAAAGTTTAGAAGAGAACTATTATAGGAAAATTTTGCCTTCAAAACAGTTCAGATAAAATACATTCATACCTTATTCTTTGCCCTTCAAATGATAAGTTACTCGTCAAAAAGTTAGATCGTGCCTACTAATAAAACTTAAACGCTAAAAAACTACATACTCGTGCGTCATGCATCACACTACAAGTTGTAATTTAAACTGGAGTGGGCATTAAAGATTTGTATTAAATGTTGATGATTGATATGTTTGATATGACCATCACTAGTATTAAATGGGATGTCGAAGACAAAAACTTGCAAAAGAAAGTATGTTATGGAGGGTTTTTTCCTGGTATATGGGAGCTGAACCGCACTAAAACCTTCAACTGCTCACACTCAATGTCTGAACCCCTACTGAACCCAGTACGGGGTTATGCAGGACAGTGCGATGCGTTACGCACTACGTCACTCTTTCCCATTACGACGTCCCCATGTTATAAAGACAACTTAGAACCATTTTATTTTTGGATTCGGGTAAACTTAAAAAAGGAATGGACAGGACATTCATCCCACTTCAGCTTGGCATAAGTTACCCTTTAAAGACTTAGATCATACTTAATAAAACTTAAACGCTAAAAATCTACATGCTCGTGCATCGTACATCACACTACAAGTTGTAATTTGGCGGCTAACATTGTTCTTCAAGAGTACTTGCGATGATTGAGATGTGCGCGTGGTAAATAAGTCATACGCATTCAGGGCTGGCACTGATAAGTTTGTGGATAATAATTTAAAGTTGTATATTAAAACTGTGGGGCTATTACAGCTTTGTATCGTTATCGTAAATGAACTAAATTTTTTTGACATTTTGTTTACGATTACGAATTTTCTTAGAAAGAAACGTGGTTGTGCGCATGACCACTAATTGTCATAATTTTGATTAGTCTGTGTAAGGCTAAGTACACAATGGAGATTTTTTTAAAAAATGCAGAAAAAATATGAAAACATCAAGATAATCTTCTTTCGATCTTTGGATACTGATAACAATACGTTCGTCACTAATTTGAAAATAAGTTGGAGACAATTTGGAAGAGTTCTGGAGTTTTTGCATGAAGACCACTTGCTATACATAATATCGTTACACAGAATGTGTTTAATGCATTTTTAGTCATTTAACGGTGATTGATATAAATATTTCACAATGCGAAACGTTTTAGAATGTATTCTAAGCCTTTAAATATTTCCATGGTAACGAAACCGAAAAAATAACAAGTTAAAATTGGTATTACAGACAATTTTAGGATATTAATCATGAATAATTCGTCACTTGTTTATCCGAGTTTATCGTTTATAAACGTCAAATGAAAAAGGTACCTTTCGGAGTATCTTAAATGATTTTTAAGTTTACAAAGTTGAAATAAAGAACGGATATCGTGCCTAAATATCTAATGTTATGAAAACTATGTGAACAAAAATTCACTATTGTAGCGAGAAAGTCAAAATTGTTACGTTTTTGTACTATCTTAGATTTTTTTCACTTTGAAAATGTAATAGGTACAAACAAAATAAGATTTCATTTCATTAGGTACTGGAAAGTTAAGTATTATAATAAGGAAAATCAAAAATAAACTACAATTCCGAAAAATAACATGTTAATGTTGCACTTGGTGGCTACTGGGAGGCAATGCTTTCTCAGGAACTCTTAGCATCAATATACATCGCACGCTTTGATGTCCTTCAAAGAAATTCAATAAGCTCTTTTATGGTAGGCGCCAGGCTGTTGATGGCAGCAAATCTCGCAAGTCACAGTAGCTGGTAGGACCGTTAAGAGTGTAGGAGAATGCCGAACACAAAAAACGTGATACATGGATGTTATATAAAAATGATTACGTTAACTTTGTTATTTCATAAATTAAAACAAATAAAGAACAAAAAGTCATAAATTTTTTAATTACATTTATAACGTAAAGCAACATGTATAGTTTTTCATCTTTACACTTAAAACGTTCAATTTGTAGTAAATACTATTATACGTTTTACTAGTATTCAGAGACTTCAAATTCGTTCCAACACTCACAGCATCTTGCTTTTAAAAGCTGCTAATTTTAATTTACAAACTACAAAGACCGCTAGGTACTCCAATTTTATTTCAACAAATTTATATTAGCTCCATGTAAATTGAATAAACTTTGATTGACAATACGTCAAATGAGCTAGAAAAACAGTTAAGTTAGGGTCAGGTCACGAGTAATTCCAGGTTCCGTACCCCGTCCCAAAACATCAAGCCATCAACAAATTATACTTTAATTTGTCCGACAGACCTTTTTTTAAAAAGACCCCTCTAGTGATATTCCTTAAGTTCGATTGAAAAATCAATCGATTAATGCCAATTGCCAACACTGTTACAGAGACTGTAAGGTTTATTATTTTGAATATTTTAACTCTAAAAAATTGTTTTTATGCTTTGTTTTTCTTGGGATTCACTCGTGGTAATTTTTTCATTTGGTTTTATTTGAAACACAATTTTGTGAAAGCAATCAATTTTATTTTTTCTTCATACCTAGTATGGACTTTTAAGAGTCTATAGTAAATTGGCAAAATGATTCTATTTTTTATTTTTCTTTACATTTTACTGAGTTTGGAATATATTGTGATATGCAATAGGCAGTTCAATATTATTCTCAAATATTACTAATTGCGATTTAGTCCTAAGTTCTTAAACAAAAAATTTTTAAACATTATTATTTTGATATACAAACAAACACTTTGATTTTGTTTAGGATATATAGTGTTTTTTGTGACAAACGTCAATAAATGACATTGTGAAATAGAGATGTAACGAATAGTTATTTGACCGAAAACAAAAAATTCTGTGTTCCGAATTCCGAAACAGTGGCGTGCAGTTCAAATATGGTTTGCATAGGTTACCTTAAGAAGTTTGAATTTAATTATTGAAGTATTCGTTGTTATTTATTTTTGGTATCTTTCCAACTACATTTAGGTGATAATTTTAATATAAATTAACGTAAAGCTTTTGCAGATCTCTCTTTTATCGTCTTTTGCATGAGGAATGCTCCGAAGATTTTTAAAGATGATCCTTTTATCTTCCTCTTATGACTAGCTTCCCACTAGTACTACGCGAGGTGAAACTCGTCATTTTTATTGGAATCTTACGCGGTAATCTACGTTTCGTTTCGTAAGAACTTTTTTGGAAAACGTTATGTCGCTTTTAACTGGGCTTCCCTGTCTCCGCTTTAGCGTTCCTCGAGCAATATATTTTGTCCATCAATAAGGTTTGAGAAGAGGTCTAAAGTGTATTTGAAATTGGTCAACAATTTCAGTGTCTCTTGAAAGTAAAGTATCCATGAGTACTGGTAACCACTTACTAACAAGTGGGTCTACTGCACGATATTCGGCCGTAACGTTGAAAAGTTACCAGATACTTGGAACATCTCTACTTTGTTTACGATACGGTGTTTTTGTGATGCATTTTAAACAAAATTGTTACGAAATGTCATCTCTGTGACTTGTCTCAAAAAAAATCATTATTGTGAATAAAATATTAGTGTCTGTTTGTAAACTATATATTTTTTTAATTCAAATTTATTTCCATCCATTTCAAAATTACTTTCGTTTCTCTGTTTTACTTCATCTCATTCACTTCAAGCAAAAAAATTGTTTTCCACCTTGAAAAAATAAGAGTTATCAAGTAATATTTTTATAATTTAAATTTGGGAAATAATAATTTAGCTCTTTGCAAGATTGATAAAGTAGATCATTTTAGACCAATAAACAAAAACGACCGATCACAATTTTTTATAACTTTTTGTACAGGCATACCCATATGGTGCAACTTGTTTATCTTTACGTTTGAAGTTGTCAATTAGAAATTTACTAAAGCTGATGATACACTAGCGTGCAAAAATAGATTTTTAACTAAAACAGACGGACGAGCTGACCGCCCACATGATGGTAAGTGGTCACTGTCGCTCATGAAACTCGAAATTAGGAATTAGGAACATAACAAGATACCATCAAATGTTGCCTCCAATGGATTATTCGATTATATTACAGATAATATTATAGTATATCGGGTTTTTTTTTATTCTATAATGAAAGTTATCAAAATAAGTGTGATACTCTGGATACATTTTGTGAAACTTATTATTAACTGCTAATAATAATAATAGACAGAATCTTCTTGAACCTGCGTTAATATCCGTTACGTTTTAAATATTTGTACAAATACAGAGATAGGCAGCGAGAAGCGACTTTACTTTGTAGTATGTAGTGATAATGATGAGTTGGCTCGCATAACATCGTTTGCATGGGGAGGAAAGTATATATCACATAAAAAATAGCATACTTGACCATTGTTCAATAGCCATTGAAAGCTCCGGAATAATCCTTTCACCGAATACTCATAGCTAACCGTCATAGAACTGACAAGAATGTTGTCAATAGATAGATGCTACATGTCACCAATACTCACCAATGGTGATACATGTTTGTATGATGTGACTGAGCCGCAATTGTCATTAATCTAAATACATAATTATTAAAAATCGTTATGTGTCATAAAATATGTGTATGGTTCATGCATTTTCAGGAACATTTTTTCATCTAATGTGTACTTCGTTTTACAATAAATGGTAAAATTATTAAAGTTTTTCCGTAATACCAATTTTATGAAAAATGACGTCATTTGATGTGAAAATAGACGATTACGATAAACGACGCATCCTGTAATAGCCCCACTGATTGTTTATAATCATGAATAAATAATCAGAAAAAACTTAAAAAATAAATCCTGACTGAAAGAGATGCGATTCAGAGCAAATTTGTAGTAATTTAATTTAAAAGCTTGTATTTAACTTGCACTGGATGTGACTATGTAAGTTCGGGCGGAATCTAGTGAATTTTTCAACCAGTTTGCGAATGAGTTGAAATTTGGCACGTAATTGTATATCATGTGACAATGCAATAATATGGTACCAAGCAACTAATCTAATGATGGATTCGGAATGTAGACAGAGGAACTCCTGTACTAAAACTCATCGTATTTGAACTCGATTTTATTATACAAAAAAATACCAGGAGGGAAAGTCCGGCCGGAGTTCCAAAGAAAACTTTTAAAATATTTTTTTTTTTAGTTTTTCGCTTCCATTGCTTTTAGTGCTGACTGACACGCCTTTGAAAGGACAATAGGTTTTTTTTCTCGGCAGTTAACTTATTAAATACATAACAAGTTAGCACTTTACAAAAAACGACAAAATAAAAATTATTTGCATTCTTGTAACAATAAGCTGTAAGTTTTTCAAATAAATAAATCATCGAGAATATTCTGTTATAAGTGCCAACTGCCAACCCTAGACACAGAGCAATAGAGTAATCGAACCGCCTGATAATATAATTGTTGCCCCCGAGCGAGTCGTATCACATCGATTTTTATGATCGATCTATTTACATGATTAATTGTGTACAAGCTTATGGTTTATTACTAACTAATATTAGGAAGGAACAAGGTAAAAATCGTGATTCAAGATTTTAAGAACCTTATTTAAATGGAAAAAACCTTTTTTTTATAATAATAATTCTGCACATAACACGCGAATGTTATGACAAAAGCTGCGATGATGTAGGAATCTGACAGAGCCTAAATAAAGCCATCCCATACTTGATGTGCCTTACGAGTTACGAGTTTCCGTTCTTAAGATAATTTGCGGATATAAATTATTTTTATTGCGGGAAGGCAAGTGCTACTTAGTAGTTCTAGTGTAGGTCAAATATATTTTCTATCTTATGTTTTCTAGTAGTAGCAGTTGACCTTTCACTCAAAACTTTTTGTTTCATAAGCCAACATGCTTTATGTTCGAGCAGATCTTTCACTCAAGAGTCCCGAAACAAAGTTTTCAGTCTCGAGAAAAAGACGAAAAATTATTCTCGGACTCGAAATTTTCGAGAACGATTCTCCCGGATCGACGTACCAATAGAAATACATATGAACCTGGAATATGGTTGCAACAACTTAGCATGTCTCAGAAATAACTTAAAGACGCATAGTAACAATAACCTATGAAAATTCTTCGAAGTTTATTTCCAGTTTTAAAGTCCTAGCCGTTTAGTGTTTACGCTCAAGTTATAGTTTCTACAAAACTGTAACTAATACAATGTAAGAAACAGTGAAAGTTTGTTTACATTATTAATAGGGACGTTGTTAGAAAAACCTATTTATGCCCACTGCTGGGCTCAAGTCCACTCTTACTTACATATCAACAACAGACAGTACACGTAAATGACAACTGGTAGGCCAACTGTCAAACGGTGTTTCACATAGTTTCAATGACGGTCAATGCATACAAAACCCCCGTTTACATGTTGGTCGGCCGTCACCGTCATTTGTTTATTACGTGTGTTGGAAGTTGGCGAACTAACATGGGAACGCTTGCCTAATGTATTTGATTTCACATATCTTCGAAGAGTTCTTAATTCTTTGAATTTGAGTTACAATTACACAACAACTATAGTATAGAATTTATAGAAATACACTAATTTTGAATATTTTAAGTATAAATGTAATAGTCGTAGTGAGGTAGTGGTTGAAGCGCTTGCCTTCCGTACGGGAGGTCGCGGGTTCAAAACCGTCCGGCTTGTACCTCTAAATCTTAATATGAAAAAGATTTATGTGCAATTTTTCACAACACCACTGGCTAAAAACGGTGAAGGAAAACATCGTGAGGAAACCTGCATATCGGAAAAGGATTCTAAAAATCCTTTGAAGATTTGTGAATCCGCATTAGGCAAGCGTGGTGGACTATGCCTAACCCCTCTTCGGAGGAGACCTGAGCACAGCAGTGGGCAGTAATGGGTTGTTACAGTACAGTAAATATTCACGATCCTGAGCTACTAGGTAACCAATCAAGTGATTCGTTGACCCTGTCGTCTCCCAACATGGCCAAAAAGTACCTCACACACATTTGTAACATTGTCACAACTTGTGTGTGCGGCTTTACAACACGAACTAATATATTTCAGAATGTTTTCATTTAGTTAAATGCTTTGAAAACTGATACAATGTAACAAATAAGTGCTTGTTCGAATAACAAATGGAAACGTAACAGCGAGACAGTTTTATGTAAAAATAGTTTACATATAACCGAATACCATAACGGTATGTTAGTTACAGCGTATAAATATTACAAATTAAATTCATTGGTGCGATGTTTGTTTAAGATGCTTGGATGAGTCTGTATCACCCATCTCTAAATGACCTTTTTAAATTTTTAGTTTTTTAATAATTATACTTCTATGATGGATTTCCTAAAAGTGTACGTACAGTGCAGACATAATTTTATTATGGCTTAACCTATAAATTTTAGAATGTAGATGTGGCGACCAATAATAGCGCGCGAGATCCTGAATCGCGGTTACGACATCTGAAATCTACTACAGCGGGCTTCGGCCTGACCGGGCATACACTACCTTGCCCGGTTGGAGATCTCCCTTTGGCCATTAGTCCACTGTACCCACAGTAGACATAAAATATATCTATTTTTATTAAATATTTTTTAGCCATGGGTGAATTGGGTCTGTCAAATATATATATAATTTTTAGATCTACTGAGCCGATTTCGTAAATTATTTTACTAATGGGAAGCTACGTTGTTATGAGTTTTCCTAATTAAAATTAGATAAAAACTGGTAAATTTGTCCCTTTGTTAAGCAAACTTACGCTGGTCAGCTAAGACAATAAAAAAGAAAGAAAACAAAATTATTTCAATAGATGGGTGAAGCTATTACATTCCCGTCTTCTAAACTATAAAGTAAATGAATATGTTTATTAAGTATTTTCAAATATTTTACGACTCAGTTGTCTCGTTTTACTTCGCTAGATTTTATTTGCGGAAGTTCAATAATTTAGTCTTGGATACTAAGTATTTTGTTCCAAGAAAGTAACTTACAATATGTTATTTTAAGTTGGAATTCGTATTTAGCAATGATTTTATTGTGAACAGTTTTATTTGTGTATGTAGATGTTAAGATTGTGAATTGATTATTGGAATAACGGGATTTTCGAGTGGTATGTCCTTCTTTCTGTGAAGTTAGGTATCTACTATCTGTATAATGATAAATCCTGTCCTGTGCTGTACCAACCCATTACTGCTCACTGTTGGGCTCAAGTCTCTTCCGAAGAGGGATTAGGCATAGTCCACCACGCTTGCCCAGTGCGGTTTGGGGACTTCACATATCTTCAAAGAATTTTTAGAACCCTTTTCCGATATGCAGGTTTCCTCACGATGTTTTCCTTCACCGTTTTTAGCCAGTGGTGTTGTGAATAATTGCACATAAATCTTGATAATGATAATGGTAAATCATTATCAATTAATCAATAAAAATCATTATAAATCAGAGTACAAAATCATTTATTTAAAAATAGATGTAAAAAGTAAAAACACATGTATATTTTTAGAGTCGAAACAATATGTACATTAGGTACCTACACTACTTAAGGAATTCATTGAATTTTTTTTTAATGCCTTGTATGTTTCTTTTATATAGAAAAAAAACTTGAGAGGTGTCAAGGGACACCACGATGGAACCAAGTTCCTTTCGATTAATTAGTGAGGGAATTGTAATAAAAAAATATTTTTCAGAGAGAGAGAGAGACAGACGTTTTAAACTAACTAATTATTATAACTTAATACTAGTTATACTTAGTAAGGAATAAAATTGTTTTAAAAGATTTTGATCGCAGCGCCATCTAGCGATAATCATCTAAAACAAAAAAGTGACGTGACAACTTTTTCATAAGAAATTCCGTCTAGCCCCCTTTCGATAACGCGCGATAAGGAACTTCGTTCCAATAAAGTATGCCTATATCTAATACAAGTTTGACAAAATTTCCTCTTTGAAGTCATTAATTCATTCATGTTTCGGAAGGAAGCGCTTCGACCACTCGGCCACCACGACTTTCACGACTTCCGAACGGGATGTCGCGGGTTCACAACCGGCCGGCTTGTACCTCTAAAATCTAAATGTGAAAAAGATGGTGAAGGAAAACATCGTGAGAAAACCTGCATGTCGGAAAAGGGTTCTAAAAATCCTTTGAAGATATGTGAAGTCCCCAATCCGCACTGGGCAAGCGTAATGGACTATGCCTAATCCCTCTTCTGAGGAGTCCTGAGCCCAACAGTGGGCAGTAATGGGTTGGTACAGTACAGTACATTCATGTTTACATACAATACGTGTATACAGTGCACACTTACTTCTATGGATTGCACACCACTGGTTTCATCAATTAAAAAACTTATTCTAATAAACAATGAGTACCTTCTTTTCAGTCGGTTAAAGCCGCGAGACACGATAAAACTATAAACGCGCAGTCTATCATTATTCTGATCGCCCTTTTGTCTCCCACGATATTTGAAGTATTCATTAAAGTTTTATGTCTTAATTAAACTTGTGTAACTCCAAACAATATCCATGACAATAATGTGGAATAGACATTAAAGTGAAGGCAAAGATTAATATATAGACGGGACAAAATGAAACGACTTGTGGCGCCATCTGTATACGAGTGGGCTCGCGCAACTTCGTCGGCGTAACTTTCAATTAAAAGGTAGTATATGTTCTTTCTTAGGGTCTAAAGATTGTCTGTGCCAAATTTCATCAAAATCGGTTGAGAGGTTTAAGCGGGAAAGCGTAACAGACAGACAGAATTACCTTCGCATTTATTAAATAATAACATTAGGAGGAAGTAGGTAATAGCGACTTTTAGAAGTGTCGTAGTATGTGTACTGTATCAATTTGTGCCCTCTGCTGTGCTCTGGTCTCCCCTTGTAGAGGACTTTATACGTCATCACTCTCATCAGTCCGTATACGTCCACTGCTGGGCTTAGGTCTCACCAAACCTTGCCACAACCACCGATCCTGCACTGTTAGCATCCTCTCTTCCCGCGGGCTTTCCCTCTTGACCAGGTCATCAGTCCACGTTGTGGAAGACCTGGTATTTAACCTTTCAGTATCATTCATGACCACTTATAATCGAGTTGGTCGTAAATTATTACATATCTGATTAAATATGTCACGTGTCTTCCTAAATCCCAGGCAAACGCCATTTTGTTGTTTAAAAAACACGTCGTGGCTATTTGGTATTATTCTTCATGTCCATTCTAGTACTTTTAACCTCTTTCAAATAAACACATTCACTTTATGCGTAGCCACGACTTTTCACGGTTGGTCATCATGAATTACAAATTTTATCTGAACTGAACGAAGATACATTTATTCAGAAAAAAACCTTGATTTTTCGACAGCGTTTATTATGTAAGAAGAAATCGTCCAAGTGGATTTATGATGTCAATCTATAAATAAATCAACATTTTTTATACAACATTTTATATTTTTTCATTGTTATACATTTTTTCAAACGAGGCTTGAGGAGGGTCCTTAAAGTTAGGTCGTAGGTAGCGACCCCTCAGTGTCCCCTGACATTGCGGAGGTTCATGAGCGACGGTAACCACTTCCTATCAGGTGGGCCGTTGGCTAGTCTGCCTACATGGCAATAAAAAAAAAAAAACATGGTAGAATTTCCAAATAGAGAGCATTTTCAGGGAAAGTACTCAAAATAATGATTTTACCGAATTTACTGAAAAAATCACTTTTTTATCAACGAAAAGAAATACAAAGACTGAAAAAAACACCTCACCCGGGAATCGAACCCAGTAACATTAATTTGTGTTCCCTGTATTTTATTTAACTAATCCACTAATTTCCCAACTATTACAAGTGGGCCCAAAATTGCCTTCCCTTTCACAAAAGTGTCCGGTTTCCGAGCGAAATCATCCCGAACCATCGCGAATAGAACTAGAATATGAAGTACAAAATAAAAGACAATATCTGAATAAACTAGAAATCACAAGTGACCACGACGATGTTTCGTTATCGCGCAAATTGAAAGTAACATTATGCACTTATTCGTATCGTAGTGTCAAAGAACATGAACTAATAGAAGGATGTCACAAAAAACTCTATTTTGTAATACGAGATGATTAATTTGACATCTGAACTTTAAAGAAAAGCGGAAGTATGCGAATTCGGCTTGAATTTAAGGTATCATTTTCTGAGTCGAGTTATATAGTAGTGTGGCGACCAATAATAACGAACGAGATCCTGAATCGCGGTTACGACATTTACAGAAATCTTCGCATATATACGACATCTGAAAGCTACTACAGTGGGCTTCGGCCTGACCGGGCATACACTACCTCGCCCGGTCGGAGATTTCCCTTTGGCCATAAGTCCACTGTAGGATCCCACAGTAGCAATGACACGGTATTGGAGGGTCGTTACCTATCTCCTACTATGCAGGTACCATTTCATTTTATATATTCATACTATATGTTATGACATATATATATATATATATATATATATTTCATTTTATAATTATGCAGTTTTTTGTAGTTGCATTTATTTATTTATTAATATTTCATGCATACAAAATACATGTACCGAGGCAGATTTAATGCTATGGGCGTTCTCTACCAGTCAACCATAGGGTAATGCAGAGAGAATACGTGGTAGATGCACAAAAAAGTGATTTAAAAAAGCTTTAAAGTTATTAAATCTAATGTCCAGTCTATAATTTCTTCTTTGCGGTTAAGGCCGCGTTCCACTGGAGCGGAGAGCGCGTCGTAAAGAGGACTCGCAGATAACCCCGGGGCCGTCGATACGGCAATACCGCGAATGTAAATCCGACTACAAGTTCCGTGTGCCTTTAATGTAGATTAATTCTTGAGTGCATTTTCATTGGCGCGGATAGTCGCATCTGTAGGAAGACATGAGATGTATTTGTCACAGACACAAAATTTAGTAAAACTTAGTTGTTGTACAACTAAAATATAAAAAAGTACATTTATTCTGTGCACATAAAGAAAATATAAAAATCTGAGAGGTGTCAAGGGACCTCCTTTCGATTAATTAGTGAGGGAATTGTAATAATAATTTATTTTTTTAAGTTATAATAATAATTAGTTAGTTTAAAACGTCTGTCTCTCTCTCTCTTAATAATTAAGAGATATATATAACTTAAATAAAATATTTTGATCACAGCGCCATCTAGCATTAATCATATAAAACAAAATAAGGAATTGTTTTAAAAGATTTTAATCACAGCGCCATCTAGCGATAATCATCTAAAACAAAAAAAAGTGTCGTGACAACTTTTTCATAAGAATTTCCGCCTCCCCTTCGATAACGCGCGATAAGGAACTTCTTTCCAATATTAATATATATTAACAACTTAAAAACAAAAATGCCTAGACTGCAATTTAATTAGCTACTAGGTACGAACGCTATTACCTTATGTAGCTTCTCATATGCCATCTTAGAAACTGGACTAAACAAGTCAGATATAATATACTAAAATTTTACCATACTTACTTTTAACAACGAGCTTTCGCATTTACGAAATTTATTATTTAAAATTTACATTTTACTTTGGTCGCAGTAGTGAATTCGTACCTTAACTCTCGTTTCCTTCAATAATGCGACTTTTTAGCTATCCTATTCCTACCTCACTATACAAGGTAATAAACAAAAGAACATCATCAAAAACGGTTTACAAACGACACTAATCGGTTGATATCTTAATGTTGTTTCTGCGAACGTGTAAAACGAAATGTATAGTGCAATTTCAATTATTGTTGTTGCTGTCAATGTTTGGGTGTGCCGATGAGTGGGTAGGCTTCAGAAGTAGGGTTGCCTCTGCATTGTATTTATTGCCATTTAAGCACATGGGCTAACGGGCCCTCTGATCGTAAATGTGTTACTTTCGCTCGTCCGGACCCTCTCGGAGGAGGAGTGGCGTGCATGCTCATTTAAGTCAGGGTATGCAGAAATATAAATCTGAGTAATTTCCCACATATTTATGTCCCATAATCAATTTAATTGAACTTTTACGCTAAATGTGTGCCAATAATAGTAATGAAAAGTGTATTTTGATTAAATATACAACGTTTAATCGTTTTTTGTTACAATTTTTTAAGCAAATTTGAAATGATAGGGTATGCAGGGCGTATTTGCTTGTATGAACTGCACGCCGCTGCCCGGCTGTATGGCGAGTACGCTGAAGCGCGGGGCGCTATGCATCTGGCCATCAAGCAGGCCAAGGAGCAAAACCCCGTGATGGGTTCTGGCCTCAGCCGGGGTTCGGACGCTGAGTGTCAGCGGTTGGAGATTTTAGTGCGGTTCAACTCCCATATACCATCACCGGATCCTATGAAAGTAAGGGTAGAAACTTGCGTGTTGTTTTCAAACAATTTTCCGATTTCCAATTGACCTGAAATTTTGCATTTTATGTTAATCACGTAACAATGGCATGGTACTATAGAGCTGATTTAAAACTACAACTACATTTTTATGCATTTTACAATTTTTAAATTCTAAAATATTTGTAAAAATTAATGTTGGAAAACCCTAAATAGAAATCGTCTGAATTTAAACAGACCATTATGTTGTATTGAATTAGCATTTTAGATCTGTAATGTTCCCATTTATAACTTTTTTTTTGCAGTTTATACTATAAAAAGTTAAAGTATAATGTTATTTTGTTACTATGGATATTTTGATATTATATCTAGTTTGGATGCTTTAAAAAATAATTAAGAAATCTACGTTTTTCATACTAATATAATAAATTCATCTTATTATTATTCATTATAAATTCATCTTCATTTATTTGCTCATTTTTTACATTATATTAAAAAAAAAAAAATACAATATAAAAAAACAGAGGGCCACTGGAGACGGGGTCTACGACCCAAGCCATCAGTGGTCAGGGCTCAAGAGAGAGGAACCTCCTCACAATACGTGCCGTGTCAAGAACGACCGCCTTCTGAATCAGGCCCTTTACCCAGCCGGGGAGCGAAAGCTTCTCTAGATGACGGTCGAAGCTTTTCGCTATAAGTCCGTGCACAGACACAATGATCGGAACAATGATGGTCGATTCAACACGCCACATGTCGGTCACCTTGTGGGCCAGGTCCAAATATTTTAGCAGTATTTCTATATAAATTCAATATTATTATTATGACATAAACTAACTTAATGTTCTCTTAAGTGATTTGGGGCTTACCATTTCAGCGGGCTTTTGGCCAAGCTTGAAATGGTTGTTAGAGTTTGTTTGAACGAGCTAACCCCACTATTCTGATTTGAAAAATTATTTCAGTGTTAGATAGACCTTTTATCGAGGAACTAAAGAGTTCCTCCATATTAAGTATATTATACCCCTTTATGATGCAGAGTATTCTTATAAAATTTCGGTTGAAAATAAACAAAGAAATAGACATACATAGTTTAAAAAAGATCTTCCAACCAAAAGAAGACTTGAAACAGTAACATTCCCACGATATTTATTTAAATGTTTCGAAACAAACACGACTAGAAACACAAAAACAAAGAAACAAAATAAAATAACACTCGCGATGTTGTGTGAAACATGTCTTCCCTCCTTTAAATCGAGTATTTCTGGAATGTTTCTGAAATCTTTAAAACAAACACATTTCAAATAAGTCCTTTGATACTTTCAATCTTTTAATACTCTTCTATAGTGATAGCACAGTATAATGCATTGCAGGAAGCTATAAGGGACAGTAAACACTTACCACCAGGTGGGTAATAAGATCGTACATATTGATACAATTTAAATAGAACCTCAAGATATGCTTTACCATTCATTAAAAAGAAGAATCATTTGAATCGTTTTACTCATGCCAAAGTTATGTGGAAAGAAATACATGTACTCGTAAGTATGTAAATACGAAAAAAATAGGTAAAAAAACTTTTTAAGTTAAACGGTTTTATGTTAAACATACATTGCAATGTTTAAGATAAATGTACTAATAAAAACCAAAAAATAATAAAATAGATCCAGTCGTGGGAATTATAAAACCGTTGGGCACGTCAATTGTCTACAATCGTTGAATGAAAGGGTCATTTGATACCCATATTGATGGGATTAATAAAACATAAATTATCCGCCATTTTGTAGCGGCGGCCATCTTGAATTTATAATCAATGAATAAACATAATTGTATTGTCACCAAAATCGAAAGTGTATACAAAATTTCAGATTAATCGGTTGAAAGGAAAAGGGTGAAATTTGAATTACTAATTTTGACGCAAGAATAAATAAAACAAACGAGGTGAGCTAAATAAAACCGTTTAAAAACCGTTTAATAATAAAAAAAATACAACCGAATTAAAGACAAAGTCAAAGATTAGTTTTAATTCTAGCTTAAAGTAAGGTCGTAGGTAGCGACCCCTCAGTATCCCCTGACATTGCAGAGGTTCATGAGCAACGGTAACCACTTCCTATCAGGTGGCCCGTTGGCTCGTCCGCCTACGAAGCAATAAAAAAAGAGATCAGAAGGACCCACAAGAAGACAATTAAAATCATGTAAACCACGATTAGGAGTCGATTCCGATCGTCAAATTAACAAGAGCGACACGTACAAACGTTAAGGTAGAACAACTCTATCGCAGTCGTAACTCGTCAGATAGCATCGGGCGTGGGTGGTGACCAGGGCCGGCACTATATACCTGACAGGAACACGAACATACAAGGACCTGGTGTTTATGGTTATCTGGCGTTGGCTGCAGTTGGCCAAACTTGGCGAATGGTAATGGTCTTAATGCGGATGGTAATATCTGTTGGGAATCTAGTTCATTGTGGAATGGGTTGTTTGTGGTTAATATTGCTTTTGTTGAGATATCCGATGTGTTTAACGCTATTAAAGTGCCTGAAGATTTGTGTAAAGATATAGGTAATGGGAACAAGAGAGCTGTGACAATAATTTATTTAAACTTTAGATCCAAGTTTAAAGCGTGTATTATTGTTTATTTTGAGCATCTCAACCATGCAGGTAATTAAAGCTGCAAAATAACATGTACGAGTATTTCTGTAGTTCCTTTTTTGAATAATAATTAGTTCTTTTGATCCTGCTAAAACCAAATAGATGATGACTTTGCTAGAAGATAGCTTCTTCTTCTTTGTCGGTACGCTCTAGTCAGAGCAGTCGTGGTAATTAGGAAGTAGTGTTCCTCTTTCTCGAAGCTATTACGATAGACGACAACTTATTCATTGCCATAATTGTGGGATATGTTAGTGATATTTATTTTTTTATTTATTTATTAGAAAATCTCACCAACAGTATGAGTTACAACAATGACATTACAAAGATAATAATACAATCACATATAAATGAAGAATTGTGTAACGATACTAACAATAGGTTAGCATAGCGTTTATAAAATTTTAAGGGGACAGACGCAAAATAGACACACTTATAGGAAAATCTCTTCAACTCTACGCAGACAACAAAATACTAACACACTTACTAATTTAATATACCTACCTATAATACTAATAAAATTACAAATTAGAAGAAAATTAGTTAACAATACAATTCTTGAATGAAATAAATGGCATGGAAAATATATCGATCTCGTCATTTACCTCTGAGACGTCGTTGAACGATCCGGTCAACCGCGGCATAGGGCTATTACGTGTGTTATTAAATTGAAATTACGAACTTGAGATTACGAGATACGTGATATGACCAAGACCATCCAAAATTTCAGCTATTTTGTTAAAGACACAATCATAAGCCTCACAAAGTGCAACCCCTATTAAATTTTAGGGCTCCGTGCACCTGTCGTTATAAAATATAAGTCATTACAGCGAGATAAGGTGTTCCGTGGAAGCGTGCGTCGATCGCGTGATAGGAGATGAAGACATCAGGAAGTACTTGTAAATGAGCTTGCGTTTACAACTGTGTTGAAGGGTTTATAAGTTTTTTTATGGTAGATAGACGAGTTGTGAGGAATTCGTTATGTTTGCGAAAGCTTAGGGAGGTCGTGGGTCAAAATTCGGTTTACACGGTCTGTCTAAGTGTGCCCGTTCCTTCCGTCTTAATTTGTTACGACTGGCTAAAAAGCTTATATGAACACATTTTCGGGAAACCTGCGTAATGGAGAAAGATAGTGTGGTCTCAATCTATGGTTAACACGGTGGATGTTAGAAAATAAGCCACTTAAAAATTTAATCACGCATTTCACATTGTTCCTCCTTTGTTAAAGAGAGTATGTTTGTAGGCAAGGATTATTCATAATTAACTGTTCTTTCGATTAGCTAGCTAGATTATATTTTCCGATTTTGTTAGATTTTCAGACAAATCAAATAATTTACGAAAAATCTGGGAATGCAGCAGTGTTTAATGTCAAAAATAAAATGATGTTTCAGCAAACCATCCTACCAATCTCTAATATTTAAGATACTTCCCATTCGTGTCGCATAGTCATGGAACACCCTTTATATAGTTTTAACCACAAGTTATCAGGCATAGACATTCTCATAAAATAAGAACTCAGCCTTGCAGATTTGATTCAGCTATATCCAGATTATCCCACGCCCAAGATTTACATACAGATACAAGATATGAATGGCAGTGGTCAAAGACGTGGTTACCGTTCGTGTAGCGGTCACCATCGCCCACCGTTGGGCTGCAGGCATCAACACGCTTCCTTATTACCGGTCGAACACAGACAGATAAGTTATCAGACCCTTATCTGGGAGATAGTTCGCCTACGTTTTAATTTGACTTCGAGTTTTAGAAATGTGACGAAATTTTACTGGTTTTCTTGAAGAAGGCTGGAATTATGCGGATGTGTCAGACTGCAGGTGTTTGTAAAGAATATTAAGATGTGTATAAGTGAAGTGTAATGATAAACGTAACGTTTAGGTGTTTGTCTGTATGCTTGTACAACAAAATCCCACAAGATGTTCAAAACCTACCTATACATAGGTTTAAGAAAAATATTAAAGAACGTCTGTGCAAGAAAGCCTACCATAAGATCAATGATTACCTGGACGATTGCACAAAGTGGGAATGAGTTGCTCGCCAAGGTCATTTCATTATCGTAATTGTTTTTTTTTATATATAATGTAAAATTGTATAATACTGTACAAATACTTAAAGAAAAATGCTCATTATACAAAAAAAGACATGCCCCCTGAGTGTCTCGCCAGTTCCTTCTCAGGACGCTGGCTTTAATTATTATTTTTTGTGTCCAAACTGATGGTAGCTTGTAACTTTTGACGTCAACAAGAATGAGTACGTCATCAATGTTGAAAATAAAGTATTTCATTTAATTTCATAAAAAATGCAAGTCATAAATAGTAAAACCTTTAGCTTTATCTTGTACTAAAAAAGAAGAAACTACTTAAAATATTATTTTGAGTTGTTATAAAATATATTCCAGGATTTTCTATTGAACTTGGCATCCATTTAGATCTCACTTCTGTTGTCATTAATATTGTAATCTTCGAGTTATATTTGTGTATATTTTTCGAAAAAGAGATACTCCGAAATCAAGAAGAAAGGAAAATGATTGTTAGGTAAGAAAGATAGATAAGAAAAACATATATAACGACCCATATACCTGTTTAGAATTTAAAGTTTAAAAGTTACCATAAAAATTAGGCAACAAAATCGGAAAAAAACAATATTTTGACACGACAAGATATTTCGCACTAACATTAAGATTAACAACTACAAAGCAATTATTTAACAATTAATGGCGATCATATTTACATGGTACCCTCGCGAACTTTCCAACAAGCTTACAACAAACGTTTCTCTAATAAGAAACCACAGAATAAATACTATTACAGAAGTAAAACTCTTGTATACAGGGTGTTCTAGGGTTCCTATACAGAAATGCAGTAGGGTGAAAGACGTTGCTTTTTATGAAATACTTTATTATTGCCTCGTTTTTTTTTTGTTTTAGTTGGAGGAAATCGCCGGATCCCCACCCGCCCCGCGGCTGGAGTATGTGGGAGTTGAACCTCACTCAAACCTCCAACCGCTCACACTCAGCGTCCGAACCCCGGCTGAGGCCAGAACCCAGCACGGGGTTATGCGGGGTGGCGCGATGCGTTACACACTGCGGCACACTTTCCCGTCGCGATACCCCCTATTATTACCTCGTAGGCAAACCAACATGGACTCCTACAATTTAGTTTTCATTAAACTAACACTGGATTATCCGTGGATCCGTGGATCTGATCTGATGGTGGAGTCAGAAGGTAGCCATAGCCTGTAAGTACTAAACAAGATAGAGTCATCGTGTTTGGCCTCATTTTTTTACTCGACTTAGTTAGCATTCCACTTCTATATCTTTAAAACATAAATTTAAATACTTCTCATTAAAAAAAAATGTAGCCTTATATTCTTAACTAATATATGTATTACTACATATATATATATGCGTTACTCAAGTATGAAGCAATCTATAGATTACATTCTGTCTTATTCTGTGAAACCATAGCCAACAAACAATTTGTACTGGATTTATTACAGGAAATACACTCGGTTGACTAAATATCGTATCGCTTGAAACACTCTTAATTAATATTACATAACTTAGGAGCGGTTCCGTGTTCGAAGATTTGAATATTTCGATATCATCTACAAGACATAACAGCATACCAACCATGTTAAAACTAGAATAATCGAAATAAATCTTAACCCAAAGAAAAAAAACTAGAGAGGTGTCAAGGGACACCCTGATGGAACGAAGTTCAGAAGATAGAGAGAGACAGACGTTTTAAACTAAATAATTATTATAACTTAAATAAAATATTTTGTCACAGCGCCATCTAGCATTTATCATATAAAACAAAATAAGGAATTGTTTTAAAAGATTTTAATCACAACGCCATCTAGCGATAATTATCTAAAACAAAAAAAGTGTCGTGACAACTTTTTCATAAGAATTTCCGTCTAGCCCCCTTTCGATATCGCGCGATAAGAACTTCGTTCCAATTTTGCTTTTTAAGTAACTATTCAGTTTTGACCGTTATTTGCGAAAATAATAATTCATTGTCTTGTTGCTAAACGAGTCAACGGGTCACCTGATTGTAAACTGATGGTTACAATATCATAAAACACTTATTCGACCTACTCTTGAGGACTCTCTTTATCTAAAGAGGAACATGTCAATAAAATCAAATCAGTCAAAGTTATAATTTAGCTTTTATCAAAAATAAGAATGAGATATAATAAAAGTATATTCTACAAAAATTAATTCAGTCAGTCTCTCAATTGACTACATCCGGTTATTGACGCATTTAAACAAACCTTCAATTCATTTCAGGTCATTCTCGTCCGTGTCGCCGTAGCGCGCACATCAAAACGATCATTGAAATAAAAACGTGTGTCATATCACTATGAAGGTTGATAGAGATAACATAGTAATACAGTTAAAGATAAGCATAGTATTGTAACACGATGTGACGCGATGAGACGCGACGCGTGTGATGGGGTTTTTATGTGACAATAAATTGAGAGTATAGGTATTCATTGTACTTCTCGTATAATTTAAGCAGGAGAATGTATATATTTTGATAACGGTTCCATCACAATCGATTATCTAAATTGGATCAGAGGTGTAGCTTCTATTTTTAAAACAAATAAAATAAAAAGATAATTTGCGTCTGGTCTTATTAGTAGATATGCAAGCATTCCTCCTTCGCTAGTAGATCTAGTATAAATAAAATCATCATCATCAGCCCACACTCGTCCACTGCTGGACATAGGCCTCTCCCAAGATACGCCAGTGAGTCCGATCTTCTGCTCGTCTCATCCAGTTGTTACCGGCCACCTTTTTTAGGTCACTATTCCATTTCTAGCAGAGGAGTGCCCAACACTACGTTTACCGCATCGCATACATTCACAACGTTCGACATGTCTCCTAACGTCGCGTATCACCCTTATGTTCTATTTAATTGCCCCCCGTCGCGTTATCCTGCACCGTTAGACTGACAAGTCGAGAAAGATGTAATCCTTTGATGAGTTGTCTGTTTGTTTACACCTATAGTGATGAGTCATGTTTACTATTACCGTTATGTTATGACGATGATATCGTCCTGTCCTTAACAAGATGGACTCATCGTGTTTGGTCCCTTTTTACTTGTCTTGGCTAACATTCTACTTCTAAATGATATACAGGATCTTAAAAGGTTGTATTTAAAATATTTTTATTAACATGTCGAAAACTATTTTAAACATCTTTAATTTACTAAATAGTTAGATTACATCGCAACCTTGTCGACGAAAAATTATCAACAAATTTATTTTCTGATATTTAATACGTCTACATTTAGTCAATTATACGCTTTTTTAATTACACTTTTAAATAACACGAAACGCATAGAAATTCTTAGCATAATTTATAAAGATTAATCTTGTTTTAGAGAATCACTTCCTCTAAACAAACTTTAATCTTCAGAATATAGAGATTAAGATTATCTTTAATATAAATAGTGTGATTCATCTTAGTATATTATGTCAGGTATCGGTCTCTCTTGCACATCATAAAGAAAAACACGTAATTAACTGATTTCTTTCGATAAAAATTGACGTAGTTTAATTTTGAACAGTCGTACAAGAAGTCCTTGGATGGGCTATGTCCAGCTGTGGACGTCTATAAACTGTTGATGACTATGATTATATACGACCAGTAACAATATTGTAATCAAAGAATGCACGGCTTTATAATTGGCACTCTAAACTATCAAATATTTCTGCAAAATGATTGTCGACTCGACAGCTGATGCGCCAGGGGTGTTTGATGCGCGAGATAATCCGTACTTTATTTGTCTTCGGATAATTTAATAATTGTAAGTCTAAGGTCTGTCACACGCTGCGGCTACTGGTTCGTGGCCGCCACACCAGAACTTCATTTCTTCGCACAATGTGTCCTGCCCACTTCGAGGACGCAATTCTTTGAGCTGTGTCGGTTACTTTGGTCAGTTTGGTCCTTCTGATGATGTTCAATATATACATAAAAAGGTCACCCTATTAAGCTGTAACTTCTGAAGATCTTTGTATAATATCTATTCCTAGGGATGCTGAGTTACAGCTTTCACCGGATTTACTTTACAACCTTGTAATTTTCACTTTTATTTGCAATCTATGGTAATCGACATTTGCTCACTTGTAACTTTCAACTTATTTATTACTTATCGTATGCAAGCTATCCAATTAACAGGACAGGATATACTGTGTTTCAATGAAACGAGGGCAACTTGGTGTAAAAAACTAGGAGACTATAACCATGGTCTTCCATCAGTTGTGCTTAGTATATAAAAATCATGTATACAAATTGATTGTAAGATAACATGAACCTATAGAGAACTGTAAGTCGTGGTGGCCGAGTGGTCGAAGCGCGTCCTTGCGAACGGTAGGTCGCGCTTTCAAATCCGGCCGACTTGTACCTCTAAATCTAAATGTGAAAAAGATTTATGTGCAATTTTTCACAACACCACTGGCTAAAAACGGTGAAGGAAAACATCGTGAGGAAACCTGCATGTCGGAAAAGAGTTCTGAAAATCCTTTGAAGATATGTGAAGTCCCCAATCCGCACTAGACAAGCGTTGTGGACTATACCTAATCCCTCTTCTGAGGAGACCTGAGCCCAACAGTGGGCAGTAATGGGTTGGTACAAGATAGAGAACTGTTTAAACTTTGGCTTAACTAAAACATGCAGGTAATGAAAAAAAAAACGCCATTTTTAAAGCCTCCAAAGAGTTTAATTCAGTCCATATCATCATCGTCATCATCATCAGTCTGTAGACGTCCGCTACTGAACATAGGTCTCCCCAGTTTGCATCCAGTGACTCTTGTCTTGTGAGGTCTGCCTACCTTGCGCTTACCACTCCAACTACAACCCCACTTCGTGGTTCGTGACCACCTCCAGGACTTTTGAGTCCCATATAAGTATGCAACACATTTTATCTGTGCGCAAAATCCTCGACAGTATTGATGTTGCTCACATAATTCTCTCACAACAGACTGTCCCAGCTATTCTCTATAAACAATTGCCAACGATTTCTACGCTTTAATTAATGCACAAGTCTTAATTGCAGTTGATTTACTGTTAGTAAGTGCACTGTGTCAGCTCGATACGGCACCTGTAGGCCGGTCGACTTTCACTTCGGGAGTTGTGCTTTTAAAAACTGTTATACTATGGTATTTCTGTTGAGATTTTTAGCTTCTGCTTGTACTTTTACTGATTAGGTATGAATATTATAACTGTATCGTTTGATTCTTCTTCAAAAAGTCGTATTGGCCAAGCGCTTGCTTTCCGTACGGGTTTAAAAGCAACCGGCTTGTACCTGTAAATCATTATTTGATAAAGATTTATCACAACACCACTGATTAAAAACGGTGAAGGAATACATCGTGAGGAAACTTGCATATTGCAAAAGGATTCTAAAAATCCTTCGAAGATATTATTATGTGAACTCCCCGATCTGCATCGACAAGCGTGGCGCCTAATCAGTCTTCTGAGTGATGATGGGTTGTTACAGAACAGTACAGTACTTTGATTTGACCTACGGTGGGTAGCTCGAGAAATCGATGATACCGACTCGACTGGAGGGAAATACAATTGCACGACAATACAGCGACGATCGACGGTCTAAAATCAAAATCTAACAAAAGAGCACTAAAAGTTTGGTGCTATAAGTACTAAGTTGATTACACTGTCCTTAGGTTAGTAGGTAGGCTTCATCAGGTACTGAGGTACTTCTAAGAATGTTGATGTTCGCACTATGTTACCGTTTTGATTTCGTTCCACACCGCGTTCGACGCACTAGAGATTTATAGTTTAGTTATCTTTAGGGTTGTCACAAGTGATAGTATTTTTTTAGTCTTGTCAAATAATAGGAGTGGGGTTTAAGTTTAAAATCAATGCTTATGTTTGTTGCGTTTTCATGTTCGGCTTTTGTGGAACTTTACTCAAAAAACAACTATCGTTTCGCCTCGCGAATCGCACTCACTACCTACTGTGACATTAAAGATCGTAAAACGTTGTGCCATCCCACATAACTCCGTGTTTTCGTGAGGCTGACTGCGACTCCCAAAAACATCACCTACGTGACAGGTGGAATTTCAGCGATTTCCTCCGATTAAAAAGGATATAAAAAAACTGAATGCTGACAGCCCTACAGTAAACTTAAACTATCACTCGTATTTTGATCCACGCGCGTTTTGTAACATAATATATGATGTAATTAAATAAGTGGCCATCATAAATCGTACATTTCTTTAATTTACAAACACGCCGTCAGGGCCATTGAGGGAAGACGATGCGTTATCGATTATTTTAGAATCGATTTAATCGGTTGCGTAATATCGATTTGTTGATCGATTGATTCTGTGTTCAACGAACGTACAGAAGAGAAGAAATCAGTCAGCTCAGCTGTTAAAAGTCACAGTACTGTATTGCCATTGTTAGCAACTTAACGTTTTTGGCGCTAAATTAATGGTTAAATGGTGTTTCAGCGTTTTTCTTCATTGTAGTTATACTATAGATTCCATATAAATAAGAGCTAGGTGAGACTAGGTGAGAGATTATGTTTTTTGTATATCGTCGCCTCAGTGCTTGTTTGGCCAATCTGCACTCGAGAAAATTTTACAGGAGACAGCAAACAAGCACGAAATTTTCGTTAAGTGCCGTGTTGAGAAAAAAATTGAAATGAGATTTTTATTGTTTTAGAATTGAATATTTAAAAAAAATATTTTACCAGTCGGATGGAAATTGTATTCTTTATAATACTGCATTAAAAAGTAAGTTTCGCAAAAAATGTCAGATTGGCCAAACAAGCACTGAGGATATGCTTTAGGAAACTCACTCGTTCCATTTTAAATGTCGCGATTTTTGCATGTTAATACTGTATAACACTGACTTTTCTGGTAACTACTGATGCTGAGAAGCTGCTGAATTGATATACTGAGCGTTAATCTTTGTCCTCAAATAACATTGATAAATACCATTGATATTTTGAAGTTTGCATGTTGTGTGATCTTAACCTCTTTTTATTTGAAGTGTTTATTTCTGTTATTATCTTTTAAGACACTGTACAGATCGTAACGTTTAAACACGCGGGACGTAAATTAATTGTGTTTTTAACTAATAAATCAGTCTTGCGTCTGGGTAGGCGCCATCTTGGATGCGCTGTCAACATTTCAAAAAGTGAATACTTGACTTTCGTACAAGCATTCAACGAATTTACGAGCAGTGACAAATTTATAGGTAATCTGTGTTTATTGTTCACGCACTATCAATGTTAGGGTTGATAGCTTAATAAGCTTTTATTTAACTTGCACTGGATGTAACTTAACTTAAGATTTACGTGCAATTTTTCACAACACCACTGGCTAAAAACGGTGAACGAAAACATCGTGAGGAAACCTGCATGTCGGAAAAGGGTTCTATAAATCCTTTGAAGATATGTGAAGTCCCCAATCCGCACTAGGCAAGCGTCGTGGACTATGCTTAATCTCTCTTCTGAGGAGACCTGACCCCAACAGTGGGCAGTAATGGGTTGGTACAGTAAAGATCTTTATTCTTTACTGTACTTTAAATATGTACCAGTGACAACCCTACAAGTTAAACTTAAATTTTACGTATTTCTGTTTTGTAGGGTTTTCGCAAACCGTAAACACAATACGACATTGTTTACACTATACAATAATAGTGTTCATTTCATTTAGAAATAAAATAACTTTAATGACGTAATTTAAGTTAATAGCATTAAAAACAACTAGGTATGTTACTTTCGCGACGGGAAAGTGTGTGCCGCAGTGCGTAACGCGTCGCGCCACCCCGCATAACCCCGTGCTGGGTTCTGGCCTCAGCCGGGGTTCGAACGCTGAGTGTGAGCGGTTGGAAGTTTTAGTGCGGTTCAAGTCCCACATACCGGTCCGGATCCGGTGATTTCCTCCAACTGAAAAAAAAAAAACATTTCTCATCTCCCTCTTTTTTTTTAATCTACTGCGTAATCTTTACATACATTAGTAACTTATTTCGCTATAACATAATATCTCTTAAGTGTAATTAGCAAGTTCCCACCAAGAAGACAAACAATTATATTTACACCTCGTCGAAAACAATGATACTCTTTGTACTTAAACATACAAACAAACGGACCAAGGACAAAGTTATTGTTGATTCTCGGAGTCTTAAACTATGACTGGTCCTTCTTCAAACGAGGCTTAAAGAAAGTCCTTAAAAGGTAGGCCGTAGGTAGCGGCCCGCAGTGTCCGCTGACATTGCAGAGGTCCATGAGCCACCGCTTACGATCAGGTGGTCACGTTTTTCCTTGCCACACCACAGGAAAGTTGCAGGAGGGATCATTTAGGCCTTGTTTAACGGAAGTGATAATATTACGAGGTCCACTGTACCAAATGAAACAGTACAAAATATTATCTCCAAACAATTTTATACAATTTACACAACGTCTTTGAGTGTTTAGTTTAAAACAATTTAAATCTAAGGCGATAGATAATTATTTATTTATTTATTTATTTATTTTTATTGATTCACCAACAAGAATTACATTATTTATAGCTATTATTTATTATAATACATGTTTTGCGCTTCAGATATGTAATTTAATTTTTCGCTAACGATAGCCGCATTTCCAAATTAGTAACTAACA
The DNA here is from genome assembly GCA_030269945.2 of Trilocha varians. Lineage (NCBI taxonomy): Eukaryota > Metazoa > Arthropoda > Insecta > Lepidoptera > Bombycidae > Trilocha > Trilocha varians. Next base: position 8,264,460 of record AP028277.1, on the reverse strand, counting down.
CTAACGTCCAATGCACATAAATGACAACTGGTAGGCCAACTGCCAACGATGTTTCACATAGTTTCAATACCGGCCAATGCATACAAATCTCCGTTTACATGTTGGATGGCCGTCACCGTCATTTGTTTTACCATGTATGTGTATTAGACATTGGCAAGTCAATATATACAGGATGGATCTGTAACTTTGGACAATCTGACGTGGGGTGAATGACGTGTTGAAATAAAACTTAGAACCGCTTTTACTTTAGGAATTGGATATTTTTTTTTTCATCTTAGTATGGAAGTCCGCAACGATAGTCGTACGTTTTCCATACAAATGTCAGAAAAAAAACTTTAACCGATTCAAAAAATAAAAATGGTGTTAAGTTGTATTTCATCAGGTCATTCACCCCACGTCAGATTGTCCAAAGTTACAGATCCACCCTGTATACGCAACTTAAGTAGATTAAATTAAACTTTTCTTCTGTCTTCTTTTGTCGATGTCAACAAATGCTTGTTAAATCCTGTCTTAACATCACCTGAAATATTTACAGTTAATTAAAGAAACCAGTGAAGGGTAACTTCCTAAACCTTGTCGGTAAGGGCGGTAAGGCCGGTAACCCTTAAACGGTTTAGTTATTAATACATTCGTGGCAGGGAGTCTCGTCCCGCGGGACTGAACCTAATCTTAGGAGAGTACATCAAAGGGTAACTAAGACAAGTTAAATCTTAATTTAAGTAATAGTAAAAAGTTGTTGAGTAGTAAGAAATCGTACTATTTTTGTTAGAAGTCATAGTGCGTTATAGGCGTCGATGCTCGATAGCGACAAGTGTTGGAAGGTGATGCTCGACTTCTGCGAGTCCACCATCTCGCAGAAGCAGGTGGTGGGGAGTGAGAGAGAGAGGTTATACGCCGCTCTCGACTTACCTACCGCTGCCGTCGAGGTGGGGACCGGGACCGGGAACTCGCACGGATTCTGGCTCCCTAAGTGTTTCGAGAGAGTTTCCCCAACGCACGTGAGTGCGAGCCGGGACCCAAGAAGGTGTCGTGTCTCGCTCAGCACGCCCTTACGTTCGAGATGGTTCTGACTCAGCGGGGTATTCCGTGGGAGGGTGTCACGCGGTCCCATCTTGACGGGCTTCGGAAAGCCCGCCGACCGAGAGAGCCGGTGGCCGTATTCGCCGGCGGCTGCCGGTTCAGCGTCCGGCCGTCCCTCAAAACCCCGGGCTGGGTTCTGGCCACAGTTGGAGTTCGAACGCTGAGTGTGAGCAGGTGGAGGTTTTAGTGCGGTTCAACTCCCACATACTCCCGCCCCGCGGGTGGGGATCCAGTGATTTCCTACAACTGAAGAAAAATATGTGACAAACGTGTACGTGTAAGTCGTTTTGTAAAATTATAGTATTTTACAAAAGTAGATTAAGGAAGGTGATTTATTTTTGTAATATCATCACCAAGTTGTTCGCTCATATAACATCTAATATATTTTATAAAGGCGAAAGTTTGTAAGTATGGATGTATGGATGTTTGTTACTCTTTCACGTAAAAACTACTGAATGGATTTGAATGAAACTTTACCACAATATAGCTTATACATCAGAATAACACATAGGCTACAATTTTTGAACCCCTTTGTAACGCAGACGAAGTTGCGAGGGTCATCTAGTAATAATATAAACTTAAAAGGCCTTAAATATATAACAAAACCACAACATTATACTACATTACTAATCTCTTAAGATAATATAGATGCCAAGAATTCAATGAAGTCATAGACAATAGTAATTTCAATGATAATTCGAGAATAATGAGCTTACGCCATAACGCCATAACTGAACAGCTTTGTGATGTCCAATATAGGTCGGTATGATAAAACGAATACAAACAAACAATGAATAAGGAAATAAATAGAGCGGACATGGAAAAAATATTCTAACATTATTAAAGGTCAGAACTGACAAATAGATTATTTTTATAAACTTATTCAGACACTCGCGGTTTTCTATAATACTTTTTCGCATTTTCCACGGGTTCTTACCACGATATTTAATTCATTGAGTTGTCTCGATATTTCAACGTCGTTTCAACAGTCACTAAGAGTTCATGCTCAGAGAGTCTTGTAGATACAGTGAGTGTGGTGTGTCGTGATGTGAGTTCGAGTTCCAGTGGTACTACCCAAAAGCGAACAGGAAAGAAGGTAGACAGATTTGTTTGCTCTTAAATCGACCCGCAGTATTCAGTGTTCTCGTGATCATGACGTTTGCAACAACGTTGAAATATCGAGACAACTCAATGAATTAAATATCATGGTAAGAACCCGTTGAAAATGCATGAAAGTATTATAGATTATTTTTATTGGGTTTTATTGAAATAATCTACTACTAAGTTCATTTGGAGATATAATGTGAAGTCCTCAATCCGCATTGTTCCAAGCGTGGTGGACTATGACAATGCCTGTGCTCAGAGGGGCAGCTTGGTTAATGTGTTGTCATAGTAGAGCAAAAGAAGAAACAAGTGTCCCATCTGTTTATTATTAATTCTACTGTCTTTGCTTTGGACAGAAGAATGTGTGTGATAAGGGCACGCGTCAATGTCATTAACACGCGGTAGTCCTCATGTGTTATGATTGTATTAAAACTATGATTGGTACGGTCATTAGATTTTAATTTGTTTTTAAAGAATGTAAATTATTATTTTCAAGTTGTACCTAAGTGATATTTATTTGCTGGTTATCATTTTCCTTTTTTTTTGAGTTGGAGGAAACACGGATTCCCACTCGCGGTCGGGTGGTATAGATATGTGAGAGTTGAACCGCACTAAAACCTCCAACCGGTCACACTCATCGTGCGAACCCCGACTGAGGCCAGAACTCAGCACGGGTTATGAGGGACGGCGTGACGCGTTACGCACTCGGCACTCTTTCCCGTCATTTTACCACAATGCAAATAATGCGACCAACACTGATTCTTAAAATATGTACAAAGTACCTATTAATTAATTTAAACAGCAGTTTTCAAAGAATAAGTAACAAAATATGCTGATATTTCTAAGTTCTAGGCATTATAAGCACAAACAGGTTCCCTTATTATATCGATGATCAATATCAAGTGGCGACTGGTCTCACTTGATTTATGAAACACTTCATAAACACCAGTTAGCAGTACGGACCTGCTAATATCAACGTTTACCAACCAGGGCTACCTTTTTATTGGTAACTACATAATTTGAGAATAATTAATATTTTTTACTAGGTGACCCGCGCAACTTCGTCTGCGTTACAAAGGGATTCAAAAATTGTAGCCTATGTGTTATTCTGATGTATAAGCTATATTGTGGTAAAGTTTCATTCAAATCCATTCAGTAGTTTTTACGTGAAAGAGTAACAAACATACATCCATACATACATGCATCCATACATCCATACATACAAACTTTCGCCTTTATAATTTTATTAGGATTATAATTAAAACGACCGACTTTCATTTTTCAAGCATAGCACAAAAACTAATGAGTTTATGAGAGAAAATTTATGTGAAGTAATGTCCGAAGTATCAGCTAACCAAAACAAGAAGATATAGAAAATAAGTACATATGTATATGCAAAAACCTAAATCGTGAAATTAAAAACCGTCTCCGTTAAAAATTAAAATATTTAGACACAGATCCAAAAGTCAAGTAGGTACTTTTGGCGATCTTAAAAACAAATAAATGGGACTCCATGGCGACTATAACCTTTCATCATCCATATCGGTCCATCCAAACTAGACAATTGATACATTTATTAAAAACAAAAACATTGTAAAACAATATAAAAAAAAAACAATTTAAATGAAAAAGACATGCCCGCTGAGTTTCTTACGCCGGTTCTTTTCACGACGGAGGCGAACTGGTGGTAGAACTTTTTTTTTATTTTTGTCTTTCAAAATGTCCACATCTGCTTTGAAATAAATGATTTGATTTTGACTTAGAGTTGAAGTTGTTATGAAGGAACAAAGAAAAAAAACATACGAATGAAAAATGTAGAGTTCTGACCTGAGTCGAGGTTCGTGGTTCGAATCCCACGATGCATCCAACTAAAAAAGAGCGTCAAAATGACAGCCCTAACAATACTTATAAACGCAGTAGTAAAGTAATATTGTAAGATTCGCGAGCCGTTATTGAACGGCCGGTGGTCCCAGATGTGGGCCAATAGGAAATTAACACCCGATACAGGATTTAAACGAGCCACGCACTTTCATTAACAACTTGGACGTTGAGCGCATTGTGACGTCAATGGCGTCCTTACTCTGAATGAAAAAAGTTTTCTGTTCATTCCAATTTAATTGATTTGAAAATCAATTGACGATTAATTTAATTAATTCAATTTTAGATGATCTTCCTTTTACTCGCAAATATCACTGGCTTCACGGTGTCCAGACCGAACTTTCCCCGATCAGTTCTGGCTCTGGTACACTGGTGCAATGGAGCTCCCAATGTGGACTTGATCTCATCATTCCACTTCATAAGTGATCTCCCTCCCAACTCTTCCCTGGACCACGAGCCTCTCGTAGATAATTAATAGATTTAATTGTAACTAACTTTAGCTGTCGGTACCTACCACACAACTAATATAATTTATAATTAATAATCAATCGCAATTGGTTTAATTGTAAGTTGTAATTGATTGAGAGGTTAAATCTTTAGTTGTTTGCTTATACAATTTAAAAAAACTTGAAAGGTGTCATGGGACACCCGAATAGAACGAAGTTCCTTTCGATTAAAAGATATCTTATATTTTTTTTCCTAACGTAACGCGCTATAAGGAACGTATTTTAAAAGATTTTCATCACAGCGCCATCTAGCGATAATCATCTAAAACAAATAAGGAACGTGTTTTAAAAGATTTTGATCACAGCGCCATCTAGCGATAATCATCTAAAACAAAAAAAGTGTCGTGACAACTTTTCGTAAGAATTTTTTCCGTCTAGCCCCCTTTCACAACGCGCGATATTTTATTATCATGTTGATAACTAAGAAGCACTTGCTAAATTACTATAAACGACAGTAATCTGTCGAATCCTTGATATATGTACCTCACGGACGTTGATCCAAGACAAATAACCAACTTCCTCGCTGTACGGGATTTATGAAGACTAAGCGATGACAGTAAATAATGCTAGGAACATCTATAACTAATATTATAAATAGGTAATTTCGTGATGTTTGTAGGAATCTTTGGATCTATTGAACCGATTTTGACTTTTTTCTTTCATGGATGAATGAACAGTACATTCCTTAAACTTTTCACTGATACTTTAAATAAGAGGTGGTTGGATAATGTTTCCAAAAACATTATATTTAAAGTAAAATTCTAACTTTCTATTTCTATTTCTTCTCTAAATAGCGCGCGAGATCCTGAATCGGATTGAATCTGAATCTGAACTGAAACTGAATCGGATCGGTTACGACATTTGCAAAAATCTTCGCATATGTACGACATTTGAAATCTACTACAGTGGGCTTCGGCCTGACCGGGCATACACTACCTCGCCCAGTCGGAGATCTCCCTTTCGTCATAACTCATAAGTCCACTGTAACCACGCATGCTATCATGTACTTGCTTAAATATATGTTTTTTCTGCAAATAATTAAAAAACAAAAAGTTATTTGAAAATGGATAACATTATACAAAGAACATCTTTGTGAAACATATCTATTATCTACATATGAGATCTACCGCCCTATACACTCACTTCCGAACTCCTTTAAAAAGTATTTGAATTTCAATGAAAGACGAGTTCAATAGCGATTTCTCCGTAAATTTAATGTAGTATATTAAACAGATAATATTAAGTTGTATATTGTTTTATTGTCGGATGTCGGACGAGGTACATACTTACTGACGGCGCTACAGGATAGATGGATTTGTGGGAACTCGCAGGAAACGGGCACGGACTTGGAGCCACTGCTGGGCTCAGGTTTCATCGGAGGATCAGGAATAGTAAACCACGCGATGACAATGCAGATTGGGGACTTGGCATAACTTTGAAGAATTTTTAGAATTCTTTTGAAATATGCAGGTTTTCTCGCGTTGTTTTGAGCCAGTGTTGTGAGTACCACATAAATCTTTTACAGTGTATGAAAGTAAACAGTAGTAACACACGTGAATGTAAAAACCTTTATACTCTGCGGTTTTCGCCGTTGTGAAGGTGACAAGATATGTGACGTAATAAAATGTTTCTCGGCGTAAACCTCTGAACTGAACCGCACAATTTCGTCTGAAATCGTTATACAAACGAGTGAGAGTGAGAGAGTCGAACCGCACTAAAATCTACTACTCACACACAGCGTCCGAACCCCAGCTGAGGTCAGAACTCAGCACAGGGTTATGAGGGACGGCGCGACGCGTTGCGCACTCAGCACTTTTACTCGTCGCCCCCGACATAAAGATATATATATATATAGTTTAATACTTAGAACTGTTTAAAAGTAGATGACACTTTTTCAGTATTGCCTCGTAGGTAGACGAGCTGACAGGCCACCTGATCGTAAGCGGTTACCGTCGTTCATGGACCTCTGCATTGTCAGAAGACACTGCGGGGCCGCTACCTACGGGCTACCCTTAAGGACACTCTTCAAGCCTCATTTGAAAGTTATATTTAATAAGTTTCCCAAATACGTCCCTGTGTTTATGTTTAACAAGCATACCCCATAAATCGGTGTGAGGTGACAGTCAAACAGTTACCATTGTACAAATATTTGTACCATATTAGTGGGACATGGCGCGGTGGGTTCCAGCTTTCTTTGATTCAGCCACTTCGAGTCACCCTTAATCATTGTTGGAACGAAGTTTTGGAACGAAGTTCCTTATCGTGCGTTCTGAAAGAGGGCTAGACGGACACGTGTCACGACGCTTTTTTTGTTTTAGATGATTATCGCTAGATGGCGCTGTGATCAAAATCTTTTAAAACACGTTCCTTATCGCACGTTACGTTAGGAAAAAAATATATAAGATATCTTTTAATCGAAAGGAACTTCGTTCTATTCGTCCCATGACACCTCTCAAGTTTTTTTTAAATAAACTATTGGAAACACCATTTGACAGGTCTACAAGTTGTCATTGGCGCACATTGGAAATTGGCGAGCCAATATGGAAACACGGCATAAAAATGGCAGCAGTTTTTGATAGCATACCCAAAAATATTATTGGCATATAACCATACTACCACATCTATAGAACATTATTTACCATTGTGGCGAACATTTCCGTCTCGTGTGAAACGCATCGTGTGAGACGGAGTTTTGCGTTGTACTGCGCGCGCAGCTTCGTATCACGAGTTCGCGGGATGCAGGCCGAACGAAGACAGACTAGAGATGTCAACTACGTATCTTCGGCAACTAAACTAGTTTTTCTTTATTAATTAGTTTTATCTGTTTCCTTGTAAATACTTCTAAATATACTTTATACAATCTTACAAATCGTTCATCATTAATACCACTCCACACCATCTAAAGGGTTCTTCAAAAGATAATCCCTAAGTCTAAGAATAGGCAGTCGATACATTATACCTATATCTATAGACTTCCTGTTTAGCATCGAATAGCCGTGATTTAGTACCAGTCCCGGCTTTTATCGCCCCAAGAACAGTCCGATAGCCGATTTATTTATATTTTATTGAAGAAAACGAGCTTCGAAACGGACGGGTTTCGCCGGCTTACACTATATTATTCGGTCGTTAAGTTGTGTTGCCAATTTGTAGGATTAATTCCCTAAATTATAGCTAAGGAGATTTATAGGGATATTTCTGTAAGATTTTCATAAACTAGGGAAAATAGGAGATATTAGTTGAGGGTATCTTTTTTGGTTACTTAACTGTATAATTTTTAAAGATGAACCAATTTTGATGATCGTTTTTTATTTGTACCGGTTGAGACATGGTATATTACTTGGTCATTAACTTGTGTTGCCAGTTTCTAAGATTAATTCCCTAAATTATGACTACGAAGATTTATATTATTATTTATATAAACAAAATTATAACGAAGACTAAACACTCACATAAGAAAAATAAACATGTTATTAAGCTGAAACAAAATAAAATCAATTTAGAAAACAAGATAAAATTGTTAGAGCAAGAAATTAAAGAGAACAAGAGAGATTGGGACAAAGACAAAGCTGACATTGACAAGTTAACTGCCGAATTGCATGAGTTCAATTTATCAATTATGCAAATACATGATTTGGGCTTAGAAATGGATCAGCTGATTGACAACAACACCACGAGGCTGGAGACGATGAGGACCAGCATCGCCGGAACTACAGAGGTCGACTGCACTGATATCACCTACACAGTGCAAGTCGATGATGAATCTAACATGACGAAAAACCACACCACCCCGATCGATTCTGACCACTCGGGATGTGTGCCACACACGACTGATGAAGCACGTCCCGCAGCGAGTCGTTCCCGTCGTACTCGCCGTCGCCGTCGCCGCGCCTCCCCTACACCTGCGTCGGCGCCATACGACGCCGCGGACGCGCCGCCTACCGCACAGGTACCGGTTGCGTGTCTCCACCCTGCATCGCCTGCGCACCACATCGCAGCAGAGGAGGAACCGTGCTCGCCTCTGACGCGACAGGAAGTGGTGCCGGTTGTCACCGATACTCCGACGTCGACATCGTGTAGAAAGACTGTAGTATTATCCGATAAGATAGGTGTTAGTTTTGGTCCAATGTTAGCAATGAGCCTTAAACAAAAGGTTGTTAATATGTGTTACCCAGGTATGCCCTTCTGTAATATAGTTGCTAAATTGAAGTCAATTCATTGTGACGCTCTAACTACAATTGTAATAATGGTAGGTAGTCATGCCAATGTTAGCAAAAAATCATTGGACTACAGTATTCGATTTCTGGTTGATTTGCAATCGGAGAAAAAATGTAAAATTATTTTATGTACATTCCCATACTGTAGTAACCTAGACAAAGCACATAATCAGTGTATTTTTAACATAAATATGTTCATGTACAATGCTACACATAATTGTAGCGCAATCTTATTAATAGACATTGCTAAATTTGTTAATAGATTTAAATTGACACAAGATACCATGTATGTATCCAAATTTACACAGCGACATTTAGCTACTTTGGTAGCATATAATATTAATGACCAAGTTACTATTAGTACTAATAGTTCTTCTTTAAAATTAATTCACCCACAGCCTGCTTCTATTGAGCAGGGGAAAGTTAATGTTATTGACAAGTTGAAATCTGACTCAACAAATTTAAACTTCATTTAAAGACAAAAGAGTTAAGCTCTGGCATCATAATAAATGATACTAGACACAGCCCAACTACCAACAATTCTTCATGTAAAACTAATGTAATAAATTTGGTTCATCAAAACATACAGGGTATGAAGGGCAAAGACCTTGAAATTGATTTGTTTTTAAAGCACAATAAAATTAATATTCTATGTGTAACTGAACATTGGTTTCGAAAATATGAACTGTTATTTAATTTTGATAGTTATAAGGTTGTAAGTTCTTTCTGCAGGGAGAAAGCAATTCGTGGCGGGTCACTTATTATTGTTAGTGAGGATATCAAATGTAAAGAACGCTCCGATATTGTCGATCTCTCTGAAGAACGAACCATTGAAGTGGCCTCGGTTGAATTCGATAGCTTCATTTTAGTAACTGCATATCGACCTCCTAATTCACATTACGATAACTTTGAAAATATAATGGAAAATATTCTAGTAAAACTCTCTGCAACTAGGAAGAGTATTTGCATTTGTGGTGACTTCAACATTAACCTTTTAGAAAATACTAATACCACCATTAGGTTCACAACATTGTTAAAGTCATATAACCTTACAAATTTATTTCTTGAGCCAACACGAGTTACTGAATCAACGGCAACTTGTATAGATAATATCTTCACAAATTTAAAAAAAATACGAAATTATAATGTAATTAATCAGCTGACTTCAGATCACAGTGGACAGTATCTATCTTTTACAACTAAATCATGTTCAGATACTGATGACATAAAAAAGCTTAAGTTTGTTCCAATCAGCGAGGGTCGCATGGAAAGTTTTAGAATTAACATTGTTAAGAAAATGTCATATTTAAATTACAATAAAAATCCAGACGTTTTCTATAAAAATTTCTTTAATATGATTAACGAAGAATTTAGTGTTGTTTTTAAACCAAAAATGATTAACTTAAAAGGTAAAAGTTCTTTTAATGAATGGGCGACTGTTGGAATTCATAGAAGTAGACAAAAATTATATGATCTTTATTCTGAAAAAGCATATAATAGTAGTGCATCTTTTAAAAAATATGTTCGTAATTATTCAAAAATTTTTTGAAAAGTTTGTGCTATGGCTAAGTCGCTACATTTATCTAATCTGATTAACAATGCATCAGACAAAATTAAAATGACTTGGAATATAATTAATCGGAAAACAGGAAATGTAAGAAACGATGATACTAAATTTGCGTTAAAAATTAATGATAAAATAATAAACACGCAACAAGAAATTGCTAATATATTTGAAAATTATTTTGCAGATATTCCAGTTTCCACTACAAAGTCTCTTATTTCTTCTCCCACTGTTGCTGAATCGTTATTAAAAGAACATGTTAATAAATGTAGTGTTAGTTTTCAATTTACAAATATTAGTGCTATGGACATAATGAGAAATTTTAAACAAATTAATGTTAAAAAAACTCCTGATCTTTGGGGAATATCGGTCAAAGTAATAAAACCTATTATTGATGTAATTGCACCATACCTTGCAACAATATTTAATGACTGTATAAAATTGGGTGTGTTTCCTGATCTAATGAAATATAGTAAAGTGATACCATTATTTAAATCCGGTAGCACCTCGGATCCCTCCAACTTTAGACCAATTTCAGTGCTACCTTCGTTTAGTAAAATTTTTGAAAAAGTGATCTTAGAACAGCTACTTAATCATTTCAATTTAAATAACCTTCTACACAGTAAACAACACGGTTTTACTAGGGGACGTTCTACTATAGACGCAGGTACAAATTTAATAAGACATATTTTTGAGGCTTGGGAAGAGTCGCATGATGCTCTTGGAGTCTTTTGCGATTTATCTAAGGCTTTTGATTGCGTTGATCACGACACATTATTAAGGAAACTACGCCATTATGGAATTAGGGATTCTTCGTTGGCTCTTATTGGTTCATATTTATCCGGGAGAATACAGAAAGTTGATGTTAAAGGAAAGCGGTCTTCTGGCGTACCTTTGAAAATGGGAGTCCCTCAGGGATCTATTCTGGGTCCTTTCTTGTTTCTTGTTTATATAAACGACTTACCTAGTTTTGTGGAATGCCGGCATGAGATAGTATTATTTGCTGATGATACATCTTTACTTTTCAAAATCAAACGTCAGATGAATGACTATGACGACGTGAATAATGCTATCTCCCGCATACTGAACTGGTTTAGCGTCAATAATCTTTTGTTGAACAGTAAGAAAACTAAATGTATTAAATTCACGTTGCCAAATGTAAAACAAGTCGAAAGTAATGTTATGGTGAGTGGGGAGGCATTGGAGCTTGTTGAGTCTACAGTTTTTCTTGGTATAACAGTAGATTCCAAATTACAGTGGGGCCCTCACATATGTAAGTTGGCTAGTAGGCTTAGCTCAGCAGCATACGCGGTTAAAAAAATAAGATTATATACGAATGAAAATACAGCTCGTTTAGTTTATTTTAGTTACTTTCATAGTGTAATGTCCTATGGTATTTTATTATGGGGTAATGCTGCCGACGTTCAAATGATTTTTGTTCTACAGAAAAGAGCCATTCGAGCAATCTATAATATGCACCCAAGAGAATCCTTGAGGGACAAGTTTAAAGAAATAAATATTCTAACGTTTGCATCCCAATACATTTTAGAGAACGTAATGTTTGTAAGGAAAAATATTGATGATTTCCCCAAAGTTACAGACTTGCACAACTTTAATACCCGGAACAAACACAAGCTTGCTTTACCAGCAACTCGGTTACGCAAAATCAATAAATCATTTGTGAGTTTGTCGATATGCCTTTACAACAAGATTCCACTTAACGTTCAAAGCCTAAATACGCATACATTTAAAAAAGTTGTGAAAAATCGTTTGTGCAGTAAAGCTTATTATACAATTAGTGATTTTCTAGATGACTGCACTAAGTGGGAATGAAGCTTTCGTTTTAGGTCAACATTGTAACAAAAATTGTAATAAAAAATTGTAATATTGAGTTGAAAAGATAAAAAAAAAACAGAAAAATAATACAAAAAAAAGACATGCCCGCTGAGTTTCTTGCCAGTTCTTCTCAGGACAGTGGCTATTTCTTTTTCCGAACTGGTGGTAGCCTTTTGACATCAACAAGCATGAAAATTTCATTAACGTTGAGAATAAATAATTTCATTTCATTTCATTTCATTTCATTTGTAGGTAGTGATGAGCAAAATTGGTCTTGGTCTTGCAGTCTTGCTTTTTTGCAAGACCAAAACTATCATTCGACTTGCCAGACCAAGACCAAGTACTATGTGCAAGAACAAGACCAATAGCAAGACCAAGACTATACGCAAGAATGGTGCTAAGTTGTATTTCAACAGATCATTCACCCCACGCCACATTGTCCAAAGTTATAGATCCACCCTGTATACAGCATGCCACTTGCATTGCACTTCAGTTAGTATTTCATGTCAATGAAAGACCATCATTCGACTTGCAAGACCAAGACCAAGACTGTATGTGCAAGAACAAGACCAATAGCAAGACCAACTATGCAAGACCAAGACTATACGCAAGAATGGTGCTAAGTTGTATTTCAACAGATCATTCACCCCACGCCAGATTGTCCAAAGTTATAGATCCACCCTGTATACAGCATGCCACTTGCATTGCACTTCAGTTAGTATTTCATGTCAATGAAAGACCCTCATTCGACTTGCAAGACCAAGACCAAGACTGTATGTGCAAGAACAAGACCAATAGCAAGACCAACTATGCAAGACCAAGACTATACGCAAGAATGGTGCTAAGTTGTATTTCAACAGATCATTCACCCCACGCCAGATTGTCCAAAGTTATAGATCCACCCTGTATACAGCATGCCACTTGCATTGCACTTCAGTTAGTATTTCATGTCAATGAAAGACCATCATTCGACTTGCAAGACCAAGACCAAGACTGTATGTGCAAGAACAAGACCAATAGCAAGACCAACTATGCAAGACCAAGACTATACGCAAGAATGGTGCTAAGTTGTATTTCAACAGATCATTCACCCCACGCCAGATTGTCCAAAGTTATAGATCCACCCTGTATACAGCATGCCACTTGCATTGCACTTCAGTTAGTATTTCATGTCAATGAAAGACCCTCATTCGACTTGCAAGACCAAGACCAAGACTGTATGTGCAAGAACAAGACCAATAGCAAGACCAACTATGCAAGACCAAGACTATACGCAAGAATGGTGCTAAGTTGTATTTCAACAGATCATTCACCCCACGCCAGATTGTCCAAAGTTATAGATCCACCTTGTATACAGCATGCCACTTGCATTGCACTTCAGTTAGTATTTCATGTCAATGAAAGACCATCATTCGACTTGCAAGACCAAGACCAAGACTGTATGTGCAAGAACAAGACCAATAGCAAGACCAACTATGCAAGACCAAGACTATACGCAAGAATGGTGCTAAGTTGTATTTCAACAGATCATTCACCCCACGCCAGATTGTCCAAAGTTATAGATCCACCTTGTATACGGCATGCCACTTGCATTGCACTTCAGTTAGTATTTCATGTCAATGAAAGACCATCATTCGACTTGCAAGACCAAGAAGTTAGTATTTCATGTCAATGAAAGACCATCATTCGACTTGCAAGACCAAGACCAAGACTGTATGTGCAAGAACAAGACCAATAGCAAGACCAACTATGCAAGACCAAGACTATACGCAAGAATGGTGCTAAGTTGTATTTCAACAGATCATTCACCCCACGCCAGATTGTCCAAAGTTATAGATCCACCTTGTATACGGCATGCCACTCGCATTGCACTTAGTTCAGTTAGTATTTCATGTCAATGAAAGGTTCTTATGTGTTTATCAAGTGTGATTTACATGTATATTTACTTCTGTTCGATTATTCTGTAACGGAGCTATCTGCTCCATTTTCCACAATTAATAGTCGGCTACCAGACGCGCCTTTAAGGTGTTAATAAATATTATTTACTAGGCTATGAACGTTTATTAATATATAAATATGCTTGAAAGTGGATTAGTATAAATCGTACTGGAAAATTGTTTCTGATTTTATTATAGAAAATTCTACGTTGACAAATAGTTTGGATTATATTGTAGGTCCAGTTACAAGTTAACCACTCAACTGGGAACGTCACTATTCGCTAGATGGCAAAACTGGGGACTTCGTTCGGAATCACTACCGCGTTTGAGACTCTTTTTAATAACAATTTTTCCAATAAATTGTAATTTTGATTTTTAATTAAACCTTATATTTTAGTAAATCTTTATTATTAAATGACGCTGTATTGCATTTTCAGCGAAAATATAGTTTCTCCGTAAAATATGAGACGATTAAAAAATGTAAACAAAACAAGTTTTTGAACTGTGCTCAATTTTAGTTCCTGCCACAGACTTGGCAAAAGTAAACAAACCAATTTGGTTGCCGATCCCAGTTGAGTGGTTAAGACAAAATTGACTTTTATTAATTAATTAGTGTTGCGGATTTTAACTATCAAGATTGATATTCATTTATACTCGGATACCGATTATTATTAATTTTATTTTACAAATGTACATTATTAGTTTTCGCGGCAATTTTCGTTCTTCTGTTTTTAGGCAATGTGATCACTGATTTTCGACTCTATTGTGCCTTATTCAGTATTCCTATCCTATATCATTTACAGTACAAAATACCGTGGTGTAACGCGTCGTGCCGTCCCGCATAACTCCATACTGGCTCTCAGCCGGTGTTCGGACGTTAAGTTTGAGTTATTAGTGCGGTTCGACTCTCACATATCTCAATTGATTTCTTTTCATTAAAAAGATATATTTTATCATTAAGATCAATTTATCAGTTAAGTAATAGTTGAGAGAATTTATATTATCAAGTTGGTACTAAGTATGATACGGTTACATTCCTGGTTACTTTCTCATTACGATGGCGTTCGTTTAGTTATCTTGGTGTTATTAAATCACACATGCCGGCCGTGGTTGGGCCCTACCATTGGTTCCGTAACTCACTTCGAACTCGATCGATTGTTTTTGTGGTGAGAATCGATCGAGAATCACCAATTGTATAAAAAAATATTTAATTCTCATTTTACATTACGCTTTTTCTCAAAATATAATATATACAAAATAGAGTTAAATACCAAAACAAAATAGTCACTGTAGGCGGAATCTACGACCCTATCCTCCAGTGGTCAGAGCTCAAGAGAGAGGAACCTTCTCACAATACGCGCCGTGTCAAAAACAACCGCTTTCTGAATAGTTCTGAAACCGGTCCAATCTTACCCAACTTCTCGAGACGGTCGAAGCTTTTCGCTATTAGAACGTGCGTGTTTTAATGATTATTATATACTTCTACACTAATTTTATAAAGCTGAAGAGTTGTTTGTTTCAACGCGCTAATCTCAGGAACGACTGGTCCGGTCCAATTTAAAAAATTCTTTCAATGTTTGGAATGTCCATTCATCGAGGAAGGCTATAGGCTATATATATTATATCCATCTGTGACGCAGACGAAGTTTAGCATTCTTTATCGTTTGGTTCATGGAGAATGGTCCGAGGAACTCTTTGAGATGATTCCGTCATCTCCCTTTTACCATCGCTACACGCCGCAGGGGAAAAGTTCATCTTTACTTGGAACCGCTGCGTTCATCCACAGTCCGGTACAAAATATCTTTTTTGCCCCACACCATTCCGATCTGGAATGGACTTCCATCCACGGTGTTCCCGGAGCGCTATGACATGTCCCTCTTTAAACGAGGTTTAAGAAAAGTCCGGTATGGGTAGGTGATAGATAACGGCCCCTCTTTGCCCTGGCATTGCAGAGCGACGGTAACCGCTTACCGTGTGGGCCGTAGGCTCGTGTATCTATTAAGCAAAAGAAAAAAAGTTGTTCAGGTTAACTATTCAATAAATATAAATGGTAGGGGCAAGGGCACAGCGCCTACGACAATAACACCATAAAATCAAGTAGCCGTTACGGACAAATTTGAAACACTTACATAATTCCTGTTAACATTACTAACAATAAATAATTGTTTAACTTATTTAAACAGACGTTTTGTTTTATTACTAAATACTTTAAATAACTCTTTTGATAAAATCTCGAATAATTTAATACAAATGCATATATTTATTAACTTTTTAGGAAGAAATGTGGCGAATACAGGCGTTGTCGTTGAAGGTTTTAGTGCGGTTCAACACCCACATATCCCATAACCCGGAGATTTCGTTTAACTAAAAAAAAAACCTTTTTAACACGTTCATCCACAACACCCACCCACCAGTGGGCCATTGGGCACGCAAGCTTTTTACTTTGGGTCCAACGTGCTGTAAATAGGATTTAAATAATTATTCTAGTAATTATTCCGTATATGTAGGTACCTACTTACGCTGGATTAGATTTTTTTTCCAAAGACACACCTCCGCCAAAGTTCAAACAATTTGTCCAACACCGTCTTTTTACTTTAAAAAAAACAACCCCTTATCGCATTTAATAAATCAGGGATGCTACAATAAAACTTCGTTTATATAGCTATTTTGTCACAAATATAGCCATAAATTAAATCGGTGCCACCCCTAATAGGAGTTATAAATCTTGACGGGGTTGCACACAACAAATGTGACATACAGAAATAAATTATGTGTGTAGTTCGATCAAATATTCTAGATTCTAGATACACCATTAGAATTATATATGTTTTTAACCATTATAGTTGTGGCGACTAATAGCGCGCGAAATCCTGAATCGCGGTATTGCCATTTGCAACGGCACATATATACGACATCTGAAATCTACTACAGTGAGCTTCGGCCTGACCGGGTATTGACTACCTCGCCCGATCGGAGATCTCCCTTTAGCAATAAGTCCACTTTACCCACAGTGAACCTTTAATGTTGGTAATGACCAGTTTTGTAGCCCAATAAAAAAATAAAATAAAATAGAACGTAAAAATGGTTCCAACTAAACAATACCAAAATAAAAAAACTTGAGAGGTGTCAAGAGACACCCGAATGGAACGAAGTTCCTTTCGATTAATTAGTGAGGGAATTGTAATAAAATTTTATTTCTTTAAGTTATAATATAACAGAAAGAGAGAGAGAGAGACAGACGTTTTAAGTAACTAATTATTATAACTTAAATAAAAGATTTTAATCACAGCGCCATCTAGCGATAATCATCTAAAACAAAAAAAGTGTCGTGACAACTTTTACATAAGAATTTCCGTCTAGCCCCCTTTCGATAGTCTTTGATGCAAATGGCGATCGCGTTTGTTTAGCGGTTGATTTTAGCCATGTACCATTTTACAAATGGCCCGAGAGCTGGCGCCAATTTTTGTGTAGGTATTTGAGGCAAGCTGAAAACTTGGTCCATAGTTCTCATGATATACCCCAACTCGGAACTGCAGACCTGGCTGTTGAATAGCGGGGCTGAACGGACCCCTGCATTCTCTTAATGTAGGTAGATAAAAAGTTTTCGACTTTGATAAGTCCGTCTTAATTGATATTTCGTATTATCTGCAAAGTGATCGGGAAGATTTACTTCTGTGCAACTAATATTTTGTAGTCGATTCCAAAAACATTCGAAACATAAACGGCTTGTGACGGCCATCTTTTATTCTCATTTTTTAGGTTATGTCAAAATTAATCGTTTATGTTAAAAAAGGGTCAACTGATTTGAGAGTGCGTTTGATTGTTTAAAAAGTTCCGCGGGTAGGGTTATTTAAGCTTGAGAAGTGAAAACGGAACCATTTTTTGTCTTAATGCGACTATCGTTTGTTGATTTTTGGCAATAATGGCGGTATAGTCTATGGTTGTCAGTAGACACGTGATAATATCGATAATATTTCTAGTAAGACATTTATTGACGGAGTAATATAGTGTAGTGCGGCCGACGCGTTACGCATTCTTCACCGTCACACCATTACAAATTGTTGTAACATAGTTGTTTTGTTCCCAGCCGGACGAGCTAGCCAAGTCCGTGAAGCTGACATCGAGAGAGCGTCGCTTCATAAAGTTCTCGAGCGTGGAGTACGGTGGACAGCTCTACATGACTCCCCAGGACTTCCTGGAGTCTGTCGTTGAACAGGAACCGAGACGTAAGCTTTTTTTTACAAACTTTATATTAACTTGCACTGGATGTAACCATGTAATTTCGGATGTAATCTTGCTAGCTAAATTTGATAAACTTCCCGGTATCCGATTGAACATGATATTTTGCAGATGTAAATCGCGTGACAATGCATTAAATTGATAAAATGGCGCTTCAGATCATGAATTCGGAAGGTGGTCATAGGAACTCTTGTACTAAACGAGATAGACCCGTCGTTGATATTTATTTTTAATATTTCCAGCTCGTCTAAAACGAAGGGTGTTGACCACCAAAGAGATAGAGTACCTGCGCGACCAGACTCCTCAGCTCAAGAAGGGGTCGTCTCAGATGTTTAGGAACCTTAGGGATAAAGGTTTGTACTCTGTAGTCTATGGTATACTGCTCTAAAATCCTTGCTTATTTTTCAAAGGTTGTTTAAATACATGTTTATTGACAGCTTTTAGAAAAAGATTTATAAACTGGTGATTAACCACTCAACTGGGATCGGCAACCAAATTGGTTTGTTTACTTTTGCCAAGTCTGTGGCAGGAGTCAAAATTGAGCACAGTTCTAAAACTTGTTTGGTTTACATTTTTTAATCGTCTCATATTTTACGGAGATAATGTATTTTCGCTGAAAATGCAATGCAGCGTCGTTTAGTAATAAAGATTTACAAAAATATAAGGTATAATTAAAAATCAAAATTAAAATTATTGGAAAAAATGTTTTTATAAAGGGGCTCAAACACGGTATTGATTCCGAACGAAGTCCACAATTTCGCTATCTAGCGAATAGTGACGTTCCCAGTTGAGTGGCTGAATAATTTAAGTTTAATTTTTTTTTTCTCGTTTCAGGAATCATTTCGTACACCGAGTACCTGTTTCTTCTGTCAATTTTAACAAGTAAGTTTCTCTGCTATTAAATAAGTTCCACAAAATACTTAAAAACACTTTTCTTTACATAACCTTACAGTTTTCATATCCATACCATTTGGTATATTTTGTGGTAAGTTGGTAATCTCAATCATCAATTGTAGCCACGATGTACGACAAATAAACACTATTCTCAAAAAAATTGGTTGCCTGTAAAGTTGGTATACGGGCGAAAGTTTTACGTGACAACGACTCGGGCATGGTTAGCCCGCCTAAGAGCGAGAGAGACAGACATAAAAAGTGGAAGGGACGCGTGCCTCTCACTCGCTCTCATTGTGAGCGCATAACGTGAGCGGAGCGTAACGCAGTTTCTTGAAGTATCACCCGGCAAACCAATTTATAAGACGTTGTCACGTCAAAAAGACAGGTCAGTTTTTAGGGGCTTACAACCATTATTTAAGAAAAAATGAAGGGGTCCGTTAAGCCCCGCTACTCAGCAGCCAGGTCTGCATTTCCGAGTAGGAGTTATAACAATCGAACTATGTTCCAAGTTTTCAACTTGCCTCAAATACCTGTTCAAAATTTACCACTAGCTCTTGGACCATGGATACTACGCCTTAATACACTTTCTGGGTACACTTGAATTGGTATCCCCGGAGCGCTATGACATGTCCCTCTTTAAACGAGGTTTAAAAAAAGTCTTGTATGGGTAGGCGGTAGATAACGGCCCCTCTTTGCCCTGGCATTGCAGAGGTTCATGAGCGACGGTGACCGCTTACCATCAGGTGGGCCGTATGCTCGTTTGTCTACCTTGCAATAAAAAAAAGAAAAAAAAAAGGTAGTTTCATGCTAATCTATTTTGAAGCTACCTTTTCTCCTATTTTTCAGAACCAGCTTCAGGGTTCCGTATCGCTTTCAACATGTTTGACACGGACGGTAACCAGAGAGTAGACAAGAATGAGTTCTTGGTCGTAAGTATAGGACTATTATAAATTTATACGTAGTGTTCATCGTTGAAACTAGAGGTTTGCGTAGATGTATCTCTGATTTTATTTTATAGTGGCACTATAATGTAATCTAAAGGAAATTTGGGACATCTAGGGATACCTTAGGAATTTTGATTTTGTTTTATTTTTACCCCTACATAATAGTAAAATATTACACGGATCTTGCAGCATCCAGCGCCAATTTCCGTGCATTCAAACGTTTTTGCCATACCCATTATTGGCATCCTAAATAGTACAACAGCTCACCGCATAGGTCCAATAAATTTAATAAAATGTCCGTGGTGCTTTTCTCAATTCTGGCGTAATGCATCTCTCAATGTTATTTTATTGTCTCCCGCTTTGCGAAAAGGGAAGTCGAAACTCATGTTTTTCCTACTCCTTCTATCATCTTCTGATTAAATTCGTTGCGGGACCCAACACAAGTTAGCTTTCCCTCGGATTTTCCTGGGCTTCACTGCTCAGAGTCATTACGATGGTCGCCGCTGTGGATCCCCCCTACACAGGAGTTACAGTGGTGGGAGTGAGAGGTGGGCCAATACCCGAATAGTAAAATATATTCTATAATGAAGTGAGTAACTTCTAGGGGAAAAAAGTTTGTGTCCCTGGAATTTACCTTAAAATGTAACCTGTATAAATATCGTTTATGCCATTATTAAATAAAATCAGTCATACATCAGCGGTATAAAACCTACTTTGAGCAAAGGTGGTACACTGTTTTGTTTTGTAGATAAAATTGAGTTTTGGTAGAAAATTAACACAAGGGGCAATTGGCACTTTAGAATTAACTTAATTTATATATTACATGTATAATAAGTATATCATATTTATACATTTTTTGTTATATAATAATTCCTCTTCTTTTCTTTTTTTTGTAGATTATTTTATTCAGTGTATGAGAGAACGGCTTCATGCAAGAAGGCCCAATTTTTTTGTTTATTTTTTTAAGTTTTTTTTTTCTTTTTATTTGCGTGAAATATCTAGATTCAACGTCTACTGGGTGGAGCATTCAACGAACGCAAAAACTTGGACGCGAAAAGCCAAGAGGCCGTGAGTTTATGTCGAGAGCTTAAAAGGGGATACCTCGGAGTTATGAAACTAAAATTTTAATAGATTAATTACTTTTGGATCAAACATGGGTAGACAAGAAAACTAATATCATTGTAAAGCCAAAAACTTTTTTCAAAAGGCATAATGCATATTTTTTTGCTTTGGCGTTGTGATAGGTTAGATTTGATTTGGTCTTCAAAACAGTACAACTTAGAATCTTGGAGGATGTCTATGCCCAGCAGTGGCAGTTTTCGAGCTATTGATCATAATAAATTAAGGGTCAGTAACTGTCTATCATCAGGAGGGCCATTTAATAAGTCATTTTTAAAATTTGTAAATCTGAGGGATTGTCTACTGAATCAAAAAAATTGTAAGATAAGTTTTAGTTTCATAACCAAGGGAATTGTGCCGCTCAATTTATGTGTAAATATTCGCCTAAAAGTGATTGCGTTTTGTCCTTTTTTGGGGTTTATTTCCAGATTTTGGCAATTTAATAAACAGCTGAAGATTTATCAGAGTTTTAAAAATCACCTCGACTTTTTGAGGGGTGGTAATTGTGTTCTAATTTCTGTCAATAATTACGCTCGCTTTATCTTATTACTAAATTAATTGATTTAAAATATCATGTGTGAAAATTGGATCTTAATTTTTTTATCTTAAACTGTTTTGGGTTGTTGTCAAAAATGGTTTTGAGTGGAGTTTATTTGTCAGATAGTTTCGGTTTTATTTTGAGTCTGAGGAATAGGTTTGCAGGTGTAATTATATCACTGTAGAAGAAATAAATGCATTAAGACAAATCTAATCAAAAATTCCTAAGTTTCTTCAATTGCATTCGACTAAAGTTTTTCCACTAGTGATTACTGAATTTCAAAGTCGATGCTTACATTTACGAATTATTCTTTATTATTTTTTTGCTGTAGTCAACTACGACCCTTGAGTCCGTTGTAATAAAAACTCATTGGTATTAAAATTCTCTTGTTTCAAATTAATGGCAACCTCTTGAAGTTTCTACTACAGTGATAATATAATAGATTTACTTCAACTGCCGAAATTATATTCGTCAATTCAAAATTGGGTTCTGTGAGCGTTTCGTTTCATCCGTCTTTCTAATATGTTATACTATACTTATTTATATAAAACTGTGTGTATTTATATGCTCAACGCCTCGCAATTTTAGCTGCTTTCGTTTGTATCAACAAGCGCTACAAGAAATCGTTTGGAACACACCGAGAAGGCTCTCAAGCCTTCAATAGTAAGTGGACACGCTTCGCATAAGATTGTCAATGTTTTGGTGTTTTAGTGAATTGTTCCGTACTGTATTAAGTATTTTTTTGTTTAATTTAAGGTCCGTCTACATCATAGTCTTATTTTATGGTTTTCTGTTGCAAGTTTAAAGTTAAAATATAAAATAATGTCATTGTTAATTTTTTACCAATCCTTTGAAGATATGTGAAGTCCCCAATCCGCACTGGGCAAGCGTGGTATGCCTAATCCCTCTACTGGGGAGACCTGAGCCCAACAGTGGGCAGTAATGGGTTGGTACAGGTTAATTTTACTATAAAATTCGACTATGATGTGCCTTGAATTTGAACTAGCACTTATTTAAGATGAAAGTTACTTTGTTTTAGGTAAGTTTCGATGTGTGCTTACTAAAGTGGTTATACTATTATAAGTGTTAAAACTAAGCTATATGTGTTTTTTTTTAATTCTGCAAGAGACGCTTATCGTGCCTTTTTTCGTATCTGTGTCGTGATTAACGCTTTTCAAGAATTTTATCATGTATTTGTTCTTGTATTTTTCTATTTTTTTA
Source organism: Trilocha varians (assembly GCA_030269945.2). Taxonomy (NCBI): domain Eukaryota; kingdom Metazoa; phylum Arthropoda; class Insecta; order Lepidoptera; family Bombycidae; genus Trilocha; species Trilocha varians. The sequence continues at coordinate 8,241,386 of AP028277.1, read as the reverse complement.
TGTACCGTCATTTCCTATGTGATTGTGATTAACTTTGGTATAGTTGACTTACTTTGACATGTTGAAAATAAGTTTGATCTTTTTTTAGTATTTTCATTTTTTTTTTATTTATTATAATTATCTGTCTCAAAAAATATATTTAAATAAATATTTTTATCGTAGGATTATATTTAACTGTCATTCAACAAAGAGCCTACAGAGTCAGAGTTTGCAAACCCTTGATATATTGACTAACTTCACCGCGATTCTGGGTAACATCATGATAACTCTTTGACATGTCCCTCTTTAAACGAGGTTTAAGATTTTTTTTTTTTTTTTTTTTTTTTTTAGTTGGAGGAAATCACCGGATCCCCCCCATCGGGGTATGTGGGAGTTGAACCGCACTAAAACCTCCAACCGCTCACACTCAGCGTCCGAACCCCGGCTGAGGCCAGAACCCAGCACGGGGTTATGAGGGACGGCGCGACGCGTTACGCCCAAGGCACTCTTTCCCGTCGCGCCGCCCCCTCCGGACGCCGAACCGGCAGCCGCCGGCGATACGGCCACCGGCTCTCTCGGTCGGCGGGCTATCCGAAGCCCGCCAAGATGGCTGGACCGCGTGTCACCCTCCCACGGAATACCCCGCTGGGTCAGAACCAGCGTGGGTCGGGGAGCGCGGTCCGCCATCCCCCGGATGCTCTAACGCTAAGGGCGTGCTGAGCGAGACACGACACCTTCTTGGGTCCCCGCTCGCACTCGCATGCGTTGGGGACCCGAACCTTTTAAGGGGCCAGAGTCCGGGCGAGATCCCGGTTCTGACCCCTTGCTCGACGGCGGCGTCGTGCAATCGCTGGGCGGAGGGAGGAATATACCCTCTCCCTCGCCCACGACGCCGCCTGCTTCTGCGAGATGGTGGACTCGCAGAAGTCGAGCATCGCCTTCCAGGACTCGTCGCTCCCGAGCATCGACGCCACGACGCCCGGGAGCGACAAGTCCGGTCCTATTTGTCGGACCAGGACACACCGCTGCTGCTCCCATGCGGGGCAGAGCGCGAGCGTGTGCTCTGGTGTGTCCCGGTCGCATCTCGTACAGTGATGGCACCTCGTCGTCGGCTCTGCCTGTATCAGGTGCAGATACCTTCCGAAGCACCCGTGCCCGGTCAGCATCTGCACCATCCAGAAGGTGAGGCGTCCACGTTTGCCACGACCCACCCAATCCTTGAGGACGGGGCGGATCGCCTCGACGGTCCGCAGACCCCAAGTGGGGTTAGCGAGTCGCCGTTCCCACGACTCCATTACGGACCGCCGAGATTGGACCCTCCGGTCCCGGACCGCTTCCGGCAGGATACGCACCACGCCCCGGGCGCGAAGGTCGCATCGCCAACGATAGTCGTCAGCGAGCGCCTCCGCCTCCAACTCCCAGGGCGGCGTCCCCGCCAGCACGCACGCCGCCTCAAACGCGACGGTGCGGTACCCGCGGATGACCCTGATGGCTACGATGCGCTGTGGCCGACGCAGGCACCGGGCAACAGTTGCCCGAGTGCGAGGCTCGGCCCAAACGGGCGCACCGTACAGGGCCATCGAGCGCACTACCCCCGCGTAGAGGCGGCGCACGGCGTGGCTGGGTCCCCCGATGTTCGGAAGCAGCCGACCGAGATGGCCGGCCGTCCTCACAAGACGGGGAACCAGTGCCTCGAAATGGGTCCGGAAGGTCCAACGGCTGTCCAGCACGAGGCCGAGGTACCTGAGATGCACCCCGACCTCGATTCGGACGCCTCCAACTATGACGTGGGCGTCGACGGGCGGTACCGCCCTTGCCCTGTGAAACCACAGGGCCTGGGACTTATGCAGCGCCACGTCGAGGCCCAGCCTTCTGATTCTGCCGACGACGAGGGCCACCCCCGCTGTGGCAAGACGGGCAGACTCTCTGTGGTCGTCCCCCCGGGCCAAGACCAACGTGTCGTCTGCGTAACAAACGACGCTAAGGCCCGGGAGGAGGGCGCCCCTCAGCACCCAGTCGTACCCGATATTCCACAGGAGGGGTCCAAGAACGGACCCCTGTGGAACACCGCGCACGACCTGGAACCGGTGCAAGGTCCCACCGTACCCGGTACATTCGACCGACCTGGCCTCCAGGTAGGAGCCGATCAGCCGGCGGAGATAGAGGGGCACTCCGTGCCTCTCCAGTGCCCCCCCAATCACGGACCAGGGTAGGGTGTTAAAGGCATTGGCGATGTCGAGCGACACCGCCAAGGCCACCCCACCCTGGGAGACGGCCTCCTCCGAGAGGGCCCGGACGCGTAGAATAGCATCTACGGTCGAACGACCCTCCCGGAAGCCGTACTGCTCCGCCGACAGATCGGGTCCAACCCCGACCAGGTGCTGAACGATGCGGGCAGCCAGAACGCGTTCCAGCAATTTGCCCACCTCGTCCAGCAGTACGATGGGACGGTAACCGGCGGCTGAGTCCGCCGGGCGCCCCTCCTTACGTAGGAGGACCAGTCTGCCCGTCCTCCAGAGCGAGGGAAACCGTCCCGACTCCAGGCATGAATTGAACAGCCTCAGGAGTCGGTCCCCCAGGGCATTGAGGGCCAAGGCGAGGACCCGGCCGTGGATGCCGTCCGGGCCGGGCGCCGTGTCTTTCCTGCTCATTTTGACCACGGCTTCTTGGAGCTCATCTTTGGTGATGTGAGGCACCACCTCAGCAGTGGACTCACCGCCGGTGTGATCCGGCGGCTCACCCATAGCAGGCGGAGTGAATCCGTCCTGCTCCTGCGGGAACAGCGCCGAAACGATGTCCCGCAGCTGCTGAGGCTGGAGACGCTCGGTCAGGGGAGGGGCCCACGGGCGCAGCTTGTCGCGCACCGCTTTATATGGGCGCCCCCACGGATCGTCGTCGAGCGTCCCCAAAAGAGTCTCCATATACCTCTCCTTGGCCTGCTTGATGGCCAGCTGCATGGCACTCCTCGCTTCAGCGTACTCGCCATACAGCCGGGCCTCCTCCTCCGCGAACGCGACGGGATCGTCGCGACGCGCGAGGATACGGCGGCGATGTCTGGCGCACCGGCGCCTCGCCCGGACGCATACAGCACGAAGCTGCGCTATCTCGGGCGACCACCAGTACGCCGACCTGTTAGAAGACCGAGGGCCGACCCGGGGCATCGAAGCATCGCTGATGCGATGCATCGTGTCCCGGAGCCACAGCGCCTCGGCCTCCACATCTACAGGGTGTGGACGCATAGGCGTCCACGCCGCCACCGTTGAGGCTTCCATCAAGCGCTCCTTGTCCAGGAGCTTCAATGCCCATCTGGGGAATGACCGGGGCGCAGTTCCGCGGGCGACCGCGGTTGTCGTGGAGGCGGAAAGATCAAACCGGATGTACCGGTGATCCGACAAGGATTCCGCCTCCACCAACACCTCCCAACCGCGGATGCGCTGTGCGATGGCAGAGCTCGCGAACGTCACGTCCACGATGGACTCGCCCTGCCACCGCACGCAAGTCGCGACCGACCCTCTGTTCATGATACAGAGTCCGGTCGCGACCGCCCACTCCTCCAGTCGCCTACCCCGAGGTTCGGAGCGGGGGCAACCCCAAGCGACTGACTTCGCATTGAGGTCCCCCGCCAGTATCACCGGGCCGGGAGCGGAGCGCTGAGTAATCGCTCCGATCCCGCCCAGCAACTGTTCGAACTCGAGAATAGGTCGACTTGGAGGGAAGTACGCCCCGATCACGACGGTGTCTTCCATCTTTACCGCGACGAACCCTCGTCCCCTGGCCACCATTACCAGGGGCGGGATCGCCGCGGCTCTTCTTACGTGGATGGCCGCCAAGCCGCACTCGTCCCCAAACCAGCACTCATCTGCCGGGGGGACAAAGTACGGCTCCGCGACCACCGCTACGTCGATTGACCACTCCGCCATGCTCTGGAGCAAAATGTCCTGAGCCCTGGCGGAGCGGTTCAGATTCCCTTGGAGGAAGCGACGGGTGTGATCCATTACGGTTGGACCACATCCATCGCTCCCTCCCCTTCTCCATCGCCCCCGCCTTCGGGCGCACTAGGCGCCACGGCGGGGTCCGAAATGCCGGCCGGTACTCCCCCGGCCGATCTCTTCTGTTGGCGCCGCTTGCTCTTGCGGCGCCTGTTGCGTTCGGTATTTGCACCGGACGGGGAGCAGGCTTTGCCTCCCGCTCGGTGATCGGCCTTGCGTCCGGCCGCCGCACACAACGCACAGTGCGGGGCGGCCGAGCATACGGTCGCTTTGTGTCCGGCCTGACCGCAGCGGAAACACAGTCCGCTGCGGTCTACGGTGCTGGTGCACCTGGCGATACTATGCCCCGTGCCAAAGCACTTGAGGCATCGCCAGGCGCGTGGCTCCAGCTGCCGCACGTGGGCTGCAACCCAGCCCACGCGCAGCCTGCCGGGATCCCCTGCTGGCCTTCCGGGCGGAGGAGTTGCCAGGGAGTTGGCGGTCTCAACCGGGCATCGCACCCATACGGAGCCGGCCCCGGTGTAGCCTCGGCGAAGTTCGCCCACGGCTACGTTCTCCGGGGCACATTTCCCCTGGGCAGCGATGGCCGCCACCACCTCCTCCCTGGTGGTGCAGTCGTCCAGGCCGGTCACCCGCAACTCGGCCATCTTGACCGGCCTGTGCACCTTGACCTCTTCCTCCGGCCACACGACCCGGAGGCCCGATGCTAGACGGTCGGCGACGTCACCACTGTCGGCGCCGCCGGGACACTCCAGCAGTCGGGCCCCATTGGCCGTGTGCCGGATGCGGAGGCCATCCTCCGCCCCTATCTCTGCCAAGTCGATGGCCGCGCGCGCTTTCGCCATGACGTCGGGGTAGGTCATCCCCTTCGCCTGGCCGGCCGGCAGCAGTGTGACCACCACTGCAGCCCGCCGCGGCGCGCGCGGCTTCTTCTTGGCCTTTTTGGCCTTCTTCTTTCCGGCGGCGGGTGCTCGACCCTGCAGGGGAGCAGCCGCAGCCGCCGGAGTTTTGTTCTTGTTTTGGGCAGCGGTCGGCGCCCTCTGCGTTTGAGGGGTCGCCTTGGCCGCTGCCCGCGTCTCTGTTTGTGGTAGCTGGGCCGGGGTGGCATCGACCCTTACCCTCTTTGCACCCCGCTTCACCACCTCAGTCCAGCCCACATCCATATTGGATGGAGGCGGGGGAAGCGGGCGAGGTTGTGGGGGTGGCGTAGCAGTTTTAGCCCCACCACCCCCGTTCTTCTTTTTGTTAGTCCGGGTCGGACCGGCTGGTGCCGGACCCGGGCGTACGTCCGGTGGGGCGAGAGCGACGGGACGCGGCGCAGATGTTGTGGCACCGCGTAGGGCTGCAAGCTCAGCCCTGAGTTCGGCAATCTGCTTGCCGAACTCCGCCGTCAACTCTCGCCTGATGCGAGCAGCCATCTCATCCGGGGATTCGATGGTCTGCTGCACCCTAGCTCGCGGTGACGCGAGTCTTTTCTCCTTCCGCCCCGGCAGCCATTCGCTGTCGGTCTCCTTGGCCCGCGTCGGCGCCTTGGCCGGCGGCGGAGGAGGAGGAGGAGGAGTCGGTGTAGGCCGCGCCTTTCGTGGGGCGCGCGCCGTTCCGCGTTCACGCTCAGCCTCGGCCTTTTCAAAGGCCGCCAGCTTCTCTCTGAGGAGAGCTACCTCGGCCGACGACCTCTGCAGTTCCGACCGCAGCGCGGCGTCTTGACTGATGGCCGCCGAGACAGTAGGCATTATCCTCTCGGTCTCTTCGGCCACCTGCCGCCACCACCGCGCGTAGGCCGGGCGCATCCTGATCGTCCTGCTTGTGGCCGCAGAAGCGGCCTGGCGCCTGATGGTCTCCAGGACGACGACGGGGCTCTCTGAGAGCTCCCCGTCAGTCGCCTGAGCCGAAGCGAATGACTCCATTGACGGCGCCGGTGAGGTGGAGGTCATCCGCTGCTCCTTCTTCGTCTCTTCGGTGGTGGAGGCTCGCCTCGTGGGTCCTCGCGGCGTCTCCTCTTCAGAGGAGGCGGACGAAGGCCCACTGCTTTCCGAGGTCCGGCGCGTCGCGGTCTTCCGCTTGCGCCGGCCTCTCCCACCCTGCTCGACAGAGCAGGCATCGCTCGCGACAGTACGCGCGCGATGCCCGCCCTGACCCTACGCCAGAGGCATTCTCCGTCACAGGGGCCTGGTCGCCCACTCCTGTGCGGGCTTCAGCGATGGACTCGACGTCCATCACTCGCCGAGAAGTCGGCGGGAGTAATCGCACTAGTGCGACTACCCCCGGGCACCCAACCTCACGGCCGCTCTCCCGTTGCTGTTTGGCACCACCCGGAGGCCACGTGTGGGGTTATCCTTCACTGAAGGTGGTCACGCCCACGGACGCCAGCAACGGGGGCCCCCACGAGGTTTAAGAAAAGTGCTGTCTAAGTGATGGGTTTCCCACACTAGGTTGTATGAGGAACCACAATGTTTTGGCATTGCAGAGGCACATGAGCGACGTTTACCATTTCGTCGCCTCAGTGCTTGTTTGGCCAATCTGCACTCGAGCAAATTTTACAGGAGACAGCAAACAAGCACGGAATTTTCGTTAAGTGCCGTGTTGAGAAAAAAATTGAAATGAGATTTTTATTGTTTTAGAATTGAATATTTTACCAGTCGGATGGAAATTTTATTCGCTATAATACTGCATTAAAAAGTAATTTTCGTAAAAAATGTCAGATTGGCCAAACAAGCACTGAGGCGACGATTTATCATCAGGGTCATAGGCTCGTTTCTCTGTCTTTTTTTGATGATCGTAAGCGGTTACGGTTGCTCATGAACCTCTGCAATCCCAGGCCATTGACATCACCTACTTTTCTGAAACCTCGTCTAAAGAGGGACATGTCATAGCGCTCCTAGAACACCGTGGAAGATAGTCAATGAAACTATTACTGTCTAGATGGAGAAGATCTTCAGCTACGCGTGGAGGGGCAAGCGTGGTATGAGCGAGAGTGAGAACAAAGATGATGGGGTCCCGCATGAGAACTACGTTAATGATGACCAGGGGCTGCAGAGGAGGCATAATGTTGATACGTTTTTGCAGGTTCGGAAATTAGTTTTAGTGAAATGAAATGAAATACTTTATTTTCAACATTGATGACGTGCTCATTCTTGTTGACGTCAAAATTTAAAAGCTACCACCAGTTTGGACACAAAAATTAATAATTATAGCCACCGTCCTGAGAAGAACTGGCAAGAAACTAAGCGGGCATGTCTTTTTTGTAATATGAGCATATTTTTTTTTAGTCTTTTATTATTTGTCTTGTTAAGTGTTTATTTTTGTACATGGAGTAAACTGAAAACATCGATTAAACCTTAGAATAATATTAAATTTTTATCTAAAACAATTTCCAGACAAATATTTCTTTTAACTTACTTTTAACAAAATCCTCAAAAAAATCATATTCCAGGTTCATTTCTTCGGTAAAAAAGGTAACAACGACCTAAAATTCGAAGGCTTCAAGCAGTTCATGGAAAACTTACAAACGGAAGTACTCGAGCTTGAGTTCCACGAGTTCGCTAAAGGTAATCGAATATTGCTAATATAATAGTAGTAGGATTTTTTTTTATTGCCATGTAGGCAGACGAGCCAACGGGCCACCTGATCGTAAGTGGTTACCGTCGCTCATGAACCTCTGCACTGTCAGGAGACATCGAGGGGTCGCTACCTACGACCTAACTGTAAGGACCCTCCTCAAGCCTCGTTTGAAGAAGGACAAGTCATAGCGCTCTGGGAATACCGAGGAGGAGAGCTCATTCCATAGCCGGATAGTGCGTGGCAAAAAAGTGTTCCTGAAACGGACCGTGGATGACCGCGGTGGTTCCATATAGTAAGGATGAACTCCACCTCCTAAGGATATAAATAATCTTCAATAAACAAAATCACTTTTATATATAGCGGGCCCGCGCCACTTCGTCTGCGTCACTTTCAATTAAAAGGTAACCTATGTTCTTTCTTAGGTTTTAAAGATAGCCCATGTCAAATTTCGTCAAAATCGGTTGAGAGGTTTAAGCGGGAAAACGTAACAAACAGACAAAGTTACTTTCGCATTTATAAAATTAGTAAGGATTAGTATATTTCTATTACAAAACAAAAGAACGGACGTTGAATTTTACCAGTGTTTTTTCCAGCTCGAGTGGACCAAAAATCTCCACAAACTATGTAATTTGTTTCACAACAAACCACGTCAATGTAAAGATACATCTGGCAACAGTCGTAAAAGTCTCAAATATGATACAAATGTCACCAGGCCACGAGACCATATCAGAAGTGGACTTCGCGAAGATCCTACTCCGCTACACGTATCTAGATACGGACGAGTACGACATGTACTTAGACCGGCTGCTGGACAGGTCCAAGGAGGAACGCGGCATCACCTTCGAGGAGTTCAAGACCTTCTGTCAGTTCCTGAACAACCTGGAGGACTTTAGCATCGCGATGAGGATGTACACGCTTGCTGATCATCCTATTTCTAAAGGTTAGAAAAATTCCTGTGTAGGGGGAGATAGGTTACTGCCTGTAATGTCCTGGTCAAGGTTGCGAGTGCCTAAAAGGTGGAGCAACGACTTGGTCAAGGGGAAGTCACTGGATGCAATACAGGACCGGTCGTTGTAGCGAAGTTTGGGTAAGACTATGTTCAGCAATGGACGTCAAGTAGCTGTTGATGATGATGAATGGTCTGACATTACCTCACAGAGCTCTTGGCAAAGCCTCTTGAGCGACGGTACCTTACCATCAGGTGAACCGTGGGTTCGTTTATCTGCCTTGCAATAGAAAAAAGTACCTACAGCTTACAGCAGTTTGGCCCTTCTATCATCATAGATAGCATAGACCAGCGGCGCTCAAAGCGAAATGTTTCACAAAACCTGTTGAAATGCTTTTCGTTAGTCTGATTTTGAATTTTCACATTAGGAGTCGAAACTCACTCGAAGTTGCACAACTAATAATTCGTTGTTCCCCAGACGAGTTCCACAGAGCTGTCAAGATCTGCACCGGTATAGGTCAGTCGGAGCACCTCGTCACAACTGTGTTCGCCATCTTCGACGCTGATGGTGACGGTCTGCTCAGTTACAAGGAGTTCATAGCCATCATGAAGGACAGGCTGCATCGAGGATTCAAGGTAAGGAGTAGGTTCTACTGGAGAACGGAGTAGGAAAATGTTCAGTGGAAACGTATGCTATTGATTTTAAATGGTAATGTGGTTAAAATAATCATGTTTCTTAGATTATAATTATTTAAGGTAAGGAATAGTTCCCACTGATGACAATACACCACACACACAAGATGGACCGACGATCTGGTCAAGATTGCGGGAGGTCACTGGATGCAGATGGCGCAGGATCAGTCGATGTGGCGAAGTTTGGGGGAGGCCTATGTCCAGCAGTGGACGTCTATAGGCTGATGATGATGATGATGATGATGACAATAAGAGCAGAGCGTAAATGATTTGTGTTTGTGGAAAATACATTTTTCTAATACTTACTGATTTAGTAAATTTCACCAAAATTGATTTTGTAACCGAACATATTATTATACAATACATACATTATTTTTGATATTCCTACTAATTTCTCATTTCGTGCTGAAGACCAAATTAAAGTCAAGTATGTATTGTTAATATTACAGTCGTCAGCTAAAAACGAAGGTTGGGAGGCGTTCAAGTCCTGCGTCAAACAAGAAATGAAAAGTGTAGTTTAATATATATATTATTCACGGTGATTTTTTACTGAGGGTACATATTGCAGGAGGGTGATGAGGACTCTATTTTAAAACGGAATATTACAAAAAATAGGTAAAATTACAAATATATATATATTTTTTTTTAATCTAATTTCGACAAAACTACCTCATACATAAACAATTTCGGCTAAAAGAGTGTCGACTAACGACCGCTAGTGGTTTCGCGCACCCCACACCTCCACCACGTAATAATATTTTTACTGGTCGTATATAACCATCAGCTACCATGACCTTTAATATGTACCCTCACTAAGAAATCACCCTGTATATATAGATATATATGTCTCTAATACAAGTTGAGTTGCCATATTGTTTTTTTGTTTTAACAACGTGATAAGTATTTGAATAATTGTTTTAGAGATGTCACATTGAATACCTAAAGGATGTAAATTAGGGGTGTGCGAATAATTCGAACTCACGAAATATTCGACTCGAATCTCGAATCGAATAATTCGAATCTTCGAATTATTCGAAATTCGCCGAATATTCGAAAAATTTCGAATAATTCGAAAAGATTCGAATATTCGTCGAATTTCGAATAGTATCGAATTCGACTACGACGATGCATCGGAAATTTTAATATTCGATTCGATTCGATTCGATTCGAACGATATTCGCACACCCCAAATGTAAATGTATTTTTTTGGAATGCGTAATATTATATCGAAAGTTAAAATAACCACTACAAGTAACAAATATATTAAGAGGTAATTCTAGATAATCCTAATTCGAAAAATACGAACTTGATATACTTTTTGTTAAATATTTATAAATTAAACTGCATGATAAATAGTTTGTTAAAAATCAAAATGGTTTTTATCTGTTTTATAAAGTAATACTTTTTCGTTAATATTTTAAAGAAATTTCACAGTTTTTATGTGTTAGTTAATTAAATATTTCATCAACGCTTATTTTTAGTTATTACGGGCTATAAGTCTTACGAGATGTCATTTATTTTGTAACAAATCATTTAAAATTAGCCAAGTATTAAGGGTTCTAAAAATCCTTTGAAGATATGTGAAGTCCCCAATCAGCACTGGGCAAGCGTGGTGGACTATGCCTAATCCCTCTTCGGAGGAGACCTGAGCCCAACAGTGGGCCGTAATGGGTTGTTACAGTAAGTATTTCTGAAAAATGGCACATTTTTAAAAAAAGGTAAAAAACAAAAGGTTGATGCTACGACATTATTAGATAACTTTTTTTTAAAAGAAGCAAATTTTCTGATGATTTGTTATAGAATAAAATACCTAGTAAAATATTCTTACGTTTAACGTTATAATTTTTATTTGTCGTCAAACGATAATAGTCCTTCAAAAAGTGAGATTTTAAAACTAATTTATTCATAAAATTACTTTGAGAAACACAAAAATAGTTTAATTTTATAGTTTAAGTTCATTATGTTAATATACTTAAAAACATTAAAAAAAATGCAAAAAACTTAGTAACGATGATTGTAATTTTTTAAAATATTTTAAGTTTTCCAAATTCAGTTGTTGAGATCAAATCCATTAATCATTAAATCAACAAAGTAATAATATATCTATGCTACTGTTAATGCATTTTGAGTGTTTGCTTGTATTTTATAGTTATGTAATTTTTACTTTAAATGTATTTTTATCCAAAATAAAAGGACTTGTTTCGATTACAATACTAATATTGTTTGTGTATGAGTTATATCATTATCCTTCTAAAACAGGCTTTTAGATATTTTATAAAAAATATTTTAAATATTTAAACACTAAGCACAAACTAAATATTATTGTTTTTTTAGGGGTGTGCGAATAATTCGAACTCACGAATTATTCGTTCCGAATCGAATACGAATATTCGATTCGAAACTCGAATTATTCGAAATTCCCCGAATATTCGAAAAATTTCGAATAATTCGAAAAGTTTCGAATATTCGTCGAATTTCGAATAGTATCGAAATCGACTACGACGACTAAGACTATTTTGTAGACATCTAGCCCATTAAGGATATTATCTACTAAATACAAATTCTTGTCCTATTTCCGATGCATCGTCGTAGTCAAATTCGATACTATTCGAAATTCAACGAATATTCGAAACTTTTCGAATTATTCGAAATTTTTCGAATATTCGTCGAACTTCGAATAATTCGAAGATACGAATTATTCGATTCGAATTTCGAATCGAATTTTAATATTCGATTCGATTCGATTCGAACGATATTCGCACACCCCTTTTTATCAATAAGCACAACATTCTGTAATGCAGTAAAACTTATCGTAATAGCAATTTAGTAGTCTAGCAACATTTAATATTTACTAGCAATAATGTTCTTATAGTCTAGCAACACATTGTATTTATTACTAGTCATTTGTCTGTAAGTTTTGGAATTAAATTTCATAATAGTTATAAATTATAAATTTCACAAATGTTACAACTATCATCACCTTTGTAATTAAAATATTATATATATTAGTTTGAATAATTAAAAATCTCTTTTTTGTAATACATACTTACTAATTAATGAAAATAAATGTGTTTTGTGATGCTAAAAATCAGTTTTGCTGTTATGTTAAACTTTATTATAAATTACTTAATATTAAAAATGTCAATAAAAAACTTGATTGATGCAATTATTTTATTTACCTAAATAACAATTTACTTAATCTAACAATGATTCAATGTTTGTTAGTGCAAGTTGTACTAGCTATATTGACGAAACGCACAAACTGACGACTCAGGTAAAAATGACGAATTATGAAAACTGACGAGTAAGGAAACTGGCCAATTAACGAAAAACATAACACTGACTTATAATGGAAACTGACGAATTTGTGAAGCTGACGAGTCAACGAAACTGACGAATTTGTGAAACTGACGAGTAATAACCCGACCCGTTATTTTATTTACCTTTTTAAGTTAATCTAACAATGTTTCAATGTTCGTTAGTTTCGCTAAAACTCGAGAATTTCTGATTTGGCAGAATTTTGTCTTAAGATAATCGTTGTATGATTTTTTTTTAGTAGGAGGAAATCACCGGATCCCGTATGTGGGAGTTGAATCGCACAAAAACCTCCGACCGTTCACACTCAGCGGCCGAAGCCCGGCTGAGGCCAGAACCCAGCACGGTGTTATGAGGGACGGCGCGACGCGTTACGCCCACGGCAGTCTTTCCCGTCGCAATCGTTGTATGAAGTCCAGTGAAGGTTATTCCTGGGAACAATTCCTAAGTGACGCAGACGAAGTTGCGCGGGCCAGCTAGTTTGAAATAAAACTCGGCGATTATAATTATTTTAATATTTATTTAAAACAAACTTAAATTAAAATTAACAATAAAATAAGTACTATGAGAAATTTAAATGAAGGTTTTAAATATTCTTACATTAGGCTTATAGTTTACAAGGATGCGTCTACAATAAACTAGATCGGAGCAAGAATTAGGAGATCCCAGAGCTAGTCACCAGTACCACAGTGGCGTGCAGTTCATACAAGCAAATCTGCACTGCATACCCTTAACTTTAAGATTTGATTAAAAATTTACAATTACAAACGATTTAACACTGCATATTTTATCAAAATATATTTCTTATTACAATTATTTGCGTATATTTAGCGTAAAAATTAAATAAATTGATTATAGGGCGTAAATATTTGGAAAATTACATTTATATATTTTTTTTTTATTCCCATGTAGGCAGACGAGCCAACGGCCCACCTGATAGGAAGTGGTTACCGTCACTCATGAACCTCTGCAATATCAGGGGACACTGCATACCCTGACTTACATATGCATGCACGCCACTGCAGTACCAGGTTGGCTGGTAGATGACGCTGTTTAGCATTAAGTTCGCCCATGTACATTTATTTTCGTGTGCAATAAAGAATTTTCTATCTATCTATGTATAAAAGTATTAGTATGGCAGTAATATAGTTCTTTGTACTAGTATATACAGGGTGGAAAAACTTACAGATCCACCCTGTATACAATACTTTCGAAAGGTCATTCAACTTACTACAGCTGATCTGTTACAGATCTACCATGTATAAGCCTGATTACATAAAAAAAAGTATATTTTCTAGATAAATTTATGTGTTGATAGAAATTGAAACATAATTTGTCTTTTCCATGAAATTTAAGTTCAAATGCGATACTTAAAAAATCCTTCATCATTCCTGCCTATAGTATCCACTCAACTGGGATCGGCAACAAAATTGGTTTGTCTACTTTTGCCAAGTCTGTGGCAGGAACCAAAATTGAGCACAGTTCAAATACTTGTTTTGTTTACATTTTTTAATCGTCTTATATTTTACGGAGATGATATATTTTCGCTGAAAATGCAATACAGCGTCGTTTAATAATAAAGATTTACAAAAATATAAGGTTTAATTAAAAATCGAAATTAGAATTTATTGGAAAAAAATATTTTTAAAAAGAGGCTCAAACACGGTATTGATTCCGAACGAAGTCTTCAGTTTCGCCATCTAGCGAATAGTGACGTTCCCAGTTGAGTGGATATATTTAATAGCAATCGAATCCATTACAATTCAATGTAGACACATCCTACTACCTTATATTGCAGAGTATTATTATTATATTATATTGTACTATAGTTACAAATGACAATTCAATTTTTTATGTAATGTACAACAATTTAGAAAAACTGAAGGTTTTTTTTTATTGCTTCGTTGGCAGACGAGTCAACGGGCCACCTGATCGTAATTGGTTACCGTCGCTCATCAACCTCTGCAATGTCAGGGGACACTGAGGGGTCGCTACCAACGACCTAACTTTAAGGACCCTCCTCAAGCCTCAAAAAAAACAACAGTTATACAAAAACAACATTAACAGCGCTTGAAGACATTCATAGACAACTTTTACAGATGATTTCAAAAGTAATTATAATATTTTAAGCTTAAGTTCTGTAGAATTAATATATTGAGATTTATGATTTTTATACTATTTTTGATCAAAATTGTTACTATTTTGGGTAATAATTATTATGCACTATATTTCCAATCTCTTACGTTTTAAAAATTTAATAAGTAATACTGCCATTTTTAATTTCAAGGAAGACATTTCGCAACAAAATTTTAAAGTGTGTTGAGAGATTTCATAACGTAATTATTAAAAGTTAATTATCATTATGCGAATTTTATAATTAATGTTACACTTAATAAATTAACATTTAAGTATATTTATAGATAGAATTACGTCACATACAAAAGCTAAGCTAGATTCTGTGATTTTGTTTACACGGTGACTCGTGACGCCATTACTAAAAATGACGCCATTACGAAGTTAAGAAAAAATTTGTTATAAATGAATTTTTTTGTGATAATCTCAAATATTAAATTTAATTTAAAATGAAATATTCAAATAGCGAAATTATAAATATACAAACATTTGTTCGAAATTTTTTGTCGACCATTTAATAACTTCAAAACAGAATACACAACACATACGAATAACGGCACACCGTCACGCCATCATCCGTTACGCCACAACACACAACCACCTTATTTAGCTACAACAAGTTGCGAGGTATAATTGTACATATAAATCGGTTCAACATCCCGGTGTATTTGATGTTATATTCATGAGTTCTCCGTCCTCCGTCGCTGTGGTCAAATGATGCCTTAGTACAAAAGCGGCTATCACCCGGGCAACCTAGAAGTATTTAATTTAATAAAATGACAGGAAAGTCAAAATTGTAAAATACACTCGCCCAAGTCAAGCGATTTGGACTCTTATTACAGAAATAATACGCTAGAAAAGTCAGCTTTGTCCGGTATAAACCCGAAAACTACTGCACGGATTTACTTCAAATTTGGTACGAATATTATTAAAAAGTCGGTCAACACATCGCACAGGGTACAATTGTTAAACACTCTCTCCAGGTGTTCCCTGGGCGCTATGACATGTCCCTCTTTAAACGAGGCTTAAGAAAAGTCCTGTATGGGTAGGCGATAGATAACGGCTCCTCATTGCCCTGGCAGAGGTTCATGAGTCCGCTTACCATCAGGTGGGCCGTAGGCTCGTTTATATATCAAGCAATAAAAAAAAAGTACTCGAGTAAGTGATTTTAGCGAATTTTACTGAATGAACCTAATTTGAAAATTATTTTTATTATTTAAAAGGCTACGCCTGTTGATGTTAAATTTAATCAAGATCTGACTTGTAATTCTTAAGTTATTTAATCACTAAATGGAACTACTTTTATTTTTTAATTTGATTATGTTATTAAATATATTTTATTATAAATAACAATACCTCTGAAGGCGTGTCCTCGTGTACAGCGTGACCACATCGAGTCAACACTTGCATTTGAAATTTACCTGGAATTTAAAACAAAAGTAAACAATCAAATTTATTTATTATATTATTTCATTTTATGATAAAATTATATATATATATATAATCATATGTCAACATTTCTTTATAGGAGTAAAACTAGTAGAATTCCTGAAATCTACTACTTTGATTTCATTTTATTTTCTCAATGTTAAGTAAATTTTTATATATGTAATTGTAATAGTTTTTTAGTGCGCAATTTTGACGCAGATGAGTGGATAAAACTTTGTAACATTACCCTGCATCTGTCCAACAGTAAGTTCCCTATCCAGGCCGTCGACGGAGGCCAGCAGCAGCAGCTTGGGAGCCCTCGCCGACAGGAAGGCCCCCGACAACCCGCGGAACCAGCCCGACCAGTGACGCTCCGTCGCAGACAGCTCTATGCGCCATTTGTATCTGAAACAACGGGAAATTATTATTTAAATGTTATGTCGAAATAGGTATGTAGTTTAATTTAATGATATTAGAAGAAACTACATATCAAAATTTAAAACACTTTTTTAATAATTTAATATATTGCAATAGGCCGTTTTGGCTGAAACGCCAATAATATCGCATGATGTCACTAATATACAGTAAATTTGTTTACCTAAGCGTGACGTCATGATACTATGAGCTATTTTCGAGAGCTATTTGAAACGTAAGTCGAAAAATGTAACCTAAAGTTCGGCCGTTCAGAGAATGCGTTCCTGACACCTATCAGTTAGTCACGAAAAATATTGTCTACCAGTTATTTGACGCTCAGTTTGGCACAAAATTATAACATTCATGGATTATTGGTATAATAATGTTGTTTTAATGCTCATCAATTGTTAAAACGATAAACAACCAGCAAAAATATTTTTATCGTAACCGCAACGCCATTACTAAGTTACGTGTCAGGAACGCATTCTCTGAACGGCCGAACTATAGTTAAACTTTGCATTGTTACCGAAGTATCCGTGTTTTCGTAAATAATAAAAGTGTACCCACAATATGGAAGAGAAGTTCATAATCTTTCGTCATACCTATTATCCGTCTTATAATAACTAACTTACTTCATCCCTCCTCTGTTGGTCCCCCTGTGTGTGGGCACAGCGAAGTCCACCCCTCCCTCTCCGTCGGCTCCCTCCTCGGGGATGGTGTCCGGAGGGGCGGAGTCCCGACGCGGACCGACGGAGCCCAGGTCTTCTACTGGCTGGTAAGACTCCACCTCGGCCGTGGCTAGGGCTCCCGTCTCGCAACTGAGGATAAACAATTTTATAATATGGTTGGACATTTTGATAAGATTGTAAAATTAGTACAATTGAAGGAAGGTAAGAATGACGCTAATAGTAATGTAAAACATAGACCAATTTGGCTAATTTTATTTTAAAAAAAAATCTAATAATTTACATTTTTGTATTTTTTTTTCAAAATATTCATTGAAGTACTAGATGGACGTTTTGCAGGAATTTCAAATACTTTTAAGTGTCACTATGTCTTATTCTTTGGTTCTAATTTCTACAAGTCGTATGTACCATTATTATAAAATCACCCTGTATTGTAACTTACTTGACAATTTGACTGGGCATTGATACTTTCGCCGATTCCACATTGCGAACCTGACCACTCCTTACACTGTAAAACAATAATATCACAATTTCAAAGTTTTTTTAGGTGGAGGAAATAACCGGGTCCTGCGGGGCGGGCGGGGTATGTGGGAGTTGAACCGCACTAAAACCTCCAACCGCTCACACTCAGCGTCCGAACCCCGGCTGAGGCCAGAACCCAGCACGGGGTTTGGAGGGACGGCGCGACGCGTTACGCGCTCGGCACTTTTTCCCGTCGCTCCGTCCCCAGATAACATTTGCAAAATAACTGATACAAAAAAAGAAATTTTAACTTTAATTTCTTTAAAGGACGAAATAAAGATTTTGGAGAATTTTACTGAATTCCTTTATTTTAAAAACAAATACAATTACTGCATTTATAGTTTTAAAATTCTAGGTACATCCAGGAATCAAAACTGCTACAATTCGAAAAATCACACCCTGTATTTTTATTGCTTCAATCTGACTAAAAATTCCACCCTGTATAGAATGATACTTACCACCACTCAATAGCATGTTCAATGCTCTTGAAATGTGTCGGTCGGCTTCGAAGAAAACTTTGCATACTTGCCAGAGCATCCATTGCTGTGCCTGAAATATTATTTAGGAATTTACACAATTGCCTTCCAAACTCAATTTAGTTAAGCATTTTAGTTAATAAATGATTAAGTTAGTGAGGAGTTTACTCAAGATGTGCACCACTTCAAGGATGACAGCTTTCTGAATCAGACCTTTTACCCAGCTCGGGAGTTTATCAGAGTGACGATCCAAGCTTTTGCTATGAGACCATACACAGACACAATAATCAGAACAATATTTGGTTCAACTATCAGTTATTGCAATTTTCCATTGATTACCTTCAACAACATCAATGACCGCTATTCCTTGCACAAATGGTTCAAGAGTCTGAAGCAGGGCTGTCCGGACTGCGATGGCTCCCCCCATTGAATGACCAACCAATATTATTGGTGGAAGATTCTCACTGTAAAGTTTGTGTAGTACTTGTTCTACATCTCTGAAATATTTATAGTAATTTGTATATTATGATGCCAAAGAAGAAAATTTTCTTTTGGAACAATGGAAATTCTTATAAAAAAGTTGTCACAACACTTTTTTGTTTTAGACGATTATCGCTAGATGGCGCTGTGATTAAAATCTTTTAAAACAATTCCTTATTTTGTTTTATATGATTAATGCTGGATGGCGTTGTGATCAAAATATTTTATAAAACTATTCCTTATTCTGTTTTATATGATTAATGTTAGTTAGTTTAAAACATCTCTCTCTCTCTCTCTCACACCAAGAGTTTTATTACAATTCCCTCACTAATTAATCGAACTTCGTTCCATTGACACCTCTCAAGTTTTTATTTTTTTTACTTGAAGTTTCAACAATTAATTAGAATATAATGTACACAAACATATGTTTATATACATAGCAGATAATTTTATCACAATTTCAAGTTCATCTTTGTCACACAAAATTATTCTCTTTTTGGCAATTTCAAAATTTTTACAAATTTCTTTTTTCAGACAGTGGCAATGTTTTGCTGTGTATGTTTTAAAAGTAGTTTTTTTGATTTCTTTTTAAATTTACTATCCATATTACACTCACTTGACTAATGTTTCTGCACTCAGATCATCTGAATCATTAGTTTTAGTTTCTCCGTGACCTCTGATATCCATGGAAACCACCTGACAGTGGACCATGTTTGTTATTTCCTCCTGTAAATGGCAAAAATAAATTTTTATACTTATGAAAAACCTGTAATTACTTTACAAATATTCATAATTCACACTCTTTACAGTATTGTAGTAAAAATTTATACATTGCATAAAAATAAAACAATCTTAAATTAAACAGAGTTCATCAAACACTAATAAATAAATAAATAAATAATAAATAATTTATTTTAATTAATTAATTCTTCAATTAAACAAGTATTCAGTCATTACATTACTTCTTTAGAAAAATAGTACTTACTGTAAAAAGTGCCCAGCTAAGACCAGAATATCCACCTCCATGAAGAGTCACAATCCTCGGTCTATCAGGATGATCGGGTTCTGGCGACAAATACACCCTGAACGTCCCATTCTCAGTCTCCACATCCACAAACTTCTCGAAATAGTTCTTCCAAGACACAGGAGTATAGTCTTTACGACGACCTGCACCGAATGGCGCCAACCTGAAGAATCACAACATTTCAAAATGAAATGGAAAATTGAAACATATGCCATGATATAAAAGATTATATACATAGTTTTATAACGGTTAGAAATGATTATTTAAGTGATATTTAAGGAATTGGTGTCTGAAGTAGTCTGAACTCGACGTCTCATAAACAAGTTTTTGTCAAATATTCAAAGAATACTGCCATAATTGACATACTTCGAACCGCCAGACGTTTTAGGACATCTTGGTGGTAATTTACTTTTTAAAATTTTCTTTTGTAACGCCGACATCGTTACTTAATAAGTATAACAAGATTTAATGTTTATTTTATTAACAATAATTCACGAAAACAAACAAATCCAAGCGCAGAAGCGAGTAATCTTGAATGACAATTGACAAATTGACACTTTAGACTGACAATAGAGTGGGTGACTTTTAGACTGTCGCTGTGTTTAAAAACGATTAACAAAATCGATTCGAAAATCGACTAAATTCTGCGTTTTGTATTTGCATTGCAGATTACTTTATAATGAAAAATACTTTATCTTTAGTGAATTGGTAGAAAAAGTAACAAAACGTGATTTGACATTGATTTTGATTTTTGTTTGACATTTTGACATTGGTTCCTTGATTTATTTTGAGGATTTCGAGGTGTTTCGAGTTTCAATTTAATTAATCTAACGATGTATAAATAAATACTATTAAGTACGTAGAGAATTTCTGGGATTTCTGTAAAAATACAATAAACACAGTGCTAAGATGTCGAGTAGTCTGGAAACGCCGGAATTTCTATTAAATTTGAAGAGTATGTGTAGAATATGCTTGCAAACAAACAAACAAATTTTCGATATTTTTACCAGTTACTATGTGAAAAGAAAAACATTGTACTGCGAAATGTTAACTAATTGTACAAAACTAAAGGTAAGTTAAGATAAAACATCAAAAATTGTTAGTATTCATACAAATAACAGCCTCGGAATCATTGCGACTATTATCACTAAAAAACTTAATTAGTAAGCCCGCATTCTGAACACAGATATCAGTCCATTTTTATTACTTCCTTGTTAACAAAAAAATATAAAACTCTTGAAGAAAAAATAGTATTCACAAATACACTAATTTATTTTCAAGATAATACATAAGTACAGTGTTACAATTAGTCACACATACCAATTAGTTGTTTAGTTATACTAAAGTAACTGTATTGATAACATAATTATCCTATTCTAGCTTATATTTCGTTTTAACAATTATTTTAATACTTTACTTTGCGGAAACTAAAATACAACTATTAACTAAAACTGATTCAATAAATAATAAGATCCAGCACTAAAATATTTATCAAAATGTTTTATTAAAAATCTCCATTAACAATATTTACATAAACTAAGATACTGATTTAAAAAATATTGCTTTGTAATTGTCACCGATGTAAATCAAACGACTGTTCGATGACAACTGATATATTTAAAGTCTTTATAAAAACATGCATTCGAAAAGCGGCCAGTGAAGTTCACGACAGTAATTATAAATAAACAACTAAGTACACAAATCAAACAACAAGAATATGACTAGTTATAAAAATAAATAAAATTACAGAATTAAATTTTTTATAATTAAAAAGCAACTGATTATATTTCATTAAAAACACTAAATTAAATTTTCAGCCCTTAATCGATGATGGTCTACCTCGAGGCATCTGCAAAGATTGCAGTCGACAACTAAAAAAAGTTTACGGTTTCAATATACAGTGCGAAAAGAGTGATATAGAACTACGTAATATACTGAAAAATGAAATAATATTCAGCAACGTAAATGATGATATTAAACAGGAAAATAACGAGCTTAAAACCGAGAATGATGTTTTGGGAAATGGACATTTCGGACTCACAGAACATGACATTAAAAATGACATCAAAACTGGTAAGTAAATTAGGATGCAAATTGAAATAGAAAAAAAGATTAGTAAGCTTTTAAATAATTGTTTAGAATATACATATCTATCATAATTGAGGAAGAGATTGTTTGTTTGTTAATTTTATACCTGTTTTCATCACAAATAAACTATGTCTATGCTAATGTCAGGAACCGCTGATCCAATTTGTAAAATTCTTTCATTTTAAGAGGAAGAGGAAGAATAAGATTTAAAAAAATCAGGAAGATTATAGGCTATATTAAATCCATGTGTGACACAGACTACAAAACTTTTATGCATTTTCAAGGGGTTCTTACCACAATATTTAATTAATTGAGTTGTCTCGTTATTTCAATGTTGTTGCAAACGTCATGATCCTGAGAAGATTGGATACTGCGGGTTGATTTAAGAGCAAACAAATGCATGAAAATATTATAGAAAATTGCGAGTGTCTGAATAAGTTTACAAAACTTTTAACTTTTGAATATAAAATCTTAAGTTTTAATTGGACAAAAAGGTTTTGCAATCGTTGCTGTTTCCTTTCAGAAAACAATGACGGAGATGACAGTTGCTGGGACGCAGAAGATGATACCTTTTTACTGGATGTTTCAAAATCGAAACAATACAAAAGTAAGGTTTTAAATGTTATTCAAAATATTGAAATATTTTTTAAAATATATTCTGCTTAGTTTTATTAACTTCAAATCACCAAAAAAATCACCCACAAAAAAAAAATTGAAAATTTTTATTCTACCTTACTTTCATCTTTATCCACATAACTGGGAACATGACAATTCGCTAGATGGCGAAACTGGGGACTTCGTTCGGAACCAATACCGTGCTTGAGCCCCTTTTTATAAAACTTTTTTTTTCAATAATTTTTAATTTTGTTTTTTAATTAAACCTTCTATTTTTGAAAATCTTTATTACTAAACGACGCTGTATTGCATTTTCAGCGAAAATATATCATCTCCGTAAAATATGAGACGCTTAAAAAATGTAAACACAACAAGTTTTAGAATTGTGCTCAATTTTGGCTCCAGCCACAGACTTAGCAAAAGTAAACAAACCAATTTGGTTGCCGATCCCAGTTGAGTAGTTATTTTTAATATTACGTGTAAAATAATTTCTTCATGTTATTTCAGATAAGGAACTTACTGATCAAGATGTTGCAGATATTCTCATGAAAGATGACAAAGATGATTTAGAAGAAAATATAAAAGTACATAAACAAAAAGGTAGTAAAGTACCTTGTTCATGATTTTTCTATTATTTTATTATATTTTTAATTTTTATTATTTATATTTTCAGATTTAAATAGTTCAAAAACGAAAAAGAAAAGAGGCAGACCCAAAAAAGGTAAAACAAAAGAATGATTGTTCAATCTATACCGATGTTATTAACAAGAAATATTTGATTGTTATTTTTCCGTTTTTTTCTTTAAAAAAGTTGTCAAATAATTACTGAAAAAATTTCTTACATCGCGTGCGCTGCAAAAACTATTGATTATAGAATAAAAGAATCTACTACAGACTTGTACGTCTTATAAAGATCTAACAGCCCCACCTGAACCCCTTTTTGACGCAGACGAAGTTGTGAGGATCAGCAAAATTTCTTAAATTTCCCAAAACTTGCAAACCTATTTATTTATTACAGATAAGAGTTTGCTGGACCCTTCTCACAGATCTTTGAGTAAGATGCCGCATCAATGTGATGTTTGCGGCAAAATCCTCAGCACCAAGAGTAATTTGAAAGCGCACAAGATATGTCATACTGACGTCAGACCTTACAAGTGCGCGGAGTGTCCGGCTACGTTTAGGTGAGTTGGAAGAATAGGGCTTTGCAGTGAGTGATGGTAACCACTTACCATTAGGTGTGCCGAAGGATGTATCTGTTTTGTATTAGAAAAAAAATTAGGGTTAAAATGATCCTTAAAAATCCTTACTTATATTATAAACTAGCTGACCCGCGCAACTTCGTCTGCGATACAAAGGTGTTCAAACAGTACTCGCAATGCTGTCGAGTTATTATTTTCGCGGCCCGCAGTGCCCGCAGGGCTTTCCAACAGGGAAAGAATCGGACCAGTAGATCCTGAGATTAGCGCGTTCAAACAAACAAACAAACTCTTCAGCTTTATAATATTAGTATAGATACGAAAGTAACTCTGTCTGTCTTAAACCTCTCAACCGATTTTGATGAAATTTCGACACAGACAATCTTTAGACTCTGAGAAAGAAAATAGGCTACGTTTTAATTGAAACGTTGCACCGTAAGACACGATTTTGTCGATTTTTTATGAATGTGTGTATGTTTGATAGAATTTCATGAATTTTGATTTTTGTACAGTACTCTTGACGCGCTATTCTGAGTCGTACTTGAAGGGTTTTTTAAATGTATCCTTACGTACTTTATTAAAAAAATAACATCTAAAATATTTTAATTTAGAGGTCACAGCGCGCTATTTCAACACAAGAAAGTGCACACTAAAGAAACCCCGTACCACTGTGAATACTGTCCCAAACAGTTCAGCAGACGGACAGGACTCGTCAATCATATACGGCTACATACAGGTGAGGTATCTCCATAGAATTATTACATCTGGAATCAACGTCATGAACAACAGAATGAAGCCAATTTAAAGTGCACCGATCGCGCGTAACAACACGATGTTTTGAATCAACATCATAAATAGCAAAGTAAAATTTTAAAGAACTTATGTGTATGTCATATTATATTAGTGTGTTAAACGAATTGAGTGTCATCGGTGCACTAACACCAGAATATCGTGTAGTTACGCGCGATCGGTGCACTTTAAATTGGCTTCATTCTGTTGTTCATGATGTTGATTCCAGATGTAATAATTCTATAGGTATTTCATAGAAATTTTATATAGGGTGGAATTTTAAAATGAATTTCAGAGAAAGTCCTACAAATAGTTATATTTGTGAATTTAGCGGAAAGAAAACTTGTTAACTTATTTTTGGAAAGAAATTACTGCATTAAAATATATATAGATTTTTTTTTTATTCTCTCAAACCTGGCTACAATTTGAAAAATCAGTAACTTATAAGAATCAAATATCTATAAGAAGTATGGATTATATGAAATAATTTACAAAGAAAATTTGACTCTTCCTCTTTTGAAATATAAATTTTAACAAACTTTTTTTTACAATACGAAGTGTAAGTGATGAAGATTATAACTATAATACTTTCATGCATTTTCAACGGGTTCTTACCGCGATATTTAATTAATTGAGTTGTGAAAACAGTTGAGACGTTTGCAACAACGTTAAAATATCAAGAACCCGTTGAAAATGCATGAAAGTATTATAGAAAACCGCGAGTGTCTAAATAAGTTTATTATAACTATTGCAGGAGAAAAGTTATACAATTGTGGAATATGCTTCAAAGAATTTGTCCAAAGTTCACAACTATCTATTCATATGAAGAGGCATATAGGCGATAAAGCATTCTTATGTCAAGATTGTGGAAAAGGTATGAGAATTAATTACAAGCTTTATATTAACTTGCACTGGATGTAACTATGTAAGTTCAGGTGGGATCTTGCAAGTTAAATTTGACAAACTCTCCGTGTCCGAGTGAGCTGACATTTTGCACGCAGATGTTGATATCGCGTGACAATGCAAAAACTTGAGAGGTGTCAAGGGACACCCGGATGGAACGAAGTTCCTTACGATTAATTAGTGAGGGAATTGTAATAAAAAATTATTTTTTCTTATAGAAAGACAGAGAGAGAGAGACAGACGTTTTCAACTAACTAATTATAACTTAAATAAAATATTTTGATCACAGCGCCATCTAGCGATAATTATCTAAATCAAAAACAGTGTCGTGACAACTTTTTCATAAGAATTTCCGTCTAGCTCTCTTTCGATAACGCGCGATAAGGAACTTCGTTCCAATAATATGACGAAATGGCGCTGATCTGATAATGGATTTGGAAGGTGGTCATAGGAACTCTTGTGCTAAATTAGACCCTACCATCTGGCATTTAAAAATATTTATGTTTATCTAGGTTTCTCAATAAAATCTGATCTCCGAGTCCACCAACGAGTCCACAACGGTGAGAAGCCGTACAAATGTCATTTATGCACTAAATCCTTCGCGACGTCCGGCAACCTCGCCATACACATCAGGATACATAACCAGGAAGTCAGGTACGATATACAGGGTGTCCCAAAACTATGCGACATGGACGGGAAGTACCTTAAATACTAGTATTAGAGATTTTCTTTTTCAGTTGGAGGAAATCACTGGATCCCCGCCCGCCCCGCGGGAGAGGTATGTGGGAGTTGAACCGCACTAAAACCTCCAACCGCTCACACTCAGCGTCCGAACCCCGGCTGAGACCAGAACCCAGCACGGGGTTTGGAGGGACGGCGCGACGCGTTACGCGCTCACACGCTGACACTCTTTCCCGTCGCTCCGTCACCGGAAATATTAGAGATAGGATATTTTGTAGAAAGGAAACATCATTTTATTTTTATGTTTAATAATAATGCATTCATAGATTTTTCGTAAATTGTTTGGTTTGTCTGAAAATTGTACTAACGAAATCGGCCAAAATCAACACCCTGTAATTTTATAATGCCGATCGCAAGAACAGTTAATTATGAATAATCTTTGTTAACAAACATAGTGTTTTGATCTCATTTATTAGTTTTATTCTTCAATTTTAATTAAGAAACCACATCTGATTTTAATCAAAGTGAAACAGTCAGATGTTCTATAAAAGATTGTTAAAATATGATTAAATTAAAGCGAGATTGCATACAACATCGTCATCGACAAGTCAATTTTAATATCATAGAAAAAAAACAAATTATGGTCAACCAAACAAATTATCCGCGGTGTTCCCGGAGCGCTATAACATGTCCCTCTTTAAACGAGGTTTAAGAAAAGTCCTATATGGATAGATGATGGATAACAGCCACTCTTTGCCCTGGCATTGCAGAGGATCATGAGCGACGGTGACCGCTTACCATCAGGTGGGCCGTAGGCTTCTTTATCTATCAAGCAATAAAAAAAACCTTTGTAGCTAAACAATAACATCAAATTTTTAATTATCGTCAATAAAAATAACCTCTAACAGAAAATTTATTTCAGATATACCTGCCCAGTATGTCAACGCGGTTTTATAACATGCAGCGCATTTAACGTTCATTTAAAAAGACATAAAGGACAAAAAGACTACCATTGTGAATGCGGTAAAACATTCTACACATCCTCCGCATTGAAACAACACAGGGTCGTCCATACAGGCGAAAAGAAATACCAATGTAAAATATGCGAAAGAAAGTTTACTCAAACTAGTCATTTAACAAGACATTTTAAAAGAGATCATGCCAAACCTAATACTCCGATACCATCATCGGATCAATATAAAGTTGTTTTAAACGATGAAAAAGCTGTCCTGTTTTCTTATAAGAAAATGGCGGGAAGTGGTGTCAAATGTGAAGGACCATAGAGTATGTCTACCTCATTTTTGTGTTGTGTGAATTTAATTAAGTCAATGTTGTTTTTTATGATTAAATTTTATTGTATTTATGTAAACGGTGTTTTTATGATGTTGTTCTTTCATAAAGACATATTTAGCCTTAGTATAAGAACTGATATAAATAAAACAAGTAATTTATAGCATTAGAAGATAATAACAGGCTGTGTCCGAAGTGTCTGCTTTCTAACAAAAAAAGAAATATCAAAATTGGTTCGTATAGAAAATGAATACACGCAAAAACGCACTTGTGCTTGTGCGTTAAAAAAATAATTTAATCACATATTATGTTTAAGTAGTTGTAGTCTTTTACAAAATGGGATTCGAGACGAGAACCATCCGAATCATAAAGTTATGAACATAAAAAATATAGACGAATTGAGTACCTCCTCTTTTTTCGATGTCAGTTGTAAACGGAGACATCTTTTTTTTTTTTTTTTTTTGGATTTCGCATCTTTTACTAAGCACGGCTTGCCAATGTCAGGTTGTACAGGTATCAACATATTTTAAAAAATATTGCAGTGATATTGAGAAAATATTGCAGATTGGAAGTTATAGTTTAATGTTATTGACGTTAATAAAGTATGCAAGCGTAGATACGACATTTTTAGTTGGTAGAGTTAGTAGGAATTTTATATTAACGGGAAAGGGGACATCACACTGATTTAGTAGGGTATATAAAGGATCACATTTATTGTTAAGAGGGCAATTAAAGAATATATGATCAAGTGTACCAGTCTCAGTTCCACAATCGCAAGACGATGTGTTTCGGAGTTTGAACTTATGCAATTGAACCGGTGAACAAACATGGCCTAATCTCATTCTTATAATAATACTAGTCGCTCTTTTATTAAAGTTTCTAAACTTGAAGAACCATGGGATATGTTCTACATTTGGTTGTATCTTGGAATATTTATATTTAAAAGTTTCCCATTCTTTGGTCCAGTCGTAAAAGAGAGATTGTTTTGTAACCGCTAGAATGTCAGAACTAATATTATAATTGTAAGTACTGTCACCATGGGAGGTGGCAATTTTCGCCAAACAATCTGCCCGTTCGTTGCCCATAATACCCGTGTGAGCAGGGATCCATACCATTGTAACTGAGATGTTATTCTTGTAGCAATTAAACAGGCATTCTTTAATATTGCTAATTATGGGGTTGCGAGCTGAATTACTTTGGAAGGGGTTTCCAGAAACTGCTCTAAGGGCACTTAAGGAATCCGAAAAAATGAGTGACGGGTTTATCGATCGTTCCAATATAAACCTCGTACAGCTTAAGATTGCTGTGCACTCTCCTGAAAAGACGGACGACTCAAGAGGTAACTTATGTGATTTAGATTGGTTAGAGTTCCAGTACAGAAAAGCAGCACCAACATTACCATTGGCGCTTAATTTTGATGCGTCAGTAAAAAACAAATGCCTGTTTGGCCATTTCTCATTAACTGTATGTAAAAAGTTAGAATTAGGGTTCAATGTATAGTCATCACAATTCAAGCTGTCAATCACTTCGGGAATATAACGCAAGGCGTCGAATGTTATCTTATAAACTGGCAGGGTATCAGATTGTAGTACTGGTGCATTAAGGGTTGGCAGTTTCTCGAGGCTCTTGATGAGACTCGGTTTATTTTTTGAGGAAGGAGACATCTTATTTTTAAATTTCGATTCGAATTTTCCATAGATAACATCAATTTTAAAAGAATCGATTTTCACAAAACCGCAATTTTAGTCGATTTTATCAAGTTCCGAATCGAAGTTTTGTACAACACTAGCATTGCTTAGCACTATTTTAATGCGTTTTGTTAAATTTCGTGCAAAATGTTTTGGGAAAAAAATTCATGAGTAAAAACAAAGAATTATTTAATTATTCATGTAATGAAATAAAATTTACCTAAATAATTGTGTAAAGTATTAAAGATAAATGAAATAATTATTTAACAAAGATTAATTGTTTTGAACAACAATTTAGAAAGATCATTAAAATTGTCAAAACAAAACGTCACTTGTAGAGTCGATTTGTTGGTCAAAATCTTTACTTTGTTCTATTTTTGTTTTTCTTCAAGTTTTAAGTTAATTTATGACATGGTTTAGGTGCAAAATAGTTTAGGATGACAATGGAAAGGAGGATAAAGTTGAAAACCCTCAATAGCCATATCACATGCAAGATCTGCCGTGGATATTTCATTGATGCCACCACAGTAACTGAATGTCTTCATACGTGTAAGTAAAAGGGTGTTTTCTTTACTAGCTTACTAAACTCATAGTCTACTTCAACTTTAACATCATAAAAGTGAGTCAGAAACCTTTTTCTTATCAAAATTTAGCACAAACAAAATCATAATTTTGTACACATCATATTCTTTAGTCTACTAGTAATTCTCCAATAAAATACAAGAAACATGCTAAACAATCATTATACACTCATATTAAACCCAATTCTCGTAACAAAATCATCTCAAAACTATTAAAAATCCAAAAAAAATTGTACATAACCTTCAATATTGTTTCAGTCTGCAAAAGTTGTCTAGTGAAACATTTAGAGGAGAACAACACTTGTCCGACATGCAACATAGTGATCCACCAATCTCATCCGCTACAGTACATAAGCTTTGACCGGACAATGCAAGACATAGTTTACAAACTTGTTCCCGACTTGCAAGACAGTTAGTATAAAATATTTATCATTGTTTTAAAAAACCTATGGCCAAAACCCTATGACTGAACAACCTAGTCTTGTTCTAATGTCCCTCAATCTTCTGATGGTTATTACTATTAGGGTACTTAGTTTAGTTGTAAGCTACATTATAATTTTGTGTCTCTTATTTGTGTGTCGAATAAAGTTTTCTTTCTAATACATGTTTAAAAGTAGGAACCTTGACTAAAGATTTCGTCCAGTTAATGGAATTTCTATAAAAGATTATCTTATACATCTAATTCTACTTATTAGTGATTAGAATTGTACATTTCACACACACAATTGGTCACAATCCCTTCAAGACATTTTACTCGTCACACATTTAATTATAGTCTAGCGACCGATTGTAAACAAAGATGCCAAAAAAAAAAATTGTATATTTACAATTTGTTTTTTGGATACACCTTACAATTTTATTCTAAATCAATCGAAAACTTACTATTGCCCAAAATAAACTTGGAAAAAATGGGGATGTTATGTTACTTTTGTAAAAGTCATAAAATTAAAATTATGTGTGTTGGCCTGTTGAAAAATATTTTTGAAATAAAAAAATATTTTACTGTTGAAAAAAGCGGTTATCGTATTGGTAAGCGGTTATCGTCGCTCATGGACCTCTGCATTGCCAGAAGACATTGCGGAGCCGCTACCTACGGCCTACCCTTAAGGACTCTCTTCAAGCCTCGTCTGAAGAAGCTATAATACAATTTATAAGCACATTTAAAATTTTAAATCCTACTAGCAGCAGAGAAACTTATACAAAATTTTTAATTGAAATTGAAAGAGAAAAACTTAACTTAAAGAAATGTCAAAATTTACTGATAAAAAAAACAGTTTTTTATCACAATATCAAAACTTTTCAGATGAGTTAAAACGAGAGCGTGATTTCTACCGTGCCCGTGGTCTCCCTTGTCCCAAAGACACGGCCCTGGCTGCTGATAAACCAGCAGGGGATGAGCCTGAACAACCGGACAACACTGATTGTCATCGGAAAGATGAACAGGTAAGAATATGTAATGGAAAATTTGTGGGGTATTAGTAGGAGGGATTTATGACCAAAGAAGTGTGAAGTACTAGTTTCTTTACTTTTTACCTTCAGTAAATGAAATTTTGTTGGTGGTTTATTGAAATGTGACTTTTTATTGTCTAAGTTGAGCCTCGATAAGTTAAAGTCCAAGGGAAACACAAAATATTTTAAGTTATAGAGGTTTTAAGAGACCATGGTTTGAGTTATCGAGGTTCTACTGTAGTATAAAAGTAAACCTATTAGACACATTAACCTCAATAATAAGGTCTAGAACCACTATCTACAGCCATATTCAAAAATCTGAAATAATCTTATAGAATATATATAATATAATATATTATTTATTTATCTATGACAAAAAATAAAACACAAAACATTTACCTATAACTAAAATTGTACTTTTTTTATTTGTTAAATATTTATCTACAGGTTAACGTATGCTTGGAATGCATATCAACATCATTACGAACTCTAAAGAGGAGCTTCATCAGGTGTTCAGCTCAAGCGACAATAACGCATCTTAAGAAATTTGTAGCTAAGAAAGTATTGAACGGCATTGACCAATATAGAGAAGTAAGTTTTTTAAATCTATACTAATATAATAATAACAAAAACTTGAGAGGTGTCAAGGGACACCCGGATGGAACGAAGTTCCTTTCGATTTATTGAGGAATTAGTGAGGGAATTGTAATGAAATTTAATTTTTTTAAGTTATAATAATTAGTTAGTTAGTAGAGAGAGACAGACGTTTTAAACTAATTATTATAACTTAAAAAAATAAAATATTGATCACAGCGCCATCTAGCATTAATCATATAAAACAAAATAAGGAATTGTTTTAAAAGATTTTAATCACAGTGCCATCTAGCGATAATCATCTAAAACAAAAAAAATGTCATTACAACTTTTTCATAAGAATTTCCGTCTAACGCCCTTTCAATAACGCGCGATAAGGAACTTCGTTCCAATTATTTATGCACTCAAAATTTACAGTGTAATAACCATTAGATTATAGAGAGGTAATGTTCTTATATTGTAGAGAGTAATATTTGGATCTATTGAACTGATTACGATGTTTCTTTTGCCTGATTTATGAGTGTCATAGCCTAAATTGTCTAAAATTAAAAGTACGTAAAATTGATTCCCTTTGTGACAAGCAAAAAAGCGCAGGTCAATAAAATAGTGTCATACAAAAATTTTTAACAGTCTCAAAATTTGTAAAACTAGATACAGAATTTGTGTATTTCACAATTTACCATAATATTATAAGTAATTAATATTGCTTTTTCCATGTTTTCAGATCGACATATTATGCAACGATGAATTATTAGGGAAGGACCACACGCTAAAGTTTGTATACGTTACTCGTTGGAGGTTCAGAGATCCGCCATTGCGTCTCCAATACAGACCCAAGATTGATTTATAAATGTATTTAAACAAACTCATTTTATAGATAGATGTGCAATTAATTTGGCATTCACATTCGATTGTAATATTGATGAAATGACGATTAAAGTATTTGATAGATATTAGGCTCAAAAATTCTACTCAATTCTCATTCCACTGAAGCTAATAGTGATTTTGAAGTATTATTTAAGACAAAAATTACCAACTATATTGAGATAAATTTATACATCAAATATATTTTGAAACATAGTAGGGGGTGCAAGGCGATACGTGAGCGACAATCGCGAACGCGTCCTGTCACCCCTACCAGCCTCGTGCCAGGTTCTGTTCCGGCCGGGGATCGGACGTCGAGCGTGAGCGGTGGGAGGTTTTAGTGCGGTTCAAACCCCACATACGGAAGTCCGGCGATTTCCTACCGTCAAAAAAAAAAAACATAGTAGGCAAAGCTAAGCTAACTTCACTATGGAGCAAAAGTTGGAAACGACCTTTTAAAGTTTGCGGGAAATGTAGAATGTGTTTGCCAAATAAAGAGTAGAAAATTATTTTCAATGAAACCGTTTGACGATTTTCGAAAAAAATATTTTATTTTTTAAATGTCTACATTTGGAAATTTGGTTGAGGAGAAAATATCAGTTGCAAAATACTCTTTTGGGTTTTATGGCGAAAAACATTGATATATTTAGCCACTCAACTGGGATCGGCAACCAAATTGGTTTGTTTACTTTTGCCAAGTCTGTGGCAGGAGCCAAAATTGAGCACAGTTCTAAAACTTGTTTTGTTTAAATTTTTTAATCGTCTCATATTTTACGGAGATGATATATTTTCGCTGAAAATGAAATACAGCGTCGGTTCGTAATAAAGATTTACAAAAATATAAGGTTTAATTAAAAATCAAAATTAAAAATTATTGGAAAAAAATGTTTTTAAAAAGGGGCTCAAACACGGTAATGATTCCGAACAAAGTCCCCAGTATCGCCATCTAGCGAATAGTGACGTTCTCAGTTGAGTGGATAAGTTAGTAAAATTATAATTGTGTAAATTATTTTTTTACATGGTACTATTTAATCTATTAATTTCGTTTAATTGATGTTATAAATAGCCACTTCCTTTATCCTGGTTTTCCAAAAAGAGTTGATATGAAATTAGTTTAATTTTTCCTTTAATTTTATGAGTATCGTCAAACGGAAAATTTAAATTAATACATAATATGTAAAGAACAAATAAAACGTAGGTGTTTGTAATTTTCTAGATGTTTTTATATTAATATAATATTAGACAAGTTAAATAAATTTAGTTCAATTCGAGAATTATTATTATTTTATGTACAGAATATTTTAGATTAATATTAATTTTATGATTTCAATTTAGTTCAAATATTTTGTTAATTTTTGTTTTTAGTATTTTTTGTTAGTGAAGGACCATTTAGTATGCTAAGTTTTATTACATCATAATATGAATGTAATTATTCGTTCTCAATTATTTGTAATATTAAAGACATTATCGATGTGGAAATAAATGTGGTATAAAAATTAAAACATATTTTTTTCATATTCCCTTGTATATCGATATTGCAATCAATCATTAACAAATTTGAGCTTTAGTGTAATCCAGATGCATTACTGCACTAAATGAATTTCTCGTCGCCGGTCTCTGCAATATCAGTTTCATATTTTTTATTGAAATAAATTCCATTGAAAACTGAAAATTGTAACAAAGTCTAACAATTATAACTTGGTCTATTATGAGGCAAGGCACCCCAACTTAAACTTGTTGCATTATAAACTGACGACATAGATGGAGCATTTTTAGACAGAGACCAAAATTTTAGTCGATTAAAAAACCGGTTATTTCGAAAAGAAAACCCCATCTCTAGCCAATCTGAAACTACCATTACCCATCACTAACTGTGAATGTGTGCGTCAGTGTGTTGTTACTTGGCGCGAACCGCAAAGTTTTCGGTGTGTGGGTGAAAATGGAAATGGACGGATGATTTCCCGTTTGGCACGTGAATAGTTATTTTTATTTATTTCCAGCAATATATAGTTCATCGCCAAACTGGGTGCCAAAACGGTCGAAAGGTTTCTGAGCCTTGCGGACGGTAATTTCGTGGACGATGTAAACGACGACCTAAAATGTTTCCTTGCCGCAAGAAGAGTTGACAGGTAAACAATAATTTTTACACCAAAAAAATATAAATTCCGCTTCAATTAAAATTGTAATTGTTACGTGCATTAGCTACGGATAGAAAGCGTGTTTATTTTGTTGTCTATTCGTTGATAAAGTTGGATATTTTCTCAAGGTTATTGTGTAGGCAGCGAATCAAATGATGTGATGCGAGATCTATGAAATACCGCTAATACATATTCATGGAGTGCAAAAAAACGGCAGCTGCTCGGCTCAACGCTTTTTGATCGCGTTGCGGTGTACTAAGAAAAATAACAAGCGGTCAAGGCGTTTCTAAACAAATTTTTTTGAAGAAATTGACAGCATTAAAACAATGTGAAATTTTTTTTAAACCAATTAAAAAATATTTATGTAAGATAATGTGCAAAATAACGTCTTGAAAAAAAAAAGTTCTTTAATAAAATTGATATTTATTTTTATTAATGAAACAAATCAGTGCAAAACTATTTTATAAATATAAAATAATTTTATTAAATAGGTAAAGCATACACCCAAAACAAAAGTATTTCAATAAAACAAATTGATTCAAAAAAAATTCTCGCCTTATTCAAATTGAACTGATTGTGCAGTGTCCTGGTGTTTCCACCAGTAAGCAATTACCGAAGATTCCTGATCCATCGGTGCGTGGAAGACCTAGGGCTGCCGGAGGTCACCACCTTCTCAATAGGAGTCAGTGACGAGAGACGAACTGTGGTTTGCTACAAGGAAAAGATATTAAGGTATTGTTATATGCTGCTCTTTTAAGTAATTGGTAACTCCTATTGGTAGAATATTAGTTCTTAAAAAATGCCAGTGAACAGACCACCTGGTCATAAGTCATTGCCATCACACATCAAACACTTAAAGTTGGTGATAAACATCATATTCTTATACAAAAACATTTTACTATAAATTTAATAAGAAAGTATATTTAAACCAATTAAAATATCATATCTATTTGTCATAACTATTGCAATTAATTAAAAAATATTGTTAAGAAAAAAACAGGATTTGCAAAAAGATAGTTTTAAATTAAAGTCAAATTACCTGAATCAGTAAAATAATATATTTACAAAATTATAGTTGTAGATTATTATTAGTAACTAACTAGAATTAACAACAACAAATATGTAAGTGTAATGTAAGTCAGTTGAATATGGAATAAAGTGATTTTTTATTTTATTTTATTGTATTGCAATTAATTACTAGTCAAAAATTACCTCTGTGTTAGTAGTTACTCTCACGGACCACTGCAATGTCAGGGGACATTGCATCTTCTAACCTACTTTCTTTAAGCCTTGTTTGAAATATTATAAATCCTACGACTTATGTGTTATTCTACCATAATCCATAGTTTCAGCTTATGAAGAGAGCAATAAATAGAAAATAATCTATTATTGTTATTATGATATTAAAGGTACAATAATTCAGATTTGAAATGAATCCAGTCTTCCTATGACTATGACAGGTTCCTCTATAAATAGGGTTTAAGAAAAATCCTGTATAAGTAAGTGATAGATAATGGCTCCTCATTGCCCTAACATTGCAAAGGTTCATGAGCGACGGTAATTGCTTACCATCAGGTGGACCGTAAGATCATACATCTATCTTTAAAAAAATAATATTATTGTAATAACAATAAAATGAAAGAATTGATCATTGTTGTTATAATAAAATGAAAGAAACTATCATTGTTATAGTGATGAAGCCTGTGCAAGACCAACGATGGGCCTGAAACATGTCGATCATGATGAAACAAACATATCACAAACAGGTACGTACTTAGAATATAAATAATGAGAACAATTTAAATTTAACACACACTTAGGATATTGTTAGTTCACATGGAAATAACAAAAATGTTGTTGATCTTTATGAAATGTTTGTAATTTTTAATCCTATATTTATGAATTTTAGGCGCTTTTTATTTTAAACCATCCTTTTTCATTTAATAATTTTCTCTGTATACTCATTAGGTATAAAACGAATATTCGCAGTCGCAAAAAATCATGCGAATGTTTTGATAACATTTAGGAGAATCCGTGGTGTGACTGTAGAGGTAGTGACAGAGCCGAAATAAAGACCTTTCCTTTAAAATGAGCCCAAACTCAGTGAGTGTGAGTGGCCGAGTGGTTGAAGCGCTTGCGTTCCGTACGGGGTTCAAAACCGGCCGGCTTGTACCTCTATATCTTAATTTAAAAAGATTTATGTGCAATTTTTCACAACACTACTGACTAAAAACGGTGAAGGAAAACATCGTGAGGAAACCTGCATATCGGAAAAGGGTTCTAAAAATCCTTTGAAGATATGTGAAGTCCCCAATCCACACTGGGCAAGCATGGTGGACTATGCCTAATCCCTCTTCGGAGGAGACCTGAGCTCAGCAGTGGGCAGTAATGGGTTGTTACAGTTACAGAGCCCAAACTCGATGGGTTTACGATCTTTCTTTGCCAAGATAATTTGCGGAGGTGTTTCTATTATTTGGTGAGGTCGAGGCAAGTACCCTCTCCCTTCTAAGTCGATTCACTATGTGTAAAATATAGGTACCTATTTTAAAGTAAATGATTATAAATTAAAATGACTTGGAAGATACAACCGAACTGTCAGTAAAAAAACTTGAGAGGTGTCATGTGACACCCGAATTGAACGAAGTTCCTTTCGATTAAAAGATATCTTATAAAAAATATTTCCTTTCGTAACGCGCGATAAGGAACGTGTTTTAAAAGATTTTAATCACAGCGCCATCTAGCGATAGTCATCTAAAACAAAAACGTGTCGTGACAACTTTTCGTAAAAAAAATTCCGTCTAGCCCCCTTTCACAACGCGCGATAAGGAACTTCGTTCCAAAAAATTTGAACTTTTGTTTGATAGGTCAACATTCGATTCGCAATGTCCGAAAATAGCATCATTCCTAATACGCATAACACTCGCATTTTCCAGTTGACGACATTTAAAGACGTTGAGCTTCGATTAACAAATAATAAATGAACTAAAGACGAAACATTTCAGTAAAAACAAATCATAACCACAGTTGAATACAGTTAAAACTAAGAATATTCTCGAACATTGCATCATAAATATGATGCACTCTTAGGCCCAAAACCTAAATAAAAGAACTAGTTTAAGCAAACATAAAAATATTAATATTAAACACATGACATAATACCTACAATGTAGTGTGTTTAGCGACACACATATCAACGTTTTATAATTTATAATTATGCAACGATGCCCTATGCAAATTTAGTAGCGGCAGATGATTTCTCAATGTTTGCTTCAAAAAGTTCTAAAAACATTAAATTTTTAAAACTGTGTTAGATTTTGCTTCCTTATTTGGTTTTGAACTAGATTTTTTTATGTGATTGTAGATTGGTTTGGTATCGATTTTATTTGCAGTTCTAATTCCATATCATTGTTTAGAAGAAAAATGTAATTTTAATTTTGAAAGTTTAAATTAAGCTATCAGCATAAACCCGTGCACTGCTGCACCTAGGTATACCCAATCGTCAAATTCTAATTATCATACTTACCTATTATCACTTACGTGGTTAAAATGATCAAAATCGGAAACCATCCACATTGAGGAACAACTGGCCAGGTTCGATCAGAATTTCTTATTTGAACCGTCTACCAATCCTAAATAGGTACATTTTACAATTTCATACTTGTCAAATGGATTTAATTTTCATTCAAAAAGGCCTACCTCTGACCTTCGCGTGATGGGAAAGAATGCCGTAGTAGATAATGCGTCATGCCGTTCCACATAACTCCGCGCTGGTTCCGGCCTCAGCCAGGGTTCATACGCTGAGTGTAAGCGGTTGGAGGTTTTAGGGCAGTTCAACTCTCACATATCAAGCGATTCAATCAGAAGTAAACGATGGTCCTTTCAGAAAAGTTCGTAGACATTGCTATTTTTTTAACATATCAGACATATACATAGCTTGAAATGGTTAGTTAGTTAAAAAATTGTAACTACTGACTTTTTGACAATAAATTTATTCTTATTGTTATATCTAATACTAAATCAAAGTTTGCAAAAGTGGGACGTACATTGACACGGTCTATTACATCGGGCCCGCGTGCTCGGATGCATAGCTTTCCCCTGCGGTTTCCTCCGTATTGCGTGTTTCATATCGAAACAATGATGATGTAGCGATTTTCCGTCATTATTTGGTGTAGAGAAATTTTGATACGTTTAAGACCCAAGATGATTGGGGTTTTATGAGGGTTTAACACGATGCTGTTAAAGGGCTATGGTTGGAGTTTCTTAACAAGCTTGGTTCAAGCACGTAAAGACTGTGTGAACAGTAGTCAAGATTGCATAGAGATTGGTAACGATAGATGCCCATGTTGCTATACTTTATTGCAACGATCGCTAGACCAAATCAATTTACGATCGATAGTACCCTTTTCATAAATCAGTACAACTTGAGGTTGTTTTGCAACTGACCTTTGGATAATTATGAACCAATTCGCGAGCACTACTTGGTTCACTTGCTTTTAGATCAAGGTGTGTTGGCTTTTTGCTTAATGATACAATCGAATAAGTTGTGAGATCCGTCCAATTATCCTACACTAGCTGACCCGCGCAACTCCGTCTGCATCACAAAGGGAAACAATATCCTATAGCCTTCCTCAATAAGTGAACTTTCCAAAACTGAAAGAATTTTTGAAATCGAGATAAATAAACAGTCAAACCTTTCCTCTTTATAATATTAGTATAGACTAACCTAGTCCTGGAAATGGACTGGAATTAGAACTCTTTCTTGCCATTCAATTTGGCCTCCAGTTCTTTTCTTCCAACTCTCTTTAGGACATCACTCCATTTAGTCTTGTCCACATAATTTATATCAATAACACATTGACCTGCATCAAACTCCCCTTCACTTTTAAACGACCGCACAACAATCGATATGTCACCATCTAATAAGGCACCATCTAAGGCAATGGTTCTGCCATTATAGGAATCCTG
Organism: Trilocha varians; assembly: GCA_030269945.2. Classification (NCBI taxonomy): domain Eukaryota; kingdom Metazoa; phylum Arthropoda; class Insecta; order Lepidoptera; family Bombycidae; genus Trilocha; species Trilocha varians. Next base: position 8,201,899 of record AP028277.1, on the reverse strand, counting down.
AAAGGTAAACAAAGCGTTAAGCACAGATTCCAATGACATAATAATGATGCAAGTCAGCCGGTGTCGAGGACCGGCGTTGGCAAGTGGCACGCGGAAAGTGAAAGTCTCGTTGAGACGGCTTGAGCTTTGAAATGTTCTATTAAGCACACACATTACCCTATACATTGTAAATTTAATTCGTTATGGCGTTTTCGGGTTATCAAGAATTTGACCTACTTAAGTTGAATGCTGAGTTGTTTAGGTTGTCTGCAATGTCCTGTAACAACCAATTTTTAGACTGGTCTCCTCACTCGAGGGATCAACCATAGAAGACAACCAATTTTCAGACTGGTCTCCTCACTCGAGGGATCAACCATAGAAGACAACCAATTTTAGACTGGTCTCCTCACTCGAGGGATCAAGCATAGAAGACAACCATTTTTTAGACTGGTCTCCTCACTCGAGGGATTAAGCATAGAAGACCACACTTGCCTAACGCAGGTTGGGTCACTACAAATCAGAAGGGTTTTGGATTAGAAGAATTTACATATTGATGCAGATTTCCCCACGATGTTTTCATCCACTGTTTTTAGCCAGTGGCAAATTTTCAGCACTTATCTTCGGATTAAGTAACTAAGCACCAGTTATCTATGGACCTTGTTAGTTGTTAGGTTTCACTTCTGCAAACAGTTTAATTCTATAAAACAATTGACGACGACTTTGTTAACATAAATACATTCAGAGCTAAGAAAGCATTGTAGGTGCAATGACCAGGTAAACGTCTTAACGTATTTACGTCATAAAAGTGAATAAATCAAACAACATGATAGGTCACCTTTAAAGATTTACGTCACTTCACAGGTGCGATAGCGCTACTGTATTTTATGTTATGTGATTTAATGGCAATGGTGCTGGTATTTAGGTTCTAGTTATTTACCATTGCTAAGGTAGTTAAAAAGACTTGTGGGATATCTGCGATGGTTTCAAAAGTAGACCTGCAAACAAAGATCGTAGGGTATAAAGTTGCTCAAAGTGACGTAATAATAGTAATAACTAAAATAGGTAAGGATATGACAACTTCATCATAAAAAAAAATCCGCTCGAATGGTATAAATCAGGGATGTTGCGGATGCTGATGCAGATGTCGAAATCTATGCGGAAGTTCCGCATATCCAGATGCGGATGCGAATACTCGCAACAACCCTGGTATAAACATTCAAACTTTGGACAAAAGACAGTAGGGTCATTCCATGTCAAATCGACAAATAGTTGGACGCGACCCCCACCGATTCGGATGATTTTTGGTGGAGAGTTTTGTCTCATTATAAAACGAAGTTCTGCCAAAGGAAAAAAAAATTAAAAATTTTTCCTAAGAGATATTCAATATCAAAAATTTCATTGTTTTTCCGATTTTATGAGTTTAGTTATTTAATATTTCAGAGACTACTGAGTATTTAAAAAAAAACTCTGGTATATTTTCAGAGGATACTTAGAGGTATGAGAAAACAAAATTTTTGAAAAAAATTTTTGATAAATATCCAAATTAAAAATTTTGAATTTTTCAAAATCGTAAAAAGTACTCATCGCGGAAAAATTTTGGCCTGAAAATTTTTTATATTACACTTATAACAGATCTAAAGATATTCTGAAATTTTTAGAGGGGTGTTATTTTTCGTTTCATAGATATGAATTTTTGAATTTTGACAAAATATTTTTTTTCTATTATTATATTTTTTTTTTGTTAAATATCATTATTCTACTACATGATTATTAACATTTGAGGTCTGAAATATTTTTTTTATGTTAATGGGATGTGAAAACAAAAATATTTCAAAATATATTATATATTATATTATAGATTCAACTTTAAATAAAAACTTAAATAATGTTAAATGTGTCACACTCTGCCATCTATGTTTCCATCTGTGAAATCATTATTATCGATAGAGCCCATGCCAAAATTCACTAGAGCACCCTATCGCTTATGATTATTATATATACTAATATTATAAAGCTGAAGAGTTTGTTTGTTTGTTTATTTGAACGCGCTAATCTCAGGATCTACTGGTCCGATTTCAAAAATTCTTTCACTGTTGGAAAGTCCATTTATCGAGGAAGGTTTTAGGCTATATTTTATTTAAAAAAAAATTAGGGATCTGTATGAAAATGTCGAATATGTAACACAAGGCGAATAATCGAAAACCTATTTATGCGTACGCTGCAAAAACTATTGACAATAGATCAAAATGATGTACTACGGGTTTTTAGGTCTTTTGAAGACAAACAAAAAAGTCCGCGACAGCATATATCTAACTATCATAGTTTAGTCACAACAACTGCTTTTATGTTAAAAAAAAATTAATTCGTCCGAAGAATGAATTTAACGTTAAATTACGAATGAATTTAACCTCAAATTTTAGTAATCATGTAGTAGAATAAAGATATTTAACAAAAAAAAATTATAAAAATAGAAAAAAAATATTTTGTCAAAATTCAAAAATTCATATCTATGAAACGAAAAATAACACCCCTCTAAAAATTTCAGAATATCTTTAGATATGTTATAAGTATAATATAAAAAAAATTCAGGCCAAAATTTTCCCGCGATGGGTACTTTTCACGATTTTGAAAAATTCAAAATTTTTTAATTTTGATAATTTTCAAAATTTTTTTCCAAAATTTTTTTTTTCTCATACCTCTAAGTATCCTCTAAAAATATACCAGAGCTTTTTTTTTAATACTTAGTAGTCTCTGAAATATTAAATAACTAAACTCATAAAATCGGAAAAACAATGAAATTTTTGATATTGAATATCTCATAGGAAATTTTTTTTAATTTTTTTTCCTTTGGCTGAACTTCGTTTTATAGTGAGACAAAACTCTCCACCAAAAATCATCCGAATCGGTGGGGGTCGCGTCCAACTATTTGTCGATTTGACATGGAATGACCCAGTAGCTAATCGTTTTCAGCTTAGCTAATACTCTACTTGTAGAATTCGACGGATAAATAAAACTGGTTGTAGCCATTTTGCAACTGACCTTTGTATGTTAGTCTAATCTCTTAGCATTCATGTGTCAATCATAGACCGAAAACGCTACGATCTAGCGCTGGTAAAATAAGAGCTATCAAGTCTAAGTTTTTATTACTCAGTTTTATGTTTCATGTAATGTATAATAAAATTTGGAGAATTTTCTAAACATAATTCGGTTTTCTGCGGCTCGAAGGACCACAAAAAATAAGGGTTTAACCTTTTAAAACAAAGTGATACTAAAATTTAGTAATGTTTTTGTCCTCCTAAGATGTTTATTAAGTAAAAAATGATTTGAGACATTAAAATTTATCTTATTTAATATTTATCTCTTTTAAGTTTGAGATCATTGTGATAGTGGTATGGAGTTTTTATCTATTTTATTGGCTTCCTATTCCACAAAGCAAAACCTAGTTACACACGATCGCAGTGAATGACATTCTTTATACTTATGTTTTTGTTTGTGTTATAACAAAGGAGGGTGTAGGAAGCTCGCTTTATTATAAAATCGATAAATTGTGTGTGAACTTGCATTTTTTTGTCACTGTCTTTATTAACAGTAGAATTTAAAATAATGTGGTACTCATTAAACTTTGCTTTTCATTAGGTAGTCTGTATTAACAACGTTTCATAATAATGAATCTTCTGCGTATCTACGGCTTCTAAAAACTTACAAAAACATCTAGATTTCGAGAACGAACAATAAGTGTACTGTATATAGGGCTCAGGTCTCTTCAGTAGAGGGATCAGGCAGAGTCTAATTCGCTTGCCCAATGCGGATTGGAAACTTAGTAATTAGAGTGCTGTACAAAAATAATTTATTCCAAACAAAAGTTTTATTACTTTACAAAACTAGATAGTTCATATTTTGGTAGTGTCTGATATCAAACACAACAGACAAGAAAGTGGAAGACGCTTCAGGATTAACTTTCAAAGCTACTTAATCCAATTAACTTTATATAACATCTTTATAATCCAAAGCTCTATAATCCAAGTGCTTAACTTCCAAATTACAGTCATCTACGATCGTCAACAACCTCCTTAGTTGAGCAACAAACGTGCATGCTTCAATGGGCACTAATTCAAAGCAAATATCAGCCAGTCGAGTTTATTTAGTTTTTACTTACTTTTGTCTAGCGTTGCTAAATCGAGGCTTCAAAACCTAAATATAGGAATAGGCTATTTGGGTGAATTTGTAAAAATATGGTATAGAAGGAATCTTACAGTCGGAAAAGACTTAAAATCTTCTTACGTACCATCTACACGTGCCCAAAATGATCTATTAAAATGTAACGTCCAGAAAAACTCGGTTTCAGACGCACAAAAAATGCATTAGAATAGTAGACGAATTTGAAATGTGTTAGTTCAATCGATTATGTTTCGTTTCCAGTCTTTTCATTGCCATTTGTTAGGATATTAAACTTGGCTCCGAACACATTTCAAATTTTAAGAGCTCCTTAATCTTTTGAACAGTCTCTTGGCAATCAAATTAAACATGATTGTAATCGTTTCATACCTAACAAGTCATATCAACTGCATCGTTAACACAAAAATCATATAGGTACATTATTTAAATGTAATAATTTAAATTTATTTTAAAGTTTGTGCACACATAAACATTATGCTTTTCTACTGTATATGGACCACCAGTCATTACTAAAATCAACTACTTAGAGAATACCCTTTCTAAGGATCTCGTTCTTTACGTCTAACAGAATGTTATTGGATAATGAAATTGTTGGACATATTAGGCCTTGGATAACATCAATATTATCCGGTGTCTATGGATTTTGGATCATAATCTTTCAAGTTCAAGTTATAATCAGATCTGGCAGAACTTTAATTCAGTCAGATATTTCATACTCGTCGTTTCTTCCGTATTATAACACTCGGATTAATTGAATATACCGCAAGACCTAGTCGTGAGTGATGTAACATTTCCTGGTACAGTTTGTAAGGGCTTGAACTACTTTCTAGAACATTCAGTTACATTTTGTCTCGACGATCTTACGTGTATCATTATCAAGTTGTTCCTTGTGTCCCGAATGAGAAGATAAATCTATGTAAAGAATGAAGTTGGTGATTTCGTGGACACTTCAGTCAATATTTGAGCAACCTAGTGATAGAACACACTTGCAGACCCAGATTTTATATAGTAGCTAATTTAGAAAGATTCGGAATAGTGGACTCTTACAGAAATGTAAAGATGGCCTTAACAAGTGACAATTAACTCCGCGAAGTTTCCCAATTTTAGCCAGGAATTGGAGAGTTCTGATTGGTATTGGTACCTACTCGCCTCCAAGAACTCGCTGTAGAAAATCGAAAATTTTATCCTCTAGAAAATGTGACCCTTATTTTTCCAATGGACCACTGCTGCTTTATTAAACGTATCATACAAGTGAATGCGATGAGTAATAAGCAAAGAACTTATTTAACGTTGTTATGTGATTGTTGTACATGAGAACGTGATCATAAACGTTCTGTTACTTCCATGTGAACGCGTTCGTGTAATTTCAACGTCTAACCTAGTCTATTGTACATGTTACGTTTGCTTTGGACGACTTTAATTTAAGAGAATTAGTGCTATAAGATTCCTGTATCTGTACCAACCCATTACTGCTCACTGTTGGGCTCAGGTCTCCTCAGTAGAGGGATTGAGATTCATTGAGACGCCACCCAATAGGACCCTGAAAACCTATCTATTTTTTGAAGTTATACTAGCTAGTTTTAGTAAATCATTCTCTGTGTCCGTAATTTTTAACTAGACGTCATGGGTTTTTCCGAAGGTGAAAACTGAGAATCAATCGTCCTGCCAATCACTACCATCAATCGGTAGGCGAGCTCCAAAATGTTTGAAAAGTGATAGCTGCTACATAATTCTTTTGCTCGTACCATTACTGATGGTAATCAACGAGACTAGCCTAGAGAACTTGCTATAAAAACCAATAAAAAACCAGTTCCCAAACAAAACTCATAAACAAACTATAATTTTAACAACGTAAACACATACTTGTTTCAGAACTGGATTATCAGTAGTATCGTATCTAACGCAAACATATTTATCACTCAATCAATTAATATTAGACCTGTAAATAGATTTAATAAATTTTATCATTTAAACGTGGTGACTTTATGTAATGGTTCGCAGACGCCGCGGTGGGGACCAAGAGCCGGCGCGAATCCAACGAAAAGATCACCAGGTAAAGACACTTCCTACATCATTTGTGCACGAACCGTCGCACAGGACGGACGTGTTGACGTTTGAATTAATTATAAATCGCTTATCAGTAGCATTAAAACTTGTAGTTTAGTGTGTTTGTGTGCCTTTGGATTTTGATTGTGGATTCTGTAGTGAAAGCCTGGTGCCGTATGACAACCTTGGGACCAGAAGAACTGTCTGTGTGAGTATCAGTGCAGTGTGAATGGCACGAAACCTTGAAATCGAATTAATTGCGACATTAACAAGGAAAATGTTTAAACAAGTGTGTCGATACGTAGCTTGTTGTTTTCATACATTTTTCTTGTTAAATAGCATTTAAATTGTTATCATAATGTTTGTGTAACCTTCTCGCACTTGTCAGTTAATTTTCTTCGCTCTAAACCGATTTATTATGATTTATTAGCCAACTAAAGTTATAGACTCGAAACTGTTCCATTTTAAACGAAATAATCTAGATATTCACACACAAATCAGATAAGAATCGCTGTTTATTAATTTTCGTAACATCATTGTTGGAATTCACGAAAGGAACAATGTGTTATTGTTGCACGTAAACAAAAACCGGGCGCGCTAACGAGATAGTTCAGTATTACAAAACAACGATTACAGAATCGAGTACGCGTTCTCGTTATCGATACATCGGTCTATCGAGATCGAAACGAGTCTTCGTGGCCGCAGCCTCACCGTCCAAAACATTGAAAGTGTGTCGCGGTGAGAGGGGCGACTGCGACTGCCCAACAGACGGCCTTGCCCCACTTGTTAAATTACGTGACTCTTTCGGTAATAGGCACTCGTGTTGCATTGTATACGTGTAACTCCGTGCGACGTGAATGGCTTAACCATTGTTTACGATCGACCATTTAAACGATTCATGTTAAATCTTTACAATTATGCTTTTGTGTTGACAACTCGATGACTCAGCGCGTTTCATGTAAAACATCTGGTGCATACAGATTATGTCGGTAAATAATAGTAACCGTTGGACAAATATTTAACATATGATCGTATACGTGATGGTAGTTTTGTTTGCAGAGGTGGCTCCGCTAAACCTCGTCGACCCGATCGAGCTGTGTACGTGCCCAGAGCGCTACGGCAATCCGACAACGCACCATCGGACGAAAATAAAACAGATAGCAAGAAGAACGGTCAAACGAGTGAATCACCAAAGTGCCCCAAGTCCCCGGCGCCCAGAGACCGGTCCGCGCACGGCACCCCGAGGAAGTCGCTAGACAAGACGTTCTGCAACGTGTACGTGCCGCCACACCTCAGGAATCAGAGATCTCACCCCGCACCGAACGACTCGACGGTCCAAACATCGAGCGATAACGAATCTGTGCCTTCAGCCGTTCTAGTGCCAAATAGTGATAGTGCAATACCCTTTAGTGATAATCAGTTGACCGACGTAGAAGTTAACGAGAGTTTTTATATAGGTGATTATTTTGCTAACGGGCAGCTAGGTTTCTTTAGTCCAAGTTATTACGCCGAATACGCGGATACGACGAGGGAATACGCAGACCAAAGTCAGTGGAGGACCAATGAACTCGAAAACATGGCGCTGAACGAACAAAATCAAAGCAATATTATTGATAAGGATTATTTATACAATAAAGATGAAGATGTTGAAAAGAAGGAACTCAAACGAGCCTCGCTTGAAATTAACAGGAGTAGCAAGAGAATTATAAAACAGAGTTTCGACTCTGATGTCTTAGTTATATCAGATCCAGTGGAAGAAAAAGCAGAGAAAGCTGATGCTCCACCAGAAAAAGAAGTCAAAGAACCAGAGTTAAAGAAAAGCAAACCTAAATTAGAACCAAAAGTGTCTTTGAAACGAGAGGATAATGATTGGGACGCGGTGTTCGATGACTCAGGGGAATGTTTAGACCCGTCCTTGTTAGAAGAGTTGACGACCACCGTAGGAAAAGTCCATATCAGTAAAATTAAGAACAATTACGACCAATATCAGACGAAGGGCCAGTCTTTATTCAACGGTCCCTACGACGAGACTTTCGGCCATGTTGTCGAAGTGTACGACTTCCCTAGTGAGTTCAAGACCAATGATCTCTTCTCGTTGTTCAGTGAATATAAGGACACTGGTTTCGAAATTAAGTGGGTCGATGACACGCACGCTTTGATCGTCTTCAGCAGCGCTAAAATTGGTGAGTTGTTTTTTATTAGCTTTTTTTTTCAGGTTTGTGCTACCATAATGAGTTGGTGGTTGAATATAATGTTACAAGATAATATAAATCAGATTTTTAGTTTCATGGTTGAGATATTTACGTATGCATTAATGATGCAAAACTTTTAAAACTATTGTACGAATAATTTGAAAGCAAAGTGTTTTCTTTTGGCAGAACTGTTTGAAACTCTTTATCAAGGAATAATCATTCCATAAACGGTTTATCAGTTTATAAGTACAATCATTAAAAAACAATGACTTCCTTGTCGCCACGTACAAATGAGTCTATAGTAGTTCCTTATGTCGAAGGAATACCTTGGTTAAATTTATGATTATACTATCGAGGGGGTTTTTTTTTGGACGGGAGGAATCGCCGGACTTCCACTCGCCCCGCGAGAGGGATATGTGGGGGTTGAACCGCACTAAAACCTCCCGCCGCTCACGCTCGACGTCCAATCCTCGGCTTGGATAGAACCTGGCACGAGGCTGGTAAGCGTGACAGGACGCGTTCGCGATTGTCGCTCACGTATCGCCCCGTAACCCCCGACTATCGAGGGGTTACCACAATTCCTTACCATGAGTCAGTTACGATAGATAGGAGCTCTTCCACTTTGGTTTAGTAACCTAATAGTGATTGTGGAATTCATAATGCTATCTTCATGGTTCAACCATTCTTGTTATAAGCACTATTCGATTTTGAAGAACGGAATGCGAAGTCTCCGCATTCGCAAGAAATGATGCGAATGTTAAGACAAAATTGAAAAAAATAGTTTATGGGGAATATGACATATCCAAAATCAAGGCGTTCAAGTACCCTGTTCCACTCTCGACATAATTTGCGTTAGGATTCCAATAATTTGGTGGAAAGGACAAATACTCCTCTCTAAGTTGATCTAGATGCAGTTGACTTGTTTAACATGCCAATATTCGAAAATGGATATATACCTATACATTCTAAAGACCGACATTCGTATCATTCCTAACCACTAGCAATAGCTGCATATTCTAGATCTTTCGATAACACATATTACCTACATTGAGTTATTACACATATGTGCACATGAGGTGTGACGATTGTATGACGTAAATATAACTTTACGTAGTAAGTAGATTTACGAGTAGATAATTGGCAACTTTAATTAAATTAAAATTTGCCAAGTTAATTAATATGATCTAAATTCTTCATGCGAATTTTAATGATGTGATGCTAAGGAAATTTGTGAAGTGTAACTTTTATGTTTTTTTTTGTTTGACTATGATAAAATAAATAAAGCCTTTATTTCGGACATAGTTTACAGTTTTTATTGACTCTAACTTATTTTCTAAAACTTAAATTAATTAATTATGCATCCGTTTGCCCTATTTTGACAAAGACCTCTTCCAACTTCTTCCACTCTTGCCGATCCCTGGCAGTTCTCATCCATGATTTTCCAGCAACGACTTTGAATTCATCTTCCCATCTTTTGAAAGGTTTGCCACTTTTTCTGTAGCTATTTCTCGGATACCAATTAGTGACAGTTTTGCTCCACTTTTCAGAACCTCGTAATGTTTGACTATGAACCAGTATTATTTAAGTAATTTATACAATTAGTAATTTAAAAATAGAGTAAACATTACTACAGGGTTCAGTGTTTTCCGTAGCATAGGAGTTTTCTATCTTTCTTTGATGATAAGATATTCTCGCAGTGTTTCTAACAGATCAGAAATTCATGGAGATCGACAACCATTTGCGGTTTCTGTCATAATATTCCAATAAAAGACAGTATGTTTCCAAAATACGTGTTTTTGAGAAAAAATAGCACAACACAAAAATTAACAAATTTATGTGTTGTAAAATATAACCACACATCTCCGTTAAAAACAGTTTTAAAATCTACGTTCAACACTAATTATACTAAATCTGCTCGTGAAATAAATATATTCCGTGATTACAAGTGTGGGTACTGATGATATTAGGCCAAAGGGAGATCTCCTTGCGGGCGAGGTAGTGTAAGCCCGGTCAGGCCGAAGCCCTCTGTAGTAGATTTCAGATGTCGTATACAAAGATGTCGTATCCGAAGATTTCTGTAAATGTCGTGAGCGCGATTCAGGATCTCGCGCGTTATTATTGGTCGCCACACGAGAGTCACACAAGAATATTTAGCTGCTTGTCCATACACTGCCAGTACATGAATGATTACGAAAAACAATACAAAAGAAACGTTTAAACCTTGAGCACTTACTATAACTGGTCATTACAAGACAAGGCAATAAAAGACAAATTAACTTAGGTTTACGATATTATCTCAATAATTGTTGCAAAATTGCACCTAGTGAATGTATCAAACCAGTACCTTGCATATACAACAAGTTATCCCACGACATGATGTAACTCTTACAGCACATTTAATAACTAGAAATTACCTGTCTATTTGATATCCATAAACTATGTAGTTGATAGGATAGATGGACCTTACTATTATAAATATATTCTCTTTGTTTTCATTTAGAACAATAATATACCCTATGAGTATATGTAACAGTTATCTATTAGAAAAATAATTTTCGAAAACGGTTCACTTGACCCCTATATTGTCACAAACATCACGACATTACCTCCTTTTAATATTAGTATAGATTAATTAGTATAGATTTAGAAATTCTTGAATTTTTTTTTTATTAATTACCACACGCTGCTGTGTTCTAAATATTACACACATACTCGTTATGACGACAATATCCAAATACAATGAGCATAAAATAATAATCGTAAACTTAAAAACTATTAGGGACCATATACTTTTCACTCTAACTGCATCATTAGTAGAAGCTTATAAGCACATGGCTATTAAGTGGCATTCAATTATCACGATTAAGTAACCGAATTGCAACATTATCAAACGTCTGAGTGCAACATCCACGCGGATCGCAGTTGCGTCATTTTAGGATCAAGAGCGTTGCCCAAACTTATTTTGTAACTTATTGTCAAACGCGACGACGATCGTGTTGCAACTGATGAGATCATAGTGCCGTTTCTTGTCGACGATATTGCAATAGGCTTTTTGTGATCGGCTAATGTTGCAAAAACTGCGCTTAATGTCGAGAATCTTATTTAACGATTGCTTCCTAGTTGTCATACTTCAAATTAAAAGTATTTTTATATCCTTTAGTGTTGTATACAAATCATCCGGCTCGAAGGACCAAGGGGTTAAATACGGCATACTAAGTAATTTTGTCATATTGCTTTGTCTGAAGAAGAATCAATCGACAACTGTTGTTCTATTAATGAAACCCGAAAAAACAAGAGCTTCAAATACGAAATCTATGTAAAGTGTTTGTGTCAAAAGTGTCTGTCCATAAAAATGGCGTCTAACAACTGCAGCGCTAACATGTTGTAATTACATTACATCAATAAAACTTGTGGCATCATTAAAATTCTAATAATATTACTTTCAACATCTCATCTCATTCACACCCCGGTGCTTTCATGTTGTACGTTATACATTGCCGACCCTGAACTTGACTTAGAAATCACGGTGGATTACAACCGTCAGTGTGTTGCGAAACTTTGAAAAGCATCGCGTATTTCTGCTCACTTTACGTTTGCCAGTGACGGTTGTTCAGTAGGTTAACTTCGTTTCGAGGTCGACAGTCGTTATGAATATTAAAATGCGTTTGTCTGTTTATTTTTGTACGTTTCCTCTTCCTTTGTAAGTGGCTAGAGTGGTTTGGACATCTCTTAAAGTTGCGTAATTTTGCATACTTAATGGGAGTATGAAAGGTCATTTTGTTATGTGAAATGAGCTGAGAAGTGTCCAGGTGTTGTTTATATCGTGCGACTAGTAGGGAACGAAAGTATTGAGACTTGTGGGCTATTCAAAATTGCGGAATCGACATGAATTCGAAAGACTTGGAACAGACTGAAAGATGCTTTTCAGTTTTCACATACGTGCATTTCGATAACTATATATTTTAACAGTTTACATCGAGGACGAACTGATCTGTTCAGTTTGAAGATAATTAAGCGAATTTATCGTATCATTGTCGATTCGGCGATTGTGAATATCCGTGCAGAAGAACTACCTTTCTTCTCTATAAACAGTTTGCTGTAGCACATAGCATTTGCCCAGCATTGTTTATTTATTTATTAGTGTTCATAATTAAAAATTATTGTTGATCTCAAATTTTTTATAAGCATCAGTAGTCTTTCTTCTTTAGCTCAACCTTATCCTGTTCATGGGTTCGGTGCAATACGTTTTTTCTTTCTATTTATTCTAATCTGGCGTAAGTTTCCAATCACGCCGCAAATTTTTATACGATCCAACAATATTTTTTTGGCCTTGGTCTCCTCTTACATCCATCTATTTACTGATTCTAAATTCGATTTGTAAGATCAGTAAGTTAGACACCTAATAATATGGAAACAATTACAGACAAGAAAAAACCAGTCTCATTTCTTCCGTTATCCTTTCAATATTTAATTAAATTATTCTTCATCTATAGCAATTTTCTAAAGTTTTCCCCGCAAATTGGAATGCATATGGAAAGCGAAAAACGTCATCGTATCGTGCAAGACTTCCACTACACACCAGTTATTTTAAGTTCCTGTTCGCCATATTTAAATACTTATTTTACATGTTCTGATTTATCAACTTAAAAGGATATACTAATGCAATAATCGGCAAACGAGTTCACGACTAAACTTAGTCCTCGCGAAATCGAAAACCTTTGCAAATGTTATAAACAGCATATGAAAAGTAAGAAACAATCGGTTTTTTTTCGGTTAATCGATGACCAGGAATGGGATTGAACTCTCATACTCAGCGTCAGAACCACTGAAGCCAGAACACAATTACAGCATTTTGGATCACACCACCTCTCAATCTGTAGAACTAGTTTAAGCATAATAATTGTCAAAAACATAAAAATTCTACATTAGCCTTCCATTTTAACATCGTGTAAAGCTATCAGTGTTTTTAAAATGAACCTCGCACAAAAAATATAACCTGTCGATAACCTAGAACGAGATAAGCAGCTTGTTTACTGACTGATTGGATTTAATGAGAATATCTAAGGAAAGTGTCGAGAAACTTTTAGATAAATAATACGCTTGATTCTGCAACGAACATGCCTATTTCTGCATCAGGTGAAATGGACTAAACAGAATTATATTTAGGCTGTCCGAGTTCTTCGCAAATAAGGAGGGGGGCTTCTACGAGGGAGGTATTATGAAGTTGCCGTCTAGATGGAAAAAGATTATCGAACAAAACGGCGCATATTTGAACTAAATCCGATCACTGTAACACTTTTTATAAAGCATTGAATAAAGAGCAAAAAAGCGGAAGGGAGATATTTGACAACCTTTATTTTTGACGTTTGCTAGAAGAGACTCATTTTAAAATCATTAACTTGCAATTAATAAAAAAAACTGAATATTCTTGTATAGATAAAGAAATATTTGTAGTATGGAATTCCTTTATCGGTGTTTCCCGAGAAAGTTGTCCTTCAAACAAAGCGCAGCAGGTAACAGCTTCACTGTCTTGGTATTCTGGAGATCCATAAAGAAATGTAACAGCTGTAGCTTTTAGCAGGTAGAACGTTTGGACATTTACCTGCAACTGCACAAAAATCTTTGTAACGGTTTTTTGGTAATTATTCTATGTATTACTGTTTTTGTAATTTTAAACCGAATCCCGAAAAGAAAGAGGTTATCAAGTTGACTGCTAAATTATTTTTTTTAATTTTACTCTTATTTGTGTTGTAAAACTTTATTAAGTGGATCGATTCGGATTATTCTTCATATAAGAGGCGATGTTAATCGTAGTGTCCGCATTTAAATTGATTGAAAATTAAAATGACTGGACTATTTTTCTGGGTGAATCAATTCAGACGATGCTTGATGCTCTTTGAAAGCAGATACTTTGTCATAATCTCGTAAGAATTTCATAAAGATAGGCCGAAAACAAGATGCGTCTGATTTGAAGGATGATATGATGGTTTGTGGTGTGACTGATGATGTATGTAAAGATGGAAAGGAGAGAGAAAAGACATATTGCGCCGACCCCATCTGTAAGGATAAGGTGTAGCGAAAAAAAATAATGGCTGATATTCTGTAAAGCATCAATCATTTTTGTATTGGCTTTGAGCAAAGATTTTGGAAATAAAATTTAATACGATTTGCGTTGTTGTTTACGGACTTCGGGATTGTTAGAGACTTCAAGGCTACCTACAACCAACAGTCTACTCATTAATACTTTTAAATCAAAACTACAACCATCTCGGTTATGTCACACCTCTACAGTAGCTCGGCCTAGCACTTAATAGAAGTGGTCATTGCGTATTTGTGCCGATGATGCTTCACGCTCTATCGAACTCTTCAAATAGAAATCTGATAATTTGATTTAATTGATGTTGAAATTCCAATAGTGGCAATAACTTGACGAATTCTCGAGACGACGTCGTCTGCGTGAACCCTATAAGCCGTTATTTGTTTTTCCCGGCAATTATTCGATTTTTTTTCACCGTAAAAGCATCCTTGAACTTCAATGAACATTTAAAAAAATGCATTGGCCGAATTGGTTCAGTCGTGTTTGAGTTATGCGTTTAGCAATACATTTTGCGATTCATTTTTATTTTATTGATGTAAGGTTCTGTGTAGTACATTGTAACAACCCATTTCTGCTCAATACTGAGCTCAGGTCTCCACATGCAACCCCAAGGGGACGGCGCGACGGGGAAGAGTGCCTTGGGCGTAACGCGTCGCGCCGTCCCTCATAACCCCGTGCTGTCCGATCCGGTGATTTCCTCCAACAAAAAAAAAATTAAAAAAAAACATGCGACCCCAATGAGGATAAGGGACTTCAAATATCTTCGAAGGATTTTGGAATCCTCCAATATGCTGTAATATCTTTCTTCATGTTTTCCTTCACCGTTTTTGGCTAGTGGTTTAGTTTATGATAAATTATGTAAGTAAAACGCGGGCGTAATTTTTTTTTGTTGTTGTTTTATGAACTGATTTTTGAAAACTGTTTACGAAACTCCTGTACGCTTTTACACTTCTTTGAAATCCTAAAAACATTAGTACAATATTGTTTAAGTGTTCAAATATAGCAATAATAAAAAATTACATTGCAATATCAATGAATCATCCATTTAAATTGCGTATTTTAAAATTAACAAACTTTACCAATTATTTGTAATCGTATCTACTTACAGCTGTTTTGTATTATTTGCTGTAATATTTTTCATGCAAACTGATCCGGCAGGTTTTGTTTTTATAAAATTTACTTGTTATATTCCGTTCCCCGGAGATGATAATATGTGTTGAGTGTTGACCCGACTTCTTAATAATATCGTGTCATATTTAAAGTAATTCAGCGCAGTAGTTTTCGAGTTTATCACGGACAAAGCTGACTTTTCTACTATATTATTTGTATATAGATTCTGAATCGCGCCATCGTTGTGTGTTACGGTCGCTTGACTCAGGCGAGTGTTTATTACAGGTTTGATTTTTCTATCATTTTATTAAATGACCGTTGTGAAAAGATAAATCCCTTAATAACCACATTAATTACATTAGTTATAATATCCAAATAGGTCATTTTAATTAATGATTGTACATAATTATAATACACTGTTCGTAATAATAGGTATTTAGAGCCACGCGCAGTACATTGTCTATACTAATAATGAAGAGGTAATGTGATGTTTGTGACGTTGTAGGGTGTTGACACTACTAATCCGATTTCGATAATTATTTTAATAAAAAGAGCTACGTTTTTTATATAGCAAGATAGATAAACCTCCACCTGATGCTAAGCGGTCACCGTCGCTCATAAAATTCGATATCCAAAATTTAAGTTTAGGCAAAAATAGCCGTATTTGTGGCGCAGGAAAAAATACTATATCTAACTGGTATAATACAAATACTATAATAAATAAACAATACAAGACAATGACAATCAATGACATATCACTTACAACAGATTGGTTATCATTGCCAATGTTCTGTTATCGATATCCGAACGTCAAAGCCTACAGATAGTAAGTGCGTTCGAGTACTATACCAGATTTCTCGAGTGGTTCAATCTTCCTTGTAAAATAACGTAGTATGTTTACATTGTTTACTAATATTTAGAAATAGGGTTATGGAGCTAAAACACGTGGAAACAATGATTTAAATTTAAAAACAAAGTGAAGTCAATTGAAAGTATGCCGAGCGCGCGTAAACTCACGATGATTTTACAGAGTACCGATGGCTTTTTGTTTAGTACCTCTTTCTTCATTTCCTATGTCCCCGAGATGGGGCAGAGGGCCTCCACAGTGCTTCTCCATTTTGACCTGTTTTGAGCCACGTTCTTTAGCTCCGCCCATCGGACTTGTCGCTCCCGGGCGTCGTGGCGTCGATGCTCGAGAGCGACGAGTCCTGGAAGGCGATGCTCGACTTCTGCGAGTCCACCATCTCGCAGAAGCAGGCGGCGGGGCGTGTGAGAGAAAGCTCTTCTCTCTACGCAGAAACCCGCCGCCGTCGAGCAGGGGGTCGGGACCGGGGTCTGGCCCGGATTCTGGCCCCCTAAGAGTTTCGGGTCCCCAACGCATGTGAGTGCGAGCGGGGACCCAAGAAGGTGCCGTGTCTCGCTCAGCACGCCCTTACGTCAGAGCAACCGGGGGATGGTAGACCGCGTACTCCCCGACCCACACTGGTTCTGACCCAGCGGGGTATTCCGTGGGAGGGTGACACGCGGTCCCATCTTGGCGGGCTTCGGAAAGCCCGCCGACCGAGAGAGCCGGTGGCCGTATTTGCCGGCGGCTACCGGTTCGGCGTCCGGGGACGGAGCGACGGGAAAGAGTGCCGATGGCGTAACGCGTCGCGCCGTCCCTCATAACCACGTGCTGGGTTCTGGCCTCAGCCGGGGTTCGGACGCTGAGTGTGAGCGGTTGGAGGTTTTAGTGAGGTTCAACTCCCACATACCCCGGGGATCCGGTGATTTCCTCCAACTAAAAAAAAAAAAAAAGCTCCGCCCATGACAATCCGGTCGTTTTAAGATCGGCTGCGACAGAACGCCGCCACGTTTGCCTTGGACGGCCACGCTTTCTGGAACCCTGATGTGTCCAGTCCAGGGCCTGCTTTGGTTATGACTAGCGTCTCTTCTAAGCGTGTGGCCAATCCATGTCCATTTACGACGTTTGATCTGGTGTTCGATCGGATTGTTTAGTACCTACACTAGCATAATTTACACGGACATAAGTTCATTGAAACTTCACTATATTGTCAGCTCTGTCTCTTAACATTTTAGCGGTCTATGAGATATGGTAATCACTTACGATCTGATGGCCGATTAGCTTGTATACCTGAATAAAATAAAAAACTATTCACCTACGATGACACCGTCTTCGAAGTCAGTTAAAATTTGCTTGTTACCATGTAAATCTTGTTGATGGACCTAATAATAAATAATTAAAACAAAAGAAGTGCAAAAATGCATGAGGGAACTCCCAAGTTAAAAGTATACAATTTTATCTACAGCGTTATCGAGTGTATTTACTATTCAATTTAAATTTGGTATTTTCCTGTTGCTATTATCTTAATAATAGTCGACCTTGTGATTGCAACTTTGTAAGCCAAATATAGAGAAGTGTATAAACTTGATTTCTGAAAAGAAACCTTCAATGTAGAATGTTCCAACTTCCTACTTTGCAATACTTTAATTCTTTTCGTGAAGATGAAACCTAGTTTTACAGGCAATGTACTAAATTTAAAGATTTATGCTATCGGCTTTTTTTATGCTTATCCAGGATCGATCGTTGTGGCGAAATTTAAGCAAGAGTCGGTGAAACCCATATCTAGCAGCAGACTAATGATAAGCCTAATAAGTTCTCATAAGCCACAAAACAACTAATTATTAACTTATGCATCATTTACTCTATAAACGACGTCATTACATAAATGCACCTAAATTAAACCAAGCCTTTATAACAAATTACGAGAATGTACAGAAACAGGTAAAGCGTCGGTATGTAAGACGGCCATCGTGCTACTTGCGAGATTACGTCACAAGGCCGTTGAACCGCGGTGTGAACGATGCCGCGAC
The DNA here is from genome assembly GCA_030269945.2 of Trilocha varians. NCBI lineage: Eukaryota > Metazoa > Arthropoda > Insecta > Lepidoptera > Bombycidae > Trilocha > Trilocha varians. The sequence continues at coordinate 8,183,425 of AP028277.1, read as the reverse complement.
ACAAATATCGTGCAGAAGTTGATATTGATACAAATCGTGCAAAGTCAAATGTAGATGGGAGCAAGGGATGTAAATGTGAAGTTTTTTTTTTAAAGAAAACCAAGATTTTTAGATCCTGGATATCATGTAGCAGTTGAGTGCTTTTTTTTGAGTTGGAGAAAATCACCGGATTTTCACCCGCGGGGCGCGTCGGATGTGTGGGAGTTGAACCGCACTAAAACCTCCAACCGCTCACACTCAGCGTCCGAACTCCGGCTGAGGCTAGAGCCCAGCCCGTGCTGGGTTATGAAGGACGGTGTGACGCGTTACGCCCTCGGCACTCTCGATCGGCGGGCAGTTGAGTGCTAGCTGATACAAATAAACGAGCTCAAACACGGGCCTATCTTGTTTAACACAAGAGTTCCTATGACTACCTTCCGAATCCATCATCAGATCAGCGTCATTTTGTTATATTATTGCATTGTCACGCGGTGTACATCTGCGTGCAAAATGTCAACTTAATCGGAAACCTGGAAGTCAAATTTAGCTTGCAAGATTCCTCCCGAACTTACATAGTTACATCCAGTGCAAGTTAATATAAAGCTTGTTAAATATACATACTTCTGTATTGTATAATTCTATGCGCTGTGATCGAAGCCTCGGTGTGGGTAACGCGCCCACTGTTTTATCTAGATGTAATGTGATTGCTCGATGATTTTTGATTCTTGAATATTATTTCAAGTTTAGTGTTTGTTTTTGGAATTTTAAGGAGTCGTTCCTCTTTGAAAGCTCTATTTAAATTAGACCGTATTTTAGCCCAGTCAAATTAGGTAAAAAAAGGGGTCAACCTCGGAATGAAAGATAATAAGCTGCAAATTGGTATGAACCTTTGTTTTGTCATTCTAAATGTTGTCTCAAAAGTCACAATCGTTATCGTGTCCGCGTCTCAAGATATTCAAGGTCCAAGATCACAAAAATCGGTTTTTCGCGAATATCTGGCTTCCTATCGGTTAAATGAGATTTGCATTTATTATAAAAGTTGTAGGCTATAAAATTCCCCACAACTTTTGTTCAAACTTTTTTTTCATACGACCAACCGTTTTGAAGGTAGAGCGCGAAGAGTGCACATCGTACAGTCATATACGGCCTAATGCAAGGTCAAGCGTGAGTTATGGTTATCAGTACGTTATAAAGTCAATTATTTACTTGGAAATTATAATTTTATTTATTTATTTATTTTATTTTAATATTCCAGAGAAACTTACAGCTAACACTTATTAAACAATGCCTATTATTTATGTACTAACTATTAATTATTTATATTTAAGGGGGTATTCTAGTCTAGAATTTTGAAAAAATCAATTTTATTTTTTGTATATATTCAAAGAATATACCTTCAAGAATATTTCCTCCAAAGGAATTTTAAAAATTGTAATTATTTACAATTTACAAACAATAGTTGTGCCAATCAGTCAAGAAAAATTTTTATCAAATCGGTCTAATAAAAAAAAAATTATCGACATGCGTGTTGAAAAATTTAAAACTGTTAATATCACAACAAAACAAGCCAGAGATGATGCTGATGTTCTCATCATTGACACAGCTATTGCCTTATCAGAACATCAAAAGACTGCTGTCATCATAGGAGAAGATATCGATTTGCTCGTTATTTTAATTGGACGTACTCAGTCACATAATCAGGATTTTTTTTTGAAAAAAGTTGGCAAAGGCAATGTCAAAACACAAATATATTCTACTAAAAGTTTTGACCAATATCCTCGTACTAAAAAGCACATTTTATTTTTACACGCATTCAGTGGCTGTGACACGACTTCTGCGCTATTTAAAAAAGGAAAAAAAACTGTTACTAGAGCATTGGAAAAAAATCCTGATTTAGATAAACTGGTGGAAGTATTTCAACAAGAAAACTGCCCAAAACAAACATTATTAGAAAATGGAGTGCGCATCTTGTTGGCATTATATAATGCTCCAAAATCTGAGGACAACATTGATCATTTCCGCTACACGCAATTCATCAAATTTACAAAACTAAATAAACTTGTACAACTGTCAACACTTCCACCAACAAGTGCAGCAGCTCATCAACACATAAAACGTGTCTACTACCAGATTCAAACGTGGTTAGGGAAGGACTTAGAACCTCAAGAATGGGGCTGGATGCTTGAAAATGAAATCCTGGAGCCCATACGAACGTTATTACCTGCAGCACCAGCCGAACTACTAAACGTAATATTTTGCAATTGCAAAAATGGTTGTGGTTCCCGCTGTGGATGCAGAAAATCAGGGCTACAATGTTCTTTAGCTTGCGGCCAGTGCAACGGACAAGCTTGCCTCAACACTTCACTGTATCCAAGTAATCCCGATGAAGAAAATACATATGATCCCGATATTCTGGAAGGTTTGGAGATGTACATGACAGATAATGAGGATGATGACAATGAATCGAACATTTTTGAGCGACAAGAAGAAGAAGACGACGAAGAAGAAGAAGATAATTAGCTTCCATTTCCAATTTCATTACAATTAAAATCAACAAAGATACTTTTGAGATTTGAACTCACATTTTGATAAATGTATATTATGCCGTATTTAATAATAAATAAAAATATGTGTAAAATATATACTCTATCATTTTAACTTAAAATAAAACTAAAATATATAATCCAGAATTAATAATATTTTATACTAAAATAGTTAAATATGAATAATTATATATAAATAATCAAGTTACTTACTTTAATTAAATATAAATAATTTATAGTTAGTACATAAATAATGGCATTGTTTAATAATTATAATTTCCAAGTAAATAATTGACTTTATAACGTACTGATAACCATAACTCACGCTTTACCTTGCATTAGGCCGTATATGACTGTACGATGTGCACTCTTCGCGCTCTACCTTCAAAACGGTTGGTCGTATGAAAAAAAAGTTTGAGCAAAAGTTGTGGGGAATTTTATAGCCTACAACTTTTATAAAAAATGCAAACCTCATTTAACCGATAGGAAGCCAGATATTCGCGAAAAACCGATTTTTGTGATCTTTGACCTTGAATATCTTGAGACGCGGACACGATAACGATTGTGACTTTTGAGACAACATTTAGAATGACAAAACAAAGGTTCATACCAATTTGCAGCTTATTATCTTTCATTCCGAGGTGAAACCCTAATATGACTGGGCTATTTCTTTAGTTTTACTCTACTATTTAAAAATGTATATTTTATCGACAACTTTGATTAAGGTTATAATTAGAGGTCCCCTGACATTGCAAAGGTCTGTAAGTAGAAGTAACCACTTACAATCAACTGGTCCGTTCGTGCACTGCATAAATGTCAATAAAAAGATATTAATTTATCCACACCTTCTAAAAACCAACCTTACTCTATGAGCCGGTGGCCGTATTCGCCGGCGGCTACCGGTTCGGCGTCCGGGGACGGAGCGACGGGAAAGAGTGCCGAGCGCGTGACGCGTCGCGCCGTCCCTCCAAATCCCGTGCTGGGTTCTGGCCTCAGCCGGGGTTCGGACGCTGAGTGTGAGCGGTTGGCGGTTTTAGTGCGGTTTAACTCCCAAATACCGGGATCCGGTGATTTCCTCCAACTGAAATAAATAAAAAAAACCTTACTCTATTATTATATTTAATGTTCTTCATAAACTTAATTTTTTTTTACGATGTTTTATTCAAGTCAATATAAAAATACCGTTAACCAAATATGAGCAAAGAAAGCTGTTCAGAACACTGTATTTATGATTCATTGAAGTCATTGAACTTGACATTTTATGATCGATGTATCTACAAAAATTATTATAAATTGAATATGATATTTTAATACGTAAATAGATAAATATAATTTTTAATATCGGATATGCTAATTTTGTAAATATCTATGTAGATTTAAAAAAAATGTTATATTAGACTACTATACTTATTGTAAGACTAGTTGCTGGAGGTTTTAGTGCGGTTCAACTCCCACATACCCCGCCCGCGGGGCGGGCGGGGATCCGGTGATTTCCTCCAACTGAAAAAAAAAAAAAAGGCGTTGTTGAGTTATGCGCTTACCAACACATTTTGCGATCCATTTTTATATTATAGATAGACAAACGAGCTTACGACCCACCTGATGGTAAGCGGTCACCGTCGCTCATTAACCTCCACCATGCCAGGGCAATGAGAAGCTGTTGTCTATCGTTTACTTATACAGGACTTTTCTTAAACATCGTCAATTATATCATTTGCATTATGGCATAACAGCATTATTTTTGCTAGGGATGTAACTATAGATTATGATCAGATACCAACCCTTCTCAGTTTTGGTCAGTCAGAATTTGGAGGTTTTCGTGCTGTTCGACTCCCACATTCCCCATCTTAGAAATACGCGGCACGGTGGAGTCACTACGTTACTAAGGAAATAACATCGTTTTGAAGTTTAAAATATTATTTTGTTATATTTTCAGCATCTGAAGTGTTATCAACGCAGCGTACACTCGCCAAATGTAGGCCTCTGCACGCGGCCACGCTAGAGTCTAGGAACAAGGCCAAGAAATGCGCAGAGTTCCTCCAGCCTTACAGGTAATCTGTTGTTAAAGGAGGCTTGAAGAAAATCCTTAAAAGTAGATCGTAGTGAGCGACGGTAACCACCGCCGCAATATATTTAAATGTTAATTGTGTTTAAAATATGTGTGTTTGTAGTTCCGGGATACCTTTATTAGAATAAATAATGATTATAATAGGTATATATGACAAGGAAGATGTAGCCAACATAGGGTATTGAAACCCTATTTCTGAACTTTTAAAAGGTCAAGGTTGCAAATGTCGTAAAACTATTATTTACAACCAACAGATCTACAACAATCTTACTCATTAATATATTTACTTTCAAGACTGTATAGTGCTAATCCATAGTACTACTAGGTCTAGAAAAACCTTACTAATATGTATTTTTGTGTTGTATATTTCAGACAACGTCCAGAGACGTGCACAGCGTTAGCTCGACGGCTGGTCACCACGGCGCTCGGCGTCAGACTCAGCACCGCCCGCCAGGAGCGAGCCGAGGAGAACAGACTGCTCACACGGGCTAGAGGTCAGTACATACACACACACACACAAACACACACATATACACATACGTGTAAACGTACAGGGTGGATCTGTAACTTTGGACAATCTGACGTGGGGTGAATGACCTGTCGAAATACAACTTAGAACCAATTTTATTTTAGGAATTGGATAAAAAAACATTTTTCGTCATAGTATGGAAATCCGCAACGATAGTCGTACGTTTTCCATACAATGTCAGAAAAAAAGTTTAACCGATCCAAAAATAAAAATGGTGTTAAGTTGTATTTCGACAGGTCACTCACCCCACGTCAGATTGTTCAAAGTTACAGATCCACCCTGTATACGGATTATATACGTTTTTACAGACACAAACAGAAACACTACACAAACACACCAATAGACATGTACACACCCTACACAGTCCTATACAAACATACTTGCACACACACACATAGTCCTAATAAATGCTAATAAGCATTAAGACAAACCGGAATCGAACTAAAGCTGAATACACGCACGTATAGTAATTTAGGTATCATTATCATTCCTACTAATATCATAAATCCGAAAGTACCTCTATCTGTCTGTTACGCTTTCCCGCTTAAACCTCTCAACCGATTTTGATGAGTTGTGATATAGACAATTTTTGACCCTGAGAAAGAATTTTTTTTTTTTTTTTTCAGTTGGAGGAAATCACCGGAACCCCGCCCGCCCCGCGGGGATGTATGTGGGAGTTGAACCGCGCTAAAACCTCCAACCGCTCACACTCAGCGTCCGAACCCCGGCTGAGGCCAGAACCCAGCACGGGGTTTGGAGGGACGGCGCGACGCGTTACGCCATCGGCATTCTTTCCCGTCGCTCCGTCCCCGGACGCCGAACCGGTAGCCGCCGGCGAATACGGCCACCGGCTCTCTCGGTCGGCGGGCTTTCCGAAGCCCGCCAAGATGGGACCGCGTGTCACCCTCCCGCGGAATACCCCGCTGGGTCAGAACCAGCGTGGGTCGGGGAGCGCGGTCTACCATCCCCCGCATGCTCTTACGCTAAGGGCGTGTTGAGCGAGACACGGCACCTTCTTGGGTCCCCGCTCGCACTCGCATGCATTGGGGACCCGAAACTCTTAGGGGGGCAGAATCCGGGCGAGATCCCGGTCCCGGCCCCCTGCTCGACGGCGGCGGGTTGGCAAGTTGAGAACGGCGTAAAGCCTCTCTCTCGCAGCCCCTGCCACCTGCTTCTGCGAGATGGTGGACTCGCAGAAGTCGAGCATCGCCTTCCAGGACTCGTCGCTCTCGAGCATCGACGCCGCGACGCCCGGGAGCGACAAGTCCGGACCTATTTGTTGGACCAGGACACAGCGCTGCCTCTCCCATGCGGGGCAGCGCGCGAGCGTATGCTCCGGCGTGTCCTGGTCACATCCCACGCAATGGTGGCACCTCGCCGTCGGCTCGGCCTTGATCCGGTGCAGATACCGACCGAAACACCCGTGCCCGGTCAGCATCTGCACCATCCAGAAGGTGAGGCGTCCTGCGCCACGACCCACCCAATCATGTAGGATCGGGCGGATCGCCTCGACGGTCCGTAGACCCCATGTGGGGTTAGCGAGACGTCGCTTCCACGCTTCTACTACGGACCGCCGAGATTGGACCCTCCTGTCGCGAACCGCTTCCCGCAGGGGACGTATCACGCCCCGGGCGCGGCGGTCGCATCGCCAGCGATAATCGCCAGCTAGCGCCTCCGCCTCCAGCTCCCAGGGCGGCGTCCCCGCCAGCACGCACGCCGCCTCAAAAGCGACGGTGCGGTACCCGCGGATGGCCCTAATAGCTACGATGCGCTGTGGCCTGAGAAAGAATATAGGCTACCTTCTACTTGAAAGTGCAGACGAAGTTACGGGGCACGCTAGTCATGTAAAAACCTCATGCCGGCTTTACTTATTGGAATGAAGTTCCTTATCGCGCGTTGTGAGGGGGCTAGACGGAAAAAAATCTTACGAAAAGTTGTCACGACACTTTTTTTGTTTTAGATGATTATCGCTAGATGGCGCTGTGATCAAAATCTTTTGAAACATGTTCCTTATCGCGCGTTACGAAAGGAAATATTTTTTATAAGATATCTTTTAATCGAAAGGAACTTCGTTCTATTCGGGTATCCCATGACATCTCTCAAGTTTTTTACTTAATTGTTATTTCCACGGTGTTTCAGAGAAGAAACGTCAGGCCGCGTTACACAAGGAAGCCGCGTGGGATGGCTCACTCGCCAACCAATCACTGGCCGACTCCTGAGGTAACATCCCACTGCTGGACTTAACTAAGTCTGCAAAACAATAGTGGAAAAAATATCGATTTTCATTACAATTACACTAAAACTACAATATACAGTGGCGTGCAGTTCATAAAAGCAAATCTGCACTGCATACCCTTAACTTTAAGATTTGATAAAAAAATTACAATGACAAACGATTTTATACTGAATATATTATCAAAATATACTATTATTTGCGTATGTTTAGCGTAAAAGTTAAATAAATTGATTATAGGGCGTAAATATTTGGAAAATTACTCACATTACATTTCTGCATACCCTGACTTAAATATGCATGCACGACGCCACTGACAATATAATAATTTTGATAACCTTTCAAAAATTAATCATTGAAAAGATCAAAGATTTTATGTCTTTTCTAGATCCAAAAAATTCTTGTCACTGTTGTCTTAGTGAAATTTAATTTAAATATCAGTAATACACAACACAAAAAAAACAACATCAATATGTGAATTAGCGTCACCAAAAATCACCCTATTTAGCTTTGAAAATAAGCTCCCATTTATTGCTAATAATGGCATATACAGGGTGGATCTATAACTTTATAATATATATTTTATTTTTGAAATCGGTTTACCTTTTTTTTAATATTAAATGGAAACCCGCAATGATAGTCGTACAACACATAATATTTAAAAATGTTTAACGGATTAGAAAAATAAAATTGGTTCTAAGTTGTATTTTAACAGGTCATTCACCCCACGTCAGATTGTCCAAAGTTACAGATCCACCCTGTATGTTAGGACTCTGATGGGAAGGGAACATATTAGTTTTTGAAGTTATAGAGGTTTTTAAGTTATCGAGGTTCTACTGTATTACAAAATAAAATTAAACATTATTTCAGATTTACAAACATCCGGATTACAAAAGAAATGCACCAGAATCATCTTAAAAATAATAATTATAAAAGAGCTCTCAAAATAGTTAAAATATTTACACAATATTGTTATAAAATAGAGTATTTTTCTATCGTATTTAAATATTTTATCGATAACGTTCAAGGGGTATTTCGCATCTCTATTAAGTGTTAGTTAATAAATGTTATGTTTAGTGATGTTACTCATTTAGTGATGAGACGAGTGCTTCCTATTTATCGATGTTTGTTTTATCGATAATACAATCACTATTTTTGGGACGTAAATATTTTTATTTGGTGCCACGAAAAAGAGTTAAAATCACTGATTTTGAAGATTAAATAATATTTTAATTACAAAAATGAAACGACCGAATTCCATTTTATCCGTTGAAGATACACACTGTTAAGCACAGATGCAAAAGTGCTATCTCTTTTGTTTTTTAACACTTATTCAATCTATCTGACACCAGAATCATCCAAATAGGTCCAAACTCTTAAAGTTATGAAGGTACAAAGATAATAATAAAAAAATATACATACGGATTGAGTACCTCCTCTATTTTGGAAGTCGGTCAAAAACAGTAATATGCATAGTAATTATGTCTTTAAAATCATATCTCTTAAATGTGCTTAAAAAATCTCATTTTTTGAGTAAAAGCTTTCCTTATAGAATATTAAAATTAATTAATTAATTGCTCATTAAAGTGTCTTAGTAAATTGTTTGTTCATTGATGTGTTCTATTTAAATATATTTACATTTGTTGCTAGTACGAATTATATCAATTTTACTATTTTTACGCGATTTTCGTGTATCATTTTATTAGACGAATTGTATTAGTACACGCGAAGTTACTGAATAACATTTAGAGATAAGCCGTTCTAAGGTATTTATTTAGGGAGACACTTTAGAACTATAGACCAAGTTTTCAGCCTCAAATACCGACACAAAAATTGGCGCCTACTCCCATACTACAACTTCACAAGTTAATAAACTGTATTAGCAGTCCTTTCCTACCCTTTCTCAGCTGAGCCCCGAGCTCGCACCTCCATCCTGACGAAGCTGTAAAGGCCTGAGGGCCAACAGCGATTCCTCCTATCCCATAAAAAAAAAATTGGTGGCCTGTAAAGTCGGTATACGGGCGAAAGTTTTACGTGACAACGACTCGGGCATGGTTAGCCCGCCTAAGAGCGAGAGAGACAGACATAAAAAGTGACGCGGCACGCGTGCCTCTCACTCGCTCTCATTGTGAGCGCATAACGTGAGCGGAGCGTAACGCAGTGAAGTGAAGTGTCACCCCCCAAACCAATTTATAACACGTTGTCACGTCAAAAACTATAGGTATCGATGGTATTAGGCCAAAGGGAGATCTCTTTGCGAGCGAGGTAGCGTGGTAGTGTATGTTAGTCAGGCCGAAGCCCCCTGTAGTAGATTACAGGATCTCGCGCGCTATTGGTCGCCACAAAACAATAGCTGAAGAAACTGAAGTAAATACTTAGAGCCGTCAATAACACATTTTATTAACAATCATGCACACGACTACAGTCTTTATGTCTTACGTATTACAGTCGAGAATGCTTCGCCAATTATTTTGTAAAATATACCTTGCGTTATTCGTGCCTTTAATATCTAGTCTAAATATATTTTATGTAGTTTTTTAAATGGGCCGCGAAAACCTCTTGATCGTTAAGTTCTAAGGAGAATATAGTGTTGGGAAAGATATCGATAAATTATGGTATTTTAATCGAGTTAATCAGTCTTAAAAACGGTCCAAAATTTTAAGAGTTCAAGTGGTATTTTGGATAATTTAAAACTCGTTAATAGAAAGAATAAAAGAACATGATGGAGTGTTTTAAACCATGAAAAGAAAGTCGTACATACCAAACATAATTTTACTTAAAATCGATTTCAACTTCCAACATCGATTCTCCTTAACTAAAACGTAATAAAAATAGCGATAATTTACTAATAATAAAAAACGTTAAGCAATGCATCTTATGATTATGTAGTTTAAATAGTCTAATTATATATTAAGATTCGACAAAGTTTAAAATTCGTGTTAATATTTCGATACCAATCGAGTGGTAATCGATTTTGAATATCGATATAGGATATATGTATCTCCGATTATGATGTTTTACTATAGTTTTCTTTAATATCGTGTTTAATTCTTTTTTTTGCAAATAAAAAGTATATATTTACCAAAATATACTATATACCTTAGCCACGCGAGGATATTGCAAAGGCTATGTCGATACTGTTCAAATCAAAGCCTTTGTTTTGAAGAAGAAAACGTAAACTAAAAAAAACTAATCTGAGAGCACAATTAGTGAAAAATTTATATGTCACAAAATTACTATTCGTATTTATTTTGTTTAATTTTAATTTTGAATTATATTTATCGATGGCTTTTAAGATTATCGAAATTATATTCATTTATCTAAGATTAGGAGTATAAAAGATGTATCTATAAAAAAAAAAAAAAAAAAATGTTTTGCTTAAAACTGCACAGATAATTCTATATATCGTTGCTATACTGTTAACATCAAGAGTGTAAGAGCAAAAATAAATAAAATACATCACTTACACTATTACTAAACGGGTTCTTACCAATTTTTTTTTATTTTTTTTTTATTTGTCTGCTCTTAAATGACCTACCCGCAGTTCCTCAGTCTTCCCGTGATCATGGCGCTTGCAACAGTGCTGAAATATCGGGATCGCTCAATTAAAAATAATCGTGGTAAGAACCCGTTTAGTAATAGTGTGATGTAGATAACCGCGAGTGTTTAAAGAAAATTAATAAAATACATGCTTGAGTTAGAAATCTAAAAGAACTCGGCACAAACGTTGCATATTTTCTTCTGAAAGTGGGAAGCAAAGAAAGTGGTTCAGAATAGGAAGAAAATTTATAGAGATGAACGCTTATCGATAATATTTTCGATAATTTTATAAACCATCGATATTTTAAATGAGGCCTTTAAAATAAAATCGATTAAAGCAATAATAATGCCTGTGTCGCTGTAGATAAATATAATGTAAATTTATTCTATATACAAATATAAAAATGGAGTGAATTATTTATATTTGTGACAGTTTTGAATTAAATAAATGTTATGTGGTTTTTCTTTATAAATAGTTCGAGAAAATTTTCTTGTTTATAAAGCATAATAATAATTTTAAATTAATTTTTGACTGGAAAATTTTCTATCGAACAAATCTAATACCGCGCAACTATTTTTCTTAAGGACTATTTGACAGTAATATGACAATTTAAAATGAACCTTACGAATTATAGTTACACGATATAGTGCATCAACAATGTTAATTGTCATTAAAACGTATTTTTATACAGGGTGTACAACTATGTGAAATATTTGGAAAAATGCCTTGCATAATATAGCTAAATTATTTTTCAAAACATCCTGTAGTTTCACGATTTCGTTGTCCATTATTTTGCATAGTTCTGGAACACCCTGTTTGCTAATATTAATTCTAGCAATTGTTATAAAATGTGTTCTAAAACTAGTTTTAACTCGATAATCGAGATGACGATATCGATTGATTGTAACTCGATCTCTCGATTTATTTTGAATGCACGATTTTAAACAGTTTTCAGCTTAGGAAACAACACCACACTAGTCTTATATGAAATTAATGTAACTAAAGTGAGCGGAAACTGGAGTTTTTAGTCTATTATTAATATTCAAAGCTATATTTTTTTCCCAATCCTATAACATATGGAAGAAAAAAAACTTGAGAGGTTTCATGGGACACCCAAATAGAACGAAGTTCCTTTCGATTAAAAGATATCTTATATTTTTTTTCCTAATGTAACTCGCGATAAGGAACGTGTTTTAAAAGATTTTGATCACAGCGCCATCTAGCGATAATCATCTAAAACAAAAAAAGGTTCGTGACAACTTTACGTAAGAATTTTTCCGTCTAGCACCCTTTCACAACACACGATAAGGAACTTCGTTCCAAAAATCAAGACTTGTGGTGTTGTTTTATAAGCTATCTTGAATGGTTACCCTTATTTGCGACCAAAGATCTGACTTCGTGGTAACAGTCAATTAAAAACTTTGAGATCGATCAAAAATAATGTAAATTTGTGTGTCATAAGAATTAGGTATTCGCAATAAAATCGATTTAGGGAAACGTCATATCGATTTGTATTTAAGGTTGATAATCGATTTCATATCGATAGGTAAATCACGAGAGATTACATTCGTCCTAGTGTTTGATGTCCGTTAAAAGTACTGTAAAAAATGTTGTCTATATCTTCTTTAGTAAAAAAACGCCAAAATCATGAATTAGTTTGTCAGTTACAATAAAACTCAATACTTTTTAACGGACTTCATTAATTGTAAAATATCATAATCGATACAATTGAATTCGATTTCAATAACTTTCAATCGTCTCAACCAAAATCGATTTGTCGATGCGAACATAACTAATATTTTTAATCGATTTTACAAATATCGATTATTAAAAATCGATTTTAATTGCAATAATGACAGTTATTGAGCATGTTACAAGTTTTAAATATATTTTATTCTGAATACATTATGCCGTCCATACAATACAATAAATCTTCACAATTTCAAGTACATACCTACTTTATTTTTTTAAAACAACCGTTTTTTTTTTGTTTTAATGCTGAATTATGTAGATGATGAATTGTTTTAATTTTTTCTTCAGTAGTGAGAAAGTGGCAATTTTAAGTTTTTCCACTTTTTTTATTTATGTTGTAAAAACATATTCAAATATAAAATCTTTGCAACTGCTGTTAAAGTTCTTTTTAAGGCCACTTGTTGTTTATCTGTTATTTCAATCTTGCATTTTTGTTTTAAAATCACCATTCTGTAAATATTTTAATTCTATTGCATGTATCCTTGTACAAAAAAACTTTTTGTTGCCAAAAATAAATATTTTTTAATCCATAGAATATTTTTTTGTTTCTAATTAACACCTTTTCAGGAAACCCTACTGAGCTCTACTCTATCGTGAGGTTTTTGGTATTTCAGACATTTAGTAGAATTTGGTTGTAAAATATTTATTAATACTTATAAATAATTTCGTCTGCTTATAGTAAAGTAGAGAATGAGATAATAAATTGGTGTAAAATCAGCAATATAATTAATTAATAAATAAAAGAACATAGAGCAAAAATAATAAAGATATAATATTGAAAATAATAAATAACCGAAAAACCCATTGTTATTTGTATTGCAGGTATTTATTTTATTATTTTTTTTCTTTTTTAAGTCAATTTAGAAAATGTATTGTTGCATGAAAATAAAGGCTTTTTTATTTATTTATTTTATAGTAAAATTATTTTTGAAATAGTTACATAATTATTTTCTTACTTCAAAAAATCATATTTACTTCTACATCATTGATTTTGAAATTTAATTGCAACTTTTCAAAGCATGAATAAATACTACATCACTTAAAAATATAGGTATTGGAAAGGTATTTTCATACATACAAATAATTTAATTGTTGAATATTATTAAAATAGTTAAATATATATTTTGTAGATGCAATTTCAATGATCGTCCATCATGTAACCGAACTGTACAAAACATAGCGAATACATTATTTTTGTAAAGAAATCAAAGTTTAGAAATATATGAAGGTTATTCTCAACGTGTTGTTATTTTCTACCTTGAATTTTATCCTTTATGATAAATGCAAAGATCTACACAGATGATTTTATTAATGCCATGTGGGGGCGGCGCGACGGGAAAGAGTGCCGTGGGCGTAACGCGTCGCGCCGTCCCTCGTAACCCCGTGCTGGGTTCTGACCTCAGCCGGAGTTCGGACGCTGAGTGTGAGCGGTTGGAGGTTTTAGTGCGGTTCAACTCCCACATACCCAATGATCCGGTGATTTCTTCCAACTAAAAAAAAACCATGCATTATATCACACAGATGATTTTATTAATGCCATATAGGACGAGTCAACAGGCCACCTCATCGTACCGTATAGTATAGTGGTTAATTTTGGAGACTCTTAAAGAACGGTATTTTAAATAAAATTTTATTTAAACTATTATATTTCACAAATTCTATTCAGAAGTGATTTGTGAAATAGATATGAAAATCTTCTTTACAAATTTTAATCACTGTTAGATATAGACAAATTAAAGACAATATTTTTTGTGATTTTATAAAAACGCTACGCCTTATAGACCGCGTCTGCGTCAAGTTTGCATGCACACAATGGAATTTTATGTTTTTGAAAATGCCGTAAAATCAGATTTTACACAAAATTAATTTACTTTCATATTTTACTCGTCATAAATTTAGAGTCGCAGATACAAAGTTTAAAACATATAACCTCGAAGATGTCCTGTCGAAATACAAAGTGGAACCATTCGAATCGAAAAAACTTTTTACTTCAATAATATTATGGTGGGTACTTACAACCATTGCAGGCTACCATATCCACCCTGTAGGTAGAAACAGATACATTCAAATTAAAAACAAAGTAGACAAAACACAGCACTCACAAATTTGCAACTACTATTTGCAATTTCGTTTGTTGAATCCGAAGACCGGCCATTAAAACAATAGACATTGAAACAAAAGCATGGAAGTCGAGCACCTCTGTCACCGTCTCCAATCGAAGGTCAGAAACACCATTGTTTGAACTTATAGGACTGTGACAAAGAATTCGAACTGAATGCCGATTAAAAGGTCTTGTTTAATTACTTGTGGTAGGTAATGATTTGGTAATGGTGAGCGTGAAGATTACAATATGTACATCGATTTACATATTATCATAACCTATCATAAAATTTGTATCTATTGTTGAACCACTTCACGTGGTTATATGACAGTCGCAGTTTTGTTTCACTGTAACGTAAACGATGTCTAAAGTAAAATCAATAAATGCTCTTAAATTAAAAATAAATAATATCTAATATTTTTCTGTAGACAGTAGAAACTAGTAAGCAGTAGCTTTTTGAGCATATTTAATGTTGTATCGTTTAAGCTTTATAGAATAGGTAGTGTATTTTGTGTTATTTCTATTTTTTTATTGCCATGTAGGTAGACGAGTCAACGGGCCACCATGAACCTCTGCAATGTCAGGGGACACTGAGGGGTCGCTACCTACGACCTAACTTTAAGGACCCTCCTCAAGCCTCGTTTGAAGAAGGACGCTAGCGCCAATATTATTTATATGTAATATATATTATAATATTATTAAATGTAAGTTTATTATTTATTTGTAATGTTATTTACATTATTATGGATATTTAATTCATTTAATTAGGTCATGAGCATAAAAAAACTAAAAATATTAGCGTTCCAACCTTAATACCTAACTAATTGTTTTACTCCATTATCTCGGAACTAATTCAGCATACCGGTCAAACGCCCACTTCAATATAAAATTGGGATATTTCTCAATCGCAGTCTGACCTGTAGCGTTCCATTGTCACTGAAACAATGTGTTTCCAACTCGTAGGAAATAATAAACAATTAATATAAACACGATTAGAAACGCCAACTTCCAGTCATCGCACTCTCCACCTCGGCACAACACGTGAAATGAGTTTTATAGTGGTATTCATGTGCCTTTCAAAAGTGGCTGCTGAGCTACATTCAGTACAGCACCATATGTATGTGTCGAGGAAATCCAGATCGAATTCGTTCCCTGTTCAATCTGGATACGTCTACAGCCAAGTGGACAATTACCCTGGAATGTATTCATCATTCGGTGGTGGATACAGCAGTGCAACAATCAGTGAACCTCTTATGAATTACAAAAGTGACAGTTACAGACAAACTCCTGGATATAATTACTATGATACTAACGGAGAAGTGAAGCCGGTTGTTGAAGTGACAGAGCCCCCTGTGTCGCGGTATGCTGCAGATTACGAAATAGCCAAAGCCGAAGCCAAATATAACTCCAAGTTCTTACCATCGAAACTGAAAACTGATGCCATGTACGAAAGGTTGAAGTCAATGATGTACTATCATCCCCCTGAGGGCTACAACGATATGGATAGAGATTACATGAACCATGATTACAATCACGACGATGATGACGTCAGGACAAGCTCTAGAAGCTCTTACGATACATGGCCGTATTATTACCACAATCCGTATGAACATGAACATTTAAAAATTGATGCGGAAATAGACAAGGCAAAAGATAAACGATACGCAGTTTTACCAATCATTCCTGTACATGAAGACGTAGACGAGGGACCAAATTCTTACACTTCTGTACCAACTCCAAGCACCACTTTACACTACTCTGAAATTACAACAGAGAATCCTATTAGTGGCAATAAACCTTTCTTCTCCTTTGTTCTAAACGACTATTACGATAAAAATAGTGAAGAAGATCCACTTATTTTCAAAGGGCTGGATTGGGGCACCCAATTCGACCACGGATCGCCTTACAAAGACATTAGCGGATATTCTAAAAGAAATAGAAGATTAGATGGGCCTTACAGTAATCCAAGCAATTACGACGGAACTCTGGATTCTATTTTAAAAAGAAATAATGATAAAACTGACATTTCTAAAGTTTCCCACTCTCTCGGAGAATCAGCTACTGAAAGTGGCCACGAGAAGAAGAAAGAGTACGACAAACATGATAAAGGATATAAACACAATGATGAACACAAAACTGGTTACGAGCATGCTGGAAATAACTACAGAGGTTTTAAAGATTTTATCGACACATTCGCAAACCGATATGGTACTGAAGACCACAAGAAAGATGCAAAATATGCTTTGAAAACAAATCAAGATAAAGGTCAAAAGAAAAAAGGATTCCGAAAAGTATATCACAAAGACGAATATCAAGAAGAAGATGAGTTTTATGATAATAACAACAACAGTGTACAAACAGAAGAAAAAGGTGCTGCCAAGGTCCACATTGGAGGATCAGAAGGTCTTTCCAGAGCTCACGCTGTTGGTGCTAGTGGTAACGAAGCTAATGCATTTGCGAAAACAGGCAACACCAATAAAAAAGGATATGAAAATAGTCACCGTGGTCACGACAAATCCAAAGATTTTGATAGCAATTATAAGAAATATAAAGATTTAGTGAAAAGTACAGACTTAGAAAAGTATTTAGACTATAACTATCATTAAATAAACATAAAGGATATTCTCACGAATTCCAGAGTTGTATCAATGCAATATTTTTATTATAAGTTCATTGTTATTATTGTATTAAGTTTTGTACTCGAATAAAAAACCTTTAAAAGTGACAAACGCTTTATTTTACATATTTAATAATCTTGTACTAGTTTAATAGTTTCAAAATTACAGCTCTTACTTTAATTTTTCATTATATTGCTGGTGTTTACATAATAGTGCCATACAAGAAGTCTTAACTAAGGAAATGTTGGAAAAATACTCAATGTAGTCTTCGTCATAATTCTTGGTGATTTTTCCGAGAGTTTGTCAACATATTTGTGTATCTTCCAGGGTGATCTAACTCCTCTGTTTGGCGAACGTTCCGGTTCACTGCTTTCATAATTCTCATCATTCGTCTCATCATATTTCTTTGTATCTTTTCCTGTTCCACTATCATCATAATATTCGTCATATCTCATTTTATTTTCATTTTTATTTTGGGTGATAGTATGTCTTTGTTTTTTATTCGATGATACTTCACTAATAGGTGGTTGTATTATTTTGCTCTTGATTTTAATTTCTGGGGCTTTTTGCTTAATTTCACTCGATGCTGCTTGATCATGCAATTCATCTTTGTTCTTAGTTCTTGGTTGAAGAGGTTTACCTCGTCCAGCGAATTCATCGTGGTTCACATCAAAATCGTAGTCATCCAGATTGAAATCTTCATCTTCGTGTTCAACAGTATCAATAAATTTAGGAGGTTTGAAGTTAGCGATTTGGAAATCATCTTCATCATCAAATTCGTCAAATTTAGGTATCGGTTTCTGGACTAAAACTGTCTTTGGTTTATCTGTAACTTTATTTAAGGGGTTATTTTTTGTCGAAGTTACATTATTCTTGGAGCCTCTGGTGAGTCGCATGTTGGCCTGAACTGGTGCAACGGGATTGTTTTTAAAGAAGTACCTTGGTTTCCGATTGAAGTCATCGTTTAGCTCAATATCTTCTCTGGAGAGTTCTGTTAACATTTCTTCATCAAACAAATCTCTTGTATGTCTTATCACAGGATTACTAAAAGTTCTTGTTTCTGTTGTAGCTTTGAAATCTTTTTCAACCAACCGGCCTTCAATAATCTTGAATTTTAAAAAGGAAATTAACAAAATTAATGTATTCATTATGTCTTCGCTTACAGAAGTTTAATGAAAGACTAGTTCATTTGCATTGTCCCATTGTAGAATGTAAACTACAGTTATTTTTAATAATATTTATAAAATTACGTAGTGTACAATAAATGCAAGCTGATCGACGAGGGATTTTAATTAAAATATTATGATAGGAAGATCATCATTGCAATTTTATTTTATTAGAGATCCGTACTATGAAATATGATTAATTAACTTTTTCTATGAGTATTTTCAATACCATTTGAAAAATACTAAGGAAAGGGAAATAACTAAAGGTAAAAAAACAATAAAGTATAAAAATGGACACTAACTTTTTTTTCTTCTGTTATCTTAGTTTTCAGACTACTACAGTACAGTACAGTTTTACGAAAGTAATTTTTTTCAGACTTGAGAATTTTTAATGATCTGATAGTAAATAGTCATAAACTGCTGATCGTCAGATATCGCTACCTTGGCGAATGTTCTCTATCCAGTGTTAAAAATAAGCAAAATATTTCACTCAACTGCCCCCGAAGTAATTCTTGGATTTGTAAGGTAGTGTTTTGTGTGTCTTTTTCATTACAATAATGTAGGTAAAACAAATAATATTGTACAGAACTCATCAGCATAACAATGTAGTTGTTTATTGCAAGATAATTATTTGTTTGTTTATTTACAAAAAATACAAAACAACATTGATCAGCAACGTATTTAAGTACAACGTATCAAATTACTTTCATCAGTGCAGAAGCAGCCAAAATGAAGTCTCTATTCAAATTCTTCAGTGCAGTTTTATATTTAAATTCTGTGTCACCTGTTCTCATGTACTATCTCTACGATGGTACCCACAACACCGGCTATATGTCTTTGAGGAACAATGGCTTCCCCAAAGTTGGACTGAATGGAATAAGAGTCAAGCAATACACAAGAGCTGGTCCCCAGAAACAAAATAGAAACGACCTGATTGTGGACTCTCATTTCAAAGTCACAAAAACTTCACCATTCTTCATTGTACCCGTTATGTTTAGCAATAACGGGTATGGAACAAAACCTAAGACTATTCGAGACCAACTACTTCAAAGAGAAGAGAGACCAAAAGAAAATGAAGCACTTAAAATGGCAAACAAAATCGAACGACAAGAAAAACTTTCTAAAGGCGAAATTAGTCAAATAACAAATAACATGGAATCAAAGAAACCAGATCATAATTCAAATCAAGATGATATTAAAAAGAAGACTTTCAACAACGACAAAGCAAATTCTATAAATATGAATGTACGAAAAACCCAAGTAGCAGCGGAACCCCAAAGAGTAAAAATAAGCAACCGTCCAACAGCCACATTATCTCTGCAAAACAAAAAAACAGTTAACTACGACAACCAGTATAAAACTATTGACACTATGTCAAGTGCTAAAAAGAGCTACAAAGGACAAGATAAACACAATGATAATAGGAAAAACAATTTAATTAACAAATTAGCGTCTAAGAAAGCTGTTCCAGGGATTAACACTCTTCGTGAAGGTTTATCTAAACAAACAAAGACTGCAGCCAAGCCATCGTATGCTATGTTTTATCGAATGAATTCTGAACCCTTGGACCAGCAAGGAGAATACATGAATAGCAAAAATGGACAAGTAAATTTGAACAGTAAGAGAAAGAGGTTCATAAGTGGTTTGGATCATGGTGTGGAAACAAAGGCTCCTCGTATGAAGACGTCGAAATCTGTGAAAAATAAGTATTTCAGCGATTAATATTCTTTCATAATAAGTATTAATCTACTGAAATTATAATTAGGTAGGTATATTTTCGCACTGTCCCAATGAAAGATTTTGTAACCGAACCTTGAGCCTGTAATAAATTATATTACTTAATTTACAATTTTTCAATCTTTTTATTTTTACGATCATTAATTTCGTCGTATCGCGCCAAAATCTATAACGAATGAAAATCGATTTTATTTCAATTTATCGAGTTCAAAATACAGTGCAAAAACTGTAACAATCACAAAAAGGTGCAAAATAAAATTGGGAAAAACGATGCGAGTTTTTCACAACCGTTGATTGAAATGTCGACTAGCTATAAAATGTGAGCAGATTAATAGACAACAAGCTTACTGAGAGGATGTGGACAGTACATTACCGTGACATTCAAACTATAATTTTCTTCAAATCTTCCTTCGTAATTATTTAAACAATTTTTATCTTGTCTCGGAGAAACTGCACTGGATCAGCGAAACCACTATTAAATAAACAAAGTGACAAGTTAAACTGAAAAAACCATTATCCACAAGTGCGATACCATTCATCAGGTAAAAAACGTCACAAAAAATCTAGCTCCGGCGTCAATAGACAGATATTTTTTTTAAAAGCTGTTGTAATAATTAGACTACATTTAAATATTGAAAGTTACAGTCAGACGTGGAGGGGAAGTGTGTTTTTAAAGGTTGTACAGTGAAGAACTTGCGACACATTATATTCAGAATTATGTGGCAAGACAAATAATAGGAAATTATCTTGTAGTTTCTCTATAGCTGTATAACAAAATGAAGTCGTGGTGGCCGAGTGGTCGAAGCGCTTCCTTCCGAACAGAAGGTCGCGGGTTCAAAACCGGCCGGCTTGTACCTCTAAGTATAAATGTGAAAAATTTATGTGCAATTCTTCACAACACCACTGGCTAAAAACGGTGAAGGAAAACATCGTGAGGAAACCTGCATGTCGGAAAAGGATTCTAAAAATCCTTTGAAGATATGTGAAGTACCCAATCCGCACTGGGCAAGCGTGGTGGACTATGCCTAATCCCTCTTCTGAGGAGACCTGAGCCCAACAGTGGGCAGTAATGCGTACAGGTACAGGTACAGGTATAACAAAATATAAATAACTACTGTATACTGAACTGCTGTATAAAACAAACAATAAAGGAACAGACGGTGCAACTCCGTTCGTTTTCGACCCCAGCCTTTAAATAAATCTTATTTTTTAAAGATGACTTTCAGTTTGACGATCAATACTCACGGCAAAAACGGCGAAGAAAAACTAAGTGGAAAAATCAGCAGAAAGAAAACTGAATTATTAATAATACTTTCATGCATTTTCAACGGGTTCTTACCACGATATTTAATTAATTGAGTTGTCTCGATATTTCAACGTTGTTGCAAACGTCATGATCACGAGAAGACTGGATACTGCGTGTCGATTTAATTATTAAATTTAAGATTTGAAAGTATTATAGAAAACCGCGAGTGTCTGAATAAGGGAATTATTAATATGTGATTTTTCAGTCCATATTCGGGTTAATTTAGTTTGATGTAGCAAGTTAAATAGTCTGATTTAGGACTATTTATTTTAGGCTTGAAAAGCTTTTACTTTATGATGAGGACATCAAAGTAAAGTTTGGGAACCGATCTTTAAACATCTGTTTACCAACTAACAAATACCTATTTTTGGATGTAACGTTTTCCGCTTTTAGTCTCAAAGATAAGCTAAATGGTGTGTGAGGACTATATATTCACAGTCCCTTACCCTTCAATAAACCTTTAATTGAAGCTGATGTTAAGTATTGAGTTTACATAATATTATGTAAGATCTATTTAATTTCCGCTTGATCGATACGTAATCCAAATTAAAATATTCTTAAATGCATCAATGAAACTAGAACTACAGACACTTCTGTTTCAGAAGAACATGATGTTTCAGTAATTGAGGCATTATCAAATACAATTTTAAAGTCACGGTGAGTTTAGCGTGAAAATAGTAAAGAATAGTCTACATTATACCTATCCGGGGGATGGCGGACCGCGCTCCCCGACCCACGCTGGTTCTGACCCAGCGGGGTATTCCGTGGGAGGGTGACACGCGGTCCAGCCATCTTGGCGGGCTTCGGATAGCCCGCCGACCGAGAGAGCCGGTGGCCGTATCGCCGGCGGCTGCCGGTTCGGCGTCCGGGGACGGCGTGACGGAAAAGTGTGCCGAGAGCGTTACGCGTCGCGCCGTCCCACAAAACCCCGTGCTGGGTTCTGACCTCAGCCGGGGTTCGGACGCTGAGTGTGAGCGGTTGGAGGTTTTAGTGAGGTTCAACTCCCACATACTCCGCCCGCGGGGCGGGCGGGGATCCGGTGATTTCCTCCAACTGAAAAAAAAAAAAAAAAAAAAAAACATTATACCTAATATTAAGCATACTTTTTTTCTGTGAGTGTTTTTATTGATCTCTGAGTGCTTTGTTTCAATTCTTGCTCATATCTGTAAGGCTAACTTAGTATGAAAATGCGACGTCCTACTAATATGTAACAAGAATCTGTTTTTTATTTAATTCAAGTTTTCGTTTAAATTTACGAACCACTTGATAGTAAATAGTATCACTTTTCAACAAATATAGTACCAAAGTAATCGTTTTCTTTCAAATTTTTCTTCTCTAATAAGATAAGCCGAAGGAGTGGTCTCGTAATTAAGAGATTAGGCATTACTAGGAACTCTTTAAAAATTAACAAAAGTATCTACACTAAATAATATTTGCGGTAAACTGAGAACAAGTAGCAGACCAATAATTAGACAAACCACCTACGTTCTACGTCTAGTTGAATGCGCAGCAATGCACCGTTTAAATTAATACAGGGTTTTTCATTATCATTGACACAGAAGACCATTGCCCAATCGAGAGAGCGCTCTCGAACTGGCCCATTTATGATGAATGTCAATGTTCGATACAGTATTATATTGACTATATAAATGATAGTCATGACCTTTACTGTCATTGCTATACCGGACGTCGCCGTAAACATGGCGCGAAGAGTCGTCGCCCTCCTGCTGATTGCAGCCTGCGCATCCTGCATGGAGATGCGGGAGACAGTAGAGAGGATGGTCATGGTACGCACCACCGGCTCTGACCTTCAACCGGCCGCCACTGGCTACATCTATAAGAAAAACAATGACGGCCACTCGAGCGTCGTCAAAATGGGCGAAAGCGAAATAATGGAGCAGTTGTCAAAGTTGTACGAAAAGCCTGAGTCGTATTCCGCTCCTGTGCCTGCCGCAGCTGGACCTTTCCATGCCAAAGAAGAAGACGAGAGCAAAGCTGCGTCAGCTGCCAGCGAAGCCTACGCTATCAAACCAGTTGTAGAAAAAGAAGACGATCACGTCGACGGCATTGCCGATGTTGACTATGACAAGATATTCAAAGGTTATGGATCTGGGTACGACGATTACAAGAAAAGCTTCGAAGAGTATCTTCATGGAATAGGGAAATATGGCGGGGGCTACGAGCACGGGGGAGGGAAGGACTTCGGTGAAAAAGGACATCACGAATACGGAGACAAAGGATTCAAAGGCTTTAAAATCATACACCACTACGGGAAAGGAGACGCCGGAGATTACCATAAAGAAAAGTACGGAGGCTTCGCAACTTCCAAGGAAGGGGGCCATAAGAAACACTATGACGAAGCCGACGATAAAGGAAAACATTACGCTGAAGGACACGGCTACAAAGGTGGAGATCATGGAAGCAAAGAAGCACACAGCAAAGGGGAAGAAGTCGATGGATACCACAAACTCTTCGATAAAGACGAATTCAAGAAGGACCACGACTTTTACGATGGAGAAGGTCACAAAGGAGGCTACCACAAACATGAAGATGGACATGTTCATCACGGATCAGACGCCGGGAAATTCGAGAAGGGAGGATCTCACGACTCTGGTCATCACGAGGGAAAATTCGGAAAAGGTGGCTTCGTCGAAAAAGAGTCAGGAGAAGAAAAAGGAACCGAACATTCAGCAGAAGAAGGAGGAGAGTCTTCTAAACATGGAAACACGAAATTCGGCATTAAAGAACGACAACACGGCGGCAAGAGCTTCGGCTACGAAGTTAAACATTGATGATAAAATGCTCAAAGTAGTTTTTATAGTATTGTTGATTTTTAGTAAGATTTTGTAAATAATGAATGTATTTATAAAAAAATTCGATGAGCCATATAATCTCTTTCATTGAAACACCTAAACTACAAATTCTACTGATGAACTGACTTTAGTTTCGTAAGTTGATTTATTAATTATATTGAATTTACTGGGCTAGATTTAACACGTATAGATGTAAAATAATCTTTCTTCAAACATAGCAGCTAGCTAAGATCTATAATTTAGCTTACAAACAAAAAAAAACATCGAAATTACGTATTTTTTTTTCATTCGAGAGCAACGATGCCACACACATACAACCTATCATACATGTAAAACACATAGCACCCTGTCAAAAACGATATATATTTTTTTAAAGTGTACATATTCCTTAATAAATATATTTCAATTAAATTTTGAAGGTTTTTTGATTTATTTATGTTGTATTCCGATAAATAGTCGGTAATTATTTGCCCGATTTTTGGACAAATTGACGGTTTTTTGTTTTCGTTTAGCATTTTTGTTATTTTATTTTAATTTATTTGGGCAACAAAAGTACAAGTTATTATATCAATACAGACACACAAAAGTTATTCCAAAAGTAATAAGTAGTAGTAGTAAAATGACAAAACCAGGCCAGATTGCCTGGTGTTTTAACAAAATATATTTTACCTACTAGACTTGTTACCTGATTTACGCCGAATATGCAAACTTAGTTCTACAAATAATATTTTTATTACAAAAATTAAAAAGACTGACTTTAATTTTTCAAGAATAGCACAAAATCCAAAACCAACCAGTCAAATAGCTTTTACATTTTGAAATAAAAAATGCACAGCAAATCTTGAAATCTTTTCAATTTAAATCCAAAAGTAATCGTTAATCTTAAAAAAGTTAATGGGACATCAATCAAAATCATTATCATCTGACCCAAGAATCATCCACAAAAGTTATGCAGGAACAAAACAAAAGCCAGACGAATTGAGTACCCCTCCTTTTTGGATGTCGATCAAAAATACAGACTCAATTACTATCTGCAAATCAGTGCTTTAGGTCTTCTTTGAAACCATAAGCTTTTTCTGAGCAGGAACCTATTCGTACGCCACTGAGGACAAGCCTATATCTTATTCGTTTTCTTTAGTTTTCCTGACATTGCAGAGGTTCATGAGCGGCGGTAACCACTTATGATCAGGTGACCCGTTGGCTCGTACATGGCAATAAAAAAAGTTTTAGAATAAGAAATGATGTTCCTTTTATCTTAATTACACATACGGTTTTTTTTTTCATTTGGATGAAATCGCCGGATCCCTGCCCGCGGGCGGGGTATGTGGGAGTTGAACCGCACTAAAACCTCCAACCGCTCACACCCAGCGTCCGAACCCCGGCTGAGGCCAGAACCCAGCACGGGGTTTGGAGAGACGGCGCGACGCGTTACGCGCTCGGCTCTCTTTCCCGTCGCTCCACACTTACGGGTTAATGTTATTTTATACATACTTACGATACTTACGTACAAGCAAATCTTGAGTCAAATCCTTAAAGTTAATCCACACATACACGGACGTGTACACGTGTATCGGTAGTGGCATTGCAGAGGTTCATGAGCGAGGATAACCATGTTAGATCAGGTTCGTTAGCTCGCCTGCACACATGGCAATAAAAAAATCTAAGAAACCTATCCTATCTAGTAACCCTTTATGATTTGGCACGACATAAATTTAAAACAGAAGCATGTAGTTTCTTCATCGTGATAGCAAAATGTAAGGATTTTGCTAGATCCTAAAGCTTAAATCTTTTTATTTTCGTAACAACTGTACCTAGGTCTCTTTTATGGATAGGATTTTTTTTCAATTCTGTACGTTTGTTAAAATATCAGTCCAAAACAAAATTAATACATATTTTTTACATACCTTTAGATGCATACTATTTCAATTTTAAATTTCAAGAAATTCATGAATTACTTGAATATAACAATGCACTTGATTTCCTTTAGTAGTAGCCTAAAATTATCAAAACGTTTGACTAAGATAGCTCCGTGTTTTTTTTTCTTATCGTCATAAGTAAATAGTCCGAAAGAAAAAGCATTTCACGCCTATTTATTCTGCGGTCGGCGTCGTGCCCGCAAAACATTGCACAATAGACAATTTTTTCATTAACAACGTCTTTGTCACCTATAACCTCGTTTGATAAGCAATTTGTTACATGGACAAGAAAGGTAACGAATACACTCACGGTCCTTTTGTCTCTAACTTAGATATAAATATTGGGCAACAGGCTTATCAAATTATATCGACACGAGTTGCAGAACGATACACATCTCATGATGGCTTACATGGCGCTATGTGTTCTAGCGGTGGCCGGGGTGGTCAGCGCGGTGCAGGTCGGCTTCGTGCCCCAGGCCGCCAGCTACATCTACCGGAGCGACAACAACGGCCCCGCCAGCCTCATCCAGCTGGGCAGCCATCAGTACGAACAGCCTCACGCATTCGCACCACCATTACCACTCGCCCAGCCACTCAAATACGCTGGACTTGAAACCTTCGATGTGGCACCAGCACCGCTACCCTACGTTGCAGCCCAACCTATCATAGTAGAAGATGCCGAAGACGATGATGATGATGATGATGACGACAGCGACGAATCTTCAGAAGAATACGCAGATGGTGGTAAACTGGTTGCACTTGGACACGGTTTCGAAAAAGGAGAAGGAAACGACTACGGCGAAGAGCATCACGCATCTCATGGCGAGAAAGGAAGCAAAGGATACAGCTCAAAGGGACACCACGACGAAGGCAAGGCGGGACATTACGGCAAGGAACACGGAGAAGGGTACTACAGCGAAGCAGAGGGTGAGAAAAAGGCTCATCATGACGCAGTTGACGCGCACGGGAAACATCACGAGGCTGGAGAGGGCTACAAAGGCGGCGATCACGGACACAAGAAGCATTTCAGCAAAGGTGAAGATGTAACAGGATACCACAAGGTCTTCCACAAGGACGAATTCAAGAAGGACCACGACTTCTACGACGTTGCTGACAAGAGCGGACATTTCAACAAACATGGCTACGAAAAGGAACATCACGGTGCTGAGAAGGGAGGACACAAGAAGGGTGGACATCACGAATCTGCTGGCAACAAAGGAGAATTCGGTAAAAGTGGGTTCCATGCTAAGGGATATATTGACGATGCTCATAAGGGTGTTTCTGCTGAGGAAGGCCATGACAGTCATTACAAACATCATGAAGACTTCGGCAAAAAAGGAGGCAGTGGGTACGAGAAAGAACACGCGTTCGAAGACGGTGATGATGAAGACTATGATGATGATGACAAGGAATAATAGAACATTTAGTGCCGTTTGTAAATATTTATTGTGTTAAGTGCTTCATTGTGGTATTTTGATTATTTTGTTATGTTTGATATACGCTGTGCTATGTTTTTATATTGCGATTAATAAATACGACAGTTTTACAAAATGATTTTTTATTACAAATTATTTTACTCGTACTTTCTTCAATCAGATCCTTTCAATTTTTTTTTCATCAAAGGCGCTTAAAAATCAATGCCTTAAATTTGATTATGCCTTAAAATCATCTTTAAGTTCAGTACTTATATACATAATTTGATAAAGCTTAGGTATAAATTTCTGTACACCAGGTAGGTATACAAAACTAGGTAGTTTAAAGCTACTTTTATACCTACCTACCTTTTTGACACACAGGCCCTGGTTTTGTTATTCAGGTAAGGTTGGTTCAGGCAGGTCAGGTTGCAACACGAACTGTTATTTTGAATAGAAATAAATATCAATAATTGTGTAATTATGTGATCCATTCCTATTGTATTTTCTGAAGGTGATTTCTGTATATTTCCTAAAGCTTAATTTAACTACGCTCCGACATGTCCGTTTTCAATTAGGTTTTTAAAAAAAGAGCCCTTACCATTACTCGGTAGATTGCGATCTTGAACATAAGAAATATTAATCCATATTAGGTAATTAGTAAAATTTTTGGACTTTGATGGATTTCCTCCAGCAAAGATTTGACAGACGACATCTTATTAGTTACTATGTAATACTGTTTTCAAAATAAGGAAAATTGATTCTTGTGTTATTTACCAACTAAAATACAGAGTTCTACAAAAGAAAAATTGGAGAAATAACGCTCATCATCAGTCTATAATCGTCCACTGCTGGTCAGAATCGCGAGAAGTCACTGGATACTCGAATGAAGAATTTAAAATGTCAAAATGTCTAATGCATCTACTTACATCTGAAAGTAGTCGAACTGTCCATCTGCTAATAAGTGGTGATGTTAAATTTGTGAAAATTAGACCACTAACCCACCGCCAAAGTAGTTATTAAACACTTTATAAAACTAAATAAAAGTTTTAAACAGAAATAATAACTAGTTTCCAATCGGAGCATTCGCAGTTATCTCGTAATTTACAATGATGAAACGTTACCACCATAGACAATATTAACAATATCTATTATATCACAAGACCAATCGCCATATTATTAGACGCTTTTTAATTTGTTACAACAATTAACTCAATTTATATATTATTACAAAACATAATTAGAACCTTGTGATTTATCACGAACGAATGAGAATTTAATCAATTTTGTTTAGGTCATATCTAAGAAACAATTTAATCAAATTTAGAAGAAAAAAATCTTACAATATTTTTCACATCTTATAATTTTTTATATTACATTTAATGTCAAAATATGTAGTTATAGTTATTTTAAGTGCGTTTAAGTGTATGAGAGTAGGAGTATACTGTATAAGACTGAGGAGCATGTCCTATGGTAGGAATGGGTTACCGTTGGCTGTTGGGCAACACTGTTTACTTCTGTCGAGTCTCAGTCTGAGACTTACAATATGCATAGTGGTAGCTAAATCTTATCTTACTCGATATGTTTATAACTCATTAAAAAGTGAAACGATTCAATTGGGCCGTTTAGATTTATTTGGTATTTTATTTATTACAAACACATTAAGTAAATAAGTCAAAGCGCAAGGTATATTGTAGACAATTTGGCGACAGGTCATGTGACTTCGCCAATATTTCATTGTTAAAAATACATTACGTATTAAAAAATTCGTGACTCGATTGAACGCTGAAAAAACACAACATAATAATCATAGAACCTTGACCGATGCGTACCGCTGCACCGATTACGGACCCAATCGAGTGGAACTGCGAACTGTGAGCTCATCTCCTTGAGAAGTCATCCTTGCTTGGTTGTTCCGAACTGAATCTATATAAGACTAGACAGTTCCATGTATGTCAGTGTCGCAACCTACTTCGCTTGCGCAAGACTCGACAAAAAATTAGGCCGATATGCAAAAGAAATTATGCCTCGCTCTGTCATTGAGTGTCTGGTGGTTGGCTGAGTCAGCGCCCGCTGGCCTCGGCGAGTTCGATAAACTTGACACAGACATTGCAGATCTAAAGTACGAGGTCGAGGAGGAAGACTTAGACAACTTCTCGAAACTACTGGACGAAGCAGGCGCCATCGGGAAGAAAGACGACAAAACGAAAGTCAAGACGTCTGGTTCCAAAGCGAAGAATACCGTGAACAAAGGAGTGAAGAGTGCTCATGATATAGGGGATCTCAAAAAGTTTTATAAAGCTATCGGCGCTATCGACAAAGGAGATTACGAAAACGAGGATATCTATGGTATCGCTGAAGGATTCGCAGGAGGAGCGGTCGGTGTAAAAGGAAACGAAGAGCGGAAATACAAAAAAGGAACAAAAACAAGAGGTTTCCACAAAGTGCACCATAAAGACGAATACAAAAAAGATCAATTGTTTTACGAAGATGATGAAACTAAGGGGTCTATAAGCAAAGTAGGAGCGAAAGGATTTGGGGCTAAAGTAGCTGCTGGAGCTGGTTTTGACAAAGGACACTTCCAACATGACCACAAGAAAGGAATTTATGGAAAGCAAGGAGTTTTAGATCAAGGATATTTCGATAAACAGTTCAGTGGTTATTTAGATTCTGAAGGTTTCAATGGATCATTTGGTAGTGAAAAGTGATGTTATCTTATGTAGTTTATTTTCTTATTTTTAATAGAGAGTTAGTAGAATATTATTTATTATCAGTAGTAGACCGTTGGAACCTCAGATTTGTTACGAAAGCGAATATTTTCAATAAATTACCTTTAAATACGAAAACTAAATCGTACAATGATTTTATTAAAAAAAATTGTGTTTACAAATTTCCTTTTTTATGTGTTCCATGGATTGAAAGCAAAGACATTCAACTCCGTGTATATTATAACCAATAATATGTAAATTATATACTTTAATCTCTTTGATTTAAAGTAACAACGATCCGGAAGAGGCAGTTTCTCGATTTTCGATTGAGCTGAAATTTCTACACAATTAAAGACACCGTGTGATAATGCAATCATATAGAGCTCATCTGATGTTGGAGTCAGAAGATAAGACAAGATAAAGATGTTTATTGTGAGTTGAATCCTAAATGAATCATAATACACATTTGAGAGAAACTAAATACACTGTGAATCAACTTTGAGGCTGCGTTTCCACCAGAGATGTGCGATGGAAATGTGTCGTGCGAGGATGTCTAGCTGTGCTGTGAAAATGTGTGGGTGTTTCCACCAAAGCTGTGCGATGATAATATGCCTACGAGGATGTGTAGCGGAGCTGTGAAAATGCGCAACAAACTCCGTCTATGGACTGGCTGGTACAGTATGCGAAAACCTCGCAACACATCTTTCTCAACACACATTCCTCGCACACTTCCCTCGTACACATCCCGCGCTTGTTTTGTATGCGCAAAAATCTAGCTCCGCTGAGCCGTTTCCACCAGAGCTGTGCTGACCGAGGCAAGGTAAATGAAGCGATCCTATTGGTTCTTTACAAACACATCCCTCGCTATGCATCCTCGCACATCTCTGGTGGAAACGCAGCCTAAGATGTGCCTGAGCAATGAGCAAGTTATCAATGATCCTCACACTAGGCAAAACCTGTATCGCGAGGACCACGCTAAATGAAATGTTACGTAGAGGAAGTTGGGCACAATTAATCACTAGCAGAGTGATAAAAATTAATACTAGATGCTATCTAAGGAAAAGAAAATGAAAAAAAAAATCAATAAAAATAAAATATAACGTGAAAATGTGAAAAGTCCTCCGTAGGAATTCCGGGTCTAAAACCATATTGTCGCTGTGATAGGAGAGGGTTGATAAAATGAACCAAACGTTGTTAATATTTTTTTCTAATATTTTAGATAGAACAGATAACAGCAGATATAGGTCTGTATTGCTCCACCTTCGAACTGGGACCCCCCTTGTGAATGGGAACAACGTGTGCAAGTTTCCACGCAGTAGGAAAGACCCCACTACCAATACTCAGGTTGAAAATGTGAGTTATTAGAGATAATAACTTGTACTGTTGTTTCCCAAATACATAAATAAAATTAAATTAAATATTAGATTTTAGGATTTTCAGAAGAGTAGAATTTATCCCGTCGCAGCCGGGGGTACTAGTGTTGTTAAGGCCTAAAATAGCTCCTCGACCTCAAACTCATCAGTATGTTGGAAAACATAGAATGCTTGTTCCGTCTTTGCAGTATAGTTCTTGGCAAGATCCGTCTCACGCTGAACACTAGAAGGTCGGAAGACTTAAGGAACTCTAACTAAACAAGATTTATTCATCTTGTTTCTTTTTTACTTTTCTCAGCACTCTACACCTAAATGATATCAAGATTTTGAAAATTCGTAGGTACTTTATATTAAAATATTCCAAATAATTCCTTTGTGGTAGTGATACTTTTATACATACACTGTACTTTACGACTGACTAAAAAGATTGTCTAAATAAATGGTTAAGATAAAGTTATATTTATTTGCTTACATAAGCCGTTAGTAGATGTAATTGTAAAAGTTATATCTTTCGTACAAATTTTAAGATCAACATTGAATTTATTTTGGACTGTAGAATTTTGACTGTGAAAAGGCCGTTTGAATAGTTAAAAACATCTGGAAATAAGAGGCATTCACGTAAGTTAGACGTTTAGATAAACATTCATTTTGCTTTAATAAAATATATTGAGAGCGTATGACCAATAAATCTGTTACACATTCAGATAGATAACGATAAGCTAGAGCAATTATTGTCGTTGATCGTTAATTTGACATTTCAAAATCGTAAACTGTCAACCACTGTCACCACACAACGCTCTTTAGTCTATGGTTCTGCGCCAGTGTTGAAGTCGAGTGTTTGTCAAGTAAATGATTGTGAAACAAAGAAATTTACACGAAAATAAATGAGGCTCGGTAGAACCCCGACGTTTAACATTACTCATGAGTACGGAAGAGACTCTGTTGAATCTCGATTTCGACAAACCAAACACAACAATAGTACCGCCCGATGACGGTGTGGTGTCGTTATCCAGTAGTTCAGAAGAGATTTGTTTAGTGCCAGAGGTCGAGTTCGAGGGCAACGTGGATTCTCCAGGAGTGAACCGTGAGTCGCAGCCGCTGCTCGGCGGCCGCGGCGACTACGAGCTATCCTTTAACCACTTCCCAGGTACGGAAACATGACACACGAAAACACAACTGATTAGGTACTCGAGACGACATTGTCGCGTAAAAAACAATGTACGACACATAATTTAATTATAAACAACTGAAAATACTAACTTCAGATTTTGGTTGTCACTACGTTTTTATTTCGAGACGTAAATAACAAATGACGGGCTGTGTTTACACATATAACGCACTCGACACGCATATGACCACATATTCGCACGTTTCACATTAAAATTCAAGTTAATGTTTAACATGCTAACTTCAGCATGTTTTTAATTCAGAAAGTAATTTTAACCGACCTGAATTTAGCTGTAAACTGGTAGTTTTCAGTGAACCGTTACAGGTGTAACTTTAACTTTCGTAAAAAAACAAAATGTACTTGAATATGGTGACTCCGTTTCAGTGCGGTGAGTCTATTATCTTAAGTGATAGAAACGTTATTATTTTTTATATTAAATGTTTATTAAAACACAAGTATGGTTTCCACAAACTAATTTAATTGTATACCCATATGGTAAGTTTGTAATCAATAACAACTGTACTTTCAAAGTTAAGTTTAGAAAAAACTGCCATATTTATTGATACCTAAAAAAACAAGTAAAACTTAGGTCAAAAACCTTTCTAGAGATAACAATGGTTTGAACTAAGTACTAAAATTTTAAACCTAAGTTTCGTAACAATTGCGACAAGATAAAGACTTGAAACAGTTGTTTTGCTTCGAAAGTGAATCATTGTTTTTACGAATCACTGTAAATCTGTATTTGGAATAATGTATTTTTAATAGTTTTTAGTTCGGTAAATAGATTGCAAAACATTTAAATTTGTTGCGATTAACGTATTGTGTACACCAATTTAAAGAACATTTACTTAAATTAAGTTTTAATAATCCTCAAATGATCTACTTCATCTACATAAAACATTTAAATGACCACAGATTGTATTAATGCTAACAGAATGATTATTTAACAAAATATGGAACTCATTATGATTTGTGTTATTAATAAAAATAATATTACAATTAATTTCCTACATGATGTAATTATATCAATTAAAAACCAACATACACCTCACTTATTGCAAATTTGCTAATACTATTGAATAATAAGCAATAGTAGTAGTAAGTATAATAATAAGAATATAAGCCTTTATTCAGACAAAGTAGTTACAAAAATTTTAAATGAGTGACTATGATGATTTGTTGACTCTCCATCTCTTTCCACTCTGCTTGGTTTAGCGCTCTCCTAGTCCATGTCTTTCCTGCTATTGCCTTTATATCGTCTTCCCATCAGTGAAACTGTCTGCCTGGTTTTCTCTTTCTGTTTCTAGGATACAAAAACACTAGGTTTTTGTTCCATTTTTCGAAGCCTCTTATTATATGACCTGTCCATTGCCACTTACGTTTTCAAATTCTGCTTGTTACGTTTTCTATTTAAGTGCGATTTCTGATGGTTTGAATATGTATTTTATCGGATCTTTGTATATTCAAGTAACTATAAAATAAGGTAAATAAACATTAATGACTATACTGTTTTAATCAGCTAATAATATATCTTATCAAGACATAAACAATTTTGTTATATCAAATTATCAACTGGAAAAAGTACTATAAAATACGAATGTTTGCACACATTTTTAGTTACAAATGAAAAGAGTTCAATACCGTAAGTCATAAATGAGAGTGTAACTTGACATTGTAGGAGTTCATGAGCGACAGTTACCGCTTACCATCCTGTTCTACCTGTGAGACAATAAAAATACATTTTTGAAAATGGTTATAGTCTACCCTTCAGTGTCTGACATTGTACAGGACATGAGAAACGGTAACCACTTACGATCAGTTGGCTCTTCTACCTACATGGCAATAGAAGCCACAAAACTGCCACTCACATATTGATTACGCATTTAGGTGACATAGATAAGTATTGATAAAACAGTTGAAGCAGTTAAAATGTTAATTAACTTACACAACCCAAGGTTCCCTACTAGTCTTACTAGTATATGACACAGATGACTCAATATCATAATGAATGAAATGACTTCTAACCTTGAAATATTCATTCGCAAAGATTTTAATTTACATTTGATGACATGCTGTACCAGAGAGTTTTTGACACTGCGCGATCTCAATATCTCTTCTTCAATCTTCAAAGTTAAAAGTGCTGTCCGCAGGTGGCTTCTGACGCTTGATGACCATTGTACTGAATCAATTTTGACTATCCCTAAATAACTTGTTATTGTAATGCTAAGTTTAATTCCATCGTAACATCATCTTTATATTATTGTTTTATGCTTGTTAGCGATCCGCTGTTTTCTCTTCCATCTTTCATTTGGACCCTATAATTGTACAATCCTTACGGCTTCCCGCGATACAGGCCTAGCCTAGTGCGGGGGCCATTGTTGAACTCCTTATGTAAATTAGTTTTATGTTTGAAAATAAATTATTTGAATTTTAAATTTGAATGACAATACCATCATTGGGGATCTCGGAGGAGCATGTCCCTCTTTAAGATTGGTCCTGTATAGGTACTAATAGGTAGTATAGTAGTATGTAGAATGAGTCCCCAATACTCATTGCAATGCATTAAATGCTCTGTAATGCATTAAAAATATCACTGGCTAAAAATGGTAAGGCATTAAGGATTAAAAACCCTTCAGAAGATATCTGGAATACTACTTTCATTTATCATTTCCATTGAAGCAAGTAGTGGGTAGAAGTAGTATAATCATTGCTCCCACTTATTCAAGTTTAAATGGTACACTACCATAAACCTATGAGATGAGATGCCTAAGAAATAGCAAACTGTAGCTAGTTTGAATAACAAGTATTGTGTAATAAATTCCTATGATAGTATTTTTGGAGCAAATTATTCAACAACCTATAACTCGTTTTTAGAAATGATCAATTTAAAGTAAAATTATATAAAGTTTATCAACACGTACTGTAATAGATTGTAGATCTTAAGTTGTTAAGCTTGTTTTAGATAACAATTATAAAATTAAATATGAGAAAGATAATGTTACATCATATTACATTTTCTTATTTTGTACAGCCCACACCTTGTTTATACATGCCTTGTAGAAAATTTGCTTTATTCAATTTAATGTCCAATGCCCTGTAACTAAGGCTCAAAATGCAACTTGATAGTGTGAAATATGTTTTATTTTAAAAGATAGATTGACAATCCCTATTGCTATCGATTGTTAGTATATGAATATCATATAGGAAGCCGATAGGAATGGGGTTATATTAAACCCCCGCCACTGGGTCTTACTATAAATAGGGAATGACAATCATTACCAGAACGTGTTATTGTTAGTAATTAGAATGATTAAAATTGCTGTATTTATCTTGGTTTATTTATTTATCATGTTGCGGCCAATAATAGCGCCTAAGATCCTGCATCAACATTTGCAGCATTCGGCGCATATATACGAAAATCTACTATATCGGACTTCGGCCTGACCGGGCATACATTATCTCGCCGGGTCGGAGATCTCCCGTTGGCTGGCATAGCTCACTAATCCCACAATCAAATAATTAAGTTTGACAACACACTGTATACGTAATACCCAGGCTCTCAAAGTACTTCTACATTCTGCTTCCTCTGAGACAACTAGTTTGATCTTGTACAAAACAAATAACTGTCAGACGACCCCGGCTCATTTCCAATCTGGTTCAAATGAGAACATGTCTTGAACAGAGAGATGAGGAAAAACGTTATTTAAAGCTTACTGGGGAAAATGCTACAACAAAAGTCGCAAAAATATGTTTACCTCGTCATTATCCTTCTTATGTTCCTAAAAAGGTTTTGTTGTCTTAAATTTATTGGCGATTCATGTCAGTCTTTTGTACCTTAGAGCAAATAACGGACAGAAGACTAGAATACTTTAGGAAAAGTAGATGACAGCTCTTTTCTATCTGGAATCGGAAATCACCTCGGTTACCCATAGTTCGGTTCAGAAACTTAATCTTGGCATGTTGCGTTCTAAACTGACTTTCTCTTCTTAATATTTCCCGAATGCTATGTCTCTTCAATTGACATTTAAAAATGTAATGCCTGTGCGGATGTTTCTGACGTTATTGAGGTCCATGAGTGACTGCTTTCCACCAGGTAGGTAGCATTGTCGTAAAAGGTTTAAGATTTAGTATAAGAAATTGATGGTGAACCAAATGAATAAAAAAAAAGCCTTGAATAAATTAAATTTATAAACTAATAAAAAAGCAAGACAATCGAAGTCAAATAGATGATAATTTTCAATGAATCGTGGACAATCAAGTTGGTATAGCTGTTTATAAAGCGGGTCATTTACAAATACAGTGATTCACTCAAGTCTAGTACGTACGCCCCTGTACTGATTAATATTCACGGCTCTTTGATATCAATGCTTTTAACGTAACGACCTACGTCATGTTTTATGTAAACTCCATGGAATTATTACCTCTGGAATCTACATGATGAACAACAAACTGAAGTATTCGGAGCTTTGTATGTGTGAAAAATTTCTGTTTTGAAAACTGGGAAATGTCATGTTTTTAAATCTGCCCAAATATCGGGTACTTTTAGTGGTGATTTCCCGTGTAAACCGTAGAATACAGATTTTTTTCGTAATAGTGGCTTTTTATTCGACACATTCTTAAGGATTCCTGTTTGGCTATATGATGAAAATGGATATTGAAATATTTTTCTATAATTAATCTAATTCGGCGAATGTGGCTATTCTCGTTATGATTATTTTCTAATGTTTTAAATATTTCATCATTGCCTAAAAAGTTTCTGAAATTAGTGTAACTGTTCATTTTGTTTTTTACTAACAAAATGTATTTTCTTTGAATTAAGTTTTCTAAGTATGGTTTCGCATGTAACACATATTTGAAATGTATCTTCTGATGGAAAACACAATTTTCCTCTACTTTTTAAAATAATTTATTTATGGAAATAGTATTTTTCGGTAGCCAATAGACTATCGACACATGCTTCACATTTTATTAATTTTGCGACGTAATGATTTATAATTTTCTTATAGTCATTGAATTCAGAATTTTCTAATGATTGAGCAAGTACCGACGTTTCCCTTATTATTTCGTTCAGAAATTCCTTCGACGCTGATTCGTCTTGTTCTTCATTTCTGAATGATGTGCTCGTATTATTTATTGCCGTGGTTGTTGAAGTGCAATTTAAAATAGATACTGTTTCTAATGGGGTGCAATTTATTTATTTATTTATTCTTCTTGTACAAAAAAATAAGTACAATGGCAAGTACAATTTCCTTTGGAAAAACATTTTAATTCTAGATGTGACAGTATTTTTTATAAATGGTTTTGAATTGTCGTACGTTGGGATTATAATTTGTCCCACCATGCATTTTTATGGAAGAAAATAATATTTCGATATGGTCTTGGCTGATTTTATAAGTTGATAAGTATTTAAGTGTTTTTTCTTTATAAATTAATGAAGTACAGTTTCTGAGACTCTCAATATTTATTCTCTCTTCATTTCCTACGTCCCCAAGATGGGGCAGAGGGCCTCCACAGTGCTTCTCAATTTTGATCTGTGTTGAGCCACGTTCTTTAGCTCTGCCCATGACAACCCGGTCGTTTTAAGATCGGCTGCGACAGAACGCCGCCACGTTTGCCTTAGGCGGCCACGCTTTCTGGAGCCCTGAGGTGGCCAGTCCAGTAGTCAATATTTATTAATGTCCCTAAAAAACCAGTTCTAGATTTTGTGTCAACTATTGGAGTAAAAAATTTAGTTACTAATAAAATTGGGCGTTCATTTATGGTTACTTTTTCTTTGTGACTGTTTTTATTTTTAATTTTAAAATGTATTCCTTAAGTTCATCTAAAAAAGGAAATATTATTTCAGAATGGTTTTCAGACACAGGTTTTTTGAAACCGTGACTAGGCAAGCACCGTGAATTAAATATATCAAACATGTCGTTAATTTTGTTTATAATCATTTCTGTTTCCTCCGAATCTCTAAATTGAGGTATTTTGAGATTCTTCCTACAGATCTTCAACGCTGTCGCTACACTCTTTCTGAACAACTGAGTTGCGAGTTTAACTTTCATCATCTGATTGTGAAAGTATATATGCCTCTTTGATAATTTATTGCCTAGGTGATTGCCTTCATAACTTTGCATTTTTTCCAAATTAACTAAATAATTCCAATTCACAATTTTATTTTCATGAGTTTGGATTATACTTTTTGTCTGGAATTGATTCCTAATTAATTTGACGATATGGCTTGGGTCAATAAAGCAGTTAACGTCACTATTGTCGACACGATGTTTGAAGAATGTTTTTAATTTAGTTGGGTCTTTGATACAACATCCCAACTTTGTCATAGCGGAGAAGTTTGTTGAATGCCCGACGAATGTTATAGAAACGACTTTTACGCCCGATTCAAAACACTTTGTTAAACATATGTTAATGAGGTTGGCTTTCACCACCTGATATACTATTGATTAAAAAATAACCTAAAGCAATTTTGAACCTCTAGTTGATACCTACTAATAAAAAAACTAATGCTTGCGTGGCCAAAGGAGCGGAGTCTTCGACGCCCGAACCTATATCCACCAATCCGATATATTTTTTACTGTCCCATATCTTTTGAACCCTAATTGCCATTTCATCGAACACTAGGTTACAAATCGGTCGCTCCTGATAAGATTTAAATTTTATTTTTAGGGCTTGAAAAGCCTCTTCTGTAAACCCAGGTTCTCCTTTGATAGATCCATACCATCTCGATAAAGCTTGTGGATGAGGGAGACATGTATTAAAACTGTGTCGAACATACTCATACGCTTTTGGTGAATAAAAATTTAATGTTAAACAAATTTTTTTACTGCAGGGGTATACTTAATTTTTTTTGACCTTTTTTTACGCATTGGGTTATTGAAAATATAAATTATTGCTATATTTTCATTAAGTGATTCGTGTATTTCGGGACTTATGTAATTACAATTGTTTAACTCTTTTATTATATCTTCAAGCGATTTGTTCCGCCTTTTGAGGCGTCGAACTCTTTGTTGTGATATATTCAACTTTTGTCAGCAGCGTTTTAAGCTTACACATACATATTTTAATTCTAACTTCAGTTTCTTAGTATCACAGCATTTTGCTTCTTCTTTACTTTTCTCAGCTCCAATAAGTCCCATCTAAAAATTAGTAATCAACCAAACTGAAGTAATAGCAGTGACTGAGAATAGTGCAAAACAAAGCATTTTTCAGAAGAGGTTAGTAAATGACCAGCAACCTGTATAATAATGAATAGCATTAGCACTTAATAGCGACACCACTAAACCTTCTCCCTAATACATAACATGCACACAATGTCAATCGAACCAAAGCATACATGCAAACTCCCGCACTGTTATCATGGGTGCTTATTATGTTCTTCAAGAGCACCCTATGTTCTGCACTGTATGTAAAATGTCATCACTTAGAGCTGGTGAAAGTGCTAGTCCTATAAAATAATATAATATAACATCAATGGCACTTCATTATGTGTATGTACACGACTGGTGCGACTTTGCTAAACTTCACCAACTTTGTTCCCTATGTACGTTCCTGAGGTAATAATTCTAGGGTAAATGTGGGATAGTTGCCGCACTTTTTGAAATAGGCAAATAAATGATAGAATATGAGTTTTCATAAAAAATAAATGATTGTCATGTGTTGTGTACTTATTAATGAAATAAATAATTAAAGTAATTTAACATTAGCAGTTGTATTTTTTTTGGTAGAAAAGAAATAAAAAAGTATTATAATCGGGGATAGATGCCTATAGTGTGGGTTAGATGCCATAATGATGATTTGGCTTGTGGGATAGATGCCCTATGCATATAATTAAAGATTATCTTAGTTTTATTTATTTTTACCTAATCAACAACTGTTACATTTACATTTATAGGCATAATCATCTTTGGTTTAATATTGAAACTGAGATCAATTTTAGTATCTAATAATACAATATTAGTAA
Organism: Trilocha varians; assembly: GCA_030269945.2. Classification (NCBI taxonomy): domain Eukaryota; kingdom Metazoa; phylum Arthropoda; class Insecta; order Lepidoptera; family Bombycidae; genus Trilocha; species Trilocha varians. The sequence goes on along the minus strand of AP028277.1, from coordinate 8,142,499 downwards.
AAACATTAAAAATGGCAACTTCTGATACGTTTTAGACGATTGATTTAAATTCTAATCATTTTACTTTTTTTCATGGCGCAATTTTAATCGCTTGCAAGGATTACAGTAATCACCGTACATGGTACAAGTTTCATGCAGCCATTTTTTACACATGACGCACTGGATCCAGTCTGCCGTTGATTTTGTTTCCTCATAATTTTCAAAACATTCCAGACATTCATTTGATGAATTTTCATGAGAGTCCGACTCAGAAGAAGGAATTGCCTTTCGTTCACTGGCGTTTTTGGTTATTCGTTGCTTTTTCTCAACAGCACGAATGGGACGTTGAATCACATTAACATTTGAAGTTTCATTTATTTTTAATTTCATAGCTCTCTTTACATTTTTCTGATTTACATCAACATGAGATTCATTTTCTTTGAAAGATTCATCAGAATCATTTGCAGCAGATGAATCTGTCTCTTCTGAAGCTATTCTTGGCCTTTTTTTCTGTCATCTTCTTTGGTACTTTTACTTTACTTCTTTTGCATGGTATGTTAGGAGTAGCTTTACTTTTGATTTTCTTATTAGCTATGTTTTCTTTGGAATTTAATACTGCAGCTGATTGTTTTCCTCTTTTGTATAAAGGTATCGGAATTTTCGGTACAGGGGAACATTCTTGCAAAAACTTGCTAGGTGTCTCCTTTGTACCTTCTTCATTTGACAGCAGACAATCAAATTGGGAAATAAGAGACGGAGAATCTTCTCTAGTTGTATCATGATTTCCACAATTCTCATGTGTTTGATCAACATTTGTTAGTGTAGATGTTTCAGTTTCAGCCAAAGCCGAAACCTCGTTGCAGTTTGATTCTGGCAACAACTGTTTGCTACACGAAGGACCAGGTAATTTTATAGTATTTTCAAGTAAGATATCTTGTGGCTCATCACGGAGTTGATTCCTTGATGATAAATCGGAGATTGCAAAGAAACTTTCTGGAATAGCAGCCGGATTATAAGGATAAATACCGCAAGCCCTAAAGCCCGAAATAGCATTAGAAGGCGTAGTCGCTCGAATCCATGCATTACCAATTAGCTTGCCAGCTATTAAACGGTTGATTTTTTTTCTTTGTTTGTAAACATCCAGTTTTTCGTCTCAGCTGCAAAAAAAGTCTTAAATGGCTTGAAAAAGCTACGGTCTAAGGGTTGTAAAGCTTGCGTGCTGTGGCTTGGCAGACAAAAAAGTATTATACCATTTTCTTCGGCAGTTTTCAACATTTCCACAGAGTTCGTATGGGAGGAATGCCCATCTAGAAGCAAAATAACCTTACCTTGAGGCTTTCGTGGTATGAAATGCTGTACTAGCCACTTCTGAAATAACTCTGCATTAACATAGGCAGATTTTTTGTTCATGTAAACATCTGAACCATGAGGAAGACCATCTAGAAATTCCGGTTTTTTATTTACTCCTTTAATAATAACAACAGGGCTGAGAAAATTTCCAGCGGCATTGCAGCAAGCTATTATTGACATAGTCTCTCCCTTTTCTCCAGACGTTATTGAATGAACTGATTTTGTCCCTTTGGTTACGATAACTTTTCCAGGAGTATTGTTCAGCTGAACCCCAGTTTCATCAATATTAAATATACGGTCTGGTTTGTCCAGTAAGTCATTCTCTGTCAATACTTGAAGATAAAGCTTAAACATTTTATCGACTTCCTCACGATTAAGTCCCTGCGCTCGAGCAAGGGACAGACCTTCAGCTTGCCGAACGCTAAGCGTAGGTTGGCGTTCTAAAAAGGACTTAAGCCAGTGAGGTCCAGCTTTACCTGTCTCCTTATTAAATTTATGTCGGATCCCAAGCTTTTCAGCGAATTGAAACGCCAAACTTTGTACCGTATCTCGTGACACAGGAAACCCAGCTGCTTCTAGTTTCTGGATGTGTGCGACGAGCCGTTTTTCGTTTTCGAAGTCTAGAGCAGGGTGCTTCCCTAGAAATAATCATAAAATTTATTAAACATTTTTTGTTGTAGTTTGGTTAAAAAATATTTAATTGACAAAGTAGGTACCTAAAGTAAGTTTCTTAGTATCTTGTTTCAGGAAACGTCTTTTCAGGGTCCTAGCAGGAATTCCATGACGACGTGATATTTCATTCAAACCGTGCTTGTTCTGCCTCATTTCTTCAAAAGCTTCTCTTAGGGCATCTTCCGTCCATTCGCCTCGAGGGCTTGCCCCTACTTTGCGCACGTACTTGCGAGGCATAGGTATCTAAAATATAAAAAATCCATTAAAGTTTTTAATAGGGGATAGATGCCTCTACAGGCATCTATACTCACAAAAAATTAGGCATCTATCCTTTTTCGAGGGGATAGACGCCGCTCAAAATATTGAAGTAAATGTGATAAAACATACGTAAATAATAAACAAAATCTTTTATTTAATACATCTACACTTAAATAAAACAAAAATATAGACACTTACCTCATAAAATCAAAAGTTCCGAGCGCGTCAAAATTTCAGACGAACCAAATTCACGAAGTAATTGCCGCAAAAAATGTTCGTTGTCTCACGACTCGCGACACGTCCGTTCCAGCTAAGTGCGTGACACTGACTGAAGGACGGGCGGGGGTAGGGTTACGTTTGAACAAAACACAACGGGTCTAATGTTTATACATGTCGCTACGTGTATATTGAGGCAACTATCCCACTGAGGCGTCTATCCCACATTTACCCTATGGTAAACTCTTGCATATTTTTACAACTTCAAAGCTGTATTTCGATATCGAATACATTTTGGTCCTCTCTGGGTAAATTAATCGAGTTCCAGTCTGATAAAAAGGATTTTCTTTAAGAGTCATCATCAGTCTTTAAACGTCCATTATTGGATGTACTTCTCGCAGGTTTAGCGGAGAAATTTTCGAAATGGAGAAAGAAAATCGCTAAAGTTGGCAACCGTACGGTGTTGTTATTTTGGAGCCCGTTGCCCGAAGAAAGTAAAAATATAGGAAGTGTATTTTTCGCACCCTACGATCGCAATATCGTGGTGTAATATCCGGCGACTCCGGTTGCTCATTTTCAAAAAGTCCCGTACCGTTGTAGTCATTGCATAAGTTTGCCGGATGTAAACTCGGCAAGTACCGGTGTCCACTCTCCACAGAATCCCTTAGTACATTAGTCAACGCCTACTCGTAAAGTAAAGTTGTCCATTTCCAGATTACTCTTTGTTAAAATTTCGCCTACGCTTTATAGCTCCCACAGGACGGAAGTAAATGATGTTCCGCACTGTAATGTAATAAAAACGTTACGATTTTCTCGGTTTACCGTCTGTTACGAAAGCAAACCAAAGTGTGTCTTTACACTTTTATGTTCCGTCAAAATAATCATAACCGTGTTATTTGTACCGATAAGATTACGATTATAATAATCGAATGTGATATGAATTTGATCCTGTATAGCAATCTATTTGTAATGTCCTGATGGTCGAGGGGAAACCCCGCTTGTCCAAGCCAGTTGTTCGGGTTATTAGGTCTTCATAATCATCAGCCATTAGATTCACTAAAGAAATAGCCCTTCCCAAAGGTTTCCTAAATTACCAGGTCATGCACAGCAAACTGCCATTATCTTAACCAGATGGTTGATTCATTCCATGAGGGGCCTATCTTTATTTGTAAAAATCACTGAACAAAACGCTGAAGAAAACGTTTTAAGGAAACCAACATGGTTAGAAGCTTAAGACGTAACATTCTTAAAAAAATTCATACCGTTGGTTCACAACAATGTTGTCTTTATCCAACTTTTCCCGAAACATCCTGAGCTCCACATTCCGCGCTCCCTGTAATCTTGTTAATTTTCATCCACATCATTCGTTGTCTTTGATCTGAGAATGTGTAATGTTGGGAATCATAAAGATGGTTGTTTATAAATTATTTCGGTGGTTGTCGGTAGATAACGTATCTTTATTCAATGATTCTCTTTATAAATATTGGGCTACTTTTATTGGTACATGCTAATAATCTTAATTTCAAAAACATTATCAAAATATTTTATCATTAAAAAAATTAAAGTAAAAAAAAGTTAAAACTTGAATACTAGAAATCGATGAATTCTGTCCTTTCATGAACGTATGAACGCCGATTAAAAAGCAATTTCTTATTCTTAGGTATCTATCTTATTTCATGCATCATTATACCTTTTTACCACCCATTACCTTTAGACCTATGAAGCCATATCCAATTTTGAATATAGATGTTTCTACTAGTCATACTGGATTCTGGTCATCGGGTTTAGCCTACTGAAGATAAAGACGTAATTCCGAACAGCCTTGATGTGCATCGAAGCCTTTCGCCAGCCGTGCACCGACAAACAATCGGAATGATGGTTGGGTCGATTACTGAATTGATGGAAATTGCAGAATAATAATTAAGGCTAATATTAGTTTAAACTCTACAAACCAAGGTCCAGCGCAAGACAGGTCGTTGTGGCGAGGTTTGGGGGATGCCTGTCCAGATGCTGATGATAATGAACCAAGGTTCGCCTTGCCAAGAGTTTTATTGTAATTGTATGTATTTTTTTTTATTGCCTTGTAGGCAGACGAGCCAACGGGCCAACGGTATGTTAGGGATGTTGCGAATATCGGTTTTTGGACAAGTCAACTGCATTTAAATAGATCTACTAAGAAGAGAGGGGTATTTCCTCTAAAATTATCTTGAAGACGTCGTAGATCCATTATGTCTTTCTTTGAAAGGGCAAGGAAACCTTTATTTTGGCCCTGTCAGATTACCTGTACATCATATTTCTACGAAAGCGTAGCCGTAGCGAAAGGATAGCCACGAGACTTAGGCTGAAATTTCCATCAGCTCCTTAACCACGAATTAAAATAATCAAACAGCGTTAACGAGTCGATGTTTTGAAAATCGATTATGATAACTTTTGATATCGATTTTAATCTGATGCTATGTTTAGATTGATAAGAATCTAATGAAAATGTTTTAAATTCGAGTTTTATATTGCTTTTGAGAAGGTTACGACCACAATTAAGGAAGTCTAAAGCCACGTATTTCTGACAGCTTAGTTATTTTTTTTAACGGATACACATTACTGTATCAATCCATTTCGGCTCATTGCTAGGTTCTTATCTTGTGAACAGAATAAAAGTTAGGGTAGAATTCACTCAAATATTTTCAATCTTTAAAGGATTTTGTATTCAGCAATTTTATTTTGTTGATAGATATATACCTTAAAATACCGAAGCATCTCAGTCTTGTTTTATTAAATCAACTTTACTTTTACATTTTTCCTTAAGTTTAAGCTGCGTTGGTTAGAAATATAAAAGTTATTGTTTGTTAATGTAAAAGATTTTTGGAATTTTTCATTTAACTATAAGTTGTGTTTCTGTTCCAAGTCACGTAACACAACTGCTGTCTGCGAAAATGAATAAATTAAAACAACTTGTTGTTCCAGATGATCCCCAGTTCAGTGAGCTGGTGCTTCAGGCGGAGACAGCCATAGACAATGGCATGTTCCCCGAGAGGATATACCAAGGATCCAGCGGATCGTACTTCGTTAAGAACCCTGGTGGTGTGAGTTTCTGCTACATATTAATACTATCTTATAATTTGGTTTCGTTTCGGTGTTGGTTGTTGTTAATTCATAGCGAACACCCAGCATGAGGCTGTCTTTTTTTACAAGCTTTTTATTAACTTGCGCTGGATGTAACTATGTACTAATGTAGGAGTTAAATTTGACACTTCCCGGTGTCCGATTGAGCTGACATTTTGTACGCAGATGTATATCGCGTGACAATGCAATAATATGACAAAATGGCGCTGATCTGATGATGTATTGGGAAGGTGATCATAGGAACTCCTGTACTTAATAAGATAGACCTGTTGTGTTTGGGCTCATTTTACTTGTCTTAGCTAGCACTCTACTGTTACATGATATTCAGGATCTTAAAAGCTTGTATTTAAAGTTTTCTTTAAAATAAATTATTTAAAGCCTTGTAGGCAAACGAGCTAACGAGCCACTTTATTGTGGGCGGTTATTGTTGCTCATGGACCTCTGTATTTTCAGGGGACACTGCCCTTAGGGCCTTTAAGGACTTTCTTCAAGCCTCGTTTGAAGTCCCTACTGGTTTGTGGTGTAAACCAGTATTGGTAAAATGTGTATATCTGTATTGATTTTGTTCAATGTTTTCATCACAATAAAGCTTTAGAATTTTGGCCTTTATTTTAAAAAAGGGTGATTTAGTTTTTACAAAATAAATCTGACCACTTCTTAAGTATAGCTCAAAAGCCACATCAGATCTTGACAAAAAAATATTTCAAATTGAGGTAACACATACAATTACAGTCAAAGGAACATTGAATGGACTCAAGATGAAAAGAAATTGTATGTATTCAGTAACGTTAAGGGACTACTATTATTCGTAATTTTAGAGGCTTCCCGTAATATTGAACGCACTTTCTAAAGGCCCGAATACTGGTTTCTCCAATCTGAGGTTGTTAAATTTCCTAAATATATTAAATTGAGTTTTAATTTTGGGTGATGGGTTGTTAGTTTGAAATGAGTCAATTTGAAAGGTAACCTCTTATAACCTAAGATATATTACATTATAAGAGTAATTTTATTTGTTGTATGTTTTGAGGCAAAGGTTTAAGAAGCAGACTTTTGGCTAAGCTGTGAAACGTTGAGGAGAAATAATTTGAATTATTTTTTTATCCCATTAATACTGCCTTTAGTATTATGTTCTTTGTTGTGTACGGTTTTGTAAACCTTCTTTTCTACTGTTACAATGTTCCGGCTTTAGTCTGCGTATTGATACGAAATTCACATACAACTGTTAAATACGAGTTAACATTGTCAAAACATTCTCAGGTTTCCGCTTTCGTATCGATCGGGATATCGGCCGATATACGTATATTTAACGCAAACAGGCTTATCCGATATCGCGTAGGACTCACTCGTATTGTGTTACGGAACGGCTGTTCACCTTTACTATTAACAATTCAAGTAGGATGGCCCCGTTTGGGGTACATCTGCCGGGTATAGAAAATGGGACACATTTTGACGTTAAATGTTTACCACATTGCTGTTTGGATATGGAAAAGGGGTCAAATTCATTTGAGGATATATCTTGTTGGCACCTTTTTATAGCCTTTGTTAACTGGTGCCCCATAATAATGAATTTATAGAAACAGCTACCTCGTCTACCACTCTTATATTTCGTTTAACCGTTTGGGTACAGTAAAGTGGACAATATTTGATAGAAACTGGCCATTTGGTTCTGGTTAGATCTTGCAAGTCTTCTTTTTGTGGCTTTAGTAAACTCGTGTCACTCCCACATATGATTACAAAGCTGTCTACCATATATAACTCTTACTCTCTGTGTTAATCCTTTGGGTAGAGGGGAGAAGGTTTATCGAAAACTGGCCATTTGGTTGTGGTTAGATCTTGCAAGGACTTCTTTCTGTCTTCTTTCTTTCTCACGTCATATTGGGGACACACAGCCATTTACATGTTGTTTATGTTCAACATTAATTTTTTGTTTTTTGTACCTACAATGAATGCATTTCATATTTAATTTAGATCCATGTTAATTATTTATATCATACATAATAATAATTTACGAACTTGTGTCCTCTGTGTGTACGTGGTGAATAAATATTTTTTCTTTCTTTCTGTGGCTTCAGTATACCTGTGACACTCGTATATAGTTGAAATGATGAGGTTTATAGAATGACACCTTTAGAACTCTTCTTATACCTCACGATTAAATAATGAGCCATGGACAACAGCAAAGAGGGCAGTTCATTCCATAGTTGCATAGTCTCTTCTTTAGTTCAACCTTATCCCATTTAAATGGGGTCGGTGCAATATGTTTCCATCCCTCCATTCATTTCTAATCTGGCATAAGTCCTCTTTAACGCCGCAAATTTTAATATCCTCTTTCCAAAAAATAATTTGTTAAAAGATCGATTTCAAGCAATAAGTTTAAAATGGGACTACAGATTTTACCTGAACAAAGTCCATAGTATTGCTGTGTTCACAACTTTTAAGTAAATAGAAAGTAGGAGTAATCCGCTTACCTTAAGTGAGTCATATTATTGTCGAAAGTTTGAAGCCTTCTCCAATATGCAAGTTTTCTTGTTAATCCTTTACCATTTTAGGCGCTGATGTTGTATTCGACACAAAAAAAGTTTAAGAGAGATCAAGACCTTTTGAGCTATCCTTAAGAACTACTTTTTTATAGCATTGGCAGGTAAACGAGCATACGACCCACCTAATGGTCAGCGGTTACCGTTGCTAATGGATCTTCGTAATAAAAAAAAAACTTTTTGTCTATTCTAAAGATTTGGTAAAGCTCTGACAATTACAACAAACTTGTTGTGCCCTTTCTACTGAATAGTGGATTTGGTACGAAATGCATTTTTGTCATGTCAAAGAGCTGATATTGATTCTGACGCGGGGATAAGAGAATGGTCGAGATTGATTCTCTTATTTGGTGTTTCAGATACATACATACAAGTTACATTTTTATAGCCGTTAATAAGTTCATTTTAGTATCTTGCATCTGATCATAACAATCTCATGGATCTTTCGATATTTCTCCTTAACGATGATTTAAAGTTGCGATTGTTTTAATAACGGAATACGTTTGCAGTGGGTATGATACCCTTTCATGATCTTTTGATTGCCTTGTAGACAGACGATCTAAAGGGGGCACCTGTTCGTAAGCGGTTGCCATTACTCATGGATTTCTCAAATACATTTTTCTCGTTTTTATGTAATGACGTATCGTTTGACGATGGTTTAAATGTAAATTTCTTATGTTTGTTTTCAAAGAAATACATTCGCATTGGGAACTTTCCCTTAAATTAATAACGTAATTATTTACACTAATTTTTAATTGCTACATCAGTAATTAATGACTTGACGATGACTTTGTTTGTGACAAAACAAACAGCAATTTAAAAATAACTAATATCGTAAGTTGACAACTATGTCTAGGTCATTTTAATTACATGACATAAAAAGTATAAACAAGTTTTCATTCAATAGAACCGTGCTCTTTGCTCGGTCATCGGAAATTCCAGGTCTGCACAACTGGATTGGTGATAACAGATAGCTCATTCTTGTTGCCGTAAAAAACTACCAGGTCGGACAGAAAATGTGTATTATAGTCCGAGCTTTTTATTTTACTGTTGCTAGTATATGTATAGTTGAAATACAAATGAATTGAATTTAAAATGTAGCGATTGAAATCGTGGCATCCGTTTGTATATTCTAATCGCTTAACTTACTGCAGCCCATTATTTCCCACTGCTGGGCTCAGATCTCTTCAGAAAAGGGTAACTTGGATACGTCCGATCGACGAACTCATACTAGTATTTTTTTTTTCACGTCTTAATAGTCTCAAACGCCGGACCTGAGAATATACAAAATGAAATGAAAAGAAAAAAAATGAAATTAAATATTAAGCCATAAAGTTAAACATTGGTCCCCGCACTAGGATACACCTGTGTCTGTGGAGACCGTAAAATTACCAAATAAATCATAACCTAAGGCACGCCAGACGTCATAACAAAAAATAATATAAGTAACATTTAAATTTAACGCAAAAAATAATCCACAAAAGACCTAGATATTATGTAATTTTTCTATGTTTACAATAAAATATATTTGATTTAGAAAAAAAATAAAAGTTTATGATAATAAGCACCAACGAAACCCTTCACACTATCCTTGCCCAAACATACACGTAACTTCCAGCTTACCTTCTACAGAAAATCATCGGAGTTTTCAAGCCAAAAGACGAAGAGCCGTACGGCCGGTTGAACCCGAAATGGACGAAATGGATGCACAAACTATGCTGTCCCTGCTGCTTCGGTCGATCCTGCCTCATACCCAACCAGGGTTACCTGTCAGAGGCGGGAGCTAGTCTCGTAGATTCCAAAATAGGACTTAAAATTGTGCCTAAGACTAAGGTAAGACTGTTTAAAATTGATTATTAGTATTTGTTGTTTTATGCAGATTAAAATATTTTTTAAGGTATTATATTTTAGAATCTAGTATTTGACACCTTTCGTTACTAAATTGCACATCTTGATTTAAATAGAGAAAACTCAAAAATCGAGTTAATGACGCCATCGCATCCCTGAGCCGAAAATGTATTGACCAATAAAATGCATTTTAAAATGATGATCCCTACTTCCTACTAATATTGTAAATGCGAAAGTAACTGTCTGTCTGTTACGCTTTCCCACTTAAACCTCTCAACCGATTTTGATGATATTTGGCACAGACTAGACCCTGAGAAAGAACATAGGCTAGGCATGCAGGCTTTTATTGTGAAAAAGGGTTGAAGAAAAAACGTGTTCACGCAGACGACGTCGCAGGCAGCAGCTAGTTAAAATTTTATTTCTTTAGCTTCAGTCATTCGCTTTTTCTTGTGTGTTTTATTCAGAAAACTGCCTTTCATAGTCTATTTAATTATTATCTAATACGTTATTTCATTTTAACAACGTAAATGTTTTGACCTCAAGACGCTAATGATAGTAAGATAAAAACGAACATTGAACTTATCAATGTTATCTCGTTTTGTAAACGTTTTTTAATATTAAATATTACGATAACAGACACTCTTCATAATAATGAAACGTTTATATCTTTTGTAATTAATAAAAATGGTTAAAGAAAAGAAGATATCTGTTTCATAAAGATACAGAATAATAGATTTTATGGCAACTGAATAAGGTGCTAAATATTTTTATGTTTTTAACTTTCATGATCAACAATATTCTAGATAAACTTATTCAGGATCTCGCGATTTTCTATAATACTTTCATGCATTTTCAACGGGTTCTTACCACGATATTTAATTAATTGAGTTGTCTCGATATCTCAAAGTTGTTGCAAACGTCATGATCACGAGAAGACTGGATACTGCGGGTCGATTTAAGAGCAAACAAATCTGTCTACCATCTTTCTCGTTCGCTTTTGGGTAGTAGTGATGTGAGTTCGAGTTTCAGTTCCAACAACGTTGAAATATCGAGACAACTCAATTAATTAAATATCGTGGTAAGAACCCGTTGAAAATGGATGAAAATATTCTAGATGTCTATTATTAGTCTAACTTGAAGTTGATTTAGAAAAGTTATTTTAAATTTGTAATTTATAATAATACTAACAGGTAGATTCTAACAGAAGCTTTTTGCGACATAAGCTCAGAAACATATTCTTATTTATCTACTAGCTGACTCGCGCAACTTCGTCTGCGCCGAAAAAAAAAATTAGGGGTGGACTACCCCTAACATTTAGGGGATGAAAAATAGATGTTGGCCGATTCTCATAGGTACCGGATAAGCACAAAAAATTTCATCAAAATCGGTCGAGCCGTTTCGGAGGAGTTCAAGTTCGAACACCGTGACTCGACAATTTTATATATTAGATGACATTACATCAAAAATATCTGAAGTTATCAGTGTTCTTGTATCTCTACTACATTAAGCATGTATGCATTTTAACCTTTTGAATCACTATCGTTTAAAAAGCACACGATGAAAGATTGTCACTAATGGATGTTAGTATAAATTGTGTTAGTCTGTGACATCGTGTATCCAACAAAATCCCTTTTTCGTCACTTTCGTCACTGCCAGTCGACTCTGAAAACCAGCGTTATATGGCGGTTGAGGGTGACATTCAGCTGAGTTCCGACTGGTTTATGATGAAAACTTATTTAATCCATGTTTTTTAATTTTTATTATTATCATTTCTGCAATTGTAAACATGTTTTCATTACAAATAAACGATGTCTATGTCTTTTAGTGGGAAAAAATAAATGTAATGTATAACTGTTTTGTGATATCTTTTTTAAATATGTACCTACCAATTTTAACATAAATAAAATATAATGGTGCAAGTGTTACCCCAGGTATCAAATATGCTAATAACTATTTATTTATTATTGCAGGTAGTGAAATTAGTATCGGAAACGTTTAATTATCTGCGCATAGACAGGGAGAGATCTCGTCTGAAGCGAGCCATCACAGAACAGTTCCCTAATCTAAGGTTCAACAGGATGGGACTGCCGCCTAAAGTAAGTTATAGTTACATAGTTAAGTGTCTAAAAACAAAAGTAATAAAAATTTCGTTTCAAAATTCCATAATTTTTTTGTATTCCTTCGTAGGTAGACGAGCTTATAGGCCACCTGATCGTATAAAGTTTTTTTTTTTTTTTTATTGCCATGTAGGCAGACGAGCCAACGGCCCACCTGATAGTAAGTGGTTTACTGTCGCTCATGAACCTCTGCAATGTCAGGGGACACTGAGGGGTCGCTACCTACGACCTAACCTTAAGGACCCTCCTCAAGCCTCGTTTGAAGAAGGACAAGTCATAGCGCTCAGGGAATACCGAGGAGGGGAGTTCATTCCATAGCCGTATGATGCGTGGCAAAAAAGTGTTCCTGAAACGGACCGTGGTGGTTCCGTATAGTAGGGATGAACTCCACCTCAACGCCGAGTGGTAAGTGGTTACCGTCACTCATGGACCTTTAGATTGCCAGAGGACACTGCGGGGCCTACCCTTAAGGATTTTCTAATGTATTATGTAGGAAAAATTACAACCTGGAAACATAGGAAAAAAACCAAATTGTAGTTTTAAGAATTCAGTTAAAACAAATTATATTTGTTTTTCTTGATTTTTGATCAATGAATGAGTAGACTGATTTTAAAGATCAAATCCCTCTAAGAAACATGATAGATTAATTAAAAAGAAAACCATGAAATTCTCCAAAATAACATTGATTTAAACTATGTTAAACCTTCCCTGAATTTCCACGAATGTTTCAAGATTAAAATTAGCAAAATCGGTTCAGTGTTTCTCGAGTTTTAGCGAGACTAACGAACAGCATTCCTTTTATACTACAGATTTAAGCATACATAGAGACAAACAAAGTGAAGCGACTTTGATTTATGCCATCTAATGATTTTGCTTCCAGATGGGTTCGTTCCAGTTGTTCGTAGAGGGCTATAAGGATGCGGACTACTGGATCAGAAGGTTCGATCAAGATCCGCCGCCTCCACACGTCATGAAGAAGTTAGTATTTGTCATTTCAAAGATAAAATAGACCTTATGCTCTTTTAAATGAGCCCAAACATGATGGGTCTATGATACTTCGTTCGATAATTTGGGGGGAGGGGGGTTGGTTTAAGTTATTTTGTGGGTAGGGGCAAGTATCCCTTACTCTATAGTAGGTCTTGATGCACTTGACTTGTCAGTCAGAAACCTTCAACTTTTTGTTTGATGTTGACTATATTAATATTGGTGAATGTCCAAAAATTTAAATACATATATACCTTTTTTGGCCAAGTGGAAATCGTTAGACTTCCAGTTGCCCCTCATTTAGAGCATGTGGAAATCGAACCGCACTAAAACCTGCAGCCCACTTTCAGTAACCGAACTAAGCTGAGGACAGAACCCAGTACGGTATTGTGCGAGGTGCACACTAAGACTTACGTATCATCCCGGCATTTCCCACAAAAATCTTAACATATAATAAGCCTGTAAAAATACCAACATCTGATGAACATCATCAAAAGATTTGTCTTTCTTCAAAAGAGGCTTGAAGAAAGACCTTAAGAGTCTTGCATTGCAAAGGTTTGGTAAGGTATTGCAAAGGTCCATGAGCGACAATAACCGTCTATAATCAAGTGGCTCCTTAACTACCTACAAGACACTAAATTACATTAATATTCCAGATTCCAACTACAATTCGAGCGTCTAGTAGTGTTAGACTACATCATCCGCAACACGGACCGCGGGAACGACAACTGGCTCATCAAGTACGAGTCGCCCAGCGGTGGGAACAACACGGACATAGACCTTAGGGACCCTTCCGTATGTATACACACATATTTATTACACGAATAAACACAAAATTTGACTTTAAGTAGCATAAAATTTAAGGAGGAAAATATAAAAATATAGACAGTAAAGAACTGTCTAATTTTCAAAGTAAATATTTTACAACAAAAATATCACTGAAATCTTGACCGTTAAAAATTCATACAAACATAGATCTAAAAGTGTTTCATGACGACCAAAACCATTCATCTGACGCTAGGATCATTAAAATCGATCTACCCAAACTAAATTTATGGAGAAACAACAAAAAAAAACTATTTGGAAGTTGGTCAATAAATAATGACTAAGATAAGAGACGGATTGTAACAAAGAAGCTCTGTTATGAATTTAAAAAAATAATATTAATTATGATGGTATTGTCTATGGCTAGGAGTGGCAGAGCGGCGGCTGGGAGGTGCGCATCGCGGCCATAGACAACGGGCTCGCCTTCCCCTTCAAGCACCCCGACTCCTGGCGCGCCTACCCCTACCACTGGGCCTGGCTGCCCCACGCCAAGCTACCCTTCACCAACGAGACCAAGTACGTATACATCAGTTTGGGAAAGAAAATTAGCGGGCATGTCATTTATATTTTTTTAAATATTTTTTAATCCATCTATAACCTTGTCACAGCTGATGTGGCGTGAATAACATGTCGAAATACATTTTAGAAACACTATTATTTATGGAAACGGTTAAACTTTTTTAATATCGTACAAAAGTCCATAACGACAGTCGTACATACCTCATATGATATAAGAAATAAAGTTAAACCGATTCCAAAAATAAGCGGTTCTAAGTTGTATTTCGACAGGTCATTCACCCCACTTCAGTAGATACAAAGTTACAGATACACCCTAAAAATAAGCAGAATCCGACATACAATGATTTAAATAATTATTTGTTTTTATTTCCAGGGAATTAGTTCTTCCATTACTATCAGATATGAATTTCGTTCAAGAGCTCTGTGATGAATTACACGTACTGTTTAAAGTGAGTTATTTTTAATGATTATACTTTTACTATTATTTAATTTACATGAATTATTATACACTAATAATATACAGAGGAATACTTTGTTGTGGGTTCAGTGAATTTATGGCCAAAGGGAGATCTCGTTGCGTGCGAGGTAGTGTGGTAGTGTATGGTAGTGAGGCCGAAGCCCGCTGTAGTAGATTTCAGATGTCGTATACAGATGTATATGCGCCGAATACTGCAAATGTTGATACCGCGATTCAGGATCTCGCGCGCTATTCTTCTTCTTTCTATTATTGGTCGCGACACTTGGTTGTAATGAATAGGCTCAGGAACTCATGGACTATTTTTAAAAAATCTTTCACCATACGAAAACTACTTTAGCCATGAGTAACATAGGCTTTTTTTTTTAGTTGGAGGAAATCACCGGATCTCCGCCCTCCCCGCGGGCGGGGTATGTGGGAGTTGAACCGCACTAAAACCTCCAACCGCTCACACTCAGCGTCCGAACCCCGGCTGAGGCCAGAACTCAGCACGGGGTTATGAGGGACGGGGCGACGCGTTACGCCATCGGCACTCTTTCCCGTCGCTCCGTCCCCAGTAACATGGGCTAGTTTTCATTTTGAAAAAACCTATGTGACCTAGATATTTTGATATGACGATCGACTCTTAATATGGCTTATTGTGAGACACTGACAGACATTGAAATATATCATTACTGGAAATTGGGTTAGCTTTTTTCTATTCGTATAATTTTCATTGATTGTTATCTCTTTTACTCGACTTCAGCGATCTAAGTGTCTATTTATGTTCCCAGCAAGACAAAGGCTTCGACAAGGGTCTGTTCGAGCGGCAGATGTCGGTGATGCGCGGACAGGTCCTCAACCTCACGCAGGCCCTCAAGGACGGCAAGAGTCCCGTGCAACTCGTGCAGATGCCCTGTGTACTTGTAGAGAGGTATGACACTTATATACTCTGAAATAGCCGCTTTTAAAGGGACAAATTTAAATTAGGCCGTCAAGTCAAGTCAAATCATTTATTTTCAAATTTGACGTGGACACACATACTGTTTGAATGTCAAGACAAAAAAAAAACCACCAGTTCACTAAAATCACGCCTCCGTGCTGAGAAGAACCGGCGCAAGAAACATAGCGGGCATGTCTTTTTTTTAAGTATTGTTTTACAAAAACTGTTTATTACATATGTATCAATTGAAACGGTGTCCAAAACAGTGTACCCTGACATTACAGAGGTCCATGAGCGACGGTATGATTATAATGCCGTTTACGAAACGACATTTTGAGTATACCGTCAAAAACTGTCGCAAACTAAAATCTAGGTTTCAAGTCATTTTTAAATTTTTATTTTAATTAGATCGTGAACTCAGTCCATCGTGACATGGCGTCGCGACTGACGTCACGCTTAGGTAAACACCATCTGGTGTTTGGCGTTTCAACCAAAATGGCCGCTTTATATACTTTAATGTTTCAATTTAATAAAAATCTTATCAATCCCTATACCAATCATACTATGTATTATACTTAAGTCAATAAAGATTTATTATTATTATATCTCCATATTCATTTATTTGCTCATATTTACATTATATTTTAAAAAAATCACAAAAAAATTAATTTAAAAATACAATATAAAAAACAGAGGGCCACTGGAGACGGGGTCTATTATATTATTATTAATAAAATTTAAAAAAAATAATCCCAAATTTGTGGTAAAACCAAATCTAACACTAGATTTGGTATTTCAATTCCTTTTTAAGGTGTAATTTTCTCTAATTTTCGATTATTTAATGCTTTCGTCATGCCTATTCCAAATTCCAAGTTGTGGTCGAAATATTTACTTTTATGAACTACTTAACGAATAAAAACGATTGTTTTTCAGATCAAAAAGTGGTACGACATCATCTCGTTTCTTCGATTCATTCCAGCAACGTTTCCAACAGAAATCGCCCTTCTTCTCGTGGTGGTGAAACCACAAACTAGGTAAATAAACTTTAAAATATTATATCGCAGAAAGTCATCCAATTTTTTATATTTAATAATATACGATAATGCCATCATTGTCTTTTATTTAGTATTTCGTTAGACTATTTTTTAACTATACTAATATTATAAAGCTGCAGAGTTTGTTTGTTTGTTTGAACGCGCTAATCTCAGGAACTACTGGTCCGATTTGAAAAATTATTTCACTGTTAGAAAGTCCATTTATCGAGGAAGACTATAGGCTGTGTTGTATCCCTCTGTGACGCAGACGAAGTTGCGCGGGTCACATAGTGACAATGCAATTATTTCTTATGAAATCATTTGAAGAAAACAAGTTTTTTTCTTGAAATCTCAGGAATGGTCATGAAGATATTATAGACTACATCAAAAAAGATTATCTTGAAGTTTTTTGGTTTATTAACGGCACTATATTAAAAAAAATAATTATATATACTGTAAAAATATTATTATATACATAATTACAATATATTATTTTCAGATCATTATAATGGTGATAGTTCCACATGAAGCTGATTTATAGTGAACACAGTTTATATAAATATAGTATAGTCATAATATAATTAAATATAAACAAATCATACGATACGATTATGATATTACATATTATATTAAATATACAATTTTAACACCAAGTTTAAATTTACTACTTATTTTACTTATAATATGATTTAAGTTGTATAACATTTTATACTACTTACTTTTATAATATATTTTAGTCATAATAAATGATTTCTTGTATGTTTTTTTGTATCTTAATTTATTAAAAGAAAGAACATGACTTTAAGTGAAACAGCCTAAATTGTTGCTACTTAATTTCCTTCTATTCTGTTAAATATTCTTATCAAAGTTGTGTCTACTATTGTTAATATTATTTTCAATATTACTGTTACTAAAAAAAATTGTATATTGATTAAAAAACTTGCATATATCAAGTTTTAAAATGTTTAATATTATAATCGTATTGAAAATAGGTAATCTAGTTCAATTTTGTTATTTCAATGTGACATTTTTTTCTTTTTTTCTTGTTAAGTCTTCGTTCGATTTCGAATGTTTCGTTTTTTAATTCTTACAAATCTCTTGTAATTATAATTTCCTTTTTAGCTTATTATATGCACACTAGTGTTTTATGTGACATATGTAAGATTTAAGTTAAATCAACATTTCTTGATTGTGTATCTGGAAGATCTTCCTTGTTACTTAAAAACAATTTAAATTAATCCAGTAATGCCAGTCCATATGGACACCAAAATATGGGTACAATCATGTCATTAAGAATCCTTAATTGAACAATATTCTGATTCCAAACTAAAGAAAAATCGGGCATTCCTGGGTTAAAAAATACCTCAATATTTATAACTTACTAGCTGCTGCCCGCGACGTCGTCTGCGTGAACCCTATGACCCGTTTTTTTCAATTCTTCCCGGCAACTATTCGATTTTTTCTCGCCGTAAAAACCATCCTTGAACTTCAACGAACATTTAAAAAAAAGATTTGGCCAAATTGGTCCAGGCGTTGTTGAGTTATGAGCTTACCAACATATTCTGCGATTCATTGTTATATATAAGATTTTGGGTAATAGGTGTAACTTGTTTGTAATACATGAGAAAACCGTTTGTTTTGAAAAGTGCTCCGTCGTTTTCACACCAAGAAATTGTATTGTAAGGTGTAATACTTTTCTTTAGCTAGCTTCTCATTATTTCTCTTCAACTGTTTTTAAAAAACTTGAGAGGTGTCATGGGACACCCGAATAGAACGAAGTTCCTTTCGATTAAAACATATCTTATATTTTTTTTTCCTAACGTAACGCGCGATAAAGAACGTGTTTTAAAAGATTTTGATCACAGCGCCATCTAGCGATAATCATCTAATACAAAAAAGGGTCGTGAAAACTTTTCGTAAGATTTTTTTCCGTCTAGCCCTCTTTCACAACGCGCGATAAGGAACTTCGTTCCAAAAATTCTTCATCATGTGCATAAGTAAATAAAGAGGCAATGTTTCCATAAACACTCTTCTCATCTCTTCAGTAGGGGGAGCATGTATATTGTCAAAAATTACTTTGGACTTCATAAATATTTTAAATGTTTTTATCCCTTTCCCGACTGGCTTAATAATATGACTGTTTAAGATTTATGATAAAATCCATAATATTCCTTAAAAGCTCTCAATTTTCAAAGCTAGTGTGTAAAAATGTTTTTCTATGTGTTACTTCATTATTGTTTGGTAATGAATTTAACTAGTCGCTTTGGCTGCTTTTAAATACTTAAAAACAACAACATAATGAAACATAACAAATGGTGTTTTATTAAAAATAAAAATGTTTTTTTGTTGTGTTTTAAGTTGTTAATTATAATCAAATCGATTATGTTTTAAATTGGTACCGATTGAATATAATTGAATCTAAATATTCTTCTAATTTAGATTTTATCTTCTCTTTGTAACTTTTTTTTGAGGTTGATTTATTATTCACAATAGAATGCAAATATTTAATAAAAATATAGTTATTTTTGACTAAATCAGGTATAATGTGTCTGTTGAAAACTTGCCATTATTAATAATTGCCCGTTGACACCACATAACTTGAAACATATTTTAACCTGTCTGTGTGAAACGACAAGTATAGATGGCAACTAGACAAATGCCAAAATTGGTTAGTTCAGTTGAGTTAAGGACGTTTTCCTACTTAATACGTGCTAAATATCAAACTTGTGCATATTGCTTGTCACAGGATGGAAATTTTTATACGCCCCCTCCAGGGAAAGTACCATGTTCGATTACCGGGTGTAACAAGAATTTAAAAAAAATCTATGAATGCAGTTGTGTCTCTTTTAAAAAATAAAAAGAACATTTCTTTCAGCAAAATTCGCCAAAATCATTATTTTGAGAACTTCCCCTGGAGGGGGCGTTTAAAAATTACACCCTGTATAAGGATTCATAAGATCGATGCGTTGCGACCTCAATGTGACGCTCCTTTAATGTGAATAATATGATGAAACGGCTGTAAAATACCTGTGAAAAATATTTATTAGTCTCAGCTAGTTCTCTTTTATACCAATAGTTTTACTTTTGACATTCTTAAACTATGGTTGCGAAGTTTATAATAGGGAAAAGAAGACTTGATAAATTTTAAAACGAGTACTTGATATCCGAATTCATCGAATGGTTCATTGATATTTCAAATTAATATAATCGATTGGAATTGAAAATAAACCGATTTAATATAATAATAGAATCTGTTTTTCATCTGGGCTGTCAAAAGTAAAATAAATAAAAAAATGATAAAAAATTTGACACAATATTTCAAGAAGTGCCTCTTACTGTTTTATCGATATAGTCAGGTTATTCACAATCGAATTGGAATGGAAAATCGATAATAACTCTCTCGGAAACGAATTCGATGCAAATTTGAAATTGACATCGGAGACTTTATTTAATCCGATTAAAACTCCGAATCATTGTGGATAGTCTGATTGATCTTTTAGATAGAAAACGTTACGATTTTAAGCATATATCATAGTACAATTGTATAAAATATAAATACACAACTTTGTACAATTCATTGAAATAAAATCGATTTTTTACGATTATCGATAACATTCGATGATGATGACACTAGTTATTGGAACGTATACTAGAGATGCGAATGTTATCGATAACCGTAATCGATATAATAGTGATGTACATGTTTTTGTATCGATACGAAAGTGATTTAAATTAAATAGGATTACAATAATTTTTGTGTATAATTTTATTAATCAATAGCGAGACTAAATGTGAGAATTTTGTGATTTGTTTGTTTATAAGAAGAAAATAGTACTTTTTTTCTGTAACTTTTCTTTTTTCTAGTTAATAAATAAAATAAAGATTTAGTGAGTTCGGTTTGACTGTAGTCTTTTTGATATTTTTCAATTAAGTAGTATTTTCTTCTTATAATTATTGTAGTAAAAATATTTCCATTGTAAATAGTATAATTTACTGTTTATTTAATGTTTGTACAACTTGTATAATATAACGCATTATTATTTAATTTGGAAAATTATAATCACCATTGCATTTTATTTTGTTTAACCATTTAGAACAATCCTTTTTTTTTTTAGTTGGAGGAAATCACCGGATCCCCGCCCGGGTTATGTGGGTGTTGAACCGCACTAAAACCTCCCAACCGTTCACACTCAGCGTCCGAACCCCGGCTGAGGCCAGAACCCAGCACGGGGTTATGAGGGAAGGCGCGACGCGTTACGTCCAAGGCACTCTTTCCCGTCGCACCGCCCCCTAAGGATTGTTTTAGAACAATCCCAAAAACAAATCTTAAACGGGGTTTTACCACGATTTCTATTTCGCTGCTCAATAAATATTGGTAAATTTGGTTGTACACAGAAAAAAACATTTATAAAATTCAATACATTTATTAACACAGGCATTAATACACATAATTTAAAAATAACAAAACAATTACTGACTATTTTATTTTTATAAGTGTGCAAAATAAGATTTTATGAGACGTAGATCAAATTTAATACTGACAAAATAATTATTACAATTTTAAGCTAAGATTACAAAGATATTGCTGAAGGAATGTAATTAGGTAATACAGAAAAAGATATACTCTGTGTCTTGGAACTTTTGAATTTGAGAGAAACATGCAATTTTTGTGATTTTACACTGGCATTGAAGAAATCCATTTACAAATTAGGCCGATGGATTTACCATTAATAAAGTTACATAATGTGAATCTATAATGGATAAGTTGAGTTGAGTTGAAAATCAGTAGTTTTTGTACTTGCATTTGCAATGAGGACACAAAATTTTAAAACAAATGTAATAATTCGTTCGGTAAACGGTCAATGAAGCCAATTAATTAATTATTTATACAATTTCTCCTTCTATAAATTAAGATTGTAAAAATAGAAATTACATTTTATATACATTTTCTCTTTGTTAAATCACTGCTATTAAAATTTGAATTGAATTTTTCAATCTTTTACCTTACAAAGTATTACAAAGAAATATTTTGAAGATTATTCGACATTTATAACCCTGTAACAGTGTCAGACTAGAATATAAATATTGCTAAACTATTAAAATAAATAAAAAATAATACTTAATTTTAAAAATGATAATATTGTGAAAGAAATTGCTCACCTTATTTAGACTAAAGATTTTTTTATTTTATTGATATTTTTGAAATAATGCAAAGAAAATGTGAAAATTAATAATAATAGCATCTTAAGACAGCGGCAGTTTTTAATTTTTAAACAAATTGTAATATTCTGAAGCAAGATATTATTATATAATTAGGGGTGTGCGAATATCGTTCGAATCGAATCGAATCGAATATCAAAATTCGATTCGAAATTCGAATCGAATAATTCGAATTTTCGAATTATTCGAAATTCAACGAATATTCGAAAAATTTCGAATAATTCGAAAAGTTTCGAATATTCGTCGAATTTCGAATAGTATCGAATTTGACTACGACGATGCATCGGAAATAGCACAAGTGTTGGAGCATGTTTTAATAGCAATTTACTGTTCCTGATAATTTATGTACAGCCTAGTCAATTTTACTATTGTTATAATTGGGCATAACATGAGTGTAACCCCTTGCATGAAAATGAAAAAAAAAGAAGAACGAAGATACTGTTCGAAATTTTGAATTGTTCGAAACTTTTCGAACTATTCGTAACCTTTCGAACTATTCGAAATTTTTCGAATATTCGAGGAATTTCGAATAGTTCGAAGATTCGAATTGTTCGATTCGAGTTTCGAATCGAATATTCGTATTCGATTCGGAACGAATAATTCGTGAGTTCGAATTATTCGCACACCCCTAATTACAATACAATTTATATTCCTTCCATCTTCTATAATATGCGAAATATCACCATTTTTTTTACTTTTATATTTAACAATTACACTTTCAAAGTGCAACAACAATACTTTGTCATAGCTTGGTTATATTAGCGAGCGAAGATTCGTATTGTGTTGGCTAAAAACATCATCGTCAACATTGGCGAAATAGTAATGCTTCAAACAAGAATCTTTACATTTGTAAAGTTTATTTAGTCTATAATACAACACAATTTTGCATTGCTTAACCACTCAACTGGGATCGACAACTAAATTTCTTTGTGTACTTATGCCAAGTCTGTGACAGGAGCCAAAATTAGGAGATATAAGAAGAAGATAAGATAAAATCGAAATTAAAAAATTATTGGAAAAAAACGTTTGTAAAAAGAGGCTCAAACACGGTACTAATTCCGAACGAAGTCCCCAGTTTCGCCATCTAGCGAAAAGTGACGTTCCCAGTTGAGTGGTTTAATCGTATTAATACAAATATTCGCCGGAACCCGCTAATTTTACCGCCACAACAGTTAAATGGTCGCTAGAGGTCGCTCTAAGTTAACTGTGCATATGAACCGAATGCTGGTATTTGACGAAAGCAATGGCGGCCAATTCCTTGCAGAATTCTTCTAGAACGATCAGACTCTCGACTAGCTGATTGTGTTCGCCGCTGTGTAGAAAGATAATTTATGTAATAATAATCATGAAAATAAAGTACCTTAAAATTCAGTTCCTAAATGACAGTTCAAAGACGCAGATCGTGAAAAATCGGGTATAAATTACATCCAATTTCAGAGTCTATGAAAACTTGAAAACCATTGCCTAGTAATTTTATATGCAAGGATCTTTGAAAATGATTTTCTTCGAATAGAAGTTATATTCAATTAGCAGTGAAAAACATTGTTAAATTTTATCGAGGACGGAAACAAGTTATCATGAATTAAATTCGCTATCAAATAATTTCACTTCAAAATGTAATTAACAAAGCACTTTTCAAGAATAGTGTTGTGACTAGGGATTGCAATCCGGCATCATTTTCAATCCGGCCGGATCCGGTCCGTATTAGCGTCAATCCGGCCGGATCAGGCGGATCCGGTCCGTATTAATGAATGCAGGCAGAATTTAATTTTTTTTTCAAATTTTGTTTTTCGTTCATAATTCACAGTCAGTAAGTTAATTGAGTGTCATAGTACATACAAAGTACCTACAAACATACTTACTGCATATTAGTACCGGATCCGGTCGGCCCAAATTGACACCGGATCCCCCTATTCAAGAATAAATAAAATACTTACACTTCATCATAAGTAGGATCTTCGCTCATCAACTGCAATCTAGTATTCTCAATGATCTTCTTATAATGTTTTATTCTCGGTATTTCCATAGTCAACTTCTTTGCCAACTCCTGCATAGTTTTGAACAATGTCGGCGTATTTTTAGCAGTTGGCAACATTGGATTCAGCATGTACTCGTGCAGGAACGGGTGCGGCAGTAGTGCCAACTTTGAAATAATAGACGTCAAATGCAAGTTCACTTGGTAAGGTTGGTACGGCATGTTCGATAGCAATTTGAATAGCATTCTCAGGAACGGCCCTTCGTCGAATTCTTCATTATTTTTGTTGTTTTTTTCTAAGTATTCGTGCATGTGTATGTCCGCTTCCGGTCTGCTGTCGTAGCTGTGGGTGGAGCTGGCCGTGTTCTCGCGGGAGAGGGCGGAGGGCCAGTCGAATGTCGACGTTATGTCCAGCCAGTACTGGAAAGTGTGGACAAATTGTGTTTGTCATGAAGTTAATATAGCTAGCTAGCGAGCTAAGTTGCCACATGATCTTGAGTTACTACTGTCGCTCATAGACCTCTGCAATGTCAAGAGATACTGACGACGGTAACCACTTACCATCTATAGAGCCGTGAGCTAGTTTACCTGACGATTCACTGTGATTCAATCGCTTGATTATTGATATTAACTCACCAATAATATAAGGAAGCATAGTACACAGTTAATGAATATTTGTACGTCTATAAGTGGAATTAAGTCTTAGGCCTTATCAAATAAAGCTAATATCTACTCCATATAGCTTGTTTTCGTTAAGAATACGATAAAAAAAAATGAGATAAATAAATGCAAATGGTAAAAAATCATAAGTTATTTCAATTTATATATCTCAACTCCTGCACTGTACTGCCCACTGCTGCACTAGTCTTATCAATAGATGGATCAGACACAGTCCACCACGCTAACCCAATTCGCATTAGGGACTTCATATATCATTGAACGATTTTTTAAAATCCAACATGCAGGTTTATTATCACCCTGTATAAAGCTAAAATATACAGGGTGTTAAAATCCGATGAAACAATACTTTCACAGCAAATAGTATACTTGATGTAGAAGCCATCCACCAAGTCTGGGTTTTCTAGGCATAATATATCATAAGTTATAACTAATCAAAACTACGTGTTAATTTTCTATTAGTAGGAGTTTATTATAGTACGGAACTCTAAAATTGCGATCGGATGCGCCTGTGTGCGTGAAAATAGCATATAGATATAGCACGCTACATGTAGGTCAGGGTAGGGTTGTCAAAATTAATACAAAATAATAATTTTTCAACTTTGTATGGGAAAATAAAGTAACTTTTTCCGTTTCAAAAGTATGTGTATATGATTTGAAATGTGATATAGATTAAGCCCTTAAAGTATTGTTTCACCGGGCAACAACACCCTGTATAATATTACCTGATAATGCCTATGAGCGTCGTGTATATAATGCTCGTAGTCCGACCCGATGGGATCCGAGAGGATAGCTCGCGGCAGCAACAGCAGAAAACTGAAAAGGACATTACAAATAAAACGACTCTTCACTTCAAAAATAACATTTAATTTCAATTTGCACAACTAAAACTAAATAGAATAAGAAATATGGTAGGATTTAGTGATTAATGATTATCTTATGTTTTTTTATAGAAAGGATAGTGTTACCAACTTAGGGATTTTTTAAGTTAAATTTGGTATTAAAATCGTGGTCTACTAGTATTTTTTGTATGGCGTGATTTGAAAAATGTTTCTTCATTTTTGATTTATCAAAAGTATATAAATGGTAATTTATGCATTTAAGAAGAATTTTAACAATTTATTTAAATTTATTTGAGTTAAAATAGATTGTTTGTCTTTCACGAAGCATAGATTATGTTCTAGTTTTAAATACCGCGTTTTTTACCGTTGGTAACGCTAATCCCAGACTTAAAAAACGACATAGTTAACAATCACCTTGGTACTGTTAAAGTATCTAAAAATATGAATAAAATTATTTGTAAGCAACTAGTCATTATTTTAATATGGATGTCTTTTTGTGAATTTTTTATGTTTTATGGCAACTTGGTTGGCAAAATGGTTTTAAAATATGACACTTCTCTAATACTTTTTTTTTTCAACCCTTTCCTATATTTATAGGAAAATTTTACGTGCAAGTTTTTGAGTTAAGAACTAAATGAAAATATAATATAGGTAAGAAAATGAAGGTTTTATCTATAATACTAGAAGGATCTATAATAATCACAGTTGTAATGGCATTTTAAGATCTTTTTTAGAACTGTAGTTTTGACTAAAAAAACTTTTAAGAATCACTATTTTTTTTTAATTTCTTTTTCTAGCTTTTTTCTTTGAGCAAATTAAATTATTAAAAAAATGTTATCCTAAATTAATTAAAAAAAAAACTTTAATGTATGGCAATAAACTATGCGAATTTCGACATTTTTCTAATAATTATGAATGAATGAATTTAATCAAATATTTATCAGTTAGTTTCTTTAACTAAATATGCATAAAAAGATCTAATGAATCACAAAACCAAATGTAATGTATTAAAAAAATCTTACTTATTTTCATTTCTCAATAAAAATATAATATACTAAGCTACCCTATTTTAAAATTCCCACAAACCTTAATATAAAACAATATAATAATTTATTTTTCACTTAAAGTTAATTATAAATAAAAAAATAGAAAAATATCCTTCATAAAATCTCACAAAAAATACCCTTACAATTTATTTACATAAATAATTTCACACAAAATTTTATATTATGGCTTCATCTATCTAAAAGTAGGATAGTCTTAAATCTAATAAAATTTTAATTCTATACTTTTTCACTAATTTCTTACTAAAAATGTCGTGTTTAAAGAGATCTTATTTCAACTAAATTGACCGACTGCCCAAAAAGAAGGATCCACCGATTTTTTAATTGCTTTTATTTTTTTATTTTACAACTTTAGTATGAATATTCTGATTCTCGTTTCAGATAAAAGGTGATGCGTCCCATTTAGTTTTTTTAAATAGTTTTGGACGTGTGATTAAAAATGTGTAAATAGAAGTCGGTCATTTTTACAAGCTTCATATTAACTTGCACTGAATGTAACTATGTAAGTTTGGAATCTTGCAAGATAAATTTGATAAACCTTCCGGTTTCCGATTGAGCTGACATTTTACACGCAGATGTATATCGCGTGACAATGCAATAATCTGACAATCTGATGATGGATTCGGAAGGTCATAGGAACTCTTGTGCTAAACAAGATAGACCCGTCGTCTCTACTGCTACATGATATCCAAGATCTTAAAAGCTTGCATTTAAAATGTTTTCTTTAAATAAATTATTGTAAAATATTTTTTAATTAAAAGATTTTTAGTCCGTTAATATTTGTTATGAGTTAGTATCCTGTAAGACGTCTGTTGATTCATTTCTCATCATTTCTTCGACTCGTAATTTGAGTTTTTCGAGGCGGCTAAAATTAATAAAAATAGTTGTAGAATTTATTGTTTATGACGAAATTATTAATGCGTATGGTTAGTTTAAGTTTATTATAGAATTTGTTATTTTATTATTTGTTCAGTTTTAATGAAGCGTCTAATAAAAGATTTGTAAGAATTAACTAAAAAGGGACTATCGTATCTGGCAGTTTTCAGCAGAGCTATTACCCACTCCTACTTTAAAGGAAATTTCTTAAACCACGTATGAACAAGCACAAAACAGCCCTTGGAAAAGACCTTTAGTTTTTTTTTGCACTAAACAGCCCTTGGATAAGACCTTGAGTTTTTTTTTGCACAAAACAGCCCTTGGAAAAGACCTTGAGTTTTTTTTTGCACACCACAGCCCTTGAAAAAACCTACTTTTTTTTTGCACAAAACAACCCTTTGAAAAGACCTTGATTTTTTTTTGCACAAAACAGCCCTTGGAAAAGTCCTTGAGGTTTTTTTTGCACAAAACAACCCTTTGAAAAGATTTTGAGTTTTTTTTGCACAAAATAGCCCTTGGAAAAGACCTAGAGTTTTTTTATTCTTTGTTTCGATTACACATTACATTGAGTTCATCAACTTTCAAGTCAAATGGTAGTAAGGTAATTGGGAGCATCCCTTCAGAGGTGTGAACAACACTCCTCCACACCTGGTCTGAGATAAATGAACTTTATAAATGGTCAGTCTGTTCGCCCTATTAAGGACTCCCAGCATATTTGAAGCCTGTTACCTTTTAGGCGAGTGCCATACTGGACAATACTCGAAACACTGATCTCACTTGGTAATGTATGCTTTGAAATTGAAGCGCTATGACAAAATTGACCTTCTTCGTAATGAACGTGCACACTCTTTTGGAGGGGTTTTGGTAATTTCCTCTAACAAAAAAACTTGAGAGGTGTCATGGGACCCGAATAGAACGAAGTTCCTTTCGATTAAAAGATATCTTATAATTTTTTTTCTTAACGTCAAGCGCGACGTTAAGAAAAAAAAATACGTTTCTTACGTGTTTTAAAAGATTTTGATCACAGCGCCATCTAGCGATAATCATGTAAAACAAAAAAAGTGTCGTGACAACTTTTCGTAAGAATTTTTTCAGTCTAGCCCCCTTTCACAACGCGCGATAAGGAACTTCGTTCCAAAAATAAACCTCTTACAAATCGGGGAGTTCCTTCAGCTAAAAACTATCTTCTCTGGTTCTTAATGTGTTATTTGAATCAATCTCACCTGTTAACGATCCTGTGTATGTTCTCCGCGACGTCTGCGTGCGAGGCGACGTCGAGTCCCTCGTGCGACAGGATGTCCGTGATCTGCTCGTTCACGTGGTCTTCGTGTTGGAGTTGCTTCATTGCTTCTCTGGAATAATACGGTATTTCACTGATTATTGGAAATAGATTTATTATATCCTTTATAACCTAGTAATTATGGCACACTAATATTTGGGAGAAATCTGCAGTAAATAAAAGTTGAAGTAGAAGATTCAATTTTCAAAATGGCGCTGGTCATTTGACACGATGACGTCACATACAAGTAACCCAATTGTGTATTAAACCATTTAATTTTAGCACAATTCATCGAACCATTATACAGGGTGTTACCTGTTAGTCTCCCTCTCCCTCCAGAGCGGCACGTCGTTGAGCCGGTCCCGGTCCGCGTCCGGTCCGGGTCCGGCGCCGGGTCCGTCCCGCCAGTAGGCGCGGGATCCTACCCGGGACAGCACTAGTCGTTCCATGCTGTGTTCTGTGCCTTTTTCTATTATACTCTGAAAATTAAACGTACCTTTTAGTTTTTTACAACAAAAAGGTGTATGTATTTAAAACACGGAAAAAATTTAGTAACATAATATTTTAAGTAGTTAAATTACTACTACATAGTCAATTTTCAAACAATTCATTATCATAAGTGACGACAGTACAACCCACCATTTTAAACTTACTTAGCTAGACAAAGTTTGATAATAAACAATCAATATTAATTAACAATCGACCTCAAAAGCACTGACCTCAAAGAACCTCAAAGTCTCCAACGCTAGATCATAGTTATCCGACAGACAGTTGTTGATAAGTGTATGTAGTAGCGGCCATTCTGATACCTCGCCGTCACCTACTAGCCAATTAGAAAACTCTGAAACAATAGCATGATTACTTTGAAGACTATTTAGACATAGACACGCTTTATATGTGGTAAAAATGGTACTAAAGAAGAAAAAACTGTATTTATTTTCAAAAATGAAAACGACCGTCAAGCAAAAAAACACTACCGTTCAGATCATAATCAAATTATTTATATGAGACAATTTCCAAAACATACAGAATAAAGTATGATAATAGAGAGTACCTCCTCCTTTTTTGGAATCAAATAATCGAATATTTAATTATTATAGAGGAAACTGCACATTAAAAGGATTTATAAAACTGATTTGGTTTTCATTAAAACTTTTGAGATTAATAACAAAAATGAATTAAAATATTGCAATTTTGGCTGTAACGTCGAACACACCGGATGACGTCACGATTAGGTAAACAATATGAAATTTACTTTCGTTTTCTGGTTCCGCCGTGACAATTGACATTTGTTTATCTAAGTGAGACATCACACGCGACGCTATGACACTATGGGCTGTTTTCGCGCACTAATAAGTTAAGGGGGGGGGGTCTGGTACAAGAATACGGATCTATGGTCTGGTGACACATACCGTTGATGAGGTCCGTGGAGTCGACCACCTTGAGACACTTGGTGAGGAGCGCGGTGGCGAGCAGGGCGCGCGGCAGGTGACTTGCTATGGTCTGGTGACACATACCGTTGATGAGGTCCGTGGAGTCGACCACCTTGAGACACTTGGTGAGGAGCGCGGTGGCGAGCAGGGCGCGCGGCAGGTGACTTGCTATGGTCTGGTGACACATACCGTTGATGAGGTCCGTGGAGTCGACCACCTTGAGACACTTGGTGAGGAGCGCGGTGGCGAGCAGGGCGCGCGGCAGGTCGTTGACCCCGCACTCCGCGACGCCCTCCAGGAAGTTCTGACGGAACGTGCGGGACAGGTGACTTGCTATCGTCTGGTGACACTCCTAAACAAAAAAATAATTAAATACAAGCTTTTAAGATCCTGGATATCATGTAGCAGTGCACTATAAGTAAAACGAGCCCAAACACAACGGGTCTATCTTATTTAGCACTTGAGCTCCTATGATCTTCCAAAGCCATCATCAGATCAGCGCCATTTTGTTTGACAATTTGAAATTGGACAAACCAACACCCTGTATTTTTATGCTGCCAATGGAAAGAACAGTTAATTACGAATAATCTTTCCTAACAAACATATTATCTTAAACAAAAGGAACATAACTACAATGTTGGTTTGCTTAATAATAAATAAATAAAGCTTTCGCTCCCCGGCTGGGTCTGATTCAGCGCGGCGATCGTTCTTGACACGGCACGTATTGTGAGGAGGTTCCTCTCTCTTGAGCCCTGACCACTGATGGCTTGGGTCGTAGACTCCGCCTGCAGTGGACCTCTGTTTTTTATATTGTAATTTTAAATTTTATTTTCTTGTAAATGTATTTTTAAAAATAGAAAGTAAAAAATAAGTCAATAAATGAATATAGAGAAATAAATAAATAAACGTACAATAGTGACATTTGTTTATCTTGAAAAAAAAAAAAAAGTTTAATAAAACTTAGTAAATATACTACAATATACAATTGCTTAATTATATTAAATGCATTACAGTTACCTTCATCAAAGTATCGCAGTAATCCAACCATGAGAAGAAACTAGTTAACTCTCTGTATCCGTGAAACTTTGAATATGTCTTGTCACCAAAATCTTGGGCTACATACCTGAAAAAAATGATCTGTCTGTCAGTCTGTGTGATTTTTAAGTCATTTCCATTTTAATAGTTAAAGTGTTCCATACAATTACTTTTGTGATTATTAAAGTCCTGTTCAGAATTCATCGATTGTATTAATAAGAATCATTGCTTAAGTATTCTGTTTAAATAAATTCCCCTAATTGGAATATTTATCGTTCTTTAATTTATTTTTAAATAAGTCCTAAAAGTACAGTAACAACAAAACAAACCAACATACTCACGCCCAAGTAATATTAAGTTGTTCTACATCATTCGGATCGACTGTGGCTGGTATACATCGATATTTATACGAGAGTTTATCGACAATAGTTTCACAAGCCGGGCTGCAGCTCGTCACTAAGTTTGCAATATCATCCTCCGGAAGGGATGACACTATCATTATACCTTCACACGCGCGGAGGACCACTTGATTGTCCTGAAAGTATTGTAAATAATTTAATACATAATTAAGAGTCTAATTAATGAGAACTTTGTATTAAGTTGTCAGTTTGCTTCCCTTTTAATTGATAAAAGTTATCTTGCAGATGTAACACCGTGCTTTTTGGCTTGTGAATTAATGAAGATAAATAAATCTGAGATTGGATAATGTACTACATGTAGGTCACAATAAGTGTGCCCTTTAAACGGCACATCAATATTATCAGATTGATAAGACATCTTTTTTTTAACAGTCATATTATTTTCCCTACACCCTAATATGCAGCAGAACGCGGTGTTACAAAAATTCTGCCCGCAACAACGTCAGTTCGGTTTCTTTTGGGTAGCTATCGAATGAGGAATGATTTTTAGAAACCTTTTATAAATAGTACTATCATCATCATCATTATCAGCCTGTAGACGTCCACTGCTGGACATAGGCCTCCTCCAAGGATTTCCAATGCTCGCGGTTGGTAGCGGCCTGCATCCAACGTGTTCCTGTGATCTTAACAAGATCGTCCGTCCACCTTGCAGCTGGTCGCTCCACACTGCGCTTGCCATGACGTGGGCGCCACGAACAGAACCTTCGTGCTCCAACGGCCATCGGTTCTACGTGCTATGTGGCCCGCCCATTGCCACTTCAACTTGCTTATTCTTTGGGCTATGTCAGTTACCTGATACAGTACTATCAACACTTGTAATATTAAAAACGACTTACAGCACTATCCAAATATGACAGCAGGAGATCGATCAGCAAGAACTTATCATTATCATCGTACACAGTCTTCTGACTCTTACACGACACATCATCAGCTATCGAATCAACGTCATTCCCATCTCTATCGTAAGCTCTAACTATGGCCACATTCGGCACCAAATTCGGCGTTAGACCCACAAAAAGCGGGTTTTTTCGAGGCGTATGAACCTTTTTCAGTGGTATTAGTTTTTGGATATCTTCTGGTACTGTTAGAAGGGAAGATTTGTCTTCTACGAATGGGGTCGTGAATATGTTAGCTAGGCCGGGCTCTTTGCGTACTAGGCCGCAGAGAGTGAGTAAGAGTTCTACTTCTTCTTTCTCTGTGGGTGATGCTGGACTTTCGTTGCATTGAACTAACATTCTCTGTGGACAAGTTTTTAAAGCCTTTCTGATTTGGTGACAATATAAAGGTGATAATGTTTGGGTCTATTTTTTAATAGATTACTAGATGCCCCGCACAACTTCGTAAAAAATAATTAGGGGTGGACTACCCCTAACATTTAGGGGGATGAAAAATAGATGATGGCCGATTCCCATAGATACCGGATAAGCACAAAAAATTCATCAAAATCGGTCAAGCCGTTTCGGCCGTTATGGCAACGAAAACTGTGACACGAGAATTTTATATATTAGATGAGTAAAAAATAGACTACAATAGCCATATTCATATATGGTTCGCCTTTAAATCATCGTATATTTTTTGATTTGATAAAAAATGTAACAATGTGGCAGCAAGTCGTATTTTTAACATAGGACTAAAATAATGTTTCAATTGTTAATGCACGGTTTATCTCGACTGATAAGGCATACAAACATCTTTTACAGCATTTTAGAAACACAACTCATGTTTCTAAATGGAAAACTTATCAGTTTTTCTATTTATTCAATGCGAAGTTTTATAGAATCGTATTTAAAACAATTTTATTGCACAAAGAACTACGACTAGAACTACAACTAGAACTACTACTATGTCAGACCATCGTAGTAGATTATTTTATAATATTTAAGAACAGTCAGGACATTCCTTATTTGTAACTCAAGCGAATTTGCGAAGGTCGGTTAGCAAGTTATAAGTTAAAGCCGCTAACTAACTACTGCTAACATACCTGCAACGGTCTATAAACATGCACGCTATTGACACAGGGCTGCTTAGTCCTCCTCAGGAGAGTGGTAGCGGCTGTCAAAGCTAAGGATCTGGCCCCCGGGGGTCGGTCGGCAGCCGCGAGGGCAGTTAACGCATCGAGGAGACAAATAGATCGCTGGACTATCGCCTCGAGACATGGACCGACTGTTCCACCTTGTTGTTCTTTTTCTTCTTCTACTATTAGCTAGAAAGGAAATGGTGTTCTGAGTTTTGTTTAGAATAATGGCTTATACATGAATAATTTGAAAGTGAATTGAAATCTTTAAGATATAGTAATAATATAGTCGATAAATGATATAAAATTGAGCTACAAAAAGAAAATATTCCAAAAAATGCAAATAAAACAATTTAGGAAATAATAAACATTTCAAATTTCAACGTCAATTATTGGCATTAGTCTTCATCATTAACCACAATTACAATGCAATAAAATAAAACTAGAATTACAGACAAAGTATAAATTTTAATTTTTCACAGATAATTAAATAAGTTGGTCGAATATTTCCTAAATTATTTTGCGAATGAATGAGAAAGTGCATTAAAGTGTATTTATTAGTGAAAGTCAGTTATTTCTCACTCTGATAATCTCACACGTGAGATGTGTGGCTTATCATAAAGGTCACCACAATTACATTTTTAAATCCATTTTTTTAAAACTACACTTGAACTTATTTTATACTAGGTGACCCGCGCAACTTCGTCTTCGTTACAAAGGGGTTCAAGAATTGTAGCCTATGTGTTATTCTGATGTATAAGCTATATTGTGGTAAAGTTTCATTTAAATCCATTCAGTAGTTTTTACGTGAAAGAGTAACAAACATACATCCATACATCCATACATACAAACTTTCGCCTTTATAATATTAACATGCTTGTACATATTTTGAGTGATTTAAAAATTGGCCAAGTAGATGTTTTTTTTTTTTTTAGTTGGAAGAAATCATCAATATGTGGGAGTTGAACCGCACTAAAACCTCCAACCGCTCACACTCAGGCCAGAATCCAGCACGTGGTTATGAGGGACGGCGCGACGCGTTACGCCCAAGTCACTGTTTCCCGTCGCGCGCCAAGTAGATGTAAAATTAAACAATCAGTACTAGCAAATAGCATTGTTTTTTTTTATAATTCTTCATAACAACTCTTTAGCTACAACAGTACTGTATTTATTACTTGACTATGGAGTCTCTTGATAAAGCAAAAAGATAAATTTAATTTAAAATATGTTATGTAATTATACTTTAAACATGTAAATCCGGAAAAGTGTGTGTTCTTGAAAATTTTCAATATATTATAAAACTAGCTGTTTGTTGCCACGCTTCACAGTGACTCTGTGATACATTGCGATTTGTAATGTCAGTGAGTGTTTTCTTGGCTTCCGGCAAATGGAGCATTCATAGGTACACAGATGATCGTTAAACAAATTGTTTATTCGCGGTTGTGGATATGTGAGTGATACAAACATAACCACTCAACTGGGAACGTCACTTTTTGCTAGATGGCGAATCTGGGGACTTCGTTGGGAATTACTACCGTGTTCGAGCCCTTTTTTAAAAACATTTTTTTCCAATATATTTTAATTTAGATTTTTAATTAAACTTTATATTTTTTAAATCTTTATTATTAAATGACGCTATATTGCATTTTCAGTGAAAATATATTTTCTCCTAAAATATGAGACGATTAAAAAATGTAAACAAAACATGTTTTAGAACTGTGCTCAATTTTGGCTCCTGCCACAGACTTGGCAAAAGTAAACAAACCAATTTGGTTGCCGATCCTAGTTGAGTGGATAAGATAAAGACAAACTTTGATGCAGATTAAATATCATTTTACAATTTCAGCTCGATCAGTGAAGAACTTTTTGAGATTTTGAAGCGTACACAAATCAACATGTTTATACATATATAATAAAATAGGTTAAATGTACCTGTAACATTTGATGTAAATGATGCGGTATCTTTGTGTCTTCGATGTGAACTTTGCAACTGTCATCGAATCTCTCGTAGAAGTTTAGTATCATCTTCCAGTGGTACTCAAAGTCTTCAAGTCTTGTAGCTGGAGGGGCCAACTGAATAAAAATAAACAATTTATTTTGATTAATTGTTTCATATAAGATAATTATTATACTGGGTTTTTTAATGCTTGTCGGGAAATGATTATAAATAATTCAACATACTATTTTTGTTAATTTAGCGTTTAGAAAATAAGTTGTCTATTGGCAATAACGTGTTGATTAAAAAAACAGATCAAATATCACGTGTAATTAGATTTTGTTATCGATATGTGTTTATATGCAAGGACAAATCCACAATTTTATAAAAAATAATTTAGTCTAAATGTATTTAAAGCAGAAGCAATCATTGTAAACGATTATTACAATTAAATTAGTAAATAGTGACTTATTTTTTAAATTTTGAATAGTAATATTCTATTATTAAAACAGTGATCATATGTAAATTTTGTCATAAAACATATATTGTACCAAAAAAAAATTACCACAATAAGCTGTGTTATATAAGTTTCAAGGATACATATTCATTAATTAATATTCGGACTAGCATTTGTGGCGATAAATATTAATTATTTCAACTCACTACATCGGCTGCCGTTTGCAAAACATCGGAGAATCTGCTCAACATTGTTGCGCCTTTATTAATTTACAAATTCACCAACATTATATAATTATATCAACGAAATAATATTGTCAGGATGTAGAACTGGATAATTAGTGTTAAAAGTCCATTTTAATTACTCTATAAGAGTGTTTTATTCACATCAGAAAATTCACAGCGGTGTCCTGAACATTTTTAGAATTTGCAATATTGACAAATATTTTGAGTTTTGTTTACGTCAACTGTCATTTGTTTTTTTAAAGCATTTGTGTAATTATCCATTTTAATACAGCCAAACTAACAAGTTGGCAAGTATTGTAATGGAAAAATCGAATTTATTAAGTATTCTTTTTAACATTTTAGATTAGATTTAATTACAATATCAATTTATACCCAAAAAAAAATTGCAGAATTTTTGCCAGT
Source organism: Trilocha varians (assembly GCA_030269945.2). NCBI lineage: Eukaryota > Metazoa > Arthropoda > Insecta > Lepidoptera > Bombycidae > Trilocha > Trilocha varians. Next base: position 8,105,771 of record AP028277.1, on the reverse strand, counting down.
AACAAAAATATAAAATGACAGCTATCAATTAAAAAAGCTATCAAAGAAAATTATTGAACATAATATGATTTTGGAAGGTCAGTAGTAAATAATCTAGGATCTAAAATTCAGAATTAAAATTTTAACAATCTAGTAACATTCTAGTAACATCAGTCAAAAAGTTTGTCTTTTTCAAAATTTGTGCTTTCGTTTGACATATTCATCCGTCAACTGTCATTTCACAAGCGTCGCTCCAGCGCGCACGGTGTGCATTTGCTTTACCCTCCTTCAATTTTGTTTTTTTATATTTATTTAACGCAAAATTTATACGTATCACGTTCTAAACGAAATGTGACTCCTAAATACTCGTAAAATCAGTGCTAAACTACATACGTAAGCCACAATGTCTTCGTTTCTCAAATATCACGAGAGCAGTTCTGTTAGCGTCGACGAAACTTCAACGAAAGACAACGTTACGTATTATAAGATCAGCATTAAAGTGGGTTCGGTTAACTGGCACGTTTTGCATCGCTACAATGATTTTGTAGAGCTACACGATAAATTGGTTTCCGACCATGGCGTGGCTAAAGAACTACTTCCGCCCAAAAAAGTAATTCGGAATAAAACGCCTAAATTCGTGGAGCAACGACGCGAAGCCCTGGACCAATATCTCAAAGATATTCTCAACTACCTGAAGCTGTCAATGCCGCCTGAATTCGCTCACTTCTTAGATTTTCACAAATATGACATCGTGTTTCTGTTGGCCGACTTAGCGAAGACTTTGTTCCTGGAAGGTGATAATTTGTTGGAGAGCGCGAAATCTTACAAGTTTACGCCATTGGAGGTAAGTTAATATGTGTTAGATGCAGCCATGTTAATTGATTAGTATTTACACAATCACTGATTAATACACTATTTGTGTTATAAATTATTGTATTACATTTATTTTAAGGTTGCTTTACTAACCGTTTTTTTGAATTCAACTTTTTCACATTCTCCACATTTCAACCAAGATTCTCACACTAACTCTTAAAATAGTTATCGTCTTCAATATTTTAATTTATAATGTGTAATCTAAACACGTAGGTCATGAGCTTCAGAGGTGTAAGGTAACATTGTGACATGAAAGTTTTATATTAAAGAAATTGTTTGGGAATGACTTTTTCAAATTCAAAGTTTTTGATAATACTTTTTTTTTTATTGCCACGCAGGCAGATGAGCTAACTGCCCACCTGATCTTAAGCGGTTACCGTTGCTCATGGACCTCTGCATTACCAGAAAACACTGCAGGTTCGCTGCCTACGGCCTACCCATAAGGACTCTTCAAATACTTTTTCATATCTATAAAATTCAATCATCTTTCCCTCCAGTTGCTGGGCTTCATAATTTAGTTGGTACTGGAGTCATTACTGTAAATTTCACATACAAATTCAAATAGTGGCAGTGAGATTTACAGCCTGTTAACATCGTTAAAATTATCACTATCTATTCAAAACAATTTTAAAATACAAAAAGTTATCAGCGTCATTCAAGACAAAATAAAACCTACACAACTTTCAGTTGCATGCAATTAGCGAAAGATTGAAGGCAGCATGTCCTCCGACAGAGAAACAAGACCAGACCTACGATTTCAGCCACATCCTGGACTTCTGTTCACAACTACATTCTCTAGATGTCGAAGGCAGCTACGAGAAATATGGAACGAGCAATATTGTACCCAACGAACTGGAGTTTGATTTCATTCCGTTCAAATCTCTGGTTGATTTGAGAATACTTGGCGTTCCGATGAAGTGCATACAAAGTGTTGGTGAGTCATACATATTATTATTGTTCTGATTGCTTCAAATGCGTGTTTGTTCTAATTGCTTCAAATGTGTGTAATTTCATTATTTGTATTTTAAAGCAATAAGTAGGTCAACTTTCTGCAAATCGTAATTCATTTTGTATTTCTATAACAAACATTAATGGCCTATTTTTTTAATTTTAAATCTCAGCAATTTGTAGTTTGTATTGATAATTTCTGTGTTACATTTGATTAAATGATGGGAAGTTACCATTACCTAGTTAGATAGTTAAACGGGCTATTTTCCGCAAATCGACGTCGTAAATGCGCCTATTTTGCGTGTTACCATTACCTATAGATCTCTACAATGCAAAAGCACCTGTACCCTGTACTTGTTATCACAATTAAAGTAAATCTGCTGTAAATGTTTTCCTCATATGTGCCAAACTTATTTATTTTCTTATTTGCACACAAAAAACATGTACATAGATGGAACTTAGTATTTTTTTCAAAGTATCTTTATTAACATCAATAACAGCTAGTATATTTGTTCAGGTAGTCTCCGCGACACCCTAGTCAATCTATCAGTATTAACGGCGACTGTGGTCTCCTTGAACGAGTTCCTGTTAGTGGACATCCTGCATAAAGACCCCTCAAGTGTTGCCGATACAGTGGTGAGTGCCTTAATACTATAATCATAGTGATCAATTTGCAATGGACCAGTTTAAATTAGGTTCTTCAATCTCATGGGATTGTTTTGTTTCCTGGACAAAGACGTGTTATTATAGTAATGCCGCGTTTTCAGATTCCCTCGTCAACTTCCAATGTGTACTAGGCCAACTGTCAAACAGTGTTTCACATAAACTTATTCAGACACTCGCGGTTTTCTATAATACTTTTATGCATTTTCAACGGGTTAATACCACGATATTTAATTAATTGAGTTGTCTCGATATTTCAACGTTGTTGCAAACGACATGATCACGAGAAGACTGGATACTGCGGGTCGATTTAAGAGCAAACAAATCTGTCTACCCTCTTTCAGGGGTTCGGGACGGCTTCAGACGCTGATTGAAATATCAGATCAATTTCCATGTTCCTTTATTTATTTATTAAAAATCACCAACATGAGTACACTAATAATGCTCGCTTAAACAAAGAAATCGGATGCATATCTTGGATTATGATAATATTATTTGTAATTCAAATGATTTTGATGTCATTGATAGCTAAAGTGCATTGAATGCAATATAAAACAAAGATTAGTTTAGTTCTTTGTTTGTAACACTTGTGTCTAAGTATGTCGAATTAGTTAATTAGTCAGGGTATAAAATATAATGTGTTTACGAATGTCAAACCAAGATGGTATTTGGTGATTCAACGATGAGGACAATTACTCGTTGGCTGAACGATTCGAAGTAATTCTATGCCTAGGATACCTGATTTTGGCATAGGCTTGTAATTTACGTAGATTTGCCTTCACGACTACCAGACTGTTAATTCAACAATATTTTAAATATTTTCTATGAATTAATTTCTTCAAAACCAAAGCGGGGTGTGTGTGTCGTTATTACAAAATTTATTACCGACTTTCCAAATGGATTCAATGGATTTTTTTTATTAGTTTATCGAACGCTTTTGTCAAAATTATTCCATTAGCAAATTTAGTTACTTTGACGTTTCATTCCATGTATTTCCTATTTTAGCTAAGCTATGCTTTTTCCTGCATCATTATAATACTATAGATGATTCATAGTTTTTATCTAACCTTGTTTAGTTTATGTGCGCGGTAAACGTACAAGTCTGGTTTCATTTTATCTAATTAACTAGAGTACTTATTATGTACATATGCCGATAACAGTTTATGAAACGAGATTCTTTGTTCAGTCGGAAAATGTATATAAATGTTTAGACGCAAATTATAATATAGTTGTATGTACGAAATATTCTTTTTAAGAACGCAATAAAATAATTTTACCATCGTGGACTCCCGGTTTAAGAAAAGTCTTGTATAAGTAGGTGATAGATAACAGCCGCTCATCGCCTTGGCATTGCAGAGGTTCATGAGCGACAGTGTCCGCCTACCCTCAGGTGGGCACTAAGATCGTTTATCAGTCTAGCAATAAAAAAAATCTCTAAACTATCTTTATAACATCTGCATAAAATTGATAACAAAATACATTACACTATAACTTTATTTGTCAACAGAAATGGAAGAAACTAGCACTGATTAACTGCGGCAACAACAACATTGAAAACGTGGATTGGGCCATCAAACTAGTGCCCAAACTACAACGGCTAAGTCTATCTTCTAACAAACTGACTGAACTATGCGATATATCCAGTCTGCACGAACTGAGAGACCTAGATCTATCAATGAATTCTTTCTCGTTGTGCGAAAACTGGCACGCGAAGATAGGTAACATAGTCAAAATAGATCTTTCGCAGAACAAGGTTGAGAGTTTACGAGGATTCTCTAGGTTATATTCCTTAGAAAGCTTGAATCTAGGTTGTAACCTCATTTCTGATGTTGAAGAAGTTCAGAATATTTGCAAACTGCCTTGTTTAGAGTATCTATGGCTGACGGCAAATCCCGTTGCCTCTACCATAGATTACAGAGTCAAAGTCATAGAGCAGTTCAATTCTAGAATGTCCGAGATATGTTTGGACAACGAGAAAGCTTCTCAGAAGGAGATGGACACGGCCAGGGTATTGCAGGCTTTAAGAGTGGTGAAAGAGGGCAAGATACCTACATTCCTAGAGACCAGTACCAGTCATAATTTTCATAAAAGTTGACAGTGATATAACGTTTAGAATAAGGGTTTTACTGGTGTGAGTTTTATCTAAAATTATATGAAATTTTACCTTAAGAAAAAAAAATAAGAATAGAATGCCGTAGAATTGCATTATGTAGGTCCATGAGCGACAGTAACCATCGACCTACAGGTGGTGAAATAAAGCAATCTCGTATAAAACTTTGACTAAACTCACACTGTTAACATTTTGTATAAAGCTTTTATAGCTTAATATATTAAATATATGTATTTTTGAAATATATTTTTAATGCTACTGTTATCATATTTTTGTTAAGGGGATATGATCTATCGCAAAGCGAGTCATAGGGAATATTCTAGAATTAAACGAGACGATATTATTTAGAATTGTAATAAAATATGTTATCGTATTTGGAACGTGTTATTTATTTATGTCAATACGACAATGTATCAATGAGTTCCTTAGAAACTAACTTATATTATCTGTAGTCGGTAAATACTTTTACAATTTGAATACCAAAAATCGCTTTCGGGTTAAATTATTATTTTCGTAGTATACTGTCCCGTTACCAGAACATTCTTTAAAATCGATCAGAAATATTCCTGCTGTATCCCAAAAGATAGTTGAATTAAGCCTGAACCTTTACGGCCGATTGTGCCTCTTTAAACTTATTTTGCGGTGGTATATCTTTTTTGTCATTTTTGTTTATTTATTTGGGAAATGCATCGACTCTTTTAAGTTGAACGACGTTTCTTCTCACTACTTGTCCCGTGTCTTCGTTTCGAACAGTTATATCCCCGTCTTTAGTTGTCTCTACCAGATGTGGTGTTGAATTATAGTTGGCAGTTAGTTTACCTTATTCATTTCTTTAATGTACACTTTATCACGTTCCTTCAACTCTAGCTCTCTAGCTCTCTAGCTCCTCTCTTTTCATCTGTATATTCCTTTCCTTTTTCCTTCTGTTCTTTGTCTCTGTCCTGATTTCTCTGTCATCTCTTTTGTGGTGTATGTCCAACGTCTTCCCTGGAATCTTATCCCTGTTCTGTCTGTTGAAGAACAGTTCTGCAGGTGTTTTACCGGTAACCGTATGAGGCGTGGAGTTGTACATCATTAAGTACTCCGATAAACTATCCTGTATATCTTTTCCTTCGATTTTACTGATTTTCAGTCGTTTCAGTATATCACGGTTTTGCCTCTCTACTTCACCATTTTGTGGCCAGTAGGGCACAGTATTGAAGAGTTTTATGTTACATTCTCTGCAAAACCTCTTAAATTCCTCACTTTTGAACTGTCTTCCATTATCAGCCGTGATTGAAGAAAGGTAACCCAAACGGCTAAGTACCTCCTTTAGTAATTTAATGATCTGGGCACTTTTAATATTTTTTGTAATTTTTACTTCTTTATAACGATTATAATAATCAATTATCACCAACAGATAGTCACTACTTGGCAAAGGTCCTAATAAGTCTATAGCTATATCCACCTCTGGAAGATCGCGTCTTTTCATAGGAGTGGGAGGGTTTGGTAAACTGACTAAGGTACACCCTCTGCAGCTTTTTACCAAAATTTCGGCATCCAATCATCTAGAAAATCACTTATGGTATAAGAAGCGACGGAAAAGAGTGCCGATGGCGTAACGCGTCGCGTCGTCCCGCATAACGCCGTGCTGGGTTCTTGCCTCAGCCGGGGTTCGGACGCTGAGTGTGAGCGGTTGGAGGTTTAAGTGCGGTTCAACTCCCACATACCCCGCCCGCGGGATCCGGTGATTTACTCAAACTAAGCTTTACTTTCATCTTTTTAACAATGAATTAATTGTACAATCCATCACCATTATCTTCATTTCGGTCTTCCTCGTCACTTGCGCTTAATATGTCAGCTTGAGCTAGACATGCATGAATTAGAGCGTAAACAAGAGGTTGTTGATAGCTCAGTCCGTGGTCTCTTTGGTGAAGGTGGAGAAAAAGGTGCTTCGTTAACTTTAACTGTTTAACTGAAAAACTTGAGCTTGTACAGTGGATGATGATGGTGGTCATTCTATGTAATTTATTATTTTGAATGTCATGAAATTTAACATCAATGTCCTGAATCATTTTCGTAATCATCAATTTAAAGTTTTCAGAAGAATCTTCTTTATTCTTCTCTTTTTATAATGTGTTTTAGTGTATAAATTAATGTAATCATAGATGCAATTGTTGCATGAGCACTATTTAACTCCTTTGATTTTTCTTCGAATGGTTTAAGTATTTCAATACATTTTTTCAAGTTGAGCCATTCATCAGTATACAGAATTAGTATAGCATAATAATATGTGCTCATATATAGTACTAAAGCGTCATTTAATTGAAATATTATCTTCATCATGTAATAAGTCAAATTCCATCTGTAAAAGAATGAAATTGGTCAAGCCGAGTCGGACTTGCGCACGAATATTGGTCCCAAATATTTGTCAAGAAAGGCAAAAGAATCACGTTTATTGTATGGGAGTCCTCCTTGAATCCTCCTTTTCTTGTGCATCAGTAAATATAGCTTTTGTTCCAGCTTTTGATTCATTTATAATTTCTTTCTTGAGAATGTCAGATTTCTTTCCTGAGAAAAGTACTATTCATTACTTTTTGGAACCCTGTAAGTAATAGCTGCCTACCTAACGGCAGTATTTTGTTCATTACATTGTGAACCGCTTTTTCTAAATGTTTTAATTTGAATTTGGTCTCGGTCTTTCTTTTGTAATGTCGTGGCTTCTGAAATAGATATAGCAGTATTTTAAACATAAGGATTTAGAGTCTGTATATAACCCCGCCAGTCTCAGTCCGGCACTACCTTCGAACTCAACTCGCGATAGAGGTATTGACATTTTTCTAACAAATCTTAACCGACATGTACGGCATTACCCGCCGTCCGTGATAACCCCACCCTCCCCTAAAGGTATATTTAAAAAAAATACTTGCAGTATTTCCAGTGAAAAATAATTTGTACGGGGTTTGGTCCGGCTGCATTGGGAACGGACATTGGCTGTTGGATAGTTGGAAATTGAGTCAACCTCGATGGTAGATATGAAGATTTGGTTGAGTTTTGGGGGTGGCTGATTAAAGTTATCGTTACCCTAGTTTCCGATGATGTGATAAATACGGTCTACGGAACGTTCATAATATTTTATAGCTGAAGTTGCAGACCTATAAGAAAGTGGTAAAAAGTGAGATCTTGCAACGCCGCGGTACGTCTTACTATCTCTGCTTGCTGGTTAAGGATACTTCTGGTAGTAGTTTTTCCTTTCCTAAAGCGGATAGACCTAACTTTTGTTGCAGGCCCTGCTTGCTTTCTTGGAGCTTAGGTCGCTGGTTCATATCCGGCTCGAAGGACCAAAATATTGTGGTGTGGCGATCCTGTCTGTGTTAGGCAGACAAGATTACCTTGATGAAAGTGGACTGTATGTTTGTTTGTAGGTTGGAGGATAAGAGATACTGGTTCTTCGCTCTTTTTGCACTCCACTTCAATTATGAACACTTGCAACTACCATGGGTAGGAAATACTGCTTCAAGTGGAAGATGGCGGGAAAGGTAGAATACAGCAGTTAAAGGAGGGAAACATGCACGTTCCTTTTTCCTTTGATGTCTTCTTGTTGTTTCTCGGAAGCCTGTTACTGCGCTCGAGCACTGCTTTGTTAATGTTATTAGCACATGCAACACTGATTTAATGATTAGTTCATACGCGATTGTTAGTCAATCAGAAGTTAATGATAGCGGTTATAATTATTGCGGGTTTTGGCGGTAAAGTTCAAGCGACTCGTGCAGACGTACTGTTACGCGACGAATAAAAGTTCCTTTTTTAAAAAAAAAATTTTTTTCACACACTTTAATTAACTATATTTAGAATACACTTTTGGATATTGGAAGTCGTTTTTCTGGATTTTATACACAACCTCTCCGGTTGGAAGATCAGCCTGAACTGAACTTACTCTCTCAGCCAAAATATTAGTTTTGAAACAGAGTTGCTGAAGTAAGCAATATTCCTAGCAGGGGTAGGATGTAACAACCCCCCGATTAAGAGTAAACTTACCCTAATGTAAGTTTACGAAGGTTATTCTCAATCTATGCGGAGTCTAGGTGGAGGAATAGAGGCGACTGATTTTAGTGAGGTATTCTCAATATCGGTATTAGGGATCTCATTTTGTGGTTTACTTGTCCAATTAGATAAACTTCCAATTCTTATATAATAGAAAACTAAACCTAACGCAACTAACAAAACTCAAATACTAAAACTTATATTAACGCCAAATAGGGTAGTGGATACAATATTATCATCGTAGGATTTTGAAAACAGTGAAATATCATTAAGAGTCTTACCAGCTAGGTTGTTTATATACTTAAGGTTATCCAGATTGACATCTGTGATTTTCACATTTGAAATATTTAGTTTAAGTTTAGAGAATGTTTCAATATTACAACAAGAGTCTGTTATTATGTTAAAATCTGATATAATAGGGTTTAATATGTGTACAGGATTTGGGTACATTGAAACTTCATAGAAAGTAATAAACAAATTGGGTTTATTACAAAAATGATATACAAACATGTAGACCGAAAAACATTGTGTTCGTTCAGTAAAAAATCTTGTGTATATTGGCGCGGAAAAGATGGCTGATTCTCTCTGCCCGGAGCGGGGTGACTCCCTTCCGCGCGTCGCATCCCGACATTTCCGGCCACTGTCAGTGGTGAACGGCGTGAACATCCTGCCGCCCTTGAAAGCTTCAGGTTTCAAAGTTTCAATGAAATCAGTTTTCAATTTCATCGATTGATGGAATTATACAAATTCTATTGTAAGCCCTCTTCACAACGCCTTTTGCTGTAGTGATGTCCGCGACACGAGCCGTGCCGTCGGAACCTGGATATATGTGTGAGACGCGCCCTAGACGCCATCTCAAAGGTGGAAGGTTATCTTCCTTTAAACAGACGAGATCTCCAACGCGTAGGTCTCGCTGACTGGTACGCCATTTCGTTCGCTGTTGTAGCTCAGCTATGTATTCTCGGCGCCACCTCTCCCAGAACTGCTGTCTCAATTGCTCTATCCTATTATATCTGTTAGGTCTGGAGCATGTTACAGGTGTAGACGGAACGGAAGTTAGCGGCCGTCCGACTAAAAAGTGTCCTGGAGTCAATGGAGATAGGTCAGCAGGATCGGACGAAAGAGGAGACAACGGACGAGAATTTAGTATGCCTTCGATTTGTGCGAATAACGTCGTTAGTTCCTCAAACGTCAATGAACTATTACCAGCTACGCGCCTTAAGTGAGTTTTAGCAGATTTTATACCAGCCTCCCATATTCCCCCAAAATGAGGGGAATATGCCGGGCTGAAAACAAATTTAATACCTTCGTTAGCCGTGTAATCATACACAGAATTATGACTAAACCTTATCACTCTGCCCAGTTCCGCATCCGCACCCACAAAATTGGTGCCATTGTCGCAATAAATCGAAATAGGTTTACCTCTTCTTGCTACAAAGCGACGCAATGATAATAAAAATGCTTCTGTGCTTAACGCGCTAACAACCTCTAGGTGAACCGCCTTAGTTGCGAGACAAATGAATAAACATAAATAGCATTTAGACTGACGACTACCGCGACCAGTCCGGTTAACAATAAGAAATGGTCCCGCAAAATCGACTCCGCAGGATTCAAAAGCAAAACTATCTGCAGTTCTCACAGAAGGTAAGTTACCCATTATCGGCTGAGTAGATTTACTCTTTAATCTAGTACACGTCACGCATGCCTTTACTGTCCTTCTGGCTAGGTACCGGCCCCCAATTGGCCAATATTCCTCTCGGATTGAAGCCAGTAAATGCTGCGGGCCTGCATGAAATAATTGAAAATGCTCGTGTCGCATCAATAATTTTGCAAAATGATGCTTCGAATCTAAAAGTACTGGATGCCTTTTATTATATGCAAATTTGGAATTTTGTAACCGCCCCCCTACCCTTAAAATACCTATTGGATCAAGAAAAGGATTAAGGGATAGAAGTTTCGATCTGTGATGTAGCTGCCCCCCTTTGTTAAGAATTTGAATATCAGAGCAGAATGATTCCATTTGACTGGCCTTTATTAAAATATTTGTAGAATGATTTAACTCATCAATAGTGAGAGGTCCACATATTTTTATACTATTTCTTGAATTATAAAGAAATCTTAAAACATATGCAACGCATCGTTTTAACCGTTTTAAATGTGAGAATCTTTCGAATTCAATAAATTTGTAGAAATTTCTAAAATTAGGTGAACCTTTAATTCAGGAAGTTCTTCGCTAGAACCATAATTAAAATCTTGTGGCCATTCCGACGCATGTAATTTCAAATATGGAGGTCCTTCCCACCACAAAGAACAATCGGCTAGTTGTTGTGGGTCGACACTTCTAGACCCTAAATCGGCTGGATTTAAATCTGTAGCTATATGTTTCCATTTAAAATTACAAGTTAATTCATTAATTTCATTTACGCGATTACAAACGAACGTTTTTAAATTCCCAGGTGACATCTTAATCCATCCTAGGACTACAGTAGAATCGGTCCATATATATTTATTGGCAATATTACAACGGAACGAACTTAAAACCTTACTACACAAACGTGCACCCAACAATGCAGCGCATAGCTCTAATCGAGGTATAGTACATGGCTTAATCGGTGCAACTCGGGCCTTAGCGCATAAGAGTCTTACGGTAATATTGTTATCCCTATCTACGCTACGTATGTATAAGTTGGCCGCGTAAGCAACCTGCGAAGCATCGACGAAACAATGAATATCGACTACGCTACAAGGTAGGTTATTACTTAATACATACCTCGGTATTCTTAAGTTAGATAAATATGGTAGGTTATTAATGAAGTTTGTCCATATTTTTACAAATTTAGGTGGAACGGGATCATCCCAGTTTAGATTTGCACTCCACAGATGTTGTAGCAAAATTTTAGCCTTTATTATGCATGCACACAACAAACCCAAAGGATCGAATATTTTAGAAGTTATTGATATTATATTTCTTTTTGTAACCTGTAAAGAAGTATCTATACTATTTGGAAAATGTAAAATATCTACTTGGGGTAACCAATTTAGTCCCAAAATAGTAGAATCCTTGTTTATGTCGAGAGAATTCAAATCGCATAAAATATTGTTACTAAAACTTGAACAATTAGTACGAATCTTTCTTAACGGTAAACAAGCTGAATCTAAAATTTCCGTAACCTCCTTATAAATAAATTGTAATTCATCTACACTATCTGCTCCAGTATTCATGTCATCTATATAAAAATCATTTTTTATTATATTCGCGATTTTGTGGTCAGTACATTCTTCTGCTAACTGTACTAAGCACCTAGTACCCAAAAAGGGAGCAGACGCGGTGCCATAGGTTACCGTATTTAGTTGATATAATTTTAAGTTTTCATTCGGACTATCTCTCCACAATATTATTTGTAAGTGCCGTTGTGATTCATCGATTTGGATCTGTCTATACATTTTCTCGATGTCTCCTGTAAGAACATACTTATAAGTGCGAAAACGTAACAAGATCGATAACAAATCACTTTGAACGACTGGCCCAATAAACTGAATGTCGTTTAGGGATTTACCAGAAGATGTCTTGGAGCTAGCATCAAACACGGTTCTAAGTTTAGTGGTTTCGCTTCTGTCCCGCATTACCGCGTGATGTGGTAGATAGCAACCAAATTTAGGACGCTGGATTTCTGATAAATGACCTAAATCGTGATATTCCTTTATAAATTTACAATACATTTCTTTAAGCAAAGAATTCCTAACGAATTTACCTTCTAAATTTAAAAACCGTTTCTTTGCAATAAAGTACGATTCGCCTAGTGCTTCCTCAGGGTTTTCTTTAAATGGAATTTTTACTGAAAACCTACCATTAGGCAAGCGGCGTGTATTTTCTAAAAAATGTTTTTCAACAAGTTTTTCTTCGAGGGAATAAGAATTTTTAGTAAAAGGCATTTCGTCAATTTCCCAAAACTTACGCAATAAATTATCAACATTGTCTGCTTCTTGAACAAGACTACAACACGTAAATTGTTTATTATGAACTTCTCCTATTGGTCCTACTACTAACCACCCAAACATTGACTCGTGTAAAATCGGCTTGTGTGTACCGAGCCTTATTTTATTTGTACCTAAAATATCCCAGAACACATCGGCTCCTAGGAGTAAATCAATCTCTGAGGGAGACTTAAACGTCGGATCAGCTAGTAATACGTTATCAGGAATCCCTAAGTTTTGCTTTATAGGCAAGCTAGGTAAATAACTGGTAATAGTAGGAACAATTAAGTGTGTTGTTTTAATTTTAAAATCATTTACACGTGAACCTAGTTCGACGGTACAACACTTGGAAATATTTAGAGTTGCATTGTTAATGCCGGAAATACTTAAAGGCTTAAAATTAATAGTTTTAAGGTTTATTTTTCGTTGAAGGGTTTGTGTGATAAATGACTTTTGGCTACCTGAGTCTAACAATGCGCGCGCGCGATAAGTTCCCGTCTCACAAATAATATTAACTACAGCTGTACACAACAATACTTGGCCAGTGCAGACTGCTGAAAACGACACCGGCAATGCGGACTGCACTTCATAACTAGGTATAGAACTAGAATTGGATATATCGTCCTTATGCACTAACGTGTAATGCCTCTTCTTACAAACACGACAGGAGCCACGTAACCTACACTGCGCCGGCGCATGGCCGCTGCGAAGACAAATATCACACAAAGATAATTTATTTACGTTCTTAATTCTATCATCGATACTCATGTTTTTAAATTTAGAACACTCGTACACTAAATGATTTTGATTACAAATAAGACATAACATTTTATTATTTAATGTAGAAACAACTAATGAGTTAGACCTTTGATTATCTAATAAAACAACTCGTTTGTAGTTGTAGTCGTGGTGGCCAAGTGGTTGAAGCGCTTGCCTTCCGTACGGGAGGTCGCGGGTTCAAAATCGGCCGGCTTGTACCTCTAAATCTTAACATGAAAAAGATTTATGTGCAATTTTTCACAACACCACTGGCTAAAAACGGTGAAGGAAAACATCGTGAGGAAACCTGCATATCGGAAAAGGGTTCTAAAAATCCTTTGAAGATATGTGAAGTCCCCAATCCGCATTAGGCAAGCGTGGTGGACTATGCCTAACCCCTCTTCGGAGGAGACCTGAGCCCAACAGTGGGCAGTAATGGGTTGTTACAGTACAGTACAGTGCAGAACAGAACTAACGTTTTATTTTTAAAAGTATGACACAAAGCCATCACAGATGGCAGCACATGTAATATACCATAGATATAACATTTTAGACATTATTGTGTTTATCTATGACTTTTCTACACCCCCACTATGTCTAACAATGTTGTACTAAAAATAAAATTAACTTACACATGAATATGTTGTACCCCCAACTTATCCAATAAATAATAATGCTTATTAGAGCATAAGCTCTTTGTAAGTAAGTCAGCTGGCATCTCAGCTGATGGCAAATATTTTACATTCACAGTTTTATTTGTTACACAATCTCTACAGAAATGATAACGGATATCTATATGTTTGGTCCTTTTATGAAAAATTGGATTTACAGTTAATTTTAATGCACTCTGGTTATCATTATATAAATCAATTGTGTACTTTTTGTTTGTGATTTCAAATTGTAAGTTTATTAAATAATGAGATTCCTTACAGGCTTCGGTTAGCGCCATATACTCAGCTTCACTGCTTGACAGAGCCACAGTCTTCTGTTTCTTTGTCTCCCAAGAGATAACACAACCTGACAAAGTGAAACAGAAGCCTGTGTAGGATCTCCTGTCAACAGTGTTCCCACCCCAATCAGCATCGACAAACCCTTCAATGACTGAGTTTCCATCTGCAGAAAATTTTAAGCCATGATATTTGGTCAACTTCAAATATCGCAGAATGCGTTTAACATATGAACAATGCTGTTTGGTATAGGAATTGTTAAACTGACTTAAGAAACTCACTGCAAATGCTATATCAGGTCTAGTGAGAACCGCTAAATACATTAAAGAACCTATCATTTGCTGATAAGGAAATAAGTCATCTACATTATTCTCATCTTCAGATACATGTAACTTAGTTTCCATTGGAGTTTGAATAGTTTTACATTGACTCATATTAAATTTAAACAACAACTGATCAATATAATCTTCTTGACTAATTGATATTGATTTCTCAGATTTATTTACTTTTACATTTACCCCAAGGCACTTCTTAATTTCACCCAAATCTTTAATTTTGAAATTACTAGATAAAACATCTTTTAAGTGCTTGGTTTCATTATTATTATTTGAAAAAATGAAAAAATCATCTACATAGAGTGTGACAATTGTTTTCAATTTATCCTGTGTTTTCAAAAACATACATGGTTCTATCTTAGATTTAACATAGCCAATTTTTAAAAGACATTCTTCTACTCTCTTGTACCAGACTCTTGAAGACTGCTTCAGACCATACATAGATTTCTTTAATTTAAGAACTTGACCTTTCTGTACAGCCAGTAAGAACTTGACCTTTCTGTACAGCCAGTACAGAAAGGTCAAGTTCTAAGAAAAACCTTTAGGTATGTGTATATAAATATCTTCTTCAAGAAGTCCGTACAAGAAAGCAGTTGTTACATCAAGATGTGTTATATCGAGGTCAAGTTGAACAGATAGTGCAAATAATAGCCGCAATGTAGTATGCCGCACTACGGGTGAAAAAGTGTCAGTGTAGTCCACGCCTTGCACTTGCGAGAAACCTTTCGCTACTAAACGCGCACGAAACCGTATGTTATTATCACAATCATATTTTTTACGTAGCACCCACTTGCACTGCACAACTCTACCATCTTCAGGAGGATTGCTCAACTCCCAAGCATCATTGTCTTTAAAACTTTGCAACTCTTCCGCCATAGCCATTTTCCACTGTTCCTTTTCAGATCCGGCTAAAGCATCTTGAAGAGACATGCCTGTCACATCATCATATGTATTTTCACTGGCACAAAATTGTGAAACATGAAACCTGTCTGGTTGCTTCCTCAGCCGTCTAGGCCTCTGAGATCTGGTCTCCTGGACATCTTCCATTTCAGAATCACTAGGTTCATATGTCTTATCGCTTACATCCAGAAATGTGTCATCTGAGCTATCTGTGTGGTCTGATTCTGAGTTTGCTGCATGCAACTTGGCTTCTTCATCCCCCACTGAATCAAAACTCTGAGATGGGACTTCTATCTGACATTCAGATTTTGATTCCTGCTCAACTATGATCACATCTCTACTAGTCAATATTTTCTTTGTTTCTGGATTGTATAATCTGTATCCCTTAATGTTTTCAGGATATCCAATGAGAATACACTTTTCAGACTTCCTGTCCCATTTCTTGCGCTTCTCTTTAGCTATATGAACCATAGCAGTACTACCAAAAAATCTGATATGGCCTATGTCAGGTTTACTGCCAGTCCATATCTCATCTGGTGTTTTATTTCCTAATGATGCAGCCACACTTCGATTCTGTAGATACACGGCAGTGTTGGTGGCCTCACCCCAGAATTCCTTCCCTAGATTGGCATCGAAGAGCAGACACCTTGCCTTTTCCACAATTGAGCGGTTGAATCGCTCACACAAACCGTTTTGTTGAGGCGTATAAGGATTGGTTTTTTGATGAATCACACCAATACCCTTTAAGTAGTTGTCCATTACCCGAGTCGAGCGATCAGGTTGATGTGAATGTTAAAAATAGTAATTAAGTAACTAATTATCTCGATAAAATATTCAATTTTAAGCAGCTAGTAAAGGAATCGGTTTCGGGCCTTAATGAATTGTTACAAACATTTCAAGAAAATATTAAGGGGGTCTTCCTATGTGATCGGTTGAAAAAAACGATTTTTTTTTTTTTTCATAAATTGCTCCCTTAACATGTCTAGAATACGGTAGTAAAGCGATTTTAGAAAATTCGAAGTCGTTTTAAAGATACAGCAGGTAAAAGAAAGAGCGGTTCGGAGCGCTGAGTTGGCCTGGGCCTATTGTGTACCGTCGGCTTTATAATTGGCCTCCCTTTTATTCATATATCTGTTCTATGGTTCTATTTCTATTTATATATTCTTATACGTTCTATGGTTATAATATTTTACCGAAGTTATTTTAGTCTTGGTTGAACTTCGAAGAGAGCAACAGCTACAAATTATTTGTTGTTGAAATTGCTAGCTACTTAGTAGTTATTATCTTTAATGAAGGTTTTCAAGGTATTTTAAAAGTTATGTCGATTATGGGATGCCCTGTTGGTCGTGAAGCCCAAGCGTATGTTGAGAAACGGGATGAAAAGCGAATCTTATGTTCTGAGCGGCGCGTAAGTGATGTCGTTAAACAAGCCAGGATTGACTCAAGAGCTGAACAATCTGCTTTAAAAGAGTTTCACGAGGAAGAGGAAGGAATACTCTATGGACCAGGCATCGCCGATTGAGAGTAAGTTGACATTTTAATAGTTTTTAACGGACTTGAAACTTTAAACGCGTTTTTCTCAAAACTGTGTTTTTCAAACTTTCCTCCATTGTATCTCAGAAACGGCTGGACCGAATTACTTGAAATTTACAGGGCACACTCAATATATGTAAACGCATGGAATGAACTATTATCAATCGAAAATTTTAAAACTTCGATTTTTTATAACAAAAAAAAAAAAACGCCTAATTTGCAACTTTTATTTCAATTGTCTATCAAAAATCCATTTTTTTTTATATTCATTTGATTATAGGTCATTCCGTGCTTTTAAGCCTACAAATTAAAACGCCGTTTATTTTTTTTTTTTCAGATAAGCCGATCAGCCGGAATCGTGGAGGAAGTGGGAGCTCTTTTTTTCGAGGCGGGGGTGTTCAGAGCGCTGTAACTCTAGTTTGACTGAATATTTTTAGCTGATTTTTTTTATTTATACTGTCCAAATATGTGTTAATAAATGATAAAAAACTTGAAGCTCTAAATATTTACTGGTCGTAGAAAAAAAATCCTAAAATATCCCTAAAAAACAGGCCGTCACATAGGAAGACCCCCTTAAGGCATTAAAAATGTTAAAGGTCAATGACCTTTCGAGTTTTATGTTGTTTTACATCGGTTTGCGAAACTTGGATGCTGTTACTAGGCGCGAATTAGAGAAACAGGGCAAACGGAGTTACCTACCTATGAGGAATTGATTATTTTTTTGGAGAAGTATGTGCGCGTGCTTGAGATGTCACAGCGTAATTCTGATTCTACGCAGAGCGGTTATAGTTATACAAAATCAAATAAAGCACAGCGACATTCGTTAGCGTCTTCTGTTGCTAATTCAAATACAAATGATACTGTTAAATCAATGAAGTCCAGTGAATGTTTGTATTGTAAAAAGATGCATTCTATATATCGATGCACTGACTACATCGATCTAACACCGGCACAGCGTCTTGACAAAATTAAACAGCTACATCTATGTGAGAACTGTTGTATTAGTTATATAGTATCGTTATATTAACCCTTATCCAAAATAAGTATTATGTTATCAAGAGTATTAATGTAGAAGTAAATTACTTTTTGTTTTATTCCAATCGGACTTTTCGTTTAGAAGTTATCACGAGTATAAAACGCAATGAATATATGGATGCACTTCGGGCCGCGCAAATAATAACGCGACGGCACTGCGAGTACTGTTTGAACCCCTTTGTAACGCAGACGTAGTTGCGGGGGTCAGCTAGTTTAATATAACTTGATGTAAATCTTTTGTAAAACTTGTGTGTGTGTGTACTTGAATATACGCATGTAGCCTGTTGCTAAGTGTTTAAACCCATTCCCTAAGTAGTCTCATATTCTATACTCTAAGCTAGCTGGTAAAGTAACATTAGCCATTATCATCAAATAGCTGCTTAAGCTTAAGCCATAGCCCCATTGCAGTTGATTCGTTCTTTATATGTACAAATAAACTGGGATCTATAGTTAACTTGAGAGAATGCGAATCCTTCATGGTCAACCATCCAGGCACCAACATTGCGGCATACGATGTTGTAGGCCTTTATACGAAGGCTTTTAATAGAACCACAAGTACTGAAAAAGCTATGAATGGATCATGATAAATTTAAAAACTCTTTTGAAAGTTTGGTGATAATTCTTCATCAGTCTCTCTTCTTGAACAACAGGTACAAACAAACACAAATAATTCAAGCAAAGGTGAACCCCAGAATGAATCTCTAGTTGTCTGTTGCTGCAATGAGAATATTTCTAATCCAATAGAATCTCAAGAAATGTTACAACTTTCCAATAATGAGGCTAACTTTGATGGTTTAAATGAAACAATTCCTACGTCTGCTGTAGTGGGTGACTCCATTAGTGAAGCTGGTGTAAATCAAAATAAAGCAAGTCAATCTTGTCCATCTCCCGTAGTACTACTTAGTAATATAGTGCAGGTACCAACTTTAAAAACTACTCGTACATAACGACTAGTTAAAAAAAGACATTCTATCATTTTCACCAGCACACCGGAAAAAGCAAACCTAGAACAAAAAGAACAAAAGAAACTAGAAAGAAAGAATCTGGAACAAGAAAAGACCAAAACTACAAATAAGAATTGGTATAGTATGACAGATCAATACCTGAATTTTTAAACATTATTGTCGATATTGACAATATACCCCGCAAATCAACAATAGTCTTGTCAATACTCTAAATATTGACAATACTATTTTAGGTGTGCGGGCACGCATAAATGATACACGCTAGTGGCTTGACAACAACTTACTATATTAATAGAGAACACACAGGAAATCATAGACAAATACATATTTTGTAACAGACTATGCGTGGCCGCACACCTAAAAAAGTATTGTCAATGCTTGTGACAGAAGCAGTGATGGGATTTAAAAGTCATAACAATTTCATTAGAATGTTAGAAAACAATAGCAATAATAGCATTTGAGTAATATGCACCACAAACCTTTTGGATATTAAAATTGTGTTATTTGTATGTATATACTCTATATACCTCCTGGTGCTTACGTGAACTGAGTTTAGTTTTATGTTTTGCGCTAAAAAATGTGAAAAAAAATAGTTTCAGGCAGCATGAAACCTGTCAAAGTATGAAAGAAATTTGAATTAATTCATTGCATACGTTAGAAATTGTAAAACCACCTGAATAGTAGACTTATTAACTTAAGATTAATATTTTTAACATTATACGATTTTGGAACTTGATCCTAACATATAATTAAGTTTGTCAAGTATTATTTATCCTAAAACACGCACTTGCTATTTTTGAAAATGTGTTTTTAATTAACAGTTTTTTTTTAATATGCTATTTTCTTAGTATCTTTTCCCATCCCTCGCTATTGTAGGTGTGCGGGAGTTAAGGGCCCCCGTCCCCACCAAATAAGCTTTGTCAGCAAGCTTAACGGTAACGAACACCGATAACGCTGACTAGTTATTAAGTTAGTATATAAGTAATTATAATCCATAATTAAGGCAATTCTATTCTTGTATTGATCACATAACGTTCTTTAATAAATATATTTTTTTATCAAAAGTCAGTGTCGGTAACTTAATTCGGGCACGCTAACACTCACGAATTCCTGTGGATTTAATGCTAGAGCAAACGATAAATGGTGATGCTGCTCGTTGTCTTACTGGAATTGTTAACCTCACTGTTCAAAACGATGTGTTAAAAATGACGTAAAATGGAACAACATTGAAAAAATAAAAAAATATATATTAATAATCTATGGAAAAAACTTCACTTCTTTTTTGGCGTCTTTTTTAAATCGAAAACTAAAAAATAGAAAATTGTTTTTTTAATCAATTAATTGTCGATTTAATATGTAAAACGTTAATAAACGATCATAAATACAAACGAATCGACTATCATTTGTTCCGAGCCGGAACAAATTGGCGACCGTGACAGGACCTGCAATTACACACGATCAAGAAATTCATCAATTGGATTTGGAGCACATTGGTCAGCTTCGTACGAGCTCGCTGCCGAATAGAATCGCCGTAAGAATAACTTCAAATAGCCTGAAGAACAACATCAGGAACAAATTCCAGCGTCACCAAAAATAAGACTTAGACCGCCTAGTTGCCGCCAAATCTACAGTGAGAACCTCACGCCTACAAGTCAGTCAGTGTCTAGCAGATGAAGATTCTTCGCATCAACATCAGCATTACTGCCTGCCTATCATTGTGAACCCGTTCCATCACTATTCATTAAATTCTTAACAATTTTTTTTATATAATTGCGGGTACCTACCCCATCTTTAACTTACCATTTCAATCATCAAATTTCTAATAAGATCTGTTCTTAATGAGTATACAATACACTCTTAGACAGTTTTTAATTATTAGAATCCATTATTTAACTAAACCTTTTCAATAACTTATGTTTATTTTTAATTCTTTGACTATCAAACTTAAGAGTTTTTTCTTCTGATAGTTACAACCGGTTTCTCTATTTTATGGTTTGTGACTACTTCCCATGTAAACAAACATTGTTTACAACATTTTAACACATATTTTTCTAACGTTAAGTGTTTGAATTACAGTTTATCCACAATAAAGGGTGCTGCGTTTGGTAATATATTGTCTGCAGTATAGGTCAATTTACAAAGGTCAACTTTGCTCCTGTCATCCGTACTGGTAAACAGACGAGAAACAGTACGTACGCTACGTACAATTTATCGTTACATAATTTAGTCTATTTAATATCTCATTACAACTCTTTACAATGTCTGAAAAACTTACAAGATTTGACAAAGAAAAGAAGTTCTATTCAAGGACAAGTAACTAAATTAAAAAATAATTTAGATTTGTTGGAAACATTTGAAAAAATATCAGATATTGAGTTGAGTAAGCTTTCTATGAGATTATCTCGTATTGAAACATTATTCAATGAATTTAACGAACTGCAGAATAAAATAGAAACTTTGGATTCTTGTGATCAGTCCGCAGAGCTAGAAAATAGAGATTCTATTCAACAAAATTTCTATGATTGTATAGCTAGAGCTCAACATTTATTAAAAAACAATTGCAATGATTCAAATCAAGAAAATAAACTGTGAAATTTGTATAAAAAACAAATCAAGAGTCAATTTGGTTTAATGTCTCATTTAGGACCAGCTACTTACCCATTTATATTATTACCAGAGAGAATTAAATCAGATGGTGAGCAAAGACTGACGTCGTAGACTCAGGATAATCAGGTATAATACCTGAAATATCATTGCTTGATTTTTCGGTAACTGTTCGAATAAACCTATCAGATATATCGAGCGTAGACATAAAAAAACTCTTACAAACTCGAATTTTCTCGCCATCTTTGTCTTTAAAATAAAATGCGTTATTATTTCGACGCGTTCCTTTTTTATATTGATAAATCGGGACAACAGAGTGCATATTGAATGCAACAAAAATTCTTTTACTTTGCAAATGAGGCAATTTGTAAAATGCGTCAAAAATATGGCGTCGGGTCTCGTCATCAAACTTTGTGTTACACTTTAACTTGCATTTTTCTGTACATCCTGGTCCTAAACGTCTCTCTCGTATAATTTTATTATTTTTGCCAACATATTGCTTTCCTGCATTTCGTAGACGTTTTGCTACATTCGATTTCCAAAGTTCTGGCTGCATTTTCCGCTTACGGGTAATAATGTGATTTGATTCACGTGAAACATTTTCTTTTGCATTATCTTTAGTTTCATCAGAATCTGATGATAAGTCATTATTTTCAATGTGATAATTAGGATCTACGATACTATCATCTGATGAAAAATCTCTTTCTTCACTTTCAGCATTCATATTGGTCAATTCAATAACTTTTGGTTCACCTTCTTTTAGTGAATTACTTTCTACTGTAGTCTCATCTTTCATACTATTATTCACTGACTCCATACTTATCTTGTTTTCTTTGGTTTTATTTTCTAAGCTATGGTCTTGGAGTCTTTTTTCATTTAAATTTATCGTATTTTGGTTTTCTTTATTACATTCTTCTGTTTCTAAATTGCTGGAGGAAGATGAGCTAGAAGTTGAAGAAGATGGGCTAGAAGATGATGATGACGATGTAGACGATATGGATGGTGATCTTTCTGGCAAAATTAACTTATTTTCTCCTGAATTATTACCTGAAATTCAAAAACATTTATTTATTAACAGAATAAATTCCAAAAGTAATAGTTATTGCACGTGTTTCTTCCTGAGGAACAAGCCGTTTTATGTAATGGAAACATTCACATTTTTGTAATTACTGGGAATCGGACCCAGGAGGTTACGATCAGCCACTAGCATGAGTGTAAATTGTTATAGATACACCGGGATAAAAACAATACATAGGTACTAGCGGACCCGACAGACGTTGTCCTGTACACACGTCTTTAATTTCATACTTTTTTTAATGAGCTGAAACAATCTGGACCGCTTTGATGAAAATTATTATTGAAAAGTTATTACTTTGTTAAATAAATAACAGCATCGTAAATGAAAACTTTAACTCATTTTAATGAAAGGTGAAAAAGCTTGCACTCAAAACATTTTATAACATATATATTTATTAATTTTTAATTTACAAAAACTTAATTTATCGTAATGCCATTGGATGTACAATATTTTTAGTTAGTCCATGAGGAGTATAAACAAACAAACTCGATGGTTTTCCAACTCTGGAACACGCAACGTACAATTGGCTGTGAGAAAAACACGGATTTTCTAAATCTAAGCCACAAAATGTCATCGTTTGACCTTGTGACTTATTAATAGTCATAGCATATGCCAAACGGATCGGAAATTATAAGCGTTTAAATGGTATAGGTGAATCTGAAGGAATCATTGGGATCCGCGGTAAAAGAACAATTTCACCTTGGAATTTTCCAGATAAAATATTCGCTTCAATAATGTTGCCCATGATTTTTTTATAAGTAATCGCGTGCCATTACACAATCTCGGGGCATTTAAATTACGAAGCAAAGTTATAGGTGAGCCAATCTTCAGTCGCAAATTATGTGGTGGCATTCCAGGTAAATCTAAAGAATTCAAAAATTCTACTGGATAGTTGACCACTTCGTCAGGATCAACAACGGTGTCAATTAATTTAAATGTAATTTCATTACCAGGCAATGACTGTTGTATTTTAAACTTGATGGCGTCTACATCTAAATTTTTTGCAGCTAAAATAGCTCGCTCTCGTAGCCATTCATGATTAGTATAGTTTTATCTTAAATCTGGAAAGATACTATTTATTAATTCATCTTTGGTAGCCACCATGTTGCAAAAGTTCTCTGGAAATTTAATAAATTGGGTATCTTCATACAGTTGAATTTTACCGTTGCCAATGTCTAACAATTGTTCAGAGAATCCTGACGCTAATGGATCATTTTGTAGTTGAACGCGCATATTGATAGTAAGGCTCAATTTACTGACACTCCGCCATAGATAAGATTCCTTCAAACATGCGTTTACTTCGTCTGCATATGTCGCACGTGGAACTGGCAATGTTTGCCTGAAATCACCAGACAGTAGCAGTAGAGCACCACCGAAAAGCCTAGTATTATCTTTGATATCCTTCAGGGACCTGTCGAGAGCTTCAAGCGAATGCTTGTGGGCCATTGTACATTCATCCCAAATAATAATTTTGCATTTTCTCAAAACTTCAGCCATGCCGGAATGCTTCTGTATGTTACACATTGCTTCGGTATTTGTATGAACATTCAAAGGTAACTTAAGTGCTGAATGCGCAGTCCGTCCACCATCAAGTAACGTCGCTGCAATGATGAATGAAGCAATGGCCAATGCAACATGATTTTGTGATCGAATGCGCGCAAGTATCAGTGAGATGAGAAAGGTTTTACCAGTGCCACCTGGTGCATCCAAAAAAAAGAATCCACCTTTTTATGCTGCAATTGATACGTTAATTTGATCATATACATTTCGTTGTTCAGCTGTAAGCAATTGTTCATTATTAGCAACAAAAGTAGCCAACGAAGTCTTATCAAACTGGTGTTCACGTTGAACATCACTGTTGATGATATCTACTGCTGGGCGGTTCGGCGCCGGCAAGCCAAAATGGATGAGTGGCATGTTTGAAATAAGAATACAAATATCCTAAATCATAATTAAAGCCTCATTGTATATTTCTGCGGAGAATTGAATATCATGATTTTGATTAATAATTCTAATCCGATACAAAATATCTTCACTCATATAAATTGTAACTCACGACACGCATCGAAGAAAGTGTCGTATAAAATACCATTGACTTTTCGTAAATATTGGAAGGATGTCGGTCCAAGAACATTAACCAGTAACAAACGCAAAAAAAAAACATTCGCGTTGCTTAGGATGAACTGTATATAGTCGACCTAAAGTATTTGTCATAAATATGTCGGCGAATCCTGGGACTGGAATCCCTCGTTTTCGTGATTCCCAATTTTTCGATTGCTTATTCCATGTAAAAAATTTAGGAACATCAGTATACATTAATGTTTTTGCGAATTGACCAACAACATCTTGTCGATTACAAAGATTGAAAAATTCAGTAAGAGTTGTTTTTGGAGCCGTTAATGCTTGTTGTAGTGCAGTCTGTTCTGTAAAATAAACACGCTGTCCGTTTTGAAGATGCACAGCCAAATGTATAACTGCAGGATCCCTTTCATGTATAGGAAACGTAAAAATGCGCCAGACAGCTTCATTGCTATTTATGTATCGACCCATTTGATAACGTGTTATTTCGTCATTGTCATTTATATTTTGAACAGCAAATATAGCTTTATCACTGCCCTTGTGAACGTACTTACAAATGTATTTGATAGATTTCACCGAACTGCACAGTTCAACGTTTATGTGCGCTTTATAGGTTTTGCATAGTAATGGCGAATATGGAACCACCCACCGATTATCAATATCTACTCTTACACCGTTTGACAGTCGCAATTCATACGATTGACCGCCATTATCTACGTCTCTGCGCCGGTAAGATGGATAACCGTCAATATTGGTGATAGTATCAGTTTGACATGGTTTTGGAAAACGTTTCGTACATTTTCTATCATTCATGCATGGTGACATCATGTTTAGAGTACCGCATGGACCATGAATCATATTAGTAGTAACAATGTTAAACAGTTCTTGATCAACATTCGGATCTGGAATTTCCGCTGAAATAATTTTGTCAATTTCTTCTGGGCGTACTTTATCCACCAACCAAATCAAAATATGCGCATGAGGTAAACCTCATTTTTTCCACTCAACAGAGTAAAGCCAACAACGTGTTTTACCAAAAACCGAGAAATGCGTGATCAAATTCATCAAAGATTTTTAATTTTTGTTTAAAGACACGCGCAGTGATATCGTGGCAATGCATCGATGTTTGACCTGACAACAGCAAGTTTTTGATTTCATCCCAATTTGGATTACATGTAAATGTGATAAAAAGATCTGGTCGACCGTATGCACGTACGTATGTCATAGCGTCTTGAATATATTCTTGCATATGACGCGGACTACCAATATATGATGATGGGAGAATATATGTGGTACCGATGTTGTTAATGACGTTTGTTGCATCTACATTACCGATTACTGCATCATGCAAATTAATGTACTCTTCAGCTCGAAGGTTTGCTTGATTGAATTTTATATACCTTAATCTTTCACTTTCAATTCCGTCGAATCTGAAAACTCCTTACAAATACTTTTTCAAATTGATCGTAGGACTATCTGTCGGGACAAACTAAAATTGAAATAGAATGCGATGATAGCGCCGTCCGCCGGATCTAATGTAAAACATTCCAAAATCAACAACTCCTTATAAATAAGAAATTAATTGAAAAAACATTTTCCAGTATACCAAACTGTAAATCTAAACCATTCTCGAATCTCCACGAACACACACAAAAAAATTCATCAAAATTGGTCCAGTCGTTTAGGAGGAGTTCAGTCACATACACACGCACACAAGAAATATTTATATTAAGATAATTGATGAAAGTGATTTATGCATTTTGAACGATGGTAGTTTCACAACTGTTTATAACCCTTCTTGTAACCCCTCAGCAATAGATGTAAATTTTATAAGTCCTCAATTGGCTCCACTTTGAGAATGGTCCGTTCATGACGATGCTATGGGTAGTTATCATTATCCAACCATCACCAGCTTTGCGATGTGCACTGAAAGATACATAATCAATAAACACGTTGACAGATTTTTGTACGAAGAAACCGATTGGACTAAATATAAAGAATTGTCAGACTCTATCTTCCACAACATGATGATTAGTGGGGAGGATTCATTAAATTCTTATGAGGATGTCTGTAATCGACTTGATAAGCTTAAACAAACAAATGTCAGTTGGTAGATTCACTAAGACCAACTTTAGGAGCAGACCACCAGCGCCATGGTGGAACAATATATGTGAACAAGCTGTCATTAAGTCTTATGAAGCTTTAAAACTTTATAGAACCGATTCAACGGTAGCCAATTACATTAACTATAAAAAATTAGATGCTTTAAAAAAGCGCACTATTAAGGAGCAGAAAAGAATCAGTTGGAATAGTTTTTGTAACAGATTTGTTAGTTTTATATGTTGTAAAGGTAAAACAATTGGTATTTAGATTAAACCTTTCATTGTACTTCTCACACACACATGTTACAAGAAAAAAAAATTAGCAATCAATAATAAAAAGGAATGGTGCAGTGTTGCTAACTTAATAACTAAAAAGTACAACATGAATGTTGCCAGTTAATAAGAGGATATTACATTGTCTATTAACACACCCCCACAATGTAATATTTCCTATGATTAAGTAAACTTTCTAAATAGAAATGAAATCTATGAAAAAGGCACACACTACTCTTCATATAAACAACAGTTACTTATAAACTTAGATAATACATTTTTGCCTAATGCTTTTGTAAACATATCAGCTGTCTGATGCTCAGATTTAACATATTTTAAAATTAATTTACCATTTTCAATTAACTCTTTAATGTAATGATATCTAATGTCTATATGCTTTAATCTTTTTAGACAATCACTATTTGCCGACATAATGGCTCTTTGACTATCACTTAGTATGACAATAGGACATATATTTTTAAAATTAAAATCATTTAACAGATTTATAAGCCAGCAAGCTTCGCTTGCAGCCATGCTAATCGCAACATATTCTGACTGTGTAGAAGATAGACTGACACTAGCCTGCTTCTTAGAGCGCCAATTTATTAAACAGTTAGCGAATTTAAAACAATAACCAGTTGTTGACTTTCTGTCCTTTAAATCTCCTCCCCAATTAGCATCACAGTTTCCAACTAACATGTCATCATTACATTTATAAACCAAACAATAATTTATTGTATGTTTGATATATCTAAGTACCCGTTTTAAGGCCATTAACAAAGTATTATTTGCACAATTCTGATACCTGCTTAAAATTGACATAGCAACACATATATCTGGCCTAGTTCCTAAAGCTGCATATGATAGACTACCTGTAATTTGTCTACATTTCTTTTCAATATCTTTATCAATTACAGATTCACAATTCTCTAAAATTATAGCATTAAAATTTAGATCCATAGGTGTAGACATTTCTTTACAGTTATACATATCATATTTCTTTAAAACATTTTCAAGATACTCTTTTTGACTCCAAAGTTGTACATCCAGTTTTCAAATCTTGTTTTACATGTATTCCTAAGAAATTAGATACTAACCCTAAGTCTTTCATTTTAAATTCTTTGTGCAACATTGCCTTCAGGTTAATTATTTCATTACTGTCATTTCGAAACATTAAGACGTCGTCTACATACAATAAAACATAAGTTCTAGAGTGACCTACATATTTCATATACAAACAAGTATCGCTCTGAGACCTTACAAAACCTTGTTTCTCTATTATTAGATTAAATTTATCATTCCAGTACTTGGGTGATTTTTTTAAGCCATATAAAGATTTCTTTAACTTTACAGTATTATTATTGCCACTATAGGCACCTTCTGGCAATTCTAAATATACAGTTTCATTTATATTACCATATAAAAATGCCCCCGTTACATCCATCTGGTAAATAGCTAAGTTTAATTTAGTGGCTACAGATACAAATAGTCTAAAAGTAGACAAGTTTGCTACTGGTGCATAAATTTCATATGCGTCCAGCATATCAATTTGTTCAAAACCTCTTGCCACTAACCTAGCTTTATATTGATTACCATTTTTAATTTTAAATACCCACTTACTACTAACTATCTTACCAAACAGGCTTCTCACAAAACTCCCATGTCATGTTGTCATTTAAAGTAATTCTCTTTCTACAGCTTGTTGCCACTTATTGGCATCCTTCCTGCTCATAGCTTCCTTGTATGTCTTAGGTTCAGCCTCCTCAGAAGTGACAAGATGACAATTGTAGCGTGAAGGCGGTTTTCTCACTCGTTGTGGTCTCGGATGTATTGGCATGCTATCATCACCATCATCGCTAGATCCCTCATCACTAGTACATGGTACATATAGGCCTACACTGTCATCACCTTCTAAAGTGTCTGTTGATGTATTAGGACTTGTTACAATCTGTCCTGGTGGCTGTTCCATTTCAGTGGATTCCACTTGTTCCATACTATCACATGACAGTACTTCTCCTGTCTGGCTATTATTACTGGATACCTGTTTCTCATGAGCTTCATCTGGTATGAAATTATCTACCTGAATTGTCTGTTCCTTTTCTTTATGACCTCGTTCCAGGAACACAACATCTCTCTTAACCTCAACACGGTTCTTCATTTGAAAAAAGATTCTGTATCCTTTAACATTCTCTCCATAGCCGACCATTATTCCTTTCTCTCCTTTTACATCCCACGAGGCCTCTTTTGCTTCGGGATATGGACATAAACAGGCGTACCAAAGACTTTTAAATTATTAATATCATAATGTTTATTTGTCCATGTCTCATATGGGGTTTTTCCAACCTCATTACTCTTACTAGTTCTGTTTAAGACATATGCTGCTGTTTTAATCGATTCTGCCCATAAAGCCTTAGGTAGATCTGCCGCACACAACATAGTTCTTGCTGCTTCCGTCAAGGTCCTGATTTCACGTTCAGCCTTTCCATTCTGTTCCGCTGTATACACCACAGTAGTTTGGTGTATGATACCACGTTTAGAGAATAGGTCTTGCACCCACTGGTTGACATATTCTAAACCATTGTCGGACCTGAAGTACAGAACTTTATTGTTGGTGGTATTTTCAGCTTTGTTTATAAAGTTTTCAATGCAATTCTTCACTTCATCCTTCCTTTTAACACAGTATATTGATCTGAAGTTGGAGTAATCATCTTTCAAGACAACAAAATATTTGGATCCTCCCAAAGACGGTACCTCAAACGGGCCACATGTCGCTTGCCCGCAAGAATACTGTATTAACTCAAAAAATGTACTTTTTCAGGAGAAGCATTTAAAGGTTTTAGTCATCAATAATTTGGTATTTTTGTTAGATAAACAGAAGTTTTCAATTTTTTTATTATAGATTAGATTATGATCTAAAATAATGCGTTAAGATATTACAATTTTTACCAGGTTTTCATAAATTATTTTCACTTTTTCCCATTTATGACTGTATTCTTCTGATAATTTATTTTATGGAAGCTATTTAGTTTAAGAAGAAAACAGTATTTATAAAATTTGAAGTGTGCTCAAAGTACCTAAAAATAAAACAAATTCAAATCAATTTTCACTCATTTATTAGATAAAGATCTTAGGTTTAAACTTGCTTAAAAAAATCTGATGATTAATTAAGGAATTAATCATCAAAAGGTAAGTAACAAAAAAATCAGGTTAGGTTTAGCAACAAAATTATAAATTCTAGTATTTTTAACTAATTAAAAATTATCAAGAAGCCTCTTAGGTACTAAAATTAAACTCAAAAAAATCAACTAGTCAGTCCAATTCTTTGTTATAAACAAAAATAAAAATCGCACTGTGTAAAGCTTAATAATCATTAACTTAATAGGAACTTTAAGCTTTAACCAATCATAGTGATAATAAATCATGATTAGTTACGAAAAGCTAAGTAACAAAACATTTGGATTAAGTTTAGGAACCAAATTATCAAAACTCACAAGCTAGATACTAAAATTAAATACAAAACAATGAACTAATCAGTCTCATCTTTCATAAGATAATAAATCAAAAATAAAAATCTCAATCTGTAAAGCTTAGTAATAATTAACCCAATTGAAACTTAAGGGATCAAGTAGGTCCAGAGTACCTATAATGTAACTGAAAATCAACAACCTATTATTTAGAAAAAAAACTTAATTAAACAATCTCACAGAAATAAAATACAAATAAAGATATTACTAAAATGTAAAACTCGTTTACAAATTTTGATAAAAATCTTCATAGTATCTAGGAATTATATTTTTCTCAATCAGTTTCATCAGGCTCTGTTTCTTTTTACTTGTTATTTTAATCCTCTCAGAATAAGCTGGAGGTAAATCAAGCATCATTAAATCATTTTGGGTGCTTCGAGTGAAGCCTGATACTTTTATTTGCTTGAAGGAGCTATCAGAGTAGGAAGTCTTATAAAAAAAAGATCCAGAGTCTGATTTAGACACATAAATTACACTAATATCATTCATTTTTACAACCTCGTTTTGTATATTTTTAGAAAAGTTTTTTCCAATCTTCGGTGATACTTCTTTAAAATTTTAAAAAGAGTCAAAAGTGAATTCATTCACAACAAATGGCTTTCCATTAGATTTGGCAGTTCTAATTAAAGTAAAATACTGATCAGGTGAGTATATAGCATTCAAACGAAGAGACTTTTTTATTTTTCTTTCAATCAGGGAATGACAATTGTCACCCTCATTTTGGGTATGACCTTTAATGAGGAATTTGTGAGTAATGGAACTAATATTTTGAAATTTACTTACTGCTAACATGTACATAGAAATCATATAACGGTTTTTCTGCTGCCCGCAACAATTATTATCACTATAAAATATTACTTCGGTTGGTTGATCAGCCTTAGTTTCTATTTGCATAAGATAATTCCACACGCAAGTTGCAATTTCATTCACACCACGATTGCCATGCCCTTCATGCCATACATTACAATAAACATCTCTTGCTTTTAAATCAGTTATTGTAAAATTTAAAACATTTAATTTGGAGATGTAATAAAAGCTACTGACATCCCCCCTTGGACAAGGCATGGTTGCCTGTAAATCATAGACAGCAACTACCACATTGCTCCCTTTCAGTTTGTCTTGTTCCTTCTCAGCTCTCGATAGCTCTTTTTCTACTAAATGTGTGTCATACTCAACTTGCAGTCTTTGTTTTTCTTCACCGCTAGCATTCACAAATGCCTCACAAGTATCACACCTGTCTTTTTTGGGTGAATAAAAGGCAATATTAAATTCATTATTAAAGATATGGCTGTACATAACATAGTTACCATATGGCTTATATTCAGTCTGACATAACTTAACGTAATCTCTGTGAAGATCGATTAAAGTTTTACTGCCGTCAATGTAATGCTTATTAGTATCCATATCCATAGTGGGAATAGATTTTATATGCTCTTTTATTTCGTTTTTTATTATGTCTGGTATTCTGGCATGATTCCTGTGTCTTCCTCTACCATCTACAGCGACGATATTGTTTAAGGACGTTATTCGCTTCTCAAGCGCGGTCCTAATTACGCGGTCATTTAAAGCAAGCGTGGATTTGAAAAAGGTTTTGCAAACTCGTACTTTACAGTTTTGAACATTAAAATAAAATGCATTGTTATTTTGCCTTGGATTTGCCGCATTTGTGTATTTATATTTTGGCGTAATTGCAGAAGTGCTGTTAATGATGTATTGTCGCTGCATCGTTATGTTACCTAAATTATAATATTCGGCAAAGATGTTATTTCTTTCTTCCTCTGATACTTTTGTAGAACATTTTAGGCGGCATTTCCCTCCACACGGTGGACCTATTTTTCTGGCTGGTATTTCTTTATTTAGCTTTTTTGAAGTGTAGCTCTGACCTGTGTTTCTTAAACTTTTTGCAATTTCTGACTTCCAGTTGCTTACATTTCGTTGTCGTTTTCTGGTGAGTGTTTTGGTGGAATCCAAGTTATCAACCTGAGAGTTTGATTGTGGAATGATTTCGCAGTTAGATGAGTGTAAAGCGGATGGAATGTCTTCGATATGACTAGAATGCGTAGGCGTATTTGAAGCTGAAGATGATGAGCTGCTGGAACTGGAAGATGAAGACGAATCCGATGATGACGTTGACGCTGATCTTAGCCTAAAGTTCGGATCTTTAACGTTGTCATCTGAATCGAAATCAAGCTGACTATCAGTTTTGTTTAACTCCTCAGTGCTGGATGTGTAATTAGTATTAGCTATGTTAGCATTATTTTCCAAATTTTCAATAGCTCTGGCTGTCGGTATACTATGATCTAAAGCATTTATATCTTCATGAATTAAATTGGTTTGAACAACAGTGTTTACAACCGATTCGTTTGCAAAATTGACAGTTTCTAAGCATTCTATGTAGCCCGGACCTTGTTCTTCTAAACTAGTGTCAAGATTTTCGGGTGAGTTCATATTGTATTGCCTGTTACTTGAAGTCTCTCTATCAGCGTCTATAAATTTCCTAAAAAACGCTAGTCTTTTCTGCGGTAGCATTCTGAAAAAACAATACGAAACTGAAGATCACAGATTGAATTAGATTTACTACAAGGAAAATAATAAGCTACAAGGGGAACAGCGTAGTTTTTAGGATTTGTTAGAATATTATCAAATGTAATTTTATTTAATACATGTAGCGCCACCTATGATACATTGAGGTGTTGCTTTGTCTATTGCATATTTAATCTATAACAATAAATGTAGTCTGTTTGAAACCGCCAACCAACGTCTTTTATTAGGTTATGGGCTACTCAGATTTTGCAAAGAAAATTAAAGTTATTGCGTTTCTAGAAGAGTTATTGTTAGTTTGTTAGTTTATTTCACGCGTGTGATATCAATCAAGATGAATTCAAGTCTTATTGCGAGTGTGCCAAAGCTCAAGGGTCGTGATAATTATGATGACTGGGCGTTCGCCGTACAAAACTTGCTAGTCCTTGAGGACACCGACAAGTACCTCAAGCAAGAAGCAGAGGCGACAGATGCAGCACAGACAGTAGCAGATGCAAGAGCACGCGCAAAATTGATCCTGACTATTGATACATCATTGTATGTGCACATAAAGGAGACGAAGACAACAAAGGAATTATGGTCAAAACTCAAAGCTCTATTTGATGACGCTGGATTTTCAAGAAGAATAACTTTGTTACGTCATTTAATCTCCATCAGGCTAGAAACATGTGAAAATATGACCAGTTACGTTACGCAGATTGTGGAAACTTCGCAACGATTAAGTGGTACTGGATTCATTATTAATGATGATTGGGTTGGATCGTTGTTATTAGCTGGTTTACCAGATAAGTTTATGCCAATGATCATGGCCATAGAGCATTCCGGGATTCAGATCACGGCAGATTCCATAAAAACAAAATTGTTAGATATGGAAAATGGCGGTTGTGTTGAAGGAAACGGCAATGATAACTCAGCATTTATTGCTCGCAGTTGGCAGAAAAATAAACTTGGTAAAGTTGGCAGCAATAGCAAACATGGCGGCCCGACTCCGAATATCTATGCACAGAATACGCAAATGTCAAACTCAAATGACAGAAATAACAAAACAATAACATGCTACAAATGCAAACAGTCTGGACATTTTTTGTCTCAATGTCCACTTAGAAACGAAAAGGCAGAAAAAAAGAAGCAAACAAATGCATTCAGTGTTGTTTTTCTGAGCGGTAACTTTAATAAATGTGACTGGTATGTTGACTCTGGAGCCAGTACACATATGACTGCAAACGAAAGTTGGTTGACAAATAGGACGGATTCGTCAAGCTTACCAGAAATCACAGTAGCAAACAACATGACAGTGCCTGTATTATGTGCCGGCGACGTAGATGTTACGACGAGTTTCGGTTACGAGGTTACAGTGAAGAATGTGTTGTGCGTACCCACTCTTGCGACTAACCTGCTTTCAGTCAGTGAATTGATAAGAAACGGAAATAATGTTGTGTTTGAACCCAACCGATGCCTCATAAAAAACAGATCAGGTAATTTAGTTGCGGAAGCTGAACTTGTGAATAATGTATACAAGTTAATCTTGAAAAATGAGACTTGTTTGTTATCATCATCAACAGTAGATGGACAAACATGGCATAGACGGCTTGGACATTTAAACAGCACAGATATGAACAAGATGAAGCAAGGTTTAGTTAATGGAATGGATTACTCAGACAAATATGTGACAAGCAAGTCTAGCTGTCAAATTTGCTGTGAAGGTAAACAGTCAAGATTACCATTTTCAACAGGTACACGAGCTACTGAAATCTTGCAGATTGTACACTCAGACATCTGTGGACCAATGGAGTGTAAATCCATTGGTGGTGCAAGATATTTTTTATTGTTTATTGATGACTTCACCAAAATGACTTTTATTTATTTCTTAAAACATAAAAGTGAAACACTACCATATTTTAAAGAGTTCAAGGCAATGGTGGAGAACCATCAAAACAGAAAGATAAAAATTTTGCGAACAGATAACGGATGTGAGTATTGCAGCAATGATTTTAGTGATTTTTTGAAACATGAAGGTGTAATGCATCAAAGATCAAATCCATATACACCTGAGCAGAATGGAGTCAGTGAGAGAAGCAACCGCACTGTTGTGGAGCGTGCTAGGTGCTTACTGTTTGAAGCAGATTTAGATAAAAAATTTTGGGCTGAAGCTGCAAATACCGCAGTATATCTCAAAAATAGATCTACAGCTTCAGGTATTGAAAAGACTCCATATGAGATGTGGTATGGTAGAAAACCAGATTTGCAACATCTACGTGTGTTTGGAAGTCCAGTGATGGTGCACACGCCAAAAGAAAAAAGAGCTAAGTGGGACAGAAAATCAAGAAAACATATACTTGTTGGTTACAGTGATAACGTTAAAGGTTACAGAATATATGACCCGATAAAGAATAAAGTCACCACAAGTAGGGACGTTATAATACAAGAAAAACCTGAGCATATAGAGTCTGTAACTGTTTCCCTAGAAAGCACAGATTCAGTGGGGGAGTTTGTAGAGGAATCTGTGAAACTTGAACCCCTGAACAATTCCTCAGAATCTGATTATTTGAATGTGGAA
This sequence comes from Trilocha varians, assembly GCA_030269945.2. NCBI lineage: Eukaryota > Metazoa > Arthropoda > Insecta > Lepidoptera > Bombycidae > Trilocha > Trilocha varians. The sequence goes on along the minus strand of AP028277.1, from coordinate 8,069,968 downwards.
GAAGAAAATTTAGAGCCAGATGCTTGTGGAGAAAACCTGAACACGGAACAGATTATTTCAGCTCCACAGAGTACAGACGAAGCTTCAGATGCACCGCATACAGGTTCTACTACACCAGTTCCTGAAGTAACACAGAAGCGTCAGAGGAGAAAGCCAGATAGATACGGTATTGTCAACATGTGCGCTACAGCTATGGCAGAAGATGAACTGACATATTCAGAGGCCATCAGTGGGCCAGAGCGACTGATGTGGTCGCAGGCCATGGCAGAGGAGCTGCAGTCATTCGAAGACAATCAAGCATGGGAAGTTGTCGATACTCCCAGCAACGCGAGTATAGTGCAGTGTAAGTGGGTGTATAAAAAAAAGTTTGACTCAGACAATAAAGTGACATATCGTGCACGGCTTGTAGCGAAAGGTTTTATCCAGAAGGCTGGTATTGATTACCAAGAAACCTTCAGTCCAGTGATTAGACATTCAACCCTGCGTTTGTTATTTGCCATAAGTGTCCAGTTAGGCATGGACATCACTCATTTAGATGTGAAAACAGCTTTCCTTAATGGCCATCTAAAAGAAACCATATTTATGTATTTACCTGAAGGTTTTCCCATAAATAATTCAAACAAAGTTTTAAAATTAAGAAAGGCTGTTTATGGATTAAAGCAATCATCTCTAGCATGGTATAAAAGGGTTGAGGAAATACTATGTAAATCAGGATTTAGAAAATGTAAATTAGAACCTTGTGTATTTGTTAAAAATCATAGTGATAATAAGAAAACTATAGTTGGACTGTATGTCGATGATTTTCTAGTATATTCAAATTGTAAGTTTGAATCTGATAATTTAATAGAGATTTTGAGTCAGAAATTTAAAGTAAAGAATTTAGGTCAAGTGAAACATTATTTGGGCATGAGAGTTAACATTAACAAAAGCACCAATGTAATTACTTTAGACCAAGAACAATATGTTAATCAGTTACTTAAAAAATTTGATATGTCAGAATGTCATGCAGTAGAAACTCCAATAGAATGTAAATTGAATGTTGATAAGTCTAATGTATGTGAACAAAAGCTACCTTATCAAAAATTATTGGGGAGTTTAATGTACTTAGCTGTCCTAACTCGTCCTGATATTGCCTATTCAGTGAGTTATTTAAGCCAGTTTAACAACTGTTATTCTTATATACACTGGAATTATGCAAAAAGAATTCTGAAATATTTGTCACAGACTAAGACCTATTGTTTAAAATATTCCAAAGAAAGTGCAGAGCTTGTAGGTTTTGTGGATGCTGATTGGGCAAGTGATGCCACTGACCGACGCTCTTATACTGGTTTCTGTTTTACTAAATCAGGTGCTGTCATATCTTGGGAGAGCAAGAAACAAAGAACTGTTGCTCTTAGTAGTTGTGAAGCTGAATATATGGCTTTGTCAGAAGCATGTCGAGAAGCAATATATTTACAGAAGTTAGAGTTTGAAATAATTGGTTGTTATAGTAAAATTGTTATTTACAGTGATAACGTTAAAGGTTACAGAATATATGACCCGATAAAGAATAAAGTCACCACAAGTAGGGACGTTATAATACAAGAAAAACCTGAGCATATAGAGTCTGTAACTGTTTCCCTAGAAAGCACAGATTCAGTGGGGGAGTTTGTAGAGGAATCTGTGAAACTTGAACCCCTGAACAATTCCTCAGAATCTGATTATTTGAATGTGGAAGAAGAAAATTTAGAGCCAGATGCTTGTGGAGAAAACCTGAACACGGAACAGATTATTTCAGCTCCACAGAGTACAGACGAAGCTTCAGATGCACCGCATACAGGTTCTACTACACCAGTTCCTGAAGTAACACAGAAGCGTCAGAGGAGAAAGCCAGATAGATACGGTATTGTCAACATGTGCGCTACAGCTATGGCAGAAGATGAACTGACATATTCAGAGGCCATCAGTGGGCCAGAGCGACTGATGTGGTCGCAGGCCATGGCAGAGGAGCTGCAGTCATTCGAAGACAATCAAGCATGGGAAGTTGTCGATACTCCCAGCAACGCGAGTATAGTGCAGTGTAAGTGGGTGTATAAAAAAAAGTTTGACTCAGACAATAAAGTGACATATCGTGCACGGCTTGTAGCGAAAGGTTTTATCCAGAAGGCTGGTATTGATTACCAAGAAACCTTCAGTCCAGTGATTAGACATTCAACCCTGCGTTTGTTATTTGCCATAAGTGTCCAGTTAGGCATGGACATCACTCATTTAGATGTGAAAACAGCTTTCCTTAATGGCCATCTAAAAGAAACCATATTTATGTATTTACCTGAAGGTTTTCCCATAAATAATTCAAACAAACCGCCAACCAACGTCTTTTATTAGGATTGATACAAAAAAATAATTTTAAATTAAAATGAATAAAGTCACATATTGAAATAATACTTAATTGATACGCAACTTAAGAAGAATAAAGTCTTAAACCAATTTTTTTTTGAAATATTAAGCAGATCATAGGCACAACTCAAAATAATACTTTGTTCATTTAACGCTGGGTACATTTTACTTAATGTGATTCGGTAGAATAAGGGTTTGTTTTCATCTTATAACTATATTCTTATTAAGATATAAAAAATAAATTACTTACTTTATGGAAAATACTGCAAGCAAAAATACACTTTTCTTCGTAAAGTAACAGCAATTCACTGTTTCATTAGTACATAATACTTTGTGCCTTGAAACAACATACGTCAAACCATTTCAAGGACATGAGTTAGTCTGAACGTGACCTTGTTCTTTTCTCTACTGAACAGAAAAGAATGAGAGGGATAGAGACATAACTTTTGTGATTGGCTCATAGAAGTGATAAGCAATTTTTGACCTTATTCCACGGGTAGAGCGTACTTTTTTTAGTGGGACTGTATTATTAACTCTGTTAGTGCCAAATTTTGAGTTAATACAGTTTTCTTCCGGACAAGCGATGTGTCAGCGTGTATGAGTTAACATGTCCTAGTAGTCTTGGTGTCACTAGAGCTAAATGGCAAACGGTGTATTTTGCCTGCCAAACAGCTCTCACATTTTAAGTCCGTATCATCTGTTACAACAATATCATTGTTTTTAAGTACGGTTCTAACATGTTGCATATTCTGATGAACTAACTTCTCATGCCATTCTTTTAAACTTGATTGCACTTTAGCCATATTTGCCGTGATATGTTTGTAACGCACATCTAATAAATACATGTCTTGATTTCGATAAGATACTGCACACACTTTATTTTCCTTTATAAACTTGCAAACATTCTCATTTGTTACCATAACATAACCTCGATCCATAATGCATTTGACAGATAGCAAGTTTGTTTTTAATTCCGGTACGAATAACACATTGTTTATGGTAGTATCAATCCATTCATGGCCATCATATACTTGTAGCACCATCTGCCCGGAACCATGCACACTACATAAGTTGCCATTTCCTACAGTGACAGATTCGTTTGATGTTGATGGAGTATATGTTGTAAATAACTTATGATCATAACACATATGGTTACTCGCACCTGTGTCCACTATCCACTGTGCCTTTTGAAACAGTCCACTGGCACTTACAGTCACAAACGCATTATTATCTTTGGCTTTATTCTTCCTAAACCAGCACTCTTGTTTTAAATGTCCCATTTTCTTAGAATAGAAACACTTTTTACCCCTTTTGTTATCACTGTCTGATTTATTATTTTGTTTACACTCACTTTGAAAATGTCCTTTATTATTACACTTAAAGCATTTGATGTCCTTTTTATTTATTCCCTTTGCAACAAAAGCTGATGATGTTGATTGCCCGAGCGAGTCGTTTCTGTCTTTCAACCTCTCCTCTTCTATCAATAACCTTGCAACAAGATTATCATAGGTTTGTTTACTGTCCGGAGCTGATTCCCATGCAGATACAAAATGCATAGTAATCTGGAAGTGACATCAATACCTTTGTTATGACAAACTTTTCTGAAATATCTTCTCCCATTTGCTTCAGCTGATTTTTCATTTCTTCAATTTTAGATAAAAATGAAGACATCTCAGTTCCCTCTTCGAACTTATATTGGAAGAATCTTTGCTGTATTAAGTGAACACTTGTATCAGATTTTTGCTCGTAAACACTTGCTAATTTATTCCACATTTGCGCCGCCGTAGTACAAGTAATTATATGCATCATTGCGTTTTCAGACATCCTTGTGACAAGCCATGTTTGAGCTTTTGCATCCTGCCTTTCCCATTCCGCTATTTCAGTTTCACTTTCCGGCTTCACTTTGACGCCCTGTACCACACCCAATAAATCATGGCTGCGTAGTAAAATGGTGGATTGGAATTTCCACACATTCCAATTGGACATACCTTCCAATTTAATACTTGTGACCTTGTTTTCTTCCATGTTATGTGATTGTAATTATAACTGCCTGTTCGTCCCGTCCTTGCGTTGCAAGTATTTTTTCTTATTCCGCTTAACCTCACTGCCCACGTGTCGCGCGCCGGTATTAGCAACCTTTTTTTTTTTTTTTTGACGATACAGTTTTCGACCCAATGTTTTACTTTTTACAGGATTACGTGTCTGGGCCCATAACCTGTTAGTTTTATATGTTGTAAAGGTAAAACAATTGGTATTTAGATTAAACCTTTTATTGTACTTCTCACACACACATGTTACAAGAAAAAAAAAATTGCAATCAATAATAAAAAGGAATGGTGCAGTGTTGCCAACTTAATAACTAAAAAGTACAACATGAATGTTGCCAGTTAATAAGAGGATATTACATTGTCTATTAACAAGTTTCAATAGGACTACTCCCATTAGCAAAATTTGGAATCTTATTAAAAGATTTAAGGGTCACAGAACTGCTAATAAATCATGTAACGATGAATTTGTATTACCACTCTTAGACAAGCTATCAGATAGTACTAATTTATTAAATCCAAATACTTTAGCGAAATATTTTAATTTTAACAATGAAAACCCTCAAACTAGATTTTTACTGGATCCTTTTTCATGGTCAGAATTGTTGATAAGTTTAAAATCTAGAAGGAATACTAGTCCTGGTTTAGATGATTTTCCATATTTATTTTTTAAAAATTTATATGATGCCATACAAAAGTTATTTTTGAATGTTCTTAATAACCTCTGGCACAAAAAAATAATACCAACTTCATGGAAAACTCAATGTGTAGTGCCTATACTTAAATCAGGAAAGCCTCCTGAACATGCTATGTAGTTCTTATCGACCAATCTCATTGTCATAATATCTGGGAAAAATATTCGAAAACATAATAAAGTCGCGACTTGACTAGTATGCAGAGTCCAACAATGTCATTCCTCATGTACAATATGGACTCCGCAGGGGACGAAGTTGTGCTGACAGCTTTATTTCCCTTATAAGTGATCTGAAAAATGCAAAAGGTAATTGATTACACACAACCTGTGTATTTCTGAATGTACAAGGAGCGTTTGATAGTGTGGATCCTGGTATATTGGCAAGGATACTTAGTACTAGTGGGGTACCTTCGTCATAGCGTCTTGAGCGTATTCGTGCATGTGGCGTGGGCTTCCGATATAAGTTGATGGGAGAATCGTCAGTCGTCCAATATTCTGAACATCACCATCTGAATGAATAGCATCACGCAAGTGTATATAGTCCTCAGATCGTAGCTTTGCCTGATTGAATCGGATGAACGCTAAACGTTCGGTCTCGACTTTGACATACATACATGTCGACAGCGAATTGCTGGAATAGCCGACGGCACTTCAGAATGACATTCTCCTCATGTGTACGAATCATCATACGATACGCATAGTAATTCATTGCGCTTAGATTTTTATTCGTTGATACTCCTGAAAATGCAAAATTAAATGAAATGTTAATGGAAACCAATAATAGTAATAATGGAAATAATTAGTGTGTGAATATTGTACCTGTAATTGGATCGACCATCTTCAACGTGATGTCGTATCCGTCTTGCCCTTGCCAATAAATGATTGGATATTGTAACGCATCGTACAAACGAGACAACGTTTACACGATGCATGATATTGCTTCTTCGCTGAACGACAATGTCTCGTTATTTAATTGGATCGCCAACAATAATTGCAGCAACATCATTAACGGTGGGCATTGAATCTTCGCACATGTTCACCTCTTGGGGTACAATCCGCTCTTATGACAAATTTGTGCGTATCCGATGGCATTCGTTCCAATGCTGTTTTGAACATATTAACCACAGCATTATTAGCGTGAAAAAATGCTTGCAACTGTTCAATAATCCGTCTTTTTAACTGTTGTGCTCCCTGTATATTGCACCGCACATTCAGCTGATCCACCATCGACGAAATGAAATATATTTGCATAAATTGATGCGGTTCATCTGGTGTTGGCACCATTGAACCATGCAAATGATATATTTGTCCTTGTATCTGTAATTGCAAATAATCATTAAATTTTAATTTAATTTTGAAGAATACGTTGTAAATCGTTTGATGGTGTAGTGTGTGGTGTATATGCAGTTGTTATGTGTTGCAATTCATTGTGTTGGTGTGAGTGATTGGTTATGTGTGTTGTATTTATTACCTTGCAAGTCGGCATGAAGCCGCCTTCTCGAATGATATTAGCTCCAAAGGAAGTCATGCGAAAGCAGTTATTGTATTCAAGGATATGTTGAAGAAAATGGCTGGAATCGGGATCACTTCCATCGAACAATGTTTTCAGTGGCTGTGGTGGTGTAAGTAATGGATCCAGTTTGACTTTTCCACTTACGCAGCACAATCCAGCCGTTTCTCTTTTGAACTTTAACGCATTGCAATATTGACATATTGTCGTCATTCGTCCAATATCTAAATTTTCATCATCACTGTAGTTCGCAGTGGGATCATATTGGAATGCCTAGCGATTATATGATGCCAATGATCTTCGTGTGCTCACGCGATGTTTCAATCGGTAATTTTCTCTTATTATATTTTGTCTTTCTTCGCTTAAGTTCCTTGAATACACTTGTTGCTGGCTTGCATGTCTTGTACGGCGGCCGATGCTCGCACGTCGTTCTCTAGGCATTTTGGACTATGGACAGAGTGTTGAATTTAACCTCAAATGCACGATTCACATAATTTACACTGAGCTTGTAGTACGTACTATGTATCAGAGATGGCGCTGTACTAAGCTTGTAGTACATGCTATGTAGCAGAGATAGCGCTGTACTGAGCTTGTAGTACATGCTATGTATCAGAGACTGCGCTGTATGTGAAAAACCATTTCCCCACTTTTCTGTTGAATTTTTCCAGAATTTTCTTTGCTATAAACCTCACGGAGCCCGAGACCTTTCCAACGAATGCAAAACCGTGGAAATCGGTTCGTGCGTTCTGGAGTTATAGCGTCAGGGAGAAAAACCGGACTTATTTTTATAGAGTAGAAGATTATATAAATATAATTCTGGCTTCAACATATCTGGACTAAAAGCGATTTTTTTTTCTATTAGCCAACGTTGCATGTCAGCTTTCTTGGTGTTTGAATTTGGTGCAGACTCGTATTCCTTGTTATGGTGCATTATCGATCACCACAACGGCATTAGGTGGAAGATTTGGAATTAGCTGAGTCTCAAGCCATTTTTTATAGTTGGCGTAGTTCATGTCGTCGTGGTAGTTCCCAGTTTTTGCTCCAGACTTGAACATCAATAAAGCGTTTGGCATAAATCCATCTTCGTGCGTGTACAATGACTACGCGCTGACCTTTAGAAATTGGTTTCTTTAATCCTTCCAGTGACTGATCAGTCCAAGCTTTGCAAGTAGTGTGGATGGAATGCACGTACGATTCGTCCGTATAAACTAAGGGATGGCCTTCCCGGCGGTACTTTTTATATTGTTTTTAAGTATTCTATTCTTTTGAGCCGAATATTAAATTTTTGGTAGCAGATTCTTGAAACCTAATGTCGTCATGAAGTTTTTGTTTGAATATTTTAATAGTGGGCAATTTCTTGTTTGTAATGTGAAAATTGTGAATACAGCGTTTAATTACACCCTTGTCAAAATCATCTACCGTTGTTACTGTTTTGGGTCTAGGTCTCTTTTTTCCTGGTGTACTGTTAGGCGGCGGTGGGCGTTAGTCTTTTAAAAAAAAACACTTTATGTCCCTAAACACTTTTATTTTCAACTATTCACTACACTTTTATAAAGGGTCTCTGTTTTTATCTCAACTGACTGGTGTGCACTGAACTGAAGGACTGGTACTGAATAACTAACTGGTTTGACTGATTGATATTGACTAACTCGCTGCAACGCGGTGGCTTCTGTATTTATATTAATTAATGTTGCTTATGTCAGCAACATTAATTGAAACAGGGTCAAAGAATAAAAGGATATAACATCTCCCCCCTTAAAACGGAGCTTATCCTTATAGATGATAAGGCTTTACGAAGTCTGTGGTGGCATTTAAGATATACCATGTCACCTGTTTTATATTGAACATTACTAGTAGTCGTGTTTAGATAGTTCTTTGCTTTGACGAATATATTCTAGGGCCTTTTCGCGGCTTACTTTCATTCGATACTGAAGAGCTCGGATATACTCATGGTATGTGACGCTATTATTTGTTTCATATAAAGAACTAGGTAATGTAGGTTTATGACCGTTAAGAAGTTCAAAAGGAGAAAAGTGTGTAGTGGTATGAGGAGTTATGTTATAAGCGAGAACGGCTGTTGCCAGGTAGCAATGCCAGTCATTCTGGTTCTCATTTACAAAAGATTTTAAATATTCCTTAAGAGTGGCGTGACTTCTTTCATGCGCTCCGTTGGTTTGTGGATGATAAGGATTATAAGGATTTTATTTTAAAGATTTCGGTTACTTGTTCATCTATTCATATAGATCAGACGTAAAACAAGTGCCTAAGTCTGTTAAGATGGTTTTAGGTATACCGAAAAGAACCGAAGTATGAACTTTATGAGATATAAAGTGGACAAGATTTCGTGCTACTTCGTCGCTAGAGGAAGATATCATAGGATAAACTGAAGTGAATTTAGTTAGATCGTCTTGAAGAGTTAAAATATATCTGAATCTTTGGAAACCTGCTTCAGGCAAAGTGCCTACAATGTCTAGAGCTAGTCGTTCAAAAGGTTTCGTGCTAGTAGATGTTATTTCCATAGGAGCTGTGTTGCAAGATCTAAGGGGTTTGTTTACTTGACATAATTTACAATTTTTAACGTATCTTTCAATATCGGCTCGCATGGATTTCCAATAATAAGATGATTTAATTCTATTTAACATTCTTTTAATACCGGGGTGTCCGGCTACGGGAGAATCATGATTTTCCTTTAAGATTTTCGGAATTTCAAGAGGGGTAGGATAAATCATTTGATTTTTGTAGATATGAATTACAAGATTTGTGTTATGAAAAATGTGTGCAATTGTAATATAAATTAATTATATTATAAACTTTCGTATAAGATATTTTAGTAAAAGGGTCTGTAAAGTCAGATATAGCTAAATCTGTAATATCTGAATAATTATTTAAGATTTAGTTCCGTAATTTCATCAAAGTATCGTAAATTGACCTGTAAGTTGTTTCTTCGTAATGGTGTATTTTTATGAAAAGAAAGTGATATGTTTTATTATTCTCGGTAACGCTTTGCACGGACTGTGGGACTCGTTCTGATTCCAGTAACTTCGCGGAGTCTTTTATTCGCGATAAGATTTCTTCGCAGTGCGGCATAGAATAATCAATATCAAAAGAAACGGGACAAGCGATAGAATTTATTTTAGTAAGATGAAGAGCTTCCGAGTGTTCCTCGATTTTCCGAATGCTGCATCTCGGCCTGAGACTCGGCGGTCTGCCGCACCCTGACTCGCGGGGCCGGCGGCGACGGCCGCTCCGCCTCGAGAGCCGCCAGCCTCTCTTTCAGACGCGCCACCTACGCCGTCGACCTCTGCAGCTCAGCGTCCCGGCTGATGGCCGCCGAGATAGCAGGCATGATCCTGCTGGTCTCGGCCGCCACCTCACGCCACTCCCGCGAAACACCCCGGGACCTTTTGGTGCTGTATCTGCAAGAGGCAGTGGCAGCACACCTCCTCAGAGGACGGCGACGGGGCTCTCCGTGAGGACGACGACAGGGCTCCCCGTCAGTCGTCCGAGCCGACGCAAACGACGTCGTCGAGCGCGCCGGCGAGACGATGGTCTTTCTTGATTTAGGGTCGGGCATCGCCGTGGCAACAGCAGCCACCTTTGATTGCCCTCCCCTTGTCACTCCGGTGGTAGTGGCGGCAGCCTTGGCGGCCACTCGCCGGGCGTGTCTCGCCCTCCGCGACGTCTCGTCGTCGGAGGCGGACGAGGAATCGTCCGTCTCTGAGCTCCGGCGCGCTGCGGATTTCCGCTTGCGCCGGAGTCTCCCTTTTGATTCTCTGGAGCAGTCATCCGAGTATGCCTGCTCCAGTTCTGCGTCAGTGGCATTACCCGACACAGGGGCCTGATCGCCAACCCCTGTGCGGACCCCAGTGATGGACTCGTCGTCCATCACTCTCCGCGAGGCTGAGAGGATGATCGCATTAATGCGATCACGCCCAGCCTCGCGGTTGCTCACCCGTCACTATTTGGCACCACCCGGGGACCACGTATGGGGTCAGCCTCCTAGGGAGGTAGCATCACCTTGAATTCATCTTTGGCAATTTTTCATTTATCAGGAGCCAACCTACGCGGTGTACAAGAAATCGGTGGTCCTGGGGAAGTGTGTATGTGGTGTACTGTATTGTGTGGTGTTATTTATACCCCGCGGGTCGAGTGATTTCTGGAAAGTCTATAAGAATTTTATGATATCGACTGTTATCTGTCACAACCCTAATCAATTAATTGAATCGATAAGTTACAAATATTATATGGTACAGCACTAGTCGATAGAGTCGTGACATTGTCGATAATTCTTTTGTTTTTGCAATCGACTATTAATGAATAATGATTTAAGAAATCAACACCGATTATTGGTTTCGTTACGTCGGCGACAGTAAATTGTCATACAAAATTTGTACGTAAACCGAAATCTAATTTTAAATTATACATATTTCCATCTCTTTATGGTTTATACATATGGTCTATTTTGATGATATGGAATTAATAGAATCAATGAATATTTCGCGCCAGCCCAATAGACATCGTATTCGACTGGATTCTTTTGAAAAAATATCAGAAGAAGATTTTAAAGAAAAGTATAGATTTACCAAACGATTCGCTCTAAAAATAGTTAATTTAATCAAAGAAAAATTAATTCATGATCCTCGGGGATGTCCATTATATCCAAAAATGCAGGTGGCTTGTGCATTACGTAGCTGGGCTCGACATGAAGTAAGTTTGGCATTAACTGTGTATCTACCTACTTACTGTCTTGTTAATAGTGTTATAATAATTGAATGTGCAATTTCGAAGGGCACATATCTGAATTTTTAAACTTTCTAGGAAATGAAAAAAATTAATTATTTTCTAAATAAATCAAATATTTAGCAAAAATGTTTTTGGGTTACATTTTAGGGCATATTATCTCTCGAAAGTTACAGAAATATTTCGATGTTGACGTTATTATATATGTATATTTCGATAAACAAAATTTATGACATGTGCCCTTTTCGAAATTTACCACGTTGAGTACTCATAAGTTACAGAAAAAAACCATTTAAATTTAGCGAAACTTGTACTTTAGTAATTTAAAATTAAATATAATACTGAAACAAAAGCAATAATTTTGTCTTTTGTTTAAAAATCCTCTTCTGGAAGCTCTCGTTCATGTGTAGTTGGCCATTGCAGTATATCTTCATAAAATTCTGTAAATTCTGACGGTATATATTGTTTTACCTTTGCAATATCTGCAAATGATTTATTGGTACTTTGCCATTGTAAGCTCGATCAGCTTGGCTTGGTAACTTACTGCAAGTACCTTTTACTTTAGAAAATTTCCTGAGAGATGTTGTTGTCTATAGGTATAATTTCCTGCGATAACTTCACCAGGTTTGTTTAGATCAAAAACATATTCATAATAAGTCGATACTTGAAAATTTACTTTTTGATTTTTAGGCACATCTTTTCCATAACTTCTTACTGATAAAGGTTTAGCTTTAAAATTTAGTTGAGCCCACTTCTTGAAATCAATAATATCTTTTGTATTTACTTGTTCAACATTAAATTTTTCAGTGTTACTGGATTGTATTATAAGATAGAACTATTGTGGCGGTTAACGAAAAGGGCACATCTCTCAGAGTTGAGACCTTTTCGAAATTATTTCTGTGCACGCCATAACATCTACAATAGAACAAATGTCGGAGATATGGCTTTTTCGAACATAATAGGTGCATACAAGTATTTAGAACGCCATGACATGAAAAAAGTGTTTCACAAAATATTCAGATATGTGCCCTTTTCGAAATTGCACATTCAATTTATGATATGTGTTTTCTTTTATGTAGATCCAAGACGATACTGCTGACTTACATGGTGTCTCACAACCACATGTAAGTAGAATCTGTAAATAAACATAGCCATTGACATGAATGAAAGCACATTTCCTGAAGAATATCATAGCAGTGAAAGTAATACCCAGATTGCAGTAAATATATCAGTGGAAAATAACTTACGTGGAAACATCAGAAGAAGGCAATTTATTGAAACACATCTTACTACATCATAAACATTTTTTTTTTATTTCATGATAGATAAACGAGCCTACGGCCCACCTGATGGTAAGCGGTCACCGTCGCTCATGAACCTCTGCAGTGTCACGGCAATGAGGGGCTGTTATCTATCGCCTACCGATACAGGACTTTTCTTAACACGTTCATCGCCATGGTGGGTCAAAATGACCGGCACTTGATCTAGCCATTTGGGCCATGGGGGGTCAAAATGACCGGCACGCCAGACCTACCCTTCGCGCCGCAGAATTCAAAAGCTGTGTATTTAACCATACAATGTGACCGGCGCGGCCCCAATGAACACCTGTAACTACTTGGTTTTTTGATTTTTTGATGGCATACCTGTTTTTAGGACTTAGAGAAAAAAGTTAATGAAAGAACATAGGATTTCGAATCATATATTTTTATTTCTGTTATAAGTTGCATTTATGCATAAAAATGAAAAGACAACAGAATATTATTAATTTTAGGCATGTTTTTATTTAAGAAAAAAAGAAAGACAATAGAACAAAAAATATTAGGAACGTTTTTTATCAAACCACAATTACAAATCGTCATACGAACAACAATCAAACTAAAGATTAATTCAACTCTAAATGGATATTCAAACATTTTAGTGGCATTTGTCAAAACATTGACGACATAAATGGGGATTGCCGGGACAAATAGTGCTAAACCAAGAAACCTTCTTTGTTTTGTTCTTGGCCACATTTCTTCCATGCAACTCAACATTTGATTTGTAACAATCACGACAAAATTTTCTTGTTAATACTGCTGCACCTTCTTTTTTCTTAAGCTCGTGTTTTTGTCTTCTGGGTCGTGGTGTGGTCAATCTCGTATTTTCTAGACTACCCTCAATCAACTGCTTTGCCAACAGTCGCCTAAAATCGACGACAGATATCTTCTTCTTCGTTGTACTTTCATATAGTACTCTTGCATTTACTACAGCAGTATTGAGTAATAATTCGATACCGAGCTTCTTAAACCACTTTAACGTCTTTCGCAATGGACTCGAATAAGCACTCATTTGGTTAGACAAGTCAACGGCTGCTTTGGCTTTATTATAATCAATCACAATTTTCGGTTTAATTGTTTCAACCCCTCTTATGTTCTTTTTTTTTGTAAAACCAATTGAATGTTTGGTTGACAACAAACACACGTCCCTCTTATCCTTCCACTTCATAACCGTGACTCCGTTTTTGTTTTCTTTTGCCATAAACTCACCCGGTTTCAGATTTCCAGTCATGACGTCCTTTGGTAAGTTTTTCTAAATGAGTATCGTGTTGAACTAACTTCTCAGCTAGATCTAAGCTTGTATACCAATTATCTACGAATATGGTATGACCTTTTCCAAAGTAGTTATGTGCTAAATTCAAGACAAGATTGGTTGGAGTATTATGCTGGGAATCTAATGTCTTTCCTCCATATACCTCCACCTTTGTCGTATAGCCAGGAGTAGTACACAATTTAAATAGCTTGATGCCATATTTATGTCTTTTCGACTGACTGACTTTCGACAAGTATTAAGAAGCATTTCAGCAATGTTCTCTGAAGTATTACGCTCAAGTGACTGATATACTCCAAGAGTTATTGAAAAAAAATCAATACCTATACCGAAGTGTGCTGTAATCCCAAGAAAACTTCTCATGCTCATTGTTTCTGTCCACATATCTGTCGTAAGGGTGAGGTTTTCTACATTTGTTATTTTATTTTTGAAAACAGCTGATAATACATCATATTTATCGTCAACCCAGCGAGTTATTGTCGTTTTACTGGGAAGCTTGTAATGCGGCGCAATCACTTTCATCAGATTACGAAAACCCTCATTTTCAACAATCATAAATGGTTGATTGTCCTTACAAAGCATATAAATCAAGGCATTATTTATTTTCAAAAATTTATCGCCACTTTCCGAAAATGAATTTATATGTTCGAAACTCTCTACAATCGACTTTTGACGCTTTAAAGATGGAGGGAGAGGATCATTGATATGGATATCTTCTGTTGATAAGCATATTGAAGCTTTATTTTTCGATTCTATCGTATCAGCTGTACTGGTTGATGGCAGTGACTCAGGGTTGGAGACAGCAGGTTTGGTTAATTGTTTCGCTGTCGACATCGGATGAACTTACATTACTCGTCGCTTGCAAGTTTTTTTTATTTACTTCTAAAAACGCAGCTCTGTGGATATGTTTTACGTGCCCAATCAAGTTTGACGTATTGCCACTCGATTTAATAGATTTTTGACAAAGCTTGCATTTTGCAAGGTTTCCATCTCCTTCAATTTTAGTGAAAAACTGCCACACGTTACTCTTCTTTGGAGGCGCCATCATTTAATCAACTGAAAAAAGAAAACAAAGTAGGTAATGGAAGTATATATTTATCGATTAATTTACCACTCTGTACTGTAGAATCACATCACTATTGACGGAATTCACGACATTCTAAGTAAAAAAAAAGTAAAATAAACGTGATTTAATTTGTTCAAAACAACTTATTAGAGGAATTATTCGTGCAATAGTGCGTGTATTAGTATGAATATTGGGCCAAAATGTTAGAAAACTTAGATTGTTGGTCACACACAAGTTGAGGTTAGGTTAAAAATATTTTTAAGCATAATAACATTATTACATACCTTTTCAACTACGAGCATGGAATTAAATGTTAGGTCAAGCTAGTTTATATTAAAATGCACTTATCACGTATCACTTAATTACTTGTTTAGATTAGTTATAAGGTCTTTTTTATTTTTATATGATGTTATGTGCGCTGGTTAGCACAGTGCTAGCGTGTACGTGTGGTGCCGACGGAAGATCAGCGTCGCAGCCCCGTGTTGTGCGGTGGTTGCGGCATTGATGAGTCGGCAACCATTTCCGGGCATTGCTATTTTTAGTTTTAATTTGTACTTTATGTTATTTCTACGGTGCACGGAATAAATGATTTTTGATTTGATTTGATTTGATTTGATATCCGCTGATGGAACATATAGTAGAGGAGCCCAAGCGGGGATTCCGGGATTTACTACAGCGCGGCAGATTAATATACAGGGGGTACCTTGTACCCGGTTAAGTACCTCCACAAAATATGAGGCCCATATCTAAGGCCGCCCGTGAAGGATACAGGATCAGATTAGTAAAAAAAAATTGATGATCAGAAATTCTCGAGCGCGTCAGATTAAGGTAGGGTGAGTTAATTACATCCTAAAAAGTGTATATTCCAATAATCTGACAATTTGAGAGTGACGTAAAAAAAGGAGACGGTAACAAAGTTGTAAAAAAAAAAGTCATCTCGACATTCTCGAGCGTAGCTAAATTTTTTTTTATTTTGAAGGAAATAATTCAAGAATAATAAAAAATATATAATCTGACGATTTCCGCAAGCCGAAATAACAAAAATCTTATATATATAAAAATGAATTGCTGTTCGTTAGTTTCGCTAAAACTCGAGAACGACTGAACCGATTTGGCTTATTTTAATCTTGAAATATTCGTATAAGTCCAGGGAAGGTTCGTTCGAGAGATATCGTGAACGATAGAAAACCGAAAAGTGTTTTTCGGGATTCCGAAATTTATCTCCGAAATTTGTGAGTCGATCAAAATTACTTATGAGGATGATAAAACTACGTCGAATGGTGCCAACCGCATTAAAATTGGTTGATCCATTCGAAAGTTATTGCAGTTTGAAAATTCCAAAAATAGTGTTCTATGAAACTTCTATCAGACTTTCGAGCTGGGAGAGCTCAAATGCATAGAAATATTATTTCTTTGAACTCAGGAATGGAATTAGCGGGAAGTTGCAGGGATGGCTTTAAAGTGAACCATTAACCTATTTTTTTTTTGTCAGATCAGGCGAATCCCTCTAGATAATCGTCAGATTATGAGACAGTACGTTTAGAACATAAAGATAAACCATATATATCTTAATCTGACGCGCTTGAGTATTTCAAAATGGCGATTTTTTTTTGCACATTACGAAAATGGCTGCGAGTTTGCGTCCCATCGAAATCGTCAGATTAGTGAATGAGAGCTTTTTTTTGGTGTACTTAACACTCCCTTAGAAAATCTGACGCGCTCGATATTTTTTTTTTTTTTTTTTTCATTTTCAACCTTTAAATACAACCACCCGCATCACGCAAACGATCAGATTAACATACGTACGTTATTAAAAATACGTAGGGCATTGATGCTATCAATATCTGACGCGCTCGAGGATGTCCATGCAACAGTTTTTTTTTACATCTTTAAAAATCTATAGCCCCTTTCCCCACCGATGTAAAGGTATATGTCATATAACATTTTTTTCTTCTTATCATCTAAGCTTTGCATCCCAATAGGTCTCTTCAACGCTCGAGTAAATCCCCATTTAGCATCGTCGCCTCCTCTATTAATACGTCAATTGAGTCGATAATTGCATTTCATCAAACACAATGCTGCACATTTTTTTGACTTCACTCCATGCTGTGATTTTATTTTTTAAAGCACTAGAAATTGTTTTATTAATGCCACTTTCGATAAGCATTTGGTGATAGCGATCGATCAGCACCAGGAACTAGCGGTTATTCGCACCATCAAAGTCGTTATAGTAGTGGTGATTATGTTTTGGTCAAATATCTCACAAAGAAAACAGAATATCATTATGCAGCGGTCTGCTCTTCGGTTGATAATGAAGACGATGAAGTAAGAGTAACTTTTCTCAAAATTTGTAACCAGAATGGCACTCTGTTTAAATTGGATGAAAAAGATGTGTCAAATGTTCCCGTGGATCAAATAATAAAAAAACTACCTGTACCAGACCTCATTACAAAAGGGAAGAGAGTTTTTTACCAATTTAAGGAAAAAATTGATGTTTTCGAAAAATTTTTTTTTTTTTGCTCTATGTTGAACTTTTATTTTTCTTTTTTTTGTCGAGAAAAAGATCTCATTTTATTTTAATTATTACTATCTCTTTAGATGCTTTTAAAGCATAGCTTATTGTTATTATTAAATTTACTTGATTTATTAGAAAAATACGTACTGTTAAGTTCTTAATTTCATGATTATTAGTACTTTTAAGATTTAAATATTGTCAGATTTTTGTTTCTATTATTTGTTGATTACTTAGAAATATTAAGTAAAACTAAGTCAAAGTAGTATAAGATAAGTGAATAACGTTACGTTAAATGTCAAAAGGCTGTTTTGAAAGCTGAGATAGTATTTTCTCCCAATATTACATATTAATAATTGTTAATTGTTACTAAGTGATTTTAATACTTAAAAGACATGTGCCATTATTGAATCTTAAAAGATTCGTACAAATTTTTAATAAATTTCATTATAATCCTTACAAAATTGTGTATTTTATCAGTACTATGTTACCCTCGTCAAATCGTCCCCTGGCAGTCAAAATCTAAAATTTTTAAATATCTCACAATCTACTTAAAAAAGTGACTGGCCCGATTTGGAACAATATATTCATTAGATTAGCCATCATATACACCCGAATTTGTAGAAATTTGATTTAATAACTATAGTAAACAAAATATCCTCAAAAGTTACCCAATTTTTGTATATTCACCCTTATGTCTTTAGTTAAATATTTTTTTTTTTCACATACAATAGGAAAGTATCACAAATCCTTAAGAATTTTCAAAGATAACCAGACAAGATGATTTGTTTATAATAAACATTTAAATTAAAACTAATTTTTCAGGTGTGACCTCTCCGTCAAGACTGTGAAGTTCTGTTGATGCAGTCCCCATCCAACCTGCTTGTTCATGGATCATGTTATCTCCCTGACAAAGACCACAAGACCAACAACATTACATAAAATGGAAAACAAAAAGAGGAAAATTCTATCAGACCACCGCGGAGACTATATTGATATAAAATAAGAAAAGTGACAATCAGTGATTAAAGATTGCAGAATGTTTAAAATAAGTTTTATTACAAGTCAGTTATAGACTTACAAGTCATGTCCGGAATATGTTAGGCAATCCAACATAAAACACTATATGGCTAATCACTTCATCTCACACCAGGAAGCTGCTAAGCACTTTCCTGAGGTTAAAAAATCTTATGCAGAAGTCATACTGTCCTCACATCCACCTATGAAAGAAACAAATAAAAATATTAATGACCCTACATTTAACTCAATACCTACATTCAGTAAATCCTACAAATAATAGATGGCGCTACCTACTAGTATCACTTGAACATAAGATTACGAAATTTACTTTATTCCAACAGATTAAGCATTAATTCAGTGGTTTAAAACATGAGAAACAAAGGAATATCTGTCAGCGGAATGACAGGAAAAGGCAAATGGTTTTGCCGCGCGTTTTGGTTTGGTATTCTCGACTTCAATTGTTCTGCAAGCTGGATCAGTCGTTTTAAAGTTTGACATAACATTGTGGCGGGAAAAATTGTCGGTGAATCTTCATCTGTTGATCAAAATTCAACAAAAAATTCGTTGCTATTGGTGTGGCCAAATTACGAAGACAATTTTCTGATGATGAGATATTTAATGCTGATGAAACTGGACTTTTTACAAATTAATGCCTGATAAAACCTTACAATTTAAAGGTGACAATTGTAGTGGAAGTAAGTTGTCGAAAGATAAAATAACTGTCATGGTAGCTAATGTGAGTGGCACAGAGAAAAAGAAATTGCTCATTATTGGTAAGTCACAAAAACCACGATGTTTTAAAAGTATCAAATCATTACCTGTCGATTATGCTAACAATCGTAAAGCTTGGATGGCGTCAGAACTTTTTGAAAACTGGCTTCGTATTTGGAAAAAAATTCTATTGCTGGTTGATAATTACCATCCAAATGTTAATGATTTAAAGTCTATAACACTTCCGCCGAATACAACATCAGTACTACAGCCAATGGATCAGGGAATAATACGATCACTCAAAACGAATTTCAGGAAGAACCTTGTGCTCAAAATGATTAATTGTCTTGATGCTAATGAAGACAACTCTTCTACAAAAATAACGGCGCTAGATGCAATTCTGATGGTTAGTGATGCCTGGAATAAAATGTCACAAAGTACCATTCATAACTGTATCAAACATGCAGGATTCATTGAAAACCACGACGGTTTACCTATTCAAATTTGATGAAGGAGATGATATTCCTTTATCTTTGTGGTCAGGAAACCTACATTCAGATTCTTTAGCAGCACCGGAAACAACTCGAAAGTGATGGGGAAGAAGAAGTCGAGGAAGAACCATTACCTACCGCAGAAGAGGCAGACGAGGCTACCTACTGCAAAATTATTATCACGATTTGTTCACAGCAATATTGAAAATGATAATTTGGCCATAGCTATGTCTTCTATTATAAACAATAGTATTAGACATTGTTTATACAATAAAATAATTTCATATATATCATAATATGACCAATGAACCTTTCAAAATATTTTTAAAACACTTGTCTAGATACAAAAGCCAGGGACCATGTCTTTTGATATTTGATGGAGCAGCATGTCATTTAGATCTTTCCATAGTTGATATATCCGATTCACTTGGCATTAACTTGTACTGCCTACCTTCAAATACAACCCATGAATTGCAGCCCCTCGACAAAGCTGTATATCGATCATTCGAGCACCACTGGGATGAAAGAAAAGAAAGAAAGTAAACTTTATTCGACACACAAATAAGGGACACAAAATTATATGGGATGCTGAATTTTTATCATTTTTGGACCAAAACAGAGACAAAAAACTTACTAAAGCACGCTTTAATATCATTCTTTCAAGCGTTTGGTCTAAATGTATGACACACAGCAATATAACGAGTGGCTTTAAAGCAACTGGCTTGTCTCCTTTCAACCCACAGGCCATACCAGAAACAGCTTTTGCTCCTTCCATTTTAACGGAAGTTTCTGCACCAGATGGTGCGAACATCCTAATGTTTCAGAATCCGGAGTTTCAACACCGTCTATTTTATCGGAAGCCTCTACGCCTGATCGTGATCAAGAAAATATACCACCTCTTAATAGTGATTAACAGAAGAGTTCAGAATCTACTACTGGTTCACCATCAATTTTGGCACCGATTCCAATACCCGATGTTTGGCTTACAAATATTTCACCTGTTGATTGTCTTCGACCTACGACTCCAGAACAAACTAAGCAATCACCAGCTATAACATCAACATCCACAGGTCAGGTCTCAAGAGAAACAACCGTGCAACGCAGCTATTATCGCACAATTTATGGAACAAGCTCCAGTTCAGATGAATCTGATAATTTACCTCTCAGTCAGTTGACAAAAAAAAATATTTATGATCTTATGCCTACGTCTGTTAAAGATCAACCATCCACCACACCGTCTGTTAGACGAAAAGCCATTAATTATCGAGGTACTCCAGTCACAAAAGATCTGTTTGATAAATATAATCAAGAGAAGAGAAAAAGTAAAGAAGAGAAAGATAACAAAAGAAAGAAAAATAAACAAGACAAAAACTTTACTGATGTTGAAACAGGTAGAAAAGAAGGAACGAAGTTTAAAAAGGCTTTAAATCCTAAGAAAACTAACTTCGTATCTGCAAAAAAGTCTACTACCGTCAAAGGGAAATCACAAAAACAAGGGAGTTGGTACTGTCATGCCTGCAAAGAAGATAGAAGAGACGCAATGCGGAAATGTTCACGTTGCTCTAAGTAGTACCACGAAGAGTGTGTCGGTTTGACTGCAGAAGAGACTGATAACTTTCAATGTCCTGGTGGCTGTGAATAAAGCCAATTTATTTAATTTTCTAATACCACTATGATTCCTATTGCTTTATATTAATGATTATTGATCTCAAGAATACCAATTTACGTTGTAAGTTGATTTTTAGATAGTTTAAAGTATAGGCCTTTTTACCCTACCCTAGTATAATAAGGCCTACAGACTGTGTTTTTTTAAAAGTTATATATTGTTTTAATTTTAAGCTAGAGAAGCTATTTTTTGTTTAAACCCTATAGTGATTGAAGTACAAGACTGATTTATAATAAAAATTATTGATTATATTGGATATTTTTCATTTTATTACAAATTTCTCTTAGCTAGGACTTAATACCCGCAGGTACTTTAGTTGATAAAGCTCCCACCGGCACTCTTGGACTAGCGCAAGAATCGGGATGGATGAATAAAGAGGTGTTTGTAAAATGGTTAAAACATTTTCAGGCACATACCAAATCTAGCAAAGAGGATCCCGTTCAACTTATTTGTGATAGTAACTCTAGTCATAAAAGCATTGAATGTTTGTGTTACGCTAAAGAACATGGCATTCATATGTTGTGTTTACCGCCACATTGCACTCATAGAATGCAGCCATTGGATGTCTGTATCTATGTACCACTAAAAACCTATTTCAATCAAGAAATTTCCAAGTGGCTAAGAAATCATCCAGGATGCGTTGTTACCCATTTACAAATCGGGTGTTTATTTAATGAAGCGTATGGAAAAGCCGCAACTGTTCAGAATGCAAGCAATGGCTTTAAAAAGACGGGTATCTGGCCCCTTAACCCTGATATTTTTCCAGACTATATGTTTCAACCTGCAGAGACCACAAATATTACGTTGAATCAAGATGATACGATTGTCCGTACTTTACGGACAAAATGGTTTTTGTGATTGGTTACATTTTTTCTTAATATATATATTATTATAGGTCCTACTTAATTTAAAGACTGTATTACTGGTAGTTAATGAATCAAAGAATAATAAAAACTAATTAGACTGATTATAATTACGTTAAATAAATAAATATGATTAAAAAATAAAACACCATGTCATTTTGTCCGTACTTCCCCTATTTCTCTAAATAAAACTAGTAATAATTTATATATCGTTTAATTAACCAAAAACCATCCACTTTAACATGGTAGCAGGGCGTGGTTGAGTAATTAAAAAAAAAATAATGTGAAGAGTGAAAATAAAGTGAAAAAACTTATTGATTAGATTCTTGAAAAATTAAAACATGATATTTTTTTGATCTTGATCATTTTTTACTTTGATATCCAGCGCCAATATTTTCAAAAAAATCAAAAATTAAGGATATCTATCGATCCGACTAACAAATTTAAAATCAAAAAAATATCTACTTTAGATTTTTCAAAGACGAAAAGGTGACTTTTTAATTAAAAAAAAAAGGATTGTGAAGAGTGAAAATAAAGTGAAAAAAACCTATTGAGGTTATGTAGTTACAAAGTTGAGAATAAGAAGTTAAATACATAAATATGGCAACACAAGCAAAGGTAGAAGATATAATAATACCTATTTTCGATGGGGAAAATTACTCGAGTTCGAAATTAAGGTTAGTCACTTTATTGGAATACAAAGAATGTCACGAGGCAGTCATTGGAGTGATGCCGGTGAAATATGCAGAAACGGAATGGAAAAAGATGGACTTGAAAGCAAGGACTATTATTATGAGTACTATCTCGGATAGACAGCTTGAATACATCACTGAATGCAAGACAGCTTTTGAAATGTTAGAAAAGATTGACAAATTGTACCTAACAAAATCAACATCGCTACAAATTATATGTCGCAGAAAAATGGTAGAGGTACTGTACTGTACTGTAACAACCCATTACTGCCCACTGCTGAGCTCAGGTCTCCTCCGAAGAGGGGTTAGGCATAGTCCACCACGCTTGCCTAATGCGGATTGGGGACTTCACATATCTTCAAAGGATTTTTAGAACCCTTTTCCGATATGCAGGTTTCCTCACGATGTTTTCCTTCACCGTTTTTAGCCAGTGGTGTTTTCTTTTTCATAATCTTCATAATCTTTTTCAGATAAAGTTAGATAATCACGACAGAGTAGAAGAATTTTTTGCTGAATTTGAAAAATCCATAAATGAATTTAAAGCCGCTCGAGGTAAAATTGATGAACCTGAGAAGTTACGTTATTTGCTTAGAGCCTTACCATCAAGCTACAGCTTCATAGGAGATTTTCTGGATGTAATACCAGAAAATCAAAGAACAGTGGAATATGTTTATGCAAAAATAAAAGAGAAAAATATGACACTGCACAAGCACAATGACAAAAAGAACAATGCGAGTACATTTACAACTAGCACTACAAAAGCACAATGTTTTATCTGTGGGAAGACCGGTCATCTAAGAAGGACTGTTGGCATGGACAGAAAAATAATCAAGGCCATAATAACCTTCGAGGAAATTACCAATTGTCTAGGGGTCAGCGAGGGGGCCATCGTCACTAGCGTCCGTGGGTTTACCACCTCCTTGGGAGGCTGATCCTACACGTGGTCCCCGGGTGGTGCCAAATAGTGACCGGTGAGCAATCGCGAGGCTAGGCGTGATCGCATTAATGCGATCACCACCTCAGCCTCGCAGAATGTGATGGACGACGAGTCCATCACTGAGGTCCACACAGGGGTTGGCGATCGGGCCCCTGTGTCAGGATATACTACTGACGCAGGACTGGAGCAGACATCCGATGACTGCTCCAGGGAATCAAATGGGAGACTCCGGCGCAAGCGGAAATCCGCAGCGCGCCGGAGCTCAGAGACAGGCGATTCCTCGTCTGCCTCCGACGTCGAGGGACGTCGCGGGGGGCGAGACGCGCCAGGCGATTGGCCGCTAAGGCTTCCGCCACCACCACCGGAGGTACAAGGGGAGGGCCAAAGGCGACCGCTGTTACCACGGCGATGCCCGCCCCTAAATCGAGGAAGACCGTCGTCATGCCAGCGCGCTCGGCTACGTCTTTCACGTCGGCTCGGGCGACTGAAAGGGAGCTCTCGGAGAGCCCCGACGTCGTCCTCACGGAGAGCCCCGACGCCGTTCTCGAGGGCCTGAGGAGGCGGGCTGTCTCTGCCTCTTGCAAATACAGCAGCAAGGGGTCCCGGGACGTTTCGCGCGAGTGTGAAACTTTGAATCCTACAATGGAAATTACGGCAGAGACTTCCAATGACACATTAATCATAATAGAAGACATGTGTTTATTGATGGCAAATAAAGTATTGTCGTGTTTGAGTCTGACTGCACCCAATCGTGTTATGCAAGATGCATTAAACCATGAGTTGCAAAGAGAACTCCAGTACGATACTCAAGCTAAGACCGAAGCAGTTCGCACAACTGTTCCGCAATTCCGAACGAAGAACAAAGGAATTGCGTACGATCGTTTGATACAAGCTGTAAACAGTGGGTCTGGGGGGGTTTACTTTCTTGATCCTCCTGGGGGTACTGGGAAAACGTTCCTAATTACATTGCTATTAGCAAAGATCCGATCGCAAAATGAGGTAGTCCTAGCGTTGGCTTCATCTGGAATAGCAACAACTGTTTTAGAAGGCGGACGAACTGCACAGTGCACATTCAGCCTTAAAATTACCATTAATCATGCATATAAACGAAACGTCAATTTGCAACATCGTCAAAAATAGCGCTATGGCGAAGACTCTCCATGTATGCAAATTGATAATTTGGGACGAATGCACAATGGCCCACTGGAGGCACTAGATAGGACGTTAAAAGATTTACGTGATACCAAAATATTTTTGGTGGAGCATTTGGTTGTCAGGTGATTTTCGTCAGACTCTTCCAGTAATTCCTCGATCGACTGTTGCTGACGAAATAAACACATGTCTAAAATCATCAAATTTGTGGCGGCACGTAAAGACACTACAATTAACTACTAACATGCGAGTGTTTTGCAACAAGATCAAACTGCAACTGTGTTTTCGAAGCAGTTGCTGGATATTGGCAATGGTAAGGTCGCAGTTGACAGTTCGACCGGATTAATGACTTTTCCCACACTCCCCCAATACTGAAAATATAGAAAAAAAATCTACTTACCCCTTAAGTGCTGATAATTTTGAGCCTCTGTCTTTGTATTAGAACCTTCTATCTCGGATAACGTCAGTCGCATCGATGCTGAAAAGATAGAGAAAAATTCCACCAACCCCTTAAGCACCGATATTGGTGAGCAACGACAACAATAAATATGAAGAATTTGACAAAATTCTCACATTCAATGAAATAATGTTAGTAGGTAAATTAAAAAGAACAGTGATCCGTGGTAAAAGTGGGAGAGGAGTGTCAGTACTGTTTAGTACTGAAGTCCAAGACGACATTAAAAAAATGTTATCAGTAAGACACATGTATGTTTGAGGCGACAATAATTTGCTATTTGTAAAAGCAGGTGGAACAACTGTTTGTGGCTACAAAATTTTGGAGAAATATGCAAAAGCAAGTGGTGACAAAAACTATAAAGCTCTTACATTAACGCGCTTGCGAAAACATCTAGCAATGATGACCCAGCTATTTACAATGAATGAATTAGAGCTCGAACAACTAGCTACATTTATGGGTGACACTCTGAGTGTGCACAAAAATAATTACAGGTTACCCAGCGACGTTTATCAAACCGCAAAAAATTCAAATCTTTTACTATTGATGGAAGATGGAAAAGCGGATGAATATCAAGGAAAAACTTTAGATGAGATAGAATTGAGCATGGACGAAGAAGTGATAGGAAACGAGATCGAAAATCAGGAATTTGTTGATATGGAATTAGAAGAAGAAGAAGCAGTTCCATCGCAAATATCAACCTGAACAGAGACGAGCAAGTTGCTTCAACTTCCCAAGTACTTACAACACTTCTGCAAAAAAAAATAGGACACTTGCTCCTTAGACAAATGAATAAAAAAACGTTCTTACCAAATATTTTAAAGACCATATTAGGTATTGTTGAAGCGCATCACTACCTGCTGAAGCACATCACTACCAATGAGGCACAACTACACGCGCGGAGCGCGCCGTCAGCACTAGCGACGCCATATAACAACAATAATAATTCGAAGAACAAACATAACGTGTAAAATCAAATATTGTATAAATCAATAAACATCTCAATTATTTACAGTCCACTCTTAATTATATTTTACGACAACCAAACAAAATGGTCCTACGAGCCATGGAAATTACAATTTGAAGGAAATTGAAGCCATAATTGAAGCGAAGTCGCCTAAAACGAACAAACAAGGTGGCATTTTGATTCAAGTTCAAGTTATTTTATTCATCAACCCAGATATTATCAACATGGTAGCAGAGCGAGGTTGATGGTTGCTAGTTGTAGTGACTACAATAGAAAAACTCCGTGAAGAAAAACCGGCCCACGTGTTCTGAGAGGTTATGTACCGCACTCTAACCTCGAAGTTGCGTCTTTATTAAAAACTCAGTTAGTGCATAAAAACGATGTCCAATACCAGCCACAATCCTTTTCACATAGACAGACTCGTAGGACGGGACAATTATGCGAGTTGGAAATGATCGTGAATTTGATGATGAATTGAGCAATGAATCTAATCAGGATAATCAGGATATAACCCTGAACGTGAAAAAAGACAAAAATTAGATCAGAAGACAAAACCGGTTTACAAGTCTCCGTATTATTTAGACGCTCTACCAGTGAAAAATGAAATTTACGAAAAAGCCGAGCTTTTGAAAAAGGAAATTAAATTGAAAGATAATGCTAATTGCTGCAAGACTTTCGTCGAGTATGCAATGATGCGAATCATTCCTTTCATTCCTCTCTGGTCACTGTCTGCACGGGAAGAGAAGTGGAAAACTTTAAAAAAAATGTCAAAATTGAGAAAAACATTGCTGTCAAAGCTGGGCATTTCATAGATAAACGGTGGCAAGCAATTTCATCTCGGTATAAACAATTAGATTTACCGATACCGAAAGTTAATAAATTACGAAAGCGACGTGTTGTGAATGAGCCGGATAATATTAAATCAGAGGAAGCATGGAATCGTGACAAGTCGAAACAAGCTCCAAGGATTCCTTACCAAGAAGGAAAAAGGTTGAAACGAATTATTGACAAGTTAAAAGTTCCTGCTCTGATATTTCATAACAACGGTACGATAAAAAATATTGATTATTATCATCATCCAAACTGTCCTCGTGAATATACCGTCGCTCTAACGAAGAGCCTCAATGATGATTCAATTTTGAAATTGAATGGAGAAGATTACAATACTTTGTACAACTGAGGATGGCTCTCTTGAACTTTACCATCGACTACTGTGCAACTACATTAATTATAAACTCGCCAGAACATTCAAAAACAGCTTATGTTATCTGTGAAAATAGCTCTAAAATTTTAAAAAATTCAGTAGAAAATTTTGATCAGAACTTCTATCTCAATATGAAATAAAGAATAAATAAAACAAACGGGGTGAGCTAAATAAAACCGTTTAAAAAGAAAAGAGAAGAGTCTGCGTGCCTTGTCCTAATGTTATAAAAATTTACAACCGTCATATGGGGGGAGTTGACGCGGATATGTTGACTGCGTTATATCGAATCCATATGAAAACTAGGCGTTGGTATATGTCAATATTTGCCGAGGTATTAGATATTGCCATGAATAATAGCTGGCTATTGCACCGTCGTGACTGTTTGCAGCTGACTGAGAAAAATTGCCACTTAAAAGGTTTCGCATACAGGTTGCTTTGGCTCTTATCAAAGCTAATACCAAGTCTCAACTGAAAAGAGCTACATTAGATCATGTAACTGATGTAATTACAAAGCCTTTCTTACCGCGACCTGTAACTGAAGTACGTGTGGATTGCTATGACCATTTTGTTACCTTCACTAGTAGTAAAGGTAACAAAATCACTACACAGGATCGGTGTCGTCTGTGTAAGAACGGCAAGACCACAGTTTTGTGTTCTAAATGCAACCAAAGGCTGTGCTGTACACCAAAAAAAAATGTTTTCTTTTTTCCACAAGGAAAAATAGTTAATTTTTATTTCAAAAATAAGAAGTTTTTAAGTGCTCTTTTTTTATGTTAGGTACTAATATAATTTAATTGATTTTTGTGTTTATTTTGTTAAGGCAGTAGGAGAAAAGACTGTTTTGTTTCTTTTTTTATGATTTTATTGTTTTGATAAATGTGTATTTATATACAGTAAATGTTTCATAAGTGATAATATGATCTCAAAACGTGTGATTACGTACATTTTTGTTATTTTTTTATTTGTTTCTGTAAAATATTTTATTAGGTTAAGTCGGCAATGTCCGTCCTGTATGACAGGTTCAAAGTACTCATAGGCCCTACTTAATTTGGCAATGTCATTTATAAATGACATATGAAAACCCATGAAAATAAATATTTTTACAAAATTTTCGTGAATATTTTTCTTTTATTAAATAAATTTAAATAAAAATCCACCACCAGACACACTATGTGTCCATTTAAGGGTTAACGAAACAAATTGCTGAGTTAACTAGACAAGTACATTTATTGACAACCGAGAACCGCTGATCGAGATCGAGATCCAATGACAATAACTACTGTAATACTGGAAATCGTAGCCGTAGTACGAGCAGATCAAACTTTGCAAATCACAAACAATACGACATTTGTTGGTATCACTACAAGTTTGGTGACAACGCTAGAAAGTGCTGCAAGCAGTGCAACCATGAGGCGGCGGTAAACAACCCGGGCAATGCGTAATGGCGACCGACGATTGCCCGAGTTCCGGTCGCTGGTCACAAGGAGACAAGGTACGTCGTGATAGTCGTTGTAACACGTCCACGGACAACCAAGACGACGCACGCGTGACGTCATCACCGCCCGACACCACTTCGTGTTCAACATTGACACAACGCGCCGCAGGTGATGACCACGGACAGCAACTGAGATCCGATGCGATCACCCCCAACTTGTCGCCAGAATATAATGCCGCCTCTCCATCAATTCTCTCTATTCAGAGATCTGGATGGAGTACTCCGGACTAACCAGATGATTATCTATCACCCAATAACTCACCCTCTGATCAAGGAGCCACTTCCACCTGGAGCAGTGACCCAAGCTCCATGAAAAACATAGAGTTTACTAAGAAACAGGAACTCTTAGTACCGCCTCCAACTAATCCTTACGATGCATTCCGATTATTATTTGATGACGATTTGTTGGACTTTATTGTTCGCGAGACGAATGCAAACGCAAAAAGAGTCAATACTGCACAGAGCGTCAAACACAATTCCAGAATAAAATTGTGGAAAGATTTAACAAGGGAAGAACTGCTGACATTTTTAGGACTCCTTCTTCACACTGGAACATTTCGACTAAACCGTATAAATGATTATTGGAAACGACACTATTTATTTAATATTCCATGCTTTGGACAATTCATGGCTCGAAATCGTTTTCTACTGATATTACGGTGCCTTCATTTTACGTCTGAATCAAGTGAAGAAGATCGTCTAAATAAAATTCGACCATTTATGGATCATTTTAACAATAAAATGAAAACTATATATTGTCCGGGTAAAGACCTGTCATTGGACGAGTCCATGGTATTGTGGCGCAGTCGATTGCTCTTCAGACAATACATTAAGAACAAACGTCATAAATATGGCATTAAACTTTATGTTCTAGCGGAACCAGATGGTACCGTTTTAAAATTCCAAGTTTACGCCGGTGCAAATGATGAAACATCAGGGCAAGGACATACTAGTAAGATCGTCCTCGAGACTGGACTGTGGCCACCATGACATGGACAACTATTATAATTCCTATGGCTTGGCTGTGAAATTACTTGATCGACAGACGCATTGCACAGGCACGTTAGGAAAAAACCGAAAAGATAATCCTGTGGATATTGGGTCTATATCTCATTGGAGAAAGGAGAAAACAAATCTTTATTCTTAAACGGCGTTCATGTCGGAAAATGGAGGAATAAACGTTACGTACTCTATATTTCTACAGAACATGATAATGAGATGATACAGACTACTTCGAAAAGGGGATCCGAAGTATTGAAACCTATGGCAATTGTCCAGTACAATAATTTTATGTCAGGTGTTGATCTGCAAGATCAGATGTTGGCGTATTACCCAGTCCAACGTAAGACACTGCATTGGTACAAGAAGCTGTTTGTACATAAATGTGCATGAATAATGCATTGCACTTATACAACAAATTTTCGGTAACTGACAAATTAAATCTATTCGATTTCCGTTTGAGGGTAATGGAGAAGCAGGTAAAAACCTGATTCTAAAGAAGTCAATCGACGTAATGTTTTGAAAGTCAAACACGAACTCAGTAAAATAGAAAAGACCCGCACGAGACTTAAGACAGTAGGAAGTGTCACGAAAGAAACCATTGAAGTGGCCCGAAAAGAATGCAAAGGTTGCAAAGCACAGAAAAAAAGGGTGCAAACAAATTTTGAATGTAAGCAATGTGATGGTTCTCCAGATTTTTGCATAAAGTGTTTCTGTCTAGCACATTCTTAAGCATTTTAAATTTCATTTTTAATATTTTACTTTTTTATATCAAAAGGTTTATTGTATCGCTTTCAGATGTTTTTATTTCTTTGTTATTTTCAGTGTGTAATTTAACTTCATTTAGTTAACAAGTTTTCAATTAAACTTATAATTCTAATGTTTTTGATTCCTTACGTGTGTAGTGCTTTGATTTAATTTTTGATAATTATATGATTGTCTCGCTACTTCGCTTCGATTTATTAATGTCTTCCTAAAAAATAATAATCCAAATACGTATTATATTTTATTTACCTAATTTAACCTATAGCCTAGTCAAATTTTAATTGAAGGGTGAAAAAATTACCGAAATCTGTGCAGAAGTTCCATTACATTACATTAGCGCTCGGATCCGAGTGAGCGGCGGCACCTGGCGTGCTATGTGCCGACCACTCGAATCCGAAAAAAGGTTTTTTTTATTAAAATAATGATAATGACAATATACTTTCATCCTTATTTTTTCGATACAAATATACTAGTCGAAATTTGTCTTAAAAAAATTTGGCTCCTGGCTAATCTAATATATAAAATTGTCGTGTCACGGTGTTCGAACTTGAACTCCTCCGAAACGGCTCGACCGATTTTGATGAAATTTTTTGTGCTTATCCGGTACCTATGAGAATCGGCCAACATCTATTTTTCATCCCCTAAATGTTAGGGGTAGTCCACCCTTAATTTTTTTTTTCGGCGCAGACGAAGTTGCGTGAGTCAGCTAGTTATTTTATATTATTTCGTCGGCAGTGAATGTGTTAAAAGCATGTACACAATCGCAGTTGAATATTTACAGTCATGGACTGAAAACTTATACAAAGAGACACAACATTTTTCATGGACGTCTTTAAAAGATGTTCCTGAATGGAACCAAGTTTCTAATACTATAATAGTCTAAGATCCCGCTATATAACGACCTTCACCGAGATGTTTATTTGATGAAACATATTTTATATTCAATTTAATTTGCCAATAATTATATTCCATATGGGTGTTGCCTAATAAATTTCAGTCCAGGATATGATTAATTAATAATAAAAAAAGTTTTTTTTTAAATATTTCACCGGTTTGACTATTAGACAAATTCCATTCCAATCGAAAGTATGAAGCCCATAGAATATGCTAACGTTAGGTTGCCTATTCTTTTCCAGTCATAACTCTCTGGTTGCCTGGTAAAAATATGTTCAACAAACGCAACAGAAATACATTTAGTTTTTGATCGCTACTTATCACCGTCCATCAAAGATTCAGAGCGTGAAAGCAGAAAAGAATTCGATATTCTGTACAAAATTTCGGGACCTCAACAAACTAGACCAAAAATTTTTTTACAAAGCCTTAAAAATTATCGCTTTAAAGAGTCTTTGGTGCTGTTTCTGGCTAATTATTGGGAGAACGACCATTTGGCCACAATAATCCAAATCAAAAAAATCATTTTAACCGTCGATCATCAGTGCTACTCTTATCAAGTTCACGAAAACTCCGTAAACAAAACTGAAGAAACTAAATATGAATGTTATCACGAAGAAGCAGATACGAGGATTATTTTTCATGCTTCTAAAGCAGAACCGGGCTCAAGAATTTTAGTTAAGGCCTCTGATACTGACGTTTTGATTATTTTGTTAGGAAATATGCACAAACTGATGGAATCTGAATTTGGCTTGCCAGTTCGACAACAAAAAAGACCAATAATCGATCCGTTGATTGCATTAATTGCACTGATTTAGCGTTGAAGTGAGGGATCAAGCTATGTCAAACACTTCCCGCCTTCCACGCCTTTACAGGCTGCATTTTAGAATAAAGGAAAAGTAAAACCTTTTCAAATATTTTCCGAAAATGAGAAATATCAAACAGTTTTTGCGTCATTAACAGATGCTGCTGATATTTTCATTGAAGATAAAATGAATATTGTTCAAGAATTTACAGCTTGTATGTATGGAATTAAGGATTGCACTAATGTGAATGATGCAAGATTTCGCATTTCTATGAAAAATTACTCTGCTAAAGAAGACAGTGAGCAGTTTCTAAAAAAAATCAAAGGTTTTAATTCTAACTCCATACCTCCGTGCTGGATATCATTAACACAAAAAGTTTTACGAACTATTTACGTAAATTGGATGTGGCTGAATGCAACAGATCCAATATGTATCAAACTTGAACCTGAGAGTTGCGGGTGGTACTTAGATGAATATTTAAAACCACGAGGATTCATTGGGGATCATACACCTTTAATAATGGAATATGGATGATATTGTCGTTTTCCATCGCAAGAACCAGTCTACAGTAATCTCCCTTCAATGTCATCTCTACCATCGTTACCAACTCCTCCATCAGTAGCAGTTACAGTTAGAAGAAAGACAAGATCTAAAGTGCCTGTTGTAGTAGCCAAAAAGACCAAGAAACCAAAGAAGAAGTTCAGTCTGACATACAAATGGAAGAAGGTACCATTTCAACACAGACTGGAGACCCTAGAGGACGACTTTGAAGATCTTGACATACAAGAAATTGAATCACCCCTTGAATATTTCTACATTTAAAATTTCACACAAAATTTCATTTAAAATTATTAAAATGAAATTTTAAATAGCAATATTTGATTAGAATTGCATGTTCAAAGTAATATTTGAGTAGAATTACATTTATTTGATGTGTATTTGTTTTATTTATCATTTCCGTTAGTCATTTGGTAGAGTCCGCCCCAACGGACATGTTGTTTCGCAAGTGATTCGTTACACACTTGACAATGTTCGCTGTGACTGGACATGTGTTTTATCAAAAACTGTCCAGCAGTAATTTTTTTAGCATTTTTCCTGAACTTATTTCATGTCCAAAAATATGACTTCACAAAAAAACGTTTCTTTTACTACAAAAAACTCCGTCGAATTAAGGGTTAATATTGGAAGAATTAAATAAGAGATTTGGTACAGTGGAAGAAGTACATGTGTTAGCTATCACCACACTATTGGATCCAAGATTCAAAAAAAATCATTTTTCTGACAAAATAGCATGCTCCAGAGCTATTGATAAAATTAATAGTATGATTGTAGTTTCAAAAAAACAATCGCATAATAAATTAAGTAATAAAGATTCAGAGAATAATTTGGAATGTCAGCTGAAGGAAGCAGAAGAATCTAACATTTGTGAATTCCATAATATATTAGTAAAAAATCAGTTACAATTATTTCAAGCAGAAACTGAAGGACAAGGTTTACAAGACGAATTGAAACATTATTTAACACAGCCTGTCGTCGATTTTAAAACGACGGCTTCTATTACATATTGGTATCACCAAAGAAATTCGTTGTACAGCTCAATAACGCCGATTGCTAACAAATACTTTTGCATAGTTGGAAGTAGTTGGAACATCTGTTCCATGTGAAAGGCTTTTTTCTGCTGCGGGAAATATTGCTACTGACGAAAGGAGTCGTTTAGCTTATGCTGAGCTGAAACATTGTCTCACGTTATATTGGGGACACACAGCCATTTACATGTTGTTTATGTTCAACATTAATTTGTTGCTTTTTGTATCTACAATGAATGCATTTCATATTTAATTTAGGTCCATGTTAATTATTTATATCATACGTAATATTTACGAACTTGTGTCCTCTGTGTGTACGTGGTGAATAAATATTTTTTCTTTCTTTCTTTCTTTTAGATCCTGAGCGATTAGATAAGTTAATTTTCTTAAAGTCACTCGACTTTCAGTGTCGGTAACTTAATTTACGTATTGCGTATCATTAGGAGCCCAAGATTATTAAAAGTTTTAAAAAATCTGTGAAATTTACGAAAAAAATACGTGCAGTTATTGGAACGTATGTGGATAGAAGATGAATTCCGGAAGAGTTCGGAGTAGAAAAATAATTCATTGGTCGATGAAAATCTTTCGATTAAAGGTTTTACTACAGGTAAGTTTTATTTTCTGAATTTAAGTACATACATGAGTCTTTTTACTTTTAGTTCTTTTTAGTTCGTTACGCCTTTTCCTATTCAGATGGAGTCGGCGCAATATGTCTTCTCTCTTCACTTTTTATTAGTAGGTATATGTTGACAAGTTAAGACACGTCGTCGTCGTGTTACAGAACTTCAATTCGATCTAAGCCGCTATTGTGTCGATATCTGCTTATACCTAAATAAATATTGTATTATATTTATCTTACAAAATGGTATTTATTGCTGATATTGACAGGTTTTTAGACGAAACATTCTTGATATATTTTTTAAAAAACGAATTGAAGTGGTCGTGGCCTTCGATTCATTTCATTTTGCGAGATAAGTGTTTCATTTGTGGAGTGTATTCAAGTTCTTCTGGAAATAGGTACACTTCTCTCTGTGACTCCTACTACGAAGCACTTTTGGCTGAGGAAATCGATCAAAAGTCGCTTACAGTTTACGGCCGAAAATAAAAAGAGGCCGAAATATTTTGTAATCAACTGGAGGCGTTGGTAGTGGCTAACTCTTCTACAGAAGGTAGTGTTCATAAATTCACGGACGATGGTCAATCGGCTCGGCTTCCTACTATCAATTTATCGGTGTTTGACAGCGATTTCTTTTCTTGGACTAGCTTTATTTCTTTGTTTTCGTCGTTAGTGCTAGGTACGACATAACAAAAACGGAACAGTTTCATTATTTATTTTCTCAAATGGAGAACGAACCTAGGTGGATGAATCATAGGACACGGTTTTATACGCTTGCGTAATATTTCTCGGATATTATCCGATCATCTTCCCGTAATAGCTAAATTAATCGGACTTCGTACTCAAATTCTGAGCCCTTTGTCAGAATCCTCGCGAGCTTTGGAAAACCTACAGTCCCCGTTTACGGAGTGGAGCTATTTGTTACTCTACATCACTGTTACATATCTCAAATTTAATGCCTTTAATATTTACCATAGATTGATAAACAGTTTACCTGTAGAACGGTAATACCTGTCAGTTTCTAATATTATCTGTGCTCTCTTGTCAATGTACTACGCATTCAATATTATTTGTAAATCCTCATGTTTTAATTAAATCTAAAATATTTTCACAATCATAGTTTAATTAATCAGCTTATGGGCCCAGAATGCCATAATAGTGAAAGTATTAATATATTCAGTGAATAGTTTTGAAATTGTATTAAATTGTGCATTATATAACCTCACTTTCCAGCAGAGCAGATATCATCAGCCGGAACCAACGACAAATATTTCCCCCAGCTTTGGATGATGATGATGAATACGCTGGATCATTATGCGTTGAAATGAGTGATGAATTTTTGCCAGAAGTGCCTTACGCTTTTACAGAATATTACGCCGAAGTATAGTATTAGGTGGAGACACAAGGAAATACTAAACACAATTTCACCAGCTTGGTTTCCACCCATTGCTATTGGTCCCAGAGTTGAAAGCCCAGTAGATTATTATAACAGATACATGCCTATACAATTATTTCAGATTATGGCTGAAATGACAAACTTATACGCTATATCAATACATAGTATAAAACAAAGTCGCTTTCGCTGTATGTCCGTATGTATGCTTAGATCTTTAAAACTACGCAACGGATTTTGATGCGGTTTTTTTAATAGATAGAGTGATTCTTAAGGAAGGTTTGTATGTATAATAAATGCATAATATAGTAGAGAAAACGTTTTTTTGCGCTTATATTGC
This sequence comes from Trilocha varians, assembly GCA_030269945.2. Classification (NCBI taxonomy): domain Eukaryota; kingdom Metazoa; phylum Arthropoda; class Insecta; order Lepidoptera; family Bombycidae; genus Trilocha; species Trilocha varians. The sequence continues at coordinate 8,033,391 of AP028277.1, read as the reverse complement.
AAACGCTGGCTGAACCCTACGAGATAGACCAAAATAATGTACTACAGTATTGTTCACCTTAAAAAGTTCAACAAAAAAGTCCGCGATGGTATGTCTATCTCTTAGGGATAACCCAGCATAACCATTTTTATTCTTTACTAAAAAATGGTTATTTACGAAGTGATTTTAAACAATACAGCATTAATCCTTATCCAATTAAGTACCTTAAATAAATTGTACATTTATTATAGATCAATATGCTTTTTACAGCATTTAATTTAAGTGAATATTACTGAAGATATTACAAATTTAAAATGCAGGGTCGTAGTTGTTTGCGCCGGGCGGCGCGTGCCTATATAGGCTACAATTTTTGAACCCCTTTGTAACGCAGACGAAGTTGCACGGGTCATCTAGTATTCCAATAAAGTAATTTTTAAACCTGCGAAGGAAATATAAATTTTGTTTGGATTGCATTTGGCCACTGGAATATTTGGGTACTCTTGTTTGAAAATGTATTGGGAAACAAATATCAGCATTCCCTTGTTCACTGAAAACATGGCAAGGGACCGATTTTTTGAGCTGCGTGACAATTTACATCTAGTTGATAATACAGCAAAATCAGGTAATTCTAAAGATGCGTTTATTAAAGTACGCCCGATCTTTGATGCTGTTAGAAAGAGATGTTTAGATTTACCACTCGAGAAAAACCTTTCTGTTTACGAACAGATTGTACCTTTCACCGGGAAACAAAAAAAATGGACGAGACGGTTTTGGATATTTTCCTGCACACACGATGAGGGGCTTGGGACACGGTGTAAAATGATGGGATGTTCGGGTAGAACCCGAATCCAATGCATAAAATGCAAGGTTCACTTATGCCTAACTAAGGATAAGAATTGCTTCTTAGCATTTCATACATAGGATGCTATATGGATGCCTTTGATTTTAATTTTAATTTATTGTGTTTTAAGTGCAATTTGTTTAATCTACCCAAAGAAAAAGCCATTTTTGTTAATTTTTATAAAGAGAACTATTATTCATATTTGTTATTTCATATTGCTTCGTATTTTCCAGTAAAAAGTTGTAAAATGTTTTTTGTAGATCCATTTATTAGCTTATTTTTTACATTATATTTTTAAAAAAACATTACAAAAAAATAAATTTAAAAATACAATATAAAAAACAGAGGGCCACTGCAGGCGGAGTCTACGACCCAAGCCATCAGTGGTCAGGGCTCAAGAGAGAGGAACCTCCTCACAATACGCGCCGTGTCAAGAACGACCGCCTTCTGAATCAGGCCCTTTACCCAGCCGGGGAACGAAAGCTTCTCTAGATGACGGTCGAAGCTTTTCGCTATTAGACCGTGCACAGATACAACGATCGGAACAATGATGGTCGATTCAACACGCCACATGTCGGTCACCTCGTGGGCCAGGTCCAAATATTTTAGCAGTTTTTCTTTTTCTGCCTTCACAAGGTTCTCGTCATGTGGAATGGTGACATCGATCAACACTGCCCGATGCGCATCCCGATCTATTATCACTATGTCAGGCTTATTAGCAGCAATAGTCCTGTCAGTGATAATAGATCGGTCCCAGTAGAGCGTTACATGACCATTATCGAGAACCGGCTGAGGCCAATACTGGTAATAAGGTACGGCGGCTTCAACAAGGTCGTATTTCAGAGCAAGTTGCTGATGAATGATCTTAGCTACTTGGTTATGTCTGTGCAAGTACTCGCCGTTAGCAAGACGGGAACAACCGGAAACGATATGTCTAATAGACTCTCCCGGACGGTGACATGCCCGACAAATGTCGACCGTCCCATCCTTTAGAATATATTTGCGGTAGTTGTTCGTCATGATAACTTCGTCCATAATTGCTAAGACAAAACCTTCAGTCTCTCCGAAGAGGTTACTGTATCGTAGCCAAGCCACGGAGGCTAACTGATCTACATCAGGACCCGTAAGGGCCCGGTAGAATCGACCGTGTAGTTCCTTGCTCTTCCATACGTCCGTGCGATCCGCCACACTCATCACCTTCGGCGCTCGCCAATTCCCGTTCGCTAAGGATAGCGGAGTGAGTCCTTTATCGACTGCTGCTACATCACGGTACCTAGGTACCGGTAGATAAACATTCCTTAACACTAATATTTGCATTACGTTGGACGGATGAGTACACTTGAACACAAACGAAAAAGCTGTTTTTCTTGAAAAGCTTGTAATCAGGATTTATTTTTCCTTAGATCTATTTACAATAGCCTAGTTGCAGGCATTTTTCAGATCGATTTGCGAAAATAAAAAAATCAGGTCTGAAGTAAGCCGTATAGTGTTTTGGTTTATGGACTTTGTTCATACCGTTAGCATAATGTCGAGCAAAAATTACCCACCTCATTTTAAAAAATCTAGTACTACACCGCGTTCACCAACTAATAAGCGTAGTTACAAAAATACGTCTTCACCCTTTGTATTTTCAAATGAAAAGCGTATGCCGCGAACTATTTCTGACGAAAATATTGTAAGAACTCTCGACTTTATTTGATAACGACCTGGGTCAGAGGGCGTCGACGTTCTTATCTAAAATAAATTTAATATTGAGAGCGCATTGTTTGCATTTATCCCGTCCCCAAGCCCGTAACATTTGGTGTCAGAAGTGGGATAAAGACGCAAAAATGCCATTAACTCCGCACGACGAAGACTTGGCCCGCACCCGGAGTCAACGACTCGGAAAAAGTTTCTGGAGTACCTGCTGCACCTGCACCTGCTTCGCCTGCTACATTCGACATGATGTCAATGTTCCAAAAATTGTACCAGAAGATGGACAAACAAGAAGAAGCGGCTCGAAAACAAGACGAAGCGGCTAGAAGACAAGAAGAGCTACTAGCTAACTTGCAAGCAACTTTGGGAACAAAATTAAAGGAAGTGAACAACGGACCCGAACGCCATGAAAGCATCATACAAGAACATACAACCATGATAAAAAACTACGAGAGCGGCATCATGGAAACAGAAGCAAACATTGCTGATGCCAGAAGGACGATGAACGTCCTCAAATCTGGAGGAGTGACGGCGGTAATAACGAATACGCCTACCTGGAACATGTCTACAGAGCCCAGCTGAATGACAGAGTCCAACAAAGAAACGAAACCCTTCAGGAGTGGGCTCTCGAAATAGAAAAGATCTTCTCCAAGGCATACCCAGTCATTGCCAATGTACAACGAAGAGTTACTGGGCTCAATCGAAGAACACCTTCTGTCTGCTAAAACTGCGATTGAAGGAGGTATGTCTATAAGAAAAGCTGCAAAACAATATGATATTCCCTTGACTACCTTGAGCAGCGTTGCCAGATACACTGTAATTACAGCAGATTTACTGTATTTTCACACGATCTACTGTACACTGTAATAGTAAAATTACAGTGTATGGAGAACACTAATTTTTCTACAAGCAAAAATCAATGTAAACTGAACGCACCCTCTGGGAAAAGAAAAAATAATTATGAACTTGTCGAAACGCAACCGGCTACTAGAGCCCTCGCCTTCTCTGCTTTTGTTATAAACTTTGTTTCTATGGTAATAAGAACGAAAATGTCTTATTTTAACGGGCATGAATAGCGGCGTGGTTACTTGCAAAGTGAAGGTGTGTGTGTATACTATGCGGGAATTCCCCTTCATAGGCTAAGAACCACTTTGTAGTATTAACAGCCTAAATTTTGTCAATCATGAGTTAAGTAAGTTTTTAGGCATATTGGGACCAACATAATTTAGTATAATTATGATTGTGTTGTTATGCGATACATTACGAATTCATTTGGCTCGTGTAAGTAATTCTGTGAACTTGTGAAAGTGATTATTGTGACCCAAAAGACCCGTATCGTGCAGTTTGTGTTCTGTGTGATGCAAAAATGATAGCTGATAGAGTGGTGATAAAGAGACATGGTGAAGGTACTAAGCACGTGAAAAAAATCACAGCAGCGCCAGCTCAATCTTCGATTGCCACTGCATTTGCAAAGGTTAAGCAGTCCGATGATGATAAATGCAAAGCATCTGAGATAAAGTTAGCCGCTTTTATGGCGGAGCATAAAATTTCCTTTAGAGTGATGGACCACTTAATTGATTTATTCCCCATTATGTTTCCTGACTCTCAGATTGCAAAAAATATGAAAATGAAGAGAACGAAATGCCAAGCAATAGTAAACAATATTCTAGGAGAATCAGAAAAACAAGATTTGTGTGCAGATCTAAAGGAGCAAAAATTCTCTGTCATGATTGATGAAAGTACTGACATCGGAGCAGTAAAATATTTCAGGTCAGATATTACTGTGCAATAAAAGGTCGAATTGTGAGCAGATTTTGGGACCTAATTCAAATACATGGTGAGGACAACGCTGCTACTGTGGCGACCGCCATAGCACAACATCTTTTCGAAGCAGTAATAAAATCCTTCGAGGAAACTTATATTCCCATCGAAAATATTATAGGATCAGATGGTTGCAATACGATGATGGGGTGTCACAACTCTGTTTCGAGTCGGTTTAGAGCAAAATGTCCCGGAATTATTGTTCTAAAATGTGTTTGCCATTTCCTGCATCTTTGTGCGAGTGACGCATGCAAAATATTACCAGCTGAATGTGAAAAGCTAACGCGTGATATCTACAATTATTTTGCGACCAGTAGCAAAAGACAATCGCTATTAAAAGAGTTTCAAGTATTCACAGAAACAGATATTCACAAAATTTTGAAACCAGCTCAAACGCGATGATTATCTCTAAGTGCTGTAGTGCAAAGGATTTTGGAACAGTGGAATGCCTTAACATTGTTTTTTGATGGAAGATGGCTTGAAGACAACGAATGCTTCGAAATCCATACGCAATTGAATGATCCCGTAACTAAATCATACTTTTACTTTTTGAACTGGATGTTACCTAAATTTACTGAAGCTAATACACTATTTCAAAGTGAGACTCCAATGATCACAAAACTTAGCACTAAAATGAACGATCTCTTTCACGAACTTTTATCGACATACATGACAACGGCACATATTGCAAACACCGAACTAGAAAAAATTTACCCAACTGACGAAAACAATTTTAAAAGTTTAGATGACATCTATCTTGGCTTGGGAGTATTGAAACAGTTTTCAACAAATGAAATAGCAAAAGAGAAAAAAGAGGATTTCAAAAGGAAATGCCGAAATTTTTTGATCAAAGCGTGCGTAGGCATCCGCAAAAGATTCGCGTTGAATGATCCAGTATTAGTTGAAATATCCAAATTAGATCCAGAGAGTTGTCTTGATATCTCAAATCGAGATGAATCAATTAAAAATTTACTAAGCTTGATACCAAGATTGACACCAACTTCTATGGCAGAACAACAAGCTTTGGATGACCAATGGCGAAAATTGCCAAAGTTAAAAGGAGATTTCGATGTAGCAATACGGCTTGATGAATTCTGGCATAAGGTTAGTAACAAAGACTTTATATTTTTTTATAGATAGAAATATATTTATTTCGTTAGCAACCTACAATATTTTTTAATACTAATGTTGCTTTTCAGGTGAAACAGTTGGACGAGTTCCGTTTGATTGGGGTCATCCATAAAGTACGTCACACGTAAAGGGGGTCGACAAAGTGTGACATGGCGTGACAAGGGGTGGGAGGGGTCCTAAGTTTCGTGACATCACATTTCAAAATCTAATAATAATTATCTAGAGGTATTAAATCGCGTAATTTGAAATATTAATAAAATTAAAAAATATTTTCAACTCTATGCTTATGACAATACGGTTTAAATTGTTTTGTTGACGAGTTCATACCGGCCGCTCGGGTGACGCGCCGATCGAGTGACACGCGCCGATCTCCTACGAGCCCTTTGATTAATGCCGCCAAACGCACCGCACCTCGCGTGATTTTATTGTTTCTATTTCATTCGACAATTGACTTTCGCTGAATGAACGACGTCGTTCTTTTAGTTGTGTTATTTTGTGGATAAAAACATATTCTAATAAAACAAGTTCAAAATGAACAAAAAGATAGATTTAAGTAATCTTTACCGTAGACTATACGAAACTTACAGTGCAACTTACGCTGATAAAAAAAAACAGCATATACAGGAAGAAGTTAATGCCATATGGAAAATTTTGAAAAGTAGTGACAATATCGAAGGTGAAGTGGAATCGAAAATCAAGGAGCTGCAGATACAAATAGTCCGGTCATTTTAGACAATTGAAATAAAGAAAATTCCGACAAAGCTAAATCTTCGTAGAGACCTTAGGTTTACCACAATGAATAAAGTGTCAAAAGTCCCCATCAGTCCCATGTGAGCTTAGGGACTTATTGGGGGCCCAAGGTAAAAATGTTAGGTTTTTTGAATTTTTCTCGAAAACGGTAAGTTTTATCGAAAAAGTACCTCAGAGCAAAGTTGTAGATCTTAAAATTCTCCATGAAAATGGTCCTTATGATTTTTTCTCTATGACCCACTATTTCCCAGATATTACGCTTGTAAGAATCACGTTCTACATAGTATGCACACATATGCCACGTACATATTTAGGTACTCAATATGTTCAGTATTTACGTAGACATTATGGTCATACAGTTACGGTAGTATTTGATGGCTATAGTGACACCACAAAGAATATAAAAGCTGCAGAACAACGTCGTCGTGCTACAAAAACATCCTCAGGTACCGACATAATGATTGACGAATTTATGACAGTTCCAGTTAATCAACAACATTTTTTTGCAAACATTAATAATAAATTCGTTTTATTTCTATGTTGAGTAACAAATTAACAGCTGAAAATATTGCCGTGAAACAAGCTCCGAATGACGCCGATGTCCTCATAATTGAAACAGCAATAGAACAATTTAATGCAAGAAATACAACTATTGTAGTAGGTGAAGATGTTGATTTATTAGTACTACTCATTCTGATAAAATTATTTACTTTTTAAAACCTGGGAAGGCGCAGCAACGGACAGAAATATTTTCTTCTAAAAGTTTATCAGCTTATCCAAAATGCCAAAACTTTATTTTATTTTTACATGCGATAACCGGGTGCAATACTACGTCAGCAATGTTTAGAAGGGGCAGTATTAAAATTATTTGAAAAAAATGAATTGAATGACTGCGCAAAAGTATTTACAGAAATTAATTCTTCACCTCAAATACTAATTACTAACGGAATTCGGTTTCTTCTTGCAAAAAAATTGATTGCATAGATACGTACAGATATTTAACATTTGTAAAAAATACACGAAACAAAAAGCAAGTACAGCTATCTTGTCTTCCTCCAACATCGGCATCTGCTACTCAACATTTGTTTCGAGTATACTATCAAGTTCAGACATGGCAAGGCAATGAACTGAACCCTGAAGACTGGGGTTGGAAATTGATAAATAATACTTTGGAACCGATTCGAACTTTACTGCCCCCTGCTCCAGAAAAACTTCTTAACACTATTTTTTGCAATTGCAAGAAAGATTGTAGTGCCAAATGTGGCTGTAAAAAAGTAGGGTTGCAGTGTTCTCCAGCGTGTACCAATTGCCAAAGTGTCTCTTGCTCAAATGTTCAATTAAATACAAGAGAGGAAAATTCATGTGATTTTGATGAAGAGACAACTGATTCATCTTCATTTGAACAATTTCTAAGCGTTCATCAACAGGAAGGAGAAGAAGAAGAACAAGAAGAAATTGAAGAAAACATGATTGTTGAAGTTGAATATGAAGAGTATGAGTCAGATTAAAGTAATAAAAAAAGTTAGAACGACAGTTAAACTCAGTAACCCATATCAATAATCTTCATACTATTAAATAATTATTGTTCCTGAAAATAACGTCATAAAGGTTCATGGAATAGGCCTACCGGGGATACCACGTTAAAAAAAACGCGCTGAGTACACTACCTCACAGGTGGTGTGAAAATGTGTGCATATAATGTAGAACGTGATTCTTACAAGCGTAATATCTGGGAAATAGTGGGTCTTAGAGAAAAAATCATAGGGACCATTTTTATGGAGAATTTTAAGATCTACAACTTCGCTCTGAGGTACTTTTTCGATAAAACTTACCGTTTTCGAGAAAAATCCAAAAAACCTAACATTTTTACCTTGGGCCCCCAATAAGTCCCTAAGCTCACATGGGACTAATGGGGACTTTTGACACTTTATTCCTTGTGGTAAACCTAAGGTCTCTACGAAGATTTGGCTTTGTCGGAATTTTCTTTATTTGATCACTATTTTTATGTCTAAAATGACCGGACTAAAATGACGAAAAAGAAAGCGACACTATTGAATTTTTTTTCGAAAATTCCTTCGGCGTCAACATCACGAATACAACTAAAACGGGAAGAGGAGGGAAAAGTACAAGTAAGTTCGAATTTTATAACAATCCTTTAATAATTATCGCGCTCAAAGGTGGACGCGGACTTGAATCGCATCGCACGCGCCGCATTTAGGGAGTAGGTAAGCTCATCGTGGTATCATACGTAATTCGCGGAATACTGATAATTATTTAAGACTAACTTTCCACTCGCAGTTTCACCTGCGAGTACTACAAGTTATATCGCGCCAACGATGAAGCAGTGGAATGAACAAATTTTGAATGTCATATTTTTATGTCAAATGAATATATTTATGTCTACAAAGTTTCAAACTTCTAGCTTTAAAAATGACTATACTTCCATAGAAACTTTCATGCCCCCTTTCAACCTTTTACTACCCTTTTTCCGAAATAAAAAGTAGCCTATGTCCTTTCTCAGATTCTAGACTCTCTGTATACCAAATTTCATTTAAATCGGTTCAGTAGTTTTGATGTAAAAGCGTAACAGACAGACAAACAGACTTACTTTCGCATTTATAATATTAGTAAGAATAATAAAAATAAGAATTAGTAAGAATAGCAAAGAATACTATAATAATATAATAATACATTAAGTACATTACTTGGAGAGTACATTACTTGGATCCTCTAAGTACATTACTTGGAGATTCAACGCTAGGCTACCGACTCAAGAGAGGGGGTGAGCCCATTTCACATCTCTTGTACATGGATGATCTCAAATTATTTGCTACTAAAAAACCAGACTTAATATCTTTACTCAAAATAACCGACAATTTTAGTAAAGCTATTGGAATGGAGTTTGGAGTAGATAAATGTGCGGTCATAGATATACAGAGAGGTAAAGTTGTAAACTCGGAGAGTTTGCAACTTAGCCAGAGTGAGGTGCTTAGATCTCTGTCTGAGTCGGAAACCTACAAATACCTTGGAATGTTCGAAGCTTTGAGTATCGTCGATGCAGATATGAAACAATCGGTGAGGGATCGGTTCTTCGGCCGCCTGATAAAGGTTTTGAAAAGCCTCTTGTCTGGCGGAAACAAAATCCGAGCCTTCAATGGTTGGGTCATACCTGTACTGACGTACTCCTTTGGCATTCTAAAGTGGACGCAATCAGAACTGGATGCCCTGGATAGAAAAGTTCGGCGACTGCTGACGGCATACAGGATGCACCATCCACGCTCATCTGTTATGAGGCTGTATATACCTCGGAAGTGTGGGGGTCGTGGCATGTTAAATGCCAAGGATCTGCACAACCGAGAGATATACAACCTTCGGGAATATTTCCTAAAGGTGAATGTGGGTATGTACCGTGATGTAGCAGCAGTCGATAAAGGACTCACTCCGCTATCCTTAGCGAACGGGAATTGGCGAGCGCCGAAGGTGATGAGTGTGGCGGATCGCACGGACGTATGGAAGAGCAAGGAACTACACGGTCGATTCTACCGGGCCCTTACGGGTCCCGATGTAGATCAGTTAGCCTCCGTGGCCTGGCTACGATACAGTAACCTCTTCGGAGAGACTGAAGGTTTTGTCTTAGCAATTATGGACGAAGTTATCATGACGAACAACTACCGTAAATATATTCTAAAGGATGGGACGGTCGACATTTGTCGGGCATGTCACCGTCCGGGAGAGTCTATTAGACATATCGTTTCCGGTTGTTCCCGTCTTGCTAACGGCGAGTACTTGCACAGGCATAACCAAGTAGCTAAGATCATTCATCAGCAACTTGCTCTGAAATACGACCTTGTTGAAGCCGCCGTACCTTATTACCAGTATTGGCCTCAGCCGGTTCTCGATAATGGTCATATAACTCTCTACTGGGACCGATCTATTATCACTGACAGGACTATTGCTGCCAATAAGCCTGACATAGTGATAATAGATCGGGATGCGCATCGGGCGGTGCTGATCGATGTCACCATTCCACATGACGAGAACCTTGTGAAGGCAGAAAAAGAAAAACTGCTAAAATATTTGGACCTGGCCCACGAGGTGACCGACATGTGGCGTGTTGAATCGACCATCATTGTTCCGATCGTTGTATCTGTGCACGGTCTAATAGCGAAAAGCTTCGACCGACATCTAGAGAAGCTTTCGCTCCCCGGCTGGGTAAAGGGCTTGATTCAGAAGGCGGTCGTTCTTGACACGGCGCGTATTGTGAGGAGGTTCCTCTCTCTTGAGCCCTGACCACTGATGGCTTGGGTCGTAGACCTCGTCTTCAGTGGGTCTCTGTTTTTTATATTGTATTTTTAAATTTATTTCCTTTGTTAATTTTTTTAAAAATATAATGTAAAAAATAAGTGTAAATAAATATATAGACATTAATAATAAAACGTACACGACATGCGAAAAATCTGCGACTGTTACAAAATGGATTAAGAAAATTTTAAAATGTTAAGTGGTTTGCTAACATCGCGTACAAAGAGATTATCATATCAAAACATACATGTTTGACACGTAGAGTTTCATACGACATCATACAAGTAATTTTAATACGATGCGGCCCAAGACCGCGGTATCAAAAAGAAACGATATAATCATGATATTAATTGGAATTTTATTACAATATAAACTATAATTTGCAGGGAAATACTAAAGAAGATCAGAAACCACTACCAGAAGACACTGATATGGTTAATATACCGTCAAGTGAAAGTCAGCTTCAAACAATATCTAAACCAACGCCTAGTCAGAGTGCTTCACGGAATAAAATTGTAGTTTTAGAATCTGAGCTCAATAGCTTGTTGTTAGCACGCGATGCTGGTATAGCCTCAAATGAAGCAATAAAAAAAATATCAACGTTAAAGAAAAATATTCAGGAGGAAAAAAATATATTGAAGCGAAAGATAAGCGCAGCGGAGAGACAGAAAAAAAGTCGTAATTTTAAAAAACAAAAAATTGTAGAACTTTGCGAAAAAAATATCGATTTAGCCGCAGCTCTAAAACTTCGAGATACTCTTGGTCGGCCTAGAGTAGAAGAAAAACAAACCGGTTTACTTGAAGTCATAAAGGACCTTGCAGTTTTTGGTGGCGCAGCTGATGATCAACGTCGCACTGAAATTATAAGGTGCTGTAAAACATTGGACGACTTACAAGCCGAACTTTGTAAACTGGGATACACTATCAGTCGATCAGGGTTATACTTGAGACTTCTGCCCAGACGAGTCAATACAGAGGAAGGAAAAAGACATGTAGTAACTGTTTCTGTCAAATTATCCAAACCCGACTCTGCGTTACATGTTAAACATCAAGATGGCACATTTTGTACTGCGACGATAAGAAACCTCGAATCTTTAGCTTCAATTTTGGGCCCTGAACAAGTTTTCTTTTTATCTATGGACGACAAAGCACGCGTGCCATTAGGTATAACAGCAGCAAAAGCTCAAGCACTAATATTAATGCACGTTGATTATCGTGTTAAATTACCGGATCATGATTTCGTGGTCGCGAAAAAACATAAACTTATTCCCTCTGTTTATGCAGGTATTGTAGTAAAGAAAGATGGTGAAGGAAAACCTGAAGCTGTGACACATTCCGGGCCTACATACGTAGCAATTCGCAGTGGAAAGCATTCGTCCTCTAATGCAGAGACTCATGCCACAGATATACACAAACTTTCTGAAATATCTGCCTTCGAAAACTTTATGAAAACTCGCGAAGGTTTTGTAAAACCTGTATTTATTTTTACTTGCGATGGTGGTCCCGACGAAAATCCACGATACGAGCGAGTAATAATTTCAGGTATACAACATTTTAAAGATTTTGATTTGGATGCTGTTTACATTGCCACAAATGCCCCAGGAAGAAGTGCTTTTAACAGAGTTGAACGACGAATGGCGCCTCTTAGTCGTGAACTTACTGGTGTTGTATTAAAACACGATAATTTCGGTTCACATCTCGATTCCAGTAATAAAACTACTGACCTGGACCTAGAAAAACGAAACTTTGAGAGTGCAGGCACAGTGCTGAGTAATATTTGGAGCCAATTGGTCATTGATGGATATCCTGTGGTTGCCAAATATATTATGCCCACAGAAACTAGACTGGATGTTGAACAGGCTAAGGTTTTGAAACGTGATGTGATTTGGTACGCAAATCATGTACGGGAATCACAATATTTACTGCAAATAGTAAAATGTGAAGTTGTCTCGTGCTGTGGTGTGCAACGATCTAGCCTTCGGCGACTACTACGAGAGGGGTTTTTGCCACCACCTGTTTTAATTAAACAGACGTCTAACGGGTATATAACAACAGAAAAGGATGACATCGAAGGTAAATTCGCTCCACTATTACTTCAATTGTCTTTAAAACTGAGCGCGTTATCACATTTAAAGCAAGTACCATATGATAGTTACTGCCCTAGTGTTGAGGGATACTTATGTAAGCGATCTTGCGGCTTCTGTGGTCTATATTTTGCAACATATAAAGCCACTAACCAACACAAACAACTACATAAGAAGCAACATGAAGTTCCCATTGCAAAGATACGTCCTCAAAGAATAGCAGCTAGACGTGCCAGAGAAATTCTTTGTTTAGATATCAATGATGATGCCATATGGTTGGATGAAAAATATGTTGACACCACAAATGTTCCTGACGTGGAAAACCTAATTAATGAGAACGAAGTGACTGCCATGCCAGTTATAAATAATTTAAAGGAGTGGGTTCAAAGTCCATGGACTGAAGATGATTAAGTTTCTTTCTTTTTATTTTTCTTTATATTCAATAGTTTATTGCTTTGTTATTGTTTCAAATATTTGATATAATGTTGATTTCATAAAAAGTACTTAAATAAATGGAAATAAAACTAATTTCGGAATTGATGTTTTAATTTAATAATTTTTTGATGTGAAATTGCAAAACATATGACGTCACACTAGGGCGGGGGGGTCACAAAAATGTGACCACCTGTGACATGGACGGGGGAGGGGTTCAAAAATCATGAAATTCGTGTGACGTACTTTATGGATGGCCCCATTGGACAATACATGCTCAATATTTTGGCTCTCCCAAACTCTAACGCAGAATGCGAGAGAATATTTAGCCAAATTAACGACACCAAAACCAAGAAACGAAATAGATTAATAACCAGGACAATAAGAGGCAACATGTTAGCGCAACAAAGCATTCAACGTAACAGTACTTAGTTGCGTTAATTTTAAACCGACAGAGAAAATGATAAAATCATTTAATTCCGGAATTTACAAAAGAGAAACAGCTATCGGGCTAAACGACAGTGACAGTGATTGATAACTGGTTTGTTTGTCATATATAAAACGTGTATTTTAGAATAAAGATGTTTCTTTGGATTTACTGTAAAATTTAATGTATTTTTTTTTTACTTTTGCTGTAATTTTATCCCAAACACTGTAAATTTGAGCTCGAAACACTGTAATATTTGTTCTCTCGTCTGGTAACACTGAGCCTTTGGCTTTCTTCTCTAGGAAGCTGAACCCGAGCCGGACTAAATATTCGCCATACGACCGTGAACTTCTCGCCATTTATGAAGCCATCAAATATTTCATTTCATTCTAAATTATTACAAACTTTAACAATAAGTAATTAAAAATTAATTATGATCATGAAGCGCAATCTACATAAATGTACAAACCTACTAATATAATATAACTATACGATATGTTGTTTTCAGGTGTCGGATGCATGGAATCGCTTAAGTAATAACATGGGCATTCCAGTAGATAATTTAAAAAAGAAGAAGAAAACTTTAATGACAGCTTTCCGAATAAATCTAAAAAAGAAAAAAGAGTATGAGGTCTGGGGCAGGACTCGATGATATTTATACATCGTCGTGGCCTTTTTTTGATGTGATGGAAAGCTTTTTAAAAGATTTTTGTGAATGCAAGAGTATTATAAATACAGATGGTGAAGTAAGTAAATAAAACAAATCATTTAATTTTACATTTAGTTTATTAATCCATATTATTATGAAAATAGTTGTATTACTATGACTCCTCCAATTACCAGCGTGTATCAATTCTCCACTGTCATTATAGGTATAAATGTACCTGGTGGTGCGTATAAGTGGCGAGATGTTCGGCTTTTCCGTAAAAGTTATGTAATAGAATACAAGTCATAGTTATAAAACATTTAACAGGGTGGAATATTTTTTTCAGGCTTCAACCTCGTTTGTAGACGAAGATTCAATAATGTCACAAAATGAACAAAATGAAAATATCGAAAACGAAGATCCAAATGCTTCAGTGGATTCTAAAATGAACATTCCTGGAGTAACTAGTCGACGTCGTTCTAAAAATCCACCGGAACTACAAGAAGCGAGGAATGAGATGAAAAGGGCATTTTCATTTTTAAACAGCATACTCAGCTGCAAGAAGCAAAAGCTTGGAACCGAAGACGACTGCGACCTTTATGGAAAACTGCTCGCTACAAAGCTACGACAATTTACAGAATTAGAGAAACAAGAATTAATGTATGAAATTGATGGGTTATTATTGAAAAAACGTCAATATTTATTGAGACAACAAAATACTGATCGTTATGTGGTGCAATCTCCATCACAAATCATAATTACTACCAATCGTCCAACGAGTGGCCGCACCTACACCTCTCCTCCTTTTTACTCTGGAGAACAAGGTATTTACAATCGTCCCACGTACTCTTTGAACAGTTACTCCACATCGTCTTACCGTCCACCATTTATTATTTCTCCTCATTATTTCTCCCCCAGTCCTAATGCTATCCCAGATGAAGAATATCCAGTGATTAGTATACCAGAGCAGCCTAATCACAACGTACAATCCCACCAACAATCAGAAATTTTGTAACAAGCGCTAGAGAACGCTAATCTACATAGTCATAGTATGTAATTTTGAAAAAGTAATTAAATATATTTAAATTAAAAGGTGTATTATTTGCAACTGTCAAATCACAACAATAAAAATATTCTAAAAACACGTTTTTCATACGACTTCCAAACTATTATAATGAATATTTGTATGATTTGGATCCTTTTCTTAATAATCTAAGTATGTTCAAAAATCTCGTTTCAAGGAAACTTTGTAGTTATGTAAAGTGAATACAAACATTTTTTTTGCTTTATTTCTGTTTAACTTTATTTATTTTTTAAATCAAAACTGTTTTTGTAGTGGTTTATGGTAACCTAGAAGTAACATTGTCGTTACCCCAAGAATGTAATACCAAAATACTGTATGGCGATATTGATATTTGGCATAAATTAAAGAATAGTAAGTGGATATTTGTACAATCACATATAAACAGACTGACTGTCCGATGTGGCGATGACGTAACAGATTATAAATTATTCAATTGTAGGTACAGGAATCGTAAAGTTAACGCCGAATTGTATTGGCTATGCAAAAGCAAAAACAAATCAATTAATACCAACTAGTTCTTATTCATTTAAGATAAAATCTCCACTAGATATTAGTTTCGATATTACTTTTGATGACTGTTGTAAAAAGGACATATTCAATAAAAGTTTACCATTATTATCACCAATCTCTTTAAGCAAAATCAATTTGAATTCTTTGAAATACGCAACTCATCAAATGGACAATTTAGAACAAGAGTTAAATAACTTAGAACAACAATCGCATTTTATTAAATATAGACCTTACTATTCTTCATTTACGATCTTTATAATCATTTGTATATTCATATATTTTATCTATAAAACTTATAATTATTTTGTTTGTAAAAATCAAAGGAACTGAGGATGTTGTGTCCAGATATTCAATAAATGTTATAACAATAAATCTATAAAAAATAAATCTAAAATGTCAACATCTATAGAAATGAACGAGATGTCGTCGTCAGAAGACGACAAGGTATCAACACGATACCTAGCGATCCGTCACAACAATTATAAATCTACAGAACTTCAGAAGGATCAATTCCCTTCCAGTAGAAATTTAAACTTTTAGTAATTATGATAATTTTAATTAATACTTAGACATTATTGCTATTAAGTTCTTATTTTATAAATAAAAAAATACTAGATCATAATTACTTTTACTTTTAATGTTTAAGTCGATCTTATTTTATCATAATTTTAACTTTGATATGTTACAACGACATCGTTTAATAATTTCTAAACCTTTTGTGCTCGATTTCAGACTCCTCTATCATTTGTATAAATTTTAATTATTTTGAAATACTAATTCGAATTTAATAATTATTTTTAATATTCAAATAAAATATAATCAATTGTACTATTAATCTTTTATGTTATCTTTATAATTTGTAATACATTTAGACTTAAGAAATTATTGTAAATGACCTCTTAGCATCCAGAAATATTTAAATTACTACGCTCATCTTAACGAGATGATGCTTCGTCAAAAAGGGGGAGTTGTTACAACCCTATAATCCAAGCTTAAATTGCAAGGTAAAATACTGGAAAACTCCGTTCAAGTAAAATTTGTAAATTTTATTTGAACGGAGTTTTCCAGTGAATTCGCAACACGACATATAAAAGCGAATTCACTGGACAATAAGTCAGTCATAATCTGGAAGTCTAAGGAGTCATACAAAATAGTAAAAGTTTAGTAAAATTAAAATAAAAGTGTGAACTGTGAATCGCGTTTTTTCTTAAAAAAAACTTTGGGGTTAGCCGCATAACAGAACGTACGTGATTTGTCGCCCTGGACTTGGAGTAATAATTGTACCCGAAGGAAGTAGCTGAGGCGACTTTCCTTATAACCGCAGCAATAAGTTAAGAATCGCTTTGAGAATATTTTATAGTAGACTATTCACGCTACCGGTTAGGGTAACATATAGGGGTCACCTTTATTTGTTACATCCATATCATATCTCATACCATAAACATTTTGTTTAGAATTTTGTCTACATCTGCTTTAATTTCAGGGGGTTGGTATTTTACAAAACTATGTAAATTGTCCTACCAAATTTAAAATCAGGTTGATATTTTAATAATTCACATTTCACTATTTTTCTTTTTTTAGCCTCCGATATGAAGTTATTGTAAACTGTAGAGTCAGGTCTGGGTCTCAGAGGAACTTCTTAGAATAACTGTTGACGTTATAAATTTGATACTAGATCCTACTTTGGATAAGGTAGACTTCTTCCAGTAACATTCCACTGATGTACATGCAGGTTCTTCCAACAATTGTTAGGCAATATGGACATTAACTAACCGATCTAAGATAGAGGAACCATCCAATCTGACCCTAAGATTCGAAAACGAGCTCATAACTCGAACAACGTGTCGACGAACCCAAAGTAAAGTACCCAAAATTATCGTCGGTAGGCAGAAATATTCTGTCATGGACAACCCTCCCTATCTACTGCATGTCTCTCACACGGACGATAATAGCTCCTCCAGCACCATGATGCATCCCATCAAATTAGGTCTACTGATTTTGAAATATAATGTCGCAAACATTAAACCAGGTGGTGTGAAAAGAGTCGAACGTCGTAGACTTGCGATAGAATTAGATAGAGTTGAGATCGCCGTGAGGACGCAAACGCTTTTCTAACAAATGACATTTTAATAAAACACAAATATCAGAGGCCTCGATACCAACGTAGAACATTACCCGCATGGGAGTAGTGAGAGGTGTCCCCGATGATTGGGCTGGGGATGAAATCATACAACACCTCAAAGTCCAGAATGACTGTGGGAAAATTGTTAGAGCAAGAAGAATGAGCCGCAGAACAGTAAAAGATGGTACCACTGTATGGAAACCAACACAGACAGAAATACCTACCTTACCTTACCTTTGATGGCCAAGTACTGCCAAAGAAAATATTCTATTGTTATACATCTCCACCACTTATACCTACCCAACAATACAGTGTTATAACTGATGCCGATACGGGCACACTAAAACTCAGTGCAGAAGCCAACCAACGTGCTTAAAGTGTGACACGACCACCCAGGGATTGACTGTGGCGTCACTGCTGATATGGCCTTCCGTAACTTGTTCGGGTAATCACTATGCTAACAGTCAAAATTGCCCAGAAACAAAAGACAAAAGACCAATAAGGCCATGATGGCCACGCATTATATGTCATACGAGGAAGCTGACAAACAAACTCCAAAAAGAAAAGGCAGCTATGCGGAGGTAACCAAGTCAACGGTACAGCTGCGTCCCAATAAAAGAACCGCTGATATGACAGGTATGTAACTGCTTGTATTGTTGTTTTTAAATGAATTAAGTGTAAATTGATGAATCCTTTTCTGTTTTGAATAGTATACATACGAAATAAGTGGAATTTTGAACAATAATTAATCTTAGAGCATCTTAGTGCACATAAGGTATAGCAGCGAAACGGGCAGCGTTTTTAAATAAAATTATCAGCAATAGAAATTTGTCTGAAGAGCTTAGAAAGCCAAAGCTCAAAAACGAAATTAAGTGCGCGGATGCATTCCGAATGTTGACTGTGCCATACGGAGAAGCTACCTTGGACCGAAGCAACGTTTATCGGTGGTACAAAGTATTCTCAGAAGGCCGAGAAGATGTGACAAAAATTGGGTTTTGCACCACAATAACGCCCCTGCTCACACATCGTTGCATGTGCGCGAGTTTTTGGTCAAAAACAACACACTAAGGCTGCGTTTCCACCAGAGATGTGCGATGGAAATGTGTCGTGCGAGGATGTCTAGCTGTGCTGTGAAAATGTGTGGGTGTTTCCACCAAAGCTGTGCGATGATAATGAGCCTACGAGGATGTGTAGCGGAGCTGTGAAAATGCGCATTTATGTGTGGCGCGAGGATGCGTTGCGAAGCTGTGAAATGTGTCGACGGGGGTGCGGTGTAGTGGGAGCGGAGTAACGCGAACGCCTGCCTGCCGCTCACCGCGCTGCGCTCACGTCCAATGTTGCCAACTCTACGTCTTTTTACGTAGATCTACGTACTTTAAGCCTTTCTTGCAAACCTACGAACTTTAGTCCCAGAATCTACGTATTTTCTATCAAAATTGTTCAAATTTGCAAAATAGACTGAATGGGCATAATTACCTTTACTTTCGCGAAAAAAAAATAATAAACGTTCCGTTTCATACTAACGCACACCCCTCGCCTCGCCACTCAACACGTCGCGCCATTCATTTGAAACGGAGGAGCCATAAATTAAAAAAAAAATGAAATGTGACGTGACCGACCGCGTGTGGCGTGTGTAGTGTAGTAAACCGTCAAAGTGAATCTTCATAACCTAAAAAAATATTTCGAACTAAGATTTCGAAGGTGTTGTTTTATTTCGATATTTTTCAACTTCCTGCTCAATTTAATTGGATTCAATTATGGAAATAAGCAGTGACAGTGAAGAAGAGCAGAATGTTACTCCTACTAAAAAAAGAAAGCTGCATTATGAACAAAAATACTTACAATTGTGGGAAAAAGACAAAAATTATTCCAGTTGGATTAAAAAAAGCAACAAAGGAGATTACTATTGTTATTGTAATGTCTGTAAGTGTGACTTGAAATGTGGTGGAGGTAAAAGAGTTTTGACAAAGCATGCGGAATCTATTAAACATAAGAATAATATTAAAGGTTGGTGTGGTCTAAGTCTACTTACTTTACTGGTGTGGTATTTTTTTTTTGTTTTAAATTATTTACTTGCTTTTCTAATAAAGTGTAAGAAAGAATTAGGTAATGTAAATATTCTGAATGTAAGTTTATTTAATCATCAGATGTGAAGGGTTATGGTTTCAGTTTCAGATTATTATTTTACAGCCAGCATTTACACATGATAAATGTGAAGTCCTGTTGATGCTTTTGTTTTTACTTTCATTCAGGTGCAGTACTTCAACCTACTATTACTTCAATGGTGCCTGGGTCTGCATCAAAGTCATTCACAGATAAAATTAAGTCTGGAGAAATAAAGATGGCATGTTTCCTAGCAGAGCACAATCTACCATTTAGCTTAGCAGATGATCTAAAGGATCTTATACAATCAGTTGCCCAAGATTCAAAGCTTGCATCAGAATTAACTTTTGGAAGAACAAAGGCACATGCTATTGTTACAAATGTTACTGGTAAAGTAGCAGAAAACCAATTAATTGAAATATTACAAAAAAATAAGTTTTCACTCATAGTTGATGAGAGCACAGACAGATCATCAATTAAACATTTGGCACTTATTGTAAGAACTGCAGTTGATTTTCATGTTGAAGATAGTTTTCTATGTCTAATACCAGTTGTTGATGGTACGGCTACAGCTTTACATAATGCTTGTACAAAACATTTTGAAGAGAAGAATATTCCATACAAGGAAAATATGGTTGGATTTGCAGCTGACGGAACCAATTCCATGTTTGGACAACATCATTCCTTGTCAAAATTGTTTGCAAAAGATATTCCGAATCTGTTTCTAATAAAATGTATATGTCACTCTTTTCATCTTTGTGCCTCATATGCTAGCAAAAAATTACCACGAGGTGTAGAGGACTTTGCTCGTGATGTTTACAACTATATACAGAATAGTCCAAAACGTATTGGAGACTACAAAGAGTTTCAATGTTTTGTAAATATTAAACCACATAAACTATTACACCCTGCCCAAACAAGGTGGCTGTCTTTGTTACAAGTTGTGAAAAGGCTTCTTGAACAACTACCAGCATTGAAACTATATTTTCAAAGTGCTGTGTTAACTGACAGATTACTTGCAGCTCAATCAATCCTTGATAAATGTCTGGAACCAACCACAGAATTATATTTAGAGTTTTTAAATTTTGTGTTGCCATACTTCAATGATTTGAACAAAGAAATGCAATTTGAAAGTCCAAAACTCTACTTGCTATATGAAAAAATTTTTATAACCTACAGGACTATATTGGAATGTTTTTTAAAGCCAGAATATTTGGAATTAACTGAACAGGAAAAAACAAGCATGCAAGTCCATGACAAAGTTGCAGCATTGGAATTAAAAATATTGAAAATTGATTTTGAAAAAATTGAAAACCATTTACCCCTGGAAGACATTTACTTAGGAGGCAATGTTGCTGCTTTCATTATAATGAACAGAAACAGTATTCATCCAGATCAAATAAGACAGTTATGAAAAAAATGTCTTGAATTTTACATTGAAAGTCTTAATCAAATAAAAAATCGCTTTCCTTTTGAAGATGAGCACCGACAAAGATTGAAAAATTTAAGGTTTTTAAACCCCGACACATTGCTGGACTCAAATTTAAAACGTTCTGTACCGTCTATAGCTCATTTAGGGCAAATGTTTCCAGGTAATATGTTTATCATTAACTTCAAATATTTCATTTATGAATTGAGTCTGCATCTTAGTTAAAATAGATTAATTAATTATTAAAAATACCTTATTTCAATTAATTTATTCGTTTATAAATTAATTAATTAATATATTTATTTTCAGGATTATGTCCAACAAATTTAACAGAATTAGACCGGGAATGGAGAGCTCTAAGAAACACTAATCTTCCATTTCAAGAGGATCAGCTAATCAAAGCAGATGAGTTTTGGCGTCACATTTCAAAAATAAGAAAAGGCGATTTCTCTCAAATGTTTCCTTAGTTGGCTCAATTTGCACAAAATTTATTAACATTGCCACATAGTAGTGCGAATGTCGAGCGATTGTTTTCTGCGATAAATTTGATGAAAACTAAGATAAGAAACAGGCTTCACACTGACACGCTCACAGGATTACTTTATACGAAAAGTGGCTTGAAAAAAAACCGCGAGCCTTCGCAGGAACACTTAAAGCATTTTAATAAAAATATGTATAAATTTAATTTGCCTGAAAATGATATTATATAATAAAAAAATAATAATTTAAATAAAGTGATGATACTGAAAGTAAACTTATTTAAATTAACTACAGGTGGTATAGGTTTACCAGAATCTCATGGCAAATAAGCCAAACTTTATACACAAATATATTAAAATCCATTCATTATTTAACCTTATTTATTTCATACTCTATGTGCAAATATATAAATATCTATATAAACAGATCATTTACTGGTAATGAATAAATAGATGATTTTATATTTGCATGTAAAGTTTGGCTTATTTGCCATGAGATTCTGGTAGACCTATAATTCATAGATTTTTTGTTTGCTCAGAGTAATTTATTTTTAAATTTATTGTTTGTCTGCTGTCTACTACTTTTAGGGTAATATAAATTGTCGTTTTATTTACTTTTACCTACCCTACTCTCTTAATTTCACTCAGAAAAAAAGTACGTAGATCTACGTATTTTCTATATGGCAATTTCACATTTCTACATAATTTTCTTTATCTGACCTACGCCTTTTTTAAAATCCGAGTTGGCAGCACTGCTCACGTCTCACTTTGCTGTCGTAAGCGCTTGTAGTCGTACGCATGTCGTACGGTTGCGTGGCATAATGGACGAAAAATTAATTGATGCCGTTAAAAAGTTTCCGTGTTTGTGGAACACTACTTTGTCATTTTACAAATGTAATGAAACTAAGGACGCTGCGTGGGAGGAAATAGTCAAAGAAATAAAATATAAAGATTGTAAGTAATAATCATGTATTCATAAAATCAGGTATATTAAAATACAAGTTACAATATTTGGGTATTTATTGTGTGCGATGAATTACGAAATACGAGTATCTTGCCATGACACTTTTCCTTGATTATTGAAATAAGAGCAGTATTTCTCTCTTACTTCATAACCATCAATTGACACGACGACGGAAATGCTAGGAACGGATACAAGAGTACTTGTATTTGTGTTATCAATGCAATCCAAATAATTAGTTTGTCTTTCAATTAAAAAATTTTGCATTACACATGTGGCTTTTACGATTTTGTCAACCGTTTCCACTCTGCATTCAAAGTCTTTACGATACACATACCACTTTCGTGCCAATACACCGAATGTAGCTTCTACAATGCGACGTGCCCTCGAAAGTCTATAGTTAAATATACGTTTCTGTTGGTCTAACTGGTACCGCGGATATGGGCGCATGAAATTTTCCATCAAAGGAAAAGCCTCATCTCCAATGAATACAAATGGTACTGGTTCACCTCCTTCATATAATGGTTCAGGTTCTGGAAGATTCAATCTTTTTTCTTTCAAATATTTTCCAAAAACACTATCGTCAAATATTTCAGCATCACTAAATCTTCCCATGGATCTCACATCAACCATTATAATCTTTCTCCTAGCGTCAGCTAAGCACATAAGCACTATAGAAAATCTTTGTTTGTAATTAAAAAAAGAGGACCCAGTGTTTGCAGGACACATTATATGAACATTGTTTATAATAATAGTAAAAAAAATAATTAACAAATAAAAAGTACTCTTTACCTGTTACTGATTTTTTTGCGATCTGTAAGATAACATGCTTGGTATAAAAATGTTATATTCCTAATCATAATTTTCTATTATTTCAGTGAAAAGCGCTAAGTATCGTTGGAAACAACTACGGGATAGCCATCGGGACGCGCTAATGGCTTGGGCACACCAAAAGCAGTTGCAGTGCGTCTACGTTTGTAAATAATGTAGTTATATGAGGGATGACACACTGAACAAACGCGGGCCTGCTGAACCTACCTGCTCCGCCATTGCGCCGCGCACGCACTGCTCTTTCACAAAACATTAGGACGGGAGCAGCGCAGGTGCGGGGCAGTGGCAGCGCATGCGCGGGGCGGTGGCAGCGCATGCGCGGGGCGGTGGCAGCGCACGCGCGGGGCCGCCGCTGAGTTCACAACTGAGTTTTTAGGAAAAGGTCTCATTAGGTAAGGTTTCAAAGCGAATCCTTCGTCTCCAATCAAGACCTGTGGAACAGGATCAGTGGACCCTGGTAGCGGTTTAGCTGGCAATATTTCTCTTCTTGCTATGTAATTATTATAAAAAACAGAGTTTTCAAATATGCCACTGTCACTATGCCTGCCATAATTGCCTATGTCGACGATCAAAAATTTGTAATATGGGTCTACTATTGCTAATAAAACTATTGATGATAAGTATCTGAAACAAAAAATAGTAGGTATTGTAAGTAGGTAAATATTATGTAGCTATTGCATTAATTTAGGTTGGCATTGCACTTGTGTGAAATACCGTAGAATTGTTTTAATAATAATAACAATTTTGTGCTTCTTTTTTGCAGATGATGCGGTGAAACAGAAGTGGAAGATTTTAAGAGATGGATATGAGAAATATAAAAAACAGCTAGCTGGACAGACAGGATCAGAAAGAAAAAATATTACTTTTATATGGTCGGAGCAACTAAGCTTTTTGGATGATACACTACAACCAAGGTCTTCAAAAACCAATTTCATTCCACTAACAGTTGGTGATCCTTAAAATAATGAAACTCAGCAGTCCAATTACTCAGGTTCAGAGACTACGGTGATTGATCATTCAGACAATGTAAATGACAGTGAGAACCCAACCACATCTTCGGACACACCAAGCGCTTTAACATTGATGTCACCGCAAGAACTTGAAACTCCAAATCCTCCTGCATTGTCACCGGCCCAGGGATTTGAAGCTCAAACTCGAAGCTGCCGACGTCTGCCGGAGTCTGATATTGACAAAGCTTTAAAATATTTACAATCGAAAAACCGACCCGTTCATGATGATATCGATCACTTATTTTTAAACTACGCAAGCACCTTTAAAACTCTTTCCCGTCGTAAACAAACCGAATTAAAAGTCAAGCTGGCAACAATATTCGCAGAAGCAGAGTTTAGTGAAATCGAAGAAACCCCGCTACCATCGCCCGCCTATTCATTCGTCTCGCAAGGTTCTTCAAGAACACTCCCTCCACAAGAGCTCACGAGTTACAGAGATGATTTACAAAATTTATCAACAGCTACTCAACAAGACCTGCTCACTTGTAACAGAGACCAGTACAATTTTCATGATGCACCACAAATTAATAGAGACTCACGTGAAGACCTGACCTGAAGACGTGACATTTGAAAATAATTTCACATCTTTGTAACTAATACAATATTAGGTCAGGTCATTTGTTTGTTCAAAAATAAGAGAAATGAGTGTTATCTACCAATTTTCACCATATCTGATTTTAAAGAAAATTAAAAGAAATGTCTACTACTAATGTTCATATTTTTAATATAATAAACCGGTATTTTAGATGTTTATTTTTTACTAAATATAATTGTGTAGATATACCAATTGAGGTACAGACCAATATATACTAAAATATGCCGAGTGATGTGATTTTTTCGCTAGGTTTTTTTTTTCATTTAACACTGTATCAAAAAATAAAAATCACATCACATAAATTTAAAAATACAAAATTTTACTTACCGCAAACAAATTGCCAGCCGCTCTCTTGAAGTGATGGCAACTCTGTAGTTTGTATCAGTTTTTATAATTTTCAGTCGTATCAACTCATGCAATTCTTCAAAAGAACTCTTCGACATCCGAAAATAAGTATAGAACCGATCTTCAAAAGATTCTAATTCCCGACATAAACGATGATACTCCCCATATTCTTCTCTTCTCTTATTTATATCGTGAACCCATATTCTTTTTTTTTTTACCTAAAGTTAGAAGCAACAATAGCTCCTCTTCGTCAGAGTCCGAACCATTCAACATCTTGCAGTGTACTGAGTGTGGCGGTCGATACGACACACATAGCGCGGTTATTAAGCAGGGACCGCCTTTAAACTGCTTTCTGACTGCTCATGTTTCTGGTGTGACGTCAACCGCGGCGCAACTGACCTGCCCTGCTATGGAGCTGCACCTGCCCTGCTTTTGGTGTGCCCAAGCCTTTATTGGCTAAAATGCCTGTAGTTCCTAAAGAGCATATCGTATATTTCGATATTTTTTTTACCAATCATCAATTGTTACTCGATTTGAGTAGACTAGGTTTTAGAGGTACTGGAACCGTCCGAGAAAATCAGACGAAGAAATGTCCCCTGATCACAGTAAAAAATATGAAGAAGAAGCCTAGGGCGGAATATGATTATAGTTTTGATACAAAGAATGAGATAACTTATGGTACATTGGTAGGACAATAATGTCGTTACAATGGGAACTAACTTTGATGACATAGAGCCTCTGGGCAAAGTCAAACGATGGTGTAACGTCAGAAAGCAAAAGGTTGACGTAAATATACCTAAAATGTTTGTCAACTATAATAAAGGAATGGGAGGAGTTGACCAAATGGATCAGTCTATCAGCCTTTATCGGATTTCAATAAAAGGAAAAAAGTGGTGGTGGGTTATATTTACCTATTTGTTAGATATGGCGATATCAAATGCTTGGCGAGTACATGTTTTGCTTAGTAAAACTAAACAAGAGATAACTTACATGGACCAGTTATCTTTCAGACGAATTATTGCACGGACTTATTTACGTCCAACGAAAACTAAGAGCCGTCCGTCATCCTCAGCTCCACTAGGGGGTCGGAACAATAATGGCCATAATCCTGAACGGATGGAAAACCCACTGCGGTGTGTTATTTGTCACCAAAGAATTCGCTGGCGTTGCGAAATATGTTTGAAAACGCTATGTGTTGAACGACCTTGTTTCAAACAATTTCACTGCTAAAGTGCCCACTGTACACGGCTGAGTACACCCTTATAACTTAAAATGTACTGTTTTTTTTCTTTTTATATAGCACATTTTATCCCTTATGGACCAATAAATAGAAAAAAAATAAAAAAATATACTGCTGTTTCATTTTGGGCGTTAATGGGTTAAAGAAGCTCTTGTTAATTTCTTCATTTTACATTGGGGTACTGATGAAATGGCGCCATTTATTGGTATCAAAATTATAAACATAAATTTCAGAAAATGCCATTCTTTCAAAGTTGATAATTCCAAAAATGTTGTATCAAGTATTAATGATGAATTGTCATGTCCGGAACATGAAGAAGCTGATACTAAGATAATATACCATGCATGTAATATCAACTATCCAGCTAATATAGTTATTCGAAGTGTTGATACAGATATTATTGCCATAATGCTTGGTCACACGCACCGTCTACCAGATGAATCATTTGTTTGGATGCTAACAGGAACTGGTAACAACTTAAGATATGTGGACGAAAAATAATGGAAGCCCTACAAACTGTTAAAAAATTGCTATGAATTCCAGAAAGCTTTTATGAAGTTCGGCGACAGCGAATTGAGTGAAAATGATGAACAACAACTAAATGTCTTTAATACCATTCAGAAATATGCATGCAGTATATATAAAGTGACCATACGTCCCGTTTTAAACGGGACTGTCCCTTTTCTCGGTCACCTGTCCCGTTGTCCCCAAATAAAGCACCGGGACGCAAAATAGTCCCGTTTTCCGAAACCGCGCGAAAATTTAAAATTACATAGCATGTGAGACACGCGCGGGCGGGGAATCACAGACCGTCACGTCGTCGACGATCGGTGATTCGCCCGCGCACTTTGTCGGTTACCTAGCAACGTAACGCGGGAAGAGAGGGAGTATTTATTTGGTTTATTAGACTAGCCACGCATATGCACACAGACTTATCGATATTGTTTTGTTTTTGCGTAATGTTTGTGAAATAGTTTAGTGATAAACTGGTAACTAATTAGAAGTTTTCTGTTGTTTTGGAATTTAACCTGTAGTTATGCCGAAACGCAAGTGTTCATTTAATGTCAACTTACAAGCAAAATACCCATTTATTAAGCAAATTAATACTTCCTCGGATGTCAGATGTGAAAAGTGTCGCACAGAGTTTAGTGTTTCCCATAGTGGTGCTGGTGATATTGAACAGCATTTGAAGTCTGAAAAACATAAAAATGCCGATCGTGCCGCTGCTTCCAGTTCTTTAATGTTAAACTTTTTCAAAAATTCAAACACGTCATCTTCAAAGGATTTGGATATTGCTGCTGCAGAAGGCGTCTGGGCTTATCACACTATACAAGAAAACCACAGCTTTCGTTCCAATGATTGTGCATCGAAGTTAATCCAGTCATGTTTTGATCCGAAATTCGCATGCGCGCGTACAAAAACAGAAGCTATTGTAGTAAATGTTTTGGCGCGTACAGCAATCGACAATTTAAAAGATGATCTTAATAAGTCCAATTGTATTTCAATTTTAAATGACGCCTCAAACCACGGTAACAAGAAAATATATCCTTTTGTAGTGCGCTTTTTTCAACCTTACGAAGGTGTGCAAGTAAAAATTTTAGATCTTCAAGAGCAACCAGGTGAAACTTCTGATATCATTGTTGATTATTTACAGCAAGTATTGACAGATAATAATTTGACAAAAAAAGTCGTGGCATTTTATGGCGACAATGCTAATGTCAATTTTGGGGGTGTAGCTAGGCGAGGAACTAATAATGTATTAGCAAAATTACAATCATCTCTGAAAAAACCGTTGATAGGTATTGGATGTGGAGCCCATATAATTCACAATGCAATCAAATCTGCTGCAGATGGTCTACCTTTAGATTATGAAAGCATTATTGTAAAAATATATTCATTTTTTTATATTTATACGGTTCGAGTTGAAGCTTTAAAGGAGTTTTGCGCTGAAGCTGAAATAGAACATCACCAAATGCTCGGCTACAGTAAAAGCAGGTGGCTTGCGCTTATGCCTGCCTTGGAGAGAGTTTTAAAAATGAATGAATGAATGAAACTATTTTTTAAGCATTGAAAAATGTCCCAAATTGTTAAAAGACTTTTTTGAAGACCCCACATCAGAATTATGGCTTTATTTTTTGCACGCTCAATCTGCAAGTTTTCACCACGCGGTATTGAAGGTTGAAGGTCAGACTGTGTCGGCAATTGAGGCTGCAAAAGAAATTAATCATCTCAAAGACAATTTGGCTCAGAAACAGATCAACCAGTTTCTTCCATTTACTGTTCGTAATTTAATTGAGAAATTAAAAGATAATGGCACTAATATTGATGAAGATTTTGTGAAAAATACGGCTACAGAATTTTATAAAACAAGCCGTGAATATCTAGAACAGTGGACTTGCTTTCTTACTAAAGAAATGAATATATTTCATTGGGCAGATTTAAGAAAAGTTCCTGCATGGGCAGATATTCAAAAAGCGCTGGATGTATTGATTCAAAAGGGATATATTCACTGTAATAAAGATACAGAAGTATTTGACGAATTCACGTTAATTTCAAATTACGTCACTTCCCAAAAAATAACCGAATGGGATAATTCAAAAGTCTCCACAGAAACTCGTTGGGTGGAAGTATTCAAACACTTTCGAACCCACAATCTTCAACATGAACATTTTTGTATTTTAATTGAATATATTTGTCTATGTCTATATTTGTCTATGTCTACCTGGTACAAATGCTCCAGTAGAAAGAGTCTTTTCTCTTATGAATAAATTGTGGACGTCTGAAAAAAATCACTTACAGGTTCCAGTTCTGAAAGCGATGTTGATAACTAAGGTCAATATAAAAAAAACATGCCAAGAATTTTATTCTTATTTAAAATCATCACCAACTTTATTAAAGCAAATTTGTACCTCTGACAAATATAAATACAATTAAAAAAAATATGTTGCATATAATTTAATTATTACTGTCAGAGGAACTTTGCTTTAATAAAGCTGGTGAATTGGTGATTGATTTTTATTTTTTCCAACTTGTTATAATAAAAATAATTATATCAATATAATAATAGTGAATACTAATTGCATTAAGTTACACTTTTTCTAAATAAAAAAAAATAATAAATTGTGTTTATTTTCATTGTTAACCTGCTAACTGAGGTATAAAAACTTATGTCCCGTTTTGAGTTAAAAAATAAATGGTCAGTTTAAGTATATACAATGTTGGTAATATTATTGATGTTAATAAATCAAGGTTTGAAATATTTATAGATACATATATAGATACCTATACAGTCTCTGATGTCAACGAGGCATTTAATCGAAAAAAATTGAGAAATTTCGATGCCAACAGTTTGCCACCCAGTAAAAGTGAACTTTTGCAACAATTTTTGCGGGAAAATTATATTTGCAGTATTTGGAATAACGCACACCAGAAGAAACCAACTACATACAAACCAGAAAATAACGGTTGGTTACTGCAAAGTGATCAATATCATTTTAAATGGTTTGAAGGTGATCAGTTACTAAATTATGTCTGTGACTCTCTAACAACTGTATCAGGTATATAATTATGATGTTACAATATTATTAAGGAATTTTTGACTATTTATAATTATGTTAACATGGATTAATTATTACAGAAACTGACGAAGAAGATATTGAGAATGAGCAATCCACAAATTGGAGCAGTGGTGATGAGGATAATGAAGATATTGACGACTACGATGACAATGATTGAATATACTTTATTGTACTTCATTGACTTTCGTTATGCATCTTTGAAATATTATTGTTTTACGTCATTTAGCGAGGTTATAATAAAATTTCTTTTATTGAACGTTTTTCGAAAAATTTATTTGTTGACTCCTAATATAATAGTATAATTATAATTCAGAATGAAATTTTCTTGACAAATCAAGAGAATAATTCTCCGTACATATAAAAAAGGACAGCTGATGCGCAGTAAAACATCGCAATGGACCGAATGCACTATTTCACTCGCACCCGCTTACACATATATTCCTCGCGCTCGCACCTATATCGGACTTTTAATGTGCCTGGCAACATGAAGAAACTATCGAAACTGTCTGGCTGTTGAGAAAACATCATTTGACAGTTATCCGAACAACATATATAAAATTCAGCTTTTATATTATACCGTAACTATAGTTACAATTAAATATACTTTAAGGGTGTCTGGCAGAGGGTACCGTTCGTATTTGCGCGGACTACTCTGTAAGTATTAACAATCTTTCTTATGCACCACTACCTCTTTGATTCTTCTGTTAGAGTAGCTAACTTGCTCCTTTTACCATCTAGAACGAGGAAGCTGTTCCTGATCATATGCAAATATGGGCATTTATTTCAAGCATGGAAGCAGATACAGATTGGACCCGGCCCTATTGCAAAAAACTCTGACCATTACGCTAGATTGTCATGGGTAGATGAGCATGCAATTTCCATGAACGAAAGAACAAGGGCATGGTACAAGTGATCGCAAATACTTCTTGTCCAGTCCTGGGATGTTAATGGGAATGCTAAACGCAGCTAGTACAACAGTCGGATTGTTACCCATGAATTTCTTGATGCCGAAAAACATAATGAAAGTGGTGTGCATGCGCTCTAGTGATGATTCAACAACGAAGTACCTATCAAACAGCGCAGAGAACAACAAGATATGTGTTATAAGGAATAAACAAAATCTGTCATTGATTGGGATCAACCTGAGTCCAGATAAGACTTTCTTTCTTCCTGAGGGCATCGCTGAATACACCTCTTGGTATATTGACGAAAAATTTGTGTCTCAGTATGGTACAGAAGTACCTAGTATTCGGCTCCAAGGGAAGAGTCCTTATGATGATCTATATGCCATTGCTAAGGGGAAATCCACATTGCTCCAGACTCTGATTATAAATCATCTAGGGGCCACTGCAAGACTTCGAATAGGAGTATCCGCCTGCAAGAAGGTGTGGCGGTTGAAAGAAACAGGAATGAACCTAAGAGAAGGAGTGTCGCTGAAAGTTCAACTCATTGAAGATGGTGGGCAAAATCTCTGGAACTGTACCAACTGCCACTTGAATGAGATCTCCATGAAGAGAAGAATTGCGAAAACGGAGGAGGAGGTCAATTACTTATATAGAATCACAAATCCAGATAATCCGTTTAGTGAGTCTACAGGGTGTAGTTGCCCGGTGAAACAATACGTTAAGGGCTTAATCTATATCACATTTTAAATCATATACACACACTTTTGAAACGGAGATAGTTACTTTATTTTCCCATACAAAGTTGAAAAATTATTATTTTGTATTATTTTTGACAACCCTACCCTGACCTATATTTAGCGTGCTATATCTATATGCTATTTTCACGCACACAGGCGCATCTGATCGCAATTTTAGAGTTCCGTACTATAATAATCTCCTTCTAATAGAAAATAGATACTAGTTTTGATTAGTTATAACTTATGATATATTATGCCTAGAAAACCCAAACTTGGTGGATGGCTTCTACATCAAGTATACTATTTGCTGTGAAAGTATTGTTTCATCGGATTTTAACACCCTGTATAACTGAGGAGCTCACTTATTCAAAGGAGCATGGCTGTTTGACATTAGATACCGTGGACACTCCAAATTGTGTATTTAGGTATTGTAAGAGGTCTAATAGGAGCTTTAGGGGACCAAACAAGACACAGGAAAACAAGGAAAAAGCATGCTCAGAGGTTATGGATCTACTCACTACCCTTGACCCCACTATAGCACTTGATTTCCCTTCATCGTCGGTTTCAATAAGGACACACATTTTGGGTATAATGAAAATGCTAATGGAAAAGAGTGTATTGGAAAAGAGAGAAACTTCGGTGGTGAAAAAAGGCAATTTCTGTAATAGACACTTGTACAAAAACTGTTGAGGTATATGAGATGAATTCTACAACTAGTAATGCGGTCATTGAAAAGATGTATGAGTACATGTCGGGGTACGGACTTCCTCATACTTTAGTTACTGATAATGGTACCTATTTTTGTTCTCAAGAGTTCCTTAGTTTCTGTAAGCTGAACGGTACATCTCACATTACTTCGCCTGCATTCCATCCAGAAAGTAACGGCCAAGCTGAAGCTTATGTTAAAATCGCCAAAAAAGGGCTTAAAACTTGTATATTAAATAGTTCTAGTGTTAGGGAAAGTAAACTTAAGTTGTATAAATATGTCTTTGACTATAGGAACTCCATTGATTCGAGAACCGGTTCGTCTCCGGCTGAATTAGTATTTGGTCGGAAGTTAAGGTCGTGTTTAGATTTAATGGATCCGCGTTTCTCGTCGTCACCCTCGTTTACTTCCTTGTCTGATCACGTAAAATCCAAACAGTGTACGCAGATTGAAGAAAAGGGAGGAAAAATTAGAAATTTTGAAGTCGGTCAAATAGTTATGTATAAGAAATATCTTTGTAACAATAAAAGTATATGGTGTAAAGGGATAGTTATTAAGAAACTGGGTAAAAATATATATATAATACAGGATTGCCAATCTTCAACTAGTGTAAAGAAGCATAGCAATCAATTATTTTTATTTAAAGGGAATATTGCAAGTCAATCTTGGGACAGTTATTTGAGTGCTTCGGTTGCTCTTGATTCACCAGCTTTTCTCTCTGGAGAGAGCACCGACATGGCACATACTACACCTGTGGAAGAAGAACCGAGAAATAGAGCTTGTGTATCGATAGATGAACAGCCAACATTGCCACAAGCTACTGACGATAATGGAACGGGCGGGCACGCACACTCCGAACATGAGGACACAAGCTCAGAATCAACCAGACCTGTCACGCGCAACCGTCCTAGAGTATAGAATTTTATTATTTAGTTTTTATTTAGAAGTTTAACATATTTAAGTTATTTGTTACTATTGCGGGAGGAAATGTTATGTATTCAACCTAATCTGTGCATATATGTTGCAATTTGTAATCTATGACATTAAAGCTCAGTGTGTTATTGACCGTCATGTGTTTAAGTTGTTGAATAGTCACGTACGCCACATATACGTATATTGTTTAAGCAGAAGATATGATATACCATTTTTTTTTTCAGATTTTATCAGCTTTGAACTTCTATGCTAATGGTTTGTACCAGCGTAACGTAGGCGCTTCCTGTTTATTTAATATGTCTCAGCCGACGTTCAGCAAGTGCTTACGGGAGGTAACTGCAGCATTGAACAACGAAGCTGTACTTCTAAAATATATTAAATTTCCATCAACACGTAGAGAACGGGAATGTATCATGAGATAGTGAGTGGAACATAATAAACAAGATTATATTATATTTAAAAGATTTGATTAATATTATAAATAGATGTAAACACATTCCATTAAGTACATTTTCTATTACAGATTTATGGAAAAATTTGGTTTCCCAGGTATAATTGGCTGTATTGATGGTACTCATGTAGCATTAATCCGACCAAAAGTACATGAGGAAACTTATTTCAATAGGAAAAATTAGGATTCTTTGAATGTTTTAACTTATTATCATTATTGAATATAGTTATATAATTAAGCACATTTTTTATTGTAATACAATATGCAAAACCTGATTTATTGCAGATATGTGATGTTAATATAAATATAATACATGTTGATGCATCATTCGGAGGTGCGTCACATGGCTCCTATGTATGGAACCAATGTTGCATCAAAATAATTTTGGAAGGGCTGGAAAGAAATGGTGAAAATTGTTAGCTTAGGTATGTCATTAATTAGTAAATTGTATGATGTGATATATCATTTCAAAAATAGTCAATACTAAATATTATTTTCTTTTTTAGGTGATTTTGGTTACGCACAGCGCCCATGGATGATGACACCCATCTTAGGCACAACAACCGGGACCCCAGAAGCCTTTTACACAGAACTTCACTGTAAAGTGCGAAACACAGTGGAACGCTGCATAGGAGTTCTAAAGGCACGTTGGCGATGTTTGTTGATACACAGAGTGTTACATTATGGTCCTGTAACAGCTGGGAAAATAGTGAATGCTTGTGCAGTTTTACACAATGTTGCCAACGCACAGAATATCCCAATGCCTGAAATTGTCATCGAAGATGAGCATGATTTTCTTCAAAATACAGATCATTCAGATGTCGAAGATAATTCCCGTAGTAGACTTGTTTCTAGGCTATGGAGTGCTAGGAACTAGATAATGAAGATGTGTGCAATCTCTTGAGCATGTTTCATGCCTTTCAAAAGCAGGAAAAAGAAATTTAACATTTTTAACTTTAGCGAAAAATACGATGTCCTAATGGGCACCGACATGATAGAGCAAATAAATGCAAAAATAGATTTAAAAGAAAGAAAATTAATTTTACCTAAAAGAGAACTTCTAATTTTTCACATGACTGTGGAAAGCCATTTAAATATAAAAGACTTATGTAAAACATACTGTTACGAGAATAGTCGAGATGCGTTACGGGATGCCTGCGGCCGACACAAACAATATAATACAGAATAGATCATAGTTTCTCCTCTATTGTATTCGGATTTCGAGAATATCGGTTCCCACGAAAACAAAGGCGGTTTACTAATACTGTGTAGATTATTCTGAGCTATTTATTTGCAGTAAACATTTTTTTTGTAACGCCTCGAACTTTCGAAGCTTCCTGGCTAGCATTAGCAATATAAATATCGGGGCGGTCCCTCGAGGAGGCAGTCTTTCATCAGATACAGTGCGATCAAGAACAAGTAATCAGTACTAGGGTAAATGTGGGATAGACGCCTCAGTGGGATAGTTGCCTCAATATACACGTAGCGACATGTATAAACATTAGACCCGTTGTGTTTTGTTCAAACGTAACCCTACCCCCGCCCGTCCTTCAGTCAGTGTCACGCACTTAGCTGGAACGGACGTGTCGCGAGTCGTGAGACAACGAACATTTTTTGCGGCAATTACTTCGTGAATTTGGTTCGTCTGAAATTTTGACGCGCTCGGAACTTTTGATTTTATGAGGTAAGTGTCTATATTTTTGTTTTATTTAAGTGTAGATGTATTAAATAAAAGATTTTGTTTATTATTTACGTATGTTTTATCACATTTACTTCAATATTTTGAGCGGCGTCTATCCCCTCGAAAAAGGATAGATGCCTAATTTTTTGTGAGTATAGATGCCTGTAGAGGCATCTATCCCCTATTAAAAACTTTAATGGATTTTTTATATTTTAGATACCTATGCCTCGCAAGTACGTGCGCAAAGTAGGGGCAAGCCCTCGAGGCGAATGGACGGAAGATGCCCTAAGAGAAGCTTTTGAAGAAATGAGGCAGAACAAGCACGGTTTGAATGAAATATCACGTCGTCATGGAATTCCTGCTAGGACCCTGAAAAGACGTTTCCTGAAACAAGATACTAAGAAACTTACTTTAGGTACCTACTTTGTCAATTAAATATTTTTTAACCAAACTACAACAAAAAATGTTTAATAAATTTTATGATTATTTCTAGGGAAGCACCCTGCTCTAGACTTCGAAAACGAAAAACGGCTCGTCGCACACATCCAGAAACTAGAAGCAGCTGGGTTTCCTGTGTCACGAGATACGGTACAAAGTTTGGCGTTTCAATTCGCTGAAAAGCTTGGGATCCGACATAAATTTAATAAGGAGACAGGTAAAGCTGGACCTCACTGGCTTAAGTCCTTTTTAGAACGCCAACCTACGCTTAGCGTTCGGCAAGCTGAAGGTCTGTCCCTTGCTCGAGCGCAGGGACTTAATCGTGAGGAAGTCGATAAAATGTTTAAGCTTTATCTTCAAGTATTGACAGAGAATGACTTACTGGACAAACCAGACCGTATATTTAATATTGATGAAACTGGGGTTCAGCTGAACAATACTCCTGGAAAAGTTATCGTAACCAAAGGGACAAAATCAGTTCATTCAATAACGTCTGGAGAAAAGGGAGAGACTATGTCAATAATAGCTTGCTGCAATGCCGCTGGAAATTTTCTCAGCCCTGTTGTTATTATTAAAGGAGTAAATAAAAAACCGGAATTTCTAGATGGTCTTCCTCATGGTTCAGATGTTTACATGAACAAAAAATCTGCCTATGTTAATGCAGAGTTATTTCAGAAGTGGCTAGTACAGCATTTCATACCACGAAAGCCTCAAGGTAAGGTTATTTTGCTTCTAGATGGGCATTCCTCCCATACGAACTCTGTGGAAATGTTGAAAACTGCCGAAGAAAATGGTATAATACTTTTTTGTCTGCCAAGCCACAGCACGCAAGCTTTACAACCCTTAGACCGTAGCTTTTTCAAGCCATTTAAGACTTTTTTTGCAGCTGAGACGAAAAACTGGATGTTTACAAACAAAGAAAAAAAATCAACCGTTTAATAGCTGGCAAGCTAATTGGTAATGCATGGATTCGAGCGACTACGCCTTCTAATGCTATTTCGGGCTTTAGGGCTTGCGGTATTTATCCTTATAATCCGGCTGCTATTCCAGAAAGTTTCTTTGCAATCTCCGATTTATCATCAAGGAATCAACTCCGTGATGAGCCACAAGATATCTTACTTGAAAATACTATAAAATTACCTGGTCCTTCGTGTAGCAAACAGTTGTTGCCAGAATCAAACTGCAACGAGGTTTCGGCTTTGGCTGAAACTGAAACATCTACACTAACAAATGTTGATCAAACACATGAGAATTGTGGAAATCATGATACAACTAGAGAAGATTCTCCGTCTCTTATTTCCCAATTTGATTGTCTGCTGTCA
Source organism: Trilocha varians (assembly GCA_030269945.2). Taxonomy (NCBI): domain Eukaryota; kingdom Metazoa; phylum Arthropoda; class Insecta; order Lepidoptera; family Bombycidae; genus Trilocha; species Trilocha varians. Next base: position 7,995,823 of record AP028277.1, on the reverse strand, counting down.
AATGAAGAAGGTACAAAGGAGACACCTAGCAAGTTTTTGCAAGAATGTTCCCCTGTACCGAAAATTCCGATACCTTTATACAAAAGAGGAAAACAATCAGCTGCAGTATTAAATTCCAAAGAAAACATAGCTAATAAGAAAATCAAAAGTAAAGCTACTCCTAACATACCATGCAAAAGAAGTAAAGTAAAAGTACCAAAGAAGATGACAGAAAAAAGGCCAAGAATAGCTTCAGAAGAGACAGATTCATCTGCTGCAAATGATTCTGATGAATCTTTCAAAGAAAATGAATCTCATGTTGATGTAAATCAGAAAAATGTAAAGAGAGCTATGAAATTAAAAATAAATGAAACTTCAAATGTTAATGTGATTCAACGTCCCATTCGTGCTGTTGAGAAAAAGCAACGAATAACCAAAAACGCCAGTGAACGAAAGGCAATTCCTTCTTCTGAGTCGGACTCTCATGAAAATTCATCAAATGAATGTCTGGAATGTTTTGAAAATTATGAGGAAACAAAATCAACGGCAGACTGGATCCAGTGCGTCATGTGTAAAAAATGGCTGCATGAAACTTGTACCATGTACGGTGATTACTGTAATCCTTGCAAGCGATTAAAATTGCGCCATGAAAAAAAGTAAAATGATTAGAATTTAAATCAATCGTCTAAAACGTATCAGAAGTTGCCATTTTTAATGTTTTTACTAATATTGTATTATTAGATACTAAAATTGATCTCAGTTTCAATATTAAACCAAAGATGATTATGCCTATAAATGTAAATGTAACAGTTGTTGATTAGGTAAAAATAAATAAAACTAAGATAATCTTTAATTATATGCATAGGGCATCTATCCCACAAGCCAAATCATCATTATGGCATCTAACCCACACTATAGGCATCTATCCCCGATTATAATACTTTTTTATTTCTTTTCTACCAAAAAAAATACAACTGCTAATGTTAAATTACTTTAATTATTTATTTCATTAATAAGTACACAACACATGACAATCATTTATTTTTTATGAAAACTCATATTCTATCATTTATTTGCCTATTTCAAAAAGTGCGGCAACTATCCCACATTTACCCTAAGTGCTAAGTGACTGTGTATTGCGATTAGTGTGTAAGTACACTGTGTTACACACACAATAAAGTGAGTTAATATTGAGAGCGCATTGTTTGCATTAATCCCGTCCATTTGTCTGTGTCCCGTCCAAGCCCGTAACATTTGGTATCAGAAGTGGGATAAAGACGCAAAAATGCCATTAACTCCGCACGACGAAGACTTGGCCCGCACCCGGAGTCAACGACTCGGAAGAAGTTTCTGGAGTACCTGTTGCACCTGCACCTGCTTCGCCTGCTACATTCGACATGTTTTCAATGTTCCAAAAATTGTACGAGAAGATGGACAAATAAGAAGAAGCGGCTCGAAAACAAGACGAAGCGACTAGAAGACAAAAAGAGCTACTAGCTAACTTGCAAGCAACTTTGGGAACAAAATTAAAGGAAGTGAACAACAGACTCTAACGCCATGAAAGCTTAATTGAAGAACATACAACCATGATAAAGAACTACGAGAGCCGCATCATGGAAACAGAAGCAAACATTGCTGATGTCAGAACGACGATGAACGTCCTCAAATCTGGACGAGTGACGGCGGTAAAAACGAATGGATCCAACAGCTTCAAGGTGGCAACGTTTGATGGAAGTTCTTCGTGAACGGCGTACAAAATCCAGTTTGACGCCATCATCAAAGCGAATGGATGGAGCGCTGAACAAGCCATGACTGCTCTCACCGTCAGTCTACGTGACCAGGGCGCCGCTGTACTGGAAGCACTTGGGAAGGACGTGACGTACGAGGAATTACTCGAAAGGCTGGAAAATCGTTACGGAGACGCCCACCTGGAACATGTCGACAGAGCCTAGCTGAATGACAGAGTCCAACAAAGAAACGAAAACCTTCAAGAGTGGGCTCTCGAAATAGAAAAGATCTTCTCCAAGGCATACCCAGTCATCGCCAATGTACAAAGAAGAGTTACTGGGCTCAATGGGAGAGTCTCCTGATCCACGAGGGGGTTCTGTGCCGTAAATGGGAAAACGCTCGAGGCAACAGTTCTCATCTGCAAATGATCGTCCCCAAAACCAAGATACCGGATGTTCTACATCTGTACCATGAAGGATTCTCCGGAGGACATCTAGGAGTGAAGAGAAGAGAGAGATTTTTTTGATAAATCTATCTTGCAATAAAAAAAAATATAAACTATTTTTGGTTCACTGATATTAAAAGTGAAATCGGTGCAGGCACAAAGTTTACTCAAATATCATTTCACAATATGAAATGTATTCCATTTTCAGACTTCATCTCTCTCGTTTCAATATTTCAGAGAAATGTGCAGCAACAATACTAAAAATGTTTACAACCAGACCGCGAGAAGGAGAATGTCTTTAGACTTAATGCATATGCAAGCTGTTTAGTCACTTTACTCATGTCACGTTGGGGAAGGAAGAAATAGTAATATCAGTATTAATTCCACACGAATCAAATCAAGCCAAAGTTATAGCACAATATTTTTACCAAACCAGTAACTACCCGCAGTAAAATGCAACTCGAGTTAATGTCTCTGTAAACGCCGTTATCAAGTGATATCAAAAATCTTATCAAGTACGCAGAATGATCATAGATCTAGATTAAGTTCGTGTTCAGCAAAATGCTATGAATGCGGAAATATAGGGCATAAGTCTTTCGAACACAATCCTAACAGTGAGGATTAGAACATTAGTGTGCGTCCACATTGCGAGCCTAGCGCGGATGCGGCGACGGGTGCGAAATATCAAACGTATGAAACAAGCCTATGGCGTCCATAGTGTAGTGACTAAGGCGGAAGCCTAGCGCTACGGGACCGAGCGAGAGAGCGCGCGTAGTTATCAAACGTTCCCGCCCGCGCGTTCTGGCCGCACTACGGGCCTAGTCAGCAAGCGACCTAAGGCGCGGGTGCCGGGGGTAACAAACCAGTTCGGTTTTGTCGCTCGGCGTATGCGCTTTTGTATATTGTTTGTTACAAAATGGCGGTGAACACAGAATTATTTATATCTGCGATTCAATCTAAACCACCTATATGGCAAAGCAAACATCCACACCACAGTAATCGCACAATTACAAGAAAGTTATGGAGTGAAATGAAAGCCCAATTTCCTGGAAGTGAAGGTAAGTTTAATAATATATTCCTTAAATCGCAGTTATTGCATTCTTCTTAGATATTGTTCCCAGAAATAGTTTGTGAATTTTATACGAACATTTTTTGCTCTTCGTGATGGGTTATTATTTACTCCGAGGTTTCTATGACGATTTTCATATGATGGCGGGTTAGATAGCACACTTTGGACATCCAGATCGCGATCGCCGTTTAAATCCATTATGACATTGTGCAATATACACGAAGCTTTTATTACAAACAAAGCATTTTTTCTGTTTGTTTCGATAGGTTTTAGCAATATTCTCCATTTACATGTTAAAATGCCAAATGCGCATTCGATTGTTTGCCTAGCGCTAGACAATCTGATATTAAAACATTTTCTTTCGTTATTAAGTGTTCTCTCCGGATAAGGACGCATTAAATAATGTTTTAACGGATATGCTTCATCCTCTACTAGGACGTGGGGTACAATGACATCAGAATTCGTCAATGATCCTAGCTTCGACAGAAAGTATGCTTAGTATTTTGTACAATTTAGAAACAAATATTATTACAGATACTGGGAAGAAACTGGCAAATATTTTTTTTACAGAATTTAAAAGTAGGTTTAAGAATTGTTACAGGCATCCAGTGTTATCTAAAGCAGCATTGTTAGACCCGCGTTTTAAGCTGGCATTTAGGTTTGATGCGTCAAGTTATGAGTCTGCTAAAGATGCATTGAAAATTGAGCTGCAAAACAAATTTAAATTTAATAATCAGCCAATAGAAGCGAACGAGAACGAATTGATATTAGCTACATCTACTTGTGACACCGACGCTAATAACGACTCTATCTGGACAGATTTTGACACTTCGGTAACGTCGGCGTCTGCTTCGAACTCTAAAGTTAGCAGCAGCATTATTACCTTGAGGCAATATCTAGAAGAACGTTTTATACCTCGAAATGAGTGTCCTTTGAAATGGTGGCAGACGAGGGCACTTCTATACCCGAACTCTCAAACTTGGCTGCGAAATATTTATCAGTGACGGCTACCTCGGTACCATCTGAGAGGACTTTTTCCAAATCGGGTCAAATTTTAAGTGAGAGGCGCAGCTCAATTCAACCAAAGCGAATGAAAAGATTTTATTTTTAATTTCTCTAGCATAACATAGCATGTTATGAGGTATTAGGAGTAACGAGTAACGATACGATAGTAAAGAGTACTAAATGTATAGTAAGTAATAGTAACGAATACATACGAGTACGTTATTTTTTTCGTTACTTTTACACCTCTAGTGGCCACCTCACGCCCCCGCTTGCCGCGCCCGCCTTAGGCCCCAGTCACCGCACATTCAGTGTGGACGCACACTTACGCTAAGTCAGGCCGGTGGCAGCTTTAGTTCCAATTCTTGCCGAGGTTTCAATAACGCGCTACCATCGCGACGCCATCTTGTACTTTTGCTATGTTGGTACTTTTGCTGATGTTGATATGTCATTTTATAAATGTCACTTGTCAGTTGTCATTCTTATTCAACTATCATTTCTTTTGATACTCTCAAATTATTAAGTTGTTTCGTTTGAATTTCGTGGTGATTTTCTGAATCTTTAGTTTGCGTTTTTATGTTTGTTTGTGTGAATTTTGTATCTACGTGTACGAAATACAGACATGGAGAAAATGCCCAAGAAAAGAAAATGCTGCGTACCTCGCTGCGATTCAACTAACCGCACTCATCACACAACATTAGATAGACCGTTTTTAGATAGATTATCTGAAGCCAAAATTTTCAATGAGAACAGAATGTTCAAAGAGAATTTTATGAAACTTAATAAAAATTCTCAAAATTTTATTTTGATGCAATTAAAACTAGTGACTAAAAAAAAGAAAGCGTATAGATTCACTAAAGAAGAAAAACTCCTCTCTTTGGCCTTAATGAAAGAAAGTCCAAAAGGATACAGATTACTTCAAAAGATATTTAAACTCCCAACGAAGAGGACTTTAAACAGACTCTCAGAAAACATACTTTTTGGGGCTGGAGTCAATGAAAATTTATTTACACTTCTGCAAAACACATCGAAACACTGGAAAATAGAAAAAAAACTATGTTCAATAGTTTTTGATGAAGTGGCACTTACACCACAGCTGACATATGTTGAGGCACAGGATCAAATAAATGGTTTCAAAAATGTTGAAGAGGATGAAGGATTCAAACTTTGTGATCATGCACTTGTTATTATGTTAAGGGGTTTGTGCTCTAACTGGAACCAGCCAATAATGTATTATTTTTGTGAAGGGACAGTTGCTGCTGCAACATTAATAAAAATATTAAAAACTGTTGTTATTAAAGTCAAAGAGGCAGGATTGATACCACAAAGTTTGATATGTGACCAAGGTTCAACATTCAGATCAGCATTAAGGATGTTAAAAAATGATACAAAACGTACAAGAATTCTAAATGGAATTCCAGAAGGTTTGTAAAATCAATTTAACTTTTTATAATGTTGTTTATTATTTAATTTTATATTTAACTTTTGTCTGTTTTGTCTATTTTACACATTTATTTAGAGCATTAGGGTAAACCATACTATTATTGGCACCCCTCCAGTGATTGGCACTCTGCTACAAAAATCCAGATAATAAGAGACAATTTATATTTATTTACGGTTGCAATACTTTATTTGGTAGAATATCTAATCTTCTACAGTGGCAACACTGTTGTCAGCCATTTTTATTTCACAGCTGTTTGTGAGTATTTACGGAAATAATATTGTCGTGATCGTATTGATTTTTTATTAAAAAGTGTAGTACCGGGGGACAGAACTGCAAGTGAAAGGCTGATTTTTGGGTAAATTTATATGCCAAATTACATTTGATTATGCTAAATTAGTGTATATTTTGCTATTTTCACTGTTTTCAGAGTTGAAAAATAGGCTTACCGGTCATTTCATGGGTGCCAATCATTTTTGTATTTTTTCTTGTACAGTGGTACAGTGATTGGCGTGAGTGCCAATGATTATACTTTTGATTTTCTGGTGTCACATGCTATATTGTATAGTTAAATTATATTTTTATCAATATAGACCGTATTGAGTTGCTAAAAAAGGCTGCTTTTTCTTATATTCCAATTCTTGGCACTGCCAATCCTCTTCATTTTTTGTGTGCCAATGACTATACCTAATATCCGGCCGTCGAGAGAATGCGTTTATGACACTTCGCGATTGAACTGACGACGTAACTTTGTAATGGCGTTGCAGTTACGATAAAAATATTTTTGCTGGTTGTTTACGGTTTTAACAATTGATGAGCATTAAAACAACATTATTATATCAGTAAGCAATGAATGTTATAATTTTGTGCCAAACTGAGTGTCAAATAACTTGGTAAAAAATATTTTTCTAAATCTATATTACGCTATTACAAGGTTATGTCAGCGCTTTATATTGTAGTGCTGTGCTAAAAATAACAGGCAATAATAATAGTATCGTAATCTGTTCTAATACAGTTATACTTATAATATTAAATAATACGTGTTGTTTTTATTTTTAAGAATTTGAAAATAATGGGCTATAAGATAACTTTTATGAAATATAAAAATAAAACTATGACCAAACTGAACGCGCGAAAGAAAGTAGCATTTTTATATTTAGGTCGAATATGGTAACCCAAAATGGCGTTACTATAATTTTTATACTTAGATTAAAAATGGTAACCCCAAATGGCGTTAAGGGCCGCCATTTTGTGACGCTAAAACAGTCGTCTATTGTTGTTTCGTGCGCATAGACCACGTTCTTCAAGTTTTTTCGATCTGTTTTTATTTGATTTGATTTTGACCCGGCTTTCGTTTAATGGACTGTTTCTGCTTTTCAAACTGACATCGGCTCTAAATCGGACTTTGAGTGTGTTTTGTATTGTGTTATTTTTACTTTTGGTGCATAATAATGCCTAAACGTGGACAAACATTGAAAAGTGAAGCCCGTGAGTTAATCATGAAGCTGCAAGATTACTTTGAGCGGGAGCGGCAAAATTCCGGACCCCTATTACCTGTCGAACAAGTACAAGAACGCGTCGCTCAGGCGCTTGGAGTTAGCAAACGAACGATAACAAATATTAATAAAGAAAAGTTCGGCTCTACTGGTATGGAAGATAATATTTTACGTACTCCGAAGAAGAAACGTAGAACTAAACCCGTGACGGATATTGACACCTTTGACGCCGATGCAATCAGAAATCATATATATGGTTACTATTTCAGAAATGAATATCTCAACAGGACGAAGCTTTTGGCATCGTTAAGAGAAGCTGGACTGTTTAGCGGGGGTAAAACTGCTTTAACCCAAATCTTAAAAGATATTGGTTTCTCGTATAAAAAAACAGACAAAAGAAAAATTTTATTAGAACGATACGACATAATTTTAAAACGGATAAGTTTTTTGAGGGAAGCAAAAAAAATTGACAACTGGGATAATGTCGTGTTCATTGACGAGACATGGTTAAACGCCAATCACACAGTTTCCCGTTCTTGGACGGATGATACACAAGCGTCGACGTCAAAAGTATCAATAGGTAAGGGGGCCCGTCTGATAATATGCCACGCAGGTTCTGCAAAGTACGGCTTTGTGGAGAACGCGTTACTGGCATTTCAATCAAAAACCACAAATGACTACCACGAGGAAATGAATGCCACTACATTTAAAGAGTGGTTTCAGAACGATCTTTTGCCCAGTCTACCAGAGCCCTCTGTAATATTCATGGATAATGCCCCTTATCACTCGGTTCAAATACAGAAACCACCTACCCAAGCTAATAAAAAAGAAGAAATGGTGGTTTGGTTGCAAGCAAAAGGCATTGACGCCAATATGCAGATGCTAAAAGCAGAGTTAATTAAATTAGTTAAAGAAAATAAAGCGGTAAATGTGCGATACGAAATCGATGAACTGGCTCTGGAGTACGGTCATCGCGTCCTAAGAATTCCACCGTATCATTGCCAATATAATGCGATCGAGCTTATTTGGGCTCAAATAAAAGGTTACGCCGCCCGGCACAATACTTCGCCGCCATTCAGCACGAAAAAGATGAGATGACACTATTAAAAGAAGCCTGCGGAAAAGTCACAAGAGATGACTGGGCAAAGGTTGTTGAGAAAACTAAAAACCTGATTTTGGAACATTTTGACCGAGATATCAGGATTGATTCTGTTATTGATAATAATATAATTATACATGTAGGCGAAGATGACGATGAAGACACCACTTCCTCAAGTGAATCGGAGTCTGATTAATATTCTGCACGTAATATTACGCACATTCAATTCAATGTATTTACTTTATTGTATAGAAATACAGATTGTAACTTTGTAACAAAGAATAAATAAAACAACTTTATTATATGATATTACTTTTTTTTTGTTTCCACTTCAAAAACTAAAAAATAAATTTTAAATCATTTCGCCTATTTAAAACGAAAATAATCTTAAAAATAATGCGGCGGTTCATTTTGGAGGAACGGTAACGAGCTTTTACTTGTTCTGTTGTGCCCATCACTAGTCGTGACTAACTGACAGGTGTCAGGAACGCATTCTATCGACGGCCGGATAATAGCTAAGGTAACCTCTTCTTTTGCATCTGTTTCAGCTTTAAGATGCCGAAGGTTACGTTTGGAAAAAAATATTTAAAAGCATATACAGAAAAAGATGTAGAAAATGCCCTGCAAGCCATAAAAAATGGAATGAGTAAGAAAACTGCTGCAAATAAATTTAATATCCCACGGGCAACTTTGCAGTTTCGCCTATCCAACCTATTTGTTAAAAGTCGTCCTGGTCCAGATACAGTCCTGACTAGTGCAGAAAAAAAAGAGATAGTTAAATGGATAATTGCAGCTTGTAAAAAAGGATTTCCACGGCGTAAAGAGGTCATAAAGAGCGTCAAACTGTATTTGGATGAACATCCCAGACCAAACAGTTTTATAAATAATACACCAGGCGAGGGATGGTATAAACTATTTTTGAAGAGGCATCCTGAGCTTTCCATACGAACATCAGAGGCTGTAACTTCAGCAAGCTCAAAGTTGTCAGAGAAGCAAATTAGAAATTGGTTTTCACAAGTAGAAGAATACCTAAAAGAAAATGATCTTTTTCATATTTTGAGTGATCCATCCAGAGTTTACAATGGGGATGAAACAAATTTCATTTTATGCCCAAAGAATACAAAAGTTATCGCCTTAAGGGGAACCAAAAATGTGTATGAAGTAGATCACGCTCAGTCTAAATCATGTGTTACTGTAATGTTTACATTTTCGGCGGATGGTGAAACAACACCTCCTATGATTATTTACCCCTTAAAGAGAATGCGACCTGAGATTCAGAAGTCTGTACCTAGCGAGTGGGGTATTGGCTTGTCAGATAATGGATGGATGATGGCCGAGCTTTTCATTCAGTACATACAGAATGTTCTGCATCCAGCGCTAATGAAGAAAAACACAACTTTTCCAGTAATTCTTTTTTTGGATGGGCATAAAAGCCACACAACACTTCAGCTTGCTCAACTTTGTCAAAATCTTGGTATAATACTTATAGCTCTATACCCTAACGCAACGCGGATTTTGCAACCAGCAGACGTAGCAGCATTTCGCCCAATAAAAGTAATGTGGCGTAAAGCAGTCCTAGAATGGCGAACAGATAACTTAACGAAATCCTTACTAAAAACAGATGTTGCTCCTATATTGGAGAAGCTTTTAACCAAATTAAACAAGATGACGTTAAAAAACGGTTTTGAAGCCTGTGGTTTATGCCCATTCAATCCAGATCAAGTAGACTACACAAAATGTTTAATGCCCTCTAAACCAGTACAAGAAAATTTGGATGACAACTGTTCTATAAGTCTTAACTATCAGACATTTAAAGAAATAGTTGGACCACAGCTTATCAGAAAGATGAAGAATCAGGTGGTAGGTAAATCATGGAAGCTAAAAAGCTTCATGACTTATATAAATACCTTGTACCAAAAATTTCAACACAAGAGCCATCGTCGCAAATAAGTGAAACAACTTCTGTGGAACTAATACAACACCAAGATAGGAGCAATTTAAGTGAACAAAACAACTGTGGTTCAGAAGATTTGAACACGACATTAGCCCTCAATGAATTAACGACAATGCCTACAGAAGTAGAAGAATTGCTAAATGAACCAGAACTGTCAACCCATGTACCTCAATCCGAAGACACTGGAACTTCTGAAACAAACATGATGATTGTCGATTATTCAAGAATCTTAGGACACGAAATACCTCTGCACGTTGAACTTCAGCAACAGGTGGTTGAGAAATTTCGTTTAGCACCCTGTAAAATTCTTTCATCAATAAACAATTCAGTACCAGAAGCTGAAAAAACGGTTGACGTTATTTCCGAGTATGAAAGAGAAAACAAGTCAATAACACCAATCAATATAATACCCATTCCATCCACCAGTCGTGAAAGTGTAGAGCTGATTGAAGGAAAATGGGTACTAGTGGATGACATGCCACAGACTGACACAGACATGACACAGACTCCTATAAACACACAAAATATAAAAGATTTTTTAAAGTTACCAAAGACTCCAATTAAAACACAAAAAGGTAATATAGAATATCGCTCTTTTGTTTTGACAAGTAAAGATTGGGAAGCTGTAGAGCTAGAAAAACAACAAAAAAAGATGAAAGAGATACAAGAAAAGGAGAACAAACGAATAGAAAGACTAGAAAAAGCCAAAGAGAAACGCTTACTCAAAGAAAAAAAACAAGCTGAAACTTTAAGTAAAAAGAACAAAGCCAAAAAATTAAACTTAATTAAGAAAAGTAAACCAAACCCTGATGGTATCAAACCGAAGATTGAAATCCAATCAAACGTCTTAATTAAACCTGCAAATAGAATTTCAAGTGATATTGAGGAAAAAAGAGGATATACAAGAGAAATAAAAGAAGAACCTATGAACCAAGCTAAACCTGCAAATATTACTGCCCTAACGGAAATAAAAAACAGACCAATTGTAGATGCCGTTGAAGCTGAAAATGAAAGAGTCTTTATAGAATCTGAACAAGTACAGATGGTAATATTAGATGGACATAAACCTGTAAATTTCAGAGATTCAAGGGAAACCGAAAAAGTTAAAAAGATGAAAGTTAAAGAAAATAGATTGAGACCACTGACAAATGAAGAATTGTTAAGAATGTTAGAAGATGACTAGCGAGATTACCTACCTACCTACGTAGCTTCGCTTGTTTTCGCGACAACAAGGTGATTAAATAGATCGATATTACTGCCAATCGTTATACCAAATTCACTGTGCCAATAATTATACTTTAGTGCCAATGATTGTGCAATAACATAGAATTAAGTTTAATATTACTTTTTAAGCAATAAAGCATTCTTTTTTAAGTTCCAATGTGTTTGATTATAATGTACACTTATAAACCTTGTATCTGGTAAGCATAAGAAATATAAAAAATATTAATAAAACCAAGAAGTCACTACATATATGTTGAAAATCGTCTTAGAGTGCCAATCATTGTACTGTTTACCCTATCATAAAATACTCACAAATTATTTAATAAAAATTGTGAAGATTATAAAAGTATTGATATACCAAACATTATTTTCAGATGGAACAGTAGACATAAGTGGAGAAAAATTAAGCATCATATATGATCCTCCTCACTTGCTTAAAGGTCTAAGGAATAATTTTATAACGAAAAACATTTCATACAATGGGAAACTGGCTTCATGGGAAGATATCATTACAGTTTATAATATTGACTGTACATTAGGGCATACCAGAATGGTTAAAAAATTAACAGAAGAACATGTGATCCCAGAAAAAATAAAAAAAATGAAAGTAAGTTTGGCTGCACAAGCACTGAGTGCTAATACTAGTGCCATGTTAAAATACACATCATTCTTTGGTAAGTTTTGTTTCTTTAAATCAAATATATATTTTTCCTTACCTGCATTAGTGGATTTTATAAATTTTGTTTACTTCTTTCAGAAAATCAAAGAAATGGCAAGGAAGTCAGCCCAACAATGGGCAATACTGCGAATACTGTTGAATTTATAGACAATTTATTTGACAGCGTGAATGGCTCTCGGAGAGGAAAAGCAGCAGGAAAATTAAGAACCGCTGTGAAACCAACATCAAAACACTTTAAATTTTGGGAGGAAGCGAAGACCACACTGAAAGAAATGAAGTTCGTTGATAAAACAAGTATAAGGGCAACAAAAGAAAAAAAGAAATTCTACATAAGGGTACCTAGTTTAGATGGTTGGATAACAACATTAGAGAGTATGGAGCGAATATCTAAAATGTTATTTGAAAAGTATGGTATGAAATACTTTTATCCAAGATTGTTGAACCAAGATCCTCTTGAGAATTTTTTTGGGAGAATCAGATCTTTAAATTGTCGTAATATAAACCCAGATGCAAACACATTTATAAATTCTTTTAAAACATTGTTGATTTCAAATGTTATGGGGCCTCATTCAATTTATTCTAATTGTGAAGATGATGAAGGCAAATCAGTACTTGATTTTTTCAATTTAATGCAGTCTCCAATTGAATTAGATGATGATAACAAAGAGAACTTCAAGAAAAAGTCAATACACAGGTATCTAAGACTTCTATTTCAGTAAATGATGCCATCAATGAAAAAAGAAAGGTACATTCTTCAGCATATACAGCTGGATATTTATGTCGTAAAATGAATAGAAAAATGAACTGCAATACATGTACAAACACATTCACTAGCATGCAAAAAGAGAATATTCATGACTGGATATCTCAACGAGAGTATAAATATTTGAAACAGGGTAATTTGACTTATCCATCTACAAAATTTGTAATTCTGTATAGGGATGTATCAGATTACATTCATAATTATTTAAATATATTAGCATTTGAGAAAAAAGTGGGACAGAATTTAAAAGTAGCCATAACTCACAATTTTAATTTTGAATGGTTAGGATGTAATGCACATAAAGACAGCTTAAGATCTTATTTTTTAACATTACTGTGTGATTGCTGATGAAGCATTTGAAATGAAAAGAACTGACACACAACTGTGCAAAAATGACGACAAATTTCAGGTGTACACTTTTGATTTGCAGCAGTGTTTGCCAACACCTGCATTAAGTTCGTCTGTAGTCTTTTATAAGCGGCAGCTATGGACGTTTAATCTTACTGTCCATGACAATAAAACAGGTCAAGCTGTGTGCTATGTGTGGTACGAAGCCATTGCAGGTCGTGGGGCAAACCAAATAGCTTCCTGTCTTTATAAACATTTAAAAAAATCACGTTCCTGCTAACACCAAACACGTTACTTTTTAATCAGACACCTGTGGTGGACAGAATAGGAACTCTCATGTTAGTTCTATGTTTACATGGTTTTTGCAAAAATCTCTTGAAATCGAGACTATCGATCACAAATTTATGGTTCCCGGTCACAGCCATCTAGAAGTAGATACTGATCACGGCATTATATAAAAGAAAAAAAAGAAAACAGAATTACAGATATTTCACCCGCATGACTGGATACAATTAATTCGATCTAGCAGCAAAAAGTTTAAGGTTATAGAAATGAAAAATAAAGTTTTTTATGAATTTTCTACTCTCTTGAAAAGTGCTTTGGTTTCAAGAAATAAAGACACTGATGGTCGCCAGTTTAAGTGGTTGGAAAAAAGGTGGCTGCGTTATGAAAAAGAATTTGGGGTTATTTCTTATAAGGATACATTATGTATAAATTCGCCATTTTTCGTTTTTAATTTCAAAAGAAGAGGATCAAGCATTCCAGATAATATTCCCATTATATCTATGCAACCATTGCCAATATCCAAAGAAAAAAAGAAAGACCTAATGGATCTTTTACCGTTAATACCAGATATCTTTCATGAATTTTATGTAAATTTACCTACATTAGATAATTTACGTAACACCGATCCTGATATTTTAGAAGAGGAAGAAGAAGCTATCGATGTATAATATAATGGGCTTGATATCATTTGTAATTATGTTTTTTTTTATTAGTTGCTATATACTAACAAAATTATTTCACTAAGTAAACCTTTACACATAAGTCATACTAATATTATGTTCCGAATAACTTAAATCACTTAAATAGGAAATTATGATATTTGTACTAAATTACTCTCTGGCACAAACAAACCATGTTTATAAACTATCCTCTTTTACATTAATCTAATTAAAACACATATTTTTGTATTTTTAAAAAGTTTTTTATTGTTCCTGAAAAGTTTGACTTTTTGACTTATGTGCTTTAGTTTGCCGACCCTAATCAACTGTGCAGATAAACAAGGACTAACACTGAAAAAATAAAAAAATGTTCTGTAAAATTACTCCATTATTAAAGAGCTGTCGACAGCCAATACATCCTGTTTGCTTGGAAGTCGTATAAAATCCCGACACCTAAGTCGGTGCAGGATCAAAACGAAACTGAGCAGACAAATGGAGGATATCGTGCTCTATTGAACGAATAACAAACCAGCATGAGGTTATTAGTGGAGACGCTCACCAACCCTAGCAGCGCGGAGAAGAATATTACGCTGACTAATTTACAACCCGAAGACGCTGAAACTAACGCCCGCGCCTGACTAGCAACATCGGATATCTGCTTGTCGGATTGGAACACAGGGAAGCAATTTAATTCTTACACTCAGTAACACTATAATAAGTTCATGTCCAACACAGTTTTCTCAAATAGCGTTTCACGATATGAAATGTATCCAATTTTCAGATTTTTTCTTTCTAATTTCGATTACTCAGAAACTAGCGCAGGAACAGTGTTAAAAATATTTAGAGCCAGACCCCGAGAACGCGAACACAAGCTGTTTAGTCATTTTTTAGAAAAGGCAATATCTTTAATTTTTTTATTATTGCCATGTAGGCAGACGAGCCAACGGCCCACCTAATAGGAAGTGCATTATAAGGCAGATATTTGCATATGGAGCAAATTGGTTGTATATTAATATATTTTTTAAAGAAATAGCTACCCGCAGTAAAATGCAACTCGAGTTAATGGCTTTTTTATGCAGTAAACGCCGTTATCAAGTGATATCAAAAACCTTATCAAGTACGCAGAATGATCATAGATCTAGATTAAGTTCTTGTTCAGCAAAATGCTACAAATGCGGAAGCATAGGACATAAGTCTTTCGAACATAATCCTAGCAGTGATGAGAAGAACATTACGCTAAGTTCTAACCCGAAGATCCAAATACTGATGCGAAACTCTGGCTAGCAACAGCAGATATTAGTTTACACAAATAGCATTTCACAACATGTAATTTAACATAAGATAATACAATGAGAGTATCATTGTTATATTTATATGCAAGGAATAAAACGCTTCTTCATTATGTACATAATAGAAGCACGAAAGTAGGATAGTAATCTTCTTAAGGAGTTGTCGACATCCAATACAGCCTGGTTACTAAGAGATCGTATAAAATACCGACACACAAGTCGAAAATACATCAGCCGACAGCTCTCTTACAAGAAGATTCTCATGAAATACTGCAATTGCATTTTTTGATAAATCTATCTTGCAATAAAAAAAAATATAAACTATTTTTGGTTCACTGATATTAAAAGTGAAATCGGTGCAGGCACAAAGTTTACTCAAATATCATTTCACAATATGAAATATATCCCATTTTCAGACTTCATCTCACTCGTTTCAATATTTTAGACAAATGTGCAGCAACAATACTAAAAATGTTTACAACCAGACCGCGAGAAGGAGAATGTCTTTAGACTTAATGCATATGCAAGCTGTTTAGTCACTTTACTCATGTCACGTTGAGGAAGGAAGAAGTAGTAATATTAGTATTAATTCCACACGAATCAAATCGAGCCGAGGTTTTAGCATAATATATTCACAATACCAATAGCTACCCGTAGTGAAATGCAACGCGAGTTAATTGCTCTCTCATATCGTCAAGAGATATCAGATATTATTGGCGCTAGATTATGTTCCATACCATACCATAGCCATACTTACCATTAATTCACAAAACATGTGAAAATGGTACACAAATGCAAAAAAACTGACCAAACTGGTTAACACTTCTAATTTCTAAAATTTACCAATCTTAGTGTTCATCTAAAGACAAAACTAGTCCTTAATGTACACACTCAAGCATGGCTTAGCAAGCCTAGCCACATATATTAACTTATGCTCAGCGATTTGATGGCCATCTGCTCAACCAGTTTCAAATCCCACTCTAGTCATCAATCACATCTGAATTACTAAGCATCAAGACTAGAAAATAAAATGCAAAAGTTTGTACGAAACTCGGTGAGAATTTACTACAAAACTATCCACTTAGAAAATCGTGTGGATTTTATTTATAGCAATTGTTAAGAAAATTTACAAAGTTACGTCAAAGTTAAGTCTGCTTTTATTATTCTACAACTTCGTTATAATGGGTGATTTTTTTGAGGTTAGGATTTTCATGCATTAGTATTTGCTCAGATTTTTTGAGGTTATGATTTTCATGCATTATTATTTGCTCAGTATGCTTTGACATTTCATCATGAATAGACTTACTAACGAGCAACGCTTGCAAATCATTGAATTTTATTACCAAAATCAGTGTTCGGTTCGAAATGTGTTTCGCGCTTTACGCCCGATTTATGGTCTACATAATCGACCAAGTGAGCAAACAATTAATGCGATTGTGACCAAGTTTCGCACTCAGTTTACTTTATTGGACATTAAACCAACCACACGAATGCGTACAGTGCGTACAGAAGAGAATATTGCGTCTGTTTCTGAGAGTGTTGCTGAAAACCGTGAAATGTCTATTCGTCGCCGTTCGCAGCAATTGGGTTTGTGTTATTCGACCACATGGAAGATTTTACGCAAAGATCTTGGTGTAAAACCGTATAAAATACAGCTCCTGCAAGAACTGAAGCCGAACGATCTGCCACAACGTCGAATTTTCAGTGAATGGGCCCTAGAAAAGTTGGCAGAAAATCCGCTTTTTTATCGACAAATTTTGTTCAGCGATGAGGCTCATTTCTGGTTGAATGGCTACGTAAATAAGCAAAATTGCCGCATTTGGAGTGAAGAGCAACCAGAAGCCGTTCAAGAACTGCCCATGCATCCCGAAAAATGCACTGTTTGGTGTGGTTTGTACGCTGGTGGAATCATTGGACCGTATTTTTTCAAAGATGCTGTTGGACGCAACGTTACAGTGAATGGCGATCGCTATCGTTCGATGCTAACAAACTTTTTGTTGCCAAAAATGGAAGAACTGAACTTGGTTGACATGTGGTTTCAACAAGATGGCGCTACATGCCACACAGCTCGCGATTCTATGGCCATTTTGAGGGAAAACTTCGGAGAACAATTCATCTCAAGAAATGGACCGGTAAGTTGGCCACCAAGATCATGCGATTTGACGCCTTTAGACTATTTTTTGTGGGGCTACGTCAAGTCTAAAGTCTACAGAAATAAGCCAGTAACTATTCCAGCTTTGGAAGACAACATTTCCGAAGAAATTCGGGCTATTCCGGCCGAAATGCTCGAAAAAGTTGCCCAAAATTGGACTTTCCGAATGGACCACCTAAGACGCAGCCGCGGTCAACATTTAAATGAAATTATCTTCAAAAAGTAAATGTCATGTACCAATCTAACGTTTAAAATAAAGAACCAATGAGATTTTGCAAATTTTATGCGTTTTATTGTTTAAAAAAGTTCTCAAGCTCTTAAAAAATCACCCGTTACAAGCATGCAGAATTTTAGCACAGGGCAACAGATAAAACAATAAGTCACCACATTAAATAGTCAGACATCCAAACATTTGGATAACTTACAACAATGAGTTACCAAAAGTTTTAGCCGACATCAACAATAGAGTTGACAAAAAATTTAACCATATTTTCTAACATTCCATCAATCAACTGTGCAGATAAAAAAGGACTAACACTGAAAAAATAAAAAAACATTCTGTAAAATGGCTCCATTATGCAAATAATGCATATGCAAGCTGTTTAGTCACTTTACTCATGTCACGTTCGGGAAGGAAGAAATAGTAATATCAGTATTAATTCCACACGAATCAAATCGAGCCGAAGTTATAGCACAATATTTTTACCAAACCAGTAACTACCCGCAGTAAAATGCAACTCGAGTTAATGTCTCTCTTATACAGTAAACGCCGTTATCAAGTGATTTCAAAAACCTTATCAAGTACGCAGAATGATCATAGATCTAGATTAAGTTCTTGTTCAGCAAAATGCTACATATGCGGAAGCATAGGACATAAGTCTTTCGAACATTACGCTAAGTTCTAACCCGAAGATCCACATACTGATGCGAAACTCTGGCTAGCAACAGCAGATATTAGTTTACACAAATAGCATTTCACAACATGACATTGAACATAAGATAATACAATGAGAGTATCATTGTTATATTTATATGCAAGGAATAAAACGCTTCTTCATTATGTACATAACAGAAGCACGAAAGTAGGTTAGTAATCTTCTTAAGGAGTTGTCGACATTCAATACAGCCTGGTTACTAAGAGATCGTATAAAATACCGACACACAAGTCGAAAATACATCAGCCGACAGCTCTCTTACAAGAAGATTCTCATGAAATACTGCACTTGCATTTTTTGATAAATCTATCTTGCAATAAAAAAAATATAAACTATTTTTGGTTCACTGATATTAAAAGTGAAATCGGTGCAGGCACAAAGTTTACTCAGATATCATTTCACGATATGAAATATATCCCATTTTCAGACTTCATCTCACTCGTTTCAATATTTTAGACAAATGTGCAGCAACAATACTAAAAATGTTTACAACCAGACCGCGAGAAGGAGAATGTCTTTAGACTTAATGCATATGCAAGCTGTTTAGTCACTTTACTCATGTCACATTCGGGAAGCAAGAAATAGTAATATCAGTATTAATTCCACACGAATCAAATCGAGCCGAAATTTTAGCATAATATATTCACCAAACCAATTACTAACCGTAGTGAAATGCAACGCGAGTTTATTGCTTTTTCATATCGTCAAGAGATATCAGATATTATTGGCGCTAGATTATGTTCCATACCATACCATAGCCATACCTACCATTAATTCACAAAACATGTGAAAATGGTACACAAATGCAAAAAAAACTGACCAAACTAGTTAACACTTCTAATTTCTAAAATTTATCAATCTTAGTGTTCTTCTAAAGACAAAACTAGTCCTTAATGTACACACTCAAGCATGGCTTAGCAAGCCTACAACAACACTGCCGCCCTGGCAGTGACTGCCTTAGATACAACACAAAACGAAATTGAGCAAACAGCGTCATATGAAGGAATTTAAAACCCGAAGACGCTGAAACTAACGCCCGCGCCTGACTAGCAACAGTGGATATCTGCTTGTCGAATTGGAACACACAGGGAAGCAATTTAATTCTTACACTCAGTAAGACTATAATAAGTTCACGTCCAACAGTTTTCTCAAATAGCGATATGAAATGTATCCAATTTTCAGATTTTTCTTTCTAGTTTCGATAACTCAGAAACTAGCGCAGGAACAGTGTTAAAAATATTTAGAGTCAGATTCCGAGAACGCGAACACAAGCTGTTTAGTCATTTCACTTAGGTCACGTGGGCCAAGGAAGAATCCTAACAGTAAGGATTAGAATATTACGCTAAGTTCTAACCCGAAGATCCACACTCTGATGCGAAACTCTGGCTAGCAACAGCAGATATTAGTTTACACAAATAGCATTTCACAACATGTAATTTAACATGAGATAATACAATGAGAGAATCATTGTTATATTTATATGCAAGGAATAAAAAGCTTTTTTATTATGTACGTAATAGAAGCACGAAAGTAGGTCAGTAATCTTCTTAAGGAGTTGTCGACATCCAATACAGCCTGGTTACTAAGAGATCGTATAAAATACCGACACACAAATTGAAAATACATCAGCCAGCTCTCTTACAAGAAGATTGTCATGAAATACTGCAATTACATTTTTTTTATTAATTTATCTTGCAATAAAAAAATATAAACTATTTTTGGTTCACTGATATTAAAAGTGAAATCGGTGCAGGCACAAAGTTTACTCAAATATCATTTCACAATATGAAATATATCCCATTTTCAGACTTCATCTCTCTCGTTTCAATATTTCAGACAAATGTGCAGCAACAATACTAAAAATGTTTACAACCAGACCGCGAGAAGGAAAATGTCTTTAGACTTAATGCATATGCAAGCTGTTTAGTCACTTTACTCATGTCACGTTGAGGAAGGAAGAAGTAGTAATATTAGTATTAATTCCACACGAATCAAATCGAGCCGAGGTTTTAGCATAATATATTCACAATACCAATAGCTACCCGTAGTGAAATGCAACGCGAGTTAATTGCTCTCTCATATTGTCAAGAGATATCAGATATTATTGGCACTAGATTATGTTCCATACCATACCATAGCCATACTTACCATTAATTCACAAAACATGTGAAAATGATATACAAATGCAAAAAAAAACTGACCAAACTAGTTAACACTTCTAATTTCTAAAATTTACCAATCTTAGTGTTCTTCTAAAGACAAAACTAGTCCTTAATGTACACACTCAAGCATGGCTTAGCAAGTCTAACCACATATATTAACTTATGCTCAGCGATTTGATGGCATCTGCTCAACCAGTTTTAATTCCCACTCTAGTCATCAATCACATCTGAATTACTAAGCATCAAGACTAGAAAATAAAATGCAAAAGTTTGTACGAAACTCGGTGAGACTTTACTACAAAACCATCCACTTAGAAAATCGTGTGGAGTTTATTTACAGCAATTGTTATTAAAATTTACAAATTTACATTGAAATTAATGTCTGCTTTTATCATTCTAAAACTTCTTTGTACAAGCATGCTGAATTTAAGCACAAGCAACAGATAAAACAATATTAGTCACCATATTAAATAGTCAAGACATCCAAACATTTGGATAACTTACAACAATGATAGATACCAAAAATTTTAGCCGACATCAACAATAGAGTTTACAAAAAATTTAACCATATTTTCCAACATTTCAATCAATCAACTGTGCAGATAAAAAAGGACTAACACTGAAAAAAAAAACCATTCTGTAAAATGGCTCCATTATTAAGATTAACTTCAACAAAAATATTCTAAGTTTTTTTGAATGCTCACAACATTGTCAGTTACCATCATATCAAGAGAACTAATGAAATTAAAAATTCAAGATTTAATGGAGATACACTTGGATCAAATAATGAACACAGAGTCATTTAACTTCACTGATCCCATGATATTTGTTTTGAAAGCTAATCGAAGTAACCAAAAATGGACAATGTTAATATTCTTGATCGTCAACATGAGACAGTTCGGGATTCATTTCAAATTATTCAAAGGACAGAACCTTTTTTTTTATTAACCTTTCAATCAAAAAGCACAAAAGAACATCATAAAGAGATAAAGACACTTGTGTGTAAATAAATAATAAATAAATGAATAAAAATTAGATAGATTTTAATACCATTTCTTAAGTGCTGAGAAATATGTGCATGTGCAAGATGCAATGCAACAAGACAATATTGTAGAGGATCAGATAACACCAGACCACAGAAGAGCGATTACTGATTTACCCGTTGTCAGAGGTTCACATAACAGACATGCATGCAATATGCCCAGACAGAGACCTTGCACAGAGGCAAAAGGTACATGGCTAATGAGAGTACCTCATTGAAAACAGAATTTTAGCATCAACGGTAGACTTTACAACACATTCAACTATAGTTTCTTACAGTTTAAGCCAAATCGACTGAGAACAATGGCCATAATGACAAAAAGAGCATTACATTCTGTAAAATCTAACGTAAAACTTTTTAAAATCGGTGTCCACAAACAATGGATTTTTCAAAATAGGTTCGAATTTAGAACTTCAACAAAAATGTTTGAATTCTTCGAATGCACACAATATATCACATCGATCGATCGTATCACATCAAGGGAGCCCATACTCCATAGTATTAGAATATCGCAAGGCTTAGACAAAGAAAAGAACACTTGATTGAAATCAAATTTGGAACACATAACAGCCTCATTTTACTTCACGGTTTATTGATCGCATGGTGCTTTTGTCTGGAAACTAATCCATAGCAGACCGACATTAATTTTCGCGATCGATAATATGAGGGTTCAGGATTCATTTCGAATTATTGTCAGCACATTGTAATAACAGAGTGCCACATTACTTCAATCACAATTTTCTTAAGAAACGATTTAACTCGTATGTTAATAAAATCTTGTTGTAGGACTTGTTCAATTAAAAATAGCAAAGCAAATGCAAAGAAACGGAGACGAGTTTGCGGCGAATCTGTTGGCGAATCAATAATCGCCAAATGCAAATGGCGCCACAGCAGTGTTACCAACTCTCAAAAATATTTAACCCTAAAGTTTGTGTCGACCCCCTAAAATCACCTTTATTATGTCCCCCTAAAAAATGTTTACATACTACATGTCGTTATAAGTCGGTAGGATAAGAAATTAATTTATATTATTACCACGCGGAAGCAGAATTTATTTAGTATACCTTCGTGCAAAAGTAATTATGCAAGAAATAGATTAATTAAAAGATCATGTTCAACTTATAACAATCACTTTAGTAAATTTGATATATTTGAATCATCAATACATACATTTAAAGCAAATATTACTTTGTATTTACATAACAATAATTTCTAAGTACAATTGTTATTTTCATTGTTTTTACTTGTCTTCACTTTAGCCTTACTTGCGACTTTCTTAAATAAGTCTACTTATATGACTGTTTGTTTCCCAAATAAAATAAATAAATAAATATTAATGTCTCTGTTGGCTACATTGGTTTACAAGAGAGCCACTTGTATATTTATATTGACAAAACACGGAGAGAATCACTCTCTTCTTAAAGGATATCATTAATACACTTTGTGGGCGGCATGAGGGTAGAATGCAAACATAGGCCACAATGTTTATTCACTTTTAAAGTCACAGTTACAGTCGTCGTTGAGAATTATCACTTGCAAGACCGAGCAGTGAGTTCAAAGCACCAATCTCTAATACCACTAGCGTACAAACTTCAGGGATCCAACTCGACCCATCTCTATTACACGACTGACTACACGAGCTAATCACGAACGAATCACGAATTATGCTCTTAACCACTGTGCAACGCTTTATAAAGATTGCGCTTAGACCTCACTCAAGCTGTGTTTTCTGCTCTGATTGGTCGATGCTTAAGGTACGATTACAATGTTATTTGGTCTATGAAAAACGTGACTAGTACAGTATATCTCTTTAAAAGTTATTACAAGGTTTTACAAATTCAATGATCATTAAATATCGCGCACCACGCGTAATACAATAGTTCACTTGACAATAGGTCCGGAAGTAGTTTTTAGGCTTTAAACAATGTAATAATCTAATTAAATTAAATTAAGAGTTCTCCTTCAATCGCTTTCTCGAACATATATTATCAATTTAAAAAGTAAAAAAATCTGAAAATACCTCTAAAAAAGTTCGATCTCACTTATGGTAAGTCTCTAAATCTAGGGGAAAACCCCTAAGTTGGGAACACTGCGTCGCAGGCACAGATTTGGTAACAGTTTAGATAGAACGGCGTTGCTGTCAACTGTCAAGTTTAAAAAAAATGTGCTTTGGTTTACGTCCCCTGGTTCTATAACTTTAGCCTATTTTAATTATTATTCATTTTCTGAAATTTTAATATTCTCGCTCCAAAAAAGCAAAAATATGTTTTTTTTAATTTTATCTTTCATTAACTAACATGCTCACACCCAGAGTTTTATAAATAAAGCACAACATCTTGATTTGAGAGTATTAAAAGTCTGTCTAACACTTTCACACTCGACACACAAGCAAACATTACACTTACGTTACGCGTATTGGGCATGGAATTATTACGTCTATGGATTTGGGTAAGTAAAACAAATGATAATATGATTCTTAACTTTATTTAACCAAATTATAAAACTAGCCTATCTTAAAATTGCCGTTATTGTAATAAATATATTAGTATGAAATGCGATAGAACACAATAAACATATTTAAAAATACATTAATATTATTTTGGCTATTTCTTTGTGAAAAAAATGAACCGAAAAATAACTGGGAATTCTCTACAATTATTATTATTAGTTATTAAGATTAAGGTATTATATTATTAGTTTTTTATAGTTAATAATAGCTTTTTATTTATAAGGTATTAGAGCCGAATGTAAGCTTACGGATACTTAGAATTTAAAGTTTTAAAATTCACCTGGAAGTTCAGAAACCTTGTTTGTCATGACATATCTAAAATTAGATTGTTTTTTTTAAACAGTATAATAGCTCGGCGCCTATGCGTCTTTGATGCAATATGAGTGTCATAGCAAATTGCGTATTTTAGAAATCTCAAAAATAGTCCTAGACGTACATTTTACTCCCAAATTAGGTTTAAAATCCATGACTCGATTACGCTGCATTGTACATTAGCTGCTCGTGAGTCATTCTTCATCATCAGCCTATATATAGCGCTGCTGGACATAGGCCTCCCGCGATTTTGACCAGGTCGTCGGCCATCTTGTGGGAGGTCTACCCACGTTGCGCTTAACGATAACCAGCAGTGGACGTCTATAGGCTGATGATGATGAGTTCTTCTTAGTACTATTATATAATACAAAAAAGAGTTTAGTCTTTACACATTTATCAAAGCTCACATGATTTTTTTAAACTTTTCATTTTTTTTTACGATACACGTCAACAAATGTGAAAGGACTTCGACAATATTGTAATATAAAACCTAAATATAAAAATACAAGTTTTATTTGGCTTTAGTTTCACGTCAGCCAAAATTAAGTAACAAATGCTTGAAAATGTAACATTTCAAACAATAATATTATTATAATATGCAAAAAAACCATCACTGCAACAATGATAATTTTTTCATATTTTTTATTCAACTTTTACCTAATTTCAGGTAAATATTTAGCCTAAAAGTCTTTAATTTAACTAAAAACTAGTGAACCTGATTTTTTTATACTGTGTATTGCTTCCTATATTATTAAAAATTAAATTTAATGAGTAAATTACACTTAAACCGATATTATTTTTCTATTCTTAATATTATAAAACTGACGAGTTTGTTTGTTTGAACGCGCTAATCTCAGGAACCAATGGTCCGATTTGAAAAATTCTTTTTTTTTTTTGAGTTTGGCAACCGATGTCGTTATCCGACAAGTTATCCAGCGTCGTGTAGTAGCTATGCATGTGGTATAAATTGACAAATTGTGAAAAATCAGTGTTGGATAGTCCATTTATCCAGGAAGGCTATATTATATCCCTCTGTGATGCAGACGAAGTTGTGCGGGTTGTGTAGTGGTTGTTATGCACTAATGAGGCTGATTATACAATAAATCGTTTAATAGTTGTCCCACTGTTGTTTTGTTTTGCTATGATCTACTCAGTAGATGGATCAGCGCTTTGATAATAATATTAAAAAGTTGAGAAACTTTTGAAGTGAAAATCGTGTGACTATATTATTTTCATCATGATTAAAAAAAAATACTATTATTGGAACGAAGTTCCTTATCGCGCGTTATCGAAAGGGGGCTAGACGGAAATTCTTATGAAAAAGTTGTCACGACACTTTTTTTTGTTTTAGATGATTATCGCTAGATGGCGCTGTAATTAAAATCTTTTAAAACAATTCCTTATTTTGTTTTATATGATTAATGCTAGATGGCGCTGTGATGAAAATATTTTATTTAGTTAGTTAATTAGTTAGTTTAAAGTAACTAATTATTATAACTTAAAAAAATAACATTTTATTACAATTCGCTCACTAATTAATCGAAAGAAACTTCGTTTCATCCGGGTGTCCCTTGACACCTCTCTAGTTTTTTTTTATCTAGAATACTTACAATATGATAAGCTTTAGTTCCATTTATAATTTAACGTAAATCTTTATTTTTGATGCAAGACTTATAAATAAGCTTACTGCCCTCTGGCGGTAAGTGGTTACCATCGCTAATGAGCCTCTACAGTGCTAGAATTCTGATCAAATTGTTGTAACGTTTCATCGGCTATAAAGTTTTCTAACAACTAATTTGACACTAAGTACACTTTCCATAACTAACACAGTGAACAAATCGTCGCCTCAGTGCTTGTTTGGCCAATCTGCACTCGAGCAAATTTTACAGGAGACAGCAAACAAGCACGGAATTTGCATTAAGTGCCGTGTTGAGAAAAATATTTTACCAGTCGGATGGAAATTTTATTCTTTATAATACTGCATTTAAAAGTAATTTTAGTAAAAAATGTCAGATTGGCCAAACAAGCACTGAGGCGACGATATATATACTTCCCTTTGTGACGTAGACAAAGTTGCAGGCTAGATGATTAATCATATTCTAATATTATTTATGCTTATGTATTATCTTTTAGGACAAATAGACTATACCTATTATATTTATTTTAAAGAAAACTTTTTAAAAACAAGCTATTAAGATCCTGGATATCATGTAGCAGTAGAGTGCTAGCTAATACAAGTAGAACGAACCCAAACACGATGGGTCTATCTGTTTAGTACAAGAGTTCCAATGACCACCTTCTGAATCCATCATGATATTATTGCAATGTTACGCGATATACATCTGCATGCAAAATGTCATCTCAATCGGGGAGTTTGTCAATTTTATCTCGCAAGATACCACCGGACTTTACATAGTTACATCCAGTGCAAGTTAATATAAAGCTGTAATACATACAGATTGTTTCTCGCCTGTTCATTGTCACCTATGGCATAGACAAAGGCCAGTTTTGGTCAGTTTCCAGTTGTTAACAGACGGTAGGGGTTGGCAGTTCGAAATGATACATTTCATTGGTCGTCTCGTAGAGGGGAGCTCTTGCCCTTATTCCGAAGGTGGTGGGCCTCAGAGATGGATCATCATTCAGCATCAGTCTTAGAAGATCAGTCTGCAATTTAATAAAATAATTATTGTACTGTGGAGGAAAAGATCATGACGAAATTGCATATGGAAATTCTAAAAATCCTTTGAAGATATGTGAAGTTCCTAACATGCACCTGGCAAGCGTTTTGGACTATGCCTAATCTCTCGACTGAGGAGACCTGAGCCCAACAGTGGGCAGTAGTGGGTTGTTTCAGTACTGTACAGTATTGTAAACATAAAAATTTGAAAAGACCAGAAAGACCCAAAGCGCTATGACTTATCCTTCTTCAAACAAGGCTTGAAGAGGGTCCTTAATGTTAGGTCGTAGGTAGCGACTCCACAGTGTCCCCTGACATTGCAGAGGTCCATGAGCAACGGTGACCGCTTAAAATCAGGTGGCCCGTTGGCTCAAAAAAAAGGTGAATGAGCTGTCGCTGACATAAAGTTACAGATCCAGTAATGTTTTTTTTTTATATTCTGCCATTGCTAACACTTATAATGAAAAAAACTTGAGAGGTGTCAAGGGACACCCGGATGAAACGAAGTTCCTTTCGATTAATTAGTGAGGGAATTGTAATAAAATTTGATTTTTTGAAGTGTATTGTTTTACTTATTATAACTTAAATAAAATATTTTGATCACAGCGCCATCTAGCGATAATCATCTAAAAACAAAAAAAGTGTCGTGACAACTTTTTCATAAGAATTTCCGTCTAGCCCCCTTTCGATAACGCGCGATAAGGAACTTCGTTCTAAAAACAGCTTACCTCTTTAGGGTATTTCTCTTCAAAACCAGCAGGGTAATTCTGTTCCCTTATTTTGCTTAGACAGATCGCTCTCTCTGACTCTGTCCCGAACGGTTGTAACAACTCGAATAATATCAAACCGAGTGAAAATATGTCGACTTTGTAATTGTAAGGACGTTTCTTGCGCTGCTCCGGAGACATGTACACTTCTGTGCCTGAAACAGAATTCACATGTTCTTTAACTCAACTCGGGATCAAAATTGGTTTGTTTACTTTGGCCAAGTGTGAGTAGGAGCCAGAATTGATAGTTTTAAAGTTTGTTTTGACTTGTTTTGTCGTCTCATATTTAACTTTTTTTTTTCATTTGGAGTAAATCACCGGATCCCCTATGTGGGAGTTGAACCGCACTAAAACCTCCAACCGATCATACTCAGCGTCCGAA
This sequence comes from Trilocha varians, assembly GCA_030269945.2. Classification (NCBI taxonomy): domain Eukaryota; kingdom Metazoa; phylum Arthropoda; class Insecta; order Lepidoptera; family Bombycidae; genus Trilocha; species Trilocha varians. Next base: position 7,967,425 of record AP028277.1, on the reverse strand, counting down.
TCCCGGCTGAGGCCAGAACCCAGCACTGGTTGAGGGACGGCGCGACGCGTTACGCTGTCGGTACTCTTTCCGGTCGCGCCGCCCCCGGTCTCATATTTTACTTGAGAACGGAGGATCGTAGACTTATTGAGTTTGGGCTCATTTTAAGAGCAAGCAGAAGCCTTTATTGGCACCATCAGATTCCCTCTAAAAGTGCACAAAATCCACGCAACTTTTGTCAAAACATTCGCATGATTTTTTGCGAATGCGAATATTCGTTGCATCCCTAATACCTAGGCACACTTACCGACTCCGTGTGTATGCTGTACATCCTCGTATCTATCCGCAGATCGGTCCTGGTCCGCGCCGGTGTCGTGCATGTATGTAACTAGTCCGAAGTCTCCAATCTTCACTTTCCCGTCCAGAGCGAACATAATGTTGCTCGGTTTCAGATCGCGATGGATCAAACGTTTCAAATGTACACATTCAACTGCCGATACTATCTGATGAAATATATCTTTCACCTGGAATAGATAAATATAATTTACTAACTGCCTCGCGCAACTTCGTCTGCGTCGCATAGGAATTGTTCCCGGAAATTTTCTAAAAGTACTGATCAGGACGCTTCGTTAGAATCTGAACACGATGAGGTTATCTTGCTTATTGACGGAGTTCCTGTGGCCACCTTCCAGCTCCATCATCAGCCCTTGATCTAAGCTATCCTATCTCTCAAGTTGGACCAGACTGGTCACGATGTGCCAATTTAATTTAAAATCGGTTCAGTAGTTTAGGAGTCCATCGCGGACAAACATTGTGACTCGAGATTTATATACAGGGTGGATCTGTAACTTTGGACAATCTGACGTGGGGTGAATGATATGTCGAAATACAACTTAGGGGTTGTCCATTAATCACGTGATCTTTTTTTAGCATTTTTTTAACCCCCCCTCCCCCATCGGTGATACGTAGTGAGGTTTAAGACCACCCCCCCTCCCCCTTCTCAACATCACGTGTGTTTTTAGTACCTACAACGAATCTTAAAATTTTCGCGCCGTGCCGCTTAATATTTGTTTAAAAATCGCGCGTTTGACGAAAAAATAAATACACGAGATATCTTACTACATCAGCCCTCCCCCTTGTGTTATTTTCGTGATTTTTATCAAACACCTCCCCCCCCCTTTCAAGCCTCACGTGATTAATGGACAACCCCTTAGCAGCATTTTTATTTTTTATATTTTTAAAGTCTATTCCTAGGAAGACTGTAAAAACCCATTACTGCCCACTGTTGGGCTCAAGTCTCCTCAAAAGAGGTTATGCATAGTCCACCACACTTGCCTAATGCGGATTGGGGACTTCACATATCTTTGAAGGATTTTTAGAATCCTTTTCCGATATGCAGGTTTCCTAACGATGTTTTCCTTCGCCGTTTTTAGCCAGTGGTGTTGTGAAATATTGCACATAAATCTTTTTTCAAATTTAGATTTAGAGGTACAAGCCGGTTGTGAACCCGCGACCTCCCGTATGGAAGGAAGCGCTTGCGCTTCAACCACTACCCCACCACGATTGTTGTGATCATCTCATCTATTCTATGAATGTATAATTTTAAAACTACATACCTTGTTATATCTGTCTTTGCATTCTCTGTTATTCCTCAACCAATCATACAAACTATTAGGATCGCAAAGCTGCATTTGTATGTATAATTCTAATCTCGGCTCAGAATCAAAATCATTCGATAAATCTCTATTAGACTGACTTTTACTCTCATCTCTCATCTCTGTTTGAGAGCTCAGACCGTATTTTGTCCCTGTGTGAGTGCTCAAACCGTCTTTCGTCTCTGTTTGTGATTGTTTCATCTCTGAGTGAGTGTTTAAGCCGTTTTTGGTCTCACTTTTAGATAAACCGTCTTCTGTTGGATTACCGAATACTATGAATGAGCTCTTGTCGCTTTCTGTGGGTTCAATGGGGGACTTCTCCTTGGAGAGGTAGCTAGCTGAGCTTGACTCACAACTGGGTTGCCAGCGGCTGTGAAAAAAATATAGAATAGTATTTAAACTGTATCACCAGATTTTTGTCTATATTGTTTTATTATCTTATTTTTTACATTAAATAAAAAGAATTTACTAGAAAAACAAAATTAAAAACAGTTTTTTTTTCAAACACATTATCTGAAGTAGGGTGACCTGTCGAAATAACTTCGAACTATGTACTTTTATTTTTGGAATTCACTACAGCTTGTACAAAGATACACCCCGTATATAAAAAAACACTTCAAGTACAGAAGATGAGAGTTTTCTAAAGGCAGAAAAAAAATTGGTAAATGTACAATTAAAGTTATTGCATGAAACTTGTAATTTTATGGCTAAAAAGTTTAAAATGCATATGAATAGCTTACCTAGGAGGACAGGGTTCAATCCACGCAGTAAAATATTGTACGATGTTTTGATGTTCTAATTTAGCGAGAGCTTTAGCTTCAAGCAATACTCGTTCGTGGTGCTCTTTCCTATAAAAAGTCATATTAAATAATAGGCTATTACGCACCGAGCAAATAAAACTATAAAAATATCATACTTTGATAGATTTACGAAAAACTAAGTGATTAATGTTGATTTCTACTCATAAAAACGCAAAATATATTTTATATTCCAATTTTAAAATTCGTGTTTTATTATCTGTGCTTCGAATGTCAAGAACGCTATCCGCCATGATGGCTGTAATATGACGTCACCTCTACAGTAAACCCCTTAGAAAATCGTAGTGTTTACACCGCTGTTTACTCTGAGTGACGTTAGAAGATGGCGGTGCATTTGGCGACTTTTGCGCCAAATTTGAAATTGAAATTTTAAATGGCATATTTTAGCCTAATTTGTGAACAAAAGATTAAATTTAGGTTTTTGTGAACAAAAGATTAAATTAAAATATAAAAAAAATGGGGTGGAATAGCCTATTATCTTTCAATATTCACAAATAATAATAATGAGAGTAGCACAAAAACTACAATGTAGATATATTACATTGTAAATTTTGGCTACACATTATTTAAAATGTTTAATCTTTAATTTTTTTGTTGTCAAATCGAATAAATTACTATATGCAATGCTTAATAGCGTGTATAGAGTGCACGCCACTGTGAATAATTTACTTTAAAGAAAACTTTAAATACAAGATTTAAGATCCTAAATGTGTCATATATCAGTAGAGTTACAGCTAGTTAATAACAGTAAAACGAGCCTAAACACGACGGGCCTATCCTATTTAGTTCCTATGACCACTTTCCGAATCCATCATCAGATCAGCGTCATTTTATCATATTATTGTATTGTCACGCGATATACATACGTGCAAAATGTCAGCTCAATTGGAAACCGGGAAGTTTTTCAAAATTATCTTGCAACCACCCGAACTTATATGTATAGTTACATCCAATGCAAGTTAATATAAAGCTTTTAAGACACTCACTTCCTAGGCAGCGTGATTCTCTTGACAGCGTAAGATCTATCGTCTATATTGTTCTTGGCTTCAAATACGACTCCGAACCCGCCCCTCCCGAGGCATCGAACCGTCGTGAAGTCCTTCTCGTACCTCCCCGGAAACTCCGAACTTGAAGGTCTTTTCACTTGTGGTATTTCCACTGGAACCTTCTCTGATATCTCTGGTTTCGGAAGCAATCGGTTGAAGGCAACGTTGACCATTATTCGTATCCTGATTTAAAAAGGTATTTGTTAGTGGTTTGTTAATTACATCTTAAATTTATTAATCAAATTTATATCAGACTAGTGGGCCCACGCGACGTCGTCTGCGTCACTTTCAATCAAAAAGTAGCCTATGTTCTTTCTCAAGGTTAAACTTTTTTTTCTGACATTGTATAGAAAACGTACGACTATCGTTGCGGACTTCCATACTATGATATATTTTTTTTTTATCTAATTCCTAAAATAAAGGTGGTTCTAAGTTTTATTTCAACAGGTCATTCAACGCACGTCAGATTGTCCAAAGTTACAGATCCACCCTGTATAATACAAATTGCTAACCTCACAAAAAACGGTATCATAATGAAAACCAGTCCAAAAGCCATGCCCACAGCCGCTACTATGTCCGATATCCAAGAAGGAACGGTCTTCACTTTCTCGATCACCTCCGTGTGGTTAGAGTCCTCGGCTTCATGGTAAGGGACGTAGGTCGACTTGTCAGGTAGAGGCAGATACACGTTGTTTCTGTCTGAAAATTAAAAAAAAAATACAAGAATATTCTAGAAAAGTGTGCAAGTGTGCAAGAGTGATTGAAAAGTATTCAAGAAGCTTGTAGAACAAACAATATTCATTTATTTGGTATACAAACAGAAAACAGACAGGGTGGATCTGTAACTTTGGACAATCTAACGTGGGGTGAATGACCTGTTGAAATAAAAATTAAAATCCTCCAACTGAAAAAAATATATAAAATTGGTTGCCTGTAAAGTCGGTATACGGGCGAAAGTTTTACGTGACAACGACTCGGGCATGGTTAGCCCGCCTAAGAGCGAGAGAGACAGACATAAAAGTGACGCGGCACGCGTGCCTCTCACTCGCTCTCATTGTGAGTGCATAACGTGAGCGGAGCGTAACGCAGTGAAGTGAAGTGTCACCCGGCAAACCAATTTATAAGACGTTGTCACGTCAAAAAAAAGGTTCACTAATGGAAACAAGTATTGATATTTACCAAGACTAATGAATCGTCGTTTCGGCGCGTTGGGTAACACCATAAGATTTCGTTTCTCCTCCGATTTGTCGAATTCGTCCAAAATGTACAACTGGAACAAAAAGCTTTGTTAATATTTATTTATATTGTTAGTAATCATCACTTACACTACCACTAAACGGGTTTTTACCACGATTATTTTTAATTGAGCTCTTAAATGACCTACCCGCAGTTGCTCAGTCTTCCCGTGATCATGGCGCTTGAAACAGTGCTGAAATATCGGGACCGCACAATTAAAAACAATCAAGTGTAAAAACCCGTTTAATAGTAGTGTAAGTGATGTAGATAACCGCGAGTGTTTAAAGAAATTTGTTAGTAATCATTCTAAAATTAAAGGGTTCAAATTTTTTTCTAATGTTACATTTTATTAGCCTAACTACATGACCCGCGCAACTTCGTCTGCGCCACAAAGAGGCTTAAACAGCACTCGCGATGTCGTCGATATACTTTTTGTAGCGGACAGCGTTTTATACTCGTGATAATTTCTCAACGAAATGTCCGATTAGAATAAAACAAAAAGTATTTTACTTCTACATTAATACCCTTGATATTTGATAATATAATGTCTTAAGAGTGTCAAGCGAAAAGATTCAGTAACCCGGACCCGACTCATATATTGTCTATGGAACTGATAGACTGCGCAGCTTATCTATGGGTTCGGGGATTGGCGCCAATTTAGAGAGGTCGCGGAAGATACGTTGGATTTGCTTTGGATTCAGATTCGTATAATTTTTATTTTTAATAATCAAGTCTTTGCATACCATTAATCAATTCTTTTAAAAAAAGTAAAGCCACTTCTGGTTCTTAAAAAATGTTTAATTTGGATGAGGACTAATATAGCGAATCTCAATTCATGTCGTTTCATTCTTCAGACTATTTAATATTTTTCATAAACATAAAAGCTGTTATTGTGACTAAACTATGATAGTTAGATATATGCTCTCGCAGACTTTTTTTCAGCTGTTACTAAGACCTACACACCCGTAGTACATCATTTTGTTCTATTGTCAATAGTTTTTGCAGCGTACGCATAAATATGTTTTCGATTTTACACCTCGATATTTTCGTACGGATCCCTATTTTTTTTCAAAATCAAATCTATACTAATATTATAAAGCTGAAGAGTTTGTTAGTTTGTTTGAACGCGCTAATCTCAGGATCTACTGGTCCGATTTCAAAAATTCTTTCACTGTTGGAAAGTCCATTTATCGACGAAGGTTATTTATTGAGGCTATATTTTATTTTCAAAAAAATAGGGATCCGCATGAAAATATCGAATATGTAACAAAAGGTGAAAAATCGAAAACATATTTATGCGTACGCTGCAAAAACTATTGACAATAGAACAAAATGATGTACTACGGGTTTTTAGGTCTTTTAAAGACAAACAAAAAAGTCCGCGACAGCATATATCTAACTATCATAGTTTAGTCACAATAACCGCTTTTATGTTTATAAAAATATTTTTTCGTCCCAAGATTGAATTTAACGTTAAATGAGTATCGTTATATTAACCCTTATCCAAATTAAGTATTTTGTTATCAAGAGTATTAATGTAGAAGTAAATTACTTTTTGTTTTATTCCAATCGGACTTTTCGTTTAGAAGTTATTACGAGTATAAAACGCAATGAATATGTGGGGCACTGCGGGCCGCGAAAATAATAACTCGACGGCATTGCGAGTACTGTTTGAACCCCTTTGTAACGCAGACGATGTTGCGTGGGTCAGCTAGTATACATATAAACTTCCTTAAGAATCACTCTATCTATTGAAAAAAGCCGCATCCAAATCCGTTGCATAGTTTTAAAGATCTAATTATACATAGGGACAGACAGACGGCGGACCGTAACTTTGTTTTAGACATAGACATCCTTTATTTGTGGCAAAAATGGTACAAAACAATAAAAAGAAATAAAACATCAAACAATTTTATTCTGCGTCCAGTAAAAAACCTTACCTGTCCCTGATGATCTCCGACGTACAGTAACTGTCCCATCACGTTGGTGTTCCTTGAGTCTTGCCAGAGAACGTTTTGAAGGTTACCATCGAACAATTCCCATATGTCTGTTATTGGCGCTTCTAGCTTTAAAAAAAATTAACGGTATCATCTATACATTTATAACAAATCATTTTTAAGAGCAATTAAAGGCCTTTATTTTTGCTCCATCTACATCCAAACAATATCTAAGCTACTTTTCTGTACCAACCCATTACTGCCCACTGTTGGGCTCAGGAGAGATAGATAAATATCATTATTATGCATACATATATCTTAAGTTTATTTTTGAAAAACGTTTGATATTAATTTGGCAAATATGGAAGATATTTTTCCGATTTTCTGTCTTTTGATGTTCGCGGCTATGTACAAACGACCTCATAATTACCTACGTGCACACAGTTAAAACCAAATTCGTTTGCACTTTGACAAAATTATTATTTTCCAACTATATTTAAGTCGTTTGTGTGCAAAATGCTTGTTATAGAAAAAGCATAGAATTATTACATCTGGAATCAACATCATGAACAACAGAATGAAGCCAATTTAAATCGCACCGATCGCGCGTAACTACACGATATTCTGACGTTAGTGTACCGATGACACTCAATTCGTTCAACACACTAATAAAATATTACATAGACATAAGTTCTTTAAAATTACATTTTGTTATTTCGGATGTTGAATCAAAATATCGTGTAGTTACGCGCGATCGGTGCGATTTAAATTGGCTTCATTCTGTTGTTCAGGATGTTGATTCCAGATGTAATAATTCTATGAGAAAAAGGTAATAAGTGCAACGTGCTTTCATGCGATACGGTTTTGAAAATGTGCATGAGGTCGATAGTACAAAGCGCTACAAAGCTCGTATCTGGCAATACTATACATCTTTGATCTATACATAACCTAAAAAATATACAAAAACAATAAATAAATTAGAAACATACCTCGTGTTCCCAGAGCGGTTCGTTGAGATCGGCGTTCATGACGGTAACTAATTTCTTTCGCATCGACACTAACATATTAACAGTGGATTCAGCTCTTATTCTCTCGCCGGCACATTCGCCTCGGCTGAGCTGCAATTCGTGAGCGGCCGTGCTGAAATTCCACCTGAAATTTGCGAAATATAATTTATCTCTGACATTACGACGGGAAAGGGTGCTGAGGGCGTAACGCGTCGCGCCGTCCCTCAAAACCCCGTGCTGGGTTCTGGCCACAGCCGGGGTTCGGACGCTGAGTGTGAGTGGTTGGAGGTTTTAGTGCGGTTCAACTCCCACATACCCCACCCGGTGATTTCCTCCAAGTCAAAAAAAAAATCCCCTGACATTGCAGAGGTTCATGAGCGACGGTAACCACTTACGATCAATTGGCCTGTTGGCTCGTCTGCCTACATGGCAATTATAAAAAAAGATTATGTATATATTTGTGTTACGGTGAAATTCACTCGTCAATTTTTGCTAGTTGGCGAAACTGGGATCTCGCCCGGAGTTCGTTCGTTCAATTTTGACGCACCCTAAAACGGTTAAGATAGTTTTCAAATTACTTACTTCTCTAGTCCGGTCCGTGGATCAAGTCCTCTGATTGTCGTTGATTGTCGCGTAAGTACCAACACATCCCCCCCATTTTCAGTTGTCTGTTGTTCATTGTTGCACCCGTTTGAGTTGCACGTGTATATAACGCGACCGGTTTTCGTGTCTATGCCTATACGTAATATGTCATGACCACCTACAAAAAATGTTAGATTGTTTGTTAATTAAATTGTTTTGTTTCATATACCACTTTGAAAGCCCCAGAGAAGAACGCAGTTTTTATATTTAGATAATTTTATTGCATGTTGATTTACATTATTGGACTTTTTTGAAAAGATTAATTGTTATAGGCTCATTTACGAGGGAGCGTCGTGACGGTAAAATATGCGTAACGCATCGTGCCGCCGCGCATTTAGTGCATTTCAACTCCTACATATCCCATCTGGGGCAATCCAGCGATCCGGAAATTTCCAACAACTCAAAAAAAACATTTACTTTGCTTAATAAATTCAAAAATATACAAAGAATGAGTTTCTGATCATCTTACCAGCAGTAATCAGGTTATTTGATTCCGTAAAAGTTTCTGACAATAGTTGATGGACGTTAAATGGTAACCGTTTGATCTTTGACCCATGAACGGTGTACAGAGTCCCTCGTAGTGATGGTACCAGTCTCACCCAGTTTTCACCGTCAAACTCGCTACTTGCCAAGTTTGAGGACAGTAACGGTGCAGTTTCAACCTCCCATGCTTTGCTTCCGTTCTCCAAATCAAAAGCGGTAAGTCGACCATCCAAGGTGCTTACCATAATGTAACTGGAATTTGCAAAAGATGAAAATAAAAAAAATTATATTACCTACTATTTTTTTTTTACACTTAAGTAGTGAAATAAAGGGTTTTATTATTATTATTAGTGCTTTTAGAGGCAGGTATACCAATGGATCCTATGTTTACCAGTATAACTTTTTTTTATGTAGTATAGTACCGCAATATTGTCCGCATAGATATCAACAGTCACGGAGTCTGCAGTGGGCAAGTCATATGTAAATATGTTGCACAGTGTAGGGCCAATAACAGACCCCTGTGGGAAACTTGAACGTGCCTCTCCGTGCTAACCAGTATAACTTAAAAAACAATTTTACAGGAGAGCCATTAAAATGTTCTACACGCAGTAACTTTGCTAGCACTTATACCAATTTAGTAGGTTCAATCTCTGCAAATAATTTGAATTTTAAAATAGATATTTTAAAGATTAGGCAACTTTAAGACTATTTCTGCTAAAAACCTGTTTTGTTGTTTGCACCAGCATAGGTAGAATCGATGGATAGTAGAAATAATAAACACTGATGATTTTAATGTGATTTTTGGGTATTGGCCCACCTCTCACTCCCACCACAGTAACTCCTGTGTAGCCAGGATCCACAGCAGCGACCATCGTAATGACTCTGAGCCGTGAAGCCCAGGAAAACCCGAGGGAAAGCTAACTTGTCTAGGGCCCCACAATGAATTTAATCAGAAGATGATAGGAGTAGGAAAAACATGAGTTTTGACTTCCCTTCTCGCAAAGTGATGTCGTAATTTTATGTGATGTCGTAAATAAGCACATTCACCATAAATTATTTAAACAGTAATCAGAATATTACGCTTTACTGTAACAAATTACCATTCTGTCACCCGTAACCATTATTGAAAGTTAAGTTACAAGAATTTTTAGAATTACTGTCTGACTGATGTTTGATGAAAAAATGATGAAAGTTATGAACATAATGTTGAGGCTCAGTTATTTTAAGAAATGTATTTAAGCTAAATAAGTAATCAGGTGATTAAAACTATTGATAATGCCGTGACGTAGGTGTCCGATTTGTGAAAACTGGCTTTCATTTGTAAACAAAACTTAGCTTTCGATTTCCATTAGATGTTTGTACTAAAATAATGGTAAGAGCCAGACGATTTTTTGGAAATGTGATGTTCCTTACTTGTTCGAGTCTTTTCCATCGATTTTAGTAGGATTGCAGTGCGGGAGTTGCAGTGGAATCCCATCAGCTCGTAGATAACAAACAAGGCAAGATAACGCAAATACAATTTTCGAAGCCATCATAAAATTAAATGTTTCCAGCATTTTATTATTGCTAAATTAAATGCGGACATATCCACCAGACGATCGGATGTTTCGATGGTAAATAACTATTAATTATTACGAAATTTTGGAGAAACAAAATCAACAACACAGGCGATGATGAAGGTGACACTACTGACACTGACATTTGAAATAGTTTGACAGTAAAAGTCATCAGATTTCATATAGTTCATCCACAGTTTTATTACCTCTGTTTAACACGCGACATTGGCGGAATCAGTGCGCGGTAATATCCACGCGCGATTGGAGCCATAAAAAAAAAAAAAAAAAAATTACCTCTGTCAGCTTCGTCTCCAGGGGGGTGCCACTGGTTTAGTTAGGAAACGAACTATTAGGTGTCACTACGGTTGTAACGAAACTTTATGATTTTACGTGAGATGGCGCTGTTTGGAAATTCTTTTCCACGCTTTTTCCATTTCATTGTTTTCTCGCGAGATGGCGCTAATTTAAAAAAAACGTTTTTTCCTAGTATTTTATGATCTGACAGTTATTGACAAATGGGGACTATTTTTCAGTTATAACCTAAGCTTAAAATAAAATAAATGTAGAATTTTTTTTTATGTTAGAATTTTTTTTTTAGTAACTCTGTAATGTAGATTTGTGCTATCTTTTTTTTTTTCGTCACAGACTATAAATATATATATGAGACCGGATGTCAAATGAACGTCAGTGTGAATGTCACGTATTTTTTTCGCGTTGTTTTAAATAATTATTTTTCCATGTTATTTGTAAATATTTCCCTATTAGTTCTTGTTTAACATAATTATAGTTAGTGTAGTTTGTGTGTTGGTGTTGGTTAGTAGGTTATTTTCTTTATATTTCATTATTTTTCATTAGGTATATTTTTTATTAATTTCCCTTATTTACGTAAGATGAACCCAGAGAAAAATAAACCTCCCGACCCAGGGATACCAGACGACGTATCTAAATCTCTGGAAAATGAATATATTAACTCTCCGAGTTCAGCTCAAACTTATCTTCTCCAGTACCTGATGTTGAGTTCATGTCAACTGACGGTTTGACAACAATCCCAAGAAAAAGAGGTCTAACCTCGAATGATCAGTATATTAGTCGCAAAATTACTAGAACAGACACTACAAAAGCCATGAATTTGGAACAGCCTAAAGCTCAGTCTTACAATCGCAAATATTTATCATCAGATCTAGGTCCTTTCGCAGTCCACATTTCTAAAATAGATAATGCCTCGGCATCGGGCGTGACTATTCACCCTGTAAAATTTGGCCAATTTATCTTCAAAAATAATATTTCTCACATCACCAAAGATGGAATAAAAAAATTAGGCCGCAACAGGATTGTTGTGGAGTTCTCAAATCCCACTGCTGCAAACGAATTTCTTGAAAATAGTCTGTTGGCTGACAGAGGGTATAAGGCATTTATACCTACATATCAGGTTACTCGCATGGGAATTGCGAGGGGTATCCCCATTGATTTTACAAATGAAGAAATACCTGAATATATAGAAGTTCCTTCTGGCTGTGGAAAAGTAGTCAGAGCTCGTCGACTTAATTATAAAGTTACGAATGAAACATCATCTAATGAATGGCATCCTAGTCAAACTGTTGTTCTGACCTTTGATGGTCAGCGGCTCTCTCGGCATGTTTATTGTTTCCACAATTCTATTAATTATTTGAAAGACGATTTCCCCTGTCTGGATTTTTTTATTAAACTTATTTAGGTGAGCATACCACACGTTGTTTGATGATTACTGCTGCTTATGCAATATCAGGGAATATACAAAACCGCCAGCTATGGATCCAATTTGAAACTTCTCAATTTATGATTTCAGAAATAGTGCACAAACAATCAGGCTCGTAACTGGAGCGCGGCGCTACGTTTGTCCGCTCGGAGCTGTACCGGTGCCGGGGCTACTGCTGGCTGCTAGGAGCTGCTCACCTCGCACGCCGCCGACCCAGAACCACCGACCACGACCATGTTCCCGCTATACCTCAAGACGGACCTGCTAGAGGTACTATGACCCATTACTGTATATGCTTCTCTTTGTAAAGTGAACGGCTCGAATAAATTAGGTTTGCATAGAGGAGTAATACAAACATTGTTGGCATTAAATTGGCGTTTTTATTTTATTAAAAAAAATATTATAACAAAGTCGCAAATAAACAAAGTCTTTTTATTATTAAGGTACGATGATATAGACCCGTATATTTCGGCGCGCTTATAAAAACGTTTCACGTCAAAAATAACGCGACGACATGCTCGCTCGACACGCGAGTGCTGTTTAAACCCTTTCGTGACGCAGACGAAGTTGCGCGGGTTATCTAGTATTTATAATACTTTCAATAGTATCTAAATGATGTATTTGTTCTCCTACCAAACAACGACGAGATATATTGTAAAACATTTTTATCGAATTGAGTAACTTGTTATAAAAATGTTATTTTATAGAATAAAATAAACACAAAAAATCTATTGGAATTCAATAGATTTTTTGTGTTTATTAATCCGTATCAATATATTGAAATCCGAAATATTCTTGAATACGCAATACGTTTAATATTATTTTATAACATTAATTGTTTTGATTGATCTAAACTTACAATCATGTCATATGTTAGATATTCTAATATCCTACTAATAATCTAATATATAAAATTCTCGTGTCACGGTGTTCGAACTTGAACTCCTCCGAAACGGCTTGACCGATTTTGTTGAAATTTTTTGTGCTTATCCGGTATCTATGAGAATCGGCCAACATCTATTTTTCATCCCCCTAAATGTTAGGGGTAGTCCACCCCTATTTTTTTTTTATTTTTTCGACGCAGACGAAGTTGCGTGGGGCAGCTAGTAATATTATAATTGCGAAAGTAACTGTCTGTTACACTTTCCCGTTTAAACCTCTGATCTGATTTTGATGAAATTTGGCACAGACAGTCTTTAGGTTCTAAGAAATAACATAGGCTACCTATTAATTAAAAGTGACCCACTAGTTTTACTATGAAGAGTTACTGCTGCCATTTAATTTCTTAATAAATTAATGCTGTCACACTACTAATACTATTATTTTTCTCCGCAGGACTAGAAAGTCATCAGTGTCAACAAAAATGAAGGAGGACTTTATCCTGAATGTCAAGACATCAATTCTGTTATTCAATTTAAAGTTTCAAAGAACTAAACATTGGAATAAAGTTTAGAAGAATTATTATCAATAAATGCTATAAATAACCAACTTGTACCATAGCATTTATACTTATATGACTGAATGTTGTCAAGTCAAAACAATTTTTAAAGCATTCTTATAAACCTGCTAAAAACATTCAACCAATGTTGAGTTCTTCGAAATAGTATATTTTAGAATATATAGTATAAATTTGACTAGGCTATTAGACAACTACACAAGTAGAACGAAAATACCATAATATTGAATATTTAAAGTTTTTGGAATTTGTTTTTATGTAAAGCTAAGTAACTTACTAATTTTCATGCATTTTGAACGGGTTAATACCACAATATTTAATTAATTGAATTGTCTCGATATTTCAACGTTGTTGCAGAGCCATTCAAAATGCATGAAAGTATTATAGAAAACCACGAGTGTCTAAATAAGTTTATAACTTACTAATTGTCAAATATCCGTGAGAATAACACAACTGATACTATAATAACACAACGATTGTTTAATAATTATTTATAAAAAGCTATTTTTTGTAAACCTGTTGAGTTTTTACAAATTTAGAAGGAAACTACATGAAATTACTTTGTCTACAATTTTAGAAATCAGTGATTTTTTTTATAAATAAGTTTAGTTATAGAATTACTATAACATCAAAAGGAACTAAATCATCTAAAGGTTTTATGTTATTATTATATAAAATTTTGCATTTAAAGAATAAAAAATATATGAAAATTATATTCAGCTCCAAATTATTCCTGAATACGCAATTTTTGTTATGTTTGTACATATTTGTATAAGATATTGTTTTGATTGATTTAAACTTAGTTTTAAATTCCTAAACGATGCATCACATTGCAAGTACTTTCATATTTTTCAAAATGATGGTTGATTATACTATATTTTCACAAAAAAATGCTTTTGTAAAAATATTATATTATTTTCTTTGAATGTTATTCCTTTGTTGTTGCTCTTTTTGTATATTTTCTTCTTGGTATTATTGTATATAATGTTATTGATAAAAATAATATAAATTTGAAATGGAATGTGAAAACAACAGCTTTTTATTTTAAAAACTGTTCTATTTGAAAAAAAATGATTTGTTAAAAAGCTGAGCAAGTTCACAGATTTCGAATTATAATCAGTTTGTTGTTTTAAATTACGAGTGGATGCATCAGCTATTGTAATGAAACATTTTTTTTTCAAATAGAAAAACTGAAGTCTCCTAGTAAACAAAAAATACATTTAAATCTAGCGCGCAGCGCATGCACTCAAGCATGTGGCTCCACCTCTTACTGCAATACGTAAACTTCAGCTCATATTCCTATCTCCAGTTGCATATCTATCTCATATATATATGTATGGTCTGTGTTCGTCTCCATGTAGATTGTACTATATAACTTTTAAATACAGGGTGTAGCAAATAAAAAATCTAGACTTGCCAGAACTATTGACAGATCTAATCTATAAATTATAACATTTAATAAAAATAGCCCCAGGTGACCTTTCAAAACATGTAAAAAATATAAAAAGAACGATGTATTCAAAGTACATTTTTGCACACTGAACCTAAACATATGAATTTTAAAATTTTCAAACTGTAAAATATAGTTTGGCAGATGGAAAACTTTTAAAGGGCTTATTTTAAAAACAATGACTCTGACTGATTTAAATTGGGTCACCCATAATTTACAAAGTACTTCAAAATACCGTAATAAAAAGCATTGGTAATTGATATGCAACATTAAATTTAAAAGGTTGCTCATTTAGGTATTGTTCCTACGTTTGGTAAGCTAATTTCTCTTATTTAAGTATTTATTGTAACTTTTCTTAATTTATTGTAAATTACCTGGTTTATTTAATTTACAAACCTAAAAACTATTAACGCATATAGCCCCAACCCCAACTTAATGACTTCATCAATTATTGTCTAGCTAACCAACATTACGAAAACAGGTAATAAAATTATAAGCGATATTTCAAAAACAAAATTCCGATTTTTTTTTGTCAAAAATTCAGACTATAAACCACAGTTACATGCGAGTAGAAACAGCTTAATAGCCGGTTTCACAATTTTAGTGTTTCTTCGTCATTTTTTTGTTTATTAATGTGTTTAATTTAAATTAAATGTCATTCTGATTTCTGCACTATTAATTCAAATAAAGTTTAGCTTTAATCATACTACTTCAAATTTCTAAACTTGCGACAAGAACTATGGACAAGCAATAAATGTATTTTGATTGAAAATTTACATTATTTTTGTTTTGAAAAGATAGGTAATCTTCGGGTTTCTTTATTACGTTAAATGGTAGCAATAATAAGAGAATCATATGAAATCTTATTTTACTATTCATGACATTAAAAGAACAATTTTTATTTAAATTCTATGTCAGAACTGTTTTCGAATTGAAAATTTTAGTTTGAATGGTTTAACCTCGGTTAATGCCTAAAATAAGACATTATTGGTGAAGCTGGTCATCGTTGGATTAAATCCAGCGCTTAAGCGATCATAGACAATTGATTGATAGACAAGACGACATCCTATATTTTTGTTTATAAAATTTTGACAAACGCATTTCCACATCCTCGATTTATTGTGATTGCGATTTTTTGCTATAAATTATATCCGAAGACCTGTTGCAGCGCGAATAGTATATTTTTAAAGAATTATCGAGCGATCACAGCTTATTTTCACGTTACTGAACTTCATCATGACTTTGGGGACGTACAACAGACATCAAGCAGAGAGGAAAAAGTGAGAACCAAATTTTGCGAAATTTCGTTGTAATGCTGTTTTATATGTCCTAATCTCTTTTTTATTGTAGGCAAGTGGCTCTGGCCGCTGCTTTTCCTCAAGGCATCAGGTGCCAGAAATGCCTGGAGTTCGGTCATTGGAGCTACGAATGTAAGGGCAAGCGCAAGATCCTTGTTCGCCCTTCGCGTACACGAATTCTGCACAAGAACTTGAAAGCCAAGGAGGAAGGCCAGTGCAGGTAACCGTTGGAATTTTCCGTTAATTTCTCGAACTTAATTTTCAACCACCCTCATTTCGCTTACTTTTTCTGCCTTGAGTCTATTGTCTCATAATTTTATTAGTACGAAATATTATTTATCGACAAAACGATAGATATAAAATTATGAAACACAATTATACTGCATAGACTTCAAAGTTAGAACATGGAATTTACAGAACTATAAAATTCTTCATAAATTTTACATACCTCCCAATTTGGTTTACCCTCTACACATTCAAGACGATTTTAAAGAATAAAATTATTCAACAGATGAGAGTTCTAAGTAACCACAGTTAAATGTTAGACACAAATTGAGATTATCTAAAAAAAAAATCATAGTCATAATCAGTTTAGTAATAATGACACAGTCAAATGTATTATTGAAATAAAATAAAAAATACAACTTTCATTTGTAAGTAGATAGATTTAAATAGGTAGATACAATATATTTCATAAGTTGCAATTGCTTGTAAGTGCAATTCTTTTATTACCTTAATCTCTTTCATATCTTACAATATTGATAAACAAATTGACAATAATAATGATTATTGACGTACATGCATAATTAACTTTGATAACCTCAACCCTTGTCTTAAAATGATAACTTATCGCATAATTTCTCAGCAACGGCAGCTGCAAAATACCAAACAAGAAGAAACGTGACGAGGATTGCAAGGATTGTTCCGACAAGAGCTCCTCCGAGAGTTCTTCCGAATCATCGTCCGAGGGCTCAAGCTCGTCTGGCAGCGAAAGCAGTGGCTCGGAAAGCGACTCTGATTCGGAAAGCAGCGGATCCGAGTCTGGCAGTGATTAATTTGTCATTCTATTAAATATTAGAGAGATGTCGCTTGATTCTAGTCTTTATTCCAGAAAGCTAATTAAATTAACTTCTATAATTTTCTCCTAATAACATCCTATCATATGTAAAAGAAACTTGAGATGTTCATGAATATTAAGATGAATTTTCTTTCTAGATTTCTGAATAATATTTTCTTATCTATGCTTT
This sequence comes from Trilocha varians, assembly GCA_030269945.2. NCBI lineage: Eukaryota > Metazoa > Arthropoda > Insecta > Lepidoptera > Bombycidae > Trilocha > Trilocha varians. Next base: position 7,949,880 of record AP028277.1, on the reverse strand, counting down.
TTTCTTCAAACATTCTTTTCGTAATATAAGTTAGTGCTCTCTAGTATTTAAAGAAAATTAGTTTTAAGTTTTCATAAGGTTTCGAATAATGATTTGTGAAAGCGTTTTTTTTAATTATTTTAATGCTGGACATTGTCAGAGATTTATTTTAAAAATTCGCTTTTTTTGTACAAGTTTATAGTAGGATGTTGGTTAATTTTAAATTTATGCGAAAAATATGTAGTTTTTAAGATTTTAACGTGATTGTTGTATGCGTGTTGATATTGTAGTTGTCTCTTTAGATAAGGCAAATAGCCGTAAAAATTGTCATAGACTAAACTTTGTTTCATACACTGAGGCTTTAGCACTAAGTTCAATAACTGTGTGAGATTATAATTTATGTAGAATACTATATTATTAGGTCACAATGCAGTTTGGTTTGTAAAGTGTCTCATTCTGTTTAGGGTTTCTGTCTTAGACGTAGAATGTTAGAAATATTGTATCTTACTTCTATTGTATTTGATGTAGTGAATGTATGAATTTTTGATATAATAAATGTAATTTTAATTGAACTTTGCATTTATTTTGAATCTGAAGAGTTAAATAGGTAGTGGGTGCGTGGATTTATTCTTAGCATGGGTAAGTTTGTCTGAGTGTGCAACGCGTCATGCCGTCTTATAGAATCTTTTAAAGTACAGAAGAACTATTTATATCGGTCACAATTTATTAATATTTAGTCACGATTTTTCGGCATATTCAAAAATATAAAATCCATTGTTTACCTGCCAACTTGACTAATTCCGTTTCCGATCGAACTAACACTGCATGGACATTAAAATATTTTTTGATCTGATCTCATGATGGATTCGGAAGATGGCCATAGGAACTCCTGTACTAAACAAAAACTTGCGAGGTGTCATGGGACACCCGAATAGAACGAAGTTCCTTTCGATTATTTTTTTTTCCTAAAGTAACGCGCGATAAAGAACGTGTTTTAAAAGATTTTGATCACAGCGCCATCTAGCAATAATCATCGAAGACGAAAAAAGTGTCGTGACAACTTTTCGTAAGAATTTTTCCGTCTAGCCTCCTTTCACAACGCGCGATAAGAACTTCATTCCAATAAGATAGACCCGTGTCGTGTTTGGGCTTGTTTTACTTGTCGTAGCTACTACTTTATTGCTATATATTTTATTATGTATATGTAAAGATGATATCCAGGATTTTAAAAACTTGTATTTAAAAAGTAGTTTATTTGAGAAGAATTTGAGTTAATAAAACAATTACAAGTAAAAAAAAACATTTTATTTCAGATCGACAAAACAATTGTAATGGCTATTATAATTAACATTTCTGTTCTCATTTTGTATAGAACTATTTCTGATAAGTTCATTTAACAATGAGTTTCAATATTCTGTAAAATCAAACTTATTTGCGAGCGACAAGGCGTGGTTTGGGGGAGGCCTATATCCAGTAGTGGACGTCTATAGGCTGATGATGACAATATCTTTGCACTTTTTACACAAAAAAAGAATAAGAAACTATACTACCCGTCATGATTTTAGTTATTTACTTATTTTAGTTTACAAAATAGATAAAAGAGCATGAAGTTGGATACTAAAATAGATTGTCCATTATCCGTAATGCACACTTAAAATAATAATTTCAGTATTAGTGATGATTTTAAACTTATTTAGAAAACTAATTTAAAGGTGGGTATTAATTACATTGATTTGATGTGCCAGTTTATTTAGAATATAGTAACACGACGTAATGTACACTACTTCTATTCTATTTATCTTACTACATACTTTAAATTTACATTGTGTATTCAACTATAAAATAACAAAAAACTGTATCTTTTCAAACGTTACGGTTAAAAACGGTGAAGGAAAACATCTCGAGGAAACCTGCATATCGGAAAAGGGTTCTAAAAATCCTTTTAAAGATATGTGAAGACCCCAAACCGCACTGGGCAAGCGATGGACTATGCCTAACCCCTCTTCTGAGGAGACCTGAGCCCAACAGTGGGCAGTAATGGATTGGTACAGGTACAGGTATCTTTTCAAAGTTAATATTTAAACAAAAAACTGCATAAAATAACATTTAAATTGAAAGCATTAACTGGCACACAAAACATTTTAAGCACTCATTATTCAAGCACTAGGCACATCAGGTAACACATGCACAATCACTTTCCGCTTCTGATCGTAACTGAAACTGTTAATTTTAAATATATTGCTGTCGTAGAACGGTTTCAGATCCGTTATGTTGATTTGCCGAGCTCGTTCAAGTAAATCCCTTTCAGATATTTCTATAGTTGACTGGGAATGGTTGTGAAGTCCCCTCATGTAGGCCAGTTGATCGATTATCAGTTGTCGAAGGATGTAGTATAAAAGTTCGCTGTGGTCTTTCTTGTATGAGAGGTATTTTTGGAATGTCTGAAACAAATGTTTTTGCTTAGTACAGTTTTAATCTTAATTATATGATGGTTTGTGGAGTGACTGATGGTATTTTTTTTATTGCGTGATAGATAAACGAGCCTACGGCCCACCTGATGGTAAGCGGTCACCGTCGCTCATGAACCTCTGCAATGCCAGGGCAATGAGGGGCTGTTATCTAACGCCTACCGATACAGTTTTCTTAAACCTCGTTTAAAGAGGGACATGTCATGGTATGAACAGAAAGGCTTATTGCGTTGACCCCATTTAAATGAGATAAGATACAGAATTAGATTACTTAGAGTAGGAAGAACGTTGCAATATTAACTTGTCTTTTCTACAAAAAAATCGATATTTTTTGACTGACAAGGCATTTTATTAAGTTACTATAATTTATAAATACTATAGGTATCCTTATTTTACTTATATTAGACCTACTACAAAGGGAGGGATGTACTTCCCTCATTGAATACTTGAAACCCCCTCGTAAATTATCTTAATAATATTGAGAAAATGGGCTTTTCTATCTATCAGAATATATCTAAAGTATGATTATAAGTTCCAGTCAGTCAAATTACAAAGAAGGTTTCGCGCGTTATCGAAAGGGGGCTAGACGGAAATTCTTATGATAAAGTTGTCACGACACTTTTTTGTTTTAGATGATTATCGCTAGATGGCGCTGTGATTAAAATCTTTTAAAACAATTCCTTTTTTTGTTTTATATGATTAATGCTAGATGGCGCTGTGATCAAAATATTTTATTTAAGTTATAATAGTTAGTTATAGAAAGAGAAAGAGAGACAGACGTTTTAAACTAACTAATTATTATAACTTAAAAAAAATAATATTACAATTCCCTCACTAATTAATCGAAAGGAACTTCGTTCTATCCGGGTGTCCCTTAACACCTCTCAAGTTTTTTTTTTGTTTCAGTGATAGCTGCACTTATTATTGTAGACTGGAATTAATAATCTTATTATAGATCATCAATGTCCGTTGTGCTTTCTTCAATTCTGGCGTCATGCATTTATATTGTCTCCCGCTTTACAAGAAGGTAAGATAAAACTCATGTTTTCCTACTCCTACGGAGTGTAGGAGGTGGTGGAAGTGAGGCATGGGATCCCTAGAATAGAGAATGTACCTGTCTCATAGCTCTCATGACGCTGTATTTCTGTGTATCGACGAAGCTCTCCAGCATCGTTCGTATCGCTATATTGACGTCCTCCTCGCCTACTTGAGAGCGAAGATGCATACGGGCATTGGCTTCACACATGCGGATGACTGTAACAAAATGCTTATGTGATTTTTGCTTGATTTGCATGTCTAATAAAGAAAATAAAATGATAATCATTATCTATCTATGTGTATAAATTACAATTGGAGTGTCTGTTTGTAGCATAGAAATAATAGATTTTTACTTCATGCATTATTATGATGTTCCAAAACTATGCGACATGAACGGGAAGTACCTTAAATATTAGAGATAGGATGTTTTGCTAAAACGAATTATTGGAACGAAGTTCCTTATCGCGTGTTATCGAAAGGGGGCTAGACGGAAATTCTTATGAAAAAGTTGTCACGACACTTGTTTTGTTTTAGATGATTGTCGCTAGATGGCGTTGTAATTAAAATCTTTTAAAACCATTCCTTATTTCATTTTATATGATTAATGCTAGATGGCGCTGTGACCAAAAATTTATTTATTAAAAAAAAAGTATTTAAAAAATAAAATTTTATTACAATTCCCTCACTAATTAATCGAAAGGAACTTCGTTCCATCCGAGTGTCCCTTGACACCTTTCAAGTTTTTTATTTTTGATTTTTATTAATACTACACTCAAAGATTTTTCGTAAATTGTTTGGTTTGTATGAAAATTGTACTAACAAAATCGGAAAAATAATACCCTATATTTTTTAATACCAATTGAAAGTCAAGAGATTTTGATCATAGTTTTGATGCCGAACAAAGTATTCTAGCATCTAGAGAAAATTGACAAACAGACAAGCGAGTAATCCCTACTAATATTATAAATGCGAAACTAATTCTGTCTGTTACGCTTTCCCGCTTAAACCTCTCAACCGATTTTGATGAAATTTGGCACAGACAATCTTTAGACCCTGAGAAAGAACATAGACTACCTATTGATTGAAAGTGACGCAGACGAAGATGCGCGGGCCCGCTAGAATAACATAAAGCTTGTATAATATAATATTAGTGTACTGACCAGATTCAATATGTCTAACGGTGATGGGTAAACTTCCCGTGGCGAGAGATTCCTGTCGCAGTTGACTGTACATTTTAGCCACTTTATCTTGATCCATGTTCTGAAAATAACATAAAACTTGAGATTTAATTGGTTTTTGATGTATAACTACTAAACTAAAAGTCGTGGTGGCTGAGTGGTCGAAGCGCTTGCCTTCCGTACGGTCGTGGGTTCGCAACCGGCTTGTACCTCTAAATCTAAATGTGAAAAAGATTTGTGTGCAATTTTCACAACACCACTGACTAAAAACGGTGAAGGAAAACATCGTGAGGAAACCTGCATGTCGGAAAAGGGTTCTAAAAATCCTTTGAAGATATGTGAAGTCCCCAATCCGCACTGGTCAAGCGTGGTGGACTATGTCTAATCCCTCTTCTGAGGAGACCTGAGCCCAACAGTGGGCAGTAATGGGTTGGTACAGTACATAGTGTTAGTTTATTTTACCTAAGCTGAACTAAGGCAATTTACTTCTTTCTAGTTCCTTTTTTTTCCTTTTGTTTTGTATAATTTCTTTGTGACCGCACTCATTGTATCTATTGCATACATACTCAATCACTACCAGTAAGGGTCCCGCTGATTGGCTTCCTGTCTCCTTATCGTCGCCTATTATTTTAATTTAAGCTGTAGGTCTTCCTATTATTAAATAAATACTCAAAAGGAACTAATCACAAACTCAAATTACTAACGAGTTTTCGAGCGTTATGATGATAATATATAATGACATCGTCATCTTCGATCGATCCACTCGACATTTTTATTGCTTCCAATATTTCCCCTTGCTAGGTTTTTCGCACGTGTTTATTTGGTAGTAGAAATAACAGGAGTGACTGAAACCTTGCAATGTCAGTAGCGTCGTGTGCGAAATACAGTTTATGACTAGTTTGTAAATTAACTGATTAATTCCGTCATATTTGAGTAGCACCATGTGCGGAGGGCCTTAAACTTAAAAAAATTTTATAGCAAGCATATTTTGACCATTTTGTATTTAAGGATTATAGCTAAATAAGCTTATCGGTAGTCCATGATTCAGCTGCATAAGTTTTTCATATTTAAAACTATTATCACCTGTAGTTTAGGATGCACGTTTTCTCTGGAGTAGACAATATATTTCTTGAGAAGGTCCTGCGGTAGAACAAACTCGGGGTCCGGCGCGTCCTGGCTTAGTGACGTCACTGGGGCACTAGGATGATGACGCATGTGGGAGCTTACTACGAACCTGATAATAAAATAATATTAGATAATAACTATCCAACGCAATTACATCGATAATATATAAACAGCTTTTTACAAGCTTTATACAGGGTGATTTGATGATGGTGGTACATATTCAAGGATAAAAAAGTTGAAGATCAAAGGTTAACAATGTAATTATTATAATATAAAAATATTAATTCTCAGCTCAGTAAACCACGACCAAAGTTGTCTTAATTTTTCAAAAAAACATGGTCACTGCATCTGCGTTGTCAAGTGAGTATCTCAGCGACTCAGTGGGGTCGTGGGGTTAATTCAAAAGTGCTCACCTCTTTAATATCGATGAACATTCGGGTTGTCTGGAAGAGATCATCTTTAGTGATAAGACCGCGTCCATCGTTTGTTTCTTTTCACGTTTTTTTTTTAATTTTGAATAGGTATCATTAAATTTCATTAATTTTTATTTCATTTTTACTACACACATTCACACTACACTAAGCAAGTGCTCAAAATGATCTCCATTTTGAGCAATGCAGAGTTCGGCACGCCTTCTTAAATTGTTTTTTACTCTGTTCAATGCTATAGCACCTCGTACGCTATCATTCGCTCTGCAGTAAGCGCGAACCATGTCCCACATTTCACTATTGTTAAAAGACATTTTGACACAACACCACTAAAACACAAAAACAACACGAAAACAACGCGATCAAAAATTGCTGCGCGGACGCACTTTGACCTCGGCTCATGCACTTTGACTGAGCGGTGAGCCGACATGCAACACAGCCGCTACTTCCGGGGGATTTCCCGGGACGGGGTAGGTTATTTTAAAGGCAACGACCGGAGTTAAGATTGCGTAATAAGTGAATATCGGTGTCCGCACTTAAATGTTTTTGTGGATAATTTGGTCATATTGTAACCACCTGTTTTTATATTTTTTTTGAATAAGGTATCGTCTGTCCATTTACCTCTATCAGTATGTACCACGTATAGGAAATCACCCTGTATTAACTTGCGCTGGATGTAACTATGTAAATTCGGGTGGAATCTTGTGAGCTAAATTTGTCAAATTTTCCCGGTTTCCGACTTAGCTGATATTTTGCACGCAGATGATCGCGTGACAATGCAATAATATGACAAAATGACGCTGATCTGATGATGGGGTCGGAAGGTGGTCATAGGAACTCCTGTACTAAATAAGATAGTACCGTCGTGTTTGGGCTCATTTTACTTTTCTTGGCTAACACTCTACTGATATATGATATTCAGGATCTTAAAATTTTAGAGGTACAAGCCGGATTTGAACCCGCGACCTGTTTACATAAACAGTATACCTGGCCAAATGCGCGTCCCTCATCGGATCGGGTTCATCTCTCACGACGCACAGCACATCGAAACGAGACAAAATCGGTTCAGACAGGTTCACGTTCTCGGAGAATGTTAGAGACGCGTCGTAACGACCTCCGATGGGGTTAGCTGCTGCTATTACGGAGCATCTGAAAATGTTATAAATGTCAAGTGTATGTTTCCTAACAAAAAAATAAAAAACTTGAGAAGTGTCAAGGGACACCCGGATGGATTTCGATTCATTAGTGAGGGAATTGTAATATTTTTTTTTTTTTAAGTTATAACAAACAGTTTCGTCGAAAGAGAGAGAGAGAGACAGACGTTTTAAACTAACTAATTATTATAACTTAAATAAAATATTTTAATCACAGCGCCGTCTAGCGATAATCATCTAAAACAAATAAAGTGTCGTGACAACTTTTACATAAGAATTTCCGTTTAGACCCCTTTCGATAACGCGCAATAAGGAACTTCGTTCCAATAATCGAAATCGGTTCATCGCAAAAACGCACAGGAACCAGGGAAATGTTGTCCGTTAAAATACACATTTTTAAACAGACCCAAAAACACTTTTTCGATCTTAAAAACATTAAATAGGAGCCCATGACAATCATCACCTTACATCAGACACCTGTACCAACCACTGTTGGGCTCAGGTCTCCTCAGAAGAGGGGTTATGCATAGTCCACCACGCTTGCCCAGTGCGGATTGGGGACTTCACATATCTTCAAAGTGACATCTACATCTGACACCAAACTCATTCAAATCGGTCCATCCAAACTAAAGTTTAGAAGAAACAAACATAAAAAAAAACATACAAATTGAGTACCTTCTCCTTTTTAAAAATCGGTCAAAAATAAATTTATCTTACGTTAAACTCTTACCTAGCATGTAAAGAGGTGACGATACCAGCTTTAGATATCGATATCGACTGTTGTTCCATCGCCTCGTGTATCGATGTTCGGTCCTGATCGTTCATTTTATCGAATTCATCGATAAGACACACGCCGCGGTCGGCCAGCACTAGTGCGCCCGCTTCTAGTGTCCAATCCCTGTTTAAAAAAAAAATGTCTATAATAGGGTGAATGATCCAGATGTTTGAGAATTAGTGCATTATTCATTTTCAATTTAGTTTTTCTTAATTAATTACTGGCAAAAACCAAGATGAGTCTTTGATAAAAATTCGTTAGTATTTAATCAGTAACATTACAAAATACAAATATTAATTTAAACATTTTTTTTTTTTTTTTTTTATTGCCATGTAGGCAGACGAGCCAACGGCCCACCTGATACATTTTTACTATGTTAAAAATAAATTCATGTTTTATTTTAAAACTATCAATTTTGTATATTTTAAACTTTGTAATCACTGATTTCTTTCAGAAACGCGTTTCTATCTCGTCATGAGTCCAACTTATAGTTTCCAATTTTTTTTCTCTTTAATTTGTTTAAATTTTTGGATTTATATATTTTTTATTGAACAAGTTTTTTCTATGAATGAAGTTTTTTCTTTCTAATGAATGAAAATCATTTCATATTTTATTTGTAATTCTCATAACACTTTTAATTATGTTTAAACAAGAATGCTGTGTGTATCTATAATTGGCTACCATATTAGAAGTTAAGTTATGTAATATAAGTACAACAGTAGTGAATAATATGTAAGCTGTTGATACTCCTTTTATCTAATATATATTATACAGGCGAAAGTTTGTAAGTATGGATGTATGTTTGTTACTCTTTCACGTAAAAACTACTGAATGGATTTGAATGAAACTTTACCACAATATAGCTTATACATCAGAATAACACATAGGCTACAATTTTTAAACCCCTTTGTAACGCAGACGAAGTTGCGCGGGTCACCTAGTAAATAAATAAATAAATGATAAATTGAGATCAATCATTACCTGGTAGTGGGGTTCTTCCGAACGTAAGCCGTCAAACCGACAGCACTTGCTCCTTGACCCGTCGTGAATATGGCTCTTGGTGCTATCTAAAACAAAACATACGGAAAATATATCATCTGTACTGTACTGTACCAACCCATTACTGCCCACTGCTGAGCTCAGGTCTCCTCCGAAGAGGAGTTAGGCATAGTCCACCACGCTTGCTTAATGCGGATTGGGGACTTCACATATCTTCAAAGGATTTTTAGAATCCTTTTCCGATATGCAGGTTTCCTCACGATGTTTTGCTTCACCGTTTTTAGTCAGTGGTGTTGTGAAAATTTGCACATAAATCTTTTTCACATTTTAGATTTAGAGGTGTAGCGAACCAGATGACTGGCTGGTAAACGTCTACATAAAATCTGTCACGCAGACGTTTGAATTTCGAATAGAGTTTTGCCTGACGCGTCGAAATTGACGTTTGACAATTTTCTTCTGGAAAACATTTTAATTTTCATTTTTATAATTATTTCATGTAAAAGTTAATAAACATGATTCGATATTTAATATATGTGGTTTATTTCATCTTACGTTACCCACATATAATTGGTGACCCTAGACTATTGTGAATACGAACAATGAACAAAAGTGACTGTGCAAATTTGTGAACATTTTTTTTTTTCTATGTATCGAAGTGTTGTTTAAGTGCTTTACAAACGTTTCTTTGTCGATAAAATGACGGACTCAAACAAATCTAACGAATTCATCTCACCAATAGCAGTAAATAGTGTCAGTGTTAAAGTTCCACCGTTCTGGCCTACCGAACCATCATTGTGGTTTGCCCAGTTGGAAGGACAATTTTGTTTGGCCAACATCACAGCGGACTCTACGAAGTTTAACTATGTTGTTGCAAACTTAGATTATAAATACATTACACAAATTAAAGACATTGTAGAAAATCCGCCAGTAAGTGATAAATATACAAAAGTTAAGAACGAGATAATTGTACGATTTTCTCCGTCGTATGAACAACGAGTTCGTCAGTTAATGAGTCGTGAAGACATCGGCGACCGTAAGCCATCGGTTTACCTTCGACATCTGCAACAACTTGCCGGTCCGAACGTTCCCGATGACTTGGTACGTTCCATTTGGATGAACCGTCTTCCGTCGAACATTCAACTTATAATCGCCTCACAAACAACACATTCTTTGAAAGATCTCGCAAAACTCGCAGATACACTTAACGATGTTATAACACAACCTCAAGTTCAGTGTGTGTCATCAACGACGCAAGATTCTACACTAAATGATTTGAAAAATGAAATCGCCGATTTATCAAAACAAGTTGCCGCATTGTCTACATCTCGACGTCCACGTTCAAGAGAACGTTCTTCCCATTTGCATCAACAAGTTCAAGATCGTTCTTCAACACCTGATAATTTTTGTTGGTACCATCGGAACTTTCGGAAGAAAGCGACCAAATGCCGTTCACCTTGTGCTTTCAAGTCGGAAAACTGAAACGACAGTCGCTGATGGCGGCTTATGATGACTGTCTAAACACATCGCGCCGCATATTTGTTACCGATCGCAAAAGTAAAGTAAACTTTTTGATAGACACAGGATCAGATTTAAGTGTTTATCCGTCTACATATTGCAAAAATTTACGTCTTAAAAAAACTGATTACGAACTTTATGCAGCCAACGGTTCTATAATCAGCACGTACGGTCGTATTCAATTGAATTTAGATTTTGGATTACGACGAGTTTTTCAGTGGCAGTTTGTAATCGCAGATGTGACTAAACCCATCATCGGAGTTGATCTTCTGGCTCATTACGACCTGCTGGTAGATGTTAAGCACCATCGTCTTATTGACAACATAACGTCACTTCATGCCGCAGCTCAACCTGTTGCATCATCGGTTTCCATATGTCAAGTCAAAACTTTTGCAGTAACGTCGACCTTTCACAAGCTTCTTTCCGAGTTTCCAGAGGTCACGAGACCTTATGGTGCGCCTGGTGTTCGTGAAGTTAAACATAATACACTTCATTACATTAGAACTACTCCAGGACCACCTGTCTACAGTCGTCCGCGAAGACTGGCACCAGATCGACTCAAAAGAGCTATAAAAGAATTTGAAGAGATGGTTAGCTCTGGTATCGCTCGACGTTCAGAAAGTTCTTGGGCTGCACCACTTCATATTGTCCCGAAGAAGGATGGAACTGATCGACCGTGTGGAGATTATAGAGGCTTAAATGCTAGAACTATACCAGATAGATATCCAGTTCGGCATATTGCAGATTTCTCACATAATTTACACGGCTGTACTGTCTTCAGTAAAATAGATTTAGCTCGCGCATACTTTTTAATTCCTGTTAACCCTGATGATATACCGAAAACGGCCATTACCACTCCTTTCGGGCTCTTTGAATTCCCATTCATGAGTTTTGGTTTAAGAAATGCAGCGCAAACTTTTCAAAGATTTATGGATGAGATTCTTCGAGGATTAGACTTTGCCTTTCCTTACTTGGACGATATTCTGATTGGCTCTCGTGATCACGATAGTCACAAGTCTCATGTCCGTCAAGTTTTGGAACGTTTAAAAGCGCACAACGCTATTATTAATACATCAAAGAGCATTTTCGGAGTTTCAGAAGTAGAATTTTTAGGTTATCTTGTTACAGCCGAAGGGACACGTCCTACTTCAGAGAAAGTTCGTGCTATTAAAGACTTCCCACAACCGAAAACTCTGAAGGAACTAAGAAGATTCCTCGGTATGATCAATTTCTACAGAAGATATTTACCAAATGCTGCAAAAATTCAAGCCCCTCTTCATCAACTTCTCTCAGGTACGAAAACTAAGCCTAATACCCCAGTAATTTGGACTGACGAGCTTGAAAGAGCCTTTAAACTTTGCAAAGAAACTCTTGCGAATGCCACTCTTCTCGCACATCCAGACCCAACAGCGGATTTAATGATAGTAGCCGATGCCTCAGACGTAGCTATAGGAGCTGTACTACAACAGAAAGTTAATGGACACTGTCAGCCTTTGGCATTCTTTTCAAAAAAATTAAATCAAGTCCAACGCAAGTACAGTCCTTTTGATCGAGAACTTCTAGCTATTTACGAAGCAGTTAAACATTTTCGTTTTATGGTAGAGCTTAAACCCTTCACGATTTGGACCGATCACAAGCCCATCATGGCTGCGTTTCGTAAAGCTTCTGAAACATGTTCACCACGACAATATCGCTATCTTAACTTTGTATCCCAGTTCACGACTGACGTTCGTCATATTTCTGGGTACGAAAATTTAGTGGCCGATACACTGTCACGAATTGAAGCTATCACTAGTTCAGTGGACTTGAATAAACTCGCAATTTCTCAAGATGCTGATATTCAATTACAAAAATTACTAGATAGTAACACTTCTTTGGACCTTCAGAAAATCAACGTTTCTGACTCCACAGATTTAAAACTGTACTGCGACGTTTCTGGCCCATCACCTCGCTTGTACCTGACTCCTGAATTTCGTAAAATAGCTTTCGATTCGATTCACGGCCTTAGTCACCCTGGTGCGAAACCTACCATTCGATTATTAACTGAAAGATATATTTGGCCTAGTATACGCAAGGATTGCAGAGAATGGACAAAAGCCTGCATCTCCTGCCAAAAGTCTAAAATTAGCAGACATACGCATTCTCCGATTCAAAATTTTTCACTTCCATCTTCTCGCTTCGAACACGTCCATATTGATCTTATCGGACCACTAGCTATTTCTCACGGCTATCGATATTGTCTAACTGCTGTAGATCGTTTTACACGTTGGCCTGAAGTCGTTCCGATCGAGGATATTAAAGCCGAAACAGTTGCCTACGCTTTTATGACCGGTTGGATATCACGTTTTGGATGCCCACGTCAAATCACAACAGATAGAGGCAGACAATTTGAATCACATTTATTTAAAGAACTGGCGAAGTTGACTGGATCCAACCACCTTACAACTACCGCTTATCATCCACAATCGAATGGTTTAGTAGAACGATTTCATCGACAGTTAAAATCTGCTATCATGTGTCACGACAATGAAGATTGGTATGAAGTTCTTCCACTTGTACTGCTAGGAATACGCAGTGCCTGGAAAGAAGATCTATCTTCCAGTTCCGCGGAGTTAGTGTACGGCCAGTGTCTGAATTTGCCCGGTGATCTTTTCATGCCAAGTACTAGTGAAATTATTGATTACAGTGATTTCTTATCACGCATCAGAAATCATATAAGAATCCTTAAACCAACACCTGTTCTTCGCCACGGCATGGGTAAATCATTTGTTCATAAGGATTTAAATACTGCGACAGCTGTGTTTCTTAGGAAAGATTTCGTACGAAAACCGCTTCAACCGCCTTATTCTGGTCCTTATAAAGTCATTGAACGTTCAGAAAAAACTTTTAAGATCGATATTGAAGGAAAAATGGTTACAGTTTCAGTGGATCGACTTAAACCGGCGTATATTCTTCAAGAGGATCTTGATCAAACAACATCTCAAGACTGTGATGCGAGCCCGTCTGAGTTCGCGTCTACTGTTCAGCCAGATATTAGAACACGTTTTGGCAGACGAGTACACTTCCCTCGTGCACTACATTCTTTTATTACGACCTAAAGGTCTCCGAGGGGGCTGATGTAGCGAACCAGATGACTGGCTGGTAAACGTCTACATAAAATCTGTCACGCAGACGTTTGAATTTCGAATAGAGTTTTGCCTGACGCGTCGAAATTGACGTTTGACAATTTTCTTCTGGAAAACATTTTAATTTTCATTTTTATAATTATTTCATGTAAAAGTTAATAAACATGATTCGATATTTAATATATGTGGTTTATTTCATCTTACGTTACCCACAGAGGTACAAGCCGGCCGGCCGAACCCGCGACCTCCCGTACGGAAGGAAGCGCTTCGATCACTCGGCCACCACGACTTTTTGTCAATATATCATCTGATGAAAGACAATATACAGGGTAGAATTTTCAAACGGGAAAGTATTCGAAATAATGATTTAAGCAAAGGAAACATACTTTATTTTTGAAAAGAAACGCAACAACATTTATAGCTTTTTTTTTAAATCTTGGTACCACTCGGGATTCGAACCTGGTACAATTGGAAAAAGTCACACCCTGTATTTTTATTGCACCAATCGATAGAGTTACCTTAAATATTTAAATCTAAATGTAAGGAAAACGTCACACGAATTTTATAAATATTTTTATTGCGAAAAAAGACGATGAAGAAAAAAAAATAGAGTTCACGCAGGCGACGTCACAGATAGTATCTTTATATTTATGCATAAAGAATAAATAAATAAAGTTATTTTGGTTAATGGAACTTTCTACAGCAAAATTGAGAGAATAGTTGAGAAGTCACAGTGATGGGATCCGTTTTGTAATTTCGTGTTTTTATTCAGACTAATTCTAGTTCACTTCATTCATCGCATTAGTATCACTAAAGTCTTTTTGTTTTTGCTCGTGTAGCATATTATTATTGGCATCATTCCAACTACCCATATAATATAAACAATTAATTAATATTGTGACTTATATTATGACCCTATCAAGTCCTCACAATACAGGCCAGGCCTAGTGTGAGGACCACTGGAAACATATTATTTGTATAATAGTTTTGTAAAACGAAAGTGATGTTACGGTATTGTTAGAAAATGTACTTTCTCTTTTGTATCTATACTCTCATTTAACTTTATTACAAACTTATATTTTCATTTGTAAACAAATAATAAATAAATAAAATTTTCTTATGTAAAATTAGAATGTAAAAATATATTCACCTTTTCTGTATACTTCAAGAATTGCGATTTAGCTGTTCCGGGGTCTCCACATATTAGCACATTTATATCCCCTCTCACTTTGTGTTTGTCACCTGAAATTATCATTGTGTAAACTCAAATGGCCCAAGACATCACAGGAAAAGTTAATAATGTAATTTTCAACAAAATTACTTTATTACATAACTAGCTGACCTTCGCAACTTCGTCTGCGTCAAAAAGGGGTTCAGGCAGCAGTGTTAAATTTTAAAAAGACCTACAAACCCGTAGTACATCATTTTTTATTGCCATGTAGACAGACAAGCTAACGGGCCACCTGATCGTAAGCGGTTACCGATGCTCATGGACCTCTGCAATGTCAGCGGACTACCTACGGTCTATCTTTAAGGACTTTCTTTAAGCCTCGTTTGAAGAAGGACAAGTCAAAGCGCTCAGGAACACCGAGGAGGGGAGCTCATTTTGTTCTATAATCAATATTTTTCGCAGCGCACGCAATGTAAGAATGTTTTTGGGTATTTTTTTCACACCTTTGCTCATATTATTGGAGTTTAGTAGTGTATACAACATTAGAGATTAGCACGTTCTCCCTTTGTGACGCAGACGAAGTTGCGCAGGTCACCTGGTCGTTAAATATGCGCCGCAACAGAAAAGGTTGAGAATCACTGATGTAGATATTTGAAATTACCTGGATTCTTAGGTTCCCCTCCAAAAAGCGCCAAAGCCAGCCCTCTCTTAATATAATCGTATCCATATATAGAAGGAGCTATACTTTGCACGATTCTCTCCCCAATTCTCGGGTCCTTCGATAATTTAACGATATTCGCCACGTCTTCGTCAGTTAACGATTCGACTATATGTTTGCAATCTTTCACGACTATGTAGTTGGCTATGATAACTGTGGCGAACACTGGAAAACCCTGAAAAAATAATGGAGTTAAAATAATAGGCTATTCCACCCAACTTTTTTTGTATTTTAATTTAATCTTTTGGTCATAAAAACCTATAAAAAAATTGAAATAATTTTTTTAGCCAATATGGCTAAAATTTGCCATTTAAAATTTCAATTTCAAATTTGGCGCAAAGACGTCGCCAAATGCACCGCCATCTTTTAACGTCACTTTTGCGTCACTCACAGAGTAAACAGCGGCGTAAACACTACGATTTGTTAAGGGGTTTACTGTAGAGGTGACGTCATATTACAGCCATCATGGCGGATAGCGTTTTTGACATTCGAAGCACAGATAAAAAAAACACGAATTTTAAAATTGGAATATAAAATATATTTTGCGTTTTTATGAGTAGAAATCAACATTAATCACTTAGTTTTTCGTAAATCTATCAAAGTATGATAATTTTATAGTTTTATTAGCTTGGTGCGTAATAGCCTATTGAATTATCATGACGACAGTATCAAAAACTCGATTTAACGATAGTGTAGGAAATCACATATTAAAAGAATTTAAACCACTGATTTGGCTTCACTTAAATTTGAGATTAATAAGATTTTTGATAAAATATTACAATCAGCCATTTTGTCTGAAACGCTAACAACATCGGTCAACATCACTTATCATTAGATGGCCCATCATCTCTACATGGCAAGAAGGCGGCGCGACGGGAATGAATGTCGTGGTGCGTAACGCGTCGCGCCGTCCCACGTTGTCCGTGTTGGTTTTTGCCCTCACCCGGGGTTCAAATGCTGAATGTGAGCGGTTGGAGGTTTTAGTGCGGTTTAACGATTTTCTCAAACCAAAAAAAGCCAAAAACCATACCTGTTCAGTATTAAGCGATCCGTCATAGTTATTAGTGTATATCCCCGTCAGATCGACCTCATCTCCCGGTTTGCACCTGTCGCACAGATCTGACAGCAGTATGACGTCCTTGCTGCGCGGGATCCGACCGGCCGGGATGCGACCGGGAGACTCCTGGATGGTCACTTTCTGGTAGTTCCGGTAGACTGTTTGTTCCATGTTTACCTGGAATTTAAGTGTGGGTTACATTTTGTGAAGGTTTTAATGTGTGAAAAATGTAATGTTAAGTTGTCTGTACTGTACTGTAACAACCCATTACTGCCCACTGTTGGGCTCAGGTCTCCTCAGAAGAGGGGTTAGGCATAGTCCACCACGCTTGCTCAGTGCGGATTGGGGACTTCACATATCTTCAAAGGATTTTTAGAACCCTTTTCCGATATGCAAGTTTCCTCACGATGTTTTCCTTCACCGTTTTTAGCCAGTGGTGTTGTGAAAAATTGCACATAAATCTTTTTCATATTAAGATTTAGAGGTACAAGCCGGCCCGATTTGAACTCGCGACCTCCCGTATGGAAGGCAAGCGCTTCAACCACCCGGCCACCACGACTAATTTAAGTTGTCTAGGTTTGTCAATTTAAGCTAGATGGTGAAACTGGGCTCGCTCGACGAGTGTTCGTTCGGAATCACTACCTTGTATGACTATATTTTAAATGGTTTTATGTGCTCATTTTGGCTCCTTCCACAGATTTGGCAAAAGTAAACAAACCAATTTTGACGCAGTCCCCATTTGAGTGGTTAATTAAGATTAGACGTAGATGCGCAATAACAGTTGTACCATATAATGATATTGGAAAAATATACAGGGTGATTTTTTAGTGAGGGTACATATTCCAGGTCACGATAGCTGATGGTCGTATACAACCAGTAAAAATATTATTACCAAAAAATGTGGTATAATGCCTTAGTAATCGCAACTTAAAAATATCTAAAATTCTTGCACAATGATCTATATTGTGATTGATATTATGACCCTATCAGGTCCTCACGATACAGGCCAGGCCTAGTGTGAGAGCCACTGGAAACATATTATTTGTATAATAGTTTTGTAAAACGAAAGTGAAGTGAATGATGGTTTTGCGACAGCTGATGGTTGTGTTGGAGGTGTGGGTGCGTGAGATCACTAGAGGTCGTTAGTGAACACTCTTTTGTTTGAGGTAGTTTTGTCGAATTTAGATTTCTCCAATATATTTTTTTTTAATTTTACCTATTTTTTTTCATATTCCGTATTCGAACAGTGTACCCATCACGCTCCTTCAATATGTACCATCTTTGAAAAATCACCCTGTATAGTTTAGCCGATTCCAAAAATAAAACTTAAATGGTTCTAAATTGTCTTTAGACAGGAAAATCACCCCATTAACGCAGTCGCAATGTTACAGATCCACCCTGTATAAGGTGTTCTTAGGAACTCTAATGCCGTCGACATTGGCTCGCCAACTTCCAACTTTCATATTAGTCGGCCGTCACCGTCATTTGTTTTATACTAGAGTTGGACGTTGGCGAGCCAATGTGGAAACGCGACATAATATCAGGGCTTTGGGGGCTCGTTTATCTATAATGTAAATATTGTAAATAATAATATTATAAAGAATATTACCATCTGTTATCCTTTGTTTGCATGTAAAATAAAATTTATTATTTAGCATTTTTAGAAATCACACCAAGGAATTTAAATATACTAAACATAGCAGTCTGCCGTATTAATAATTGTAGAAATATTACTTGTCTAGATGTTTTGAAAGTGTCAATTTTTATATTAACAATACAGAATTCTGATTCAGTTCAAGATTCAAGAATAACCATAAAATCACTCAATCACAATCTGCTTTTGAACCAGAAAGAAAGAAAAAAAAGAAAAACTTGGGAAGTGTCAAGGGACACTCGGATGGAACGAAGTTCCTTTCGATTATTTAGTGAGGGAATTGTAATAAAATTTTATTATGTAGTTAGTTTAAAACGTCTGTCTTTCTCTCTCTTCTCTAAACTAACTAATTATTATAACTTAAATAAAATATTTTGATCACAGCGCCAGCTAGCATTAATCATATAAAACAAAATAAGGAATTGTTTTAAAAGATTTAATCACAGCGCCATCTAGCGATAATCATCTAAAACAAAGTGTCGTGACAACTTTTTCATAAGAATTTCCGCCTAGCCCCCTTTCGATAACGCGCGAAATAAAAATTACTATCACTCACCATAAAAGGCCCGGAACTTTGACACTCCGGACAAGATCCAGGTTTAACCTCAGAATTCTGCGACTGAACAAACGGTCCCAAGATATAACCGCAACGGTTACAGTCATATTTTACAACCGATAACTGCGGTAGAACCCCGGTGGTCGAGGTTATAACTCCTACTGTCCGGACCAGTTGGTTTAAATGTAGTTTCCGGAAGGTTCTCAACTCTTCGATGAGAGGTAGATCTGATATTCGGACGTGGATCTCTGAGGTAACTCGTTCGTAACTCGGAAAGATTTGTAATACTATTTCTTTAGCTACCTGTAAAATATAGGATTGAAGTTTAAAATATCGCCATCTTGGTTTTCGGCCATATTGGATTTTAAGATTGGTGATTTTAGTTTGACATGTTTGTGCGATAATTTCAATGAGAGAGGGTATGATTTAATTAAATTTTTAAAGAATGCATTAAATGAAACCCTGTTTTGCAATAAAACAATTCCATATTATTACAAATTTTAAGGTCAAGATTTTAGTTTCGGTCTTTAAAATCTGTGTACCCCGTAAATTATTGTAAAAACAGTAAAACCTCATTATTTGAAATAATGAAACTTACCTCATCAAATATCTGCAGCATTTGGAACGGAGCTTCGGGTAAGAAATAAGCTAAGACTTGTTCTCTTCGCGCTAAGACATCGAATTCAACATGGAACGACGCTTGGTTGTGCTCACACATACGTCGGATGCGATCTTTGTATACATACTGGCCTTTGGTGTTTGTGTATGTTCGTAGGAAGTTTTTGAACCTGAATGGTATAAAATATGACTAATTTGGTTTTATTTAAAAACTTGAGTTGAATAAGATTTTTAATAAATTAAAACATTAAATCGGCCACTTTGGCTGAAATGCCAACATCGGATGATGTCACGATTAGGTAAACAATTTGAAATTGACGTTACCTATTGGTTGCGCCATAACACTTTTGCGTTTGTTTACCTAAGCGTGACGTCAAACGCGACGCCATGACACTACGGGCAATAAGCTAAGACTTGTTCTCTTCGCGCTAAAATATCGCATTCAACATGAAACGATGCTTAATTGTGTTCACACATACGACGGATGCTTTGGTATTTGTGTATGTTCGTAGGAAGTTTTTGAACCTGAATGGTATAAAATATTACTAATTTGGTTTTTTTTTTAAACTTGAGTTGAATAAGATTTTCAATAAATTAAAACATTAATTCGGCCTCTTTCGCTGAAACGCCAATAACATCAGATGATGTCACGATTAGGTAAACAATTTGAAATCGACGTTACCTATTGGTTGCGCCATAACACTTTTGTGTTTGTTTACCTAAGCGTGACGTCAAACGCGACGCCAGGACACTACGAGCAATAGGCTAAGACTTGTTCTCTTCGCGCTAAAACATCGAATTCAACATGAAACGATGCTTGGTTGTGCTCACTCATACCTTTGGTGTTTCTGTATGTTCATAGGAAGTTTTTGAACCTGTGGTAGACATACTTTATTTGTGATAGAAAAGAATGCGAAAGTAACTCGGTCTGTCGGTCTTCGCTTTCCCGCTTAAACATCTTAAACGAACTGTGGCGATCAATACCACGCGAGAGTCTGAATCGCAGTATCGACATTTGCAACCTTCGGCGCATATATCACAACATCTGAAATCTACTACAGTGGGCTTCGACCTGACCGTGCATACACTACCTCGCCGCAAGAAGATCTCCATTTGGCTTAATACCATTGATACCCACAATTAGATCAATCACATCGGGATCTCGTGCGCTATAACTTACCTATTGGCTATCTCAGTCCTCGGTCCAAGCATAGACACCCACTCCTTGGTAGTGTAGCCTTTAGTGTCCTCCAGGTTCTCAATACTCTCTATACCCTCTTCTACTTGTTCCTCGGTGCCCATGGCGGCCTTCTCGGCGGCTCGGCGACGTTTAGCGCGTGGTGCGTCTGCGTTTTCATCGTCTGATTCATCTGTAGATATTGTTAAGTTATTTTCTGCTTTGTTTATTTTTTATTGTCATGGACAGACAAGTTTTGATTATGATATACCATCCTCATGGTTCAAATCCGGCTTGTACCTCTAAATCTAAATGTGAAAAAGATTTATGTGCAATTTTTCACAACACCACTAGCTAGAAACGGTGAAGGAAAACATCGTGAGGAAACCTGCATGTCGGAAAAGGGTTCTAAAAATCCTATGAAGATATGTGAAGTCCCCAATCCGCACTGGGCAGGCGTGGACTATGCCTAATCCCTCTTCTAAGGAGACCTGAGCCCAACAGTGAGCAGTAATGGATTGCTACATGATCCTCATGGTTTGTTGAGATGTTTTTAACTGAATTTTAGTTTGTTTTCAGCTATACTGGTCATTTTCTAATATTAACCTAAACAGTTTGATTGAATGCATTAATCTCAGAAACCATTGGTCTGATTTGAAAAGTATTTTAGTATTGGATAGTTGTTTTTTGATGAAGGCCAAAGGATGGGTTATGCCTAACTTTTGAAAATATCCTACAATGTAATCCCAGATGTAATAAAAACAAACACAATACTACATTTATAATAAACTAAGTCTTCTACTAGCAGTTGGTCCTTACTGGAGAAGAGTTTGTCTAGACTGCCAGGAGTGCAAGCGACTAGAGGAGGCCTTTGCCAAAAGGCACCCCGAAATAAGAGACATTATTTAAGTCACAGAGTAATACATAGAATATAGTATATATAGAGTTTAGAAATATTGTAAAAGTGTAATCTTGTGTTTTTTTATTTTATTATTCTATAAGCATGGGTACTAGTTATTGCTTTTTCTCTTATTTTTGGAATATAGGCTTATTTATTAATATATAAGTCTTCTACTATTACTAATTGTTTATTAGACTAATCTTACCATAAAGCAAATCTCGGTCATCACGCCTCATCCTTCCCTCATCTCTATCCCGTCTCCGTAGCTCCTGTTCCACTGCCATCCGTTCCTGGATGGACATGGCATCATAATCATCGTCGTCCAGGTCTTCATTGTCGTAGCGGTCCAGCGCTGGCATTGGACGGTAATCACTAAAATATGGAAGATGATTTAAGTAATTTTAGGTGGAATAAAGAACAATACTAAGGACATTATTTGGTAGAGATTAAATACGAAGGTTACAGTTGTTGTTTATTAAACGAAATATTAGATTTAGAAAAAATATTTTAATTTTATTGTTTAGAAAAATGTGATCCTAGTTGTAAGTGGTTACTACAGTTTTTACATTTTGTAATGCAATAATCTACATACGCTTCCATATTATCATTGAACAATTCCTCTCCATCTTCTTCTTCTTCAGCCGGATCGTCTCCGAGAATAGCACCCTCATCCTCAAACATCTCATATTCACGGGCCGGTGAAGTCATCCTGGACTGAGCCCCGTCGCGGTCTGAAGGTGTGTCTGGTATTGGAGAACTCTGAAATATTGGAGGTTATTGAGTGTTGAAGTTATAAATAATTTTTTCGAGGCCTGTTTCTGTTATAGATAAATTTGGGGATTTTAAATAGATCAGTCGTGTGAAACTGTAATTTATATCGTTTTAAAGACTTCCGGCTAATATGCCAACTACAATAATAATTAACGAAGACATTCATGTATGCAGGTTTTTGTTAATTTTCGTAAGTTAGTACGTAACGTATATGAATATGTATTATATAGCTAAGTAGATTAATTATCTCATTGAAATCTTATGATTTTTCGTAAAATAGACAAAGACAAACGGACAGTCCGTTTGATGTAAACAACTCAAATAATATTCCTGTATATTGTATTTTTCGTGTACTTACCATCTTAATTTAAGTTAAAACACTTCACAAAACAAATTCTGGCTTATGAATTACAAAAAACACTATAAAATAAAGCTAAAATCAGTTACAAAACCAAAACAGACAAAACAGGTTATGTTTGGAATTTGAAGTTTATAAAACGTCAAAAAGAGCGCGAAAATGGTTTTTTTTATTTCTGAAGAGACAACGGCAACAGTTACAAATTACAAGTTTGTGGAATTGATCACATACAATTTTTTATTGTTATCGGGAATTTCTGCAAATTATTTCAGTATTCAATACTGATTTGGTTTAAAAGATGCATAGTCAGGGTCCTTAAGAAGTTTCACAATCTACATGAAATAAAAAAAATCTGTCAAGTTATGTAAAACGTCAAAAACAATTTTGACAACCTTATCATTTTTGTGGTTATTTCCCAATGTTGAAAAATTATTACAAAACGTATTTTACAATGAAAAATGGCTAAATACATAGCTCAGATAATAGTTTTGGGTGCTCAAGTCGTAGGCAGGGCCTTCGCACGTGCATTGAAACAGGAAATAGCGGCATCGCAGGAAGCAGCTAAAAGAGCTGGTGGTGGCGCAGAAGGTGCCCGAAGAGCAGCAGCCAATGCCTCCACGGGCCTAACTTTAGAAGAAGCTATGCAAATTTTAAATATAGAAAAAATAGAACCCGAAAAAATTAGTAAAAACTATGAACACCTCTTTTCTGTAAACGATAAATCAAAAGGAGGTTCATTCTACTTGCAGTCTAAAATCGTTCGAGCAAAAGAAAGAATAGAAGCCGAACTAAAACAAAAGGCACCTAACGAAGAAAGCGCGCCAAAAGACCCTTCATGAGACCTGTGATTTAGTGTAGTAAATTAGTCAATCAATATTCTGTAAAATATTTTTATTGAGTACAAACATCCATAAAAGTGACTAGAGTACATCAGTCTTCACAAACAACGTTGATTATGCTAATTACGAAATTTCATTGTTACTTAGACGTAGAGATGCAGAAGCATTGTTATATTTTATTTAGTAATCAATAAATTATTGCTAAGCAAGACTGTCTTTGGTATACATGAAATATATTCCTAATAAAAATTGATAAAACACTTTAAAACATTCACTTGTACCTGGAATTGTGAAATATTTGCAATCCATTTACCATCAAATACAATATTTTCAAAACTATTTAAAAATTTTCATTATTTTGCGCCTTGTAAATGGTATGGTTTATCAATTTTTATCAAAAGTATTAACCCTTAATTATTAAGTAAAATACCTAGTTTTACATAAAATACAAAATGAGATCAAAATCAGTACAAAAATGGCCTAAGGATATCATTTCTATTCAGAATACATCATATAAAGATTATTACATAAAAAGTGTCCAAAATGATTTTACTCTGATTAATACAAAATATTTTATAAAGAAATCTAAAATTACTCAATTAAAAAGAGTAAAATAATTGGTATACATAATACATTTTTATATTAAGATCCACTCACACTTCATTGAAAAGTTTTTGAACTTAAGCTAAAATACATTTTAAATCTAATTAACACTAACACAAGATATGTAAAAATCACACAGATATAAAATTACGAATACGAATAAAATTTTAAGATCTTGTTAAGAAAATTATACTAAGTTCTTCAAACACTACTATTGGAGGAAAATTTTAAAATTCTATTGATCTTATTAATTTGATTTGATTTGATTAATTTTCTTTGATTAAAAATTTGTTAAAATGACTAGATTATGGAATGCATTGGATATTTGAGCAAGGTTATATTATAAATACTAAATCTACCCCTCCTTGTTCCCTTGTTACGTTAAGCCAAGTACATCACAAACTCTTACAAGAACTCTACAAGTATATATTTGCCATAAAAATGGAAGATTTTACGATATAATTTACTGAAATTCACACCTGCCATTAGCTAATTAGGCTCCTAATATCATACTTCAGAAATGGTAACAAGCAACTTAAGGGCACGAAAAAATACATAAACATTATTTAAGATGTAAATGAAAAAGATTAAATAATTTTCTACATTTTGACTAGACTGGTATATTGCAGGCTTATTTTATAATAGTTGACTTGTCATACTACACTTTGTAAATTGTTCCTTTTACATTAAAATGTATTCACCTGACATTTGAATTTTCAAAAGAATTTTTGCACAAAACATTTTTTGTTGAAGTGAATATCTTCATAATTTGCTTCTAATAATGCAATTCCAAAAAACAGCATGTTACTATTTTTAAGATTAGATATATTGTTTGCCATGAGCATTTTAAAACACTCTTAAATACAAACTTACTGAGGTTTGACATCAACCAACACCACAACCTCATAAGGACTGCATTCGGACATTCCGAGCATATTACAAAGCCAACCGTAAAATCCTTTCTCAAAGTCACATACATCCTTCCACCAGTTCCCTGCACTGAACGTAAGCTGCACAATCCCTGCATATAGTCCTAGAGTTAACGTAAAAATGACTATCAAAAATGGATAGCTTAAAATGACTATCGGAGCCAACAAAACCTTTTTGATACAAGTGTAGTTTTCGGTGATGTGAGTAAAAATATTGTACCAAGTTATAGTGCCTGTATAGAAAGAATAAATTGCCGAAATACATGCTACAATCGGGATGCACATTAAAGTGAATAAGAATATGTGCGGACCATTGTATAGAGAGCATTTTGAGATGTCCATCTTATTGTATTCTTCAGCTACGATAGCTGCTTCAATTATTTCAAGCTCTTCTCTAGATATGTTAAGTTTTACATCTACGTTCTGACCTTTTTTCTTGCCCCTTTTGATAGTTCCTGTCATAGTTAAATACCCATCTTTTGAATCAGTCAACGAGCACTCAGGGGAAATTGAGCCTTCTGACTCAAGTTTGAAAGCTGAAATGTCAGATTCAGTGTTCTCGTACTCTATTGCTCCAGCGACAATGTTGACTCTTTTTTTCTTTTTGGCACTGTTCTTAAGGCTGTCTGTTAATGGTCCCATTTCAAAGCTGTTTTCAGACTGCGTTTGAGAGAGACTGTTTGGTGTGGCACATGAGCTCTCGTAATGGTCCGAAATGAGGATCTTGCAGTTCTTTTGTAAATCATTTTCGTTGGTTTCACATAAATCACCATGGCTTGAGCATGCATCAGACGAGTTTTCGTATATTGGAGATAAGTCAATGATTTCCCTGCTTCCGTTTATGTTGCAAAGTTGGTAGCCATTCTTTTGTGGTTTCTGTGACTCTGTGTCAACTAGTTCTTGGTCTTCATCATTTTCATCGGTGATGATCGGCAAATTGATTTTCATGTTGGATTTTAATCCTTCCATAGTGGAGTGTATTATACCGGTAACGTGTTCGGACACCGGGGACAAACCGTTCGTGTATTTTACCGGCATTCCGTTGTCCGTAACACCCTGGAATGTTTGAAAAGAAAATCGATAAATGAGTGCAGTGTTTTGACCATTTTTCAAAGTGATATCAAAATGTTTCTTACTGATTCACGATTGAGTGATAGTTCAACAGTGGACGGATAAATTTCAGTACAATTAGTTTAAGTTTTAATTCATAAAATGTATTTACCTGAACTGCAATGATGTGATCGACATGGCTGGCTATTGAGTTGGGTTTTTTACTATTTCGTTTCTTTGGAAGTATAAGCATCGGTTGTTCCACTTGTGCCATGTTTATATTTTATGTATCCAGAGTTTTGTGAAGATTCTATACAGTTTTTAGTAAATAAAACAAGATTTGAGAAGGCGAACTACCTAAACAAAACAATGAATTTACAGAATGTCACAGATAAGTACAGCAGACAGTGTTGCCAACCTCAAAAAACTAAAAAACCACAAATCGCCTAAAAAAAAACAGTAGAAAGCGGTAGGTAAAGAAAAAAAGGCAGATTTCATAATTTGGCTCATATAATTAAATAATAAACAACTTTCTTAGTGTCTAGAACTCACATCAATTTATATAATTATTTATAATCACAGCAACATAAAACAAAAATCAAAGTAAAATTATTTTTCAGTTTCATTTTCAATTGCCTCCAGGGGGGTGCCACTCAGGGGGGTGCCACTGGTTACTTAGTTAGCCAGCTGATTTTTAGGTGTCGCTACGGTTGTGCCACGATTTGACGATTTTTTATGATTTTACGTGAGATGGCGCTATTTTGAAATTCTTGTCCACGCTTTTTCCATTTCATTGTTTCCCCGCGAGATGGCGCTAAATTTAAAAAACAATTTTTCCTAAATTTTTATGATCTGCTACTTATTGACGATAATGTACACTTTTCAGTCAGCTATAACCTAAATTTAAAATGTAAATTAATTTTATTGTTATGTGCTGTTATAAGATTTTTTTCGTTATTTTTTTTTCGGTAATCTGGTATCATTCATTCTTTGATCAAAGTTAGGGTAGAACCTATAATTTCGGTAATTGTTTTTTCTCGATTAGCTTTCTTTTTGGGAATCGATTTTCTATTCAGCATTCCAATTGATTAATATTACAAAAACTGTTGTCTACAACAAGTAAATAGGGACAATTTTCAATAACTTATAACTTTTTACAACGCGCTCGACTTAAAACTATGTTTCATTTGATGTTGTACGCTTTTTAAAAACAACTTTAAAACAAATAATCTTACACACAAAGTACGGGGATGGTAAACCGCGATCCCCGACCCACGCTGGTTCTGACCCAGCGGAATATGCCGTGGAACACGCGGTTGGAAAGCCCGCCAAAATAATAAAATAGATACAGTCGTGGGAATTATAAAACCGTTGGGCACATAAATTTTCTACAATCGTTGTTGTCTTAATTATAATGTAACATTACAAAACAAACATTTTAATCAACGATTGTAGACAATTGACGTGCCCAACGGTATTATAATTCCCAGGACTGTATCTATTTTATTATTTTTTGGTTTTTAGTACATTTATCTTAAACATTGCAATGTATGTTTAACATAAAACCGTTTAACTTAAAAAGTTTTTTACCTATTTTTATTGTTTTATTCCAATCAGATATTTCGTTGAGCAATTATCACGAGTATAAAACGTTGTCCGCTACAAAAAATATCGCGACGACATCGCGAGTGCTGTTTAAACCCCTTTGTGACGCAGACAAAGTTGCGTGGTTCATCCAGTATTTAATTATTTAGTAACTAATAAGTTTGGTACTTTTACTAATTAATCAACAATTTGTTTGTATAAAACAACCATTTTTTATTGCTATCGATCGAGTTATTGACAAATAAAAATTATGTAACATCTCTAGTACGCTTTCCCTGGTGACTGGTGGACGCCGACGCCATTTTAATCACAATTTTAATAATATTCTACGTAGTAATTGTTTATTTAGAAGAGTATCTTCATAATTTTGGATAAATTTCAAAACTCGAAACTGTACTGAAACTCTACTTCTCAATTCCTTGAATGACTTCTCATGTGAAGTGTGGGATAACTGCGAAGATGAAGTGTAAAACCAAGCATGTTAACTGCGGACTGAAACTGAAAAAACTGAGTCAAAATGTTATTTATATGCCACTCGCATGTCTTTGTCAATGATGGTAAGTCTCCTGTATCTGTTCTAATATAAAGATGTAGAGTTTGTTTGTGAAAATACCTAACAGATCCTCGCAACTTCGTCTACATCAAAAAGGAGTTGCACTATTTGATCTTAAGTTACTCAACTGGAAACTGCATCAAAATTGGATTATTTATTTTTAAAAATACATATAAACATACATAATTTTTCGACATTTTAAAGGGGAGGATCAAAATGGATATTATGATATGAAAGTTTTACAATATATCTTTTGCTGTAAAATATTCTTTTTTATTTTAGGAACTAAAGAATAACTATTATTGTAGGTTACAAAATAGTGCAGTTGAGTAAAAGACAGAAGAATGACCTCAAGTTAGACAAAAGGCTAGCTCGTCCCAAACCTCTCCTAGACCATGTAGAAAAATTATCTGAGTAGTCATCTATACTGTGATGCAACTGAAGAGTGAGATAAACGGAGACAATGCAGATATACTAATGAGAAAGAGATGATGACATTAAGCCTATACATATTTGAGCAAACTCACTGCTTGTTGTGTCTAAAGGTATTTTAACTTTTATAACCATAAACTGGAAAGAACATTTTGGGTGACCAGTAACCATTCAGTAACAAAAATACATGACATGTATTATTAATAAAGATGATAAGGTGAGTTTAATTATTATTGATTCTAATCAACAAAACTCTTTTTTATTTTATTATAAACTTTTTTTTTTGATTAAGAATCTTACTAATGTATATCTTAATAACAGTGATATTACTTTAATAACACAAGTACTATTTATGATAACTATTGAACTTCCATTGTTACATCCAGTGAAAGTTAATATAAAGCTTGTAAAAAATTAGTCCAAATTTATTATGTACTAGCTGCTGCCCGCAACGTCATCTTCATCAATGCTATACAACACTGAAAATACCAACAATTAGACCTTTTAAAATGACATTCATTTACCCGTTTCTTCTTTAAATTTCATATCTACAGAAAGTGCAGTAATAGAGAGAGATTGTCTTTAGTAAAATCGAACTGCAAAAATTGTTTTTTTTCAGCCTGCTTTAAATAAATAACTCTATGGTGTAAATAACTTTGTAGTTTTCAAGTTTATCCCGGACAAGGCTATTTTACCATACTAAATGTATAGATTCTAATTAGCACCACCATAATGTTCAACGGTTGCTTGACTTGGGCGAATGTTTTTTGCAGTTTTGACTTTCCTATCATTTTATTATTTATTGAAGTACTATTTCCTCTGAATGTTGTACATATTACGTTGCTTACGAGCATCACTATTGTAGCGGGTTAATTGTACTCTAGTGATGTTTACTCAACAGGGCTGTAGGTGTAAGGTTGACACATGCTTGTGCTGCGTGCTGTCAGTGCGGCGCTGAGCCCGTGCCCCACAACAACCCATACTCTTCGAGTGTAACGGCACTTGCACCAGTAATAAGGTAACACAGAATTTTACTTACTCTAACTCTTTGTCGAAATCATAATATAATATTATAAAGGTGAAAGTTTGTATGTATGTTTGTTACTCTTTCACGTAAAAACTACTGAATGGATTTAAATGAAACTTTACCACAATATAGCTTATACATCAGAATAACACATAGGCTACAATTTTTGATAATATGGGACGAACCTGAAGTCCACGCGAACGAAGTCACGGGCAAAAGCTAGTAGAGAATAAAACCAAGTCTTACCAAATTCCTAGTCACGTAACACCTATCTTTAAGCTTTGTTCAAAAGAGTACAGATTAAAGCGCCCGAGAAGGAAAGCTCATTCTCAGGTGGTGTTAGGCAAAAACGAATTTGAATTAGAGTGTAAATACTGTGGTTTTATCTGTTTGTACAATTTCTCCTGTTTGGATTTTTTGAATGATCGGTATTTAGATGAGCGTACCGCACACCTGATGTTTAATGACTACTGCTGCTTAGACTACCTAGATAGACTCCTGCAATGTCTTATGTCACGGAATATACAAAACCGCCAGCTATGGATCCAATTTGAAACTTCCCAATTTATGATTTCAGAAATAGTGAACAATTAAAACAATTGCAAACAATTAATCAGGCTCGTAACTGGAGCGCGGCGCTACGTCCGCTCGGAGCTGTACCGGTGCCGGGGCTACTGCGAGGAGCTGCTCACGTCGCACGCCGACGACCCAGAGCCACCCACCACGACCATGTTCGCGCTCTACTTCAAGATGGACCTGCTCGAGGTACTATGACCCATTACTGCCTATGCTTCTCTTTGTAAAGTGAACGCCCCAACAACTTAGCTTTCATAGGAGTTATATAAACATCGCAAGACTAACAATAGTATTTTGGTTATTAAGCTACGATGATATAGACCCGTATGTTTCGACGCGATTATAAAGACGTTTCACGTCAAAAATAACGCGACGACATTGTGAGTGCTGTTTAAACCCCTTTGTGACATAGACGAAGTTGCGCGGGTTTTCTAGTTTTTTATAACACTTTCAATAGTATCTGAATGATGTATTTGTTCTTCCACCAAACAAAGACGAGATATATTGTAAAACATTTTTATAGAATTGAGTAACTTGTAATAAAAATGTTATTTTATAGAATGTTACATTTATAGAATAAAATAAACACAAAATTATATTAAAATCCGAAATATTATTTAATATTTATTTATTTATTTAACTTCATGCACAAAAGGTACAATGGCGGACTTAATGCCGAAGGCATTCTCTACCAGTCAACCAAAATATGCAATACGTTTATTATTATTTTTATAACATTAATTGTTTTGATTGATCTAAACTTACAATCATGTCATATGTTAGATATTCTTATATTATAATTGCAAAAGTAACTCTGTCTGTCTGTTGCACTTTCCCGCTTAAACCTCTGATCCGGTTTTGATGATATTTGGCACAGACAATCTTTAGGTTCTAAGAAATAACATAGGCTACCTATTAATTGCTACTACTGCCATTTAATTTCTTAATAAATTAATGCTGTCACACTACTAATACTATTATTTTTCTTCGCAGGACTAGAAAGTCATCAGTGTCAACAAAAATGAAGGAGGAGTTTATCCTGAATGTCAAGACATCAATACTGCTATAAAATTGTTTCAAAGAACTAAACATTGGAATAAAGTTTAGAAGAATTATTATCAATTAATGCTATAAATAACCAATTTGTACCATAGCATTTATACTTTTATGACTGAACATTGTTAAGTCAAAACAGTTTTTAAAGCATTCTTATAAACCTGCTACAAACATTCAACCAATGTTGAATTCTTCGAAATAGTATATTTTAGAATATATAGTATAAATTTGACTAGGCTATTAGACAACTACACAAGTAGAACGAAAATACCATAACATTGAATATTTAGTTTTTGCAATTTGTTTTTATGTAAAGCTAAGTAACTTACTAATTTTCATGCATTTTTAACGGGTTCATACCACGATATTTAATTGAGTTGTCTCGATATTTCAACGTTGTTGCAGAGCCGTTCAAAATGCATGAAAGTATTATAGAAAACCACAAGTGTCTAAATAAGTTTATAACTTACTAATTGTAAATTATCCTCGATAATAACACAAGTTACTGATACTTTAATAACACAACCATTGTTTAATAATTATTTTATAAAAAGCTAGTTTTTGTAAACCTGTTGCGTTTTTACAAATTTGGAAGGAAACTACATGTGAAATTATTTTGTGTACAATTTTATAAATCAGTGATTTTTTATAAATAAGTGTAGTTATAGAATTACTATAGCATCAAAAGGATCTAAATCATCTAAGGGTTTTTAGGTTATTATTATATAAAATTTTACATTTAAAGAATAAAAAATATATGAAGATTATATTCAGCTCCGAAATATTCCTGAATACGCAATTTTTGTTATGCTTGTACATATTTGTATAAGATATTGTTTTGATTGATTTAAACTTTTTTTCAAAATGATGGTTGGGTATACTATATTTTCACAAAAAATGCTTGTAAAAATATTATATTGTTGAATCATTTTCTTTGAATGTTATTCCTTTGTTGTTGCTATTTTTGTACATTTTCTTCTTCTTGGTATTATAATGTTATTGATAAAAATAATATAAATTTGAAATGGAATGTGAAAACAGCAGCTTTTTATTTTGAAAACTGTTCTATTTGAAAGAAAAAATGTTTTGTTAGAAAGCTGAGCAAGTTAATAGATTTCAAATTATAATGAGTTTGTTGTTTTAAATTACGAGTGGATGCATCAGCTATTGTAATGAAACATTTTTTTTTTCAAATAGAAAAACTGAATTCCCCTAGTAAACAAAAAATAAATTTAAATCTAGCGCGCAGCGCATGCACTCAAGCATGTGGCTCCACCTGTGATTCGGCTGTGATAAACTTCAGCTCATATTCCTATCTCCAGTTGCATATCTATCTCATATATATATGTCTCATATATATATGTATGGTCTGTGATTGCCTCATCTTCAATATTTTCACACTCATTTTTATTTTTAAAATCATACATGTTTTTGTTGAATTTCTTCAAGTGCTTTCGAATGAATAGCAATCAGTTATTTCGGATTTAGTGTGTAATACTCCTTAAGGGATTACCCTTTAATCCGCGAAAAACAGTAGAAAATAGGAATGAAACAGAAAACATGGTCATCAATGTGAAAACAGCAAATCTACTGTTAAAACAGTAGGGTTGGTAACGCTGTCAGCAGATAATTTTATGCGCAATCATAAAGCGTTGCATTCCTGGTTGAGAATCTTCAAAAAATTTATATTTATCTGGTTATTTATATTTTATTTTACTGAATGAGTGCTTTATTACATCCTTGAATTTAACCTTAAATATTTTGAAAACTTTCAAAAATTAAATTAGGTAGAAAGATGTAAGAAATCTTTGGCATTGCTTCCTAGTAAAAACCTTGTGGTCTTTCTCAAACGTCAAATTTGAAGTTCTGGATTTGTATTTTGTATTTTTTAGGTTATGTTACAGTGTTTTCGATTTATTACGAATACTAAATTAAAAATTGTGTTGTAACTCACAAGACCGCTTAGTGCTCAAAATGTTTAAGGTAATTTCAGGTATTATATTTAATTAAACAGCGGCAAATCATAAAAAAATCAATAAATAAACATAACCTTAGCACGTAAACTTTTGATTGATTTTATTAAATATTTTCAATGATTTAGGGGATGGTGGGGCTTGTGACGGGTGGAGCATCAGGATTAGGTAGGGCTACGGCCGAGAGACTGGTGAAACAAGGCGGAAAAGTAGTTATATTGGACTTGCAAGGAACAAGACTCAAAGAAGTAACCAAAGAGATTGGCGACGATAGTGTTGGTGTACCGGGATGTGTAAGTTTTAGAATAATAAAAAAATAATTTACTTAAAAAGTTTACAACTACCAATACAGTAAGACTTAAATATAGGCACTTAAATGATTACAAGAAGTTTATTTAAAATAAGAAGAATAGTGAAACGTAAATAATCCAAAATCTTGCTTTGAATGTAATGAAAAATATTATAATTTGTATAACAATTACGTTATATCAGTAGTTTTTAAGCCTGCTTCTTTAGTGGTATGAAAATAGGTTTTTTTTTGATAATTTATTTTCTGCTACCAATCCAACCTCTTTCAATAAAGTTTAAGAAAGGCTCTATAGATCAAGCACACATACAATATTTAGTAGATAGATGTTAGATATTACCAATATAATATATGGGCAAAAATACTGTTAATAACATGCATGGATTTGGACAATGGTGTAAAAAAAAACAAATACAATTTCGAACCTCATTTACAGATAACTTCAGAAGAAGATGTAAAAAAAGCGTTAGGCATAGCTGTTGAGAAATTCGGTCGATTGGACACTCTTGTGAACTGTGCCGGTCAATCCGTAACACATCAGACGTACAACTTCAACAAGAACATACCGAGTCAACTTGAAGATTTCTCCAAAGTTGTTAATGTAAGTACAATAAATAATATTTTTGGCAAATGAAGAGGATTTCCATTTTACAAGAATAATATGAGAACTACTAGTCTTATCTTTGTAAATTTTATGTTGTGTATGCATGTCACTTCACATTGGCAAATCGATCTTCAGAGAAGCCATAAACAAAAGAAGAAGAAGAAATATCAACTTTCTCATAAAAAAATAATTCTTAAAAATACAATCTAGTTGAAAACCTCAATCATTTTTTGCCTGAGATCTAAATATAATTATCATCAGCAAAAAAATATAAAAAAGATTGGGCTTAGTGTTGGACATTAGTTTGAAAACATTTCAGAACAACACAGTGGGCACATTCAACACGATACGGTTAACTGCCGGGGTAATGGGCAAAAATGACCCAGACGGTAACGGTCAAAGAGGGGTCATAATAAACACAGCGGCGACCATTGCGTTTGAAGGAGATATAGGTCAAGCGGCTTATGCTGCATCTACTGCGGCGATCATAGGAATGACCTTGCCTATTGCGAGGGATTTGGCACCCAAAGGAATCAGAGTTGTTACTATTGCACCAGGTTTGTTTTGCATCAATTTCTTTATTAAAAGCTTTATTTAATTTGCACTGGATGTAACTATGTGAGGTGGGGCGGAATCTTGCGAATTAAATTTGATGACCCCGGTTTACGATTAAGCTGACATTTTTCACGCAGATATCGCGTGACAATGTTAGTTAGCCATAAAAACTCCTGTACTAATTAAGATAGACTCATCGTTTGGGATTGTTTTACTTGTCTTAGCTAGCTCTTAAGTCTTAACTTCTACAAGATATCCAGTTAAAAGCGTCATACTTAAAAGCCGCACCAAAATAGGTCGCGTAGTTTTAAACTTTTATGACATACAGCTGAAGAAACTTTGTTTTATACTATGTAATGAAATCGTATTGGTTCTCAGGTATCTTCGAAACACCTCTCACAGGCTACCTACCAGATAAAATGAAGGAATTCATCAAGAGAATGACACCGTTCCCCTCAAGGTTCGGGAAACCAGCCGAATTTGCGCTCCTAGTCACAAGTATAGTTGAAAACCCAATGTTGAATGGAGAGGTTATAAGATTAGATGGCGCTCAAAGATGGTTCCCGCTATGAAATAATGTTAAGCTAGATTAAGTAAACTTAAGACTGTTAATAAATTGTAGTTGTTTAGTTTTGGGTTTTATTTATTCTTTTTACGAATCGTTTTACTATGTCCAGCACTGGTCGTCTACGTACAGATGATGATTTTCGCTCTGCATTTTAAACTAGTTAAGCTCATTCCATAGCCGGATGGTGCGTGGCAAAAAAGTGTTTCTGAAACGAACCGTGGATGACCGCGGTGGTTCCATATAGTAGGGATGAAGGGAGATGTTCGAACCATCTCAAATAATTTCTCGGTGTGTTTCCCGTGGAACAATCGGTATAAGATGCAAAGAGACCCGAAGTCTCTTCGCAGACCCAAAGATTCCAGGAGGTCCTTGAGCAACTTATCTTAAGCCTCAATAAAAGATGGATAAGTCACAGCGCTTACACAGAGGTAGGGAAAGTTCTTTCAAACCAGTCCAATAAATGCTTACACAATTTCAATCGCTCTTTTGTTTTGTCGTTCGACTGTTTATCAATGTATTTATTACTTTATCCGCTGTCAAAGTGACAGTTGGTTGGCTCCGGGATAACTGCGGGGTGTCGCACGGTGCCTTGTCCGCTTCGGATATTCCACTTATGGCGAGCACACAGAGTAGATGAGTTGCAGATGGTCAAGAAAAATCAGGGTTAAATCTTATAGGTTCGTATCACCAGGCCTCGCATATTGTGCGTTGATTGCGTTGTTGAGTAAACTGAACTGTATACAGGGTGTCTCAGAACTATGCGACATGAATGGAAAGAATCTTAAATATTGAAGATAGGATGTTTTGTTGAAAAGAAACATCATTTCTCTTATATTCAATAATACTGCGTTTTTTTTATTACCTTGTAAGTAGACGAATTAACAGGCCTCGTAATCGTAAGTGTTGCTCATGCATCTCTGCGTTATCAAGGGACACTGTGAGGTCGCTACCTACTTAAAAAAAACACAAATTGTAAATAATGAAATTAGAACTAACAAATTTGGAAAAAATAACTCCCTGTATTTTTTTGGTGTCAATCGATGAAAAATATATACCAAATATTCCACCTAATAAAACAGTATCTCGAAAAACCAAAGGAAATGATGAAAAAGTGAAATGGTAAAAGTATTTAATAAATGCACCAACTAAACATATTTTACTCTGTGTCATTTTAAAAGGCTCGCGTGTCGTCCCATCGCATTTGAACACGTATTTAATCTATAAAACAGTGGCAGTACCGCGCCGCTGATAAAATCTAATTATTAATGGACTACAAGTAATTATAATTACTGTTTTATTTGTGCTGTAACAGGAAATGAGAGAGCTGAATCAATGTTAATGTTTCTTTCTGACTTTCATGGTTAATATTTGTTTTTTATTTCCAAATTCCAAGAGAAGAAGAAATTAAACTGTTTTATGAAACCGATTTGGACGTTTCTTTTTTATTTAAACGTTGGTATTAATGGTCATAGTTTTTTTTTTGTTTTAGTTGGAGGAAATCGCCGGATTCCCACCCGCGGGGTGTATGGTATGTGGGAGTTGAACCTCACTAAAATCTCCAACCGCTCACACTCAGCGTCCGAACCCCGGCTGAGGCCAGAACCCAGCACAGGGTTATTAGGGGTGGCGCGACGCGTTACGCACTGCGGCACACTTTCCCGTTGCGATACCCCCGGACGCCGAACCGGTAGCCGCCGGCGAATACGGCCACCGGCTCTCTCGGTCGGCGGGCTTTCCGAAGTCCGCCAAGATGGGACCGCGTGCCACCCTCCCACGGAATACCCCGCTGGGTCAGAACCAGCGTGGGTCGGGGAGCGCGGTCTACCATCCCCCGGTCGCTCTTGCTTAAGGCGCGTGCTGAGTGAGACACGACACCTTCTTGGGTCCCCGCTCAGTCCGCTCACACTCACATGCGTTGGGGACCCGAAACTCTTAGGGGGCCAGATTCCGGGCGAGATCCCGGTTCCGGCCCCCTGCTCGACGGCGGCGGGTTGCTATTGATAGTTTTGCAACTTAGACTTTTCAGAATAGTTCATTGTACTCTTTCTCGAGATTTTATTAATTCATGTCAAAAGATTTTGTAGTTTTCCCGGTAAAACAAGTTTTCTTTGAACTCTCATTGCTTATAAGTTATGATTCCCATAAATGTTTCATTAATGTTCCTTACATTCATATACACTAGTGTTGGAAATGTAATCCATAAAAAAAACGTTTTTTCTCAATAAATAATATTCGAACATACAGTTTGAAATGTATACAAAATGAACATCGGTTAAACAAGCGTAGTGCATCTACACAAGAATCTTATCTTTATCTCCTCAATCAGAATCAGGGGACAGATCGAACGCAAGAAATTCCTCAAGGGACCCGTACTGATTGCCAGGGACGGATTTAGGAAATGATATGGGGGCTATAATCTTTGATGAAGTGGTTCTCTACCTACGACTTCAATGTCTTACTATTTGAGATGGGTCATAAAAAATTCTAAATCTTATTTTTTTTAAGTATAGGTATTTAAATTTATCGCAGCTAAAATTGGTGATGGTAACCATCAGGTGGGCTGTGGACTCCTTTATTTGTGTTGATATAACAAAAGAAAAACCTTGTCGGGGATTCTACATGTTAGAGAAACGCTAAAACGAAAATTCTAAGAAAATATGCAAAGTCCTTAACATGAAACAAGCGTAGTGGAACTAGTGGACTAGGCTTTATCACTAAGTATTCATAGTTCTGTAAATACTTTATGACTAATATGTTAAAATAAACAAACAAAAATAACAAAAACCGTCACCACAAATGGGAACTCACAACCCCTTTTCAATCCTCTAAATCCGCACCGTCGACAAATCTATTGGGTCCTTCATCCGAATCGTTAACTCGGCGGGTAAGAGTTTTATGTTTAATTTTACGGTTATTTGTACGCGTGGCGGTTCCGTGTAACCATCAATCATATGACGTAATAGTAAAGAAGTCTTGGTGGTCAAAGGGATAGATGCTTTTCTTGTAGGCCTTTTTGAGTATGTGGAAATCACCTGTCCGGAAAGTAGGGTTTGTAATTGTTACATGGACTAAAGTCTACCGCTCGCACTTAGCGTCTGAACCCCGATTGAGGCCGAAACCCAGCCCACGACGTGTTATGCACCACGGCATTATATATATATACAAATATTTTAATTTATTTATTTATTGTTTACACACTTATTATAGAGAAAGTTTCCAGTGGCCTTCACACTAGGCCTAGCCTGTATCGTGAGGACCTGATGGGTTCATAATATCGATTATAATATACATATATTTTTGTTTTTTTAACTAGAGTAGTATGATGACAATAATAATACAGGAATAAAAAGGAAATAAATTACTTTAGTGTTACTAATGAAGTGAGCTATTATTAGTATGAATAAAACCACGAAATTATGAATCGGATTCCAATCACTGTGACGACTCAAATATCCTCTCAGTTCTATGAAGGTGGAAATAGCCGGTCTTCCATCTGACCACAAGATGGGGTATCTGAGATCTCCGGTCATACTCAGCTGCCGAACCCCAACGCATTACGGCATTCTTTACCGTCCCGTCGTCCCTTCTTGTAAGTGTAGTAGGCATGAAGACTGTCCTAGGAATGAAAACCATTCTGAATTGGAATGGACTCCCGTCCGCTGTGTTCCCGGAGCGTTATGACATGTCCCTCTTTAAAAGGGGTTTAAGAAAAGTCCTGTAAAGGTAGATAGATAACGGCCCCTCATTGCCCTGGCATTACAGAGGTTCATGAGCAACGGTAACCGCTTACGATCAGGTGGCCCCTTAGCTCGTCTGCCTACAAGGCAATAAAATATAAATAAACTTATTCAGATACTTGCGGTTTTATATAATACTTTCATGCATTTTCAACGGGTTCTTACCACGATATTTAATTAATTGAGTTGTCTTGATATTTTAACGTAGTTGCAGTGGTACCACCCAAAAGCGAACGAGAAAGAGGGTAGACAGATCTGTTTGATCTGAAATCGACCCGCAGTATCGAGTCTTCTCGTGATCATGACGTTTGCAACAACGTTGAAATATCGAGACAACTCAATTAATTCAATATCGTGGTAAGAAACCGTTGAAAATGCATGAAAGTAAAATATAAATAAGTTGTATTTCGACAGGTTATTCACCCCACTTCAGCTGGGATAAAGTCAGAGATCCACCCGCTAGATAATCCTAATTGTCAAGTAAAGCCCAGCTTACTGAAGCCACACACGATGTACCTAAGAGGTTCTTCGACTAATTGTAGCAGGGTCGCAATTACTCTCAACAGGATTCCTTCCAGGCAATTTAAACGCTTAATTTAGCTAATTAAACGTCGGCTTCTTATTTAATTGTCGTTATTATGTCGACATGGATTTTTCGAGTTTTTCTTGGTACGGTCTGTTTGTATTTCAAAGAGTCTGAGAACTGAGTAGTTGAAGTTTTAGAGTATATTTTTAATTTTTAATTCTTGTTGAAGTATGATTGATTTTTAGTCATCACAATATCCTGAACTAGAACTATGAACTTTGGAAATCTTATATAGGCAAATAACCTGTAATCTACATAAGATCAAGTTGCAAAAAAACATCAAAATCAGTTCAAAATTAAAAATGTTCTAAAAATAGCAACTATAGGTCCTACAAGTACCTAGTGTAAAGAAAGACACTACACGTCCGGTGTCAAATTCCGCATCGGCTCGTGTAGTGTAATTAACTTCGTCCTAAGCAAATGTGAACACAATGGCACTTATTGGAATGGCGACTCTGGTCACTTAAATTCTGGTCACATAGTGAAAGATTAGATGAAGTGATATTATTTTGTTTTAACTATACGATAAATCGAACCGATATCTCGTTGGCGATACGATTTTAAACGTCACGATAAACGATCCAGTATAAAAGATTTCAACGCGTACTTTTAAATTCAAAGTTTTAGTAGAGCAATTGTGTTGTTGATTTGATTGATTGAATTTGATTTGACTTTTGAATGGTAGCTAGGTAACCGAAGCTTTTTTATGTTTTCTTATTTAAACAACTTTTTAAATCGACAATCATAAAAATATACGTCTTGTGCAACAGTAGAATGTTTTTGGACATTATGAAAGATAACTTATTATTACTATCCAAATTTTATACTTTTTTTTAAATATCAATAGGAATACGTAACCTTAAAAAAATAGGTAATAAAAAAAACGTAGTCGTCTAATATCTCTTGTCAGACGAAAACTAATCCATCAATCTTCAAAAATAAATGTATAATATATATTTTTTGTTTTACTCAAACAATAAAATAATAATTAGGATATAAATAATTCCATTTAAATTATAGATGAATGTTGATCGACACGTAACTGCTCAATAAATTGATGTTCATAAAATTTAGAGATTACTCTAGTAGGGTAAAACGACCAAGTTTTTCTTTACAAATTTTCGTGTTGCAAATTTGGAAGGTCAACTTTGTGATCCTACTCACACATTGTATTAAGGCAGTATGTAAGTAGCTGTGGCAGTGGCAGATTTAACAGCAGCTTGAGTAAGCTCACTGTCATACTTAATGTCATACATCTTTATGGTTTATTTTATACAACATATGGCCTGAGAGCTAGTTACAATTTTTTGTGGCACGTTGGAGTATATACGGAGAACTATGGACCGAGTTTTCAGCTTGCCGCAAATACTTATCCAAACATTGCCACTAGGTTTTGGGCTAATAGTAAAATTGGCTGAATAAATCTTTTTACCAGATGGGTCATTAATTAGTTTAGGTGGTTTGTTGTTGACCTGTAAATGATATTTTATGCTTTAAGTTTTTGTTTTATTATTAAATTTCTTGATCTAAAGTTTTCTTTGCACTGGCAGCCTTTAATTTCCTACAATAATTCTGGTTTAACTTTTTATGATTATAACAGAAATATAACACGTAAAAGAGTAGCAAACCCAAAATAAGTAATAATTTAAAGTGCAAATATTATTAATTCAACACTAAAATATTGTAACATTTGCTTAAATCTGTGTATGTATGTATGTATATTGTATGTATATATTTATATTTGCATATCCTATATATTTTATTTATGTTTGTGCAGTAGTGTAAGTTAGTTTTTAGATTAGTTACTGTAAGATTTGATTGTTTCTTTTTTTTAATCATTTATAATCTTCTACTTCTTGTACGCTTCATCCTATCCATGTCTACCTATTCCACCAATGCCTGGTTTGCTAGAAGAAAACTCAAATATGAGTTAAGCTCGCCATTGTACCTGCTCTTTTAATGTTATTTGTGTTATCTGTTATGTTGCTGTTGTGTACAATAAAGAATAAGAATAAGAATATTTTTGATCAGCCTACATCTGGGTGTTTTACCCTACACGACACCCACGCACGCCATAAAGAACTCAAGGCGTATATAAAATTCGTTCGTTTACACATGTTAAAAGCAAATAATAAGACACATTAATATGTTCGCGAAATACTTGTCTCAAACACTTTTAGTTGTTGAAATACAATATCGACTTTGCTTGTTTAGAACCACGTAGTTTCATTTTAATATTGCTTATCGAAGTTATCGTAAACTAATAATTTTTAAACTGAAATAATATCACTATCTTTAAATTTCAAGGCCTATTTTATTCTACAATTATTTTAATACCGTATCTAGATCTGTTATTGTAATAACTAGCAAAAGTAAACCAAAAAAACAAAATTTATTTTAACTTAATAACAGCTGTTGGGTGCAAAATAAAACATTCACCACTAAAAAGTAAAAAAAAATAAACATTCAAAAGATCTTCTAAATAAGTTTTTTTTTACTAAAAAAACTATATAAAATATGTTAAGCAATCAAGATTAAAAGATAACAAACTATCATTAAAAATGTCGCATAACTTTGACAAATGACGAACGCATACGAAATGCGGTCGAGCCTTTTGCATTCCACAGAGCCTTCTTCCACAAAATAAGAACTTTACAGAATAAAACTTATACTTTTCTTTTTATTTTATTGGACGATAATGGGTTTGAATTGTTTATTATTATTCTTATATTTTAAATGAATTTTTCTTTTTTTTAATTATTGTAAATTGTGTCTTGCTTAATTTATGTATTATTTTTATATTCTAAATGAATTTTTGTATGTTGTGATTTTATCCTACACATATTTTATTTGATTTTAATTAGTTGTTTAAGTTTTATAACCATTGTAATTTTTTAGCTTATTCATAATTTGACATTTAGATTACAGTAACGTTTTTAAAAATGGTTAGATAATATGCAAATATTACTGCATTGGGATACATGACCCTGTAAAAGTAATATTTTTCTTTAGGATAAAAAATAATTCTGAATTCTGAAATTTCAACAAACTTGAAACCCACTTTTTTGATCTAAAGTCTGCTTCAAAATATCTTTTTGCCCCGTACCATTTCGCATTGAAATGGACTCGCGTCCGCGGTGTTTCTGGAGCGCTATGACATGTCTTTCTTTAAACGAGGTTGAAGAAAAGTATGTTGGTGATAGATAACGGCTCCTTAATGCCCTGTTATTGCAGAGGTTCATCAGCGACGGTAACTGCTTACCATCAGGTGTGCGGTAAGCTCGTTTCAGTCTTGCTATAAAAATTAAAACGACCGACTTCCATTTTTGTGTAATGCGAAAGTCCGCTACGATAGTAAAAAAAAGTTTATCGGATTTCAAACATAAAAGTGGTTCAAAGTTGTATTTCCACAAGTCATTCACCTCAATTAAGCTGGCATAAAGTTACAGATCCACCCTGTATATTGTATAACAATATTTCTGTATAGTATCATTATTCTGTGACAGAACCTTCTTCTATGGGAGAGTTATTTATGGAATGAGCGATAAGGGACTGTTTCCTGCAATATTGCTGTCCCTCTCTATCCTTAGTGTATTCCTTTGTTTGACAAGGACGGAACATATGATAGTGTTTCATTATGTCAGTGTGGTTATTTAATTTTTGTTTTGTTTAAGTTATTTATATATGATGTGTTATTTTGTTGTATAGACATAGATACAGACATACTTTATTTGTGGTAAAAATGGTACAAAAGATGAAAAATTAAAAACAGTTTCAGAGTAATATTACATTTCTACTACAAACCAGCCGAAACTTACTGTATTGCTGAATTTCGACAGATTATAGAATCAATGCCGACATCCAGCTGGCTGTCAGTCTCAGCTGGCAGCATGGCAGTGACGTCACAAATGTTGAGATGTTTTTGTTAGGAGTTTAAGATGCGTTACTATTGATGTTTTTTTTTTTAGTTGGAGGAAATCACCGGATCCCCGGGGTATGTGGGAGTTGAACCGCACTAAAACCTCCAACCGCTCACACTCAGCGTCTGAACCCCGGCTGAGGCCAGAACCCAGCACGGGGTTATGAGGGACGGCGCGACGCCTTACACCCACGGCACTCTTTCCCGTCGCGCCGCCCCCTTACTATTGATGTGGAGGTGATCAGAGTGGGGCGGAGTGGAACAGAATTTGATTGTCAATTGTCTTTTAATATTGTTTCACTGACATAGTTTAGGTGATTTCGAATAGTTATATCGGGACGATAAAATAGTTGATACGGTCGTATCGATGATAAAACAATTTAATTTAAAGAAAACTTTTTTTAATACAAGTTTTGAGATACTTGCTATCAGTAAAACGTTTTACTTATATTAGCTAGTACTCTACTGCTGCATGATATCTAGGATCTTAAAAGCTTGTAATTAAAAACTTTCTTTAAAATAAACAATTTCGAGAAGAATACGCTAGACAAAAAAAATAATAAATTACTAATCTTTCGTTAGAAAAATGTATGTTTATAAGTATTAAGATTACCCACATATCTCAATCTACACAAAAACATTATAACAGTATAAAAGAAATTAACTTAATAGCCCATTAACAAAATAGAGATGATGTGTTAATACAGAGAGATAGTTTAGGAAAATTATTAAAATTACACTGCACTTATGCAGTAAAGCTGAACCACATTTAAATACCACAGAATACTTTATATACAGAAGTACAGATCTGAGGGCCTACCACGACCTCTTATTGCGATCCAATTTAGAACCTAAACTGAATTGTTTTGTTATTTTGTACCAAACTCTTAATTGCGATC
This sequence comes from Trilocha varians, assembly GCA_030269945.2. NCBI lineage: Eukaryota > Metazoa > Arthropoda > Insecta > Lepidoptera > Bombycidae > Trilocha > Trilocha varians. Next base: position 7,905,297 of record AP028277.1, on the reverse strand, counting down.
GACTTTACTGTCAATTCTCATATAGCGATTCAGGAGTGAAGTTACACCGCCAAGTTTATTTCATTCGTTCAATTGTCATATAATCGGTACCATGACCTCTTATCACAACCTAAACTTTTATTAGTATAGTTATTGTAAAGGTGGTGGTAAGGCCCCTGTACTAATCTAATGATTGCTTGATAGATGAATGGCAAAATGTGTTGCTAAGCGCATAACTCAAGAACGCCTGGACCAATTTGGATTTTTTTAAATGTTTTTTGAAATACAAGGATGATGAATTTAAAAATAGATGGATATAAGAGGAGAGGTAGGTCGAAGAAGATGGTATGATTGTGTGAAAGATGATATGATGGTTTGTGGTGTGACAGATTATGTATGTAAAGATAGAAAGGAGAGAGAAGACATATTGCGCCGACCTCACCTAAATGGCATAAGGAGTAGTGAAAAAAAAAGAAGTTCGTTGAAGTTCAAGGATGGTTTTTACGGCAAGAAAAATTCGAATAATTGCCGGAAAAAAAAAATATAATCTTAATTGTTGTATTGGTTCACGCAGACGACGTCGCACGCAACAGCTAGTATTATATTATATAAAAAGCTAATGAGTTTCGTTAAACGCGCTAATCTCAGCCAAACCGGCCGGCTTTACCTCTAAATCTTAATGTGTAAAGGTTTATGTGCAATTTTTCACAGTACCACTGGCTAAAAACGTTAATTAGGGATCCGTAGTAAAAATTCAATAATGTAATCCAAGGTGTCATAAAATTACCCAAAAAATTGGGTAAGAACTGTTTCTCTCTGTGGCTTCGCGAGTCAGCTAAAGTCTCATATACAGAGTATTTTGTGTAGGACGAAATCACTGGACTTCCACCTCATGAGTAAGCAGAACCACACTAAAACCTCTAGTACGGTTGTGCTCTCACAGTCAGCGTCCGAATTCCGACTGAGGCCAGAATATTTGGGCCTCGTTAAACGAGTTTGAAGAAAAGTACGCCTCTTAATTCCCTTGCATTGTAGATGTCCATGAGCGACGGTAACATCTCAATAAATTATTTTTTTCGAAGCCAAATTTTTTCTTTCTCAAATACCAACGGGTCATCCCAAGTCAACCACAATACCAAAAAAATATGAAGTATTTACTTTTTTCTTCATAAAGTCGTTACATAAATGAACTGACAAACTTATAACAAGTCTAATCAACCTCCTATTCATAAAACCGGCAAAAGGCTACACCGCCAATCCGACCATTAGAAATAGTCAGATTTACCTCATAGCCCTGCACAATCAAGCACTTTTGAAACCGGTCGGGTTATCCGAAAACGACAGTAATTCTCCTCAACAATATTACGTGGTACCACGAGTTCTGCAAAGTTATAGTTGAACTTAAAATTGTTGCTGTCTCTTTCTGGTTCGTAGTTTTGGATTTGTTAGAAAGAGAGGGGAGAGCGAGCTTGCGTTTCACTAGCGGGACATCGACCAGCAGCTTTCAGAAAAACTTGAATGCAGTACGAAAGCGTTGTAACTCGGAAACTATTTTATTAAAAAAAAACCTTTTTTGTTTTTTATCTGTAAGTTAATTTTTAGTGAACATAAAGTAGGTAAATACAGCTACTATTACTACTACAAAATCTATTTTAGTTTATGTAAGCTTTAAATACAGCTGATAATTTGAAGCAGAGATACCAAATACCAAATTAATTCAAGTATTATGTGAGAAATTTAATTTCAAAGACTTTTTTAGAGGTCGATGAGTACATGGATCATTTAATAACATAAGGTCGTTACCATATAACTTGACAATATTTTATTAAAATCCAAAAAAATCGTATCATAAATCATTTATCATTATTTGACAACAACACTTTCTTTGCAACAACTATATAAAAAGGTAAAACACAACACCTCATTTCTCAAACTCGGTTAAAAGTTACAATGCACCACACAGCTTATTTGCCCCGTGGACATACAAAAACCGTGCTTGTCCGTCTGTGTGTGTGCGCATACACACAAACACAATCGCATACCTCAAGCGCGCGCGCACCTCAGTTCTCAACCACCTATCGGGGTCAAACTACGTAACCAAGTGACAAATAAGTTTAGTGTCAAAGTGTAGTGCAAAGTGCCAAGTGTAAAGTGTTATGGGATTGCACTAAAATGCCGAGGGATCTGTTTTACAAGTCCGTGAGAAAAAAGGAGTTTGTTTAGGTGAGATTTTTGTAGAGTATGTCAGGAATTTACGAATGTATCGACTGTTACTGTGTCGGGCGCTGTGACTTGTCCTTCTTGATGGGGCATGGTTTTATGCCTTTAGGTATCTTTAGGTGACATTTGGTTGGTGTCATTTTGCTTAAAAGTGACTATTGGCCATCATGTAAAAGGCAAAGTCACTTTACGTATCAAAGTTATAAAAATTGACTTAACTTTGCCTGCGCCGCAATGCGAGGTAACTTTTACCTAGTTTTGATTTAAGAATTATAATAAAGAAAGAAAGAAAAGAAAGAAAGAAAAAAACTTTATTTATTCCACACACACAAACACTCACTTGTAGAACCTATTTGTAAATGACTTTTCGATTCAGTACATTCATAGTTAATCCATATAACGTCACAAACGTCATTACCTCTTTAGAAATATAATATTAGTAAAGAGTACTAAGTATATATATAAAATTTTTGTTTTACCTAGTATACGTAATTTTATAACGCACACTATTATAATTACAATCTAGTCTAATTCAGACTAATAAGCAATTTTGTTTTAACCTAAATTACTATATGATTTTATGCTAAGAATGTGTCCATTGGCACTTTTCTTATTGTCTCTATTATTAAGGTGTAGACACAATTTTCATGTGGTCTTTACTAAGTATAATGGGAATAAAATAACTTTCTTTCTTCCTTCTTTCTCTGTTACTATAATAATTTTAAAATAATTTTTAAGAACTTCGATAAAAGTTAACCTTAAAATTAGTTATAATGGAAATGTTATGTTTCAACACGACGTATAAAAGTGTCGAATTGAGGACTTACTTTAGTGTCAGTTAAAAAGAGTATTTATGGGTCGTTGTAATTTTAATGTTAACTTATAAGCACTTCGTAAATAAATATTTCGTAAGAGAAGGTATAAAATCAACTGGACTATAAGTAAATTGAATTTCGACGGGTTGTACGTAAAGGTACTAGTATAAGCGACAAAACGCAATTTTACAACGAGAGTTTTTTTTTTTGAACGAAGTTCCTTGTCGCGCGTTATCGAAAGGGGGCTAGACGGAAAAAAATCTTACGAAAAGTTGTCACGACACTTTTTTTGTTTTAGATTATCGCTAGATGGCGCTGTGATCAAAATCTTTTAAAACACGTTTCTTAGTTGTTTTAGATGATTATCGCTAGATGGCGCTGTGACCAAAATCTTTTAAAACACGTCCCTTATCGCGCGTTACTTTAGGGAATAAAAATTATAAGATATCTTTTAATCGAAAGGAACTTCGTTCTATTCGGGTGTCCCATGTCACCTCTCAAGTTTTTTTATTATTGCGTGATAGATAAACGAGCCTACGGTCCACCTGATGGTAAGCGGTCACCGTCGCTCATGAACCTCTGCAATGCCAGGGCAATGAGGGGCTGAGAGTCATTTGAATATTCCAAACTACAAATTTTCCGAAAATAAGTAATTGAATTTTTTTAAAAGAGATTTATGAGTGTAATGTTTTTTGGGAATTATAAAGATTAGACAATTTTATGATTATTTACGCAAATAACGATTTTTGTAATTTTGTTGGTACACTTAATATCAGATTAGCTTCATGGTACCTACCATATTATAGCATTGTCACGTGATATACAGTAAGGGTATGTTTGAATTTTGATGAAGCCTTATACTGGTATAAAAACTAGAGTATACCTGAGACGAGCCAACGGCCCACCTGATAGGAAGTGTCAGGGTACACTGAGGGGTCGCTACCTTCGACCTAACTTTAAGGACCCTCCTCAAGCCTCGTTTGAAGAAGGACAAGTCATAGCGCTCTGGGAATACCGAGGAGGGGAGCTGATTCCATAGCCGGATGGTGCCTGATGTATACCTGGATAGTTAAACTATACAGTATGTCTGAGCGTGTACGTTACTATGAACTATGCAGGTCATACTAATGAACTCTACTATACCTTGGAGGTATACTTTTATGGCCAGTATTACAACGGAAATCTTGTTTCTTAAGTTAAAAACGATACTTAAACTTAATTTTCTAAAAAAAAAAAACAAAATTAGTACTTATTCAAATGATAAAAAACTTGAGACGTGTCAAGGGACACCCGGATAGAACGAAGTTCAGAAGAGAGAGATTGACAGACGTTTTAAACTAACTAATTAAATTATTATAACTTAAATAAAATATTTTGATCACAGCGCCATCTAGCATTAATTATATAAAACAAAAAAAGTGTCGTGACAACTTTTTCATAAGAATTTCCTTCTAGTCCCCTTTCGATAACGCGCGATAAGGAACTTCGTTCCAATATTAAACCTCTTTTATTTTCCGAATCAAATGAATTCTAGAATACATTAGACTTATTTAAGCACTAGACTAAAGTTTTATTTGATTTAATTCTGCATTATAACTGTAAATACCGCGACTGACGAATAAAACGAGTTTTAATGTTAAATATTTAAATACTAGAATTATTTTACAAGCTTTTAACAGATCAAAGTGTAATCTAAAGTACTTTTCCATTGTTATTCAAACATCATTAAATTGAATGTGTTTGAAAATGAGAATTATAAATTTATTTTTCACTGAAAATGATGGTGTTCTTATATTTAATCTAAAGATCAGACAGTCACCCTCCTTGGAGGTATTTAAAAAACTAGTTTTTAATTTCTACCTAACAGTTTGAACTGCATTTCATTATAATATGTAGGAAGTAAGTTGATTGTATAATTATTAACTATGGTTTTCTTTTGTCTTTTTAATTCTTTAATTATACACCGCTCTGTATTTTTAAATAAGTTTATCTCCGTACATGGTTGCCTGGAAGAGATCGCTTTAAGCGATAAGGCCGCCAATTGTCACACTGTATTATTTGTACAAAATCACTATAATTGTATTTCTATGTGGTGTTACAATAAAGAATTTTCTATCTATCTATCTGATTTGATTATATTAACACGTCGACTGCTGGGTTCAAATTTGACCTATGGCGTGATGAGGCGATACGTAGGTCTTAACTGTGCAACATGTTGCGCCACCCTACATCCACACAACCCAGCCTCAGGTTAAGTTGGGACGCTGAGTTTTAGTGGTAGGATGTTTTAGTGCGATTTGACTCCCACATACCCCACCTGAATTACATGTATAAAAATACCATTTTTATTTGTAATCATTGATCATCTCAGGGTCTATGCTGTTTCTGAGATATTTTAAATTTGAATGATTTTTAGGTTAGAATTTTCATAGAGTAATTTAACACTGTAATGTAACACTATAATCTGAACGCATCCTCACTGAACGTAGACGAGCCTCTCTGACGGTTGTCATGGAGATTTAAGATGGCAGTGTGATAGAGAATAATTTCGTAGTTTGACACGATTCCCTTTGTGATTTATTTTATATTAAACATTGAGTTGTTTATAACTCTCCTTCGTAGTACAAAGTAGTTGAAAGTTAACTAAAGCTGACGCAGCATACGTGTTAAACTATCTACTACAGCTTCCGTAATAATTGTAATTGCTTAATAATGCAGTTGAATCAGAGTTTGAACTTAATTAAAATCATTAAGTGTGTTGTAAAATTTATTAGGTTACAAAATTGAAATTAATTATCTATCTTTCAAATTAATAAATATAACTTAGTTCGTTTAGTACTAATACATGGTGTTTTTATCATGTTACATATTGATTTTTTTGTCATATTCAGTGTTACATTATTTTTTGTTACGAATATCTTCCTTATTTTAATAAGATAGAATTCATTTTTCAATACACGTATGAATATATGCATTGTTTTAATTTCTAAATTATTGGGTCTGAGGGAAAAAACTTGAGAGGTGTCATGGGACACCCGAATAGAACGAAGTTCCTTTCGATTAAAAGATATTTTATATTTTTTTTTCCTAAAGTAACGCGCGATAAGGAACGTGTTTTAAAAGATTTTGATCACAGCGCCATCTAGCGATAATCATCTAAAACAAAAAAAGTGTCGTAACAACAAAAAAAGTGTCGTGACAACTTTTCGTAAGAATTTTTTACGTCTAGCCCCCTTTCACAACGCGTGATAAGGAACTTCGTTCCAAAACATACTATTAAGATTTTAAATAGTTCCAATTCTAAGAAGGTTTTATTATTTAAAATTGTACCAAGTAATTTGGGCTCCGGAGAGGCTTTATTTAGGGTAAAGTTAACCCTAGATTAACATATTACACGGATGAAGCAGAGAATCCACCTAAATAACTTTCATTAGGGTTGGTACTGCAAAATTATATTTTCGAATGTATTTTTGGTCTGGTTTTTTTACAGTAAAATAGCGCAGTTTTTTTATCCTTCTACAGTACGGTTCTTTTACGGTAGGCGAATTTTACACAAGATGGACCGAAGAAGTCGTGGTGGCCGAGTGGTCGAAGCGCTTCCTTCCGAACGGGAGGTCGCGGGTTCAAAACCAGCCGGCTTGTATCTCTAAACCTAAATGTGAAAAAGATTTATGTGCAATTTTTCACAACACCACTGGCTAAAAACGGTGAAGGAAAACATCGTAAGGAAACCTGCATGTCAGAAAATCCTTTGAAGATATGTGAAGTCCCCAATCCGCACTGGGCAAGCGTGGTGGACTATGCCTAATCCCTCTTCTGAGGAGACCTGAGCCCAACAGAGGGCAGTAATGGGTTGGTACAGTACAGGACCGAAGACCTAGTAAGGGTCAGTGACTAGATTCAAATAGCATAGGACCTGTCGTTTTGGCGAGGTTTAGGAGAGGCATATATCTTACATTGGACATTAGCATATACCTCTCTCTCCCTCTAGAATCACTCTATCTATTAAAAAAGCCGCATCACTATTCGTTGCGTAATTTAAGAATTTTGTACACATAGAGACAGGCTTTCAGGATTTGTAATGATTCTTTTTTTGTGAGGAAGCAGACATTGAACCTTATCTAATATAAATTTGATAAAGTAACTGGTAGTTTTTGTGCTATGCTTGAGAAATTGAAGTCGGTCGTTTTCATTTTTTTAATAAAATCCCTACTAATATTATAAATGTGAAAGTAACTCTGTCTGTCTGTTACGCTTTCCTGCTTAAACCTCTCAACCGATTTTGATGAAATTTGGCACAGACAAGCTTTAGACTCTGAGAAAGAACATAGGTTACCTTTTGTTGCGAAAAAATGAGGGACGAAGAAAAAAACGGGTTATAAAGTTCACGCGACGTCGCGGGCAGCAGTATTCTATAATAGTTAGATAGTTATTAGACAGTGTCAGCCCTATACTCCATCGCGTGCCGTCCGATCGCTATTATTTCACAAAGCACTCCAGTATCGTTTTCGTGGGAACAGCATTGATCTCCTCGTATTGATTAGATCATGATTTATCCGGAGCCCGGCCATCATCTGATAAGATTTAGAATCGCGAGTCACGACCTATGATGGCTGAGATCTCACGAGTTAGCTGGTGTTTATGTGATTTTTGATCGATTTTATATAAGGAGGTTATCTAGTTCAATGTATAATTTTAATAAATAATTTTAGTGTTCCTCGCGTAACTTAAGGTTGGGTGAACCGATTACGATGTTTTTTTTTGTACATAGTCGTCGGTCTCAAAGATGGATGGAACTATGTGTAAATTTATTTTCTAGATGAACCGATTTTGATGATTGCCTAATCATTTTTTGAGCTAGCAAATGATCAACAAAATACCTACATGATGTTGTAACAAGATTCGTAAAGAATATAATTTTGAAACTGATCAGTTTTCAATGATACGTATGATATTAGAGGTTTGACGTTAACAATAAAATTTCCATAAATTACCGTAAATTTTCATTACACGGCCACCCCAGTCGTAAATTTACGAAAATACATATTTAGCCATGTAACATAATATTTATTGGGGCTTATGTAAATAACAGACGCCATAACTTCAAGTTAATTTAAATCTAAACGCAATTCTTTAAAGCTTATTTTATTTTGTCGGTATATTTTGACAGCTGTCATTGAAGAATAATATGTATTAATAGGTAATAAGATAAAAAAATGCTTGGATAGATCTTGTAATATATTAGCGTGACAATGTTTTTGGATATTTGAATAGTTAATACGATAAAGTAACAGAAAAGTCGTAAACTGCATATTTGGCGACATTACGATGGTCGCCACAGTCATACCTCATACACACAAGTTACAGTGGTGGGAGTGAGTAGTAGGCTTATGTTTTTTTTTTTTTTTTTTAGTTGGAGGAAATCATGGGATCCCCATGGGAGTTGAACCGCACTAAATCCTCCAACCGCTCACACTCAGCGTCCGAACCCCGGCTGAGGCCAGAACCCAGCACGGGGTTATGAGGGACGGCGCGACGCATTACGCCAACGGCACTCTTTCCCGTCGAGGCTTATATGAAATTAAAAATAAAAATAAATTATTTAAATGGAAATGGGTTCGTACATAAAATCTTAGTGAAGATTAAGGAATTTACTATCTACTAGTTTCACCCCAACCAAGTTCTGAGAAGAACGAAACAAACGCAATGAACAAATTAATTCAATTCCCAAGTAGTTCTTTTGTACAGAATTGTATGATACTTTGGGTATTTTTGAACCAACTACCATTCAAATGTAAATAAAATATCATCTGGTCTCAATTTACATCTAAAACCGGTAGAACCTAAATTATACCTATAAATTTAGGGTCTTTTTAAACGGTTTTATTTAGCTCACCCCGTTTGTTATTATATCAAATTTCATAATCAAAAACGAAGATTGCAATTTTCGAATGATCACATTCCCATTATGAGTTCAAATATCGAATTTTAAACAAAATGGCGGATTTTAAGAAAGAGGTTGCATCAATCATAAAAAACTTTTTTGATTAACTTTTTCAATTTATGTTTTACTACTTGTATTCTGACTAATAAAGTCATTAATAATATTAATTTGAAACTAGATTATCATAAAATGCAAACAGATTATTAAAATGGTATAAAATTTATAGGTTTCTTTGGTATGCGACCGGAAATATTGCTTCTTCTAATGCATGACATCATAGATAAATAGTGCATAGATACAATATATTAGAAGTCAAAACCATGTTTGTACTGTACTTTTACAATTTAATTGACTTAGAAAATGTACAATCCGTCTCATTCTCCTTATTATATTAACTGGCACTGTAACTACGTATCTTGTTAACTATGTAAGTTCGGGTGGAATCTTGCAAGCTAAATTTGACAAACTTCCCCGTCTCCGATTAAGCTGACATTTTGCAGATGTTTAACAAAATGGCGCTGATCTGATGATGGATTTGAAAGGTGGTCATAGGAACTCCTATATTAAAATTTTAATAGACCTGTCGTGTTTGGGCTCATTTTACTTGTATTAGCACTCTACTGATATTCAGGATCTTAAAAGTTTGTATTTCAAGTTTTCTTTAAAATAAATTATTTGACAATGAGTATGCACTAATGAGGCTGCGTATAAGAGCCGATACTGTCAGTGTGGTATGTCGAACTGTGAATTCGAGTTCCAGTGGTACCGGCAAACGAACGAGAAAGAGGGTAGACAGATTTGTCTGTTCTTAAATGACCTACCCGCAGTTCCTCAGTCTTCCCGTGATCATGGCGCTTGAAACAGTGCTGAAATATCGGGACCGCTCAATTAAAAAAAAACGTGGTAAGAACCCGTTTAGTAATAGTGTAAGTGATGCGTATAAGAGACGAATTCATACATCCGAAGTGTTGTTCTGCGGCCTGCCTAAGTGTGCTTGATTCATAACGGTATTCATATTTTAAATTTCAAAGGTTTTAAGTGGACAGTGGCGAAAGTAAATTCCGAGGTGTCACTTTAAAAAGAAAATAAATTTTCTACGCCATTTAACTGTTTCCGGTGTGGTGTTAACGTTTTGTTTACGACTTTGTTTTTAAATAGTCATTTAGGTACGTTACAGAGATTTATTTTTCAATAGGAGGAAATCACCGGATCCGGTGATTTCATAGCGTTTTTTTTTTTAGTTGGAGGAAATCACACACAATCACCGCCCCGAGGGCGGGGTATGTGGGAGTTGAACCGCACTACAACCTCCAACCGCTGACATTCAGCGTCCGAACCTCAGCTGAGGCCAGAACCCAGCACGGGGTTATGAGGGACGGCGCGACGCGCTGCCCCCGGACGCCGAACCGGCGGCCGCCGGCGATACAGCCACCGGCTCTCTCGGTCGGCGGGCTTTCTGAAGCCTGCCAAAATGAGACCGCGTGTCACCCTCCCACGGAATACCCCGTTGGGTCAGAACCAGCGTGGGTCGGGGAGCGCAGTCTATCATCCCCCGGTTGCTCTGACGTAAGGGCGTGCTGAGCGAGACACGGCACCTTCTTGGGTTTCCGCTCGCATTCACATGCGTTGGGGACCCGAAACTCTTAGGGGGAAGTCATAGCGTAGTTGTAAAACAAACAATTTGTGTAATTTTTTAAGGATAACTTATACAGTTAAACATGTTTTCGTTACAAATAAACGATGTCTATGTCTATGTCTTTGTTCCAAAAACAAAAAAAAACAATCATCAAAACCGGTTCAAGTAGATAAACTACTTGTTTACATAATGCAGTTTAGTTGCATCCTTTTCTTTTCTTATTTTATGCTGTATTCGACATTTTCTGTGTCTTATTATCTGGAATCTAATGTATCTAAGTACCTAACTCTTATTTTATTCTTCTTGTTTACAAGTTTTAAGCCTTAAAGCTGCTCGTAGTCTTTTATTATAACACTTAAACATATTGCCGTCTCTTTCTTACGTATAGCAATGTTATCTTGCATCCTTTTCTATAATTGTAGAGTAGCACTTAATGTAGATGTTTATGGAAATAGCGTGGAGCTTGTGAATACTTTAAGCTTTTAAATATATTTTCTACAACAATTTTTTCTAACGTTTTCTATTTTTATATCCGTTAGTTCTTTATGAGATTTCATAATAATATAGTCACAGCATACTAGAATTAATACAGATAGAGAATTACTTAATCATTTAAAAACTGCTTGTTTTGGTGAAGGTTTAGAAGCGTGGAGGACTACGTCTGATCCCTTTTTTTTAGGAGACCTGAGCCCAGCATTGGGCAGTAATGGGTTGTTATAGTACAGTAGAGAAGATCAAAAGATACAGTCAGATTTCAATGGGGGACATTTTCACGAAGAGGTCCCAATTCTGTGTCTTCCAGAATAATATTCTTGAAAACAATTTATTTAATAATTGACTCTTAATCAATACTTTCCCTATAAAATCCACAACAGAAACCCTTTGCTTTTCAAAATTAATTAAAATTATCAATATAACCTTTCCATAATTGGTTGTTAATTATTTCTTTGGATAAGAGGAAGTTATAAAATAATTACGGCATTAATTTTATGTACAGAAAAGGTAGCGACACCGCAGGGCATCACGGTACCTTACATTAAGGAGAAACGTTAGAATGGGCCGGATTTAGAGCTTTATGGGAGGTCAAATTAATATTTCGATGGGTCCTACATATACTAGTGTAAGCGACAAAACGCAATTTTACAGGAGAGCCAGTATCATGTTGTCTAAATTAGTTTATGGTAGAACTTTAGTTTGGATGAACTGATTTTGTTGATTCTATTTTTGTTAGAAAGCAGATACTATGGACATAATCTCGTATAAATGTGATAAAAATCTGCCTAGTAGTTTTTGTAATATTCTTGAAAAACTTAAGTTATAAGTATGAATGGAGAAAATACATATATTACGATTACTTTAGACCCCAATACTTTTACTAAATCCAGTCCTGTAAACATCGTGACCCAAGGGTCTGATTCGCGGAATAGACTGGAGCCCAGCAATACATCAACGGTTATTGTTTAAAAATACTAAAAGCTTTTGCTGTAACTAGGAATTTATGATGGTGTCTCTCTATCTTATTACAGTAGGTCCTATGACCTTTCGAATCAATCATCAGATCAGCGCCATTTTGTCAAACGATTGCATTGTCACGTGATATACATCTGCGCGCCAAATGTGAGCCAAATCAGACACTGGCAAGTTTGTCAAATTTAGCTAGTAAGATTCCACCCGAATTTACCTACATAGGAACTCTTTGAGATGATTCCTTCATCTCCTTTTTACCATCGGACCACACGCCGCAGGGGCAAGGTTCACCACCTTTACTTGGAACCGCTACGCTTTTCAACAGTTCGGTTCAGAAGATCATTTTTGCCCCGCACCATTCCGATTTGGAATGGACTCCTGTCCGTGGTGTTCCCGCTGGTAAACGAGGTTTAAGAAAAGTCCTGTATGGGTAGGTGATAGATAACGGCCACTCTTTACCCTGGCATTCTGGCCTGGTACCTGGCATCAGGTGGGCCGTAGGCTCGTTTATCTACCATGCAATAAAAAAAAAGGTAGTCACCCAGTGCAAGTTAATATAAAGCTTGTAAAATAGACCAAATTATTTATTTCTAACAGCTATACTCGTCATGCATAATAATATGTAAGTCCTTACATCGTATAAGGAATAGAAGTTGGACCATCGTGTACGAGTTAGGAATAATTAAGATGTCCTTAGCCGTTTTAGGTATGTTTGTAATCGCTAATATGTAAACAAGTTTAATCACTGCTTAATCTACAATATAGTTGTGCGGTTTTTGACCAATTTCCGAAATGAGAAGTTATCGTGTTGTTTACAAGCTTTATATTAACTTGCGCTGGGTATAACTATGTACTACTTTCATGCATTTTCAACGGGTTCTTACCGCGATATTTAATTAATTGAGTTGTCTCGATATTTCAACATTGTTGCAAACGTCATGATCACGAGAAGACTGGATACTGCGGGTCGATTTAAGAGCAAACAAATCTGTCTAGCCTCTTTCTCGTTCGCTTTTGGGTAGTACCACTGGAACTCGAACTCACATCACGACACACCACACTCATGCTCAGAGAGTCTTGTAGATACAGTGAGTGTGGTGTAGCGAGTATAACTCAATTAATTAAATATCGTGGTAAGAACCCGTTGAAAATGCATGAAAGTATTATAGAAAACCGAGAGTGTCTGAATAAGTTTATATGTACTTTTGTAAGTTTGGGTGGAATCTTGCTAGTGGATTTGACCAACTTCCCGGTTTCGAATTGAGCTAAATTTCATGAATATTGCATGACAATACAATAATATGATACAATGGAACTGATCTGATAATGGATTTGGAAGGTGGTCATAGGAACTTCGGTACTAAATAAAATAGACCCGTCGTGTTTAGGCTCGTTTTTCTTGTCTTGGCCAGCACTTTACTGCTATTTGATTTCCAGGATAAGATAAGCTTGTATTTAAAAAGTTTCTCTAGCCCAAATATGGCAAGTGGTTACCGTCACTAATGGACCTCTGCAATTAAAGGGCTGTCTCCTACAGCCATATAACTGTAATAACTTTTCCTAAACCCCTTTTAAAGAGAAACGTGTCATAGTGATGCGGCCCACCTAAATGTGCGTGTATCTATAACCCACAATTATTATCAAATTACATAAATATTAAATGCGCGGTTAAATTATTCGCATTACAATTGCGTGCTTTATTCTAGGGCTGCCACTGATAAGTTTTATTTTACACGTCAAACTAAAGTTATGAGTAATAATTAGTAATAAATATCATTCATTGATGACATTGATGTGGATAAAAACAGAATATTATATGAGAATAGTTTGAGTGTCTTTGTGTATGTTTCCGTATGTAGGGTAATTTTTTTATGATAATACAATTTAATACTTTCATGCATTTTTAACGGGTTCTTGCTGCGATATTTAATTAATTGAGTTGTCTCGATATTTCAACGATGTTGCAAACGTCATGATCACGACAAGACTGGATACTGCGGGGTGATTTAAGAGCAAACAAATCTGTCTACCCTCGCACTCGTTCGCTTTTGGGTAGTACCACTGGAACTCGAACTTACATCACAACACACCACACTCACACTATCTACAAGACTCTCTGAGCATGAACCCTTAGTAACTGTTGTGTTTAGCACTGGATTCCACATACTCGATAATCTGAAGCCGTCACCCCTGTCAAGACATAGCACTTTTAACAGGGGTTAAATATCGCGGTAAGAACCCGTTGAAAATGCATGAAAGTATTATAGAAAACCGCGAGTGTCTGAATAAGTTTATAATACAATTAGTTCGAGGTGTCAGCTCATTTTTAAAACCGAATTGCATGAGCGGAAGTTGCACTTATCTTCAATTACAAACACTTGCAAATCACTAGGTTGTTGCATTTTCGTGCAAGCGAATTTCGCCTTTATGGTTGATATAGAATAAGGCTTATTTTTTCATAATTAAGAAAACACCCTGTATCTTTAAATCTCCAAATATTTAGGTTCCATTAGTAAATGGAAATATTTATTAAAGTTGAAGTGACAACCCTATCAAGAACACAAACGGTGATTGACATACGTGCGTGTCCGAATACGAGTTATTCGCAAATGATGGCTCTGCAATGATGGAAATAATTGTCATATCATTGGTACGTCACACTTGACGGTTCCTGATCGAAACGATTCATTCGCGTGATAGCCAAAGAACTAGTGGCAATTTCTAGGGTTGGTATTTGAGGCAAGTTGAAAACTTGGTCCATAGTTCTCCTGATATACCTGCAATTCGGAACTGCAGACCTGGTATTAAAAAAAGTTAGAAAGTCCTAACAAAATGACCTGTCTTTTTGGGAATACTATGTTTTTTGTTGTAAATAATCTAATATATAAAATTCTCGTGTCACAGTTTTCGTTACCATACTCTTCCGAAACGGCTTTTCGTGCTTATCCGGTATCTATAAGAATCGGCCAACATCTATTTTTCATTCCCCTAAATGTTAGGGGTAGTCCATCCTTAAATTTTTTTTTTTTCAAATATTCTATTTTTGTTTTTTTACAAAATATATTTCTTCGCGTCTGGCAATGCAAAAGCCCAAAGGATCCTGACTAACATAAAACTACAACATAAATAAATTGCAAGATGGTTGAAACACATTTTTTAATAAAAAATACAAACATTATGTAGAGATTCGTTTAACACCGCTACTCAGCAGCCAGGTCTAAGAGAACTATGGACCAAGTTTTCAGCTTGCTTCAAATACTTATCCAATAATTGGCACTAGCTCTCGGGCTAAGATGATTCCTGATCGAAACGATTCATTTACGTGATGGGAGATATGATAATGACATAATTCATGATTTATTTTTCATAACAGCCCACTCCTAGTCTCAAGTCTCCTCAAAAGAGGTATTAGGCATAGTCGCACGCATGCCTAATGCGGATTGTGAACTTCATTTTCTGCGTATTTTTTTAACGATTTTTAGAATCCTTTTCAAATATGCAGTTTTTCTCACTTTTCTTCGCCGTTTTTAGGCAGTGATGTTGTGATATAATAGATATATTTTTTTTGTATTTGCCCACCTCTCACTCCCACCACTGTAACTCCTGCGTAGCCAAGATCCACAGCGGTGACCATCGTAATGACTCTGAGCAGTGAAGCCCAGGAACCCGAGGGAAAGCTAACTTGTCTTGGGCCCCGCAATGAATTTAATCAGAAGATAATAGAAGGAGTAGGAAAACATGAGTTACGACTTCCCTTCTCGCAAAGCGGGAGACAATAAAATAAGATTGATGAATTCATTACGCCAGAATTGAGAAAAGCACCACGGACATTTTATTAAATTGATTTGACCTATGTGGTGAGCTGTTGTACTATTTTGGATGTCAATAGTAGTTATGGCAAAAACGTCTGAATGCACGGAAATTTGCGCTAGATGCTACAAGATCTGTGTAATAAACGACTTTAGACTCAACGTGTTTAACTCAAGGAGTTTTAGATATAATAGATCTTATATCACAGATCTTATTCTTATTTATTACCCAAGCTGGTTGTAAACTCTCAACCTCTTGTACGGAAGGCAAGCGCTTCAACCACTACCCCACCACGACTTCAATAATTGTACTTGCATTATAAATAGATATTCAAATAAAATACACCGACGGCTAATTTCCGCTCAAGACTATTAAATTATAATTATGTTATAAATTAATATTTTAATTATCACGGAAACAATAGTAAACGTACATTAAAACATAATTACATGAGCATCCTTCTAAAATTCTGTAAATTCGAAATCTCATAAGTAATTTGTTTCATTTCCTCAATTTCCTGCAGTTTTTAAAGGTCTTATCGATTGGTCCTGCAAAATATTTTTATTACATTTTACAAGCATAACACAAATCTTTGTCAAATCTTTAGGTAAATAATACTTAACAGTTTGTATGTTTCCATTAAAGGTTAAAAATCATAAAATAACCTACAAAGTTACTCGATATAGCTAGTATGTTACATTTACCTTACAATGTCTTAATGCAAACGAATCGTGAAATTGCGTTCACTATTCCAATTGAAATGATATTCTATTTAATTTTCTGATCAACGAATCTTATGGAGCTTCTACATATTGGATCATCAACTTCCATCGCAAATAACGATTGGTAGGCCAACTGTCACATATAGACCTCGTTTGACTTCCATGACGTTTGGAGAATTTGACAAATGCCGGCCAATGCATAGAAGTTTACTAGTAGGAGAGCTGGTACCAACGTTTTAAAATGTATTTGAGGCAAACCTCATAGCTCATAGCTTGGTTCATACCTTTTCTGATATACTCCAATTCGGAACTACATACCTATGAACCGCATTTTTTTTTAAATTACAAATACCTACCCAGTTGGTGCAATTTCTTGGACTATATTAGAGTCTTAAGAAAAGTCCTGTATGGATAGGTGATAGATAACGGCCCCTCATTGCCCTGGCATTGCAGAGGTCCATGAATGACGGTGACCGCTTACCATCAGGTGGGTAGGCTCATCTATCTGGCAATAAAAAAAAATCAGTCAAGTCATTTGTTTTTACGCGTATTGGACGTTGGTGAGCCAATTTGTACAAGCAGCATTATTTGTTACTGTTACAATATCTTACAATGTATACGTGTTTTCTTTAGCATTTTACATAAAATTTATGTGTACGGAGCCGCAATTACAATTCAATTTACATGGAAATAACTTTGCTTATCGACAAGATATTGGTATATCTCATAACTTTTTTTTTTTTTTTTTTTTTTTTTTTTTTTATTATATAACTGGTATTTTCTATCCATATATTCTGGAGTAATTGGTTTTTGAAAAAATAAAAGATTTTTTAAATGAATATGACCTCCCTTCTCGGTGTTTCGAGTGCTATGACTTGTCCTTATTCGAAGACTTGGAGGCAGTGGCGTGCAGAAGCAAATATGCATTGCATATATATATATATATGGTACAATAAAACAAAAACGCTTGGAGATAGGTTAGGTTGGGTAGGATGAGTCAGCTGTATCTTTCTGAAATAATTATGATTTATAGGTATAAATAGGTAAAATATTTAGAAACAAGATCTAAGTAAGGGAGGAGGAACTTGCCTAGTTGCCTACCAATAAATGAAATCTTCCCCGCAAATTATCTTGAGAACGAACGATCCGGAACCCAGTACCAGTTGTGCGGGACGGCATGACGCGTTACGCATTAAGTTGACGATAAATTTTACATCTGTATATTAAGTTGTCTAAGTAAAGGCGCCATAGAGTCGCCATTTTGAATTCAAACAATACATCACTATAAAATATATTACACTCTAACTCGACGACATAAAGGCTATAATCGTATATCAAAACTATTATATTCAGATTTGTCCCAATCGAAATGTATTGAAAATGTTCTCTGATTTATTGTTTTCAATTTCGTTTTCCATTATGATATTATTATCCGACAACGGCTGAACCGATTTTAGTATTGAAATATTCGTGGTTTAAGGTGTGAAAATTCACAGGAATAATCATATTTATTTCGTCTTATGTGACGCAGACGAATTTGCACGGGAAAGCTAGTTAAAATATAAAACAAATTTATACCAATACGAGAATTATTATTATTTTTTTTTTATGTTGAGGTTATGTCCTGATGTTTTTTTTTGGGGGCGGCGCGACGGGATAGAGTGCCGATGGCGTAACGCGTCGCGTCGTCCCTCATAACCCCGTGCTGGTTTCTGGCCTCAGCCGGGGTTCGGACGCTGAGTGTGAGCGGTTGGAGGTTTTAGTGCGGTTCAACTCCCACATACCTAGCCCGCGGGGCAGGCGGGGATCTGGTGATTTCCTCCAACTAAAAAAAAAAAAAATGTCCTGATGTTTATTATGACGTTGTTGGTAATTTTTGGATCTACTAAACCGACTTCGAATACTTAAATGTTCACGAATTATAACAACTCGTGGAAACTTTTACTCCTTATGAGCAGACGACGTTAGATTTTTTTTGTATCCTCAATTGATACACCATGATTTTGTAGACACATGATGCACGTTACAACCGTTTCGAAAGAAAGATTCACGCATCACGGAATTTACGGACACGAAATGCCACGGTGTTATGTGAGGCAGCACAATGCGTTACACTACGACATTCTTTACCGTCGCACCACCCTATTTTTTTTTAGTTGGAGTAAATCACCGCGGGACGGGTGGGATATGTGGGAGTTGAACCGCACTAAAATCTCTAACCGCTCACTCTCAGCGTCCGAACCCCGGCTGAGGCCAGAACCCATCACGGGCTTATGAGGGACGGCGTGACGCGTTACGCCCTCGGCACTCTCCCGTCGCGCCGCCCCTAGGTTTAACTATAATATCTATAGTATAATGCATATCTCTAACAGTACATATTAGTAAGTAAGTCAAGGGCATTACGTGGGCCAGTGAATGTTGGCGCCACTGATCTCATAGAATAGGATTGAGACAGATAAATAACTACAATAGTACAAAACAAAGTCGCTTTCTCTGTCTTTATATCCCTATGTATGCTTAAATCTTTAAAACTACGGATTTTGATGCGGTTTTAATATATAAAGTTATTCAAGAGGAAGGTTTATGTGTATAATACATGCAGGATATAGTAGAGATACACTGATCATTTTAGCGTATTTTTATGTAAATAATAGTCGTGGTGGCCGAGTGGTGAAGCGCTTGCCTTCCGTACGGGAGGTCGCGGGTTCAAAATCGGCCGGCTTGTACCTCTAAATCTTAATAAAAAAAAGATTTATGTGCAATTTTTCACAACACCACTGGCTAAAAACGGTGAAGGAAAACATCGTGAGGAAACCTGCATATCGGAATTCTAAAAATCCTTTGAAGATATGTGAAGTCCCCAATCCACATTAGCGTGGTGGACTATGCCTAACCCCTGAGCTCAGCAGTGGGCAGTAATGGGTTGTTACAGTACAGTTGTAAATAAGCACATTGCTCCCAGATAAGCTACACAGTCTATCAGTTCCATAATTTGGCTCCAGGTTACTGACATTTGTCGCTTGATATTATTAAGAACACTGTTATATAAAAAAACTTTTGTTTTAATAATTTTCAAACTCAACAATTTATAGTATGTTGTTAACTCATGACAAGTTCAAAGCTATCCACAAAAATCGGTTTTTAAAAATATCATATCAAAAGTTGAAAAAAAAACTAAATATAGTTATCCAAAGTGATCATAAAAGGACATTCCAGTAATTATGATGCGATTTTTATCTCAAGTTTTATCTTAAATTATACATTTTTTGCTCATTAAACTATAATTAAATTTATTTCTTACCGAAAATGGTAAAAGAAGTGTTTCGCATTAATTGGACATAAAAAATACTAAAAGCATTTTCGGATATGTGAACATAAAGGAGATCTATTAAAATAGTTTAGATCTGTTTTTTAGGGTTGACGGTCACTTGGCTAATCCGAAACGTATAAAGAAAAAAAAACGTTTAATATAGAATATAGAATACCTTACAATTAAAAAACAAACAAACTTAAGTGAAAACTAAATAAAATAACAAAGTGAAAAAAAAATAGAAACTAAAAATAAATAGTAGGAATAATACAGTATAAATTCAACTTCATTATTGCGCGATGAACAAAACAATCGTAATAATTTAACAAATGTGGTGGTAGTAAAACATTGGTAAGACCTCCATCTTCTTAACGGTCACATAGAACAGAATAACATTAAAAAAGGTATAAAATAAAAAAATCTGTCAGTTGAGTCATTCCTCGAAACCTTTATGAGTTGAGTCAACTGGGACGCGAACCAAAATGAATCAATGCGAATTATGTGACAATAGCCAAATTAAAAAAAAATAGGACTTCAATTGCTTTGGTTATATGATGAACATTTTTATCCACTCTTGAATGGAGTTAAAGTATTTTTGATGTAATTTAATACTGACGGATAGGTGACGAAGAGTTCTGGAGTGGCGGCCACGTATCGGTAGGGGCAGCGTAGGAAGACCTTCCACAAGATGAACCGACAACCTGGTTCACGGGAAGTCACTGAGTACAGACAATGCAGGACCGATCGTGCCGAGGTTTGGGAGCGGCCTATTTCCAGCAGTGGACGTCTACGGGTTGATGATAATTATGTATACTTTGTAATAAAATATAAATCTCATATAAAACATTTTATAGACATAGAGAATAAGAGATTCCTTACCGTTTTTCCTCGTTTTAGTGTCCGTAAGTGTTTAATCTCTAACGGACCCAGACGTATTTATTAAAGATAATTATCATCTAGTTCTAAGTCTAGTTTTTATACTCATATCTAGACAGATCTCGCTCCCGGCATTCATGTAGTGAAATCTAATGTGACATGTGAATATCGAGGCTTTAAATTGAAGTAATTAAAGCTTTATGTCAGGGTGTTAAGTTACATTTTTGAAAAATATATTTCATAGTATCGATTATTATAATCTATGGTAATAACTTTGTTAGACGTATTTGGAATCGACGTAATCATAGTTCCATTGCTAAGTTCGACTTTCTTCTAGAGTAGGTAGTTCACCATGCTTAAGCCAAGTTGGGAATTCCACATATTATTATTATCTGAAGTTGCAGGTCTTCATAACTGAACTAAAAGTGTCTGTACGCTAAAAAAATATTGAGAATTACAAAGTATTATATAAAGGAAATCGTTGTTGAAGTCGTGGTGGCCGAGTGGTCGAAGCGCTCCCTTCCGAACGGGAGGTCGCGGGTTCAAATCCGGCCGGCTTGTACCTCTAAATATAAATGTGAAAAAGATTTATGTGCAATTTTTCACAACACCACTGGCTAAAAACGGTGAAGGAAAAAATCGTGAGGAAACCTGCGAAGTCCCCAATCCGCACTGGGCAAGCGTGGGACTATGCCTAATCCCTCTGCTGAGGAGACCTGAGCCCAACAGTGGGCAGTAATGGGTTGGTACAGTATATAAAAGTAAGCTGTGATGTTTGCAGGCACAACACTAGTAATATAACAAAAACAACACAGGTAATGTCGCGACAAAACCTGAATTTTGAGAATACAAACCCTTCGAAGATATATACACGGTTCGAAGATGGTTGGCTGTAGATCTTGTCCTTCTTAGTTTTTTCCGAAGGGTATATGGTAGGTCCAATTTTCATTCTCGTGAACAGATAATTGAAATTATCGGTTAGAATTTAATTTGAACAGGAACAGAAGAACGGAAATCTCTAGTATTCCTGGAGCGATATGACTTAAAAGGTGGTTTAAGAAAAGTTCTGTAGACCTAGTGAGCGAATGTACCGGCCTCCAATACCCTGGTAACTTAGATGTCTATGGACGACAATAGGCCGTTGGCTTATTTTTCTACCTTATAACAATAATTAAAATCCTGCATGCATTGCAAAATAAATTCACAAAATCACCCTGCGCAAATTCATGATCAACTGCAATAAATAATACGATCAACATCAACAATTATGTCAAATTTCCCGCCAAAACACCCGCCATTATTTCTGAAATCAATACCAACATTACAATAATTTATGCGGCTGACATGTTCCTTTGATTTATGAGCCCATTGTCAAATTATTTAATTGCATTGTAAACTATTGAATCGAGCACGAATTGAATTCAGATTTTATACGGTTTTAGATCATTTTGATATGTTGCAGACATGATATTTATAACCTCAAAATGAGGAGGTTATTTATTGGAACGAAGTTCCTTATCGCGCGTTATCGAAAGGGGGCTAGACGGAAAAAAATCTTACGAAAAGTTGTCACGACACTTTTTTGTTTTAGATGATTATCGCTAGATGGCGCTGTGATCAAAATCTTTTAAAACACGTTCCTTATTTTTGTTTTAGATGATTATCGCTAGATGGCGCTGTGATCAAAATCTTTTAAAACACGTTCCTTATCGCGCGTTACGTTAGGAAAAAAATATATAAGATATCTTTTAATCGAAAGGAACTTCGTTCTATTCGGGTATCCCATGACACCTCTCAAGTTTTGTTTTTAGATTTCGGGTGGGACTAGGTTAGATTGATTTTAAAGGGTTATTTAAAGCTTTATTTACAAAAGCTAAAATTTATTTTTATTTAAATTTCGGCGTAATATATTTTTTCTCGTTTTGCTTTTCACCCATCGTCTATCGTCAAATAATTAATTCTTCTACATTCCAATGAGTTATTGTTATTCGGGTATTGGCCCACCTCTCACTCCCACCACTGTAACTCCTGTGTAGCCAGGATCCACAGCGGCGACCATCGTAATGACTCTGAGCAGTGAAGCTTAGGAAAACCCGAGGGAAAGCTAACTTGTCTTGGACCCCGCAATGAATTTAATCAGAGATGATAGAAGGAGTAGGAAAAACATGAGTTATTGTTATGTTAGATTTTATTATAACATAAGAGAAATCTACACAAATGTGAGCTTCTTGTATAGAAACACCAAACTTTAGATAACAAGACACTACCAAGTATGTACTAAACAATTACGTTAGATTTAAACATTGTACTTACCACCCTACGATAGACATACGTACCATATATTGAGAACGTAACATTATTTGCGTTCACTTGATCTATTCTCTAATTACTTGCTGAAATGTAGATACTTTGTACGAAATATTGCTCAATAATAATGCTTTAATTATTGATTTTAAATGTCAAATTATAACCTACCTAATAGACTGTCTTATGGCCTTTTCTAGGTTTATTTTGGACAAATGAGTAAGCCTATTAAAATTATTAGAACATATCGATGCCTGTTTTCTTATTGTTACTGGTAACAAATTGGAGACAACTCATCTTTAGTGTACCTCCAAAAAGGTGTTCCTAAATTTATCTTGGACACAAAAAGTGAGATAATATTCAACATCTTTATCTGGATAAACATCCATACAATTTTTTCATGTGATGTCGTAAATCTTCTTCTTATATATATAAATGAATTGCTGTTCGTTAGTCTCGCTAAAACTCGAGAACGACTGAACCGATTTGGCTTATTTTAATCTTGAAATATTCGTAGAAGTCCAGGGAAGGTTTAAACGATGAGAAAATTTCCTTATGTGACGCAGACGAAGTTGTATGGGCCAGCTAGTGAGCAATATATTTCTGCACTTTTTGTGACGCAGACGAAATTGCACATAGATCATAAAAAAATTAAACGTGAGCCATTCAACATCCAACACTTCGTTCCCGAAAAAGCGCATCAGTAACAACATCCTTAATTACCCTATAATTGCAGGACTCCAAAATGTCGACCGGCAGTTGTTCCGGTCCGGGTGTCTGCGGTGGAGCTCGGAGAAGACCCCCTCCTCCTCCAGAACCGGCGCTGTCTCTTGCTGCAGATCTGAGCGAGCTGAGTCTGGATCAAGGGTACCATACCCTGGCTGATTGCGGGCCACCTCGACGGAGACGAGATAATAACTTGAACGATGCGATTTGGCTGAAGATCTTGTCTTATCTTGAGGTTAGTTTAAGAATGTAAAGCACTTTTTGTTTCCTTTACATCACACGTTTAGAGTAGAGGCTAAAAGACCGAGAAAAGTCCTGATAGCTTTTTTTTTTATTATTGTGTTATAGATAAACGAGCCTACGGCCCACCTGATGGTAAGCGGTCACCGTCGCTCATGAACCTCTGTAATGCCAGGGCAATGAGGGGCTGTTATCTATCTTTCGTCAGTTTTATCAGATCTTTCGAAGTCATCCCGATGATCAGTCTTTCTATCTGTTCCATCATCATGTCTATCTCCAAAATTCTCATTTAAAGTACTGTAAAATCATTAAATCAATTGAATTAGAACATCGTCTATGTTGTGTCCTGGCATTGCGAAGTTTCATGGGCAACGGTCTGACCCATCAGGTAGGCTATTTGCTCTGCTTCTTTCCTATGTATAAAAAACCTAATTTAAAGCTTCTAATATCACAATACAGTACAGAGCTTAGTATGTAGCAGTCGTAAAGCTGATGACCATACGTTGTAATTACTCCAGGTGTCAGATCTATGTCGAGTGGCCCGAGTTTGTCGACGCTGGGCGCGGTTAGTCGCCAGGCTCACCACCAGGCCTGAGGTGTGGAAGAGGGTGAGAGCAGCTGGACCTCTAGAGATCGCAGCGAGGTGCGCCGGGGCCAGAGCAGGACCTTGCGTTAATGCTGTCAAGGAGTGGCGGGCGAAGAGTTGTGCGGTGAGTTGATGTAGCTATGTTGATTGCTTTGGTAGATGCTGTTGGGTATATTTAGACTGACAACTGAACACTTTTAGAAAAAAGTGTACAGTTACTTTTCAATTATCATCGGACTACAGTTACTAAATAAAGAAGAAAAAATCTATAGTTGTAATCAGTAATTAGCTACAGTGGTAGCCTAGTGGTAGCAATCATTCCAAAAACTAAAAAATTAAACTTAACTATAATATACACATTCTATAAAATCAATTTTAAAATGAAAAATTTTATCAAGAGGTTTAATAAAAATCCTGCATGGGTAGGTGATAGATAGCGGCCCCTCATTGCCCTGGCATTGCAGAGGTTCATAAGCGACAGGGACCGTTTACCATCAGCTGTTGCTGGCTCGTTTTTCTATCATGTTACAAAAAAAATGTCAAAAATAGAAAATACAGCCTTTCGAATGACTGAAATCAGCATAGTCTTTTATGTGAACGGCTAAATTTGTCACATCGTTCCTTCTCCAGTTATTTTTGAGTCATAGTCGATTGTCATTTGTTCAATAATGATTCCAGGTGACAGTAGCCAGTGCCCAACTCCTGGCCGCTACGTTCAGGAACCTCACCCATGTGGCAGTGACGAGCTCCAGTAGTATGAACGCGAGGACTTTAGCTCCTCTCGTCACGGATCTGGTGGATTTAAGGCATATTGACTTGACTGGTAAACTTCGGCTTTTTACTTTGTTTCTTTAGTTTTAGATTGATATTGTTATTGTAATATAGAGAGTGTTCAGAGACTATGCGACGTGAACGGAAAGTATTTTAAATTTGAATTAAATAATACTGCATTGATAAAAACGGCTAAAAACGGTGAAGGAAAAAATCGTGAGGAAACCTGCATATCGGAAAAGGGTTCTAAAAATCCTTTGAAGATATGTGAAGTCCCCAATCCGCATTGGGCAAGCGTGGTGGACTATTAGGCTTTTCTGAGGAGACCTGAGCCCAACAGTGGGCAGTAATGAGTTGGTACAGTACGGTAATACTGCATTAAAAGATTTATTGTAAATCGTTTGGTTTGTCTGAAAACTGAACTAAAAAAATCGGAAAAAACCTTGTATTTTTACGACACCAATAGATAGAACAGTTAATTGCAAATAATGTTAGCTTGCACATTTAATGTCAAAAATAAAATGATGTTTCCTTTCAGCAAAACATCCTATCTGCAATATTTAAGGTACTTCCCATTCATGTCGCATAGTTCTGGGACACACTGTATACAGGGTGTATAAAGAGCACTCCCGAAAACGTTTAATAAGCTTCGTTAATAAGCCACGAAATCGATCCATTCAGACGATTTTTTTGCAATAAGCTTAGTATCCCAGGTATCACTAGTATAGGGTGGGCAATGTAACGTTTGCATTTTGAACTACTGTTTATTTAGAGAATGACAGCTCAAATGTCATTCAATTTGTGTTCATAATTTAGTTCAAGGTTTGACATTTACGAAATGGGACGCTATACGCTTGAACAAAATTGGGAAATATTGAAAAGTTACTTCCAAAGTGGTGAGTCTTCAGGGCAAACTGTAAGAAATGTGTTTGTGTGTCAGATGAAGCCCATTTTTACCTCGGAGGCTATGTCAATAAGCAAAATTGTCGCATCTGGGGGTCGGAAAATCCACACGTCACCAGCTTTATACACCCTGTATAACATATTAGCTGTAATATTTCAGCATTTTAAGCCTTAGTAAGTAAATACCTAGGTCCCTTCAATACGGTTCGACCTTTACCCTAATTATGAATTCAACAATACACGTAAGCATATTAAAGTCCCTAAAGGTCTAATATCTAACTTTTGTCCCTTTTCTCGGAATTATGATATTTCTCTGAATTCGAAACCTTTTGGTAGAAAACTTGTTAAAATATAACAAGTTTTCTACCAAACACTGAGATAGTGTCGAAATTATGCTGGATATTCCTATTGGAACGAACTTCCTTATCGCGCTTATTTTTAAGTTTTATTTTCTTGTAAATGTATTTTTAAAAATAGAATGTAAAAAATAAGTGAATAAATGAATATACAGATATATAACAATATCTTCAACGCAAAATCCTCTGTAAAATCTAAAACAAGTCTTCAAAACCAAAGACTCTGCTTTAAACTTCGCAATTTCAAAGTTCCCGAAACATTAAGAAATGTTAATTGGTGAAGTCGGAAATTTTCATCTCTAAATTGAGAAGGACCGTATCTTTGTTCATGTTTCCATTTAAATGTACGTTAAACAGAATTTATAATTATAATTACTTGATTACTGGAATAAAGGATTAATTTCGGTAATTAATAGGTACATAAGTATATACCGTGGTCCTCACGATAGAGGCTTTGCCTAGTGTGAGGATCATTGGTAACTAGCTCAGGCACATCCTAAAGTTGAATCCTATGTGTATTCAGTATAAGTTTTCTCTCAAGTGTGTATTAGGATTTAACTTACAATAAACCTATATCTTTATCGTTATCACTTACTGTACCAACCCATTACTGCCCACTGTTGGGCTCAGGTCTCCTCAGAAGAGGGATTAGGCATAGTCCACCACGCTTGCCCAGTGCGGATTGGGGACTTCACATATCTTCAAAGGATCTTTTAGAATCCTTTTTCGACATGCTCACGATGTTTTCCTTCACCGTTTTTAGCCAGTGGTATTGTGAAAAATTGCACATAAATCTTTTTCACATTTAGATTTAGAGGTACAATCCGGCCGGATTTGAACCCGCGACCTCCCGTTCGGAAGGAAGCGCTCCACTCGGCCACCACAACTTCATCACTTACATAAATATTAAATAGGTACCATTATCGTGGTATGTCGAGATGTGAGTTGAAGTTCCAGTGGTAGCCAACGAACGAGAAAGAGTGTAGACAGATTTGTCTGCTCTTAAGTAATCTACCCGCAGTATTCAGTCTTCCCGTGATCAACAGTGTTTAAATATCGTGATCGTTAATTAAATAAAACCCGTTTAAGGTTTGGTTCCTTTAATTTCAGCATGTCCTTTTTACGTCTTCTAACAAAGTTTACAGTCCATTACATTAGGTGTATTGTCAATTGGCTTCACTCTATTTTTTTTAAGTTAATTCTAGGTGTTTAGTTTCCATATATTTCAACACCAAACCTCGTAAAAGAAAGACTTCATGCAGAAAAGTTCCTTATCAATTAGAGTTAACGTCTTAAATCCCTTATAGTAAGAATTCGTTACACAATGAAATCATTAACATTCTTATTTTATGATTATACTCAAAGTATTATGTGAGTTTTTGCACATTTTTCGGAACACGTCCAAAAACCTGTGGCATCACAAAGTTTCCTCAGAAATCTTTTGTTCAAAACCATACAATTTCGGAAGCAACACGCTTATCTTTACACAAAAGAAATTTTCATTTTCGCCCCATTTGTGAAGATTCCCGATGAGTAGATACTATTCAGTGTCTGTTGAACAATGGCTTTGTGACCGAATACGTACATATATGTGAAGCATATTCAGTTTGATGGGACGTTTTGGTTCAAACATTTCTGTTTGAAATTATTATTGCTTAACAAGCATATTACTATGAAGTGAGAGACACGACGTGTTGTAGCCATAGCCGCTCATGAATATCTACAATGTAAAAAGGGAAAAAGGGAAGCTGATTTTTATGACTTACACCGAAACAATTAAGCATCATGTAAAAATGAAGAACTAAGCAATAAGTATAACCATACTCAGTAGGTACCTATATAGTTCTCTTCTCGTTCTCTCTTCTTAGCCGTTGAATACAAATTGAAGAAAGAAAAATATTTACTCGATATGAAAACAACGTATATACAATCGAGAGATAATAGATCTTTTCTAAACCTTCGTTTAAAGATAGGTGAGTCATAGTGAGAAGTTACGAAAAGAAGAATCCATCATCATTATTCTTGCTTTTTTAGAACAAAAACCTTAGTCGTTTTTATTGTACACACTATGATTTTTTTTTCAGTTGGAGGAAATCTCCGGATCCCCGCCCCGGGGTATGTGGGAGTTGAACCGCACTAAAACCTCCAACCGCTCACACTCAGCGTCCGAACCCCGGCTGAGACCAGAACCCAGCCCGGGTTTTGAGGGACGACGCGTTACGCTCTCGGCGCACTTTCCCGTCGCGCCGCCCCACACACTGATGTCACACTCTCTACCTATTTTCATAAATATACTTATTTAACAATATCCTTCTATTCCAGGTTGTCCTCAAGTAGACTGGCCAGACTGGTCGTGCCTCGAAACTCGGCTGGGTAACCGCAGACCTCCAGTGGAGTACATAGACCTCACCGATTGCGGCTCGGTGACTGATGCCGGTCTTTGTGCTTTGCTGCACACGTGCCCATCGCTACAGTATTTATATTTGAGAAGATGTATTCTAGTCACAGGTTGGTATTTGTCCACTCTCCTACGCCTCCATTTTAACGCCTGTGTAGCCAGGATCTATAATTATGTTCATAGGTGCTATTGAGTATTTGCTCACCTCTCACTGTAACTTCTGTGTAGGATCCACAACGGTTACTACTGTAATGACTCTGAGCAGAAGCCCAGGAACTCGAGGGAAAGCTAATTTGTCTTGGGCTCTGCGAGGAGTTTAATCAAAAGTTACGTTGATAAACGGAGTAGGAAGAGTAAGAGATTTAGCTTCACTGCTCTCTTCTCTAAAGCAGGGAAAAAAGTTAAGAATCATTTCGCCAGATTCCCTAGAACAGATGTTTGATTAAAGAAATTGTGAGTATTCCTCAGATACGTCCCACCATAAGCGGTGGTAACCACTTACGATCACGTGGGTCGTATGCTCGCTTAGCATGGTTTTATATTCCTTCATTTAAGACATTGATGACAGCTCTTAGTCCTTAAGGCAACACAGAAATTCATTATTAACTTCTTGTGGCCCGTTAGCTCGTTAGCAAGTAAAGTGTATTTCCCTTGTAAATTCAATACAAGTACATCATAAATCAAAGGAAACGTGAAGTCAGCATGAGGCTGTAAATTAGAACCGAGAATAATTGGAAACAATGTTACATTATCTTAATTCGAGTTTGGTATAAATTGGCAATAAAATAATTGCTTTTTCAATAAGAGATTATTGTTATTGTAAAAAGTGATCAATGACCTGAGTTAGCATGCTTTACGGGTTCAATAAGTGTCAGTGTCCCCTTATATTGCAGAGGTTCATCAGCGACGGTAACCACTTACGATCAGATGGCCCGTTGGCTCGTCTGCCTACATGGCGAGAAAAAAGAAAGTCATGTTGGCCGAGTGGTTGGAGTGTT
Organism: Trilocha varians; assembly: GCA_030269945.2. Classification (NCBI taxonomy): domain Eukaryota; kingdom Metazoa; phylum Arthropoda; class Insecta; order Lepidoptera; family Bombycidae; genus Trilocha; species Trilocha varians. The sequence goes on along the minus strand of AP028277.1, from coordinate 7,875,236 downwards.
TTCTTTCTGTATAGGAGGTCGCGGGTTCAAACTTCTAAATCTTAATGTGTCAACATCAGTGACTAAAAACGGTGAAGGATAACATAGCGAGGAAACCATATTGGAAAAGGGTTCTACAAATCCTTTGAAGTTCCCAATCAGCATGCACCTAATCCCCTTCTGAAGAGACTAGAGTCTATCAGTAATGGGTTGTTATATTAACAGTAATCAGTATACAAAAATCTTTCGCCTTACGTATAATATCGCATTTATTAAACTAATAAAATATTCATAAAAATCAGCAATTTGCAATAAATTACTTTAATTAACAGGACGCCTTCAAAGACATCTAGGCACAGCAATATTATGAAAATTAAGCACAAAGTCAGGAATAATTTGGAACAACATTAAATTCTCTTTATTTGGGTAGCCACGTGTAAAAATACAGTTAAACCTACAAAAGGCCCGAGGCGGATCTTTTGACTTTCAACCGTTTAATGATATTGTAAAGTTAAGTATGTGATTAATTCAGGTAGAAATTTGAATACGCTTGATAAAAGTTATGTATGACAAGCAGTCCCGCGCAACTTCGTCTGCAACACTTTCAATTAAATGGTAGCCTATGTTCTTTCACAGGGTTTAAAGAGTGTGTGTCAAATTTAATCAAAATAAGTTAAGAGGTTTAAGCGGGAAAGCGTAACAGATAGGCAGACAGAGTTACTTTCGCATTTATGATATTAGTATGATAAGCGATGGGTATCGGGGTATGCATTGAGTGGTATTGGTATTGTAGAGGTGTATTAGCGTCGATTACCAGACACCGTAAGTGGTTACCGTTGCTCATGGATCTCTGCAATGTCAGGAGACACTGTTTGGCTGTTACCTACGACCTGCTTTTGGTCATGCAAAAATGTATGTTACGCATCTGATCGCTTATGAGGAATGGAATTTTCCGTACTAGGGATACCCGGGTAAAACCTGGTTGGACAACTCTAAATATTAATTAGTTAGGAAATATATAAGGAAATTGGCCAATTTGGCCAATTAAGAACGATTCCAATCTGCATTATGCTTGAAGGACTTTGACTAATCCGTCTTCTGAGGAGTCCAGCAGTAAACATTATTGGGTTGTTATAGTACAATATTAACGTCGGGAAACAATTGGGAATTTAAAATCACTTGAATGAAATGTGAAGTCTCCAATCTGCACGCGTGATGGAAAATCCATTGATATATAACTAGAAATATAATATTAAATTAGTCAGCGACTTCAAAAATGATCAGACAGCTCTCTTATTTAATAACAAAGCAAATAATTAAACTCAAAAAATAACTCCGACGCCAAGTATAACATTTACATAATCTGCAAATATTATTCTTATCTTCAGAAAACATAAAATAGTAAGTCTGCTTAATTGTATCATTAGTCGTCAGTTTGTTATGAACAATCTCTTATCAAAACATCTCATAAATCTTTTAAATTTAGGATTTTATTTCTACTTTCATGCATTTTCAACGGGTTCTTACCACGGTATTTAATTAATTGAGTTGTCTCGATATTTCAACGTTGTTGCAAACGTCATGATCACGAGACTGGATACTGCGGGTCGGTTTAAGAGCAAACAAATCTGTCTACCCTCTTTCTCGTTCGCTTTTGGGTAGTACCACTGGAACTCGAACTCACATCACGACACAAATAACGAGACAACTCAATTAATTAAATATCGCGGTAAGAACCCGTTGAAAATGCATGAATGTATTATAGAAAACTGCGAGTGTCTGAATAAGTTTAGGATTTTATTTCTTATACTAACGGGCTCGCACAACATCGTCTGCGTCACTTACAATTAAAAGGGCCTTTTTTTTTATTGCCATGTAGGCAGACGAGCCAACGGCCCACCTGATAGTAAGTGGTTACCGTCGCTCATGAACCTCTGCAATGTCAGGGGACACTGAGGGGTCGCTACCTACGACCTAACTTTAAGGACCCTCCTCAAGCCTCGTTTGAAGAAGGACAAGTCATAGCGCTCAGGGAATACCGAGGAGGGGCCTTCCCGAATTTCGCTATAACCTATACTGCATTGTCTGCATCTTGTGATTTCTACCAAATAATCGGTCCGCCTATTTTGACAATGCTAACAAACCTCTGTTTACATGTTGGTCAGCAGTCACCGTCATTTGTTTTTACATGTATAGGACGTTGGCTCGCCAATGAAACGCGACATATTGTATTGTTCTAAAATCTATCATTTGTTTCAGATGCGGGCGTCAGATGGATTCCATCGTACTGTGCTCTTAAAGAGCTAAGTGTCTCCGACTGTACCGGCGTCACGGATTTCGGGTTATATGAGTTAGCGAAGCTTGGCCAGGCGCTGCGGTACCTATCTGTTGCTAAGTGTACACAGGTTAGTTTATAGAATATCTTGAAAACAAACATAGGGTTACTTAGCGCTTTTAGCTGTAAATTCAAGGTTACTTTTTTGGGGGGGGGGGGGGGGTCGACGGGAAAGAGTACCGTGAACGTAACGCGTCGCGCTGTCCCTCATAACCCCGTGCCGGCCTCAGCCGGGATTCGGACGCTGTGTGAGCGGTTGGAGGTTTTAGTGCGGTTCAACTCTCACATACCCGGTCGGATCCGGTGATTTCCTCCAACTAAAAAAAAAAAGGTTACTTTTTGGGCGTGAATTGAATGTTCAAAAGTACAATTTAAATAGAAATAAGGTGAGAATATAATTAATAAAATCTTTTAGGAATCTCTCACTGAGGTAGGTGTGAAGAGTGATAGTAGAAAGACGGTACAAATTGAATAACCTCGACCTTTACTTACGACAAGGACATCTTTCTTTTTTCTTTGTTTCTCTTTATTTCTTATTCTTATTATTTATTGTACACAAAAGCAACATAACAGATAACACAAATAACATGAAAAAAGCAGGTACAATGGCGAGCTTAACTCATATTAGAGTTTTCTTCCAGCAAACCAGGTATTGGTGGAATAGGTAGACATGGATAGGATGAAGCGTACAAGAAGTAGAAAATTATAAATAATAATAATAAAAAAATAAACAATCAAATCAGCGACTAATCTAAAAATCTTACACTACTGCACAAACATAAATAAAATATTATTTCTTTTTCTATTATTTTATTGTAACATTCCATTACTAGGTCAGTGATAAAACTACTAAAACATAAACAAATGACGTTTTGTTTTAAACAATCCGAGTTATCGATATCGGCTCTCGAACGATAACACAATAGAATCGATAGTTTATCAATGTTTCGAAAACTTAAAGATACTTGACTCATAATTTAACTATTTCTGTACAAGAACATATTACAAAATAAATTTTGCAGTTTAGGTTATATCTTAATCTTTAATCGTTAAATGGGTTGCTAGTCTTTCATTAAGGCTTTAGTTCAGCTTTTTTTTTTTTTTCATTTTTAATGGAAAAAGTACTTTTGGATCTGTGCGAAAAAAGATAAGTTTTACATTTGATGAGAACTAAAACCACGTTTATCTCTGTACATGGTTGCCTGGAAGAGATCGCTTTAAGCGATAAGGCCGCCAATTGTTACACTGTATTTTTTGTACAAAATCATCATAATTGTATTTCTATGTGGTGTTACAATAAAGAATTTTCTATCTATCTATCTAAAACAACCTTTACTACTATCTATTACAGTTTCAAACAAACATCTTCTATTCACCGAAAACCTTAATTCAGTTAAGATTTCAAAGTAATTAGTACATTGTAGAAACTATTGAATAAGTAACAAGGGTCATGTCGACTAACTTTGAGGTTTAGAACTCCAGTTTATTATGGTAATACGCTACTAAATTGAACTTTAGAAAAATCGAAGAATGTTTAATTTTGGAGACAACACTGACTTTTACTGCAAAGCATATAAAAACGATGTTTTAGATCGTAATTAGACGAAAAAGAAATACTTGGCATGATAAGGCTTGCTTTGAAATTGACCACATCTTCTTATATGTAAAAATGAATTGCTGTTCGTTAGTCTCGCTAAAACTCGAGAACGACTGAACCGATTTGGCTTATTTTAATCTTGAAATATTCGTACAAGTCCAGGGAAGGTTTAAACGGTGAGAAAATTTCCTTATGTGACGCAGACGAAGTTGTGTGGGCCAACTAGTATGAAATAAAATGTATCAACATCGTAGTACCTAAATATAATTGAATAATGCAGAGGTCCATGAGAGACGGTAACCGCTTACGATCAGGTGGGCCGTTGGCTCGTCTGCCTACGTGGCAATAAAAAAAAAAAAAAAAATAAAAAAAAAAAAATTATTGGTATAACTTAAACAAACCAGGTAAAAAGGATAAAGAACCATATTGATTGTAATTAAATTGTAAAATCGTAAAATTTAACTTTTTTTTCATCTGGGACTCAACTACAGCAGTGAGCTGTATGGATTGAAATACCACAGTTCTAACAATATTTCCTTCACAGGTATCCGACTCCGGTATCAGAACCCTGGCGCGACGATGTTACAAGTTAAGGTACCTGAACGCGCGAGGGTGTGGAGCTTTAGGAGATGATGGGGTGGAGGCCGTAGCGCGGGGGTGTTCAAGATTAAGGGCGTTAGATCTTGGAGCAACTGATGTTTCCGAAGCGGGGTTACAAGTAAGTTAGTTGGGAGAGGCGAGACGTATGCCTTATAAAGTATTGCTTGTTGTTGGGTTCTATCCTTCGCCGGAGTTTGGACGCTGAGTGTGAGCAGCGGTTTTAGTGTGGTTCGACTTCCACATACACCACTTGAGCGGGTGCTTCAAAAAAAGGGTTCGACTCCCACTCCACCTGCGTTTAAACAAAAGTCATTTAACGGTCTTCAGATGGATTGTTGGTTAATTTGCCAAGTAATTTAAAAGCATGATAAGTAAACGACGATACAGTTTACCAAATGAATACCGTCGTTCATCGTCTACAAAGTCATGGTTAGTAGTTTTTGAAATAGACTTTGAGAAACGGCTGAACTAACTGACGGCGTGCTATATTAACTTGCACTGGATGTACCTATGTAATAAATTTCTTTAAACACTCGCAAACATTTGTCTGCTCTTAAATGACCTCCCGGTTCCTCAGTCTTCCCGTGATCATGGCGCTTGAAACAGTGCTGAAATATCGGGATCGCTCAATTAAAAATAATCGTGGTAAGAACCCGTCTAGTAATAGTGTAAGTGATGTACCTGTGTAATTTGGGATGGAATCTAGTGAGTTGAATTTGACCAATTTCCTGGTTTCCGATTGAGTCAAAATTTTGCATGCATTTGTATTTCGAGTGACAATGCAATAAAATATCATGGTGCTCATTTGGTGACAGGATCGGAAGACATTGAAACTCCTGTACTAAACAAGATAGACTCGTCGTGTTTAAGCTCGTTTTCTTGTCCTAGCTACTTTACTGCTTCATGACATCCACGATCTTTAAAGCTTGTATTTAAAAAGTTTTCTTTAAAATAAATAGATTTATTTACAGAGAAAAATCTCAAAAATGTATCAAAATACCTCTTGCTAGTCAAATACCCTTAAAACTAAATCAACTAAGAAAATTACACGATATTTCCGAGAGATCCTTTGAATGTACATGACAGTGATTGATTGAGCCTTAAATGTTTCATTAAAGATGTTTCAACCTAATAACTTGCGAACATTCTAGTGAAATTCATATTCGTAATTATAAGATTCAAACAATCCTTGTACATGCCTGTAACATTTTAAGTTTATTTATTTAGTTATTTTGATAACGTTAATTCTTCATCCCTACTCCCTACTATAATATTATAAACGCGAAAGTAACTATGTCTGTCTGTCTGTAACGCTTTCCCGCTTAAACCTCTCAACCGATTTTGATGAAATTTGGCACAGACAATCTTTATACTCTGAGAGAGAACATTGTATCTTTTTTTTTAATATCTCAGTCTGCTTGTTCTGTATTTTTCTTTTTTTTTTAATTGCTATTGTTATTTTAATTTCTTTTTACTTGTTAACTTTTAAATAGTATTATTTTTCACTTTTTAATTGTATTTATTTTTTACTTTTGAATTTTTTTAATTGTTTGTTCTTTGACCGCTAATTTAAAATAGGCATGTAGTCGACACCTATAACTGTGTTAGCATTAAGTTTATACTGGAAGTCTTTTAATATACCTGTATTGCATGATCGGGTGTATAACATGTTGGTGCCTTTTGTTAATAAATAAATAGATTACCTTTTAATTGAAGGTAACGACATTGCGCGGGCCCGCTTGTCATCAATAAATGTTGTCGTGAGAAAACGAAAAGTTATTACACAGGTGTACAACTTTGCTTCCGCCGTTTTTTTCCGAAATTCGAGGCTTTATTGTAAAAAACTGGTTATACATTTATGATTCAAAGTATTGTCCATCGCTGACCACTACTTTCTCCCATCTTTCGGGCAGCGTACGAATCCCGCGTTGAAAAAACTGGTCATCTTTGGAAGCGATCCACGAATCGATCCAATTTTTTACTTCTTCATAAGACCGGAAGTGCTGGTCAGCCAGGCCGTGTGCCATTGATCAAAACAAGTGATAGTCCGAGGGAGCAACGTCTGGAGAATACAGCGGGTGGGGTAGGACTTCCCATTTCAACGTTTCCAAGTATGTCTTGACCACTTTCGCAACATGGGGTCGAGCATTGTCGTGCTGTAAAATCACTTTATCATGTCTCTCGTTGTATTGCGGCCGTTTGTCTTTCAATGCTCGACTCAAACGCATTAATTGCGTTCGATAAACATCGCCTGTGATTGTTTCAGTCGGTTTTAACAACTCATAATGCACTACGCCGAGCTGGTCCCACCAAATACAGAGCATGACCTTCGAACCGTGAATATTCGGTTTGGCCGTCGACGTGGAAGCATGCCCGGGATATCCCCATGATTTTCTGCGCTTAAGATTATCGTAATGAACCCATTTTTCGTCCCCAGTCACAATGCGATGCAGAAATCCTTTCCGTCTTTGCCTTGCAAGCAGCTGTTCACAAGCAAACAAACGCCGTTCAACATCTCTCGGCTTCAACTCGTACGGCACCCAATTTCCTTGTTTCTGAATCATTCCCATGACTTTCAGGCGTTTTGAAATGGCTTGTTGCGTCACTCCCAATGATCCTGTCAATTGTTGTTGCGTTTGACACGAGTCTTGATCAAGTAATGCCTCCAATTCTGCATCTTCGAAAACCTTCTCTCTTCCACCGCCATGTCGGTCTTCGACGTCAAAATCACCGTTCTTGAAGCGTTGAAACCACTCTCGGCACGTTCTTTCACTAATAGCGGCCTCACCATAGGTATTTGAGAGCATTCGATGAGCCTCAGTCGCAGATTTCTTCATATTAAAGCAGAAAATTAAAACCTCCCGCAAATGACGAGAATTTGGCTCGTAAGCTGACATGTTTAATCGAGAATAACTTTAAGATGCAGACACAAATCGACTAATATTTCGATGGCGTTATGTTTACAAACGCCTAAGCTTATTGAATGACATCTACGATCTATTTATTTCGACTACCACTTACCGCTACAGCCATCTATTGCAAAACGGCGGAAGCAAAGTTGTACACCTTATAACTTATCGCCATCATCAGTCTGTAGACGCCGATAGCTGGATGAAGGCCTCTTCTTAGCGTTACTTCTTTTTTTACAAATGAGGCTTGGAGAAGTCCTAATGATTGCCGTTGCCTCTGCAATGCCAGGGTATTGAGGGATCGTTAACCGACACCTCTCAAACCACTTAAAAAAAGATATTATGACATATCTTTTTTTGTTGTTTGCGCTCCGAGAATACCGAGGATTGTATGTATCATCTATGTAAAATTTTCTGCCTTTTAACACTCAATCTTTCATTCTAGATCCTTGCGCGATGCTGCCCCAACCTCAAGAAGCTTGCCCTCAGAGGCTGCGAGCTGATCGGAGACGATGGATTAGAAGCAGTAGCGTATTACTGCAGAGGACTCACACAGCTCAACATCCAGGACACACCAGTAACTATTAGAGGTTATAGGGCGGTCAAGAAGTACTGCAAACGATGCGTTATTGAACATACTAATCCTGGGTTCTGTTGATAAGTTGTGAAAGAGAGAGATTCGGATTTAATACTCGAATAGTTGTTATTGGCTTGCTATTTGCTAACTACCAAAACACGTAAAAAACAAATGACGGTGACGGCCGACCAACATGTTAATGGGGGGTTTGTATGCATTGGCCGGCATTTAAATTATGTGAAACACCAGTTGGCCTACCAGTTGACATTGAAAGTTGGTGATCCAAAATCCAATAAACTATAGTAAATGTTTTCCTACTCCTTCTATTATCTTCTGATTAAATTCGTTGCAGGGGCCCTAGACAAGTTACCTTTCTCTCGGGTTCCTGGGCTTCACTGCTCAGAGTCATTATGATGGTCGCCGCTGTGGATCCTCCCTTCACAGGAGTTACAGTGGTGGGAGTGAGAGGTGGGCCAATACCCGAAACTATAGTAAAACCGCGTTTCCAATGCACGCTAATGACAATTACTGGTAGGCCAACTGTCAGTGTTTCACATAGTTTCAATGTCGGTCAATGCACACAAAACCCCCGTTTACATGTTGGTCGGATCTCCGTCATTTGTTTTTTACGTGTGTTGGACGTTGGTGCGTCAATCAGATGCTGTTTACGCTCCATCCATTGTTCATAAATACTGGAACGAAGTTACTTATCGCGCGTTGTGAAAGGAGGCTAGACGGAAAAAATTCTTACGAAAAGTTGTCACGACACTTTTTTGTTTTAGATGATTATCGCTAGATGGCGCTGTGATCAAAATCTTTTAGAACACGTTGTTTATCGCGCGTTACGTTAGGAAAAAAATATAACATATCTTTTAATCGAAAGGAACTTCGTTCTATTCGGGTGTCCCATGACACCTCTCAAGTTCTTTTTTTATTATGCATTTTTACAGTAACATTGGAATTTTAAGCTGGAGAAGTTCGAGCTAAAACATCTATTTCATCAGTAAAATTTTATATTTTGAATTTTATTATATAATAATATATTCATGTAATTATTATGTAATTTGTACATACTTTATTTGTAAATAAATATAAATAGTCTTAAGTGTACATTTTTAGATACATCCTTTTTTGAAATATTGTACAAATGATTTAAAATATAAATAGGGCTTACTTTAGTACTGTACCAACCCATTACTGCCCACTGTTGGGCTCAGGTCTCCTCAGAAGAGGGATTAGGCATAGTCCACCACGCTTGCCTAATACGGGTTGGGGACTTCACATATCTTCAAAGGATTTTTAGAACCCTTTTCCGATATGCAGGTTTCCTACACCGTTTTTAGTCAGTGATGTTGTGAAAAATTGCACATAAATCTTTTTCATATTAAGATTTAGAATTACAAGCCGGCCGGTTTTGAACCCGCGACCTCCCGTACGGAAGGTTACGCTTCAACCACTCGGCCACCACGACTGTTACTTCTGTTATAATTTATGTAAATTAATTTTCCTTTACCCTTTTAGCCAGTGTTGTGGTGGCACATAAATCTTTTTCAAATTGATATTTGTACAAGATATAACGTGTATTAGGGGTTAATACGTTCTAAGTGCCTATTTCCGGAACCGGATATAGACCCTCATATTAAGGAAGGCGTTGGAATTAATATGGCGGTTTCGGCGCTTTGACGTTGCTCTATTAACACATGCGGTATATATAGAGACCTATAATGTTTAGTATATGTCATTGATCAAATATAACTTGATATACAGGGTGGGAAATTCCCTCTCCTGAGATTCTAAATAGTGATTTAAGCGAATATTGCTGAAAGGAAATGTTCCTTTATTTTGAAAAATAGGTACAGCTGTATTTAGTGATTATTCAAAATATATCCTATAAACTTATTCCGACACTCGCGGTTTTCTATAGTACTTTCATGCATTTTCAACGGGTATCCAGTCTTCTCGTGATCATGACGTTTGCAACAACGTTGAAATATCGAGACAACTCAATTAATTAAATATCGTGGTAAGAACCCGTTGAAAATGCATGAAAGTATTATAGTCATATCCTATCCACGAATCGAACCTAGAAACAATAAATAATTTTCTAGCTAATACAAGTAAAACGAGCCCTTGTATTAGCTATTAGGTGTTTCCCGAGCGCTATGACTTGTCCTTCTTCAAACGAGGCTTGAAGTCCTCAAGGGTAGGCCGTAGGTAGCGGCCTCGCAAGGTCTTCTGGCAAAGCAGAGGTCCATGAGCGACGGTAACCGCTTACGATCAGGTGGACCGTTAGCTCATCTGCCAGCGTGGCAATAATAAAAAAAAGCGCTAGCTTAGCTAGAGTGCTAACTCTACTGCTACATGATATCCAGGATCTTAAAAGCTTGTATTTAAAAAAAAAATCTTTAAAAAAAGTGTAAATAAAAAAACACCTATTTCAAGAAGCTTAAAACAATAATTATTTGAACCTGAACTATTTTAATGTACATTTTATTTTATTGTACTTTTTAGATTATAAGTACTACATGTATTATATTTCTAAATATATTATAGTTATGTTAACAGATATCTTATGAAGATATTTGATTTAGTTATAATTATTTTAACTTAAAAATTTGCCATTGTTAAAATAGATTTGAATAAATTATATTAAAATAAAATTGTATTTATTTTACATGACCCTTAAAGTATAAGTTATTGGAACGAAGTTCCTTATCGCGCGTTGTGAAAGGGGGCTAGACGGAAAAAAATATTACGAAAAGTTTTCACGACACTTTTTCTGTTCTAAATGATTTTATCGCTAGATGGCGCTGTGATCAAAATCTTTTGAAACATGTTCCTTATCGCGCTTTACGAAAGGAAATATTTTTTCTAAGATATCTTTTAATCGAAAAGAACTTCGTTCTATTCGGGTGTCCCATGTCACCTCTCAAGTTTTTTTTATAATATAGAATACCATTGAGTAAAAAATATTTAGCATACCTTTTTAGGGAAGGTATTCGGTAAACGAGAGCATTTTATCTTTGCTAAAGTAACCTAAAGCTTATGGCTCAGCTAACGATAAGTGGTTCCCGTCTTTTCTAAGCCTATGCTGTACTATATCATACCAAATACATCTATAAGTATTAACCACTGAATTCCCACAGCATATAGTCATCGAAGCAAACTAAAACCTCCTACTCCTCGCACTTAGCGTCCAGTCCCAGCTTAGGCAAGAACTCAGCCCGGACTTACATACACAAAGCGGCAAGACGCGTTACGCACTACGCTGTATTTTTTGAAAACAATAAAAATATCTGAGACTTGTAAAATATCTACAGACTGAAATCAAAGTCACAGCAATATTGGCTCCAATTAGACATTTTTCCGCACAAGCGATGTTAATTGAAATTTCCCAGGAAAAATGCCAGATTGTACACATTTTACCGTTTAATTAAATCCACCATTCCGAAACACTCCCACAAATAAACATTCCTTTTGACTTATTAAGCTTGGTTCACATAGTTTCCAAATATAATTTAATTTAGGCTTAAAATTGATAGAAAAGACTTCAGTACCAAGCTACTACTGCATTTAGGTACAATATATACCTCCGTAATTTTTCTCTTTTTCCGTTGAAACCTTCCCTGAACTTCCACGAATATTTCAAAATTAAAATAAGCCAAATCGGTTCTGTCTTGAGTTTTAACTAGAACGAAAAGCAATTCATTTTATTTATTTATTTATTGAATATAAAATCTATTTAATATCTGTTCCGCTATTGTTATTACCTTATTAAAGATTTTCCAGACTTATTAATTATCTGTGTAATAAATATATTGAAACTGAAAATATAAATGTTATTCAGTATAGTAAATAGTCGTGGTGGCCGAGTGGTTGAAGCGCTTGCCTCCCGTACGGGAGGTCGCGGGTTCAAAACCAGCCGGCTTGTACCTCTAAATCTAAATGCGAAAAAGATTTATGTGCAATTTTTCACAACACTTAGACTATAAACGGTGAAGGAAAACATCGTGAGGAAACCTGCATATCGGAAAAGGGTTCTAAAAATCCTTTGAAGATATGTGAAGTCCCCAATCCGCATTAGGCACGCGTGGTGGACTATGCCTAACCCCTCTTCGGAGGAGACCTGAGTCCAACAGTGGGCTGTAATGGGTTGTTACAGTACAGTACAGTACAGTAAATAGAATTACACAACATCCTGTAAACCCCTCTTAAATCTAACGAGAGTCGAAAGCTTGTCGAATCCAGATTAAGAGGATTTTGTTTTACAAACTTGATCAGATAGAGTACTAACGTATTTCGTTCTGTTTATTTTATTGGAGCAAAATGATAAAAATATATAAATTTTAATACAGTCTCTCTCAGTCATAAATTATTTGCAATGAATGGAATAAAAAAAATAAAGTTGCAACTATTTAACATTATTTGCGAGATTCACGTAAAACGTCACATTTCAAGAATCAGTACAATAAAAAATATATTATTGTGACTGTCTAAACTTATTTGTGATATTCAAAACCGTCATATCTCAAGGTCCTTCAAGCCGGGGGAGATGTTCGTTAAACCAATAAAGAGAGCAAACAGCACTCGAGATTCGGCAAATATTTTTGCATTTTATCAAACACTCACGTATAGTGGACACCGTATTAATTTTTATCAACTTAATATAAATTACTTAAATATATTAATTGAGTTGCGTACTATCTTATCAGTATAGATAACGGTTTCGGCTTTCATTATATTTTTGGGAGTGCTACAATCTATTTTTATTAATTAAGTCGTGGAATAAAAATGGTAGGTCATTTGCCACACACCAAGATGAGTGCATAATACCTCTTAGACAGGAATTCTGTACAAACCCATTACTGCCCACTGTTGGGCTCAGGTCTCCTCAGGAGAGGGATAAGGCATAGTCCACCACGCTTGCCCAGTGCGGATTGGGGACTTCACATATCTTCAAAGGATTTTTAGAACCCTTTTTCGACATGCAGGTTTCCTCACGATGTTTTCCTTCACCGTTTATAGTCAGTGGTGTTGTCTTAGACAGGAATAATAAACCCTTTTAGGGTGCAATTTTAAAATTCCCTTTTTAAGGGAAGCATTCTAAATAGTGATTGTTATCGGATTTTGCTTTAAGAAAATATATATTTTTTTAAATACAGGGTATTTACCCCCCGGCAATCCATCATAATAAATCCCACCCTGTATTAATTTTTACAATCTTGAGTACAAAACCTTTTAACAGTCGTGATAAAAAAAAATAAAGGGCTCTGGAAACCTATGAAAACATGTTACTGTGTATGCCTTTTTCTATGTTATTTATTAGTTATCGGTTCATTGTCTGTTGACCTGGCTTGTATTATATGAAGGACTCCTGCACCCGTGATACAGTTTTTACTAGTACGGGTTCAGACGTTCCTTCCCACTATAAGCTTACCATGTAACGTCGGTTTAATGGTTCACCTTTGTTAATCTATGTGGGAAATTTATATGTAAGTCTTATTACTGATCAATAAATACATTTTCATTTTTCTGGAAATCTGAACTAGTGATAACTAACTGTCTAGTTAATTGCAGCTGAAACATAACGAATAATTCTGATTTTAACTTACAACAGTTGCATATCAGATCAACTGACTTATCAGAGGTCCACCAAATTTAAGTATCCATAAAACTCAAATTACATTAAAAAGATTTAAATAAATCATTAGCCGATTACGCTATCAACAGGTCTATTTCCATATTTCACGATAATTAGAGTAAAAATCGAGCTAAATAAACAATCAGAGCGCCTCTACTTCTTATCAAGACACGTCATTTGTTTTTAAATGCGTTATAAAAATTTACTTTATCTAAAAAAACGCCAAGATTTTCAATTTTCAGTGCGCGGTTGGACGTCGCGGGGAACGCACGTCACTTCGCTCTCGGAGTGAAAACTCGTGAAATATAATAATAGTGATAATAAAGTGTTGAAGTGATTACAGTGATAGTGCTCAGTGATTGGATAAAGTTTAGTGTCTATGGTTAGTATTTTTTTAAAGTTTTTTACCTACAAAATTATTGTATTTACGTATCTTTTGATTCACGATAACGTTGATAAATATCATGTATTGTTTCGGAAAATAAAAATGTATTTTCAATGAAGAACAAAACGTAAATGCTGATCCTATATTTTAGATAAAGTCACAGTTGATGTATATTATTTTAATGAAAATGTGGAATAGAAATACACGGAGCGGCTGATAGAATTTTATCTATAAATGTGAATGTTGATTTTACCCGTTCAGAATGGTTCCGATTGCGGAGTTACTTTGGTGTTTTTATGAAAAATATACCGAATGCAGATATTTAATATTCAACAATTTAGATAGTAATTATTAACAGATTTTATTACTTATTATCTGTAGCATTTGACACTTTATTTAAACAAGAAAATACACGCTTGGAAAAGAAACCTTCGTAATGATAGTAGATCTTGAAATCTTGAAAATAAACATAGACATCATCTCAAGCGATAATTATTACTACCTATAAGTCTTAGAAAAACATCGTGAGGAATCCTGCATATTGGAAAAGGATTCTTAAAATCCTTCTTAGGTATGAGAAGTCCTCAATCCGCAGTGGGCAAGCGTGGTGAACTATGCCTAATCCCTCTTCGGCGGAGTCCGATTTGAAAATTTTTAGTGTTAGATAGTTTATTTATGAAAAAGATTCATGTGCAATTTTTCACAACACCACTGGCTAAAAACGGTGAAGGAAAACATCGTGAGGAAACCTGCATGTCGGAAAAGGGTTCTTAAAATCCCTTGAAGATATGTGAAGTCCCCAATCCGCACTAGGCAAGCGTGGTGGACTATGCCTAACCCCACTTCGGAGGAGACCTGAGCTCAGCAGTGGGCAGTAATGGGTTGTTACAGTACAGTAAATAGTCTATTTATCGTTAAAGGCTATATTATAATTAATAAATAGTAATAAGTACTAAAAGTCCAAACATATAATCCAAGGTGTATTAAAATAAAAAATCTAAAAATTTGGGAATAATTCGTTTTATGGCACCGGCAAGTACATACTCGTAAAAGGCTGCAATATTTTTTTTATATGAAAGCAACAGCGACTCCATCCATCTCAAACAAAAGATAAATAATAAAAGATGACAACATAAGAAAGGATTAGAATTGGCGGCGCGTCTTTATCACGTTAAGTGGAATCTATCAATGATCAAATTTATCTCTTGTTGGTTGTCACTGGGTTAACACCTTCAATGCGGAGTGGAATTTATTTATTTCTTTATTTCAATCACAGAACTAATAGATATGATCTATTAGTTTCTAAATTGTATAACATTTAATTTATAATATTAACAATTAAATTATTTATCAAAGAGGGACACGCATGAGCTGTTTGTTTGTCAGTTTATGGACCTATACCAATTTCGACCTATCGCGCGTTATCGAAAGGGGGCTAGACGGAAAAAAATCTTACGAAAAGTTGTCACGACACTTTTTTGTTTTAGATGATTGTCGCTAGATGGCGCTGTGATCAAAATCTTTTAAAATACGTTCCATATCGCGCGTTACGTTAGGCAAAAAAATTATAAGATATCTTTTAATCGAAAGGAACTTCGTTCTATTCGGGTGTCCCATGACACCTCTCAAGTTTTTTTATTTTCTTTAAATTTACACAATTACTAAACGTCGCCATGACACGACGTGATGTCGTAAATAAGTAAATTTTTCTGCGTTTACATCGTAGGTAGCGACCCCTCAGTGTCCCCTGACGTTGCAGAGGTTCATGAGCGACAGTAACCACTTACGATCAGGTGGCCCGTTGGCTTGTTTGCCTACATGGCAGTAAAAAAATGCCGTATGAATAATTTAGAAGTATCCGAAGTTGCATGGGTCAGCTAGTAATCGGCATGTGACAGACTGAGGAATAAATCTTAATAAAACATCGTCTAAAACGAAAAAGCTGTATCTTTATTATTTAAAAATCAGTATAGTTTACTTCGTTTCCTATATATAGTTTATACGATAAGTCAAAGTCAAAGTAAAATTATTTATTTCAAATTAGATCGACACACATACATTTTGAATGTCAAAAATAAAATCAAAAGTTCTACCACCAGTTCGCTAAAATTACGCCTCCGTCCTGAGAAGAACCGGCGCAAGAAACTCAGCGGGCATCTCTTTTTTTTATTTAATATGTTTTTTTTTCTTTTTTTCTTTAAATATTATTTACAATATTTTTGTTTTTAACAAATGTATCAATTGAAAAGGCCCGGGACGAGCACCTCATTCCCATTTTGATAAAAATAAAAGTACATATTTTAATTTCAATGACTCAACACCACTTAGTAAAAATTAACATGTTTTTGACGTCAAGTACAGCTTTGAACTTTTGAGCCAAAAAAGGCCTTTGCAAAGTGCATTAGAATCACTTTACTGTCGCACCCTGAGGGTTATGTCGTTGAATGATATGTAGATATGCTGAATAATAATATAATGCATAGTTTAGAAGCTGTGCGGGCAAAGATAAATTTGTGTAAGTTTTAGGGTTGTCTACATCGATTTAATTATACAAAACACACTATCGAACAAAACAACAAAGTAAAAAGAGTGTCTCCAAACAAATTACCTTCACTGGACTTTTAAATGAATTTTATAGTCTTTCTTCAGTTTAAAACGTGGTAAGAACCCGTTTAGTAATAGTGTAAGTGATGTATTTTACTCTGTAATCTATACATCTATATATCTGTATCTAGTACATTCGATCGAAGGTTGTCTATAAATTTTGTGTAGTATTATCTTATGTTAGTTGGTAGGCTTTTCAAACGAATGACAGTAAGTAAATTTAATTTAGTCTAAATAATTGTTAAGAGCTTTTCTCTTTTGTCTTCTTCTTTTTTTTTCTGGTCCTCGTCCAAGACTCGGGACGATCCGCCAATGTCAAGTGAGGCAGATACACGGTCTTTAAGACACTCTTTTGTCTATGAGAGATCATTAAAAAAACAACCAGAAAAAAGTATTGCAGTGATGTTGTAAACTTATTAATAATACTTTATGTTGTAAATCAGTTAAATACCTATCAAAAAAGATAGTATGTTGAAAATTAACATAAAAGCTTCAGTTATTTCATGTGTTTGTAATAAATATATGTAACATACTGGTATGTGGTAACCCTATTTAGGCTGAAATTGTATGGTTTTGGCAAGCACAGCCAAATGTGCCAAACCCTATCTTGATTTAATTAAGGCGAAACCATAAACAATTTATTCATACAAACGAAATGATTGTCCAAGAAATTAAAAAACATTTTTTTTTTGCAAAACCTATGAATTCCGTTGGACTGATAAAAAAGAAGTCGAGTAAGAGAAAATATGAAGTTTAAAATATGGACAATTTCTAAAATTATGCTTTAGAATAATGTGTAATGTGTACTTGTCTCCACTAAAATATTTTTTTTACAAATTATTACCTTTGTATTGACCAGGCCTACCCTATTAATACCAGTGGCGTGCATGCGTATTTTAGTCAGGGTATGCAGAAATGTCAATAAAAGCTAATATTTTAAAAATTTTCATCTTATTTTCAACTACATCTTTCAATTTTATTATACTCAATACACGCTTATAATAGGAATGATAATTGTATTTTTATTAAATATACAGTATTTAACCAATTTTTATTGTGTTTTTTAACCAATTTCATATGTTAGGGTATGCAATGCGTATTTGCTTCTAATGACTGCACGCCACTGATTAATACATGTAAATAAAAAACTGTTTCCTTATGTCTTGACACTGCGAAGATTTATTAGAGACGGATTTGATTTTTTTGAGTTGGAAGAAATCTCTGGATATTTGAAAGTCGAACCGCAATAAAACCTGCAACCGCTAACGTCCGAACCCCAGCTGAGGAAAGAATCCCACACGGGCTTATGCGGGACGGCACGACGCGTTACGCACTATGGCACTCTTTCCCGTCAATAACCACCTACCTGCAGAATCAGCTTAAGCTCAAATACCTACTTTTAATGTTATTATTTATATTTTATTTTTCGTCAAGTGACAACCCTAGCTGTCTGTTACAGATAATACATACAGCGTGTTTATGTAACGCAAAAACGTAAAGTACATATCTACAAAGCGAATTCAAATATAAACAAACGTCGGACATGACATGTAGAGAAATTATATAAATGCGTAAAATTATAGGGCTGGCTCTGGTTGGATTTTTATTTTATTTTTTAATGACAAATATACGAGATGATGACCTGATGGTTACCGTCACTTATGAGCCTGTGCAATACCAGGTCATTAAGGAAATTTGTTATAAAAAAGATGATTTTTTTTTCTTGGTGGTTGTATGATTTTGTAACTCTGTTTTAATGACCGTCTAATGATCTATTTTATATCACTTTTTATAAACTTAAATGTTTTAGTAAAATTGTATTTCGTTTAACTATTGTACTCGAAATAAATTGATAAATATTTTGAACACAATTAACGGTTTTCCAATTATGCTCAAAATTGAATGACTCCCAAAACAGATTCTCAAAATAACTTCGTAATTCCAAAAGTGTTAATGAATAGTACAAAGTTAGCACTTGAACTCACATAAGCTTAAAACTTCCCACATGACAGTAAGTTAGTGCTCGTTAGTAGTTAGCTAACTAATCTCCTAGAGCAGGGGTAGCCAAACTGCTAAACTTTAGGACCGTATTCTCCACTTTAGAATGTTTAAAGGGCTATTTTTTGATTGAACCAATGGGATGATTCCGGATGACCGATGAGTTAAGAAAGTTTTGGAGTGGCAGCTACGAATCGGTAGGCATAGCGTGGGCTGACTTGTCACAAGGTGGACCGATGACCTGGTCAAGGCCACGGGAGATCGCTGAAAGCAAACAGCGTTTTCATTTTCTTTACTAATACGTACTACATATAATTGTAAGAAATATATAAATATTTAACTGATGAAAGCTGGAAAGAAAGGTGAGCGATGGCTTGGTAAGATCGCTGGATGCAGATAGCGCAGGACTGGTCATTGTGACGAGGTTCAGTTGAAGCCTATGTCCAGCAGTGGGCATCTAAGGTGGCTAGTGACTGTTGTTGATGATGATGATAACTTTTATAAGTACCTGTACCAACCCATTACTGCCCACTGTTGGGCTCAGGTCTCCTCAGAAGAGGGATTAGGCATAGTCCACCACGCTTGTCTAGTGCGGATTGGGGACTTCGACGATGTTTTCCTTCACCGTTTTTAGTCAGTGTTGTTGTGAAAAATTGCACATAAATCTTTTTCACATTTAGATTTAGAGGTACAAGCCGGCCGGTTTTGAACCCGCGACCTCCCGTTCGGAAGGAAGCGCTTCAACCACTCGGCCACCACGACTTCTTTTACATGCGTTCTGATAATTTACCTTGCTATAGAACTAAACAGACCTAAGAAAAAGAAGCTAATTTCTCGAATTTAAGTCAATTAAGCGATCGTGAAGAAAAAAAACTCCTGCAAAGTTATCTCTTGTTCCCCATGAAGATCAAAGCACACTATTATAATTTTCTTTCATAAAATTTCCACAATCATCTTTTCTTTTTACCTAATCAAAACTTTTTCGAGTGTCAACCGAAACCACGAGTTTTTCATCCCAACTTTTTAATTACATTATGATGACTTTGAAAAAGTGTGATTTTGATTGCTTCAAAAACTTCGTAATTTATATAGAAATATTTTTGGTGGAGATTTTCAACTCTTTGATGTAGTGTAATTAAGATTGAAGTTTTTTTTATGAGGTATTTTTAATCTAAATGAAAGCTGTAAAAACCCGAAGTTAAATAATTGTTGGTTGTAAATGTAAAGTTACTAATATTGTAATTGCGAAAATTTTCAAGTATAGGTGTTAGTATAGGTGCGTTAGTTCGTTTTTGGAATGAAGTTTCTTATCGCGCGTTATCGAAATGGGGCTAGACGGAAAAAAATCTTACGAAAAGTTGTCACGACACTTTTTTAGTTGTCACGACAATTTTTTAGTTGTCACGACATTTTTTGTTTTAGATGATAATCGCTAGATGGCGCTGTGATCAAAATCTTTTAAAACACGTTCCTTATCGCGCGTTTGTTAGGAAAAAAAATATAAGATATATTTTAATCGAAAGGAACTTCGTTTTATTCGGGTGTCCCATGACACCGCTCAAGTTTTTTTTCTTCTAAACTAATCGTATAATTATCAGGGAATATGATTGTTCCTTACAGATACTTTATGAAGAAAATTAAGAAATACAAATAATAATTACAATAAAACTTTTTTGATCCCAAATTTCCTTTATTACTTCCCTAATACGTTGTCCACTCATTTTATGCAAAAACTTAACAGATTAAAAGGACATTTTCCAGAAAAACCACAAGCCTGACGTTTCGCAAAATCCGATTTTCAAATACTGGACAAACGTCACAAGTCCCTATTAAACTCAGACGATAACAACCCTTAACTTTATTAAGAAAAAGCCGATTTTCCATTGTATCATTAAACGTAGGTAAAATTCCAGTGTTGTCCAGAAGATTATTTCATCGGAAAAGGGAACCGAAAAACAGGATTTTGCCAATTTTTTGTGTAATTTTTCAAACGTTAAATGGGATTAACATTTCATTTTGTTGAAATAATAATTGTGCGGGACACGGTGGGGTAAAAAGCGACTTATTAGAAAAGAAAACAGACTGCTTTATCTTTAATATGAAAATGTAAAGACATAATTTGGAAATTGTGTAGTATTTCTTATGAGAAGAATGTGTTAGGAGTTATATTCCATTTTCACACCAAATGAGACGAATATCTTAGATTTGTGTGTGTTTATCAGTACTAAATTTTATCAACTTGATGATTTTACCACTTTATTTTTGGAATCGGTTAAATTTTTTTCCCCATATCATCAATGGTGTATCATAGTTATGATGATGATCATTGCAGGCTACCTCTGAAATTGATAATAGATTGTACATAGTTGTATTTCGCGTGTCAATGCAATAATATGACAAAATGGCGGTGATCTGATGATGGGAAAGTGGCTATAGAAACTTCAACTAAACAAGTTAGACCCATTACTTTACTGCTACATGATATCCAGGATCTTAAAAGTTTTCTTTCAAATTAATAATTTCAAACACACGTTGATTTTAATAAAAGATACAACCTATACAAATTTTTATTTTGTTTCGCAACACCGACAATTGCGAAAAAAAAAATTCCAATCAGCAGTAAAATTATACTGTAAATGATTTTTTACATATTCGACTGTTTCCAGTCACGTAGTTCTACATAATCATTTATTATACATATACAGGGTGAATGAATAATTTTAGTTAAATTATAAACACTCTGTAGACAATATCTAGCTAAATTAGGTTTATATTACTCGTTCAGTGGTTAGTTACGAGCATAGATTTATTACACGAGAAAGATCACTGAAGTCGTGATTGAAAGAGATAGCAATCAATGAAAATTGCGAGTAAAAAGAGCCAACTCTATTTCCTGCAATGAGACAATTCAGTACCTCATAATAAGCTATAATAAGAGTCTGTCGTAATGACGTTTCATATCAAATTTCTGTGAAAAACTTTCTTTTGTTTTAATTTTTGTCCTAAGATTTGGTCGACTATATCAGTCTTCTCTAAATTCTATGTTTATTCGAGTCTTGAATAGATTTCGAATGGAAACATTGACATTTTCATCACTTAAGTTCTGACGAATATACAGGGTGGATACGTAATCTTCTTCGATCCTAAGTGGGGTTGATATTAAGCCCACAATGATAGTCGTACTTACTCCATCTGATAATAAAAAAATTGATTCAATAACTGAAGATTTTTAAACAGTAGGCTGGTTACTAGCATAATAAACAAGAAAGAAATGAGCCAACACTAATAGCACTACCCAAACTAAAGTTATGTAGGTTAACCATAAAAAAAACACACAAACGAATTGAGCACATCCTCTTTTTGGGAAGTCGATCAAAATCAAAAATTAGTATTATACATTCTGGCGGAACAAATATAAAAACCAATATACACCAGGAACTGTATAACTGCATAAGCAAACAAAACAACAATGAAACTGAAAACGTGCCTTGAACGTAACACAAACATAATACATAATAGTATGGAGTAAATAGTATATTTGTTATTTCAAATAATTCCATAAATAGTACGTATAATGTTGTTATTGGTAGGGTCCAGCTGAAAATCAGCGCTGCAGCTGTCCAGGCTGTAGCTTCGTGCTGAGCTGGCCCTTTCAGTTACACCCTCGCACATAACCTTTTTTTTATTTCATTCTTTGTTTTAAATTATTTTTTTATTTCTTTTATATTATTGTTTAATCTTAGTTTTAATCTATTTTTAGTAATATATTGTTCCTGTTATGTGTAAGTTGTGTGTCTGAATAAACGTATTTTCTTTCTTCTTTCTTTCTATTGATGCTTGGGCTTTATAATCCTGATGCTAAGGTCCATGAGCGACGGTAACCACTTACGAGGTGACTCGTAAGCTCGTCTGTCTACATGGTACTAAAAAATCTTGCACTAGTAGAAGTATCTTAACCGCTATTTTTATATTAACATGCACTGGATGCAACTGTGTAAGTTTGGGCGGAATCTTACGAGCTAAGTTTGACCAACTTCGTGATAGATTGAGCTGCAATTTTGTATATCACGTGACAATACCATATCGTCGCCTCAGTTCTTGTTAGGCCAATCTGCACTCGAGCAAATTTTACAGGAGACAGCAAACAAGCACGGAATTTTCGCTAAGTGCCGTCTTGAGAAAAAAATTGAAATGAGATTTTTATTGTTTTAGAATTGAATATTAAAAAAATATATTTTACCAGTCGGTTGGATATTTTATTCTTTATAATACTGCATTAAAAAGTAATTTTCGTCAATAATGTCAGATTGGCCAAACAAGCACTGAGGCGACGATATGGTACCACGGAGCTGACCTGATGATAGATTCTGAAGGTAACTATAGGAACTCCAGTACTCAACAAGATAGACCAGTCCTGTTTGCGCTCGTTTTGTCTTAGCGCTTTACTGCTACATGATATCCAGGCTGATATCTTAAAAGCTTGTGTGTTTCAGTGTTCACGTTAACATATATTCAAGTATTACACTACCGAGTGTGGACGGCGCGACGGAAAAGAGTACCGTAGTGCATCGCGCCGTCCTGCAGGGATTCGGACATAGAGTGTGGACGGTTGGAGGTTCTAATGCGGTTCAACCACAAATCCGGCGATTACCTTCAAATAAAAAAGGCATCATATCACCCTGCAGATTGTAACAATCCACACGGAACTACTAGCGAAATAACTTCCAAGTAGGCTCTTAAACTTGAAGGAAGTGCGAACGTGCCGTATGCAACTCGAACTTCCCGAACTTTTATTTGCTTCGAGTACTTTGAATAGCATTCAGGAAGCTAAACCGAATTAGAAGCATCCCAAAGTAAACTGTATTTGACTGGATAAACTCATTACTGGCTACAGCTGAGCTTAAGTTCTCAGGGGACCAGGTGTAGTCTATAATATTTTCAGGAGAGAGGTAGTATTTTATCGTTGCTATCGCTGTTAGCCACCGCAATCGAGAGTTGGGCGTTTCATCAAAATAAAGCTACTCACGAAAAATTAGCTTCATAGTAATCAAGTTCAAAAATTGACAATGGATCCTGGACTATAGGCATAAGTAAAATAAATAAAAAGCCTTTATTCTATTAACTCTTACTGACTAGTTAAACTACTAATAAAAATATTTGAATTTTATAACTAATCACAACAAACTATTGACTTAATTAAAAAGTAGCTTTAGAATTATTATTCATTATTTCTTGAGGTAAAAGTAACCTTTAATGGCGTAGGCCTCCCCCTTTTCCTTCGACCAGCTGCGATTTCGTACTTTCTGCATCCAGCCAGGTCCAATGATCTGGTTGAAAACGTCTCGAAACGAGAACGAGAAACGAGATGGCGACACGTTTTCAACCAGACTATAGGCATAATAACCGATTAAAGTGACTATATACATATAATCATATTTATATAATCTTCATTTTAGCAAGTTTTATTTTAAATTTTTAAGCTTTAAAGCTCGCTTTTTTTTTTTTTTTATATTTCAAATAGACTTGTTTTGCCTACCTTCAAACATCTCTCCATGACCTAAGGTAGACTGGTAGAGAATGCTTATGGCATTAAGTCCGCCTATGTACGCTATTTTGTGCATGAAGTTTAAATAAATAAATATACGCAAAATTATTCCTATAGATGTAAAGAAATAAGTTTTGTAAGACAACAAGCGCACAAAGAATTGGCTTACGTAAATAATATTTTTTATACGATTAAAGTACGTTTTTTAGTCATATTATAAATTAAACAAAGCTTAGGTTAACTTAAAATCCTAATTAATCCGTAAATTTACTTCATTGAATTGCCGGGGGTTATCTTAATCTCCACAGCCTCCGAATAACGGCAAAACCCTTGAGATAATTTTGATGAGTCTTCAATTATTTTACTGGATAATGAGAATATTTAATACTTTCATACATTTTCAACGGGTTCTTACCACGACATTTAATTAATTGAGTTGTCTCGATATTTTAACGTTGTTGCAAACGTCATGATCACGAGAAGATTGGATACTGCGGGTCGATTTAAGAGCAAACAAATCTGTCTATCCTCTTTCTCGTTCGCTTTTGGGTAGTACCACTGGTACTGGTAGAACGTATATCGTGGTAAGAACCCATTGAAAATGTATGAAAGTATTATAGAAAACCGCGAGTGTCTGAATAAGAGAATATTTAAGGTTTCAATTAGAGCCTAAAACCTAATAAATCGATTAGCGTCCACTATTGTACTAAGGTCTTCTGTTCAACCATGCTTGGTCAACAAGAGTTGGGGACTTGAAACTTCGTCCAATCTGTAGGCTCTGCCTTCCTCAACTGGGGTTCGGACGCGGATCGTGAGCGGCAGATTTTAGTGCGGTTCGACTCCCACATACCCTATCAGCAGGGCGAGTGGAAGTCCGGCGATTTCCTACAAAAAAAAACTTGCGAGGTGTCATGGGACACCCGAATAGAACGAAGTTCCTTTCGATTAAAAGATATCTTTTTTTTTTTTCTAACATAACGCGCGATAAGGAACGTGTTTTAAAAGATTTTGATCACAGCGCCATCTAGCGATAATCATCTAAAACAAAAAAAAGTGACGTGACAACTTTTCGTAACATTGTTTTCGTCTAGCCCTCTTTCGATAACGCGCGATAAGGAACTTCGTTCTAATATATTTCTACAAAGAATTACTTATAAACTTATACAGTTTAAACTTTATACCAACGAGACGCTTTAAAATGAATTGTTCCGAATCTTAATTTGCCAGAGAATCAGGAACAAACCTCTAGAGAACTCGGGCCTACAATTTGTAGAGCCTAAAAGATATTTTAGGCTCAAAATCTAGGTTATGCTGATGACTTAATTTGAAAGTTAAAGGAGCGACCAGTTGGAGAAATTGTTAAATTATTATCATAGTTTAATAATGTTGGAAAGGGTTATTATTATTAAGTATTCGTTGTATTATTATTTTTTTTCAGTTGGAGGAAATCTCCGTATGTGGGAGTTGAACCGCACTAAAACCTCCAACCGCTCACACTCAGCGTCCAAACCCCGGCTGAGGCCAGAACCCAGCACGGGGTTTGGAGGGACGGCGCGACGCGTTACGCGCTCGGCACTCTTTCCCGTCGCTCCGTCCCCAAGATTTAAGTCTAATGTATTTTTAACAATATTTTGAACTGTGCAAATTCCTAAGAAGAGGTAGTTTTTTACTGTACGACTTTAAACTGAACAAGTTCCAATTACAAAGTCACAATTAAAATTTGTAAACTGATACATGAAGTGATGTTTTGAGTAATTCAGCAAAATTTAGTGTTGCTTGTTTTAATTATGACAAAACCTTTTTGTTCTTCATTTGGGAATCGATTATTTTTCTTAATCATTTTTGTAATATTACGTACCCTATGGTATATGGTACTTTTAGAGTGTATAAAAATAAAAAAAACATCAGATTTCTCATAAAACATCATCGCAACAGATAATCCGTAGATTCGACAATTTTTCCCCAAAATCGAGGAAAAGCTTCTTACCTGGCAAGGAAGTTACTAACTTCCCTATTTACAATCTAAGAAGGATTATTTCGGGATTAGTTCATCGTCTTTACTTACTTGCTAGAAACTGTCGATGTAAGTACTAATAAAGAAATATTAAAACAAGGTTTTAATCACTTACACTATTACTAAACGGGTTCTTACCACGATTATTTTCAATTGAGCGATCCCGATATTTCGGCACTGTTTCAAGCGCCATGATCACGGGAAGATTGAGGAACTGCGGGTAGGTCATTTAAGAGCAGACAACTGTCTACCCTCTTTCTCGTTCGTTTGCCGGAACCACTGAAACTCGAACTCACATTTCTCAATTGAAAATAATCGTGGTAAGAACCCGTTTAGTAATAGTGTAAGTGATGTAGATAACCGCGAGTGTTTAAAGAAAGGTTTTAATCATTTATTTTAAAGAAAACATTTAAAATACAAGCTTTTAAATCTTGATATCATGTAGCAGTATAGTGCTGGCTAATACAAGTAAAACGAGCCTAAACACTGGGTCTATCTTGTTTAGCACAACAGTTGCTATGATCACCTTCCGAATCCATTATCAGATCAGCGCCATTTTTTCATATTATTGCGCGATATAGATCTGCGTGGAAAATCTCAGATCAATCGAAAACCGGAAAGTTCTTAAAATTTACCTTGCAAGCGCTTCCTTCCGCCGGGAGGTCGCGGGTTCAAATCCGGCCGGCTTGTACCTCTAAATCTAAATGTGGAAATAGATTTATGTGCAATTTCTCACAACACCACTGGCCTAAAGCGGTGAAGGAAAACATCGTGAGGAAACCTGCATATCGGAAAAGGTTTGAAGATATGAGAAGTCCCCAATCCGCATTGGGCAAGCGTGGTGGACTATGCCTAATCCCTCTTCTGAAGAGACCTGAGCCCAGCAGTGGGCAGTAATGGGTTGGTACAGTACAGTACAGTACACTTCATGTATCAGTTTACAAATTTTAAGTGTGACTTTGTAATTGGTAGGTACTTGTTCAGTTCAAAGTCGTACAGTAAAAAACTACCTCTTCTGATGAACTCGCCCAGTTCAAAATATTGTTAAAAACACATTAGACTTAAATTCTACTTTTGCCACTAAGAAATAATACAACGAATACTTAATAATAATAACCCTTTCCAATTATTTTCACTTATTTTTACCTTTTTACCTGAGCCCAACAGCGGGCAGTAATGGGTTGGTACAGACCTTGCAAGATTCCACCCGAACTTACATAGTTACATCCAGTGTAAATAAAAGTTTTTACAAACAAATTCATTTGAAGAATCATAAAACACGAATTTCAGAAATCTTTCATAAGGAACCCTAATACCCTCGGACTACAGAACCAAGTCCCGCATGTACCAATGACAAATTACTCCTAACCCGTACTGCGAAGGACGTAACGACCTCTAATTCTGAAGATCGCCTTTCTTCTGTATCCCTCTTTACACTTCATTACCCAAAGAGGTTTCAGAAATAAGGTTTTGGCTTTTGAGATAAATCAACAAGTAATAGTTTTCAGATGAAAACGCCACTAAAAACGAAGGTAAACTTGGTAATAATAATGCTCCCCTATTATACAGGTCACCCTGTCTTAAATCCTTTTAAATTTAATAAAAAAGTCGAAGAGTTTGGTTGCTTTTTTTGAGCGCACTAATCTTAGGAACCAGCTGGTAGTTGTTGCGCGGGCCAGCAGTGTTTTATAAAATCATTGTTGGATGGTCCAATTATCGAGGAAGGTTCGCTTATTAAGTCCTTTGGATCTTAATAATTTTTCTCAAAGGACTGTTGAATCCTAAAACAAAATGGGACCTCATAAAAAACACTTTTTATATGGAATTACGAAAATTTATACATAAAAATGCAATCAAATTGCATACGTGTTTCTTTTAAAATCTGATCAAAAACTAAAAATATTGATCTTATTACTACTTCACAATCTCACATCTATAAAAGATTTACAAAAAAGATGAAAGAATTAAAAAAAAACATCTTAAATTCAACTTACGAGATTCCACATTGCAAGTCAAAAGGTTGTAAAATAAAAGACAAAATCGGAGAGAATCGATTCTGAATGTAATAAATATTGAAATGCCTTCAACGGTATTCAGCCAAACGTTTTCCGATTGAGCGACTTTCGATTCTGATGTATCGAGTGATCGAGTCATCGTACTTCTATTGTTTTGGTAGGTACAGATAGCAAAACAATCTCTGTGTTTCATAGTCGTTTATATGTAGTTTTGGTGAAAATTAGGAACAATTGAATGATACTTTCATGCATTTTCAACGGGTTCTTACCGAGATCACGAGAAGACTGGATACTGCGGGTCGATTTAAGAGCAAACAAATCTGTCTACCCTCTTTCTCGTTCGCTTTTCGGTGGTACCACTGGAACTCGAACTCACATTACGACACACTACACTCACTGTATCTACAAGGCTCTCTGAGAACCCTTAGTGCTCAGAGCTCATGCTCATGCATGCTGAGCTCAGCATATCTTAAATCGACCCGCAGTATCCAGTCTTCTCTTCATCATGACGTTTGCAACAACGTTGAATATTGAGACAACTCAATTAATTAAATATCGTGGTAAGAACCCGTTGAAAATACATGAAAGTATTATAGAAAACCTGTGAGTGTCTGAATAAGTTTACAATTGAATGATTTTTAAATTCGTGTTTAAAAACCCGTGGTATCCTTTTTTTTACTACAACTACAAAAAAATACCCGATACCATAGAGCAGATCTGATGAAGTCGTATATTGTCATAGAATTTCTGTGCCTACTAAATAAGATAGATCCGTCGTGTTTAGGCTCGCTTTACTTGTCTTACTATCTAGCTAGCACTTGTTTATTGCTATTTTCATATTGTTTTTTCTTTTCTATTTTTTACGTTATTGGTGTTTGTGTGAACATTAATTCGTTATTTTTGTCTAAAACAAAAAAAAGATATTCTTTATTACTCTAGTTTGCTATGTTGTCTAGTTTTGATTTTATTATTATGAGCCTTTCTTTAAAAATCATCTTGCTAAGAAAAGAAGAATAATCATATCGGTTCAAAGGACTGACATTTCCGCGAACAAGAACAAAAATATAGGTCGGATTGAAAAACCTTCATCTTCTTTAGTCGGTTAAAATAAGACAATACATTGTACAAGCGAAACTTGCCTATTTAAACTAAATTTAATTTACTATTCAAATATTTTAAGAGCTTAGGAATCCATTAGAGTTTAATTTATTACTAGATTTTCATTTCAAAATTAATATTTTAACCTGAAATCTGAGTGCTGCCACAATTATATGAGATTTCACCTTCAACTTTGAACTAGACTAATTTAAACCTAGACTAAAGTGTTTTAGTATTTTAACAAAGATATTCATGTTCAGTATACTGTTATACAGGGTGATTTTCTAATGATACAAATTGGAAGTCAGAATAGTTGATATTGTGACTACATATTTTATTATCTTTGGGTAATAATATGAACTAGATTAATCGCGCTTCGTCTGCGTCACAAAAGAGAGGTTCAAATAGTAATTGGACATTGAAACATTACATTGTTTTTTTTGGAACGAAGTTCCTTATCGCGCGTTATCGAAAGGGGGCTAGACGGAAATTCTTATGAAAGAGGTGTCACGACACTTTTTTTGTTTTACATGATTATCGCTAGATGGCGCTGTGATTAAAATCTTTTAAAAAAATTCCTTATTTTTTTAATATGATTAATGCTAGATGGCGCTGTGGTCAAAATATTTTATTTAAGTTATAATAATTAGTTAGTTAAAAACGTCTGCCTCTCTCTCTCTCTTATAGAAATACGTCTGTCTCTCTCTCTCTTTCTATAAGTTATAATAATTAGTTAGTTTAAAACGTCTCTCTCTCTTTCTATAAGTTATAATAATTAGTTAGTTTAAAACGTCTCTCTCTCTTTCTATAAGAGAGAGAAACGTTTTAAACTAACTAATTATTATAACTTAAAAAAATAAAATTTTATTACAATTCCCTCACTAATTAATCGAAAGGAACTTCGTTCCATCCGGGTGTTCCTTGACACCTCTCAAGTTTTTTTTCTAAAATTTTATCCCAAAATAAAAGTATTCTTGACTCCTAATTACATTAGCAACCTACCAACAGAATTACATTCAAAATCGGTTCAGCCAATGTCTTGTTTTCAAAAATTTCGTATCTTCTTTCATACAATCCACATTCGATTTGTGACGTGGTTCTCATCTCTCCTCATCACATGTCTATTCTTAAGAAAGGTCCTGTATAAGTAGGTGATAGCTAATGGCCCCTAGTTGCCCTGGTTTTGCAGTTCATGAGCAGACGGTGACCATCAGGTGGGCCATAAGCCATTATCTTGCAAAAAAAAATTGCTACCAAGCTTCACTAAACCAATATATTTATTTATTTTGGAAACAAACAGTACAAAATTAACAATAAATGTAATACCAAAAAACACTTGAGAGGTGTCATGGGAAACCCGAATAGAACGAAGTTCCTTTCGATTAAAAGATATGTTATAATTTTTTTTTCCTAACGTAACGCGCGATAAGGAACGTGTTTTAAAAGATTTTGATCACAGCGCCATCTAGCGATAATCATCTAAGACAAAAAAGTGTCGTGACAACTTTTCGTAAGATTTTTTTCCGTCTAGCCCCCTTTCACAATGCGCGATAAGGAACTTCGTTCCAATATAATACCTATAGTACTTAACCAGTGTAGTTTCCAGCATTAAAATTTCCGTAAAAATCTCGGATCTTGGACAACAAAAATCTAAAGCTTTCAAGTAGATACCAAATAGTCACTAACATAAGTTTAAACCTATTATCTACGCGTATACTCATATACAATAGTATGGAGTTCGTCCGACCCTTGAAGGGATTAAGTCAACATCCCGCAATTTTACTTCAAGTTTGTTTATAAAAAACCCTTTTTTCCATGTGGAATAAAATATACATTGGGAAAACAACATTACGGAAATTTTCCAGTAACTTACGAAGTATTATGGGTATGAAAGTTTTTGTTTATTAGACAAATAATATATGTAATGTTATCAGTTGCACTTGTTATTTTTTTCTATAACAAGCATTTTGCACATACACACTTGCAGCATATATCGCACTCTTTTACTATTACAATTTTAGGCGACCTACCTTATCTTGATGCGAGTGATATCCATGGAATTCTATGTGATTGAGGGCTAAAAGTTTACAAGCGTTTTGACGATCATAATGGTCATGACCATTTTTAGGCGACCTACCTTATCTTGATGCGAGTGATATCCATGGAATTCTATTTTATCTATGGTTATTTCTGTTAGGGAAATGTTACCGAAAACGAAGACAAATAACTTTAGAAGTGACAACTCTACAATTAGGGATGGGGCCCAAAAAATGCAAGATAGATGATAGCACTTTTTCTTTGCCATCGTCTATGGGGTCGGTAAAACAGTCATCTGTCTTCGTTTAGTATACCATCTTTATAATAGCTTGTATATTAGCTTTCAGGATGAAAGGACCTTACTGCAATATTCATAAAATGTGGTGCTTTTCTCAATTCTAAGGCGTAATGCTTTTTCAATGTTATTTTATTGTCTCGCGCTTTGTGAGAAGGGAAGTCGAAACTCATGTTTTCCTACTCCTTCTATCATCTTCTGATTAAATTCGTTGCGGGGACAAGTTAGCTTTCCCTCAGGTTCCTGGGCTTTACTGCTCAGAGTCATTACGATGGTCGCCGCTGTGGATCCTGGCTACACAGGAGTTACAGTGGTGGGAATGAGAGGTGGGCAAATACCCGAAATTCATAAATTGAAGAACTGAAATATTATAAAACATGCAACAAACTAAACACCATAAAATTTATACATAAACAAAACGCTCTTACGTTTTTCGAACAGCTTTTTCGTTAATACCACGGAGAAGTTCAGTCAGTCAATATAGTTTTATTTAAAAATAATATACGGAAACGCGCCATAAATCAGATTACACACTTCTGCCTAAAAGGCATTAAAAAATATATATTTGTAGAAAACTTTTAAGTTCTTAGACATTACATAGCAGTAGAGTGCTAGCTATAATGCAAGTATCCGCTAAGAAAATTTACGGGAACACTCTTATTTATTCTGTCTTACGTGCAGACGAAGTTGCGCGGGCAAGCTAGTACTAAAAAAAGTTCAAATCAAACAACTAACAAAATAAAAACTACAGCCAATTTGAAACTTTTAAAAGTCTGTCAAAAAAATCATTTATAGGTACTACTGGGTTTTTTGAACTCCCAGTGTCGTTAACCCGACATTTTAATTAAAATTATTGCAATCAAATTACATATTTGTGTAGGCCGCCCTGATGCTTGAAAAACCCCAAAAATATGTAAATTTCAATGAACGCGTAACGAGGCTTGTTGTAACTGGGGGATGTAAAAACAAATTTTTCAGGAACCCCAATTTTTTGTTTATTAAATTTCACTTCTGCAGTGTTACTTTAACTTTATTATAGGGTTGTCAAATTTAATAAGTTTGCTGTCATAATATTTTTAATTTAAAAACAAGTCACCCGGCGTCGAGGTGGAGTTCATCCTTACTATATAGAACCACCGCGATCATCCACGGTCCGTTTCAGGAACACTTTTTTGCCACGCACCATCCGCTATGGAATGAGCTCCCCTCTTCGGTATTCCCAGAGCGCTATGACTTGTCCTTCTTCAAACGAGGCTTGAGGAGGGTCCTTAAAGTCAGGTCGTAGGTAGCAACCCCTCAATGTCTCCTGACATTGCAGAGGTTCATGAGCGACGGTAACCACTTACGATCAGGTGGCCCGTTGGCTCGTCTGCCTACATGGCAATAAAAAAAAAGTACATAAGAAAACTGGTTCAGTTCAGAGATGTGAATAAAATCCCTTTTTTTGGCGGAATTATAGGTATCTGTTTTAAAATACATTTTTAAGTTCCTGGATGTAGCAGTAGAGTGTTAGCTAATACAAGTAAAACGAGCCCAAACACAACGGGTGTATTTTGTTGAGCACAAGAGTTCCTATGACCATCTTCCGAATCCGTCATTAGATCAGCGCCATCTATAATATAAAAATGAATCGCAAAATGTGTTGGTAAGCGCATAACTCAACAACGCCTGGACCAATTTGGACAATTTTTTTTTTAAATGTTCGTTGAAGTTCAAGGATGGTTTTTACGGCGAGAAAAAATCTAATAGTTGCCGGGAAAAATGAAAAAAAACGGGTCATAGGGTTCACGCAGACGACGTCGCGGGCAGCAGCTAGTTTTTTCATATAATTACATTGTCACGCGATAAAACTGCGTGCAAAATGTCAGCTCAATCGGAAACCGGGAAGTTTGTCAAATTGAGCTTGCAAAATTCCGCTCGAACTTTTATAGTTACATCCAGTGCTCCAGTCAATCTAACACAAAACCTTATTTTCTCACAAGACTAGAAAAGCAAGTTTATTTCGCACCAAAGGTTTATAGCACAGACTGAACCATGACACAGAAGGTAATATACATACAAATCGTGCTTGAAGTACATTTATGAAAATTTCATGGACCAAAAACTTTTTTTTTTTAGTTGGAGGAAATCACCGGTATGTGGGAGTTGAACCACACTAGAACCTCCAACCGCTCACACTCAGCGTCCGAACCCCGGCTGAGGCCAGAACCCAGCACGGGGTTATGAGGGACGGCGCGACGCGTTACGCCCACGACACTCTTTCCTGTCGCGCCGCCCCGGACCGAAATACTAAAAATGTGCACAAAAACTATAAAGAAACAAATACATTTCTTCGTAAAAATTAAAACGACCGCTTTTCCAGAATAGTACATAAAATACGACCCAAACTAATAATACTAAAGTAAAGTGACCTAGTTCTAAAAGTCAAGTACCTACTTCTTCTCTCTTTTTGTCCTTCAACTTCTTTTGTCATCACCTTTTATCTACATCACTTACACTATTACTAAACGGGTTCTTACCACGATTATTTTTAATGGAGCGGTCCCGATATTTCAGCACTGTTTCAAGCGCCATGATCACGGGAAGACTGAGGAACTGCGGGTAGGTCATTTACCACCACGCTTGCCCAGTGCGGATTGGGGACTTCACATATCTTCAAAGGATTTATAGAACCCTTTTCCGACATGCAGGTTTCCTCACGATGTTTTCCTTTACCGTTTTTAGCCACTGGTGTTGCCAAAAGCCAAAAATTGTACATAAATCTTTTTCACATTTAGATTTAGAGGTGCAAACCGGCCGGATTTGAACCCGCGACCTCCCGTTCGGAAGGACGCGCTTCGACCACTCGGCCACCACGACTATTAACTTAGTCGTTATAAAGTTACTTGAAACAGTAACTTCATAACATCTTCACACAAAAAACAGAAGATTTTTCAAGTACAAATGTGTTATAAACTAGTATGAAACACGATAATTTTTAGTTTTACTTCTGTAAAAGCAAATTGTGTACGACCACGCCGAATCCCACTTTATTTTACAACCCTTTTCAGGTGATATCTCAAAGCGACACCCGTTTCTTTGTCTTCATTTGTAACTTCACTAAGTTATTCAGAGAGTGTTCTAAGAAGGTAGACTTAGGCATTCCAAAGCCAACGGCCACCTCAACACATTTTATATTGATAAGACTTATAGCATGATTTTTCACCACCTTTGATACCTGCTACCTGTAAAACAGCCCCGCTTTTAGCTTCTTTTTTTTTTTTTGCGGGCGGGGTATGTGGGAGTTGACCCGCACTAAAACCTCCAACCGCTCACACTCAGCGTCCGAACCCCGGCTGAGGCCAAAACCCAGCACGGGGTTTGGAGGGACGGCGCGATGCGTTACGCGCTCGGCACTCTTTCCCCCCGCTCCCCCTGCTTTCAGCTTAGAGAGTATTCATTCCTTTCTAAGCTTATGTTATACTACCAATCCAAAAAAAATCATCTTTCCTAAAATGACGTAAGTCAAGGGTGACTGGGATCTCATTCTATTATGTCGTAAGTAGAAATGGACTTTCAAAGTATGTTAAATATTTTTTTATAACAAAAATGAATCGACTTCTATTTCTCAAGCACAGCAGAAAAACTACCAGATCTTTGTCAAAATTATGTGAGACAATGTTCAAAGTGTGTAATTAAAAAGAATTATCGAAATCAGTTTAAACAGACAATAAATACACGCAAAAACGTACTGCAAATCGTGAATATTTTTCTGTTAAAAATACACATTTTAAAACATAGATCCCAAAATACTTGTTAAATCTGAAAATCATCTGACACCAATATTCAAATCGGTCCACCCAAACTAAAATTATGAAGGAACATTAAAAAATATACAGGGTGGATCTGTAACTTTGGAAAATCTGACGTGGGGTGACTGACATGTCGAAATACAACATAGTACCAACTTTATTTTTTGGATCGGTTAAACTTTTTTTTCTGACATTGTATGAAAAACGTACGACTATCGTTGCGAATTTCCATAGTATAATGAATTTTTCTTATCCAATTCCTAAAATAAATGTGGTTCTAAGTTTTATTTTAACAGGTCATTCACGTCAATTTGTCCAAAGTTACAGATCCACCCTGTATACAGACGAATTGATTACCTCCTCCTATTTGGAAGTCGTCATAATAGGGTTTCATTTTATATTCAGGCAGTATTTTGACAAAACTTATGGCATATTGACAAGAATTTTTGACAGTAAGATACCATATTTTAGAACGCTTTATTCTACGCTGCAACGCGTTATATTGAAAATGCAGTCTCCTAAAAATCTGGGATCACAAAAGTACCGCGGCATTAGATTCCATATAAAATAATTAATCGTTAAGAATAAGGAAATCGGGTCCTATTTATTTTTTTTTTATTTTTTTATTGCCATCTAGGCAGACGAGCCAACGGGTCACCTGATCGTAAGTGGTTACCGTCGCTCATTTCCGATCCAAAATGGCGTCCATGTTCAACAAATACAAATTAAAATAATTAGCTTGGTTTTATGCTTGAAACCCTTTGTTCTTTATAATTAATATGGGGTCGTTTTATACGAGGCTGCCTTTGTTACATATATTTATCGTTTACAAGCAAATACCGTAATAAAATACTTCCTACGTCTAATAAAATGGGTAGTATATTGTAAACAAAGAGTTTGTTACCGATTTAGATAATTTGAAATGATAGTAGAATTTATATTAAACTAGCTGCTGCCCGCGACGTCGTCTGCGTGAACTTTATAGCCCGTTTTTCTTTATCCACTTTTACGCAATAAAAGGTAGCTTATGTCTTTTCTCAGAATCTAAAGATTGTCGTTGCCAAATTTATTCAAAATCGGTTGAAGCGTAGCAGATAAACAGACAGAGTTCTTTCAAATTTATAATATACGTAGTGATTAAGGATTTTAACAAAATTATTTTCTACCACACACCATCCGGCTGTGGAATGAGCTCCCCTCTTCGGTGTTTCCCGAGCGTTATGACTTGTCCTTCTTCAAACGAGGCTTAAAAGTCCTTAAAAGGGAGGCCGTAGGTAGCAGCCCCGCAGTCTCCGCTGACATTGCAGAGGTCCATGAGCAACAGTAATCGCTTACGATCAGGTGGCCCGTTAGCTCGTCTGCCTACAAGGCAATAAAAAAAAACAAGCTTTTGTAACAGTGGTAGATAATAGTTTTGAATTGCTTAGGACTAAGAACGGTAACCGCTTATTCAGTCGATTCTATGACTCTACATGAAAAAAAAAAAACAATTCACGAAAAAATCACGAATGTTTATTTAAGAAAAAAAGAAGACTTAATAACAGTAAAATAAATAGAAGTGTCCTCCAGTAATAGGATTGTCGCTTCTATAGTCCTCGGACATTTCAAGGTGTACTTTTGATTGAGCGCGAAATGAACGTGAGGGGAATGAGAATACCGCGGAATTGCGTTCAGAAAATATATTACGGAGATAGCTTGGTACTGATATTAAATATTGTTGAGTAGAAACCGGTTTTTGGAACGAAGTTCCTTACGAAAAGTTGTCACGACACTTTTTCTACGAAAAGTTGTCACGACACTTTTTTGTTTTAGATGATTATCGCTAGATGGCGCTGTGATCAAAATCTTTTAAAACACGTTCCTTATCGCGCGTTACGTTAGGAAAAAAAATAATATTCGGGTGTCCTCTCAAGTTTTTTTTCTTTTCCTCTTCTTCTTTCTTTTTCTCTTCTATATGGCCATATCTCTATCAGGTGGGCCCACCTTTAGGCTTTTGTGATTCTAGGGTATATGAAACTAATTGTCTTGTCTGAAGAGCCAAAAACTTGGATCAAAGTCGCCTCTTTAATTTTGACGATTTGTCGCCTCGCGATCAATTAATTTAGGACGTTGTTAAAGCAAACTGATATCTGATTTTTTATCACCAAATGCAATAAAAAAGCGATGAACATTAAAACCTGCTTGCTTTGTTGTAAACTTCGGCCGTTCAGAGAATGCGTTCCTGACACGTTGCGATTGAACTGACGACGTAACTTTGTAATGGCGTTG
The DNA here is from genome assembly GCA_030269945.2 of Trilocha varians. Lineage (NCBI taxonomy): Eukaryota > Metazoa > Arthropoda > Insecta > Lepidoptera > Bombycidae > Trilocha > Trilocha varians. The sequence continues at coordinate 7,837,548 of AP028277.1, read as the reverse complement.
CAGTTACGATAAAAATATTTTTGCTGGTTGTTTGCCGTTTTAAAAATTGATGAGCATTAAAACAACATTATTATATCAATAATCAATTAATGTTATAATTTTGTGCCAAACTGAGTGTCAAATAACTTGGTAAACAATATTTTTCTAAATCTGTCAGGAATACTCAGGAACGCAATCTCTGAACGGCCGAACTATAGTGATTCTTTTAATAAGAAATTGGATCTTTTGTAAGAAAAGGAACCTAGACTGATTACCTAACTAGATTACATAGGTAATATTATAAATTATAATAAGCGACATCATAGTCGACCAAGCATAACAAGCGACCTCTTCTTCATAGTCATAACAAGCGACCTCTTCTGAGGAGACCTGAGCCCAACAGTGGGCAGTAATGTGTTGGTACAGTACAGTACAGTACATCATAGTCAGCGGTAGACTTTAAGCTGTTTTAGTTTAAAACATTTTAAAATAGAAAGTTTATTTTATACTACTCTCTGTTTAGTTTTGATTGCTATTTATAAATTTGTGAGATTCTAAGATAACGATCTCATTTTACATAAGTAAGTAATTAATGTTATTACAAAAGGATTTCCTCATAATTATAAAATCACGATTTACCAGTATCGCGATATTAATGATCAAGCAGCTCAATTTGAGCCTGAATCAACATAAAATAATTGTTCAAACACTCTCCGTACATGAATACAAATTATCTGTAAATACTAGGCTTATAGACGAAGGCATCGAAACCATAATTATCGATAGAAGCTCTTATTCAAATCAATTTTAGTTAGTAATTTTAGTGTATCTGATATTTTAATTGCTAAACAATTGTTAGTCTGTTATAAACTTATTCAGACACTCGCGGTTTTCTATAGTACTTTCATGCATTTTCAACGGGTTCTTACTACGATATTTAATTAGTTGAGGACTCTCGATATTTCAATGTTGTTGCAAACGTCATGATCACGAGAAGCCTGGATACTGCGGGTCGATTTAAGAGCAAACAAATCTGTCTACCCTCTTTCTCGTTCGCTTTTGGGTAGTACCACTGAAACTCGAACTCACATCACGACACACCACACTCACTGTATCTACAAGACTCTGAGCATGAACCCTTAGTGATTAATTAATTAAATATCGTGGTAAGAACCCGTTGAAAATGCATGAAAGTGTTATAAAATATTCAAACAGTAGCGGTTCTCTATAATACTGTTACGAGAATGTTCTAGAAACATCCAGAAAAGTGTATGAGCGAGACAGAGATATATTGCTATCTCTTTCACATCCTTTGAGACTAGTCGAGAAGCTTCTAGAACACTATTCGAGAGTTCGAGGAGGTTCGAGGGTTTTAGTCTGTTGTGTCTATTTCGTAGAGACGAAATTCGGAATAGAACGAAAAGGATGGAGTCAATCATGTTAAAGTAACAAGTTTTCGAAATAGATTGGTAAAGTTTTATATAGGTAGATAATGGCTCCTCACTGACCTGGCATAACAGAGGTACTGTCAGCCTCATTAATTAATGCATGCTCATTTTTAAAACAGTATCGCATGGGTAGAAGTTACACTTATTATTTTTACAATAACAAAGATTCACAAATTGCCTACGTCACTGCATTGCCGTGCAAGCGACACTTTTACTGTGTACATGTACTTATGAGGCAGATTGTACTTACATGAGCGACGGTAACCGCTTGCCATCAAGTGGGCCGTAAGCTAGGTTGTATGACTTTCAAAAAAAAAATACAAATCTGCAGATTCGGAAAGCAAGCTGTTTATACCGTTTACTGCCACTCACTAACCATCAAAAAAGCTAAAAATATATAAGCTAATAAACTATATTCTTTCGAAGAGTAATCTCGAGCCCGCACATGTTATAAATAGTGAAACACGTGTGTATTGTTTACGAATACTATCTCACTAACTGACTTCAGTTCTAAAACAATGTGATTTCGCAAAGAAACTAAATAAATATTTGCGAACTACTCTTGTTATCTATACATATAATAAAAAGATAGGAACTCAATTAATAAAAAATAAGTCGTGGTGGCCGAGTGGTCGAAACGCTTCAAATCCGGCCGGCTTGTACCTCTAAATCTAAATGAAAAAGATTTATGTGCAATTTTTCACAACACCACTGGCTAAAAACGATGAAGGAAAACATCGTGAGGAAACCTGCATATCAGAAAAGGGTTCTAAAAATCCTTTGAAGATATGTGAAGTCCCTAATCGGCACTGGGCAAGCGTGGTGGACTATGTCTAACCCCTCTTCTGAGGAGACCTGAGCCCAGCAGTGGGCAGTAATAGGGTGGTACAGATTATTTATTGTACTACGCCAAAAGGAAATTTTCAAACAATTTAAAAATTATTGTTCAGTAAGCTTTTTAGGATCGCGGGAGATGCAGACAGGGCAGGTCTCGATGTGGCGAGGTTTGGGGGAGGCCTATGTCCAGCAGTGGACGTCTATAGGCTGATGATGATGATGATGAAGCATTTGCTATTTAAGCACAAAATTTGCTTACTTCCACATCTCATCAGAAACGTCTAAATTAAATCGCATCAAAAACCGTGGCGTAGTTCTTCAAGATAGGTAATTTAACAAACACGAAGCGACTATGTTTTAAACTACTTGTGATGGGTGATCATATAATATAATTTTATAATACCTTTTTATTCAAATAACTTATAATAAAAGTTGTAGGCGACTGAATCTATAATAATTTAAAAATATTTATTTTAGTATTTAATATCAAAAGTGCTGTCGACGACAGCGCCATCTCTTCATAGTTTTTATTAAATTTTATAAACCTCGTTAGTCAAATACTTTTGAATGCAATAGAGAATACAAGTTCGCGCGCTTTATTTTGAATTTGGAACATTGCATTACTAAATACAGACGTTTCTACACATTTTTTCACAACTTCTATTTTCTCTGTTATTTTAAGCGATTCCTTCTTACTTCTCTGTCATTGGCAGCATTAGATTTTTTATAGAAATATTCAATGACTTTTTTGTGTTTCAGATTGATAATAAAACATTGATTGTAATCTAAATTGCACCTGTGAAATCCAATCGCAAGTATTTGTAGCACAAACATTGACGCCGGACAATATGTTGTTAAGAATCCTAGTTATCGATATCAACCTCTCGAATGATAACGCACTTAAGAATCGATAGCATCGATATTTCGAAAGTTTAACACTGTCAGTGCGGAATCAACAAACTCGCATTTTAACGTCATTACTAGCTGGTCCTCGTAACTTCGTCTGCGTCAAAAAGGGGTTCAGGCAGCACTGTTAGATTTTAATAAGACCTACAAAGCCATAGTACATCATTTCGTTCTATAATCAATAGTTTTCACAGCGCACGCGATATAAGAAACTTTTTGGGTATTTTTTTCACATCTTGGCTTACATTCTTGAAGTTTTAGTATGGATCTCATTTTTTTTTAATAAATACCTATAGCCTATGTTACTCAGCGATAATGTTGCTTTCCAACGGTGAAAGAATGTTTCAAATCAGCAGTAGTTTCGGAGTCTATACGAGACGAACAAGCAAACAATCATACTTTTCCTCTTTATAACAAAAAAAAAAACAAAATAGTTTATTAACAGAATTTTACAAACAACTGATACATCCCTGCACTAGGTCAGACCTGTTTCGCGGGAGACCGCAATAAGAGATTACAAATGGTTTCAGTTTCACAGCCAGAGACAATAGAAGAATTTAAACTATTTAACAAATACTTAATCATAATATTTAAAATTAATTATAATACTAGTATAGAAAAAATAAATTATTATTATATAGAATATTACTTGTTTGCGTAAATACCTAAGTTTCTTCAAACACTCGCGGTTATCTATATCATTTCTGCAACTATTAAACGTGTTCTAACCACGATTTTTCATGTCACGAAGTAACACTTAGACATATATTACTCGTTGCTTGGTAATAATAATAAAAAAACCTTTATTTTACCGCCCAATACGAAAACAGGTGTTGAACGGACTCCTACATTTAAAAAAGGGTAGAAAGCCCCAACAAAATAACCTGTCTTTTTGGGAAAACTATTATTTGTTGTGAGTAATGTCCGTTCGTAAGAGGTCCGTTCAGCCCCGCTTCTCAGCACCTAGGTCTGCTTGTCCAAGTTTTCAGCTTGCCTCAAATACGTGCACAAAAATTGGCGCCAGCTCTCGAGTCTCGGGCTAATATCGTCCGCCCTGTTTAGGACGCCCTTCTTCTTCTTCTTCTTTTTTTCTCATGGACCTTGACCACTAAGACTGGGGACGATTCGCCAAGACGCCCTTGTTATATGGTAATGATGACACTAAATCACTGTCTTTTGCAAACGACATAGAGAAGTAACTTTATAGTCAAATTTGAATGATAAATCGATCAATAAAGCCACATTAATAAAGTAACTAAAACCATGAAATTTTATCGAAATTAAGCTTCTGCAGCTTTGATTTAAATGTTTCATTAATTAATTCATAACGAACATAATGGCATGAGCGTATTAATTTAATTAGTTTGGTAAATTTAAATTAATTGAGCCTGATTTAAATAAATATATTCGCTTCTCATTGAAAATGAGTTCATTAGTACGCTCTGACTACACAATGAAAGAAAGAAAGAAAGAAAATACGTTTATTCAGAAACACAACTTACACATAGCAGGAACATATATTACTAAAAAAGATTATAACTAAGATCAAACAATAATATAAAAGAAATAAAAAATAATAATAATAATTTAAAACAAAGAATGAAATAAAAGGTTATGTGCGGGGGTATAACTGAAAGGGCGACCAGCTCAGCACGAAGCTACAGCCTGGACAGCTGCAGCGCTGATTTTCAGCTGGACCCTGCCGATTCTACGCGAGAACCACATCAGGAGCGACTCCATGCCCAATGAGATACAAGCAATAATAAATATAATACAATGAGATTATGATATAACATTTTTCTATAATACAAAAATGAATCGCAAAATGTGTTGGTAAGTGCATAACTAACAATGCCAGGACCAATATGGCGATTTTTCAGGAGCGCTCCTTGAACTGTAGCAGACTTCTATAAAATCAGTCCCACGTTTACATGTAACAAATATAAACCTATTTTAAAATCAGCGTATAAATATAATAAAATGTGTTATCTGCGCGCGGCTGATTGATAGTAGTCGTTACTTGTTCGATTTATAAATAGATTGAAAACACCGGTGTCTCGACTTGCTTGTCAATTGTTCTGGAATCGCCAGTTGTACGGCGAATATTCGTGGAAGACCTGGTGCAATATTTCTTGTCCGTGCCACAAATTATGTTATACAATGTTCAAAGTTTCATACGCGTTTACTTAATTTCTGAACACCATTTTTAGCGCGTTAATGCGCGACGATCCTTTTTTTACTAAAAGCGGTATGCATCAAGAGATTTGCGTTTTGACCCCACACTGTCAGTCTTTGGAATGAAATTAACATTTATATAGTATAAATGTTAAGTTATACTATTTATACTAATATTATAAAGCTGAAGAGTTTGTTTGTTTGAACGCGCTAATCTCAGGAACTACTGGTCCGATTTCAAAAATTCTTTCATTGTTAGAAAGTCCATTTATCGAGGAAGGTTATAGGCTATGTTGTATCCCTCTGTGACGCAGACGAAGTTGCGCGGGTCACCTAGTTATTCAATACAAGCTAACCTGCGCAACTTCGTATGCAAAGGGAGAGTTTAGCCTGCATTTGCGATGTAAGCTAAGAGTTTCATATTTAGGACTTTAGAATTAATCAATGTTTCTCTACTATACTGCGTATGTTTTATTAAGTACACATATATAATTTCCTCTTGAATCACTGGACCAATTAAAAAGCTATATTAAAATCCTGGATGGATTTTCCATTGCATAGTTTCAAGGTTGCACCTTCGTCACAACGCTGCAACAGGTCCATTTGGTGCCGGTCGTTGTGGCGAAGTTTGAGGGAGGCCTATGTCCAGCAGTAAACTTCTATAGACTGATGATGGTTCATTTACACTTGCAGTTTTATCCAACAGTTTTGTCCGTGATAGTCAAATCTCACAGATTTATCTATGCGTGGAAAAGAAAGGTCGGGTCGCGGACAAAACCGTCGGAGATATTCGTCGGTTTTGACCGCGGATAAAACTGCACATGCTATAGGGACATACATACGCGAAGCGACTTTGTTGTATACTATGTAGTGATGCTTCGACATTGTAAAAACTGCAGTATTTAACATTGAAGTTAAACATAGCATTTATTACGATACAATAATTTCGTGTACAAATCAAGGCGCTTGCTTTATCAAAGGATTTAGATTAAGCGACAAATCCGGCAATGTCGTCACAGATTAAAATGTATCTGCTATTTTCATCGTCGTGATTGTGTGTTTTAGTTACGGTGCACAAGAATAGAATACGCTTTGTCAAAATGAGAGATAAGTTTTGGTTTTTGTTTATTTTTAGTAGATTTTAAGTCATGGTGGTTGAAATCTTGTCTTTTGTACGGGAGATTCAAGACGTACTCTGTTTACTTCCAATTTAAATGTAAAAAAGATTTATAATAATATTTTTTTTTTAAATCTAAATTCGACAAAACTACCTCAAATATAAACAATTTCAGCTAAAAGAGTGTTGACTAACGACCTCTAGTGATCTCGCGCACCTCACATCTCCGCCACACCCATCTGTCGAAAACCCATCATTTTGCAAAAAATTTAGATATGTTTAAGTTGCGATTACTAAGGCATTAAGCCATATTCTTTAGTAATAATATTTTTACTGGCCGTATATAACCATCAGCTACCATGACCTTCAATATGTACCCTCACTAAGAAATCACCCTGTATATTACTTGTTTTTGTATATTCGCATACTCATTTGCGAATTCATAATCTTATATATAAAAATGAATTGCTGTTCGTTAGTCTCGCTAAAACTCGAGAGCGACTGAACCGATTTGGCTTATTTTAATCTTGAAATATTCGTGGAAGTTCAGGGAAGGTTTAAACGATGAGAAACTTTACTTGTGTTACGCAGACGAAGTTGCGTGGGTCCACTAGTCTTATATATAAAAATAAATTGCTGTTCGTTAGTCTCGCTAAAACTCGAGAACGACTGGACCGATTTGGCTTATTTTGATCTTGAAATATTCGTAGAAGTCCAGGGAAGGTTTAAACGGTGAGAAAATTTCCTCATGTGACGCAGACGAAGTTGTGTGGGCCAGCTAGTAATATATAAAAGTCTAATTGATTTAACCGAAACCTGTCGACTCCTAACAGATAATAAAACAATCGTGTTCAAACACGGAAAACTTAAATGCAAATTATAATGAAAAGCAAATAAGATAAAACTATATTTAAACAAGATAATGAACCTTTGTTTATTGTGATGTAGATGAATAGGTAAAACTATCAATAGGTTCTTCAATGGAATGGTGTTTTTTCGAAGCGTCTGCTAATTGGGTCCACCATATTTATTTATTCAGGAAACAAACAATACATTATTGACAATAAATTTCCAAATATAATACAGTGCAGTTTCTACTATTAAAAATTACATAAAATCTCTCAATAACGAACTTCAATATTATGTAAGTTATAAACTTATTGACACACACAGACACTTGCGGTTTTCTCTATATAATACTTTCATGTATTTTCAACGGGTTCTTACCACGTTATTTAATTAATTGAGTTGTCTCGATATTTCAACGTTGTTGCACCGTCATGATCACGAGAAGACTGGATACTGCGGGTCAATTTAAGAGCAAACAAATCTGTCTACCCTCTTTCTCGTTCGCTTTTGGGTGGTACCACTGGAACTCGAACTCACATCACGACACACCACACTCACTGTATCTACAAGACTCGAGACAACTCAATTAATTAAATATCGTGGTAAGAACCCGTTAAAAATGCATGAAAGTATTATGTAAGTTTATTATGTTTTAACAATCAAAATATATTTATGTTCAATTATGTATTTTGTGGCTGTCTGGGATAAATTACGTAAAAACATGCTAGACTATACCTGAGAACACCTGAAGCCAGCAGTGGGCAATAATAGGTTGCTACAGTATTTATACCACAGCAAATTGGTCCACTTCTTATGTGATCTTCCACAAACTTGAACTCCTCGACTCTTTACAAAGTCTCTTAAAATATACCTACATGAATGATATATTAAACGATTTGTTGAAAATTTCATTCTATATATAAACGGCCTTGCTTCGAACACGGTAGAAGATTGATCAAAGCGAGCTAAAGAAACATATATGCTTTGAAATAAACAATATTTAGATTGTACTAAGTGGTTTTCTAAAAATAGTATCTACGAATATAAAGCGGTTGCTGCAATGGTAATTATCTTACTAATATTATAATAAACTCTTTAAATATAAGCTTTTAAGATCCTGGATATCATGTTGAAGTATATAACTAGTTAACCAGTAAACGAGTCCAACCACAATCGGTTTATCTTGTTTAGTATAGGAGTTCCCAGTTACCTTTTAACATCATCATCAGATCAGTTCCATAGTACCATTTTATTACATTGTCACGCTATGTACCTAAGCATACAACACCGTGGAGTTTACCTCACAAGATTTTATCCAAATTTAATAGTATCATCATACATCGAGTCTAGTGAAAGATTTTAATAAAAGCTAAATTGAGTAAATATTTTTACCTATACGGATATACAAAATGTAACAAAAACCCTGTATGTCTGACTCTATACTTAAATCTTTAAAGGAAGGTTTATGTATATAATATATGCATTATATAGTAGAGAAACACTGTAATAAAAGAGGTTTTTGATGTGATGATCGTAAAATAACATTTGCATTTACATCGCTAATGCTCTATTTGTGACGCAGACGAAGTATCAGGATCAGCAAAATATAAGAAACTCTCATTAGAGATAAGGGGTGGGCCATATAAAGTTTGCATTATCCAAAAGTTCGACTGTCATGTTGGCTGTGTGGCATGTTGCGCCATCCTGTTGAAACCAAATGTCATCCATGTCATACTCTTCAACTTTTGGAAACAAAAATTCGTTTAGTAGAATCTACAACGTCATTGTAAACCTATAAGTTTTCTCAGTGAGCGTTGAAATACGACTGCTCGTAAACAATTTGGTGTAACAACAAATGATACATCATCCAGCTTTAAAGTGCCACATCATGGTTTTAATTGCTTCTCGTTACAAGTATTTATTGGATATATCGCTTTTGGCATTGTCATAGTAAATCTATACAGAAGTCAAGACCTCAGGATAGTCACGCTCTTTAAAAGTTTTATTTAACTGGCACTGAATGTAACTGTGTATAAGTTCGGGCGGAATCTTGCGAGCTTAACTTGACAAACTTCCCGGTTTCCGATTGAGCTGAAATTTTGCTGAGCATTGTCACGCAATATACATATATCTGCATATTGATATGATGGTAAATGGCGCTGATTTTATGATGGATTTGTAAGATGGTCATAGGAACTCTTGCGCTAAACAAGATAGACCCGTCGTGTTTAAGCTCTTTTTTCTTGTATTAGCTAGCACACTACTGCTATATGATATCTAGGATCTCTAAAACTTATTTTTGTAATAATGAGACTATCTTTCGATATTCAAATATTTTCCAAGAAACCCCATAATATGATTATAAATTGAAATACTATTACAAATACGGCAGACAGCACATAAACTTGGTCACAGCAACACTATCTCAAGTGGCAGTGGCTGATAAAGCAATATACAGTACCGACTCTTTATCCGAAATCAAAGACGAAAATAAATACACTATCTGCTGTTTCTTTTAACATCGATTAGATATGGCACCTACTTGTGTTATGAAATTAATGTCATCATAATTATTGGCCATTGTACCCAAAACTGGCCACTGTACCCTAAACTGGCAATTGTACCCTAAACTGGCCATTTTATCCTAAGCCAAGTTAGGACTTTTAAATCTTAATGTGAAAAAGATTTATGTGCAATTTTTCACAACACCACTGTCGAAAACATCATGTGGAAACCTGCATATTGGAAAATGATTTTAAAAATCCTTTGAAGATATGTAAAGTCCCAAATCCAAATTGGGTAAGCGTAGTGGACTATGCTTGATCCCTCTTCTGAGGAGACCTGAGCCCAGCAGTAGGCAGTAATGGGTTGTTACAATTACAGACATTTCTTGTTAGTCTAGTAATCTAGTTACTCGTATAATGAAGTTGGGTTATAAACTTATTCAGACACTCGCGGTTTTCTATAATACTTTCATGCATTTTCAACGGGTTCTTACCGCGATATTTAATTAATTGAGTTGTCTCGATATTTCAACATTGTTGCATACGTCATGATCACGAGAATGGATACTGCGGGTCGATTTAAGAGCAAACAAATCTGTCTACCCTCTTTCTCGTTCGCTTTTGGGTACCACTGGAAGAAGCTATCGAGATTTCAAGACAGCACGTTTAACAGGGGTGACGGCTTCCAGTCCAGTCTTCTCGTAATCATGACGTTTGCAACAACGTTGAAATATCGAGACAACTCAATTAACTAAATATCACAGTAAGAAACCGTTGAAAATGCATGAATTTGGGTTGCTTAGAACATTAGAGGAAGTCTGGCAATTTCCGGACTTTAAAAATCAAGAATATGTCGTTTGTCTTTGAAGTAAACAATACTTTCCAAGTTCTTTTATTCATAAGATAAAGTTCTTTGAAAACTACTTGAATCTCGACTATAAACATTTTTATGGCACTTTGTTCTAGATCAGAGGTTTCCAAACTTCGAAACTTCAGGGCTGTGACGACCATTTCAGCATGTTGCGAAGGCCACATTATTTTATTTTAAAAATAAAAATTCGATGATTTAAATTTTAGTTATTCTTAAATTAAGTACTTTCAGTAGTTTTAATAAAAAAAAACCCTCAGTTCTGCAGTTGCACAGCTTTGAGTATTTTTTTTGCGTACATAATACGATGTTCGGTGAATTTGGCCTGCGGACCGTAGTTTGTCGACACCTGGTCTAAGTTATAGTTTTCTAAGTCCATAAATGCATTTAGCATTTACGAGTTGTCTGACGTCAGTAACACAGAAGATTTGCAGAAGTAAACTCAAAGTTCCTCAGTTTTAATCGTTTTTTTTTTGAGTTGATGGAAATCGCCCCACGTGGGTGGGAAGTTTGGGTAGTGGTGGAGTTGGTTCGATATGGGAGTTGCACCTCACTAAAACTTCTTTGTTGGTTCGCTATGACACTTAAATTGCCTTTGTTTACATAAGCGTGACGTCAAACGCGACGCCATGACACTATAGGCTGTTTTCGCGTACAATTTGTAATGAAATTCAAAAAATGACTAGAAACCTCGTTAAACTTTGCATTGTTACCGAAATAAAGGTGTTCCCATAATTGTAAACGTGTACCTACATTATGGATATACAGGGTGGAATTTTTAAATGCCCCAACAGGAAGTACCTTAAGCTTTTCTTGGACAAACCGATTTTGTAGATTCTTTTTTTTATTGAAAGGTAAAACGTATGCTGATGTCTCGTTTAAATTTGATCGAGATCTGACAAGTAATTCTTGAGTTATTTCTCAAAAAATGAAGTGGGTCGTCAATGATCGTTTATCAATTGTTACTCGTTTGATGAAATTTAATGACTAAAACTTAAGGTTCGTAGTTCTCCTTTCATTTAATCTATCATGTTTCTTAGAGAGATTAATTCCTTATAAGTCACTCCATCGATTAATGCAATAAAAATACAGGGTGTGATTTTTTAGAATTGGAGCAGGTTCGATTTCCGGGTGAACCATTAAAAAAAAAACTATGAATGCAGTTGTATTTTATTTCAAAAATAAAAGAATGTTTTCTTTCAGCAAAATCCGCTAAAATCATTATTTCGAGTACTTCCCCTGGAGGGGGCGTTTAAAAATTCAACTCTGAATAAATCTATCTTATTACAGTATCAACAACGGATAGAAGTTGTAGTAAGTGTACAGAAATAAAACTGACGCGTCGCCTCAGTGCTTGTTTGGCCAATCTGCACTCGAGCAAATTTTACAGGATACAGCAAACAAGCACGGAATTTTCGTTAAGTGCCGTGTTGAGAAAAAAAATGAAATGAGATTTTTATTGTTTTAGAACTGAATATTTAAAAAAAATATTTTACCAGTCGGATGAAAATTTTATTCTTTATAATACTACATTAAAAAGTAATTTTCGTAAAAAATGTCATACTTGACTTCTATTGACTATTATTCTGTGATTCTAGTGCTTCAAAATCGAATCCAGAATGCAATCACCCGTCTATCAATCAACGTCGACTGTTGGTATAGCAAGTCGCAAGTGTTATACTGTTTTTAAAATTAATTTCGTTTTTTTAGGAGCAATTTCGAGTTTCAATCTTGTAGTTTTCGATGGAATGTAACAAGATAAACTTTAGGTTAGAAAAATGTGTTAAATAATTAAGCTTTTTACATCTAAAATTTAGAAAAGAAATGATAAATATTTTTACAAATGCAGTGCAAGATTAAGACTATAATAAGGAACATATTTGAACAAAGAATAATGCGACACTAAATTGAACTGAGATCAAAAGACAGAACCTTTTTTGTGTTGTATTTAGTTCTATTAATATAATTAATTGTTTGTTTAGTTTTATTTGATCGAAGGCAGTTGAATCAGTTTCGAATTAAATTGTGTTTTTGCGACATGGGGAATTCTGTGCATGTGCATAATTAAATACCGTTGAACTTAATCACTAATAAAACTAGGTACATAATATTATTTTTTCTTTGGAAAAACTATAAATTTGGGAATATAAAGCATTGTTCACGGTGCACATAGTTAGGATTTAGCATGTCACATTTATGTACGCAATCCATGGCGACACGGAATAGCGTAAATCCAAAGAGATTAAATATCAAATTGGTTATAATATACATGATGTTGAATGTCTTTGCGTAAATCAAATTTTAATCAACCATCCCTAAATGATAGATTGAAAAGTATATTCAATAGGTGTCTCTGTGGCATTATTAATAAGAGTAAGTTGCCTTAATAAGTATAAGTATTTTATTTTTATTTTATTTTAAGTCACACCAACAATTTAACTTACACTTAATCCTATTAGAGTTAAATACATTTAAGTTAAATCTATGATGTGTATATAAAGCAATTCTAGGTATGCACAGCATTTACCAGAAGTACATAATTGTATACTAAATCTAAAACTTAACTATATATACTGTGAGTAAATCTTATAAATTACGTAGGGTCATTAAATGTTTGTAATATAGCATATTTAAAAGAACAAAAACTGGAGCTAAAAATGTTAACATTATTGTCCAAATCATTGAATTGTTGAGCCATGTGCAAAGTAGGATTGTATGACTTAATACTTTTGTGTCTACCAACTTCCAATAAATCTTCTCCTTGTTACAGATGCAATAACCAAAGTGATCGTGTGTTCACGATGTGTGCCTAGAAATGTGGCTGCCTGCGTTTATCCTGGTGTGTTTTGTGCCCTGGGGTCTATGCCAGAACTGCCGGGGCGAAGAGCCTCGTCTGAGAGACTGCGATCGATTGTGCGATAAGAATGGAACCTGTAAAATCAAGGCGGCTTTGCTGCTGCCGAAGAACATCACGTTTGGAGCTTGTCTTGGGGCTGTGAGTATGGTTTTTATTGCTTTTAGCGAATCATTTTAGTTTAATTAGCGAAGCTCAAATCACTCCGAATTGTACAAGCGAATCATAACGAGAAAACAATAAAATCACTGAATTTAATTTTATATATGACGGCGTAAATAGTGTGTTGAGGTGTAATGACGTTGTAAACAGTCGATCTTCATTTGGTTTTGTCAGGAATGACGTCACAATGTCCACTTGAACACTCGATGATCAACACTTTTGAATAAAAACTTCAAAATAACGAGTTTAAACAGTTTATTACTTTTACATCAAGAGGTCCGTTCGCCTCGACAATTCAAACACGAATTAATCATAACAGCGGCCAACGCCTGTATTTATAGCGAGTCTCCATTTCCAACTACCTGCACGGTGAATAGGTTAGTTTCCCTTGTTATCACCCCGATATATATATTTTTTTCAATTATAATAGTCATACAATTTATCATCATTATTAATTTTTATTCAGATTGTACATTTTAATTTTTTTATTTCGTATTTTAATTTTAATTAATTATTTAATTTTAATAGGTATAATGATGTTATGTTGGTGTTCTTGATTCGAATTTTACAATGATCAATTTTATTACGAATGTATTTTTATTTTTATTTATAATTTTACTGTTTAAATCCAGTAACTTGTTAAATTTTTATTTTATCTCGCATGATTATTCGGTGTTGTATTCTTTGTTCTTATTTTATTGTTTATGTGGCTCAGCTATGACATTTTAAAAATTTATTTTTGTTGATATTGCTACTTTTAGATTGTTTTTTTCTTCTCTCTTTTTATATTATATTTTCTACTCAACGCATGCTGTATTTCACCTTTAATTAAGTTTGCAATTAACTTGTTTATATTTTAACTCTAATAATATGTAATAGCTATAAGTAATGTAATAAATAAATAAATCACAACCTCTTTAAGTTATTTCATACATGCTTCCTAGTCAAACAATGACTGAGATTCTAGAACTTTTTTGTTATATTGTAAAAAGCATAATTCTCATTTAAATCTATCTGTTTAAAAATTATTGACATCATAATATCCTGTTATTGAATACAAAATAAGAATAGAATATGTATTTCCTTTATAAGCTAGAATCAGTATCCCGTCCCACGATGTGTCAGAGATGGGTTTTACTGTATGTAGCGATCGATATAAATTGTTAAGTAATTGTCTTAAAGTCGCTCGTTGCTAAAAGAATAATCGTGATTGATATTACTGTACTTTTATTAATAAATTCGTAATAGATATGAAAATTAAAATTTAAAAGAATTGGAAATACAGAGAATTCTTCATTTTCTACCTTCAAAAGACAAATAGAAATTTACCCTATGCTTATAAACTAGGCCACTTACAAGTTATGATAGCATTATAAAAATAAAAATTGTATTATGTGATTTATAGTAAAATATCGTAAAATATTTGCTTTACAATTATTATTTTTTGTATACTTTGGTCAAAGTTCGATGCATGTTTATTTCGGCCTTTTAGTTTAATCAAAAAATATCATTTAGGTATATCGTTACAAATTTATGTTAAAATCACAAATTAACGAGTTTAATTAATTCCACGTTTTTTCCATCAGACATTAAAATGCAACCTTCTTTTTTCATACAACAACGATCCACATACAATACTGATTTGGCAACAGTCGTCAATTGCTTTTATATAATAAGTATATCTATCTGCTTACCAATTTCCGTCACGGAAGCAATCGCGATCTCAATGCTTCGTACACGAAGTAAAATGTATGAAACGAAAAATATGATCCTTAAAAGCCTTTAGAAATCAACGGAAGGATTTTCATAAAAGAAATTCTGTTCATTAACACGATGACTAGCACTTATTTCGGGTCCTTTTTTAAATTGTTGTTTCTATAAAAACGTAAGCGCTGGTAATTTGCTAATTTATTGATGCAGTCGAAGGTATCTAGAACGGTGAAGGATAACCTCGTGAGGACACCTGCATGTCGGAAAAGGATTCTAGAAATTCTTCGAAGATATGTGAAGTCCCCAATCGGCATTGGGCAAGCGTGGTGGACTATGCCTAACCCCTCTTTGGAAAAGACCTGAGCCCAACAGTGGGCAGTAATGGGTTAGTACAGTACAGTATCTAAGAACTTTAAAGTGAAACCACCTTTCTAAACCCAAAAAACCTAAATCAAAATCGGTTCATCCTTCACGTTAAGACAAGCGAAACATATTTTTGTGTAAAATGAAACCGGACTTCCACTTATCAGCACGGAGTTATGCTGAACCAAACGACGCATTACGAACAGCATTCTTTACCTTCGCACCACCCAACACAACCTGTTGTTTTTCTTAAAATTTTAAAACTGAAATACATCAAATCTTTGATTATCAAGAACCTTGAAGAGAAGCTTACCAAATCGTCATCACATCACATAAAGCTATCAGCAATCTAATCACGAATGAATGTGATGTCGTAAACTATCGTATGACCTAACATGGCCGATAATCGACGGGAGGCTTTCCTTTATAACGGAGGATAAAAGGAATTGAATAGTGGCGTGTATACGTGCAGTTTTGAACGCGTATTTAATAGAGATTTTTATGTTCAAACTGAAATTTCACAATGAATACTGAAAACCCTGCTCCCCTCCTAGGTATTCCCAGAGCGCTATGACTTGTCCTTCTTCAAACGAGGCTTGAGGAGGGTCCTTAAAGTTAGGTTGTAGGTAGCCACCCCTCAGTGTCCCCTGACATTGCAGAGGTGCATGAGCGACGGTAACCATTTCCTATCAGGTGGGCCGTTGTCTCGTCTGCCTACATGGTAATAAAAAAAAATGTAATAAAGTATTACATTAACAGTAATGAACGTAGAAACGTGAAAGTATTATTACGTTTTCAGAATCATCTTTTTTATTGCCTTTTAGGCAGACGACCACGATATTATTTTATATACAGGTTTCATCACGATGTTTTCATGCATTTTCAACGGGTTCTTACCACGATATTTAATTAATTGAGTTGTCTCGATATTTCAAAGTTGTTGCAAACGTCAGGATCGCGAGAAGACTGGATACTGCGGGTTGATTTAAGAACAAACAAATCTGTCTACCCTCTTTCTCTTTCGCTTTTGGGTAGTACCACTGGAACTCGAACCCACATCACAACACACCACACTCACTGTATCTACAAGACTCTCTGAGCATGAACCCTTAGTGACTGTTGTGTTTAGCACTGGATTCCACATACTCAATAATCTGAAGCCGTCACCCCTGAAAAAAGTGCTATGTCTTGAAATCTCGATAGCTTCTTTAACCATCCTTGGTACGTAACGACGTTCAGAAGATAGTACCTGAGGATTATGTAATTGTATCCAGTGATTGGAACCCGAGTCAAGCACATGCTTTGCGATCACCGATTTATAAAAAACCGTGAATGTCTGAATAGGTTTCATCACAATGTTTTCCTTCGCCGTTTTTAGCGAGTGGTGTTTTGAAAAATTGCACATAAATCTTTTCCACATTAAGTTTTAGAGGTTGTACCTCTAGAATGCTAGCTGCAGCCAGAATGTTTGTTATAGAGAATATGCGATACGTTTCGAAAATGAGCATGCTGTAATGTATCAGATTAAACATTACACAGATTTGCTCTACAAAATATATCTATCTCTGTATCTGAAAAACAATTTCTAATTGTTTTTAAGACAGTCAAAGCACTAAATAAAAAATATTTGTATTTGCACAGATTCGTAGTTACAACTTCATATCGACCGCTACGTATAAAAAGCCCTGAATTCTGTCTAGATGTTTGTCACAAGTAATAGCCAATTAATGTATTTTCTTTTACGGACGTGTCGTAAGAATCTTATTGTCTTACCCCAAAGTACTCGTAACTACTTTCTTTGTCTGAATACTGTCTGTTTATTTCACTAATTTTATTGTTGGCAAAGTCGTGGTGGCCGAGTGGTCGAAGCGCTTCCTTCCGTACGGGAGCTTAAGGGTTCAAATCCGGCCGGCTTGCACCTCTAAATCTAAATGTGAAAAGATTTATGTGCAATTTTTCACAACACCACTGGCTAAAAACGGTGAAGGAAAACATCGTGAGGAAACCTGCATATCGGAAAAGGGTTCTGAAAATCCTTTGAAGATATGTGAAGTCCCCAATTCGCACTGGGCAAGCGTGGTGGACTATGCCTAATCCCTCTTCTGAGGAGACCTGAGCCCAACAGTGGGCAGTAATGGGTTGGTACAATACAAAAAAAATTGTTGGTAATTGTCTCTTAGAAAAATATGTATTTTTTGGTATATTTGATGATAAATATCGTTTTTTATTTAGATGAAATTGATGGGAGCACTATAATATACTACCTGGCTCGCGTAACTTCGTTGTTAGATGGCGTTGAAAAAGCTAGATTTTGTGATTTTTTTTAACAACCATTTTTTGAGTTTTTGATGAGTTCAGATCCTAATAAAAGTAAATGCTATGTTACTTTGAATACCTCCAAGAATACGTGTACGGTTCATGATGATCGATTGAGTAAAATTATCGTATGAAAGCGTAACAAACAAACTTTGGGCTTATTATTATGTCATACTAGCGAGCCCGCGCAACTTCTACGTCACATTCAATTAAAAGGTAGCCTATGTTCTTTCTCAAGGTCTAAAGTTTGTCTGTGCCAAACATCAAAATCGGTTGAGAGGTTTAAGCGGGAAAGCGTAACAGACAGACAGACAGGGGACGGTGCGACGGGAAAGAGTGCCAAGCGCGTAACGTGTCGCGCCGTGCTAACCTTGTGCTGGGTTCTGGCCTCAGCCGGGGTTCGGACGCTGAGTGTGAGCGGTTGAAGGTTTTAGTGCGGTTCAACTCCCACATACCCCAGATCCGGTGATTTCCTCCAACTGAAAAAAAAAAGATAGACAGACAGACAGAAAGAATTACTTTCGCATTTATAATATTAGTTGGGATTATAGGCATATGAAAGTATTCCTAGTAGAGGTTACTTTGAATAGCATAGAACCATAGTGGTTATATCAATTTTCAACATCAACAAGAATAACCAAATCATCAATGAAAACAAAATACATATTTCATTTCAATTGTGTCATTTACAGGTGGAACCAGTCCTTGAACTCGCAATGCAGCACCCAGCAGTCAAGGACGCCTTCCCATCATCGGTGGAGTTCGAATGGCAGACGTATGACGTCATGGACTGTGATGCAGCCTACGCAGTGATATCAGCTATAGACGCTTACAATGATTGTGCTCATGTGTTCTTTGGACCGGCCTGTGACTTCGCTTTGGGTGAGTTCAGGAGATTCTTCAGAGATTTCATCATTATCAACAGCTTGTAGCCGTCCACTGCTGTACATAGGCCTCCCCTAAACCTCCCCACAATGACGCTTTAGCTTTAGAGATTTACAGGAGTGATAATTATGAGTATACTGCGGGTAGATTGACGAGATTTGTCTACTCTTTTTCGTTCATTTTTGGGTAGTATCATTGGAACACAAACTTACATCATGGCACACTTTTATTTGTTTTGTTTTATTGTAGTATCTACAACATAATGACGAATGAACTTTTCTTTTCAATGTTATGTAATGCTAATAAATTATAGATTTATGAGCATTACATTTACGGCGGTTATAATATGAATATGGCGTAAAATTTAATGCTACTCGATTTACCCAAAAAGCAAGTGTTAAATCAGACAATGAAAGAATACTACGTGCGACGAAATTGTGGTCCACAAGAATTAGGTGTAAATTATAGCTTTTGCTTTCGTTTTGTTCCTAAATCCCTATATAAGCTTAAATCTTTAAAACTACGCAACGGATATTGATGCGGTTATTTTGAGTGATTCAACAGGAAGGCTTATGAGTATAATACATGCATGATATACAAAATTGCTTTACATTAGGTAACTGAATTCTCCATTCGTAGACAAAGTTGCTCGTGTCAGCTAGTTAAACTAAAATTATACAATACAAAATGTATAATATTAAGCTTTTTTGTAATGTGATGTATATTCACTGTCATGTGCACGAACTTATTATCTCAACAAGAACAAGCTCATGACTCTATATGGATTTTGATCCAATATTTCCGCGCCCTCAACCCTCATCAACGCGATTGTCACAAACGACAAACAACTGATCGACAGAAGCAGAAGTGTCTTGTTAGCACATGTTTGTAGCATAGAATATTGTTTACAGAAGTCAAATTTATCGAAATTTTTCATTAACATAGATATTATACGAGAATGATCGCGGTTGTCGTGAATGAAAGATAGCAATCAATGAATCAAAAAATAAGTAGAAAAATTATTTACACCAAAAAAAAATATTTGTTTTAAAAGTTATAATTTGCGTCTACAACCTTGCATGTTTGCTCTTTAAAGAGCTCCTCCAAATCTTTCCACACGCTCCTGTCTCTAATTATTGGTTCGGATCAAAAAGGCCCATACAAAAAGAAATAGAACAAGAACCTAAAATGACAGAGAAAGAAGTCCCTTACTCTAGGGACGATGATAAAAAAAACTGTTCTGATCCAAAGGTTTTGCTATCTTACATGTAAATCGTACGTAGAATTTAACTTACAACGAATTGGAACTAATAAAGACTTGGTGTATTGGAAAACTTTGTAATTCATTAAACTTGACTTGACTTCTGTCAAGTTAATTATGCTGTGTATTTTCGCCGAATCAAATTACTAAAAGCATGGCGTTTCTATTCTTTTCCTTTTGTAAACGATATCTTATCTTTATTTATCTTTAATTAAATTATCTTGTGATGTGAGCCTCTACATTTTATTTTAGAACAATTTTCATTATGTATTTCTATCATAGGTTTGAACATGACGGTGAATGTCAGTTTTTATAGCTACTTGAATTTTCATCATCATCAGCCTATAGACGTCCATTGCTGGACATAGGCCTCCCTCAAACCTCACCATATCGATCGGTCCTGCGCTACCGGTTCGTGGCCGCCACTGCAAAACTTTTCGGCCCCATCTCGGCTATCTGTTCTTCGCACAAGCTACTTCAAAGTCGCAATTCTTTGGGCTATGTCGGTTATTGTCTGGTCCTTTTGCGGTTCTCTTCATTTTTGATTTGATCAGAGAATATTGCATAGCCTTTTATCAAAATCAAATGATTTAAGACGAAACGAACCTAGATAGATTTTGTTTTAAATTATGGCTCCACAAAAAGAAATATTACACAACTTATTCAGACACTCGCGGTTTTCTATAATACTTTCATGCATTTTCAACGGGTTCTTACCACGATATTTAATTAATTGAGTTGTCTCGATATTTCAACGTTGTTGCAAACGTCATGATCACGAGAAGACTGGATACTGCGGGTCGATTTAAGAGCAAATATCGTGGTAAGAACCCGTTTAAAATGCATGAAAGTATTTCACAACTTTTTCAATACGGGCATCAAAATACTATTGTTTATTTAAATTTAAACCTTATAGTTACAAAAATAAATCATAGCATTAGGTTTCTTCAGTACAAGTACTACAATTTGTCTCTATTACCCGACGCTCCTATCTCATAATATAATAAGGTGACGCACACACTGATTTATGTTGGTAATTAATTAAAACTTGAGCTCAAGAACAGTATAAACCTACAAACTATATAGTTATTATTATAACGAGCTGGGTCTGCAAAACTTCGTCTGTGTGACAAAGAGTTTAAAGTTTGAAATCTATTGTTAATTATGTATTGTCAGTTTACTCAATCAATAAAGAGAGACGTCAATCTCCTTATTTTTTGTTTTCAATTAAACAAAAAAACACTACTTACAATTTTAAAAAAAGTATAGCATTTGTACAACTTTCTATTGTTTAAATTAAAATATCAAATTAAAGATAATGACGATGTAAATAATGCTATCTCACGTATACTATATCGATTAAGCTTTATAAATGTTTTATTTTTTTATCTACCTATATTTTCTCACCAAAAATTTCCTTAAAATCTCATATTATAGTATAATATTATGACAAACATACAATGCATCACGTGGTCATAAGTCTCTTTTGTAAATGCATGATTAATGGTGGGCGTATGAATAGCACAAGATGAATAGCTCTCTATAACATTATACTCGTATGGAAGGCGAAAGGTGAAATTACCACGTATTCATAATATTAAGTCTTTTATATCTTTTTGATTACATAACGCTGAGATATGAATTGGGCATTGGGTGTTGACTTATTTAATGTTGGTCTATTTTTAGAAGACTAGTTGGTTCAGGAAATCGTTGGTCTTGGTTGCAATGTAAGTTATAATCAGGATTTTGTCTCGTATGCAGGCGAGCTTACAGCCACCTGATCGTAAGCGCTTACCGTCGCTCATGGACCTCTGCATTGCTAGAAGACACTACGGCTTACCCTTAAGGATAAATTTGGATAAGATAAGACTTGTCCTTCTTCAAATGAGGTAGTGAGAATTAATATGTTTTATAGTAGACGGTAGGTCACTAGCGATACCCCGCGTAAAGAAAAGTTGTTTCATTACCACTATATGTAGAATAGTAGAAGAAAGTTTTATTTTAAGTTCGTAACTCTATTATTAGTTTGTGGTCAGATGACAATTTACGAAATGACGTTAGTAAGATGGATGTGATAAAAAATACCGATTAAAGATTAATATTAACAAGAAGAGTTTTCAATTCCTACATATATGTAGGCATGACTGGTTTGTAGGGTATCCAGAATATGAAAAAATACACATTCCTACAATGTCAAAATCATAGACACATGATGAAACTATAATGATTCCTAGTTTTTACTAAAAATCCTAAAAAATAACTGTCCAAATCTGTCTACTTAAAGATAGGCAAGTTTAAAAAGAGCTGACAGAAATACATCATCCTGTTTTATTTCGAAGCCGATTAGACCAATATTACAAAAGAAAACCAGTCTAATTAAACTCATCTCAAGGGTTTCTAAATCTGTCCAAAAAACAAAAACATATCAACATCGAGGTAATCTTTCTTAATGGAAGGTTCGCTAATAAATCTTCCAGGGGATTCCCCCGAGACTGTGAAAACCGAGGCAGCTCCAAATCCCTTGGTTTTAGGGTAACTTGATCAATTTTGGGTAAACAGGCTGAAATAATAGCGAGTTAAAATAATTGTCTATCAGTCTGGACGTGGAGTGGTTTACCTTTGTCAGACTAGGTTTATTTGGTAGACTAAAGAATTCAAATTGTAGTTTCAGAGAGGTTGAAATGCTTGACTCTAAATCTTAATTTGTGTAACGATTTATTTGGAATGGAACACCGCTGAGTAAAAACGATACTAAAACAAAGTGAGGAAATCTGCATATAAACAAGGATGATCTAAACCTTCAAAGATGGCTGAACTACCCACCCTGCATTGCGGAGTGCAACCAGCAGTAGCGTGGTGGATTACTGATTCCTCTACTGAAGTGATTCGAAGCTGTAATAGGATGAGTCACAACACTAGTATTTTTGAAATTTGTGCTCTATTTATTCCTGTACCTGTCACCTATACCAGACGTGAGTCCTACACTGCTAAGCTCGGATCTTCTCAATACAGCAGAGGGCAGATTTATACTAAAGCATCAGCCTTACTTCAGTATTTTCAAATCCTGGAGTGATGGTCAAATACAGTTTATTGTATACCCAGAAATTCATAACTTAATACAGCTTACTTTACCAACCCATTACTGCCCACTGTTGGGCTCAGGTCTCCTCAGAAGAGGGATTAGGCATAGTCCCGGAAGGACGCGCTTCGACCACTCGGCCACAACGATGTAATACAGCTTAAGGCAGTATTAATGCATTTTCGAGGGATGACAAAATTTTAAATGTTGACATTTTATGCCAAATTATTCCATGAAGTTTGTGTTTTTTGGTAAACAATGTTGGAAACTTTAGGAATGAACAAAACAAAAGGTTTCACTTGTTTATCAAATAAAATAACTTCTATAACATCAGTTATTTTGATACCAATAAATAGCTTCGTTAAATTATAACGGTCTAGAGAACTTACTATCATAACAATATTTTTCCAAGACATGACACGTATAAAATCAGACGAATAATATTATCGATATTGTAAGAGAAAGATTTACTGACATAACCATTACTATTATTATTGGAATGTACCGTTTTCATATTAATTGAAAACAAAATGGCCGCGGGCGTTGATAAAATTCAAATTTAATATAAAATCTTATCTTGATTCGGATACTTGATTTCACTTGGTTACACCATTCTGTTACCGTAACAACTCATTACTGCCCACTGTTGGGCTCAGCTTTCCTTAAAAGAGGGTTAGGCATAGTCCACCACTGCCTAATGGTGATTGGGGACTTCACACGCCTTCGAAGGATTTTTAATATCCGTTTCCAATATGCGTGTTTCCTCACGATGTTGGAACGAAGTTCCTTATCGCGCGTTATCGAAAGGGGGCTAGACGGAAATTCTTATGAAAAAGTTGTCACGACACTTTTTTGTTTTAGATGATTATCGCTAGATGGCGCTGTGATCAAAATCTTTTAAAACACGTTCCTTATCGCGCGTTACGTTAGGGAAAAAAAATCGATAGGAACTTCGTTCTATTCGGGTGTACCATGTCACCTCTCAAGTTTTTTATAATATTATAAAGCTGCAGAGTTTGTTTGTTTGTTTGAACGTGCTAATCTCAGAAACTACTGGTCCGCGCTTCATCCGGGTGTCCCTTGACACCTCTCAAGTTTTTTTGATTAAATACCTAACAAAGAAAAACTCATTTAAAAATAACATTAGCTATTTTCCTTCACCGTTTTTAGAAAGAAAATAAAAAAATATTGTTAACCACTCAACTGGGAACGTCAATTTTCGCTAGATGGTGAAACTGGGATCGCTTCCCCAGAGTTCGTTCGGAATCACTACCTTGTTTGACTATCTTTTAAAAATGTTTTTACTATAAAATTTTGAATTTGATGTTTAATTAAATAATATTCTTGTAATTCTTTATTCTTAAAACACGCTGTAATACATTTTGGACCATAATATATGACGGCGCAAATAGTGTGTTGAGGTGTAATGACGTTGTGAACAATCGATCTTCGTTTTGTTTTGTCAGGAATGACGTCACAATGTCCACTTGAACACTTGATGATCAATACTATTGAATAAAAACTTCAAAATAACGAGTTTTAAAAGTTTATTACTTTTACATCAAGAGGTCCGTTCGCCTCGACAATTCAGACACGAATCAATAATAACACCAGCCAACGCCTGTATTTATAGCAAGTCTCCACTTCCAACTACCCGCACGGTGAATAGGTTGGTTTCCCTTGTTATCACCCCGTTATATATTATCAGAAAATATGAGACGATGATAAAATGTAAAAACAAGTTTCCGAACTAACGTCATCTCGTGCTTAATTATGGTTCCTGCCACAGACTTGGCAAAAGTAAACAAACCAATTTTGTTGCCGATCCCAGTTGAGTGGATATGTATATTTTACACTATACAAGTCACTATCGCCTGCAAACTAGTCCCTTAAAAAGGCTGTCCCAATCAATAATGTATGAGAAAAACAGGCCGAACAAACGAGCTTCACCTTTCTTACATCTATCCAGAATATCACGCGTTTATTTATTAAAACATTCATTTTGTTTCAACCCTGGGATGTTGAATAAGATGCCTTTGTTCGCCATTTATTCGTATTAAGAAATTAGTTACACAGGACTAGTAGTTTTACAAGCTAGGACTTACCAAAAAATTGTGTTTTTGTCGAAGAATTTGCTATTTTTCTGCATAATCGAGCGCTATGACTTGTCCTTCTTCAAACGAGGCTTGAAGAGAGTCCTTAAGGGTAGGCCGTAGGTAGCGGCCCCGCAATGTCTACTGACAATGCAGAGGTCCATGAGTGACGGTAACCGCTTACGTGGGCCGTTAGCTCGTCTGCCTGCGTGGCAATAAAAAAAAGGCATTCAAATTACCAATAAATTTATAAGCAAAATGGTTATTGGTTCAGACGATATTATTATGTTTTAGAAATGTAACGAATATTCGCATAAGCAAAACTGAAGCTAACGTTTTAAGAAAAGTTGCATAAGAGTAGAGAGAATATATAACAGAACTAAAAAAATCTTTTTGCTCTTTCAAATGAGCCCATACTATACTAACTAATTTGAATACCTACTTTTTTCATTCAGTTAAGATTCTTGAATTATTTGTGTAATGGTTCTGTGTGGCGACCAATAGCGCGCGAGATCCTGAATCGCGGTATTGACATTTGCAGCATTCGGCGCATATATACGACATCTGAAATCTACTACGGTGGGCCTTGGCCTGACCCTTGCCCGGTCGGAGA
The DNA here is from genome assembly GCA_030269945.2 of Trilocha varians. Classification (NCBI taxonomy): domain Eukaryota; kingdom Metazoa; phylum Arthropoda; class Insecta; order Lepidoptera; family Bombycidae; genus Trilocha; species Trilocha varians. The sequence goes on along the minus strand of AP028277.1, from coordinate 7,811,529 downwards.
ACTCTCTTTGGCCTAATATCACTAATACCCACTATTAGTGACCCCGACGTGATTCTACGACGTTCTATATCAGCCTTGTCGAAATGTCGAAAATAAATTCGCAAAATCTTTAGTATCCATCAATGCACCTTTAGACGGCCTCAGAATTTAAATTTCTAAATGTAAAAGAAATTTACGATCAAAAATTCAGAATAAAAACTGTAATAAAATTCTACTTAATTCTAGAAACAGCGGGTGTAAGTCCCAATTCTGATTATTTAAATTTGAAACCTTTATTCGAAGCCGAATATTAAAGTGTTCGTAAAAAGCCTAGGTTGTAAAAAACTTCTAGATTACCTAAGTGCTAAAGAATCATATTGTTTTATTTCTAAAAAAAATGTTGCAAAAACAAGTCAATTGGAATATGAAATGATATCTGAAACCGTCGGGTATATTGACTCAAGTTTTGACTGGCCACGGAGGTTTCTCTGAATGTCTCGAGAGATTCAAATGTAAGGAGAGCGCAGCGTGTATATGTGACGGACAGACTCCCGAGACAGTCCCACACATTTTGACGGAGTGCCATGTATTTGCCAGCCAAGGTTCGACTTCGAGCAGCATGTCGGCATGAAAATCGATTTGAACAGTATTTGTAAAATTACCTATAGAAGACAGTAACATCAGACCAAAATTTGTTAAATATTGCAACGAACTCGCGAAACTTGTAATTAGGAGAAATAAGTGAGACAAATGTAATACGAATTGCATTTGTCTTACTTATTTCTTATATACTTATACATTTTATTATCATAGACACTAAGATTAATTTAGAAATAATTTGATAGAAGTAACTGACAAAGTGGGATTGACAAAGTGGCCAAAAAGGCCTTTTTTTTTTTTTTTTGGACGGGAGGAAATCGCCGGACTTCCACTCGCCCCGCGAGTGGGGCATGTGGGTGTCGAACCGCACCAAAACCTCCCGCCTCTCACGCTCGACATCCGATGTGGTAGGGGTGACAGGACGCGTTCGCGATTGTCGCTTACGTATCGCCCCGTCACCCCCGGACGTCGAACCGGCAGCCGTCGGTGAAACGACCACCGGCTCACTCGGTGGACGGGCCAATTAAGGCCCGCCAAGATGGGGCCGTGTGGTGTAGGGTCTCCCTCGGCCCAGGCCGGCCCAGGGCCAGCCCGGGTCGGGGAGCACGGCTTGCCATCCCCCGTACAGATGGCACGGAGGGTGCGCGCTGACGCCTAGCGCAGCACCCCTCGGGTCCGATGTTGGTGGACCCGGTAGTCTTAGGGGGCCAGGTCCCGGGACAACTCCCGAGGTCGGCCCCCCGCTCGACGTCGGCGGCGACGGGGTTGGTCGGGGAGGGAAGAGCTCTCCCTCTCCCGCCCCGCCGCTTCCTTCTGCGAGATGGTGGACTCGCAGAAGTCGAGCATAGCTTTCCAGGACTCGTCGTCGTCGAGCATCGATGCCACGACGCCCGGCAACGACAAGTCCTACCCTACTTGTGCGACCAGGACACGGCGCTGCTCCTCCCATGCGGGGCAGACAGCGAGCGTATGCTCTGCCGTGTCCAGGTCGCTTGTGCAATGATGGCACCTCGTCGTCGGCTCGACCTGTATCCGGTGCAGGTACTTCCCGAACTTCCCTCCAGGTCCCAAGGTGGCGTCCCAGCCAGCACGCACGCCGCCTCAAAGGAGACGGTGCGGTATCCGCGGATGACCCTGATAGCTACGACGCGCTGCGGCCGGTACAGGAGCCGGACAACAGTTGCTGTCCGGTTTCCCGGTCCGGCCCAAACGGGCGCGCCGTACAGGGCCATCGAACGCACCACCCCCGCGTAGAGGCGGCGCACGACACGGTTTGGTCCCCCGAGATTCGGAAGCAGCCGGCTCAGAGCGCCGGCCGTCCTCATCAGTCGGGGGACGAGCTCCTTAAAGTGGGCCCGGAGGGTCCAACGGCTGTCCAGTATGAGGCCGAGGTACTTCAGTCGCACCCCGACCTCTATTGGGACGCCTCCAACCACGATTTGGGCCCCTGCAGGTGGCGTCACCCCAGCCCTGTGGAACCACAGGGCCTGGGATTTATTGAGCGCCACCGCGAGGCCCAATCTCCTAATACGACCGACGACGAGGGCCACCCCCGCTGTGGCGAGATGGGTAGCCTCTCTGAAGTCTTGACCCCGGGCCATGACGAGCGTGTCGTCAGCGTAACAAATCACGCTCAGGCCCGGGGTCAGGGCGCCTCTCAGCACCCAGTCGTACCCGACATTCCAAAGGAGAGGTCCGAGGACCGACCCCTGAGGAACCCCGCATACGACCGGAAACCGGTAAACGGTCCCATCGTGCCCGGTGCATACTACCGACCTGGCCTCCAAGTAGGAGCCGACCAGCCGGCGGAGGTAGGGGGGAACTCCATGTCTCTCGAGTGCCCCCCCTATCACGGACCAGGGCAAGGTGTTAAATGCGTTGGCGATGTCAAGCGACACCGCCAAGGCCACCCCGCCCTGTGATACGGCTTCATTTGGGAGGGCCCGCACGCGAAGGATCGCGTCCACGGTTGAGCGGCCCTCTCTGAAGCCGTACTGCTCCGCCGACAGGTCGGGTCCCACCCCGACCAGGTGCTGGACGGGCAGCCAGAATGCGTTCCAGCAATTTGCCCACCTCGTCCAGCAGCACGATAGGACGGTAACCGGCGGCTGTATCCGCCGGGCGCCCCTCCTTCCTGAGAAGGACGAGTCTACCCTCTCGCCACAGCGAGGGAAACCGTCCCGACTCGAGGCAAGAATCGTAAAGCCTCAAGAGTCGGTCCCCTAGGGCATTGAGGGCCAAGGCCAGGACCCGGCCATGGATGCCATCCGGGCCGGGTGCCGTGTCTTTAGCACTCATCCTGACTACGGCCACACGAAGCTCCTCCCCGGTGATGTGGGGAACCTCAGCAGGGGCCTCGCCGCCGGTATCCTCCGGCGGCTCACCCATAGCAGGGGGGATAAATCCCTCCTGCTCCTGCGGGAACAATGTCGTGACAATGTCCCGCAGCTGCTGAGGCGGTAGACGCTCGGTTATGGGGGGCGCCCATGGGCGCACCTTGCCGCGCACCATCTTGTATGGGCGCCCCCAAGGGTCGTCATCGAGCGTCTCCAAAAGGCGCTCCGTGTGCTGCTCCTTGGCCATCTTGATGGCCAGCCGCATGGCTCCCCTCGCCTCCTTGTACAAGCCATGCAGCCGGGCCTCCTCCTCCGCGAATGCAACGGGGTCGTTGCTACGCGGAAGGCGGCGACGGCGGTGCCGAGCGCACTGGCGCCTCGCCCGGACGCATACAGTTCTCAACTGCGCTATCTCGGGCGACCACCAGTACGTCGACCTCGTGGGAGACCAAGGGCCGACCCGGGGCATCGAAGCGTCGCTAATGCGACGCATCGCGTCCCGGAGCCAGAGCGCCTCGGCCTCCACGTCTACTGGGTGTGGACGCATGGGCGTCCACGCCGCCACCGTAGAGGCTTCCATCAAGAGCTCCTTGTTCAGGAGCTTCAATGCCCATCTGGGGAATGACCGGGTCGTACTCCCGCGGGCGTCCGCAGCCGGCGTGGGGACGGAAAGATCAAACCGAATGTAGCGGTGATCTGATAACGATTCCGCCCCCACCAACACTCTCCAGCCGCGGATGCGATCCGCGATGGCAGAGCTCGCGAACGTAACGTCCACGATGGACTCGCCCTGCCATCGCACGCAAGTCGCGACCGAACCCCTGTTGAGTAAACAGAGGCCAGTCGCGACCGCCCACTCCTCCAGCAGCCTACCGCGAATCGTAGAGCGGGGGGAGCCCCAAGCGACTGATTTCGCATTGAGGTCCCCCGCGAGTATCACTGGACGGGGGGCGAGGCGGTGAGTAATCGCCTCGAGCCCGTCCAGGAACTGCTCAAACTCGACGGTAGGCCGGCTCGGAGAGAAGTACGCCCCGATCACGACGGTATCTAACACCGAAACCGCGACGAACCCAGAACCCTTGGCCACCATTACCAAGGGCGGGATCGCCGCGGCCCTCCTGATATGTATGGCCGCCAAGCCGCAATCGTCCCCGAACCAACAATCGTCGGCTGGGGGAACGAAGTACGGCTCGGCGACCACGGCAACGTCAATTGACCACTCCGCCATGCTCTGGAGCAACATGTCCTGAGCCCTGGCGGAGTGGCGGGGTGGTGGAGGGTGGCGCCGCGTCAGCAGCCGCAGATGCAGCTGCAGCCGACGCAGCACATGCATGCGCTGCAGCATCCCCCGGGCTAGGGCCTGGTGTGGGCGTGCGCCGCTCCCTACGGAACGTGCGCGATGGCCCCTTCCGCTCCAACGCCGCCAGCCTCACTTTGAGGGCGGCGATCTCCTCCGTCTGCCGAGCGTTCTCTTTACGAGACCGCTCGGCCTCCGCCTCCAGCGCCGATGCTCGGCTGATAGCCGCCGAGAACACCGGCACCAGTTTGCGGGCATCGGAGGCGATCGCTCGCAACCTCTGCCCCTCCTCCCTGGCCCCTTTCCCCGAGGCCCGGTTGGACGCATAGAGCGCCCTGCGCCCCAGGCTCTCGAGGATGGCCGAATGTTCGTCGAGCTCCTTCAGAGCCGGCCGGGGCGAGGAGTCTTGGCTGCGCCCGGCGCCACCGCTCTTGGCGGCCAGCCTCACCGGCCGAGGCGAGGAGTCTTGGCTGGGCCCGACGCCACCGCTCTTGGCGGCCAGCCTCCCCGAGCGTCTCGTTCTCTGCGGCCCCTCACCGCCAGAGGACGAGTCGCTCCTCGAGGTCCTCCGCGTAGCGGACTTTCGCGGAGGACCCTCCCTGTCTTCTGCTGCTCTCCAGAGCCAACATCGCTCGCGGCGGTGCTCGCCAGCGATGTCGGCTCTGGTCCCGCATCCTCATCCGCCTCCGAGCCCATCTCGTCCGCCCAAGAGAACGGGACGGTCTGGGCTCGGGCATCGGTTTCCATGTCACTCGCAGGCCCGGCTACCTGCGAGCGCCTTCCAGTGGCTCCATCCGTCGTAGGGGCCTGGTCGCCTACCCCTACGCGGGCATCGGTGGGAAATTTCACACTCGCGGGCCCGGATACCCGCGAGCGCCGGGTGCCTAGGGCCGGACCGTCCGGCAAGGCATCCATACTCTTTGACTTTTCCATATTTTGTTTACGAAAGTTTGGGTGATTACTCACACCACTTACCCAAGGTGGTGCGGTCGCTCTTTCTGGGGGGGATTTAGTCCCCCAAGGCTCGCGATCGCCTGGGTGCAGGTTACCCGCCGCCTGCGGTTCGGCGTCCTCCTCCGGTGGCCCACCAGCCACCCTCCTCGTCCCCGAGGGCACCGCTTGCTTAACAAGCGGTGTGGGGAGAGGAGCTCCGTGTGGTCCTCTTAGTCGCGGCACCCTCTTGCCAGTTAAACACCTTGCGGTGTGCGAGGGTGCACGCTCCAGCCCACCGCCACGACAAGGCGGGACCACCGGGTGGGGCCAAAAAGGCCTAGATTAAATTAAAAATAAAATCAATAGAACAAGAAGCTAAAATTATGGCTAAAAAAGTCTCTGAGTACAGAGTAGTCAGGGGATAAGTAAAACTTTACAGTTAATTTCACAAGCGTTGTGAGTTATCCTTCTTTAAAGCAAGACCTTAAAGTACAAAACACAAAAAATCACCCACTTGGAATTATTCCACAATCTAAAATGACCAGGTTATTTTTATTTAGCTTATTTCATCAGCCTATGTTCGTCAACTGCTGGACACAGGCCTCTCCCATCTTACGCCTCAGAACCCGAGCCCGATGCTCTTCACAACCACGTTCTGTCGGCCATTTTCAGTTAGTAGTGTCAGTTTGTATGACATGGATGAGAATATTTCTACTAACTAATTAGTATAGATAATCAACAGTGCATAAGACACTATGACTTGTCCATCTTCAAACGAGGCTTGAGGAGGGTCCTTAAACTTAGGGCGTAGGTAGCGACCCCTCAGTGTCTCCTGACGTTGCAGACGTCCATGAGCGACGGTAACTACTTACGATCAGGTGGCCCATTGCCTCGTCTGCCTACATGGCAATGACAAAAACACTAATCTATCTCCAACAAGCCAAGTCAATACTCCAACCTTCGCTCAAACATTTGCAAATCAAGAATTAATAATACATTCGCTTGACGTCTGCGCTGTAATTAACGTTTTCATAATTGAATTTATGTTTAGTCTGCGTTCACTTGTTTTTCCTCGTTCATTCAACATTAACAAGGGGTTACGTCATCATTCTATTGTTTGCAACTCAAAATATTCGCTGTTGGAAATGTGGATGAAACTGACAAGTATGAGATCCCAAGCGGGGAGTTTGTATGTGAACTGAGCTGGACTCTGTTAGGTACTTTGTCCGTATTCTGTGTCTTTAGCTACTACAAGTCTTGTATAATGAGTTGTTAAAGTTTTAAAGTTAAAGTCATTTATATTAAATTTGGTATGGACAAATCACATCTACCACAAAATTTTGCTTCAGTTTTGAACGGAACTGGCGAAAGAAACTCAGCGGGCCATACTCTTGGGTGATATGTAGAATAGAGCACCCTGACAATGCAGAGGCTTATGCACATTGAAAACTCCTAAAATGACAATATTTCCTTACTATATTATTCATGTATTATACACATAAACCATCCTCTTGAATCAAATCAAATCAAATCAAATCAAATCAAATCAAATCAAATCAAAAAACATTTATTCTGAGCATATAAATAAAAACTTATATTTACAACTTAAACTTAACACAATCACTCTTAGTATTAAAAAACCGCATCAAATTTCATTGCGTATTTAAAAAAATTAAGACAGCATGAAGTGACTTTGTTTTATGTTTGATCCTTAATGCCGTCAGGTATTCGTTTTTCACCTTTAATTCCACGCAATTTAATCGCAAAAACTGTAATCCACATTATTCGCTAAAGCAATTAAACAGACACCTCTGAGGCTTTACTGTAGGTTTTATGACCATCCTGGCCGTGGAAGGTACCCCGTAGCTTAATAACAACATTTTATTATGGACATAACATTGTATTCGGCTACATAAAAATTCTTAGGTCCGATCGTAAATAACTGCGTTTCCTTGTTGAAATAGATCGGAGACAGGACTTTGTTTACTATAAAGAGCGCTAAAGAGGACAGGCCATACAAATGTTTTCATAGAGTAGATTTATATTACAGTAGAAGAGAAAAATGTTAGTAAATCTAAGGTAACCCGGTAACCCAGTTTGTATGATACCTTCGCCACTGTTAAATGTTTTTTACAAAATTTTGATAAGTCGATAAAAGTAAGCAATTTTTTTTTATAAAGTATAACTCCATAATAACAAATTGTTTTTGAAGTAGGAAATAGAACATTAATTAAGTTTACTCGTGCTCCAAACATATTTATACTTGCAAATTATTAGTGCTTCGTTTACGCTCAAGCAAGTAACAGGCAAGTAGCTGGCTCGTGAAATATTGTATCCCTACCCTATCGTCAATATTCTTCTCTGACAGAGCGCTTTGACGTATCTCTCTTTCACCATCATCGTCATCATCAGCCTATAGACGTCCACTGCTGGACATAGGTCTCCCCCAAACCTCGCCACAACGACCGGTCTTGCGTTATCCGCATCCAGCGACCTGCCGCGATCCTAATCAGGTCGTCAGCCCATCTTGTGGGAGATCTGCCTACGCTGCGCCTACCAGTTCGTGGTCGCTACTCTAGAACTTTTCGGCCTCATCGGCAATCAGTTCTTCGCACAATGTGTCCCACTTCAAAGACGCAATTCTTCGGTAACTTGGGTCCTTCTACGGATCTCCTCATTTCTCCTTTGATCACGCAGAGAAACACCCCGCTTTTTCCTCTTCATTGTTCTCTGAATATCCCTCTTTAAACGAGTTTTGTTAAGTTGTGTACAAGTGGGTGATAGATAACGACCCATGCCATTGCAAAGGTTCAAAAAACAGTTTTTTTATTGCTGTGTAGGCAGATAAACTAACTATCTAAGCGTAAGCTGTTATCCTGGCGCAGGGTCCAATGCAAAATGCAATGTTGTTAGTTTTTAATTTTAGTTTCGTTTTAGTAACTGTATTGTGTGGTGTATATTTTGTAAAATGAAAACGCGGCTTCCAAGAATCGCGGCACTTGGTAAACAATCTTCGGTACACATTTAGCTGACTATAAACATTGGAATTGAACGATATCATGTTCACAAAACGAGCGAAATTAGTTTTCAATCGTAATATAATACTTTAATTGAATGATTTAATATTTCGTGGTGTAGAAAATGTTTAAGAGAAATTCTTTTTACCGAACTTTTAGAAGTATTCCACTATTTTCTTGCAAGATAAGATATACCATTTATTACAAGCCTTATATTAAGTTGCACTGGAAGTAACAATGTACCAACTACCTATGCAAGTTCAAGAGGAATCTTGAATACTTTCATGCATTTTCAACGGGTTCTTACCACGATATTTAATTAATTGAGTTGTCTCGATATTTCAACGTTGTTGCAAACGTCATGATTAGCTGATAAACGAGCCGAACCTAACAAAGATCTTCAAATTAAGATACTTTTTTACAAACTTTTTGACGTATTACACTCTTTTCTTGCAAGAGAAGTTACGTACACCAATTTCTCAAAAGAACAGCTTCCAACACTAACATTTTATCATTCAAGTTACAGATAAAAAAGGCAAGTAGAAAACTTAATAAAAGTTGAAATGATGATTGAAGTTCTGAAGTTTTTACGAAGCCTAATTTACCTAGATATTTGGAGTAAAAATTAAAGTTATTTCTTTGTAAAAATTACTTGGAAAACTATCAATTCAGATTCTAGATTTTGAATTGTTATAAAACTTCATTATTTGTTGATATTTTTGATAATAGTAACAACTGAAGTGCTAATTTGAATAATTTTTTATTTATTTTTTTATCCAAAAGAAAACTACTACTTTTATTTTTATTTTTATGTATTTCACTTTTACAACAACTTTGACGACTGCTTTTAGAGATATGTTTCAAAATGTATCTTATGGCTAAAATCGATGACAATGATTATTTTTTTTAGAAACCAAATACTTTGACCATGATCTCACATAAATTTGATAAATATCTGACTAATAGTTACTGTTTTTTTTTAAATAGAGGTTGGTCCTCTTCTAAATTTCTAAAATTCTAAATAATGTACACCAAGAGAATTCCTACCATAACTTCATACTATAGAAACCTCCTAAAGTCTCTATTAGCCTTCCAAAACAATATTATAACATATTTGCATTTCTTTACAGTTCATTCAAATATTCAAACAAGTTAGGTGCTAACTGATCCGAATAATTCATAAGTTGTCATAAATTTATGAATTATTGAGATAAATATCTGACTAATAGTTACTGTTTTTTTTTAAATAGAGGTTGGTCCTCTTCTAAATTTCTAAAATTCTAAATAATGTACACCAAGAGAATTCCTACCATAACTTCATACTATAGAAACCTCCTAAAGTCTCTATTAGCCTTCCAAAACAATATTATAACATATTTGCATTTCTTTACAGTTCATTCAAATATTCAAACAAGTTAGGTGCTAACTGATCTGAATAATTCATAAGTTGTCATAAATTTACTTTGCTTTGAAGGAGTTTTAATAAAATATTAATTCGATAACAAGGTTTATTTGAATAGCTACGATAGAATGGATCTTGTCATAAAAACTCAGCAGTGTCTTTTATGTGACGAAGACGAAGTTGCTAGTCTAAAATGTTTACTCATACTAATCCATACTAATAATATTAATACAAAAGTAAATCGTATAATAATATCTGCTACTTTGATCTATACTGCTACACACTACTTTCACTACTACACATTTGGGCAGTTAGATTTTTTCTCGGCATATAAACCATCTTTGAACTACAACGAGCATTTCTATACTTTATTATATTATAAAGCTGAAGAGTTTGTTTGAACGCGCTAATCTCAGGAAGTACTGGTCCGATTTGAAAAATTCTTTCACTGTTAGAAAGTCCATTTATTGAGGAAGGCTATAGACTACGTTGTATCCTTCTGTGACGCAGACGAAGTTGCGAGGGTCACCTAGTAAAAAAATAATTGTCCTAATTCGTACAGGCATTGTTGAGTTTTGCGCTCAGCAACACATTTTGCTATTCATGATTATTTTGTGACGCAGACGAAGTTACCGAGCTTTACTTTATTTAAAAATCACCCACAAACATAATAACATAGAACTAGGCATACATAGTTTCCTCCAAAACATAATATGAGGGGTTAAAATGACGGCACTCGTGTACTGTTGAGTTAACGCTAAAATGCTTTCACCGGGCAAATATTGTTAGTTGGTAAACGTTTCCGCGGGGAAAATATATTTGTAGTAAAAGAGGCGAGGATGAGACCTTCACCTAAATAAAACCAAAAAATGGTTAGTTTTAAACGTTGATAACAAGCTAAGAAAAGTTTACTTGCATACGAAAACAGTTAATTGTAATATATTTAGTAAAAACGCTTGAGAGGTGTCAAGGGACACCCGGATGGAACGAAGTTCCTTTCGATTCGATAGTGAGGGAATTGTAATAAAATTTTATTTATTTGTTTCTATGAAAGAGAGAGACAGACGTTTTAAACTAACTAACTTAAATAAAATATTTTGATCACAGCGCCATCTAGCGATAATCATCTAAAACAAAAAAAGTGTCGTGACAACTTTTCGTAAGATTTTTTTGCCGTCTAGCCCCCTTTCGATAACGCGCGATAAGGAACTTCGTTCCAATAAAAAATAAATAATAAAACAGTATAGATTTAATACTATGTAGATAGTGATGCAGTTTTCAAAAGTACTCAAATAAAATAACAAAGTATGTCTCTTAAAAGCTTCAAAGAATATTAAAATTTTCAAGAGACTCCGTATACTGAAGTTGATGACAATATTGAAGTTAAGTACTTTAATATTTATTGTACTCGTATAGTTTTAAAGATGACATATTTTATAAACTTATTCAGAATCTCGCGGTTTTCTATAATACTTTCATGCATTTTCAACGGGTTCTTACCACGATATTACACGACAGTGAGTGTGGTGTGTCGTGATGTGAGTTCGAGTTCCAGTGGTACTACCCAAAAGCGAACGAGAAAGAGGATAGACAGATTTGTTTGCTCTTAAATCGACCCGCAGTATCCAGTCTTCTCGTGATCATGACGTTTGCAACAACGTTGAAATATCGAGACAACTCAATTAATTAAATATCGTGGTAAGAACCCGTTGAAAATGCATGAAACATTTTATATTTCTACATGCAAACCTATATTTTCGTAATAAAGTTGTGTGAGCTCAAAGTATGTTTATGTGAGTTGAACCACAAAATAATTTAATAGACAGAAATTTTGTTTGTTTTATTATTTTGATAAGTACCGTTGACAGCGGACAACGTATTATTAATATGTGATTTTTAATGCCGCCCATATATATATGTTAGGACATAAGTACCTAACCATGGTACCTTGTGCCCGTTGAAGTGAGGTGACACAGGCGCCATGTCGATGGTAAAGTATACCGTAGTGCGTAACGAGTCGTGCCACCTCGCATTACGTTGTGCTGGATCCAGCGGATGTTCGTACACTGAGCAGTTGCAAATTTTTCGTGTGTTTTACCATATACCTCGAGCTTGTGTGGCCAGCAACAATTTCAGTGTTGCAATTTGAAGTTTCGAACCCCACGAAACATTTTCTTATCAGTACTATACCAACCCATTACTGCCCACTGTTGGGCTCAGGTCTCCTCAGAAGAGGGATTAGGCATAGTCCACCACGCTTGCCCAGTGCGGATTGGGGACTTCACATATCTTCAAAGGATTTTTAGAATCCTTTTCCGACATGCAGGTTTCCTCACGATGTTTTCCTTCACCGTTTTTGGCCAGTGGTGTTGTGAAAAATTGCACTTAAATCTTTTTCACATTTAGATTTAGAGGTACAAGCCGGCCGGTTTTGAACCCGAGACCTCCCGTTCGGAAGGAAGCGCTTAGTCGCGCGCTCTTATCAGTAGCCTTAAGATAATAAAAAAGTTGGCCATAGCCGTAGGTTCGCTTAAATATCGGACTAAAACCTACCTTCATTTGAAAAGTAAAAGTTAAAAATAGACTACGTTGTATTCAACAAATAATAAGTATTAATTAACTTCGTAATTAACATTTAGAAGGACAAAGGAGTGAGTTTATTAAAGTTAATATTAATTTGCGAGCTGTACCGTTTGAACGAGTGTTGTAAATTGTTCAAAATTACTTCTTTGTGATGACCGGGTGACCACAATGTTGTAGTAGCTATAATATTTTTATTACAAAAATGAAAACGACCGACTTCCATTTCTCAAGCATAGCACAAAAACTACCAGACAGATCTTTATCAAATTTATATCAGATAATGCTCAAAATATCTGCTTTCTAACAAAAAAAAGAACATCGAAATCGGTTCATATAAAAAGGAAATACACGCAAAAACGCATAGAAAATCGTGAGATTTTTAAACACAGATCCAAAAGTAGTTGTTCAATCTTTAAAAAAAACAAGGATGTCAGTTTGGAAGTCGGTCAAAAAGGAAATGACCTAGTACTTACAATGAAATATTTAAAAAAAACATTTAACTTGCATTGAATATAGAACATTCAAATGGCTCTTCTGTAAAATTGCGTTTTATCAGTTAGATTTCGACTGGACGTCCTATACTAACCGATATAAGTATTAGAATAAGATAAGCTAATTCTCTTTGGCCTCTTTTTACTTTGAGACTTGCTTCAAATCTCACTTTACTTGGAACCGTTGCGCTCTTCTACAGTTCGGTTCAGAAGATTATTTCTGCCCCGTACCATTCCGATTTGGAATGGCCTCCCGTCCGCGGTGTTTCCGGAGCGCTATGTCATGTCCCTCTTTAAACGAGGTTTAAGAAAAGTCTTGTATGGGTAGGCGATAGATAACGACCCCTCATTGCCCTGGCATTGCAGAGGTTCATGAGCGACGGTGACCGCTTACCATCAGGTGGGCCGTATGCACGCCTATCTACCTTACAAAAAAAAAGTTTGAAAAAGAACAAGTTATATCGGGAAATACCGAGGAGGGAAACTTATTTCATAGCCGCATGGTACGTGCAAAAAAGAATTCATGACACGGCCCGTAGATGACCGCGGTGGTTCCATATAGTAGGGACGAACTCCGCCTCGAAGCCGGCAATCGTCATGCGTATCAATAATATAAAATGAATCGTAAAAACGTGTTGCTAAGCCTAAGGTTTTAGAGTATTCATTGAATGAATAAATGATGAATCGAGGATAGATTTTACGGAAAGAAAAAATATAATAACTGCCGGGAATAAAGGTATAAGAAATCTTAGTTGCTGTATAGGGTTCACGAAGACGCGCGGACAGCAGCTAGTTCTCTATAACTCTATGATCGGCAATATTAGACTAGATTCACACAGCGATATAGTATATAGCCTTCCTCGAGAAATGAACTATCCTACACTGAAATAATTATTCTAATCGGACCAGTGGTTCCTGAGATTAGCGCGTTCAAACAGACAAACAAACTCTTCAGCTTTATAATATTAGTATGGATAAATTCCGCTTGTTGTTAATTTTGTTTGTTTATTATCGATTATTTGGCAGACGTAGCATCGACTTTCATTGCTATTTTTCGGATTCTAGCTACCTATTACACAATAAACAACTGATCGGACAGCAATTTTAAAGCTATAATCGTGCAATCTATTGCACTTGCGTTAAAATATCTAATGCATCTGCGGATATTTAATTCATCAATTTTGTTAGAAAAATCATCCTCAAAAACTCAAAATAATACACACCCTACACCCTTAAACGGCAACACGTAAAAATGAAACATTAATGTGTAATAAAGTCTCGTCAGTTCCTCGAGTCTTCGTTCACGATCGCAGTCATTACTCTACTTATTGAGGTGTGAGGAAAATCAATTTGTTTCTTCGGTAAGTATGTCGTTATGTATCATTTAAGGATTCCTGTGTCGATAATAGGTGGAACCGATAACAAATCTCCCGGTATATCGTGTGACAATGCAAAAAACTTGAGAGGTGTCAAGGGACACCCAGATGGAACGAAGTTCCTTTCGATTAAAAGATATCTTATATATTTTTTTCCTAATTTTTTTTTACGCGCGATAATGAACGTGTTTTAAAAGATTTTGATCACAGCGCCATCTAGCTAGTACGAAAAAAAGTGCCTTGGGTTTGCGAAGAGACTTCGGGTCTCTTTGCATCTTATACCGGTTGTTCCACGGGGAGTGCTCCGAGGAATTATTTGAGATGATTCCAACATCTCCCTTTTATCACCGTACCACTCGGCGTCGAGGTGGAGTTCATCCCTACTATATGGAACCACCACGGTCATCCACGGTTCGCTTCAGGAACACTTTTCTGCCACGCACCATCCGGCTATGGAATGAACTCCCCTCCTCGGTATTCCCTGAGCGCTATGACTTGTCCTTCTTCAAACGAGGCTTAAGGAGGGTCCTTAAAGTTAGGTCGTAGGTAGCGACCCCTCAATGTCCCCTGACATTGCAGAGGTTCATGAGCGTCGGTAACCACTTACCATCAGGTGGGCCGTTAGCTCGTCTGCCTACATGGCAATAAAAAAAAAAAAAAAAAACAACTTTTCGTAAGATTTTTTTCCATCTAACCCCCTTTCACAACGCGCGATAAGGAACTTCGTTCCAATAATATGTCAAAATAGCGCTGATCTGATGATTGCTTTGGAAGGTGGCCATAGGAACTCTTGTACTAAGCAAATAGTCGTGTTTGGGCTCGTTTTACTTGTATTAGCTAGCACTCTACTGCTACACGATATTCAGGATCTTAAAAGCTTGTATTTAAAAAAGTTTTTTTTTAAATAAATCATTTTACTTTTATTTATTTATTTATTCTTCTTGTACAAAAAAAAAGTAAGTTCAATGGCGGACTTAATGCCTCAGGCATTATCTACCAGTCAACCAAGGGTGGAGCAGAGGGAACAATAAGTAGGTGTACAAGAGAAGTGCACACATGAGCTTAAAACAAGTAGAACAATATATACAGTAAGACAAAAAACCTAAGCTTACGAGTTTCTCTGTACAATTTATTCAACAGTCGTACCGTATTTATTTCATATTTATGTTACTGAAATTATAATTTGAAGGGAATTAAATCAAAGCAAAATATATTCCTGGAACATGTGTGTTCAAACGCTGAGCGTTCCCAAGCCGAAGGCTTATTACAAAATTAATATACATTTTATTTCGTATGTGATGCGAGTTACATTCCAAATAATTACATACTTAACAAAATATCTTTGTATAATTTGTGTAGAATATGTATTTAGTTTTTTTATTTTCCGTGTTTTTGTTCATGAAATATCCCTTTACAAATGACGTTATAAGTTTCTTTACACACTCGCGGTTATCAATGTGGCGACCAATAATAACGCGCGAGATCCTGAATCGCGGTTACAACATTTGCAAAAATCTTCGCATATATACGACATCTGAAATCTACTACAGTGGGCTTCGGCCTGACCGGGCATACACTACCTCGCCCGGTTGGAGATCTCCCTTTGGCCTAATATCATTTGTACCCACATCAGCATCACTTGCGTAAGTGTTAGATGAAAGAAAAATAAAAAGCCTGGTTATGAGACGGCAATCGATGCTGTTAGTGTGGTGTGTCGAGACGTGAGTACAAGTTCCAGTGGTACCGGCAAGCTAACGAGAAACAGGGTAGACTGATTTGTCTGCTCTTAACCTACCCACAATACTCAGTCTTCCCGTGATCATGGCGCTTGCAACAGTGTTGGAATATCGAGATCGCTCATTTAATAAAAATCGTGGTAAGAATCCGTTTAGTAATTGTGTTAGTGACGTTGTGTTAGTGAAAAAACGGTGAAGGAAAACATCGTGAGGAAACCTGCATATCGGAAAAGGGTTCTAAAAATCCTTTGAAGATATGTAAAGCGCATTAGGCAAGCGTGATGGACTATGCCTAACCCCTCTTCGGAGGAGACCTGAGCTCAGCAGTGGGCAGTAATGGGATGTTACAGTACAGTACAGTACAGTTAGTGACGTTATGAGTATCAATAACAAACTTGTGGCTGTAGGGAGGGCTGTAAGGGTTTTCACGTCTCGTGTCTCATGTCTGAGGACTGCCATACTCTTATAGATTTGCATCAAGTCTTTTTTGAAGAAGGACATGCCATACATAGTGCCGACGGAAGACTAGTGTCGCAGTACCGTTTTTTCGGTGCTGTCGACATTGCTGAGTCGGTTGCCGTTTCCTAGCAATGTTATTTAGAAATAGTTTAGTGTGTAGTCGTGGTAGCCGAGTGGTCGAAGCGCTTCCTTCCGTTCGGGAGGTCGTGGGTTCAAATCCGGTTGGCTTGTACCTCTAAATATAAATGTGGAAAAGATTTATGTGCAATTTTTCACAACACTACTGGCTAAAAACGGTGAAGGAAAACATCGTGAGGAAACCTGCATATCGGAAAAGGGTTCTAAAAATCCTTTGAAGATATGTGAAGTCCCCAATCCGCACTGGGCAAGCGTGGTGGACTATGCCTAATCCCTCTTCTGAGGAGACCTGAGCCCAACAGTGGGCTGTAATGGGTTGGTACAGTACAGTACAGTACAGTACAGTACAGTAAGTGATGTGTAATGGCTTGAAATAAAGATTTGTTCCATTCTATTCCATGGCAGTTTTAATATGGCTCATGGACTTTTTCAACGTCTGAGGATACTGTCTACCTACTCTTATAGATTCTCCTCAATTTCTTTTGAAGAAGGACAAGCCGTAACGATCTTAAAATGCCAATGAGCGGAGTTCATTTCAAACCATATTGGTGTAACATATTCTGTTTAAGATTGTATCTGTCTGTCTTCAAATAAGTATGTCTCCGGTTGTCAAAAGCTAATGAGATTATTCAGAGAGGGTAAAATTTTCTTTACATCATTCTCAGTAATTTTTCTATGTAGAATTTGAACAAATTATTATACTTTCTTTCCTTTGAACGTCACCTTGTGTGTTTGGTAATACTAATTTTATTGTAAATCTACTTAATTTATAAGACAATTACTGTAGATATACACATAAAAAATCTATATTACACCATTTTATTTTAAGACCAAAGGAGCTTACGACCCACTTGATAGTAAGCGGTAACCGTCGCTCATGAACCTCTACAATGCCACGGGATTGAGGGACCGTTATCTATCACCTACTTACACTTTTCTTAAACCTCGTTTAAAGAGGGACATGTCATAGCGCCGGGAACACCGCGGACGGGAGCCCATTTCAAATGAAATTGGTACAAGATTAAAAGATCTCCCGTATTTTAACGATGGTCCCTATTAGCTAGAAGGTACCTAACAAGGTGTTCTTACCACGATTTTTTAAACAAACGAGAAAGAGAGCAGACATATTTGTTTGTTCTTAAGTAATCTACCCGCAGTAGTCAGTCTTCCCGTGATCATGACACTTGCAGCAGTGTTGAAATATCGGGATCCTTCATTTAATAACAATCGTTGTGAGAACCCGTTTAGTATTTGTGTTAGATAATCGCGAGTGTTTAACCCTTAAATGAAAAATGTTGTTTTTAAACATAAGTACTAAACATCACAGATGAAATTGACCTTCTTTTAATTTTGTACTTTAAAAAAAAAGTAAAGTAAATTCATGTCTAGATTTTTAACTCATTTTTCCTAGACATGTATTACATATTATATGACACATGTCTATTATACAAATATATTTTTTTAAAACATGGATCAAAAAATTTCCATTTAAGGGTTAAAGAATTTTTGTAGGTAGTCCCTGATGATGATAATAATAAAATAACAAACTGTCAAGCAAAAAACCTATTTATTATAATTCGGTATAGATAGTGCACTCGAAACTTAGATGACACAGCATGACACGAATTATCCCCTTTTTCACTGAATGGAAGTGGAAAATGTCTAGTCACGTAAAACCCAGATGCTTCTCTTCAAGGAAAACATTTCAGCTTAATTTACCTCATCATGAGGAAAACGAATGCACACCTGTTTCGGAGAAAACCACCTTTTCATTTCCGCATCAATATTTTATTTCTTTTCGTGATTTTCTTGGGAACGTTTCGAATGAATGATTGTTTTTACAAGCTTTATATTATAAACTTATTCAGACACTCGCGGTTTTCTATAATACTTTCATGCATTTTGAACGGGTTCTTACCACGATATTTAATTCAAGCAAGCGCTTTTGGGTAGTACCACTGGTAGTACCACCACCACGAACGAGAAAGAGGGTAGATAGATTTGTTTACTCTTAAATCGACCCGCAGTATCCAGTCTTCTCGTGATCATGACGTTTGCAACAACGTTGAAATATCGAGACAACTCAATTAATTAAATATCGTCGTAAGAAACCGTTGAAAATGCATGAAAGCTTTATATTAACTTGCTCTGGATGTAACTATGTAAGTTCGGGTGGAATCTTGCGAGTTAAATTTGAGAAACTTCCCGGTTTCCTATTTGCTGACATTTTGCACGCAGATGCATATCGGTCATATCACATGACAGTGCAATATTATGACAAAATGGCGTTGACCTGATGATCGATTCGGAAGTTTTTGTTTCGCGGGCGGATGGGTCGCCTGATGGTGAGTGGTTACCGTCTGTAACAAATTGCCAATATATTGACAATCTTGTAAATGAATTCGTTGTTTTGGAATGAAGTTTAGTCCGGATCAACTCCATTGCACTCTATATGCTCCATTAGATCCTCTGAAAATTCTAAGATTTCTATAAAAATGAGATTCTTTATAATATTCTTGAAACCACCATAAAAATTATTTCAAATTTAAAATAACAACCAAAACAAACCATAAAAGAAAATAATAAAGGCAGGTAAAAAATCCTCTAAGTATATTATTCTTGATATCCCTTGAGTACATCTCGTCAACGTGTGTTCTCCAGAGATTACTTTATCTTAATAAATGTATGAAAAACTTGGCAAAACCTTCATAAAACAATTTTAGAACCAAAAAGTATTTATT
Organism: Trilocha varians; assembly: GCA_030269945.2. Classification (NCBI taxonomy): domain Eukaryota; kingdom Metazoa; phylum Arthropoda; class Insecta; order Lepidoptera; family Bombycidae; genus Trilocha; species Trilocha varians. The sequence goes on along the minus strand of AP028277.1, from coordinate 7,792,441 downwards.
GACAACTGACGCTTTGATGTCGGATATGGTAATAAAAAGAAGTCGTGGTGGTCGAAGCGCTTCCTTCCGAACGGGAGGTCGCGGGTTCAAATTCGGCCGGCTTGTACCTCTAAATCTAAATGTGAAAAAGATTTATGTGTAATTTTTCACAACACCACTGGCTAAAAACGGTGAAGGAAAACATCTTGAGGAAACCTGCATATCGAAAAAGGTTTCTAAAAATCCTTTGAAGATATGTAAAGTCCCCAATCCGCACTAGGCAAGCGTGTGGACGAGCGGTGGACTATGCCTAATCTCTCTCCTGAGGAGACCTGAGCCCAACAGTGGGCAGAAATGGGTTGGTACAGATACAGCTTTGATATTGGATATGGTAAAAGCTTAAAGAAAAATTGATTGAAATATAATTTAAGGTAGTGCAGCAAAGGTTTAGTTGACTTTTCTTTAAGAAAACAAAACAGTAGAAATTGTAAAGGGTTAATCATTAAATTCTAAGCCGATCAGGCAGAGTGATACCGAGCACAGCCCTTTCCATTGCTCGTTGCGCGACAGTGAGTTTCTTTATAAGGCTCACAGTAAGTGGCCACGTTTTGGCACCATATGTCATCAGCTGCAAGTTGGACGGATGATCTTGTTAAGATCGCAGGAACACGCTGGATGCGCATGCAGACCGATACCAACTAGTCGCATTGGAAATCTTTAGGGGAGGCCTATGTCCAGCAGTGGACGTCAACAGGACAGGACAGGACAGGACTCAGTATTCATTTATTTGCTTATTATACAAAAAATACAAAAATACAAAATAATTTATTTTCAAACAAAAAAAAGACACAGTACAGAAAAAATATAGCAGTGGTCCCTGCACTAGGCTAGGCCTGTATCGCAGGAGACCGTTACGTTTTAGATATTATTATTACATTAAGTGAAAGATATCAGAGGAGACAGCTTAGAAAAGATAGAACAACAACAAAATTAGAAAAAGAAAATTCAATCCGTGTTACTCGTATAACATTCATAGATAGATTAAAAAATTACAATGAGTACAGCAATCGGCCGTGTGGATTCTACAATATAACTATTTAAGGATTGTTAAAATTTCCTCGGTATTATCATAATTGAGCGATAGAAGCCAATCACGGACAGCAATTTTTACTTTGTAAGGTGAGCTGGTCGTATTGATGTCACACAAAGCATCAAATACTTTCCGATATATTATCGGGAAAGAAAATGCACTGAAACGCCTCGCAAAGCTAGTGCGAGTTTGGGGTATAGAAGGAAAGAAGCGACGGGAGGAGTAAACCACTTCTGCCGATCCGTTGAGAACAGAGCGATTATTTACATTATATTTGAAAAAAAACATTTACAAAAACATAAATTTAAAAATACAATATAAAAAACAGGGGGCCACTGGAGATGGGGTCTACGACCGAAGCCATCAGTGGTCAGGGCTCAAGAGTGAGGAACCTCCTCACAATACGTGCCGTGTCAAGAACGACCGCCTTCTGAATCAGGCCCTTTACCCAGCCGGGGAGCGAAAGCTTCTCTAGATGACGGTCGAAGCTTTTCGCTATTAGACCGTGCACAGATACAACGACCGGAACTATGATGGTCGATTCAACACGCCACATGTCGGTCACCTCGTGGGCCAGGTCCAAATATTTTAGCAGTTTTTCTTTTTCTGCCTTCACAAGGTTCTCGTCATGCGGAATGGTGACATCGATCAGCACCGCCCGATGCGCATCCCGATCTATTATCACTGCCTTCACAAGGTTCTCGTCATGCGGAATGGTGACATCGATCAGCACCGCCCTATTCTATTCTCTAGATTTATTATCACTATGACAGGCTTATAGGCAACAATAGTCCTGTCAGTGATAATAGATATTATTAAGCAATATACTAATATAGCAATATAACTAATATAGCAATATAACTAATATGATATTATTAAGCAATATCGGAGACATCAAAGATAACTAACTCAATTAAATCATACTCCAATAACTTGTTAGTGTGCGTGATGTCAGACTGAGTTGGGTCGTTTTTTTTTTTTTTTTTTTATTGCCTTGTAGGCAGACGAGCTAACGGGCCACCTGATCGTAAGCGGTTACCGTTGCTCATGGACCTCTGCAATGTCAGCGGACACTGCGGGGCCGCTACCTACGGCCTACCTTTTAAGGACTTTTTTTAGACAATAGACAATAGACAGAAGTTTATTTGTTTTAAGCCTCGTTTGAAAAAGGACAAGTCATAGCGCTCGGAAAACACCGAAGAGGGGAGCTCATTCCATAGCCGGATGGTGCGTGGCAGAAAATAATTTTTGAAACGGACCGTGGATGACCGCGGTGGTTCCAAATAGTAAGGATGAACTCCACCTCGACGACGGGTGGTGCGATGATAGAACGGAGATGTTGGAATCTATTGATTATAGAACAAAATGATGTACCTACATACCAACTGCGGGTTTGTAGGTCTTAATTCACTGGAAATATGATGTCCTTTCTATAATTTAAACCCTCTTTGGTGTAGCTTTTGTATTAAATTTCCATATTGCTCATAGTATAGTAAGTTATTGTTCAATATGCTTTGTGATTATTCACAGGCATTGATGTCACATAGAACTTAATTATTGTAATGTTAGTAAAACTATTATCTCTATTTTTAAAGAAAACCAAGAGGACGATGATCGATATCTTGGAAAATACAAGAAATAATTGAAATAAAGAAAACTATTTTAATGTAAAATAATAAGGTCCAGCTTTTTATGTGGGGGCGGCGCGACGGGAAAGTGTGCCGAGAGCGTAACGCGTCGAACCGTCCTATATAACCTCGTGCTGGGTTCTAGCCTCAGCCGGGGTTTTGACGCTAAGTGTGAGCGGTTGGAGATTTTAGTGAGATTCAACTCCCACCTTCCCCAGGGAGGATCCGGTGATTTCCTCCAACTGAAAAAAGAAAACCCAAAATATCAAATTTTTTTTCTCACATCACATTCTGACAACTTTCGCATTTACTACATCAAATATTGTATAATAGATCCCAACGACATAATCGTCCCCTAATTCCGAGGGTCACCAGTAATTTGTCTAATGAGGCGCCGCTCTACTATAAGTCAGCCTCGCCCTGCGAGGGTCACTTACACCTTGACATAACTTTATTACAATGTGTCTTTTAATGAGTACATTAGATCATTATTTAAAGGTGTAGAATTACTTTGAATAGGTGTGGAGCTTGGCTATGACAGGTCATTGATCCCACGTCAGATTGTCCAAAGTTACAGATCCACCCTATTCATAAACTGAAGTATTACAAAACCCCCTAATTCGACCAAAAGCAATTCAGATTCCATACCTTCTCGCGTCACTGCATATCACATCCTGACGCCAGTGGTTTCAATATACGTAATCCTTCCATAAATCCCTTTTCCAACTGTCGAGGAAACTCGATAAATAGGGCTCGAAGGGCCTGTTCAAGATTTATGATGATATCGACTATACTTTAGCTATTGTAGGCTAAGTTATCATAAGTAGATTTTTAGGAATCCGTATGTAGAGGATAAGGGTAAGGAGGAAAATATAATCTCGGATGATTTTAAATGTGGTTATTTTCTCATTTGTATACCATTCTTTACCACCAATAAAATATGTCTAGGTAATACTGTAGTGAGTTCGTGAGTTAATGTCAAGTAGTGGATAGGAACTTACTTGGAATTATCTGCCCAATTAGTTTGTAGTTAGTTTGCACAACACTGCACTTAGTTTTTCAGCAAAGTTTGTTTTTAATTTGAAATTTTACCGGCACCGGTTTTCGTCCGTACTGCAAATATATATGCCATATTGCAAAAATGCATCGATTTTGGCGCTTTAGTAGCGCAGTTGTCACTAGCGTCTCCACAGATGGCGTTGGTTGTAGGAAAGGATAGGGATGGGACCTCAACAAATACTTCATGCATGTAAACGGGTTCTAACCACGATATTTAATTAATTGAGTTGTCTCGATATTTCAACGTTGTTGCAAACGTCATGATCACGAGAAGATCTTCTCGTAAAAAAAATATCGTGGTAAGAATCCGTTAATGATGCTTGAAAGTATCATAGAAAACCGCGAGTGTTTTAATAAGTTTATATCTAGATAAATTTATTTAGTAGTTTACAAGTTGACATGCCTTTCTTTAAAAAAGTTTTGTGAAGGCTCTGTATAAGTAGGCGATGGACAACGGCCCCTCAACGAACTGGTATAGCAGAGGTTCATGATTGCCGGTAACCGCTTACGATCAGGGCTGTGGGCTTGTTCTACAATAAAAAAGCCTTCCAATGAGTTGGTTCTGAGTGCTTAATAAAAGCTTTAGATTTAAAGCGGAATTTTTGGAACGAAGTTCCTTATCGCGCGTTATCGAAAGGGGGCTAGACGGAAAAAAATCTTACAAAAAGTTGTCGCGACACTTTTTTTGTTTTAGATGATTATCGCTAGATGGTGCTGTGATTAAAATCTTTTATAAAACAATTCCTTATTTTGTTTTATATGATAAATGCTAGATGGCGCTGTGATCAAAATATTTTATTTAAGTTATAATAATTAGTTAGTTAAAACGTCTGGATCTCTCTCCCTCACTAATTAATCGAAAGGAACTTCGTTCCATCCGGGTGTCCCTTGACACCTCTCAAGTGTTTTTTTAATGTGTCAGCAAAGCACGTACCATAGTTCTCTCAACACCACCTTTGGTTGACTAGTAGAGAATGCCTTAGGCATTAAGTCCGACATTGTACCTTTTTTGCATGAATCTGAATAAATAAATAAAATCCTGCCTATTGACTTCTGAATAAAATAAAACTTGAGAGGTGTCATGGGACACCCGAATAGAACGAAGTTCCTTTCGATTAAAAGATATCTTATTTTTTTTTTCCTAACGTAACGCGCGATAAGTAACGTGTTTTAAAAGATTTTGATCACAGCGCCATCTAGCGATAATCATCTAAAACAAAAAAGTGTGACAACTTTTCGTAAGATTTTTTTCCGTCTAGCCCCCTTTCACAACGCGCGATAAGGAACTTCGTTCCAAAAAAAGAATAGTCTTTGATTATTAAATATTTATCACCATTATTTTTTGTCCACAGCGGCGGTAGCCAGGATATCCAAGTTCCTAGGAGGGACTGGTATACCTCTAGTCACTACTGGTGGCTTCTCATTCGACTTCGTAAAGCCGAAGCAGACCTGCCAAGATGAATACTACATGCTCGTCAGGTCTGGACCAATGGGCTTCAAGGATCTGGCGTTCTTCATCATCGATTTGATGAAGCAGTGAGTATCTTTATTGTGTTAGGAATAGAGTTGGTTTTCGTGTGATTTTTTGGTGCTGGTAAAGATTATTTTGATGAGGGAGTATCTTTATGGAGTAAAGGATAGAGTTGATTTTCGTGTTTTTTTTTGTGTTTGTTTGTGTGATTAGTGATTCAGCTTTGAGCCTAAGTTTGGGGTTTAAAGTAATTTTTAGTTATCCAGTAGGACTTGTTTAGGTTATGATTTGTTTAGTTATTTTAATTATATGTCTAAATTATTAATTATGTTAAATCTCATTTACCTAACGTCTACAAAAATCTTCGTCAAATCTTTTAACAAACATTCTCAAAGTATAAATGTACACAATAAAACTTGAATACCTCTTTTAAAGTCAGTCAAAAATCTCTGTTTTTTAATAACCTTCAATTTCAATTCGGCTGCCAAGGAATATTATTTTTCATAGCATTACCTTAGGGTGCCCGGGGGTGAATTATGATTGATTGTAATGGAATGATTTCAATCAGAATCCGATGAGGTGTCTTCGCGAATTTTATGTATCATTAGTCAGCTGGAGCTACTTGTGTTAGGATTGTGTTAGTTTAAAGCTATTTTTGACCGACTTTCAAAGTGAAGAGGTAATTAGTTGACAACATGTTTCTACTTTTTTTATTTTCTCCATAACTTGAGCTTTTAACAAGGTTTTATTCACTTGCACTGGATGTAATTATGTAAACTTCCCGACCCCCTTTTCTAATTCCTTATCTAGTTATATTAATTAGCTTATAAGTGAAAAAATACATAAAAAGTAATTTATTTTAAAAAATATATACTTGTGATAGCTAGACAAGTAAAACGAGCCCAAACACGACGGGTCTATCTTGTTAAGCACAAGAGTTTCTATGACTACCTTCCGAATCCATCATCACATCAGCGCCATTTTAGATTGCAAGATTCCACTAAAAATTACATAGTTACATCCAGTGCAAGTTAATATAAAGCTTGTAAATGCCAAGTGAGCTACAATCTTAAAAGATGTTTCAAATCCAATTGGAAAAAAGATCTTTCTTATAAATTAGATTGTGTTATTGATCGAGTGCCGAGAGTAATCCTATTACCTCACAGTATCGATCTTTGATGTTTGACCAGGCTATATTGAAAAAAAAATGGTATCGTTGGTATTAGGCCAAAGGGAGATCTCCAACCGGGCGAGGTAATGTATACCCGGTCAGGACCACTGTAGTAGATTTCAGATGTATATAGTGTGGATCTGTAACTTTGGACAATCTGACGTGGTGTGAATGATCTGTTGAAATAAAACTTAGAACCACTTTTATATAAGGAACTAGATGACCCTCGCAACTTCGTCTGCGTCATAAAGGGGTTCAAACAGTACTCGCAATGACGTCGAGGTATTATTTTCACGGCTCGCTGAGTCCCACATATTCATTGCGTTTTATACTCGTAATAACTTCTAAACGAAAAGTCCGATTGGAATAAAACGAAAAGTAATTTAATTCTACATTAATACTCTTGATAACAAAATACTTAATTTGGATAAGGGTTAATATAACGATACTCATTTAACGTTAAATTCAATCTCGGAACGAAATATTAAATTTTAAAAACATAAAAGTGGTTATTGTGACTAAACTATGATAGTTAGATATATGCTGTCGCGGACTTTTTTGTTTGTCTCCAAAAGACCTAAAAACCCGTAGTACATAATTTTGTTCTATTGTCAATAGTTTTTGCAGCGTACGCATAAATAGGTTTTCGATTTTTCACCTTTTGTTCCATATTGGATATTTTCATGCGGATCCCTAAATTTTTGAAAATAAAATATAGCCTATAACCTTCCTCGATAAATGGACTTTCTAACAGTGAAAGAATTTTTGAAATCGGATCAGTAGATCCCGAGATTAGCGCGTTCAAACAAACAAACAAACAAACAAACTCTTCAGCTTTATAATATTAGTATAGATTGAATAAAAAAATCTTTTCATCATAGTATGGAAGTCCGCAACGATAGTCGTACGTTTTCCATACATGTCAGAAAAAAAAAGTTTAACCGATCCAAAAAATTAAAATAGTAAAAGTTGTATTTCGAGGGGGTGACGGGGCGATACGTGTGCGACAATCGCGAACGCGTCCTGTCACCCCTACTACATTACTACATCGGATGACGAGCGCAAGCGGCGGGAGGTTTTGGTGCGGTTCAACCCCCACATACCTCACTCGCGGAGCGAGTGGAAGTCCGGCAATTTCCTCCCGTCCAAAAAAAAAAAGTTGTATTTCGACAGTTCATTCACCTCACGTCAGATTGTTCAAAGTTACAGATCCCCCTGTATATGCGCCGAACGTTGCAAATGTCGATACCGCGATTCAGGATCTCGCGCTATTGGTCGTCACAGTATTATACAATGCTTTAGTGCTGCCCGCGACATCGTCTAAATAAAATGTTAAGGGTGAACAATATAACCACTTAGGGGTATGAAAAATACATAGTAGACAATTCTCAGAACTACTGAACATGCATATAAAAATTTCATGAAAATCGACCTAGTCTTTTCGGAGGAGTATTATGACACGAGAATTGTAGTTTATCCTCGCAACTTCGTCTGCGTCAAAAAGGGGTTCAGGCAGCACTGCTAGATTTTAATAAGACCTGCAAACCTACGTACATCATTTTGTTCTATAATCAATAGTTTTCGTAGCACACGCGATGTAATGTCTCGCTCAGCACGCCCTGCCCGTCCGATGCGTCAGAGCAACCGGGGGATGGTGGACCGCGCTCCCCGACCCACGCTGGTTCTGACCCAGGGGGGTATTCCGTGGGAGGGTGACACGAGGTCCAACCATCTTGACCGGCTTCGGAAAGCCCGTCGACCGAGAGAGCCGGTGGCCGTATCGCCGGCGGCTGCCGGTTCGGCGTCCGGGGGCGGCGCGACGGGAAAGTGTGCCGAGAGCGTAACGCGTCGCGTCGTCCCTCAAAACCCCGTGCTGGGTTCTGGCCTCAGCCGGAGTTCGGACGCTGAGTGTGAGCGGTTGAAGGTTCGGTTCAACTCCCACATACCCGGGGATCCGGAGTTATCCTCCAACTGAAAAAAAAAAAAAAACACGCGATATAGTAAAGTTTTTCGGTATTTGTTTTTACACAATCAGTTACATTATTGAAGTTTTAGTGCGGATCTCTATTTTTTTTCCAAAATAAAATCTAGCCTATATTACTTGTGGATAATGTAGCTTTTGAATGGTGAAATATTTTTTAAAAACGATCCAGTAGTTTTTTCCCCTGCTCATTACAACTAAACAAAGTGTAGATAATATAGTGTACTTGAATAATTAGTGTTACCTTCACATTTACATGAACATCAACATGAGAACCGTACGGAATCAATCACGATATACGCCCCAGGCGATCACGTATTCAACGTAGCATGCGACCCGAACACCTGTACTAACTTAAACTTGAACTTTGATGTAAAGCCTTGTGTGTACACGCTGCGACTTGCGATTTTATTGAGCGATAGAATTTATTTAAAAAACAAAGATTACCATATTGACAATATATTAAAAAATATTTATAATACTTAACCAGCCAAAGTTTCCACTATTAAATTTTACATAAAATCTCGAAGATAACGGACTAGCTTAAATATAAACTTATTTAGACACTCCCGGTTTTCTATAATACTTTCATGCATTTTCAACAGGTTCTTACCACGATATTTAATTAATTGAGTTGTCTCGCTATTTCAACGTTGTTGCAAACGTCATGATCACGAGAAGACTGGATACTGCGGGTCGATTTGAGTGTGGTGTGCCGTGATGTGAGTTCGAGTTCCAGTGGTACTACCCAAAAGCGAACGAGAAAGAGAATAGACAGATTTGTTTGCTCTTATATCGTGGTAAGAACCCGTTGAAAATGCATGGAAGTATTATAGCTTAAATATTTATATTTTAGCCATTAACCCCAAATTGATAGAATTTTAAGATGTTCCTGATGGACATATGTCTTCCTTGTTATCCTAACTTCTATTTATATGTAACCACAGTTGATGTTTTGTTCTAATTACAATGATATTTTAATGATCATAGTTAAAATTAAAGTCCAACTTATGGGATTCGTTAAAATCGCCAATTAATTTTAGCACTGTTTCATAATAGCAAAGATTTGAAATATCTTCCGCCTAACTTCAAGAACTCTTCTTAATTCTATTCTGAACTTTGAACGGGATGTACAACTGTTTTTTTTTATTTCTTCATCCTTTTTTTTCTGTTGGATCACCGGATTGGGCGGGTGGAATATGTGGGAGTTGAACCTCACTAAAACCTCCAACCGCTCACACTCAGCGTTCGAACCCCGGCTGAGGCCAGAACCCAGCACGGGGTTATGATGGACGGACGGACAGCGCGACGCGTTACGCTCTCGGCACTCTTTCCCGTCGCGCCGTCCCGTTTGCTCAATAATTTGCTGGATAATATCGAAGTGGCATAGTTCAAACAAATTGCGATTCGGCTTTAGTCGCACGTTTTGGTCTGCCAGTGTACACACATGCCTTTATCAAATAATTAAAACTTGAAACTTTACTTTTCGAAGTCAAATGTTTACTTTATGTGATTGCACAGGTTACTCATGTATATAATCTCAATTTTATATTTTTACTGAAGAATGACAATTTCATGCTCTGGTTGATTGGTAGAGAATGCCTCGATGTCATTATCTATAGTACCAAAAAACATTTAATAATCTTAAGTGTTGATTAAATTCTTACTACATGGATGGATCTGTAAATCTATCTCAACTGAACTGGTTTGAATGACCTCTCGAAATACAATTTAGATTTTTTACCAGCATTTTACCACTTTGAAGAGCATTGCATCGTATAAAACACCGGGTTCAAATCCGGCTTGTACCTCTAAATCTAAATGTGAAAAAGATTTATGTGCAATTTTTCACAACACCACTAGCTATAAACGGTGAAGGAAAACATCGTGAGGAAACCGGCATGTTGGAAAAGGGTTCTAAAAATCCTTTGAAGATAAGTCCCCAATCCGCATTGGGCAAGCGTGGTGGACTATGCCTAATCCCACTTCTGAGGAGACCTGATTCCAACAGTGGGCAGTAATGGGTTGGTACGTGTATAAAACACTTCTACTCGTGACGAATTTGTAGTACTTATTGAGGATTAGTTAGGTATGTCCCTCAGTAAAATGAACCCATAATGAAGTCACAGCCACAATATTCATGGGTCCACGCACCAGATCCCAAATAGTAATCTGACGAGAACTGAGCAGAATAAACAATTCTGGAAGCCTCCACTGGTAATCCTCTAAGGAAATTCATAACATTATAATTAGGTCCTGGGTTTCTGGACACGTATTTTTGCTGTATGTTAATTAGGATTTGAATAACCTATACGTATGACTTTATAGTAAACTAGCTGCCACGGTTCGCTATGGCAAATTGTGATTTGTAGTGTCAGAGAGTGCTTTCCTCGCTTCCGGCAGATGGCGCGGTCATTGGTACACCGACTAAAATATACGCTATACTCTCGGATCAATTTCGGATCGTTCATCATTAAAACCTCCACAGATTTAAAAAATCTTGGTACACCCGGGAATCAAACCGCCACCAAATCACTCCCTGTGTTTTTATTGCTCCAATCGATTCTTAGAGTGATATTAGACCAACTAAACTGTTTTTCAATGGTACTATAGAAGAATAAAACAACCTCCTTTTAAGAAAATGAAAATGACATTATCATGTGATTTATCACATTACAAGGCAATGTAAGTAATCTGTCAATATCCTGACAACAAATCTTTTAGTCTGAATAAGGAGATCACAGGGATCTGACAACGAGCTCGATTCGTCAGAACGACACGGTAACTTCTTAGAAATAAGGATCGGATTCGAACGAAATAATTGGACACTTGAGAATAGTATAATTATATCTTCGGGTTGAGATTCAAAAGAGGTTACAAGTCAACATAACCTATATCACTTATATTACTAAACGGGTTCTTACCACAATTATTTTTAATTGAGAGGTGGAGTTCATCCCTACTATATGGAACCACCGCGGTCATCCACGGTTCGTTTCAGGAACACTTTTCTGCCACGCACCATCCGGCTATGGAATGAACTCCCCTCCTCGGTATTCCCTGAGCGCTATGACTTGTCCTTCTTCAAACGAGGCTTGAGGAGGGTCCTTAAAGTTAGGTCGTAGGTAGCAACCCCTCAGTGTCCCCTGACATTGCGGAGGTTCATGAGCGACGGTAACCACTTACTATCAGGTGGGCCGTTAGCTCGTCTGCCTACATGCAATAAATAAAAAAAAAAAGAAAAAGGTCCCGATATTTCAGCACTGTTTCAAGCGCCATAATCACGGGAAGAAAATAATCGTGGTAAGAACCCGTTTAGTAATAGTGTGAGTGATGTAGATAACCGCGAGTGTTTAAAGAAATTTACAACATAACCAATGTTGTTGTTTTATGTATGTCACGGATATCATTTGTTTAATGAAATTGATTCTTTTTTCATATGACAGATGTGAGATATCTTTTTGAATCCTCACTAATATTATAAATATGCGAAAGTAACTCTGTCTGTCTGTGATGCTTTCCCGCTTAAACCTCTAAACCGATTTTGATGAAATTTGGCACAATCTTTAAACCCTGAGAAAGAATGCTTTTGTTGCGAAAAAAGGGATGAAGAAAAAACGGGTTGTAAAGTTCACGCAGACGACGTCGCGGGCAGCAGTTAGTTATTTACCAATAAAAGACGGTTTTGTTTTGAACAAGGAATTCATGATTTATTAACTGTCATGAAACGTAGCGAAATTTTAAGCAGTTTAGCTTGTAAAAAGACAGGAGGTTAGTTTTTTGATTGCCTTGTAGGCAGTCAAGCTAATGGCCCACCTGATCGTAAGCAGTTACGGCGTCGCTCATGGACCTCTGCATTACCAGGAGACATTGCGGGGCCGCTATCTACCCTTAAGGACTCTCTTCATGCCTCGTTTGAAGAAGGACAAGTCATAGCGTCAATCCTATCCCAAAAAAGTTTCTTAAACGAACAATTTTGGTCTTTTGAGGCCCAAAATTCCTAAACACGGCCCTGTAGTCCCAAAAGTGACGACCCTAAATATAAATTAAGGAAGATCAAATATGTACAGATGCCAGGAATAGCACGGAATTAAATATGGACACACTTGGGACCCGTGTCATCTAATTTGGTAGACATTTTTTTTATTAAATTATTTTAATTTTTGCAACGTACGTAGACGAGTTTACGATTCACCTGATGGTAAAAAAGAATAAAAAACAATCAACAAACACCATTAAAATTGGTTCAACAACAAAGTTACGAAACAAACATAACAAAACAGCGATCTTACAGGTGTTCTTTCTTTTTTGTAGTCAGTCAAAAATAACAACGTAAATTATTTAAACAATGTATCGGTAGGCGACAGATAACAGCCCCTCATTGCCCTGGCATTGCAGAGGTTCATGAGCGACGGTGACCGCTTACCATCAGGTGGGCCGTAGGCTTGTTTATCTATCAAGCAATAAAAAAAATTCTCGCATATTCATTTTATTCTACATTATTAATTATTAATTCTAAATTCATATATTTCGATGTAAAGCTAATGAGTAATAATCCCAGGACAGCTACAATGTTAATTAATAACTATTACTGAATATTGGTGTAAAACGTTAATTACTGTTTAATTATACATTATTATTATTTATTAAATACTAGCTGAACTAATTCTAGCGTTTTTTAATTGCCTTGCCATCTTTGGATCTACTGCACCGATTTCGATAATTCTTGTACTAATAGGAAGCTACGTTATTTGTGAGTGTGAGGCTTATCTAATATATATTATAAAGGCGAAAGTTTGTATGTGTGGATGTATGGATGTATAGATGTATGGATGTTCGTTACTCTTTCACGTAAAAACTACTGAATGGATTTGAATGAAACTTTACCACAATATAGCTTATACATCAGAATAACACATAGGCTACAATTTTTGAATTTTGATTTTTTTTACAAATAACGCAGACGAAGTTGCGAGGGTCATCTAGTATAATATATAGTTAAATTGGGTAAAAATAGTAAGACGTTTCTTCCTTTGTGACGCAAACGAAGCTTGAAGGAAGTCGTTAAAGATAGGCCGTAAGTAGTGGTCCTGCAGTGTCCCCTGACAATGCAGAGGTCCATGAGGTACGATGACCACTTACCATGTGTAGATTCGTTTATCTATCTTACAATATAAAAACTATCTAATAAATAATAATGAAATTATCATGCATACAAAAAAATCACATACAAGCTCCATAAAATATTGCTTTGTTTTAAACAAGACACCTTAATAGCTTCTTATCTGAAAGTTGTTAAAAATGGGATAAAAGTTAAGAAAAATATAAAACTTCAACGTAAAATATCAAAAATTAATTTATCAAACTTACAACAATTATTAGAAGAAAGGAAAAACGAGTACTTAAAATTAATTTATCTTTCTTTTGTAAAAACAGCGAAGTAATGGCGGATATAAGAATTACTAGTATTTTCTTTGTGTTGAAGTTTAATTATAACTTTTTGATAAGAATAGGATCTGATGTTCGAAAAGAGCTTACGAATAGCGAGGCTTTTGTAAGGAGCTTAAAAGTTTGGAGGGAAAGCAAAGAGGGTTTATAAAAATAGAGTGGACAAATAATACTTTTTTATTTTTATGTTGTGAAAGGGAGCTAGACGGAAAAAAATCCTACGAAAAGTTATCACGACATTTTTTTGTTTTAGATGATTATCGCTAGATGGCGCTGTGATCAAAATCTTTTAAAACACGTTCTTTATCGCGCGTTACGTTAGGAAAAAAAAAATATAAGATATGTTTTAATCGAAAGGAACTTCGTTCTATTCGGGTGTCCCATGAAACCTCTCAAGTTTTTTTTCATCCCTTTTTTTCGCAATAAAAGGTAGGTCTATGTCATTACTTAGGGTTTAAAGATTGTCTGTGCCAAATTTTATCTAAATCGGTTGAGAGGTTTAAGCAGAAAAGCGTAACAGACAGACAGAGTTTTAGCATTTATAATATTAGTTTAATTAATCTATAACTAAGCTCAGGTATTACGATCAGGTGTCCCGTTGGCCTGTCTACAAACAAGGCAGTAAAAAAACAATTCTATTTTAAAACTAAACTTATATTTCTTGACTTTAGCACACATTATAAAGGCTAACTTTAAATCAATATTACACCAATTTGGTGGGGATGGCGCGACAGGAAAGAGTGCCGAGCACGTAACGCGTCGCGCCGTCCCTCCAAACTCCGTGCTGGGTTCTGGCCTCAGCCGGACGCCGGGAGTGAGCGGTTGGAAGTTTTAGTGCGGTTCAACTCCTACATACCCCGCCCGCGTCCGGTGATTTCCTCCTACTGAAAAAAAAACATTTTGGCAAAAACTTACAGCTTCAAGTCGTTTGTCCCATCTGTTCCAGCGCGTAAATTTTAATATCTTTGACAAAAGTTTCAAATTTTATTATATTTATAAAACTCTTATATCGAGGCCTGTTTTGTATCAAATCAGTGTTTAATTAGGCGTTTCGCTTGACGAGAACTTTCAGAACAAAAATTACTTTAAGACGAAAAAAGTTTTGAGATTGTCAAATGTTTCTTTTATAGGAGTTGTTCTACTGTTTCGATCTTTTGCTGAGTTTCTAGATTAGCTCGCCAACGTCCAATACATGCGAATGTTGGACTACCAGTTGTCGGTAGTCCAACTGTCAAACGATGTTTCACATAAACTTATTCAGACATTCGCGGTTTTCTATAGTACTTTCATGCATTTTCAACGGGTTCTTACCACGATATTTAATTAATTGAGCTGTCTCGATATTCCAACGTTGTTGTCATGATCAGTAGGAGACTGGAGCAAACAAATCTGTCTACCCTCTTTCTTGTTCGCTTTTTGGTAGTACCACTGGAACTCGAACTCACATCACGACACACCACACTCACTGTATCTACAAGACTCTCTGATGTTGTTTCACATAGTTTTAATGGCGGCCAATGCATACAAAACCCCTGTTTACATGTCGGCCGTCACCGTCATTTGTTTTTTACGTGTCTTGGACGTTGTTTAGCACAAGAGTTCCTATGACCACCTTCCGAATCCATCATCACATTTTATCATATTATTGCATTATCACGCGATATAGGTACAACTGACATAGAGTGTAACTGCGGTGGAGTTCATC
Organism: Trilocha varians; assembly: GCA_030269945.2. NCBI lineage: Eukaryota > Metazoa > Arthropoda > Insecta > Lepidoptera > Bombycidae > Trilocha > Trilocha varians. The sequence goes on along the minus strand of AP028277.1, from coordinate 7,776,909 downwards.
CTTACTATATAGAACCATCACGGTCATCCACGGTCCGTTTCAGGAACTCTTTTTTACCACGCACCATCCGGCTATGGAATGAACTCCCCTCTTCGGTATTCCCAGAGCGCTATGACTTGTCCAAACGAGGCTTGAGGAGGGTCCTTAAAGTTAGGTAGCGACCCCTCAATGTCCCCTGACATTGCAGAGGTTCATGAGCGACGGTAACCACTGACGATCAGCTGGCCCATTGGCTCGTCTGCCTACATGGCAATAAAAAATTTAAAAATAAAGACATAGACTGCGTTCAAAATGTCAGCTCAAGTGGAAACTGGGCAGTTTGTCAAAATTTGCTTGCAAGATTCCACCCGTACTTACATAGTTGCATTCAGTGCAAGTTAATACATATTATTATTAAGCTTGTAAAAAATGAGACCAAACAAAAAATGTTCATCGTCATGTTCAATAATGTAAAAATACATGTCACATCTTGTAATGTAAAAATTCTCCCAAAAACGATTCCAAATTCCGATTACCCGATTACAATATAATATAACGGCGTCCAATTAGAGATGTGACATCTATTTTGGTAATATCGATTTTATAACATCTGTTATTGATTATTTCGGACTAACTTATCAAGGAAACTAACTAATCCCTACTAATATTATAAATGCGAATGTGACTCTGTCTGTCTGTAACGCTTTCCCGCTTAAACCTCTCAACCGATTTTGATGAAATTTGGTACATACAATCTTTAGACCCTGACAAAGAACATAGGCTACCTTTTAATTGAAAATGACTCAGACGAAACTGCGCGGGCCCGCTAGTCAAAATTATTCTCGCAATGCCTAGAACAGCTTGAAACCTAGTCTAGCCATCCAGCTAGTCCTAGCTAGTCAATAGCACGTAGACGTCCAATGTCTAGACATAGGCCTCCCCCGAACCTTACCACAACGACCGGGCCTGCAACGAAAGCGGTGTCTGAAATACAATGATTGAGTAGAAGGAAAATAAATAGATTATATTACATTGTTTTTTTAATTTAAAACTGATAACTTGATGGAATTCTTTATTGTTGAGTTATTGCATATTTCATAGCATCTGGCAGTAAATATCAAAATACACCGCTGATATTATAATATTATTACTAACATTATTTTCTTCGAGATACAGTAAAAAGGGCGGCATTGCCTTAGCGGCAAGGCCTTAGTCATCGAAGTTCAGACGATAAATCCACCGGTATGAAAGGTTAAGTTCTGAGATTTCTTGTTCTTTAAAAAATATACACAAAAAACTAGTAATTAATTACGCATAAATGTTTTTCTATTTCCATAATCTATTTTAGCCTAAAAAAGGTTTTTTCTGTTAATGGAAACGTGACCTATAATATATTGCTTGGGCCACGTTCTGTTATGTTGTCACTAACACTTAGATTTAGACTTACTAACACTTTTATGTATTTTTATGTATTTTAATGTGGGCCCTTGTAGCCACTATGTTTAAAACTAAATAAATAAAAAAATAATAAAAATAATTTTAAAAACTTGAGAGGTGTCATGGGACACCCGAATAGAACGAAGTTCCTTTCGATTAAAAAATATTTTATATTTTTTTCCTAACGTAACGCGCGATAAGGAACGTGTTTTAAAAGATTTTAATTACAGCGCCATCTAGCGATAATCATCTAAAACAAAAAAGTGTCGTGACAACTTTTTCATAAGAATTTCCGTCTAGCCCCCTTTCGATAAGGAACTTCGTTCCAATTAATCGATTTTTCCAACTCGATGTTTCACAATCGATATTTTTCTCAATGTCACATCCCTAACCCAATATTAAATTCGGAAACGTAAAGCTGAATCGTTTACGCTTCCACAATCATAATATATTGGGGTGTAAGATTATCGAATTGGAAATATTCGAGAGAATGTCTCCATTTTAGCTTAAACATTCGGATAATACGAGTTTTTGAACGGAATTTATTGATGTTTTTTTCTTTAAATAGCTGACCCTTTCAAAGTCACAAAGAGAAGAATAAATCTATGGGTTTTTAGCTTATTTTGCAGTCCATCTTTGTACATAGAGATTTATTTTATTCTCCGTCATTCTTCTTCTTCCTGTGCCATCTTCTATCGAAGGTCGGCGATCATTAAAGCAATATGTACTTTTGACACAGCAGCGCGAAACAAAGCACGAGTGCTTTTGTTGAACTACTGGCGCAAGTTCTCCAGCCAAGATGTTCTCCTTCTACCTACAGCTCTCTTCCCCTGGATCTTGCCCTGTACGATCAAGTGCAGCAAATCGTACTTCGGGCTTCTCATGATATGCCCCAGATACTCCAACTTCCTTCTTTTGATGGTTTTCAGCAGTTGTTTTTCTGTGTTGGCACGTCGCAAGCCTTCTATATTCGTGACCAGTCGTCTCCGTCATTAGTCAATGTAATTTATCGCTATACAAAAATTATATGATTATATGAGCGACTTTCGTTTTTCAAGAATAGCAAGAAGTCTACCAGTCATCATAGTTTTCATGTCTATATTGTCTGCAGTGCTTTCTAAGAAAGATTCATCTAAATCAGTTCACAGAAAAGAAATACTTATACGCAAACACGCCCAGAAAATCGTAAAATATTGTCCAATATAGATATAGATATACCACGTCAAGGCAAGCGCAGCGTGGGACGACCAGCTGCAAGGTGGACGGATGATCTTGTTAAGATCGCAGGAACACGCTGGATGCAGGCCGCTACCAACCGGTCGCATTGGAAATCTTTGTGGGAGGCCTATGTCCAGCAGTGGACGTCTACAGGCTGAGAATGATGATGATGATAGATATACTAATTTTTAAAAACAAATATCCTAAAGTATCTACTTGTTCAACCTTTAAAAAAACAATGGGACCACACGACGACCATCACCTATCATTTGAAAGAAAAATCATTCAAATCGGTCACAAACCAAAGAATAACAGATAAATTGATAACCTCTTTCTTTTTGGGAAGTTAGTTAAAAATCAACAATCATATAACTATAGGATCCAAGAAAGAAAAGAGTTATTGCTTTTTAAACTTTGTAATTCAATGAAAAAATTATAAAAATAAAAACATGACTACTCTCCTATATAGCTAGAACGGAAGTGAAATTTGACATAGCGCGAGACAGAATCATCGCGCTATGGAAAACAAAAAAGTTTGAATACAAAATAAAATATAAAAAGTTTTGTATGTTCAATATGGATTGAACACAAACGGTTAAATACATCTCTCAAAACCTTATCTATAGTAAAAATAATATAATTATGAACACCAATACATCATCCTAATGGAATGTCAAATGCAGTAATTGACCACAACCGCAGTAACCAATAATGTTATTGGTAAAATAAAATCGATGTCAGTTAAGGAGATTACTTCTGAATCTAATCTATGTTATATAACGAAAGAAAGAAAAAGCATTTATTGAACACGCACATAGAGGACATTCATATTATTATAACATTTAAACAGTATAATACCTATTTAAACGAGAACAGAAAAGTTAAAAAATAAAATAAAGTCGAACAAGATATAGGCTTGTCCTCAGTGGTGTGCGAATAGGTTCCAGCTCAGCAAAAGCTTAATATGGTCTCAAAGAAGACCAAAAGCACTGATTTTCTGATAACATCTGCCTACAGCTTTATCATATTATTATAAATAAATTAGATACAACTAATAAAATTGAATTATGAAAAAAAAATTAGATTAAAAACAGGTACACAAAATTGTCTAAATTTTTGTTACAATTGCAGCACCAAAACTAAATTAGAACTTATATAATAATAAACTGACCTACTTTTTTGTACATCGTCTGCGTCACATTAGATGGAATAATTAAAAAAGTGTTCCCGTTAATTTTCTCATCGTAAAATAATAAAAAAAATTTAGGACGAACAATTCTTATCTTTCTTTAAACACTCGCGATTATCTACATCACTTACACTATTACTAAACGGGTTCTTACCACAATTATTTTCAATTGAACGATCCCGATATTTCGGCACTGTTTCAAGCGCCATGATCACGGGAAGACTGAAGAACTGCGGGTAGGTCATTTAAGAGCAGACAAATCTGTCTACCCTCTTTCTCGTTCGTTTGCCGGTACCACTCGAACTCACATTTTGACATACCACACTGACAGTATCGGCTGCCGCCTCAAAACTAGATATTTTGGCTTTATTTTCGTCTAACACTGGATTCCACATACAGGATAGTTTAATTGAAAATAATCGTGGAAAGAACCCGTTTAGTAATAGTGTAACTGAATTCTTATCTCTTATTTGGCCAAAAATAAAATTTGGTTAGTTAGCATATAATATTATTGCAACGATAAAACAATGGTATTGGTACAAATAAAACAAAATAATTGCATTCCTAGCACGTTTGGTACAAAGCTTAGCTAACACGCTTTTTTGTTTCCACGCCATCTAGTTTCAACTGGCGGAAACTGCTTCTTATCAACGAACCTGAAGCAAGAGTGTCCGTTGGGGGGCCAGCTACGTGTCATCTCATGATGAAGAGTTTAGCCAATTATCTGAAGAAAGAAGAAATAATCTACAGTCCGTGGGACACTACGTCCAATGGTGGGCTGAATTTCACCGAAAATCTCAAGTTGTACGTTGGGAATAAGTATGGAGGTTAGTGCTTTTGTGTTTGTCTTATTTTAGGTTATTGGTACAAAATAGTTCAAGTTCAATAGTTATCATAGATGGCGCTGTTTTAAAAACTGTGAAGGTTTATGTTTTGTGGATTCGTGTTTTGAAAATGTTTTTGAAAGTGTAAGTATTTAATGGTATTTACAAAATTAAAATAAAACATAATTTTGCAAAACATAATTTTGCAAATTAACATTCAGTTACAGTGAAATCACTTTTGCAATAGTTCAAAAATACTTACATAGATGGCGTTGTAATGAAAATATTTATAACTTTAAAACTAATTGATTAGTCGTTAAGTTTATCTTAAAACAACACCAGAATATTCCAACACTTATATTGTTACATTCTCTCTAACTTAAACAACAAATTGTATTCAATTTAAAAACCAAACAAAATTTTTACTAGTTGCGCTACTCGACAACAGATGGCGCTATATCAAATTCTTCGTTATCAGGTTCGGATGGGCGCGAGCAGTCATTTTATACGACACTCCTGCCTATTTAAGTATTGTTGGAGGCGACGGCGGGTTTTTACTCGCTTCTAACATACACGCATTCATGATCGCAACCGGCATCAATGTGTTCGGTTGGGAGATACAAACACAACAGAGTTACGAAGAAATGTTGGCGCAAATAGTTGGCAACAACTACGCAAGTGAGTTAGGTTAGCTTTGGAAGTGGTTTTGGCCGATTTTACTAAAATTACGGGTATTGGTACATAGAGTGTATAATAATTAATAATTCACTGCCTGATTTTACAGTAAAAACATAAATGGAACAAAACTATTGCTCTAATAAATTTGGCGCCATTTTTGTTAAAAATGGTTCTCGGTTTGGTCACTAGATGGAGTTACTAGTTCGACCAAAGCATTTGAAGCACGGCAATAAAATATTAGACAATTCTATTTTTATGCACTTGTTAGAATATTTTTCCACACTTACACGGTATTTTCTGAGATTGTTGCACTGATTTTAAATACACGAGTGTTAAAATGAAATTAAAAAATAATGGTGTTTTTGATTTGGTGATGGTTTTCACAAAAATGTAGATACTTTTTGAGTTAAAATCCAAAATAACTATGTTTTAAATAAATTTTACGGGTTCTCTTTAAACGAGAAAGTAAACAACGACCCGCTATTTGCATTACTGAGGTTACCTTTGCTAATTATGCTAAAATTATTAATTTTAACTTACGAATATTCTTAGAATACCTTATCGCTTCGACTTAAATAGGATATTGATAACAAAATCTAAAAATAAACTTAACTAAGAAACTATTACAAAACAATTCTAAGCATGGACAATAAGACCACTTAATAAAAGGAATTTGAGTTTAATTTCCTGTCTTACCGCTGCAGTGCCGAAGCAGTGTTTTTGCCGTACCGCATACGTATCGAGCGTTCATTTTGTACTGTACTGCAACAACCCATTACTGCCCACTGCTGGGCTCAGGTCTCCTCCAAAGAGGGGTTAGGCATAGTCCACCACGCTTGCCCAGTGCGGATTAGGGACTTCACATAACATCGAAGGATTTTTAGAACCATTTTCCGATATGCAGGTTTCCTCACGATGTTTTCCTTCACCGTTTTTAGTCAGTGGTTGTTGTGAGAAATTGTACATACACCTTTTTCACATACGTCGTTTTTTCGCGTTCATTTACTTCATATCAATTAATGTTCAGATCTGCTATCCCATAGAGTAGTGATAAAATAATAAAACTTGAGAGGTGACATGGGGCACCCGAATAGAACGAAGTTCCTTTCGATTAAAAGATCCTTATATTGATCCTTATATTTTTTTTTTCCTAATGTAACGCGCGATAAGGAACGTGTTTTAAAAGATATTGATCACAGCGCCATCTAGCGATAATCATCTAAAACAAAAAAAGTGTCGTGACAACTTTTCGTAAGAATTTTTTCTAGCCTCCTTTCACTGCGCGATAAGGACTTCGTTCCAAAAATTTCTAAATTTTTGTTCACACTCGGTGACTTCTTGACCTTCTAAAAAGGGGAGGTATTTGAACTGTCTTAAAAAAATGTAGGTAAAATTTAAAGGTTCGTTCAGCCCCGTTACTCAGCAGCCAGGTCTGCAGTTCTTAATCGGAGTATATAAAGAAAAAAAACAATATATTTAAATTAAAAAAAAGACATGCCCGCTGAGTTTCTTGCGCCGGTTCTTCTCAGGACGGAGGCGTAATTTTAGCGAACTGGTGGTAGAACTTTTGATTTTATTTTTGACTTTCAAAATGTATGTGTGTCCACATCTACTTTGAAAATAAATGATTTGACTTTGACTTTATCAGAAGAACTATGAACCAAGTTTTCAGCTTCAAATACTTACCCAAAAATTAGCACTAGCTTTCGGGTCATTCCGTAAATGAGTAGGTACTTACACTTGACTGGTTTTATTTTTTCTAAAATGCCTACATATCTATGAACACGTTACGACGTTCCGAGCAATTTATTTTAACGAGTTTTCCTTTATGGTTTAGCGAATATGATACACGAAATATTAAAAATCTAAAAAAAATCATATTAGTTTCATTCATAAAAAGAAATAATAGATAGTTTTAATTTAAGATACGACCTTCTTTCTGGCAATCGGTGTCTAAATTAAAAATTGATTTTGGAACGAAGTTCCTTATCGCGCGTTATCGAAAAGGGGCTAGACGGAAATTCTTATGAAAAAGTTGGCACGAGACTTTTTTGTTTTAGATGATTAACGCTAGATGGCGTTGTGATCAAAATCTTTTAAAACACGTTCCTTATTTTGTCTTAGATAATTATCGCTAGATGGCGCTGAGATCAAAATCTTTTAAAACACTTTCCTTATCTTTTAATCGAAAGGAACTTCGTTCTATTCGGGTGTCCCATGACACCTCTCAAGTTTTTTTATTACTAAACTAAACTAATAAAAAAACTATCCAACTCTCGCTCTCGTGTATGACGTCACTATTTATGTCCTTAGTTTCCAATCATCATTTGTCTTTCATACCATTTTTATAGCCATGTCTGTCTGAGTTAACGAGCCACCAGATCGTAAGTGGTTACCGTCACTCATGGACCTCTGCAAGGGGATACTACGGCGCTACCGATCGCTTGAAGAAGTTTTAATTGAAAGTTTATGTTCAATTATTGATTGGATAATATTTTTCTTGCACTATACAGGGTAATTTTTTAAAGATGGTACATATTGAAGGAGGGTGATGGGTACTCTGTTCTATTACGGAATATGAAAAAAATAGGTACAATTACAAAAAAATAAAAATATTGGAGAAATTTTAATTCGACAAAACTACCTCAAACATAAAGAATTTCGGACAAAAAAGTGTTGAATAACGACCTCAACGACCTCTGTGGTGGTGTAGTGATCTCACGTATCCCACACCTCCGCCACAACCATCAGCTGTCAAAAAACCATCATTTTGCAAGAATTTTAGATATATTTAAGTTGCGAGACTAAGGCATTATACCATATTCTTTGGTAATAATATTGTTACTGGTTGTATACGACCAGCTATCATGACCTTCAATATGTACCCTCACTAAAAAATCACCCTGTATAAACAATTTTATCACTTCATACATAAAATTGACTATTTTATCCAATATTCCCTAATATTCTGTACATGTTACGGTGTTTCGGACTATTACTTTCCCTTTTTGGTCTAACGAACACACATTACCTTCACACCCCATAACATTTGTGGTTCGTTAAGTTTGGTTATAACAAAATGGAGGTTCTTTGTACATTTAGTTACGTACTAAAAAGGAACAGAATGTTCTGTGAAAAAGATTGAATTGAATATTTATTTATTTATTAAACTTTATGCACATAAATGGTACAATGGCGGACTTAATGCCTAAGGCATTCTCTACCAGTCAACCAAAGGTGGTGTAGAGAAAACTATGGTAGGTGCTCAATTTGATTTATTATAAAAATATATATAATATAATAAATAAAATTTCCATACATAAGATACTATACTACAAAATAAACCTATGCATAATTACATAAATCTATACTAATATTATAAAGCTGAAGAGTTTGTTTGTTTGTTTGTTTGTATGTTTGTTTGTTTGTTTGTTTGTTTGAACGCGCTAATCTCAGGATCTACTGGTCCGATTTCAAAAATTCTTTCACTGTTGGAAAGTCCATTTATCGAGAAAGGTTATAGGCTATATTTTATTTTCAAAAAAATTAGGGATCCGCATGAAAATATCGAATATGTAAAATTTTAACGAAAAACTAACTGGCTCGCGCAATTTCGTCTGCGTCACATAAGATGGAATAAATAAGGGTAAATTTCCCGTGTAAACCTTCCCTGGACTTCCAAGAAAATTTCAAGAGTAAATTTCTGTAAAAATTTCACTAGATCCATAAAAAAAGGAACAAAACAAGATACTACTACCTGCAGTTAGTTATAAATGAGTTTGTAAATAGATCGCCGTGGCAGTCTAAGTGTAAATTAATACAAAAATTAGGTAAAAAACCACGTCAAAAAACATTACATCATTGTAGATTAGTATCATTTTGTCGAATTAAAAATAACTTAAATGAACCAAAACCGGTTCTGTAGTTAAGTAGTAGGAAACTAAAATTACTTTAAATTATACTTAGTTATAAACTTATTTAGACACTCGCGGTTTCACGGATCACGAGAAAACTGGATACTGCGGGTCGATTTACGAGCAAACAAATCTGTCTACCTTCTTTCTCGTTCGCTTTTGGGTGGTACCACTGGAACTCGAACTCACATCACGACACACCACACTCACTGTATCTACAAGACTCTCTGAGCATGAACCCTTAGTGACTGTTGTGTTTAGCACTGGATTCCACATACTCGATAATCTGAAGCCGTCACCCCTGTTAAAAGTGCTATATCTTGAAATCTCGATAGCTTTTTTAACCATCCTTGGTACGTAACGACGTTCAGAAGATAGTACCTGAGGATTACGTAATTGTAATTGATTATGTAATCGAGACAACTCAATTAATTAAATATCGTGGTAAGAACCCGTTAAAAATGCATGAAAGTATTATACTTAGTTATAATTTTACTGATACATAAAAGTTACTTCACGCTGTCTATGTATGGTTAAATCTTTAAAACATGCAAAAAAAACCTTTAGTTCAATTATTATGTGAAGTACTTAACTCGCACTAGGCATGTGTGTAGTAGATAGACTATACCTGATCCCTCTACTAAGCCGAGCAATGGGCATGTGGCAGTGAAACAGTACCTACAAATCTGTTAAAATTAGATTTTATTATTTATTTATTACATTGGAATATACAGGGTGATTTCCTAGTGATGGGTACATATTGAAGGTCATGGTAGCTGATGGTTATATACGACCAGTAAAAATATTATTACCAAAGAATATGGCTTAATGCCTTAGTAATCACAACTTAAAAATATCTAAAATTCTTGGAAAATGATGGTATTTCGACAGCTGATGGGTGTGGCGGAGGTTTGGGGTGCGCGAGATCACTAGAAGTCATTAGTCAACACTCTTTAAGCCAGAAATTGTTTATGTTTGACGTAGTTTAGTCGAATTTAGATTTAAAAAAAAAAAAAAAAATTACCTACTTTTTGTAATATTCCGTATTAGAACGGAGTACTCATCACCTTCCTGCAATATGTATAACGCCCGCATTTTGTCTTGCAAAAACTAGTAAAACAAACTCGTTTCGCCTTTTTCTAGTCTAGTCATAGCTTCAAATATTCAGTATTCTTGGAAATCGTAAAAGTCAGATCTAGTCTAGTGTCTGAACGTAAATCAGAAGCACCGGCTTATTGGAAACGGATAACTAGGTATCTATGGATCGTAGTCTCCTTCGCTTCGGAGATACGACCTTCTTACGTTTGAATTAAAGATAGGACCTATTTCTACGTATTTTACAAGATTTATATTAACTTGCAATCAATGCAATGCAATCATTCAGCATAAACTTAGTTATAAGATTTAATAAGGCACTACATGCTTAATTTTGCGACCGCATCACGGCAACTATGTACAACTATCACAAACGAAGCAGACGTGAACAGCTCAGTTTTATACTTTTGTTTCATGTCACACTACCCTAACTATACAACTAGCCAAACCAATATTGTAATCTTTATATACCCTGATGTAACTTCGGGTGGAATCTTGAGCTGACATTTTGGACGCTGATGTATAATGCAATAATATGACAAAATGGCTCTGATCTGATGATGGATTCGGAACATGGTCATGGGAACAGTTGTGCTAAACAAGGTAGTGTTTGGGCTCGTTTTACTTGTATTAGCTTGTACTGTGCTGCTATATTATTGTACAGTTAGTGGGTAGTGGCTCTCAATGCCTTGCAATGGTTCATGAGCAACGGTAACCGCTTACCATCAGGTGGGTCGAAAGCTGGTTTATCTATCCTGCAATAAGAAAAATCGCTGATATACAAAATAAATAACAGTGGTTTAAATCATATTGAGAGAGGAAGGTCGTAGACCTATAGAGTTAGAGTTTATTTGGCAAAAGAGGGCTTTATTTTGGCTTCCTACGTCCACGCAATTTTTGTCAAAACATTCGCAAATTAAAATCTGTCATAATGTTAATTATTATGTCCTTTATTTCAATCAAATGTCACAACACAAAGAAAATTAAATCTTAATTTAATGATTAAACTTAAGCTCTTCAAAGTTAAATAAATTGGCTTCTAAAACCTCTTTGATAGGATTATCTTCCACTTCATAATTACTGGTTAATTGTAAATTATTACGAAAGATTCCTCTTCACAATTAATATTAATTAAACTTATTAACATTTGTATTAAAGAAAATTTTAAGGTAACATTGGCCTAAGCACAGATTACTTTTATAAAGAGCTAGCTGAGTCGTGCAACTTCGTAAAGGCAGTTTTTACCTAATTTAATTTTTAAAATTATTATTTCCGTACCTAGTAAAAGAAGCTTCGAAATCAGTTCAGTAGATCCAAAGATACGACACAAACTTCACTACATTACCTATAGAGGTTTAATTTTATAAAAAAATATTTTATAGAATAAAAAGTGGTAAGAACCCGTTAAGTATTCCCTCCTCGGTATTCCTTGAGCGCCATGACTTGTCCTTCTTCAACCGAGGCTTGAGGAGGGTCCTTAAAGTTAGGTCGTAGGTAGCGACCCCTCAGTGTCCCCTGACATTGTAGAGGTTCATGAGCGACGGTAACCACTTCCTATCAGGTGAGCCGTTGGCTCGTCTGCCTACATGGCAATAAAAAAAAAGTAATTATGTAACCGCGAGTGTTTCTTAATAATAAAACCACGATTATAAAAATCAAATTTTTGATCTTTATTATGTGCCAAAATTCGGTGTCACATTATTCTTATGTGTGTGTTCCCTGACATTGCAGAGATTTATGAACGACCTCTATCGATTAGGTGGAACGCCTAGCCTCGCACGCTAAAAATTATACGACGTCTCAAGAACCACAAACGCCTAATCTCAAAAATCATCCACAGTTCCACTGTCTGTTTCAGCTCTGAAACATCATGGATTAACTCTGTGATTGGCATTGTTCACGCTAACTCGAGCAAAGTAAGGAAATTGGACACTTTACTGTAAAAGACTTTCAGACGACACGATTAGTTATCAAGCTTTTAAATATAAATTAATCTCAAATGCATTTCGAAGTTTTTGAAATAAAATTAAAAAGAACGCAAATAAATGTTAATGGATTGTGTAATAATGATAAATAAACAAAAAAAAAATATCGAAAAGAAAGAAAGAGGAAAAAAGAGAGGAGAATCGATTTAGAGTAGCACTTGTCCGCAAGATCCCTATTCAGCAATTCAGCATTTCAAAATGGCAACGATTCTCTAACTCCTAAATTCTTATTTGATAAGTTGACTTCATTATCTTGGTTTTATCCACTTAATATCTGAAGTAAACAGTCAAAACTCGATTAAAAGTAATCGGAACAGAAAAATTTGTGGCATTCAGCTGAGATGGGTACCTTTTTTGTGGCAAATAAGTGCTTCTTTTTCGTGTGAAAATTGTAAAAGAATATTTTTTTTTTGTCACAAATAAATGTTTTTTTCTTTCTTTCTTAAATTTAAATCGCATCTTTTGGGATTTGTCCCGAATCCGTTCCAAATACCGTTGTAAAAATAAGATCATTTAAAAAAGTCGTAACTAAAACTGTTTGTGACTAAAAAAGTCGTAACTAAAGATACCTACGACTAAAAAAATCGTAAGATGTGAAACGTCAAATTATTTTTCATCTGATTAAATTCTTCGTTACAATCCCGCTGTGGCTGACGTTCGACGTTTATTCCAGTTTACGACGAGATTTTTATTCTGTTTTATCTTTATTTTGCTTTCCTTGTGAATTATTGGCGTGGGATAAAAGAATAATAGAATAAAGATAAATTAGTACAATTAATATTATTAGATTTGTATCATTGAAATGTATTAACGCTTGCATTACACCGTTTTGCATTATTCATTTTGTCCTTTTAAAATCGGTCCAGTAAATAATCATCATCATTTTCAGTCACATGTGTAGAAATAAAAAAAATGATAATAAATGGAACTGAAAACCAGCGCCGGGTGTCGACTACAATGTTTCTGTAGTTGGCAACCGGCAACATGCTGAGTTTCGGCCGTTGTGTGTGTGAACTTTTTTTGTTAACTTTTCAATATGTGTCTGTATGTTTTTTTACACACAAATAAACTTATGTCTATGTCTATGTTTAATAATTATTATATAAACCGTAGTTAAAGTAACTTGTTCTATAGTCATGTGGGCAGACGAGATAACGAACACATAAAATGGGTAACAGTCACTCATGAACCTCTACAATTTCAGGGGACACTGCGGGACAGCAATCTATTACCTACCTTTAAAGACTGGGGTATGACGCTTGACGCTAAGGGAAAAAATGCCATAGTGCGTAACGCAACGCGTCGCCACACATTTTTTTTTTTATTGCAAGGTAGATAAACGAGCATACGGCCCACCTGATGGTAAGCGGTCACCGTCGCTCATGAACCTCTGCAATGCCAGGGCAAAGAGGGGCCGTTATCTACCGCCTACCCATACAAGACTTTTCTTAAACCTCGTTTAAAGAGGGACATGTCATAGCGCTCTGGGAACACCGCCGACGGGAGTCCATTCCAAATCCGAATGGTACGGGGCAACAATGATCTTCTGAACCGAACTGTAGAAGAACACATAATCTAGAGTTCTGGCCTCAGCCTGGGTTCGGATGAGTGTAAACGGTTGAAGCTTTTAATGCGGTTCAACTTCCACAATCCGGCGATTACCCGCAAATAAAAAAAACAAATTACAGCTTTTTCATCCTTTGAACTTAAAAATATATTAATTGTATCGCTGAAATTTAATGATCAACATCAAATACGTCAAAGCTTGTCCCAAAGCTATGTTCATTTCGAGCTTTAATCAAGTTCAATCGGTTTCCGGAATACGATACCAAACATCCGAGCTTTTGTATTCTCGACGCAAGCTTTCTGACTCAATGAGCTTTCGTTGATTAAGTTGCGGTTGAAATGGATTAGGTCTTTAATGATTTTTGAATGACGTAAAATGAAGTGTTTGATTTTGGTGTGTAAAAGGGTGTGATCGATTTATTTTGTTTTTGTAAGAACTGGTGAATGTTTGAAAATTAAAGCAAGAAGGCAGGTTACTTTTTACATAGTTCTTTGAATTGATTCAAGTGGAATACTAAATATTTAAATACTTTTGTGTTTGTAGGTAAATTCAAGATTTGATTCAAGATCAAAATCTTTTACATGTTCCTTATTGCGCGTAAAAATAAAATTAGGAAAAAAACATTTTAAGATATCTTAATCGAAAGGAACTTCGTTCCATCCGGGTGTCCCTTGACACCTCAAATTTTTTTTTTTACAAATTATTAGCATAAATTACCTTATTACCTTATACCTTTTAATATAAGACTTTTTATTTAAATCTCGTCGAAAAAAATTAGGTATCAAAAAAAAGTAACAAAAAAAATTCATAATACCTTCATCTAGATTTTAATCTTAGCCGAAATATGAAACTGGGCTTCACTAATTAAATTTTTATAAGAAATCTAATCTTGTTTTATTAAAGTTGTTAGACGTTATACCTATTGTATTTATAATAGGCGTACCTAGTATATTTGACTATAGGAATATCTGAAACAACTGGTCTGATTTCCACAGAAATTTCACAAATTAATAGTTCCCACACTGAAAGGCACCAATAGGCAACTATTAACTATTTTATTTTTGGAACGAAGTTCCTTATCGCGCGTTATCGAAAGGGGACTAGACGGAAATTCTTATGAAAAAGTTGACACTTTTTTTGTTTTAGATGATTATCGCTAGATGGCTGTGATTAAAATCTTTAAAACAATTCCCTATTTTGTTTTATATGATTAATTCTAGATGGCGCTGCGATCAAAATATTTTATTTAAGTAAAAAATAAAATTTTATTACAATTCCCTCAATAATTAATCGAAAGGATCTTCGTTCCATCCGGGTGTCCCTTGACACCTCTCAAGTTTTTTTTAAAACAAACATTTTTCTTCATTGAAGTTACGCGGGTTCTACATCATATAACAAAAAGACGACAAGTAATTGTGCTAAAACATACTCAAGTCATTATATATTATTTTAATGTAAACCTCTATTGCGTAATACGTGAATCGAGTCCGCGAAAGTGGTTTGTAATTAACATACATAATATTGAGAGCATGATTCAGTTCAGTAAGTAATAATAAGTCTAGACTTTCGAGTATTTGTCCATCTCTCACTCCCACCACTGTAACTCCTGTGTAGCCAGGATCCACAGCGGTGACCATCGTAATGAATGACACTGAAGCCCAGGAACCCGAGGGAAAGCTAACTTGTAACTCCGCAGCGAATTTAATCAGAAGATGATAGAAGGAGTTAGAAAGTCTAAGTCTAGACTTTAGAATATAGACGGACATTAATTTAAAGAAAACTTTCAAGTCTTTAAGACCCTGGATGTCATGTAGCAGTAGAGTACTAGCTAAGACAAGTAAAACGAGCCCAAACACGATGGGTCTATCTTGTTTAATATAGTTCCTATGCTACCTTCCGAATCCATCATCAGATCACCTCCATTGTCACATATTAATGTATTGTCACGCGATGTACATATGCATGCAAATTTTAAACTGAATCGGACACCGGGAAGTTTGTCAAATCTATCTTGCAAGAACCCGAACTTACACAGGTAAATCCAGTCCAAGTTAATATATTAGAAAGCTTGTAAAAAGTGCTATATTAAAAATGGAACGTAACCTAAATTCATGTTTATTAATATTGAAATTAAGTTATAATTAAGACATTTTTCTAGACTTCTTTCGAAGAAATAACGAAAACAAAATTAGTGTCAATTTTAGTGGCTTAATAAACATTTAAATTCGGCTGAATATTTTAAGAACTTCACTAATTAGTAATTACAATAATGTAAGTTAGTGCGACCAGGTCCATGACAAGAATGTTTTTTGCATCTTTTGGCAATAACAATATTTTCTTACTAAAATGAAAACGACCAACTTCTGTTTTTCAAGAATAACACAAAAAGTACATCTCTTATCTTTATCAAATTTATATGAGTTTTTGTGTAATATATCTGCTTTCTAATAAAATAAGAATCATTGAAATCGGTTTATCAAGAACAGAAATATACGCATAGCAAATTGTGAAATCTTGTCCGTTAATCCTAAAGCACTTGTACGATCTAAAAATAAAAATAGATAAATTAAACTTTTTAAGTTAAACGGTTTTATGTTAAACATACATTGCAATGTTTAAGATAAATGTACTAAAAACCAAAAAATAATAAAATATGTAGATACAGTCGTGGAAATTATAAAACCTACGTAAAAAAATTCAAACGTAAACGAAACAAGTCATAGAACGTCAATTTTGGGTCCTACCACATATTATTATTTGGCATAAGTACAAACCAATTTTGACGCAGTAGGACTTTTAAACGTCGTTTAAAGAGGGACATGTCATAGTGCTCTGTTTGTGTGAGGATAGAACGATGATCGTCTTATGTTTTCGTCACGGTGTTTTTGTGTGATTACGAAATCAGACGTAATCGCCTCAACTCATGTGTGAGACTTAAAAATAACACCATTAAAAACATAAAATGTACAATAACCCAAATCTCGCACTATAAAATAAGGTTGTACCCGAGCAGTTGTCCATAGAAGTAAATATACATTGCATACTAGCTATACCGGTTCGGCGTCCGGGGACGGAGCGACGGGAAAGAGTGCCGAGCGCGTAACGCGTCGCGCCGTCCCTCAAAACCCCGTGCTGGGTTCTGGCCTCAGCCGGGGTTCGGACGCTGAGTGTGGACGGTGGTAATCCGGTGATTTCCTCCAGTTGAAAGAAAAAAGCTATCAAATTTAAAATACCAACAAAAATGGGCTCTCAAAAATGTACCAAAATCAATTGTAGGATGTAAGTTGGCATACAAGTAGGTACATACTCTCACTAAATATACATGCGCGTCAATGATTATGAGACCTGATGTGACATCACGACAGCAGCTGTGATTTGAATATGGTAAGTAAGTATATCTATAATAACTGTACGAGATATCATCATCATCAGTCTATAGACGTCATAGACATCCCCCAAACCTCGTCACAAAGACCGGTCCTGTGCTATCTGCATCCAGTGATCTCCCGCGAACCTGAAAAGGTCGTCGGTCCATCTAGTGAGAGGTCTTCCTACGCTGCGCTTACTGTGGTCGCCACTCTATAACTTTTCGGCCCCATCGACCACCAGTTCTTCGCACAATGTGTCCTACCAATTGCCACTTCAAAGACGCAATTCTACGCGATATACGAGATGTAATAATTTATCGCTACTCTAGTATACGGTTTCTTTTTCAAGGTGATTTTAAGGTGATTTTTGAGAGGACTTCTCAACTCTCTCAATGTTATACAACTTTAACAAAAATTTAAAATCTCACAAATAACTTGAATTATTCTCAAAAAATAACCCGACCATTATTGTTTAAATTAAAACTTTTAATACTTGTTCGTCCAGTTTCGAAAAACGTGTATGATCAATACCTAGAACCAGACTACTGCAGCAAAAGTTTGGAAAATTAACATTCATAAAATTACATAAAAACTTCATCTCTGTATTTAACGGGTTCCCGAACCGGTTGGCTGTACGAAAAAAATACGTTTGCCAACCCTACTTCTGCGTTTTGCCGCCATAAATTCAGTTCTCTCGCGACCATTGTGGAGAGTGCACGTGCTTCTCTTATTTTGCGCGGGAAATCGAACCACGCGAGTGTTTCTGTGCAAGTTACAGTGAAATTTGGATTACAGTGGTTGTGTTTACGACAAAAAAAATCGTGTCATAAGTGTGTCTCAATGTTTTTCTCGTTTCATTTCAAAAGCGATGGTTGTTGCTAAAAATATAAAGTATTTCAGCTGTTAATACAAAACGTGTGACGTTATGCAAATGTACATACAAAAGAATTTTAAATAACGAACGTCTGAAAATGATAAAGGTTGCGCGTATCTAAAATTACGTATAAACTTGTTTTTCTTTATAAAAAAAACAATTATTTTATTTTACAACTTAAGGTCATTTGGCTTATGAACTTGAATAATATTGCCTCTCAATCCGGCGTTTTTGTATCGAATTGATGTTCTTTTTTTAAATTTAAAAACCGGTCTGTCGAATTACGTTATATTTTTAAATTTGTTTCTTTTGATTTAGGAATGATATTTTCATATCAAAACATTCGAACTAACTCAACTTGTAAGTGTATTAATAATGTTTTTTTATGTGTGTACGAGAAGAGTACATTATTATGTGTTAAAATCTTCAAATGAGGCTTGAAGAAAGTCCTTAAAGGCATGAGCGACGGTACCCGCTTACGATCAGGTTGCCCGTTAGCTCGTCTGCCTACAAGGCTAAAAAAAAAATGGGTATAAGAGTATGTAGTAATAAAAAATGCATAGTTATGTAAGTTCTCCTGACCACAACTCGGTAATTAAGTTTTATGATTGGCAGCATTATGACTTTCGAAAAATAATTATAATTAACAATTACATTAGTTATTTTATATCATACCAAAAGTCTTCTACTACTGTGCAAATTTCCTCAGATTTGCGAGGCAAAAAGATTCAGTTCAAACTACAAGAACTTAAGACTTTTTTTGCTATTATTTTAATACGATAAAGTTAAAACATTATTGCATTAATTATAAATTGAGATTAAAAAATGCTTTTAAATACAAGCCTTTAAACCTGGATGTCATGTAACAGTAGAGTGCCAATCAAGACAACGAGCCCAAATACGATCGGTCTATTTTACTCTCTTCCGACTCCATCATCTGATCAACTCCACGTTACCATATTATAGCATTGTTACGGAATATACATATGCGTGAAAAAATTCAGCTCAATCGGAAATCGGGAAGTTGGTCAAATTCAACTAGCAAGATTCCATCCGAAATACATAAGAAAATAGGTATATCGTTACATCCAGTGCTAGTTAAACAATTTTTTTTCATTCTTTCATTGTCACGCGATATACAGACCTAAGTAGTACTAGGTATGTACGTGGCAAAATCTCAACTTAATCAGAAACCGGGAAGTTGATCAAATACGAACGTACATAAGTTACATTCAGTGCAAGTAAAATAATTTTAAAGATCTCTAAACACGTGTCATAATAAATTATTTGAAAGAAAACTTTAAATACAAGTTTTTGAGATCAAGACAAGTAAAATGAGCCCAAACACGACAGGTCTATTTTATTTGGTATAGGAGTTCCTATGACCACCTTCCGAATCCATCATTAGATCAGCGCCATTTTGTTATATTATTGCATTGTCACGCGATATACATCTAACTGCAAAATGTCAGCTCAATCAAACAACAGGAAGTTTTACAAATTTAGCTCGCAAGATTCTACCCGAACTTACCTATGTACATTAGTACATAGGTAAGTTCGGGTGGAATCTTACATAGTTACATTCAGTGCAAGCTAATAAAAAGCTTGTAAAAATGCAAGTAAACATGGACTAATTAAAGCATTCCAACCATTCCAATATGTCATCGAGGTAATATAGAATGATTTAATTGAATCAGCGGTTATTTATAATGATAATTATCCTTATGCATGTATAAATAATTACTGTGTCCACTGGTAGGTACTTGTCATTCAGAATATGTTACCATAAATTTTATCGCTTGTCATTGCGGTCATAAATACGTGTATTTCTAGCTGACCTGTTCACGTGTATGTTTTACACATAATATGCATGTGATACTCTATAATCTATTTTTATGAACCAGAAGTGGTTTTACTTTTTAAAAAGCAGTCAATAATGGTATGCAAGGAACCTCCTTTACTTAATAATGGAAAATAATACGCATCTGAATCCAAAGCAAGTCCAATGTATCTTTTTTCACGACCTCTCCAAATTGGCGCCAATCCCAGAAACCATAGATAGGCTACGCAGTCTATCAGTTCCATAGACAATATATGGGTCGGCTCCGGGTTACTGAATCTTTTCGCTTCACAATCTTAAGACTATACTATAATATATAAAGCTGAGTTTGAACGTAATAATCTCAGGAATTGATGGTCCTATTTGGATATGGCTTTAAAAGATTGTAAAATATTTGTAAAGTTTTCTTTACAGTTCCTAATCTCGGGATCCCATATTACTTCTTCTTAATTCTGAAATTCTGCACTAGGTACCTACTCCCTTTATTACCTATTCTCGATGCAATTCTTTACAAGAATTAAAATTTTTGACACAACCATTTTTTCAGAGTTATCGTGTGTTACCGCATAATAATGGTTTTAGTTATATTATTACTGTTTATTACCATGGTAGATGGCCCGTCAAGTTAACCGGACCATAAAATTTTAACCAGTCGTCATGAGTCTAATGTTTGCCATGTTTTAAATTATTTTCGTTATATATCTATATTACAATATAAAAAGATGGCAAATATTGAAGGATATGATAGTTGATAGCCATATACAGTCACTTAAAATATAATATACAAGAGAATACGGCCAATTCACAGCTGTTTTGTTAATAAAAAACAAGTAAAGATATCTGATCACGCGAAGATGTTAGCCAAAATTCTTATCGCTATAATTTGGTAAAATTTTAAGTGTAAATTCTTATGATATTCGATTATAGAATTAAGAATTAATCTCCTTCAATACAGCTAGGATTCTACAACTTTATTTGAAGACTACCAAAACACGGTAGGGACATGTCATCCCACTTCGGTTGGGAGAAGGCAAAGACATTCAACACCATTTAATCTCTTTGGGAGAAGGTTACCAACCTAGGTTCCATCTTTCACCTCGAATTACAATGGCAAAACAGGATGCCCTTCCTACAATAAAGATTGCAATTCTTGAAACCAACTATTATTTTAAAAACACATTAGATTTTTTCCAAGTTATCGTGTTACCGCGATAAGAACACTCATGAGCGTGTGGTGTATCGGTCGTTTGAAAAACGTATATCGGCACGTTTCAATAGTTTACCGGTTATAATGCGTGACCTAGGTCATTGTAGTTATTTTTAGACCTTATTCTGAAAAGGAGGATATGAAGTTGACTGTTTTTAAAAATCCTTTAGTATGAAAGAGATGATTCTTGTTTGTTGTTGATCTTATACCGGTTGTTCCACGGGGAGTGCTCCGAGGAATTATTTGAAATATTCCAATATCTCCCTTTTATCATCGTACGCACCCGGCGTCGAGGTGGAGTTCATCCCTACTATATGGAACCACCGCGGTCAACCATGGTTCGTTTCAGGAACCCTTTTTTGCCACGCACCATCCGGCTAAGGAATGAGCTCCCCTACCCGGTATTCCCTGAGCGTTATGACTTGTCCTTCTTCAAGCGAGGCTTGAGGAGTTTCCTTAAAGTTAGGTCGTAGGTAGCGACCCCTCAGTGTCCCCTGACATTGCAGAGGTTCATGAGCGACGGTAACCACTTCCTATCAGGTGGGCCGTAGCTCGTCTGTCTACATGGCATTAAAAAAAATTTGAAAGTGATGGTGGTCATGAGAAGCCAGTTTTTTTAAGATTGAAGGAGTATTTTCTTATGTTTAAATAGGTTACTTTATAATGGACTAGATTTCAAGTATTTATGTGTACTTTATGATATAATTCATTTTCAAAATGATAATTTATCCAGTTGAATTTTATATTTGTTACTAAAATATAGGTTTGAAATGAAATGAAATGAAATGAAATGAAATGAAATGAAATGAAATGAAATGAAATGAAATGAAATGAAATGAAATGAAATGAAATGAAATGAAATGAAATGAAATGAAATGAAATGAAATGAAATGAAATGAAATGAAATGAAATGAAATGAAATGAAATGAAATGAAATGAAATGAAATGAAATGAAATGAAATGAAATGAAATGAAATGAAATGAAATGAAATGAAATGAAATGAAATGAAATGAAATGAAATGAAATGAAATGAAATGAAATGAAATGAAATGAAATGAAATGAAATGAAATGAAATGAAATGAAATGAAATGAAATGAAATGAAATGAAATGAAATGAAATGAAATGAAATGAAATGAAATGAAATGAAATGAAATGAAATGAAATGAAATGAAATGAAATGAAATGAAATGAAATGAAATGAAATGAAATGAAATGAAATGAAATGAAATGAAATGAAATGAAATGAAATGAAATGAAATGAAATGAAATGAAATGAAATGAAATGAAATGAAATGAAATGAAATGAAATGAAATGAAATGAAATGAAATGAAATGAAATGAAATGAAATGAAATGAAATGAAATGAAATGAAATGAAATGAAATGAAATGAAATGAAATGAAATGAAATGAAATGAAATGAAATGAAATGAAATGAAATGAAATGAAATGAAATGAAATGAAATGAAATGAAATGAAATGAAATGAAATGAAATGAAATGAAATGAAATGAAATGAAATGAAATGAAATGAAATGAAATGAAATGAAATGAAATGAAATGAAATGAAATGAAATGAAATGAAATGAAATGAAATGAAATGAAATGAAATGAAATGAAATGAAATGAAATGAAATGAAATGAAATGAAATGAAATGAAATGAAATGAAATGAAATGAAATGAAATGAAATGAAATGAAATGAAATGAAATGAAATGAAATGAAATGAAATGAAATGAAATGAAATGAAATGAAATGAAATGAAATGAAATGAAATGAAATGAAATGAAATGAAATGAAATGAAATGAAATGAAATGAAATGAAATGAAATGAAATGAAATGAAATGAAATGAAATGAAATGAAATGAAATGAAATGAAATGAAATGAAATGAAATGAAATGAAATGAAATTATTTATTCTCAACGTTAATGAAATTTTCATGCTTGTTGATGTCAAAAGGCTACCACCAGTTCGGAAAAAGAAATAGCCACTGTCCTGAGAAGAACTGGCAAGAAACTCAGCGGGCATGTCTTTTTTTTTGTATTATTTTTCTGTTTTTTTTTTTTATCTTTTCAACTCAATATTACAATTTTTGTTACAATGTTGACCTAAAACGAAAGCTTCATTCCCACTTAGTGCAGTCATCTAGAAAATCACTAATTGTATAATAAGCTTTACTGCACAAACGATTTTTCACAACTTTTTTAAATGTATGCGTATTTAGGCTTTGAACGTTAAGTGGAATCTTGTTGTAAAGGCATATCGACAAACTCACAAATGATTTATTGATTTTGTGTAACCGAGTTGCTGGTAAAGCAAGCTTGTGTTTGTTCCGGGTATTAAAGTTGTGCAAGTCTGAAACTTTGGGGAAATCATCAATATTTTTCCTTACAAACATTACGTTCTCTAAAATGTATTGGGATGCAAACGTTAGAATATTTATTTCTTTAAACTTGTCCCTCAAGGATTCTCTTGGGTGCATATTATAGATTGCTCGAATGGCTCTTTTCTGTAGAACAAAAATCATTTGAACGTCGGCAGCATTACCCCATAATAAAATACCATAGGACATTACACTATGAAAATAACTAAAATAAACTAAACGAGCTGTATTTTCATTTGTATATAATCTTATTTTTTTAACCGCGTATGCTGCTGAGCTAAGCTTACTAGCCAACTTACATATGTGAGGGCCCCACTGTAATTTGGAATCTACTGTTATACCAAGAAAAACTGTAGACTCAACAAGCTCCAATGCCTCCCCACTAACCATAACATTACTTTCGACTTGTTTTACATTTGGCAACGTGAATTTAATACATTTAGTTTTCTTACTGTTCAACAAAAGATTATTGACGCTAAACCAGTCCAGTATGCGGGAGATAGCATTATTCACGTCGTCATAGTCATTCATCTGACGTTTGATTTTGAAAAGTAAAGATGTATCATCAGCAAATAATACTATCTCATGCCGGCATTCCACAAAACTAGGTAAGTCGTTTATATAAACAAGAAACAAGAAAGGACCCAGAATAGATCCCTGAGGGACTCCCATTTTCAAAGGTACGCCAGAAGACCGCTTTCCTTTAACATCAACTTTCTGTATTCTCCCGGATAAATATGAACCAATAAGAGCCAACGAAGAATCCCTAATTCCATAATGGCGTAGTTTCCTTAATAATGTGTCGTGATCAACGCAATCAAAAGCCTTAGATAAATCGCAAAAGACTCCAAGAGCATCATGCGACTCTTCCCAAGCCTCAAAAATATGTCTTATTAAATTTGTACCTGCGTCTATAGTAGAACGTCCCCTAGTAAAACCGTGTTGTTTACTGTGTAGAAGGTTATTTAAATTGAAATGATTAAGTAGCTGTTCTAAGATCACTTTTTCAAAAATTTTACTAAACGAAGGTAGCACTGAAATTGGTCTAAAGTTGGAGGGATCCGAGGTGCTACCGGATTTAAATAATGGTATCACTTTACTATATTTCATTAGATCAGGAAACACACCCAATTTTATACAGTCATTAAATATTGTTGCAAGGTATGGTGCAATTACATCAATAATAGGTTTTATTACTTTGACCGATATTCCCCAAAGATCAGGAGTTTTTTTAACATTAATTTGTTTAAAATTTCTCATTATGTCCATAGCACTAATATTTGTAAATTGAAAACTAACACTACATTTATTAACATGTTCTTTTAATAACGATTCAGCAATAGTGGGAGAAGAAATAAGAGACTTTGTAGTGGAAACTGGAATATCTGCAAAATAATTTTCAAATATATTAGCAATTTCTTGTTGCGTGTTTATTATTTTATCATTAATTTTTAACGCAAATTTAGTATCATCGTTTCTTACATTTCCTGTTTCCCGATTAATTATATTCCAAGTCATTTTAATTTTGTCTGATGCATTGTTAATCAGATTAGATAAATGTAGCGACTTAGCCATAGCACAAACTTTTCTAAAAATTTTTGAATAATTACGAACATATTTTTTAAAAGATTCACTACTATTATATGCTTTTTCAGAATAAAGATCATATAATTTTTGTCTACTTCTATGAATTCCAACAGTCGCCCATTCATTAAAAGAACTTTTACCTTTTAAGTTAATCATTTTTGGTTTAAAAACAACACTAAATTCTTCGTTAATCATATTAAATAAATTTTTATAGAAAACGTCTGGATTTTTATTGTAATTTAAATATGACATTTTCTTAACAATGTTAATTCTAAAACTTTCCATGCGACCCTCGCTGATTGGAACAAACTTAAGCTTTTTTATGTCATCAGTATCTGAACATGATTTAGTTGTAAAAGATAGATACTGTCCACTGTGATCTGAAGTCAGCTGATTAATTACATTATAATTTCGTATTTTTTTTAAATTTGTGAAGATATTATCTATACAAGTTGCCGTTGATTCAGTAACTCGTGTTGGCTCAAGAAATAAATTTGTAAGGTTATATGACTTTAACAATGTTGTGAACCTAATGGTGGTATTAGTATTTTCTAAAAGGTTAATGTTGAAGTCACCACAAATGCAAATACTCTTACTAGTTGCAGAGAGTTTTACTAGAATATTTTCCATTATATTTTCAAAGTTATCGTAATGTGAATTAGGAGGTCGATATGCAGTTACTAAAATGAAGCTATCGAATTCAACCGAGGCCACTTCAATGGTTCGTTCTTCAGAGAGATCGACAATATCGGAGCGTTCTTTACATTTGATATCCTCACTAACAATAATAAGTGACCCGCCACGAATTGCTTTCTCCCTGCAGAAAGAACTTACAACCTTATAACTATCAAAATTAAATAACAGTTCATATTTTCGAAACCAATGTTCAGTTACACATAGAATATTAATTTTATTGTGCTTTAAAAACAAATCAATTTCAAGGTCTTTGCCCTTCATACCCTGTATGTTTTGATGAACCAAATTTATTACATTAGTTTTACATGAAGAATTGTTGGTAGTTGGGCTGTGTCTAGTATCATTTATCATGATGCCAGAGCTTAACTCTTTTGTCTTTAAATGAAGTTTAAATTTGTTGAGTCAGATTTCAACTTGTCAATAACATTAACTTTCCCCTGCTCAATAGAAGCAGGCTGTGGGTGAATTAATTTTAAAGAAGAACTATTAGTACTAATAGTAACTTGGTCATTAATATTATATGCTACCAAAATAGCTAAATGTCGCTGTGTAAATTTGGATACATACATGGTATCTTGTGTCAATTTAAATCTATTAACAAATTTAGCAATGTCTATTAATAAGATTGCGCTACAATTATGTGTAGCATTGTACATGAACATATTTATGTTAAAAATACACTGATTATGTGCTTTGTCTAGGTTACTACAGTATGGGAATGTACATAAAATAATTTTACATTTTTTCTCCGATTGCAAATCAACCAGAAATCGAATACTGTAGTCCAATGATTTTTTGCTAACATTGGCATGACTACCTACCATTATTACAATTGTAGTTAGAGCGTCACAATGAATTGACTTCAATTTAGCAACTATATTACAGAAGGGCATACCTGGGTAACACATATTAACTGGGTAGTTTGTTGGAGAATTATGATGACTGACTTCCGTGTTGGTATTTTGCAACAGTATAATAATGCCAATATGTTCTGTTACTGTAACAACCCATTCCTGCCCACTGCTGGGCTCGGGTCTCCTCAGACGGATAATGCATAGTCCATTCAGGTCTCCTCAGAATAGAGTTTAGGTATAGTTGCACGCTTGCCCAATGCGTATTGACTTCACATAATCGAAGGTTTTTTTAATTCTTTCTTTTTAGCTACTATATTTATTATTATTATTTTGTAAGTATTGAAACGCCTACATATAACTTTTCCATTCAGTTTCCATACCCTAAGGTCGCCTGGAAGAAATCGCTATAGCGATAAGGCCGCCTATATTGTACAATTACTATAAGCTGTATCAGTTTTTAAGTCAATTGGTGTTTTTTGGTACAATGAAGTATATTCTATTCTACTACCAATATACATATTTACAAATTCTTTCCAAGAATAAATGAAAATAAATCAAAAATACCAACTACCAGTTGCATCCACTTGACTCCGTGCAGGGCATGGCTGTCCGTATCGTTGACGATCCCAGGCTCACGGACCACCTAGAACCTTTGGGTCTGCGAAGAGACTTCGGTTCTCTTTGCATTCTATACCGCTTGTTCCACGGGGAGTGCTCCGAAGAATTATTCGAGATGATTCCAACATCTCCGTTCTATCATCGCACCACCCGTCGTCGAGGTCCATCCTTACTATTTGGAACCACCGCGGTCATCCACGGTCTGTTTCAAAAATTATTTTTTTCCACGCACCATCCGACTGTGGAATGAGCTCCCTTCTTCGGTGTTTCCCGAGCGCTATGACTTGTCCTTCTTCAAACGAGGCTTAAAGAAAGTCCTTAAAAGGTAGGCCGTAGGTAGTGGCCCCGCAGTGTCCGCTGACATTGCAGAGGTCCATGAGCAACGGTAACCGCTTACGATCAGGTGGCCCGTTAGCTCGTCTGCCTACAAGGCAATAAAAAAAAAATATATATATTAAATGATATTTGATCTTTTCACTTCATCAAGGTTATACGTTGAAATACAACAATAAAAAAATCATAAAGTTTAATGGTTTCCCGTTGTTTAGATTCTGTTATGTAATTGTTATTTTTAATTGTTATGGCTACAACAATAGTTTATGAAGTTTTTGATGGGACAGAAAATAAACTTTATGAGGATACGTGGTTTTGTTTACGTATGTTGAGATTTTATAAGCTGATAAACAAGTGTTTTATAAATAACTTCGTCTACATCACGATTGAAGAATTCAGCTCTTCATTAAGCAATACAGAATAAATTTTATTTATTTATTTATTTAAGGAAACAACAGTACAATTTAAAACTTATAAGGACATGATTACAATAGTTACACATTGACCATCAACGCTTTCACCGTAAATAACACACAAATTGGAGATAGTGGACAACAAACAATTAAAAGGTTATCAAAATAGAACAACCAGATTTGAACATAATACAATTAATAAGGAACAATACAATATTCTGTGGAGGTATGAATGATGAACGATTTGAATTTGTTTGGTAAAGCGTATATTCGAAATATTTACAGTAAAAATAATAAAATAGTTAAAATTAATTAGGATGTACAAGATAGCGTTGTCACTGAGAGAATCCAGAGTTCGTAGATGACGTTTTGCCGTCAAGTTCGGTCTTCGCCGTACGAACTTAGAAACGAAGTTGCGCGCGCAGATTTGCGTCACACGCGATGCGTTTTGACTGTGACGGAAATGTTCGCCACAATTCAATTAAATTTATCATCATCATCATCATCAGCCTATAGACGTCCACTGCTGGACATAGGCCTCCCCCAAACCTCGCCATAACGACCGGTCCTGCGCCGTCTGCATCCAGTGACCTCCCGCGATCTTGACCAGATCGTCGGTCCATCTCGTGGGGGGTCTACCAACGTTGCGCTTACCGGTTCGTGGCCGCCACTCTAGAACCGCATTAATATCCATTGTGTGGTTTTAAAAGAAAACATGTTTTTTCTCTTCTTTATTTGCGATAAGTCCCTGGACTATGAGCAAGTGTGGTGAAAGACGAGATCACGGTTCTAGGATAAGGAGCCCATTAGCACCCTTCCTTCCCTTATGTATCCAGCTGGATAATATGATTCCTCTTCAGTCTTCTGGCATAGTTGACAATAGTTTAGTTGCCAATATATTGGGGTGATTACGCAGTCGTTCTTTATATGTTGTTGAGAATAGTCTTATTTCGTCACTGACTGTGGCAATATCAAGTTCTTTATGTTCGGGTGAACCACGGTGTATTTGAAATATTACGAAGAATACCATTTTGAGCTCTCTATATGTATGCTATGTTCGTCTTCAATGTTGACCTCCACAACTGTATACCATAGGTCCATGTGGGCTTTAGAACTGCCTTATAGATCAAGAGTTTGTTGTCTATACTTTTAACATAGTACATTTGACGTTTAATATTTTTTTTGGTAAGAATAGTTAGTTTATTGTATTAATTGAGATAGTTTTATATTGTTATTTTTTAATTCTTTACGTCCACTGTCTCTTTTCTGACTTGTTTAGAGGTGGAAATTTTTTTTTGTGTCCTTGTTTTGATGTAATAACTTGTACTGTTGTTTCCCAAATAAATAAATATTCATCGTACCTACTAACATTTAAAGTTAATATAAAAAGATAAGCGTGTTCACTATATCAAGTAAGTTATAAATAACATTTAAATGAAACAGTTCCTCGTTAAATAACCGCAATTACGCCGTAATCGATACCAGAGGTTAATATTACACATACATTATACATTACATAATCAAGCCTTTAATAAACCAGTTGTGTATTGAACATTATTTAAAAAAAATGTGCCTAGCAATCTTTTATAGCTGTACTGTACTGTACTGTACCAACCCATTACTGCCCACTGCTGAGCTCAGGTCTCCTCCGAAGAGGAATTAGGCATAGTCCACCACGCTTGCCCAGTGCGGATTGGGGACTTCACATATCTTCAAAGGATTTTTAGAATACATTTCCGATATACAGGTTTCCTCACAATGTTTTCCTTCACCGTTTTTAGTCAGTAGTGTTGTGAAAAATTGCACTTAAATCTTTATCATATTAAGATTTAGAGGTACAAGCCGGCCGATTTGAACCCGCGACTTCCCGGTCGGAAAGCAAGCGCTTCAACCACTCGGCCACCACGACTATTTGTTGTGAACATTATCTAAAAAAATGTGCCCAGTAATCTTTTATAAAAGTATTTTATTAAATCCTATCATTTTTAAAAAACTTATTCGTTTGTCATTTTTCTTTATTGCAAGATAGATAAACGGCGGACCTGATAGTAAGCGGTCACCGTCACTGATGAACCTCTGCAATTATTTGGATACAAGCTATTTTCTATTCCAAAAAATTAAGCACGCACAATAAGGCGAGTCGCAACGCAACGCTTCGGAATCGATCCGCCTCTTACATTAAGTTTAAACCAACGCACACTTAGGTCACAACTGTCACCTGTCACATTATCATATGAAAATTGACAGGGACTGGTTGTTTTGTATCTTAACTGTCTGTTATCCATAATATAAAAATGAATCGCAAAATGTGTTGGTAAGCGCATAACTCAACAACGCCTGGACCAATTTGGCCAAATCTTTGTTTAAAATATTCGTTGAAGTTCAGGGATGGTTTTTACGGCGAGAAAAAATCGAATAATTTCCGCGAAAAATGGAAAAAAAAACGGGTCATAGGGTTCACGCAGACGACGTCGCGGGCAGCAGCCAGTCAAATATAAACTTCACAGCACATCAATAATTCACGTCGAGTCTAAACTTTAAAAATAGTGAAAAATACTTATTTATACGACCTCTAAATAATTCAATGTTAAACATATCGTTTGTACAAAAATACATCATTATAAGTCATTATTCGAATATATTCAAGCGTGTCGTCCACAATAACATTTACATACAACAATCACTATACGCTTTGTGTTTTGAAGGACATTTTCCAAAATAATCTTTAAGAAATTAGCAATAAATCATGTATTTGATGTATTTTGTTGCGTTTTTGTCATTGCCTTGTAGGCAGACGAGCTTATGGGCCACCTGATCGGGCGCAGTTACCGTTGCTCATGGACCTCTGCAATGTCAGAGGCATGACTGGGCCGCTACCTACACTACCTGCGTGGAGGTAACTGATGGAGCCAAAGTAAAGACCTCTACTTGCCCTTTTTAATGAGACCATTCGCGATTGGTCTACCTTTTGCTTGTAACAAAATTTAAAGAGGTTTGTGGAAGTGCTAGTTTTAGTATAGGTAAAATATTACAGAGATGCAGCTGATTTTAATATCTTCATTCTTTAAAATTCAGACAAATAACTTTTTTGAAAAGGTTAACATACCCTCTCGTGAATTCGCATTCGCATTTGCCAAAAATCAAAATCCAAAACATCATTATTAGATACAGATAAACAACCCTCATAAATTCTCAAAAAACTAAAGCTTATAAGTTTGCCTAAAATTAGCACGTTGTGCAACTGTTCACTTTTTCAAAACATTCATAAAGTTTGTCTTAAAAAGTCACCTCGTGGGAACGACTACTTACTAATTCTGAACTGTCTAAAATCAATGCTATTTTCATTAAAATATAACGATCCAGAACCTGTTATTTGACTTCCAAAACTATAACAAAACAAAACAATAAATTGTGAAATAAAATATAATTTTTACTACGAAACCTAGACACCTTAATAGTCTCATTCAGCCTAAAATATGTGCGTACAAAACCCAAATATTCTAACTTATATGAAAAGGAAATTATAGCTTAGTCTTACAAATCTAGATTAGGTTAGTAAACAAAGTACTAAAGATGTATTTTGAGCTCTATTTCAATGTAGGTTAAGTCTATTTGCTTTTAAATATAAATTTATCATAGGAGAATATTATCTAGTAAGTCGGGTCACAAGATCGGTCTAGGCTGATAGGTTAATTTAATAGACATAATATATTAAACTTATTCAGACACTCGCGGTTTTCTATAATACTTTCATTCATTAGTGGTACTACCCAAAAGCGAACGAGAAAGAGGGTAGACAGATTTTTTTGCTCTTAAATCAACACGCAGGATCTAGTCTTCTCGTGATCATGACTTTTGCAACAACGTTGAAATATCGACACAACTCAATTAATTAAATATCTTGGTAAGAATCCGTTGAAAATGCATGAAAGTGTAATATAATTACCTATGTATTTAAATAAGTTTTCCCTCGTGTCTTTGCTATGATGGGTGTTTTAGAACTCAACGTAGAATACTACGTAAAGTCTAAGCCATGAAACATACGGACGTTTAAATGGTTGTGCGTTTAATTTTTCTCGATGTTTTCACCAATTAAACCTCAAAATGAAGGGAAAATACTGAACTCTGAACTCTATTAAAGGCAAATTTGCATAAAGCAGTTAAGTTCCTATTCGCTTCATTTTGAAAATAGTAAACAGTAGGCTCCAAAACTACGTTTTTAGCTATGCTATGAGCAGGCCATTTAAGCATAAAATTAGAGAAAGCAAAATTTGAAGCACGACAAATAAGCACCCGTACGAATGTGGTTAGTTGAATCAATCTAGAATAGAGTTTTAGATAAAAATTTATAAAACAACAATTTTTGGAAGTTACACGAGTTGAAGAACAAATATTTTTCATAGTAAAATGTCAATCTTCTAAAATGTTTTACTAAACCAACATGTCTGTCTTGCGTTTATCTTAACATCGTTTACAAATTTTTATAATATATGACATTGTGTGACATATTGCTTTTGTGTTGGAGACGACAAACACACCCAAATCCGTTTTGTAGATCAGACACAAACAAATTTTGTTTGCTGTAGGGTTGTCCGACAAGGTGTTAGAAAATAGTGTCACGAAAAATAACTTTTGACACCAAAAGTAATGAAAAAATACATAATTGTCATGAAAATTAAATTTGGCAACTGAAAGTATTGGCGATCGTTAAGTAACTGCGAAAAATATTGGATTTTATGGATAAGATTTTGAAGATATCTAAAATTACCTTTAGTACCTACATAATATGTGCTAGAATATGCATTTAAATTGTACAAGCTGAACCTTATCATCTAGCTTTACCTATATTAAACTTACTATTTTCAAGGGTACAATAGAGCACTTTTTTATCGAAAGTCTGAATGAACCAGCTTTCAAGCTTATTCGCAATTAATTCGGTCCGTAAATGCAAAAATTACCCACTACACACCTCTTAATAATATTAGTACCTATACATAATTGAAGAGTTCCTCTATTTTCCTTAAACTATGACACTATTATTCTCAAAAACACTAACTCCAGCAACCCTATTTTACAATATCGTTATACCTACACAGACAAGACTAAAATAGACGCCCTTGTTGTCCAGTCTAACCTTATTTTCATGTTTTCATAAATTCTCAGCAAATTAATGGCTAAGAGTTCATCTCTTGTTGAAATATTCAGGTAGACTTAGTCTGGGAGTTTTATTTATTTAAAACTAACTGACCTGCGCAACTGCGTCTGCGTCACATAAGACGGATTTATAAAATTGAACAAAACCATGCTTAAACTTCAACGAACATTTTGAAAAATAATTGATCAAATTGGTTCATGCGTTGTTGCTTTCCCTCCCTCTTTGGAGGAGACCTGAGCCCAGCAGTGGGTAGTAATGGGTTGGTACAGTAGTAGTACAGTTGTTGCTTTATGCGCTTAGCATTTTGCGTTTCATTTTTATATTAGAGATGATAGTTGTGAGATGGTCAAGACATTATCTAGGGGAGCTTAGCAACTTGATAAGCGTGGGGAAGAAATTCAGTAAAAATATACGGATACGATGATAACTTCTCAAATCCAAAAAATTGCGTCTTTGAAGTTGCAATGCGCAGGACACATTGTGCGAAGAACGGATAGCCGACAAAAATTCTGGAATGGCGGCCAACCTGAGCAGACCTCATAAAAGATGGACCGATGACCTGTTCAGGATCACGGGAGATCACTAGATGCAGACAGCAGCTAGGTCGTTGTGTCTAGGTTTGGGGGAGGCCTATGTCCAGCAGTGGACGTCTATAATTGGCTGATGATAATGATGATAGATCAATTTTGACAAAATTATTTCCCACCATTTTGAATTAAGGACAACAGCATTCGAGCGACAATCTTTATGCAGGAATTTTCGACGTTTAAGTTTTTTTTTTTTTTTTTTTATTGTTTAAGTGGCTTTTGTACCATATTCTTTGGTTTTAATATGGTCCTATGTTATAAACATCACTTTGCACGACTTTAGTAAATATTTTTAACCTATAAAATCTAAATAAGTCAAATACATATTCAATTAATATAAAACTCTACTAAGTACGAATAAACGTAATGTAAACACATGAATCATTCCACACGACAACAGTTGGCACACATGATTTTAATGTGTGAAAATATATAATTAGCGGTAATCCGTTCCTTGTACTGTATTCGTAAATTACCTACCTGTTTATAAATAGAATGCTGATTCAGTACTCTGAGTTTTATTATTAACTAACCAGCGAAAATACCACAGTTATTTCAGAAACTGATTGTTGATATAAGTTTATTGGAACGTGGTTCCTTATCGCGCGTTATCGAAAGGGGGCTAGACGGAAAAAAATCTTACGAAAAGTTGTCACGACACTTTTTTTGTTTTAGATGATTAACGCTATGGCGCTGTGATCAAAATCTTTTAAAACACGTTCCTTATTTTTGTTTTAGATGACTATCGCTAGATGGCGCTGTGATCAAAATCTTTTAAAACACGTTCCTTATCGCGCGTATATCTCTTAATCGAAAGGAACTTCGGTCTATTCGGGTGTCCCATGACACCTCTCAAGTTTTTAATTTTAAATTAACTAAACCGATTTTGATCATTTACTAAAAATAAGCCACGTCGTTTACAAAATTTCTGGTGTACATATAATATTGACACAGAGGACAGATTTGGTTTGTTTCAATTTAATAGATTGTAAAAATTAGTTCAGTACTTCAAGTACTAAATGCAATCTATTTTTGGACCCGATATGTTTCAAACCCGTTTTAATCAGACAGAAAACGTCTGCTCGAAAGACACTAGATTTTTGAAACGGACTCGGAACTAAATGAAGGAAGAATCCAAAGAATACAAATCTTTCTTGCTAAGATGATAAAGTCCTAAAAAGTAAACCAGTAGTATTTATTATACGAGAATTTCTTTGTTAATCACTAATTAAAACAGATTTTTATTGAGACTATTCATTCCGTTGCACGTCGAGAGCATACCGCATTCATTCACTCGTAGCAATTGCAGATGAAGGGTGCTCCGCCATGTTGGATTTCAGAGAAAGGCAATAAGAATATAAAGAAAAGAAAATATATAAAATGGAATAAAGATATACAATGTTATAAAGAATAGATTGTGCTAGATCTTTGGATAGTAAAGACTTGAGCCCAGCAGAAAGCAGTAATGGGCTTTTATTCTACATTAGGAATAAAGAGAAGTAAGTTCAGACCTAAACTTAAGACGCTTTGCGAGAAGGAAAGTCGAAACTGATGTTTTCCTACTCCTTCTATCATCTTCTGATTAAATTCGTTGCGGGGCTCAAGACGAGTTAGCTTGCCCTCGGGTTCCTGGGCTTCACTGCTCAGAGTCATTACGATGGTCGCCGCTGTGGCTTCACAGGAGTTACAGTGGTGGGAGTGAGAGGTGGGCAAATAAAGACCTAAGTTCAGCTGTGGGACGTTACAGGTTTATAGTACCTACATCCCACACTAGACAAGTGATATAACCTCTTCACCACGATTTCTAATATCGCTTATATACACAATGTTCCTAAATTCGTTTACCTCATAAACAAAGGTCGTTTGTATGTGTTTAGGCTAATCTAATCAATTTAACGGTTATAAATAGATTGTAATGTTCATACGAGGTTGTGAAGGACGACCAAGTTGCGATTATGTATGTTTCCATATAGTATGAGAGATGGCGCAAAATTTGAGTAGTTATTTGAGGCAAGCTGAAAACTTAGTCGATAGTTCTCCGGATATATCTAACAGGAGAACGTTTAGGCCCGCAACTCAGCAGCCAGGTCTGTATTTCCGAGTTGGGTATCAATCCGATATCAGGAGAACTATCGACCAAGTTTTCAGCTTGCTTCAAATACTTATTCAAAAATTGGCACTAGCTCCCAGGTCATATAGGATCGCCAAATTCCAATGGGCGCAAATGGCAACTGGTAGGCCAACTGTCAAACGGTGTTTCACATAGTTTCAATGGCGGCCAATGCATACAAAATCCCCGTTTACATTGGTTGATCGGCCGTCACCGTCATTTTTTTTTACGGGTGTTGGATGTTGGTGAGACATAATGGAAACACGGTATATGATATTTTGTAATGTTTGTTGAAGTTTTGGAGGGATTTGGATTAATTAATTTTTAAACAAACCATTTTTGTTATTGGCATAGAATAAATATTTTGAACATCCACTCCGTAGGTAAGGAATATGGAAGATGAAATAAAACGTCGTCCTTCTTACACTTAGAAATTTCTGGGACACCCTGTATATTACTTGAATTTAACAATTTGAATTAAATCCAACAATAATTTAAAATCTAAGTAAAAATGGTATTATGCTATGTTGATATCCATAACCGTAGAAATAACGTAATAATTATAATCGAAATAAAATAGCAAGAAATAAAAGTAACTAAATGATTTTCTTTTCTATTCTTCATCCGTACACGAAATTGAATAATATCTCCTATTTGAGGTTTTTGTGAGGAAAAAAGGACCGTAATAAGATTACACGTCACATAAAACACGATAAGTATAATTGTGATTTTTATGGCGGGTTCCGTACAAAAACTTTTGTCAATCCTTACTTTATTATAATCAAAGATGAAGAATAATCTATAATATAATCATCATCAGCCTATAGACGTCCACTGTCGAACATAGGCCTCCCCCAAACCTCGCCACAACGGCCGGTTTTGCACTATCTGCATCCAGTGACCTCCCGAGATCTTGACTTAGTCGTCGGTCCATCTTTTGGCAGGTCTACCCACGTTGCGTTTACCGATTCGTGGCCGTATCGAATAATATAATAATGAATGGTAAAATGTGTTGGTAAACGCATAACTGAACAACGCCAGGACCAATTTGGCCAAATATTTTCAAATATCGTTGAAGTTTAAGGATGACTATTACAGCAAAAAACCCAACTCAGTATTGAGTTTAGCTCGCATTTTGTGATTTTTTATCTGTAGTGTACATAAAGTGTTAAAAATTGCGAATAATTTTCGGAAAAAACGGTATAATCGATGGTGCTGTATTGGGTTCACGGAGACGAAGTCGCGGACAGCAGATAGTTCTCTAATATAAAAATGAATGAACCAACGAACAACAAATTTTTATATGGTAGATTTATGGTTGGTTTTGATTAATGGTTTTAATACCCTTGCATTAATTAGAACGAAATGGCTTTGTGAAAGAGAGAAAGAAAATAACATTATTCAGCAATACAACAATAATACAATTTAAAAATTAAGTTAAATTAGCTAAATTAAAATAAAAGTTGCAACTTTCAAACAATGAAAGGGATTGCTATAGTGGTGAAAAGGTCACTCAGCATGAATACCCCAAGTGTGGTACGAACACTTAAGGCGCCGATTTTCTGTCGCGCCTACGGTCTTTATTTTATGAAATTAGTGAAAAAGTAGTAAATATCGAAGGATAAAAGTCTTTGTAACAACTTAACTTCAACTAAGTTTGTTTGTCCTTCCTTTATAAAATTGTAAACGGAACCGTAAATTGCAGTGAATTATTGCAGAGTATCTCTTTTTCTGTTCCCCCTAAACCTCCTCGCTACCCTACCTCAAAACTATTCCACATAGCTCATAGTAAAACTAATATCGGTGTAAACGCTCCCTTAAACAGAATATGCAAAGAATACAACTCTTGCAAACTGCCAGCTAAAGACATTCATGACATATCAGCCAATCGATTCAGAGACCTATTCCTATTACATTATTTTTTTTTTCTCTCTATATTATTATAACTGTATTTTTCTTTATTTTGTTCTTATTTCAGTTCCTAGTTTAGTTTAGTTTTAGTTTTAGCTTAGTTTAGTATTAGTTCATACTCTGTTTAGATTTTTCGTTTAACTTTAGCAAGTAAGCTTTCTTTCATTTGATGAACATTGTTTTTTTTTATTTTTAATAATAATTATACTTTATTTCTTTTTAATATTCAAATAATTTCTTATTAAATTTACTTTTTTTCTTTTAAACCGATACTGATGTTGTCCTGGAATAATATGATTATAGAATGGCGTGTATACCTGTTATAGGTACTCATATAAGACTCTGTGTTTTAATAATACTAAGTATAATTGTGTATATATGTTTACTGTTGGTGTACCAAATAAATAAATAAACTAAGTGTCTATAAGGGTCTAAAAACTCATTGTGTTGATAAAAAATGGAAAAAAAAATTGTATGTAGTATTAAGGAAATGCATATAAGGTATTGTTTGATACATTTGTAATTAAATAGTTTTATTATGCTTTGTGTAATGGGCTTTTTTCTTTTTGTATTTACTTTGTTGATAACAACCTACTAATTTAATGCTCCTATGTTTTGTTGAGAGAGCACTGGCTCCCATAGCACAGTATTTTTACTAGTTTGGGAGCCTGGGTTTGCCCAAATAATAATTGTAAACATTGTCTCAGTAAAATTCATTTCATTTCATTTCATAAGCTAAAGTAAGATAAGATAAAAAGAGGTAAATAAATAATCGTTTCCAATACCAAAATACAAATGAAAAATAAAAAGTACGTCTCGTATATCGAAATATAAAACTGCAAGGATCTCTAATTCACAAACAAGTCGAATATATAACATTTTATTTACCGTTGTAACGAGAACATGTCAACATTCGTCTCAGTTTTCAAAAGAAAGGAAAAGATATCTTTTGTCTATGTAAAGATTGAGTCGATACCGCTTTTATGCGTATCTTTCAATTTACTTTTCTTTGATTTATTTGTATTTTGACTTAAAAAAGAGCTATATCATTTATTATTTCAACGGTATTTAGGAGTGACTCAAAAATAAAATATTTTATAAAATTTATATTCAGACACTCGCGGTTTTCTATAATACTTTGATGTATTTTCAACGGGTTCTTACCACGATATTCAGTTCCAGTGGTACCACCCAAAAGCGAACGAGAAAGAACAGATTTGTTTGCTCTTAAATCGACCCGCAGTATCCAGTCTTCTCGTGATCATGACGTTTGCAACAACTTTGAAATATCGAGACAACTCAATTAATTAAATATCGCGGTAAGAACCCGTTGAAAATGCATGAAAGTTTTATAAAATTCGTTTATAAATCCACAACATATTATATCTGGAAAAAAATTTCATTCACATTTTTAGTCTATAAATCGTTTTAAATATTTACAAATTAAGGTCTTAAAGGTGAATTAATTGTTTTAAATATTTAAAAAAACGGAAAAGTTTCTGAATAATTTTACGTAAACCGAGCAAAATATGTGGCCGATGAAATATCAAAAAATACTCTATTTCCTTGATTGGTTATGTCGTTGGAATAACCAGAAAATCAAAATATTCAACGTTCCGGTGTATTCTGATTGGACTGTCAATAACATACTGACAGGATATCCTGATCTGCAATATTTTGTGGGAATTCCAGAAAAATCTGGAAAATTGTGGGAATGTACGAAATCCGCCATTTTGTTTATTAACATGGAATGGCGGTCATAAGCGGTAGGATAAGTCTACTTAAGATTGGTAAATTTTACTAATTAGCTAATTTTAATCTTGGAAATTTTGGAAGTCCAGGTAAGGTTTAAACGATGACAAAATCACGGGAACACTTTTATTATATTCTGTCTTATGTGACGCAGACGAAGTTGCGCAGGCTAGCTAGTATAGTAATATATGTAGGTCATTCCACATGTCGTAAAACTACTGTTAACTCTATTGTTATACTTTACTGTGCAATAACTATTTAAATGTCAGAACTCAGGAAAATGCATTATATTTCACCGCTAACCTGTATATATAAGTTTAATTGTGCATTTCTACGATTCTAGAGCAATAAACCACGTGTTTTATATTTCTATCTTAAGATGATAAAAATTGCATATTCAAGGGTGATAGATTAATGTACTAGCATTCTATTGTCAATATTTTAATGTGTTAGAAGCGTATTGTCGTAATTTGAGTATTTAATCATAACACGTGGTTTGAAGACTTGTTTATTTTATTTTATTTATTTATCCATGGAAAACTTACAGCCTAGTTTACAATAGTAGTACAAAGAAAACCTAGCAAACTTACTTTTTACATATGCATAATTGGTTGCCTGGAAGAGATCGCTTTAAGCGATAAGGCCGCCCATTGTAACACTTTACTGTACTGTTTTTTTATGTGTTTCTTTTGCATGTTTTTGTGGTGTTCAATAAAGAGTATCTATTCTATTCTAAAGAATGCAAATAAACTTACAAAAAGTGAAAATTACAGGGCCAATTATAAGTCCTCACCAATAGAGGTTAAAGAATAATGTAAACTTAAAATCTAATTGCGCTAAACTTACATGCCTATATAATAAAAACCATTATACCCTTATCAATCCAGTAAAGAAATTAAGGTTCAAAAAATATAACACAATCCGTAAAAAAGTCTATTCATCATTGTTTTTTAAGTACACAGATACTATCATGGAAAATATCAAATTTCGTGATTTTGGAGATTCTGTTCAAAAGCTCAGGAGTACGCCAGAAGAAAGCGTTACGTTTATATTTACTAGTTACTAGTGGCAGGCAGTTTTTGGGTAGATATTTGAGGCTAGCTGAAAACTTGGTCCATAGTTCTTCTAAAATACCTCAACTCAGTACTGTAGACCTGGCTGCTGAGTAGTGGGACTTAACGTACCCCTGCA
This sequence comes from Trilocha varians, assembly GCA_030269945.2. Taxonomy (NCBI): domain Eukaryota; kingdom Metazoa; phylum Arthropoda; class Insecta; order Lepidoptera; family Bombycidae; genus Trilocha; species Trilocha varians. The sequence continues at coordinate 7,736,142 of AP028277.1, read as the reverse complement.
ATTTTAAAATGTTTGCAATTTATTTTTACTCATAAAATGTATTTGAGTTTATTAGCTCTCATACTAGAGTAGGTGATGACCCCATAGTGTTGCAAAGGTCTGATAATGCAGAGGTCCCAATGCAGAGGTCCGTGAATGACTGTAATTACTTTCGACCAGGTAGCCTATTGACTCGTCTACCTACATGGCAATAAAAATATCTTTTAAATGTTATATTTTAAAACAAATAGTTAAATCTGAAGCTACAAAACTGATGACTTTTAGCCTAATCATATGACGTCATTAATCCCCCTTATATTCCCCCCTCTCTATTATTAACACAGTTGCTACTAAGGATCAAATTCTCATAATCACTCATCCTTCCGAACTCTGAAGGCCGTTTAATAATATTAAATTTTAACATGTAATCATCGCTAATTTATTACAAAGACGTCCTTACCAGACGGTTTATTAATTCCGGCAGTAACAATTACTTCGAGATTAATTAATAATCCTCTGAATTGCTTAAAGTTATGTAACCCGTGTCTCATAATACGAAGCCACTCTTGGCTAGGGTCGGAATAATTTAACTATTTTTTACGCTCTGATTTGCACCGATTGTATTTACATTAACTAGCTTCTGGGGAATAGGGGTTCTTAAAAAGAGAGTTTATGCTTATTTATGTACAGGTTGGTTCTGGAATTTTAACTTTGTCTTTGATTAAAAATTTGTCAAAATATATTCGACCGAGCGTATCAATATGACATCTATGGAATTTAATTACGTAGTTGATTTAAGGATAGTTTTATGTGTATGACAACAACTTTGGCTAACAATAAAAATAACTTAAAAGGAGAACATGGTAAGAAAACCTGGACTCTTGCAATAGATCCCAATCCATGATATTCCCAGTGTAATATGACATGTCCCTCTTTAAACGAGGTTTAAGAAAACTCCTAGGTGATAGGGAACGGCCTTCTAATACCTTGGCAATGCAGAGGCTCATGATCATATCAGTGTTTGATTTGTCTTGCAATAGAATAAAAATACCTTACATATCAAAGAATGTGTTCAATCCATATTGAACATACAATTTTTTTATATTTTATTTGTATTCAAACTTTTTAGTTTTCGCGATGAGTCTGTCTCGCGCTATAGAAAACTAAATTCAAATTCAATTCTATGTCAAAATTCACTTCTGTTCTAGCCATATAGGAGAGTAGTCATGTTTTATAATTTTATATTTTTTTCATTGTTTCAATGAATTATAAAGTTTAACAAACAATATTTTTTTTCTTTATTGGATCCTATAGCATCCAACAGAATGTATTTAACCTTTCAGAGATATGTAAAGTCTCAACCCGGGTTACGCAAGCGTATTTGACTATGCTGATCTATACTCGAGACCCAAACTCTTGGAGGGTAAAATATTCAAGAAAACCTTTGTCCATCAATGAAAATTTATTGTCTTGATGATCTTTATACATAGCTGGAGTAAACTTACATTCGATATTAGCCTACATTCTCCAATGTTCTATATACTTTATTGCCTTCTCAAATACATGTTATTCGAGCTGAATGATAAATTGAGGGTATCTTGCTATTATTTTGATAGTTTGTCGACCTCGTTCAGTGAACCTTTTACGAGATCAGAAACAATCGTAAATTAGTCGAAGAGACGCTTTGACGAGGTTTTTTGATCGATAGTGTTCGATGAGACTCTGTAATGTTTATTAAACAGTAGCGAAGCTATTATAGAAACTGATTCCGATCGGTTTCCTCTTAGATTTTATATTATAAGATTGTGGCAAGAACTTGAAATCATCACTTTTGAGAAGTTTAAATCTATTAAAAATTTGATTAAAAAAGGTATATTTTTATTATAGGTGACAGTTTTTTACTTCGCATATTATTTCAAAATAATCATAATAATATTATAAAGGCGAAAGTTTGTATGTATGGATGGATGTATGGATGTATGTTTGTTACTCTTTCACGTAAAAACTACTGAATGGATTTGAATGAAACTTTACTACAATATAGCTTATACATCAGAATAACACATAGGCTACAATTTTTGAATCCCTTTGTAACGCAGACGAAGATGCGCGGGTCACCTAGTTACAGATAATTTTAGTGTGTAAAAAATCGGGATCGATAAATGGAGAACTTATCTCCATTTATTTTATCTTATAAAATTGTCTGTTAACAAACTGCTATTCTTTAATATTGTACATTTTGTATTATAATATTTTATACCGGGTAATATCGCGCACAAAACAATAATTACGGTATACATCATTTTCTTTTCTTTGGAAATGAAATTCTCGCAAGAAAGGAATGTAATAAGAAAATGCTTAATAAAAGATATACGAATTTATACCCATAATTTGTATAAAGAATCAGGGATTTTGCGTATACTGCAATAAAGTATAAAGAAGGTTGTGAGATAAAGCTTATATGAGGAGAAATTACCGTTGTTGAAGTATTATTTTTTTATGTATAATAAAAACTAGATTGACCCACGTATTATCGTCTGAGTCTAGGATGAAAGATTTTCTCTGGTTTAGAAATGTGTTTACCTAGGATAACTAATGGGTCTAGTTTTGCAAAATAATTTGTTAAGAACCTGTCCAAAAACGAATTATGATTTCAAAATAAATGAATCTAAGTGATAGGGAAGGTGAAAGAAAAGATGATCTGATTATGTGAAGGATATTATGGTTTGGTTTGTGACAATTGTGACTGATGATATAAATGGGATAAAGTATAGTAAAAAAAGAAGACTCCATTAGTAGTAGTTAGTTTTAGAACAATGTGATACTAAGAATTTTTTTTTTTTTTTTTTTTTAATTTATTCTACAAAAACTATCATAACATCATTACAGTTAAAACCAAGAAGACGTTATGAGTACTTAGACATTAAATTAAATATTAAATTTCACAATCACATATATTTTAAAAAATAAAACTTAAAAACTAGAAGACTTAGTTTCTAATAATACTCGAGCAGTTTCTGCAAAGTGCGACAGGCTACAAGTGAAAATATCACAATCATTAGCAATCAAATTTATATATCTTATGGCTCGTGACATGGGAGCATATCTAAGTAAATTAGTCCTTGCATGTGGTTCCTTCAATAGTATCGGACGACGTCTTACTACCACACTTCCCCTTGGCGCCTGTAGCTGTAACGCTTCCAGTACCTCGGGATTGTGCATCATACCGCGTAACACTTGAAATACATAAATAACTAAATGGATATCTCTCCTCACCTCAAGACGATTATACCCGACCATGCCCATCACGAACAATCCCGGGTACATTAACGGGTAATAGGGATAAACCCCATATTCTTTAAAATATAAGAACCGAAGAAATTTGTTCTGTATTTTTCGATTCGATCATACTAGTATACTTGGCTTCGTGAGGGCTCCAAATGAGAGAATTAGTCTCTAGACGGCTACGAACGAGTGCATTATATAAAGTTTTTATTGTCATGCTGGATTGCAATTGGAAGGCTATGTGTTGATGATCATATTTGTAGATTAGTGGTAGTAAATTGAAAGTTACTTGACACGTAGACACAAGCTACAATAACTAATAAATCCGATACGCTAGTATCAATCCCAAATATGATTTTCCCATAAATCTTTGGTTTCAATCGTATTAAAGATTTGATTGATGTGCCGAATATATGGAGAAAAAAACTTACCCGTTGGACGTTGATAAAGCGTCTTATGAGGCTTTCGTCCTAAAAGGGTTTCATAGGAGTATTATGATCTTTTATGAAACAAGTTACTTCAGAAAAGCCGTTAGTTGATGCCATCACAGGGACAGTGTTGGGATTAAACGTCATCTTCGTCTGATGGATTTCAGTTTCGTTTTCAAATAAAAGATTGAACGTAGAGGTAAAAAGTATGCGTGTTTCTTAAAAGTTTTTATAAGCTTTATATTAACTTGCATTGGATGTAAACATGTAAGGTCGCGTGGAATCTTGCAAGTTTAATTTGACAAAATTCCCGGTTTCCGATCGAGCTGATATCTTGTACACAGATGCTTATCGCGTGACTATGTAATAATGTGACAAAATGGCAATGATCTGATGATCGAGACGCCAAGGAACACTTCCACTAAACAAGATAAACCTGTTGTGTTTGGGCTTGTTTTACTTGTGTTAGCTAGCACTGTACGATATACGATATCCAGGTTCTTAAAAGCTTGTATTTAAAAAAGTTTTCTTGAAATAACTTATTTCAAACAGGAAAATACTTAGTATCTACATAATACATTCCATTGCCTTTAATTGTTTCCAAAACACCATCTTAATAGATCCCGTGCGTAGCTATTTTACACGTGCCAAAAATTTTTGCAAATAAAAAATAATTAGAACTCACACTTCTACCGGATGTTTTAATAACTTCATTTAAATAATAATTTGGTATATTAGTTAAATTCGTGATAAAGACAATTTTTTTGTATATTAATATATGACTGTGAATAAATTTGTCGTTTAGCGGAATTTGTCCATTATTTTCTATAGTTTAACGGACAGAAATTCTCACAATACCAATACATCGAGTAAGTTATACTGTGCCTTCTCTTAATCAGCCTTTTTTATTTATTTATTTATTAAACAAAAATCCACAGCTACAATTACAATTAAATTAAACTTAAAATTATAAAATAAAACATTAGCCAATTACGGATTTACATTTTGTTTACACTGATTTTAGTCCTTAGGGGTACAATGAGGTAGATCAAACAAAATATTATAAACAAATAGTAAAATTATGTAATGTGTAACGTGTGTGTATGTGTGTGTGTATATGTGTGTATGTGTATGTGTTTGTGTCCATGAGAGCTTTAAATTCATTTGTAACTAAACATGCTTTTGTCAGCGTAATATAAACACCTGATGACGAAATTGCAACCCAATGATTGTAAACTGCAACATAACCAACGTAAACTTTCAACGTAAACTGTCTTTTCATTTCATAATTCTGTTGAAGTTCTACAAAATGGATGCCAAAACACCTAGAACCATTCTTTCAACAACTAGTCATTAATTGCCGAATTAAAATTCAAATGGATTTAAATAGAATACGTTTATAACTTGACTGACCTTGACTTGGACCGGTTCTTTATAAATAAATTATTTTTGTACAACAATGTTACCTAAATATAGTCGAATGATGTATGTTGAAGGCAAGTTTAGATTTGGACAAAATTTGAGATCTTGTTTAAGAATGGTTTATGTAAGATTTCTGTCATCGCAACACTCGGCTTCGAGATGGCGTTCTTCCTTACTATTTAGAACCACCGTGGTCATCAACGAATAAAGAATTCGTTTTGCCACGCACCATTCGTCTATGGAATGAACTCCCCTCTTCCATGTTTCCCGAACGCTTTGACTTGTCCTTCTTCAAACGTGGCTTAAGGAAATCCTTACCGTGTCGTAGCTGTGAATCGACTGGATGCGTTCTGTCCAGAATTTTTTGTTAAGATCCTATCGGCACATTGTCTTTCGACACTGTATAGCTTGAATCAGGCTTTATAATCGTTTACCTAAGATGATAAATTACTTCGTCTTTTCAGTAATTAGTTTTTACAACTGTGTATATAATATTAAGAACGCGTATTTGTTGAAGCGGTCGATACTAAGTGTGTTTGGACTGACGAATGTCATCCATTTTAGAGAGTCTTTAGTTAAACAGGTTTTAAGATAGTGTTTTCTATATCTTTATCTATATTCCAATATCCATTTATAACATTACATAATAGTTTCACCAGTTTCTATATCCAATATTCAAACTATGTTACTAAATATTTTGTATGGAGTTTTCAACCAAAATTCATGCCTACCTTCACAAAGTCGAACGGTAATACATGATGATTTATCTGAAAAGTTCTTGCAAATTTGGCTAAGATCTAGGTCAAAGAAGTTTTTCTGAAACCACGACACCGACGGCTTTCGATGCCAGAAGCCTAAGTTTCCTGAAATTGGATGAAGGAGTTTGTTGAAATTAAGTATTATATCTTCGTGTTTAATAAGAGTGTTGTATTGTAATGTTATTTGTATGAAAGTTTTGATGGTAAGTAGATACCGTCGCATATTTATGAATAATCTAACCATAATTTGTTATTTCCTGTCAGTTCAGTGAGCACTCTTTAGGGCAAGTTTTTCTGATAGGAGAGCTGAACCTAGTTCAGTTCAGTTTTTCCAATACGCAATTTTTCATTTTCACTGTGAAGACAAATTTTTAATTGTGCTGATATTATAGGAGTCTCTTGAAGTGTCTGAGGGTATTTGGATCCTTAAGGTTAACGTATCCAGTAGGACCAAAGTTACCGACGTAGCCCAAATAATTGCATCTTTGAAGTGGCAATGGGCAGAACCCATTTTGCGCAGAATTGATGGCCGATGGGGCCGAAAAGTTCTAGAGTGGCGACCATGAACTGGTAGGCGCAGCGTAGGCAGACCTCCCACAAGGTGGACCGATGACCTGGTCAGGACCGCGGGAGGTGGCTGGATGCGGACAACGCAAGACCGATCGATGTGGCGAGGTTTGAGGGAGATCTATGTCCAGCAGTGGACGTCTACAGGCTGATGATGATGATCCAGTATCGGAGACTACTGGAAAAGAAAGTGAAACTTGCCTCTAAAATACTGGGAGTACTTGACAGATACAAGCAATATTTTATCTCGAGGCAAAGGCAATTGTTTTACAAGGTTCAAGTATAGCCACCCAAGTACTATTCTCACATCTGAGATGGTGCTCCCAAATACCAACTGCATCTTTTTCTTTTATTGCGTGATAGATAAACGAGCCTACGGCCCACCTGATGGTAAGCGGTCACCGTCGCTCATGAACCTCTGCAATGCTAGGGCAATGAGGGGCTATTATCTATCGCCTACCGATACAGGACTTTTCTGAAACCTCGTTTAAAGAACTTCATCATGATTTAAACTTCGTGCATGACAGAACTCTTCGTATCCCTAGCCATATAAACACTTACGATCCAGTGGAAATGACTCTGTCGACGGAAATAAAGGTGTTTTAGTAAAAATACGTCAGATGTTATTCGTATCTGATTTTCCTTTGTACTGAAATTGTTTTGTAGTGTTTAGTGTATGGAAAAGTACGTACGAAATGTATTAAAATAAATACGACCGCAAATCAAAACAAAAACAAACGCGAAAAGGAAAAATCCATTAACAGATTCAAATAAATTCACGTCCATTCGAAGCTCATAATATTTACATAACGGTGCAAATAACAATTATAAGAATTTTCAGGGTCCATTTTAATCACTTCAAATAAAAGGGAGCTAATTTGAGATTTCTGAATATATTTATTTATCATGAGGAACTGAATTTTATACTAGATAACAGTAAATCTGTGTTACATCATAATTCATATTTTCGTAAACTAATACAAAAATACTAATACATACAATAATAAGTGCGTTATTTTATACTGCAATATGATAACAATATAAGCCCTATAAACAGATCTTAATGCACAAGTGCAAACTACATAAAATGTTATACATGATAATAACAGTATCTCTAGTATGAGTTGTAAAAGTGAAAAGTAAAACCTACCTTTTTTTTTATTGCCATGTAGGCAGACGAGCCAACGGCCCACCTGATAGGAAGTGGTTACCGTCGCTCATGAACCTCTGCAATGTCAGGGGACACTGAGGGGTCGCTACCTACGTCCTAACTGTAAGGACCTTCATCAAGCCTCGTTTGAAGAAGGACAAGTCATAGCGCTCAGAGAATACCAAGGAGGCAGGAGAATACCAGGAAGGCATTTGATAGGGTCTGGCATAAGGCACTTCTATCGAAGCTACCATCTTACGGAATCCCCGAGGGGCTCTGCAAGTGGGTCGCCAGCTTTCTGGATGGTCGGAACATCCGAGTTGTGGTTGACGGATGCATTTCCGATACCAAGACCATTAATGCTGGCGTCCCACAAGGTTCAGTGCTCTCCCCTACGCTTTTCATTCTGCATATCAATGACATGTTGTCTATTGATGGCATGCATTGTTATGCGGATGATAGTACGGGGGATGCGCGATATACTGGCCATCAGAGTTTCTCTCGGAGTCAGGTGCAGGAGAGACGAGCCGAACTTGTGTCTGAAGTGGAGCACTCTCTTGGGCGGGTCTCCAAATGGGGTGAACTGAACTTAGTTCAGTTCAACCCTTCGAAGACGCAGGTTTGCGCGTTCACTGCGAAGAAGGACCAATTTGTCATGGCGCCGAAATTCCAAGGAGTCTCCCTTGAAGTGTCCGAGAGTATCGGGATCCTTGGGGTCAACGTGTCGGGCACTGTCCAGTATCGGAGTCATCTAGAAGGCAAAGCCAAACTTGCCTCTAAGATGCTGGGAGTCATTAACCGAGCGAAGCGGTACTTCACGTCGAGGCAAAGGCTTGTGCTTTATAAGGCTCAAGTACGGCCACGCGTGGAGTACTGCTCCCACCTCTGGGCTGGTGCTCCCAAATACCAGTTGCATCCACTTGACTCCGTGCAGGGCAGGGCTGTCCGTATCGTTGACGATCCTAAGCTCACGGACCACTTGGAACCTTTGGGTCTGCGAAGAGACTTCGGTTCTCTTTGCATTCTATACCGCTTGTTCCACGGGGAGTGCTCCGAAGAATTATTCGAGATGATTCCAACATCTCCGTTCTATCATCGCACCACCCGTCGTCGAGGTAGTCCGCTCCCAGCCGTCGTCCAGTGCGGTCGTGTGCCCTGGTACGCTCCTTACTGTGCGCCCGCTGTGTCCGTACGCCCGACAAGCCAGTCCGTTCGCTGTCGTCATAGTGTGCAGTCGTGTTTTGTGCGTGTATTGTTCATTGTGGCTGCTGTGTGCTGACCCGGTATCATTATTTTATTATTATTTTCTTTCTCTTTCTTATTGTCTTTTTCAAGACACTAAGGACCCTCAGGCATCGGCCGCAGTACCATTTACTGCCCTGAGGATTAGGTTAGGTAGGGAAATTTCTCAAGCTGCCTTTTTCAAGGCGGGTTGCCTCCCTGCGTATCGCTTGCAGTAGCAGTATACTGCCCAGGGAGCTAGGCGCCTTTCTCAAACCCGTCTTCTTTAAGGTGGTTAGTTTACAGCATGGCCTCTCTCCAAGCGGAGAGGGGCATTGCTGAGTTCCTGAGGAGCACCCGACCAGAAGTTTGGCAAGAATATCAGCGTTTCTTGGCGCAATCAACCCCCTCCGCGGTTAGAGATCCGCGTAAAAACTCCGCCGTTGCATCCACGAATGCTACGGTTATAACACCTGGTTCCAAAAAAGCAGCCCTTAAGTCTCCCGCGGTCTCAAAAACCGCGCCTCTTAAGTGTCCTGCGCCCGTTAAGTGTCCCGAGCCGCCTCAGGCTTCCGCGCCGAAGGTCATAAAACCGGTTTCGCTCGCCGCCGCATGCCCCGCCCCTCGCCCCACCGCATCACCCGACCCGCGTCCCGTCGCGTCCCCCACCCCACGCTCCGTTGCATCATCCGTTACACCGCCTGCTGTGTCTACGTGCGCGCTCGTGCAATCTAGCCCTTCCGGTTCACCTTCCATCGAATTACTCGATATGGAGGTTGAAGATATAGTCTCCCAAGGTGACGGCTTCATTGAAGTCGTTTCCAAGGGGAAGAAACGTGCCGCCGCTTCCCGCGAAAAAGCTGCCGCTAAAGTCACGAAGGCTGACTCGGGCCCGCGACCGAGGCCAGCGTCGTCATCATCATCATGCTCTCCACGAGCCTCGCCCTCTCCGCGTCCACCCCGCCGGACGGACGGTCCACCCCCGCCACCACTGGTTATTCATGAAAAAGGTAGATGGAATACGATTTCCAGCTACCTAAACGAAAATCACATAAAGTTCGTCTCGGCGCGAAACATAGCCAACGGTATTCAGGTCAAAGTGGCCACTCCCACTGATCACCGCGCCTTCTCTCAATTTCTCCGAAAGGAGCGTATACAGTACCACACGTATACTCTCCAGGAGGAGCGTGACCTCCGCGTTGTCATCCGCGGTATTCCTAAAGAGCTCGAGGTCGACCTTATTAAGGAAGATCTCATCGCGCAATGCATCCCGGCACTTGCAGTACACCGAATGTACAGCGCCAGAGGTAGGCTCCCTTACAATATGGTTCTCGCCATAGTGGAAAACACAAAAGAGGGTAAAGCGATTTTCAATCTAAAATCGGTTTGCCGTCTTTCGGGACTTCGATTTGAACCCCCACATAAGAGGGACATGCCCGGGCAATGTCACAATTGCCAACTTTATGGGCATTCGTCAAAAAACTGTTTTTCGCGCCCTCGCTGCGTGAAATGCACGAGCGATCACGCGACGGCCGATTGCCCTCGTCGTAAGGATACCGCGACCGAACCACCGTCGTGTATCAACTGTAGACAAATGGGCCACACGGCCAACTACAGAGGATGCCCGGTGGCACCCAAGCCCAATAAGCGTGTCGCACGCCAAAACAATATTAGGGCTCCCCCGACCGAAACCCTCATCGCGGCGCCGTTACCCGTCACTAACGCGTGGCCCCTCCCCGGCGGCAACACTCAAGTGTCAGTAGGGCAACCAATAACTCGCATCCTCCCTGCTCAGTCGGCGTCTTGCGCTCCTTCCGCCCCACCGGCTTACCGTGCTCCCGGTCCACAGAGGCCCGCGAACTCCTCCGTCGTTCAGGACGATAACGCTGCACTCCTGCACGTTTTCGATACCATCTCAACGGAGCGTCTCGATGAATTTTTCGATTCATATCGCGTCGCTGGAGACAAAGGCACTCGTGCTAAACTCTTTCTTGCGTACCGCGACGTCTGGCATGCATTTTCTTACGGGTTAGACGACTCTACTATCCCCACCAGCGCATCCGCTTGCGTGCCCCACATAAAATAATTAACTATGGGTAGTACACCACAAAGGATTAGGCCCCGTTCCCTGACCGTTGGATTTTTCAACGCCAACGGTATCTACAATCAACGCGATCAAATTGCTGACTTCTTACGAAGTCATCAAGTTGATATTTTTTTAGTGCAGGAAACTTTCCTGAAGCCCTCGACACGTGATCCTAGGATTGCGAATTACGTCATGGTTAGGAACGACAGACTCACCTCCCGCGGGGGTGGGACTGCCATTTACTACAGGAGAGTCTTGCACTGCGTCCCTCTCGATCCCCCCACTCTTGTTAATATCGAAGCATCAGTGTGCCGCATCGCACTGACGGGACACGCGCCCATCGTCATCGCGTCCGTCTATCTTCCACCTGACAAGCCCGTATTGAGAAGCGACGTCGAGGCGCTTCTTGGTATGGGAGGCACTGTTATTCTGGCAGGTGACCTCAATTGTAAGCATGCGAGGTGGAACTGTGTCGCCACAACCCCGAACGGTAGACGTCTCGACAATCTGATAGACGATTTAGAGTTCGATATCATCGCCCCTCTTAGTCCGACTCACTATCCGGTCAATGTCGCTCATCGACCGGATATTTTAGATATGGCCCTCCTTAAGAATGTGACACTGCGCTTGCATTCTTTGGAGGTGCATTCCGAACTAGACTCGGATCACCGACCGGTAATCATGCAGTTAGGTCCCCCGCCTTCAGCGGAACCCATTATGAAAACCGTCGTCGATTGGCACGTCCTAGGCGCTAGCCTGGCAGATGCCACTCCTCCGTCTCTTCCTGCAGGCCCGGATTTACTTCTTCCGTCCCCTCAGGACACCATTGAAGCGCTTAACGCCTTCTCGTCTGACATCAAGTCCCGTGTAGATAGGGCATCAAGACAGGTTGAAGCTGACGCTTTCCTTCGTTTTAAGCTGCCTGATGATATTAGGGAGCTCATGCGAGCCAAAAATGCCTCGATCCGGGCCTACGACTCTTATCCTACCGTAGCAAACCGGTTTCGTATGCGAGCTTTGCAGCGTGATGTGAAGCGTCGTATTGCGGAGCATCGGAATGTGAGGTGGGGTTCTTTCCTGGAAGGAATCAAACCATCTCACTTAGCTTATTGGCAGCTAGCTCGAACTCTAAAATCCGATTCAACGTCCACATTACCTCCTCTCAACTACCCCGATGGTAGTCGCGTTGCTTTCGATGACGATGAAAAGGCCGAGTTGCTGGCCGACACACTGGAAGATCAGTGTACGCTCAGCGCTCATTCCGCGGACCCCGCTCATGTCGAAATGGTGGACAGGGAAGTCGAACGCAGAGCGTCCCTGCCACCTACGGTCGCGTTACCCCCCGTTACGTCTGACGAAGTCAAAGACCTCATCAAGTTTTCGAAGTCGCGTAAGGCACCCGGCTCCGACGGCATCTCGAACAGAGTACTCAAACTCTTCCCCGCCCAACTAATCTGCTTCTTAGTTACCATCTTTAATGCCGCTATGACACACTGCATCTTTCCCGACACGTGGAAAGAAGCAGATGTTATCGGTATACCTAAGATCGGTAAACCCCGTGATGACCCGCGTAGTTATCGACCCATCAGTCTTCTTCAGTCCCTAGGCAAATTGTATGAGCGCGTGCTGTACAAACGTCTCTGGGACTTTGTCTCGTCCGAAAATCTCTTACCTGACGAACAATTTGGATTCCGCGCCAGACATTCGTGTACCAATCAAGTGCACCGCCTCACGGAGCACATCCTCTCCGGTCTGAATAGACCCGCTAGGCCCGTCTATACGGGCGCTCTCTTCTTCGATATCGCGAAAGCGTTCGACAGAGTCTGGCATAACGGTTTGCTTTACAAACTTTATGAATTGGGATTGCCAGATCGTCTCGTGCTCATCATCCGAGACTACCTGTCGAATCGTTCGTTTCGGTATCTGTTTGGGAATGGTGGGGCAGCAGGTCAGCGACCGGGGCGCGCGGGGTCGTGAACCGGCCGCAGACACTTCGCACCGCACCCGCAGCGGCAACACGCACGTACATCTATTGTCTAGTGTAACGTCACCAGTCTCTCTTGTAACTTTACCAATAAATTTATATACAGTCCACTACATTTTATTGAAGACCCAACATTTTGGTCCTTCTACCGCCGAAAAAGCACCTCGAGCTTACTACGACGGGACTACTACGTTGCACTTGGGACACGTCACTGCAAAAACGCCGTGTCATCTGCCGATCTAGGACAAAGGGCCTTGCGGAAGTCGTCTTCATAATCAAGAATATACCATATATCAGAAGAAGAACACGTCTACACTACCATTTGGACGAATAATCGGACAAACTACGTCATCAATCCTGGAGGTCTTCCATTGACACGTCTTACGGAGTTCATCGAGCCAAGAAGCTATGATCTCATCGTGTCATCATTTTTGCCGAAGGATTATCATCGCTTGATGGATAAGGATTTAGATATTTTGTGAGTTCGTTCCATACATTTCCTTTCATCCTCTTTTTTTCCATAAGCGCTTTAAAATCTATTGCATTTTACTTTCAATCATTCATTTCCATAATTAACATTTGCTTCTATTTGATATAAGCATTATAAGTGGCTTACGCTCATTAAAGTTAGCAACTTACGTAATAAGTTGCGCCGGCGCATCGCTTTGCAAACATACCTACATATCTATGCATACGTAAATGCATCGAGTAAATTCTATTCATTAGTTTATTGTATAGCACGGATCGCTCAGTCCGTTCACATTATATTCAAGGTCATTAACCCATCCTTGTTACATAACTTGAACTCATTATAACTGGCCTATTGTCGCATTTAATTTTTTAGTTGCAATCGTATTCCTTTTGCATTCGTAAAATAATCTTTTCGCATTTTAACTTTTGCTTTTAGACTTTTTTATTTATTTATTACAAATTTTTATCACTTTGCAATGGCTACTTTAGAAACTAGCATTAAAAAACGCAGTGCTATGAAAGCTAAGCTTACAACCTTCTGCAATTATTTAAGCGTGCTTCAAAGCTGTAAGCATCTTTCAGACTTACAACGTATCGAGTTGGAGGGTCGTTTGTCAAAGTTCGATGCCTTATACGATGAATTCGATGATTTACAGACGGAGATCGAAATTTCATGCGATTTTCCTGAGGAAGCATACAAGGAACGTGAAGCGTTTGAACAACGATACCACGGGCTTGCCGCGTTGGCGCGTAGTTTGCTTGTCGTCGCCTCGAACGAAGCTACGGGTGATGATGGTTCTGTTGCGGGCTCAGCAGTTAAATCAGGTGGATCAGTTCAACATAATTTTGTACGCTTACCGAAAATTTCTCTTCCCCTGTTTAATGGTGGCTATGAGTGCTGGCTTGAATATAAAGACACATTTCTATCTCTGATTCATAATAGCAAAAACATCGACGATATTAGTAAATTCCACTATCTACGTGCATCATTAAAAGATAAGGCATTAGAAGTCATTAGTAATATTGATTTTAAATCCACGAATTACGAAACAGCTTGGAGTCTTCTTTGTCAACGTTTTGACAACAGTAGGCTTTTAATAAACAACCACTTACAAGCGTTATTTAATGCAGAGGTAGTTTTAATTGAATGTAGTTCATCTTTGCGTAGGCTTGTTGACGTCATCAACAAAAATATGCGGGCATTAAAAACTTTGAATGAACCCACGGACAGCTGGGATACATTAATTATTTATATTATGTCCAACAAACTTGACTCGATCACATCGAGAAATTGGGAAGAACATCGTAGTTCATTTAATAATTCACCAACATTAATTCAATTTTGTAATTTTATTAGTAACAAGGCAGATTTATTAGAAACGATAGAGGACAATAAAAGGTCAGATAGTTTTCAAATTTTAAAACAAAATAATAATAAACGACAAAATTTCACAACAAATAAAAATAATAACATAGAAAATTCATCATCACATAATAATTCTTTCAATTTTAACCAAACATTACAATGTCAGTTATGCTCAAAACCTCATTTTTTGCATGCATGTGAACAGTTTCGCAGCTTGCCTGTTCAGTCACGTATTGCTAAAGTTAAGTCTTTAAAGCTTTGCTTCAATTGCCTCAGACCGGGACATTCATCGAAGCAATGCCGCTTAACTCATTGCAAATATTGCAGATCGAAGCATTCAACACTTCTTCATGTTGAACAAACACAAAACGAACAATTTCAGGATCCTATGCCAAGTAGTGTAGCGTTGCCTATTAAACATACTGTTGGTACATCTTCAACTGACTGTTCAACGAAAACTGTCGTATTATCGAGCGACGTAGGGAAGCAGCAAACTACATCTTCCATTATCTTACTATCCACAGCGCTGGTGAAAGCAGTGAACGAAAATGGCGACAAAATCGACGCGAGGATTTTGCTCGATAATGGTAGTACTGCCAACTTCATTACTCACTCGCTTTGTGATCAGCTGGGATTGCGTAGATCGAACGCTGGCTCCATGTGACAGGTATCAACAATCAGACTTCACTTAGTACACAGTCTTGCAATTTAACGATCGAATCGTATGATAATAATTTTAGGATGCAGCTTAATTGTTTTCTGTTGCCTGAAATAACTAAAATACTGCCTGCATCTCATGTCGACACAAATAGTATTTCTATACCATCTAATTTACGATTAGCAGATCCGACCTTTCATGTTCCGTCTGTCATAGACATACTTGTAGGTGCTGAGATGTTTTGGAACATTCTCGGCAATACATCTATAAATTTAGGTAGAAATAAGCCAAAGTTATTTGACACTAAATTCGGGTGGATTGTATCCGGGCCTGTGCCTTGTCCGGTACAATCGCACTCTCTTACCCAGTCACATAACTGCAATTTCATATCCAATGATTTAGATAGAAGTCTAAACCGATTTTGGGAGCTCGATAGCGTGTCTCCTCATCATATACTATCACAGGAAGAGCGTGCCTGTGAGGATAATTTTTATAAAAATACAGTGCGTAACACAAATGGGCATTTTACAGTGACGATGCCTCTTAAATTAGATCCCAGTGTTTTAGGAATGTCATATAATTTAGCAAAATCACGATTTCTCAGTTTAGAACGCAGATTCGAACGTGACGCGGACTTCAAAGAGCAGTATGTGAGTTTCATGCGCGAATACGAGCGCCTTGGTCACATGACTCTCTCGACATCTACTCACGAACCTCATACTGGTTCTGAGGTTGAATATTTTTTACCGCATCACGGTGTTTTTAAAGAGTATACACAAACTGAACCCCAATTTCAGTCATTTAAAAAACTTAGGGTTGTTTTTGATGGTTCCGCCGCATCCAGCACTAAAATCTCACTTAACGATATACAGATGGTAGGTCCCACTGTACAAGACGACCTTTTGTCCATATTGCTTCGCTTTCGTGAACATAAATACATTATTTGTGCCGACGTAGAGAAAATGTACAGATCAATCAATGTTACTGCTTCACAACAATCCTTACAACAAATTGTTTTCAGAGAAGATCCTCAGCTCCCTCTGAAAAAATTTAAGTTGTGTACCGTTACTTACGGCGAGGCTTGCAGCCCATATTTGGCGACAAAGTGCCTGGTAAGTCTCGCAGACAATACAAACAGTGATACTGTGAAGCGATCCATCAAACATGATTTTTACGTCGATGACTTTCTCAGTGGTGGCGATTCTCTTCAAGCGGTCCTTACAATGGCGAGGGAAGTCAATTCAATTTTATCCTCTGCTAATTTTCATTTGCGAAAGTGGAAGTCTAACAACAATTATATTTTACAGCAAATAACGGGAACATCAGACAACCACAGTAGTATCAATTTCATTGAAAATGAAAACCAGTCTTCAAAAACGTTAGGTTTACGCTGGTTAAGTAAAAGTGACATTTTAGGTTTTTCCATTTGTATTGATGTGCCTCAAAAGGTGACTAAGAGGCACATTCTATCAGTCATTAGTCAAATTTTTGACCCTTTAGGTCTCGTAGGGCCGTGCATAGTAGAAGCGAAAATATTAATGCAAAAGCTCTGGATCGTCAAGCTTGATTGGGATTCAGAAGTACCTTATGAGTTACGTCAAGAGTGGTTGTTATTTGTAAAAACTCTTCCATGTTTAAATAACCTAAAAATACCTCGCTGGGTATTCAATGACAGTACATCTTATGAAATCCACGTATTCACAGACTCATCTCAAAAGGCATACGGCGCCGCGATTTACGGTAGGTCAGTCGATGCACAGGGCTACGTTAAAGTTCAATTATTAGTTTCGAAAAGCCGCGTGGCACCTATAAAACCTACAACAATACCTAGGCTTGAGCTCTGCGGAGCATTGTTGGGCGCAAGACTGTGTGCTAAGGTGTTAAGTTCTCTTACTAAGAACATCAGTCGTTGTCAATTTTGGTGTGATTCGACTATAGTGTTGTGCTGGCTTCGCATGACACCGAATCAATTAAAACCTTTTGTTCGTCACCGTATAAGTGAGATACAGGAACTTACTTCCGGTCATGCGTGGAGCTACGTGCCTTCTACTTGTAACCCGGCAGATCTCGTTTCTCGCGGGCTCAAGGCTGATCTTATCAGCGATTCTTCTTTGTGGTGGTCAGGCCCCTCCTTTTTGTTAAAAAATGAAGAGGATTGGCCTACAATGCCCAATAATTGCATTAAGCAAGATGTACCTGAGGTCGTTTCAACTAAAAATGATACATTAATACATTCGGTTTCATTCCATCAATCACACAATCAATCGCAATCATTAATCTCATCACTCATACACAAATATTCAAATATGTACAAATTACAAAGAATAATCAGCTATATACAAAGATTTATTTACAATATTAATTCTAAAACTAAGTCACAAATAGAACAAAATGGTTCACTTTCAAGTAGTGAACTCACGGATTCTATGAATTTAATCATTCGTCATGCGCAATTAGAAATGTTTCCTACGGAATATGCTTCAATTAGTTCAGGTAAATCATTACCACGCAAAAATAGACTATCGTCACTTAGTCCATTCTTAGACACCAATAATATCCTTCGTGTAGGCGGCAGGCTTGACAACTCGCCCTATGACTATAATGTCAAGCACCCGATTTTACTTTGTAGTAAGCATCATTTTACCCGGTCTTTATTTGAATCAGAACATAGAAATATGTTACATGCCGGGCCTCAATTATTATTAGCCAGCATAAGGCAAAACTATTGACCTCTTGCTGGACGAAATCTTTCTAAAGCTATTGTTAGAAAATGCGTCAAATGTTTCAGAAACAAGGTTCAAAGTCCTCAACCTCTCATGGGACAGCTACCAATATCCAGGACAAGTTTAGAGTTTCCCCTTTTAAATTGTAGTGTGGATTACGCAGGTCCAGTGCTCATTGCCGATCGTAAGGGTAGGGGATGTAGGCTTACAAAATCATACCTGTGTATTTTTGTGTGTCTTGCAGTAAAGGCTGTCCACATTGAGCTCGTCACAGAACTGTCTAAAGAAGCGTTCATGGCCGCATTAAATCGTTTTGTTTCTCGTCGTGGCAAGCCTAGAAGTATCTTGTCCGACAATGCAACTAATTTCGTTGGTACATGCAATGAATTGCATAAATTTTTACAGGAATCTAATATTCCTCACGAGGTCGCGCAGCAAGGCATCGAGTTTTCTTTCTGTCCTCCATACTCACCTCATTTCAACGGTATTGCAGAGGCAGCCGTTCGTTCAACTAAACATCATTTAAAGAGACTGCTTAATCTTACTCACTTCACATACGAGGAGCTAGCCACATGCTTAGCTCAAATAGAAGCAGTTTTAAATTCACGTCCACTTACACCATTTTCCACCGATCCTCTAGATTTTACCGCTCTTACACCTTCACATTTCCTCATTGGACGCTCACTCATATCTGTTCCTTATCCTCAGGTGACTGATATTAAACTCAGCAGCTTGGAGCGTTATCAACGTATTGAGCACATCAAACAGCATTTTTGGAACCGATTTCAAATGGAGTATGTTTCTCTTCTTCAGAATAAGACTAAGTGGGTCACATCTACAGGGCAGCAGCTGGCTGAGGGTACTCTGGTTCTCATCAAGGAGAAGAGTCAACCACCATTAGTGTGGCCACTGGGTCGCGTCATCAAGGTTTTCCCAGGCAGCGACGGTGCATCACGCGTCGCTGAGTTGAAGACAAAGAGAGGCGTCATCGTTCGGGCCTTCAACAACATATGCCCTCTTCCTATTTGAGGATCTCAACGCGGGGAGGATGTTTGGGAATGGTGGGGCAGCAGGTCAGCGACCGGGGCGCGCGGGGTCGTGAACCGGCCGCAGACACTTCGCACCGCACCCGCAGCGGCAACACGCACGTACATCTATTGTCTAGTGTAACGTCACCAGTCTCTCTTGTAACTTTACCAATAAATTTATATACAGTCCACTACATTTTATTGAAGACCCAACAGTATCGATTAGAGGGCGTTCGCTCCTCGTCTCGTCCTATTAACGCCGGCGTCCCTCAGGGCTCCGTGCTAGCCCCTCTTCTCTTTAGCTTATTTACGAGCGATATTCCTCGTACGTTACCCACCTCTCTCGCTCTGTTTGCCGATGACACTGCCGTGTTCTATTCAGATAGAAACAAGGTATTCATCGCCGAACAACTTCAGGCAGCTGCCACAGCGTTAGGTCATTGGTTCCGGAAGTGGCGTATTGAGGTTAACCCCGAGAAAAGTACGGCTGTACTCTTTCAGAGGGGTTCCTCAAGACGTCTCCCGGCGGTGGACTCCCATCGTCGTACTCTCCGGAGGAATGAGATCCCTCCGATTACTCTCTTCGGACATACCATCCCTTGGGTTAAACAGGTGAAATACCTGGGTATTATCTTCGATAGTGCTATGACCTTTCGTCAGCACATTAAAACCGTCCGCAATCGCGCCGCGTTCATCCTCGGCAGACTCAACCCCATGATCTGCAAGCGTAGTAAGCTGTCACTTCGTAATAAGTTGACACTTTACAAAACGTGCGTTAGGCCCATTATGACATATGGTAGTGCCGCGTTTGCTCACGCGGCTCGCACTCATATCAACTCCCTTCAGATCTTGCAGAATAGATTTCTGCGTAAAGCCGTCGGCGCTCCGTGGTATATGCGTAACGTCGATCTTCATGATGATTTTGATCTCGTCCCTATCACACAATTTTTGAAGGAAACTTCCGAGCGTTACTTCAAAAAAGCAGAGGACCATTCCAACCCTCTCATCGTAGCCGCCGCCGACTACGAACCCGATCCCGCGCACGCCGAGAAATGGTGCCGTCGTCGTCCGCGGCACGTCCTCACGGACCCTCCCGATAAGTTATCGGCGCAGCTCGCTGTCAGCGCTAGCGCTAACAGCTCGAGACGACGCGTTGGCTATCTCGTTCGCCGCCGTCGAACTCGACGCAGAGTTCGGCGTTCTACTTGAACCATCATCATCATCAATTAATCCTCTTTGTCATGTTTAATTCTTACTTGTTATGTTTTATTCTCGCCTACCCTCTGAGTTTCTTGCTGGTTCTTCTCAGTTGGGTCGCGTTCCGAACCAGTAGTAAATTCATGATGCGCTAATAAGTTGGTTTCGGGCAACTGTTAGTATTCCCATCCTATGCTATACTCAGCCGAGCCCCTCTTGAGCTCGCACCCCATCATGGTGAAGCTGTAAAGGCCCCCAAGGGCCAACAGCGATTCCTCCATCAAAAAAAAAAAAAAAAAAAAAAAAAAAAAAACCGTCGTCGAGGTGGAGTTCATCCTTACTATTTGGAACCACCGCGGTCATCCACGGTCCGTTTCAAAAATTCTTTTCTGCCACGCACCATCCGACTGTGGAATGAGCTCCCCTCTTCGGTGTTTCCCGAGCGCTATGACTTGTCCTTCTTCAAACGAGGCTTAAAGAAAGTCCTTAAAAGGTAGGCCGTAGGTAGCGGCCTCGCAGTGTCCGCTGACATTGCAGAGGTCCATGAGCAACGGTAACCGCTTACGATCAGGTGGCCCGTTAGCTCGTCTGCCTACAAGGCAATAAAAAAAAAAAAAAAAGGAGGGGAGCTTATTCCATATCCCTCTTCTTATTAACTGTTCTCTCTACAATACATAATATATTAACAACAAAATAGTGACCTGAATCTTATACTAATAAAAATACTACACAGACAAAAAAATCTTCCAAACCTATGCAAACTACTTGTACACAAGAAAAAAACAGACCAAAAATACCATTTATATGCGCAGTGGTTTATAAGTATTATGAGCCACTTTCCGAAGCATCACTCCATTTCCGAAGATTAATGTCCAAAACTGTCATCAGCTGCGCAAACATTGAAATTTTACTTTTGATCAAATATTTTTTATTGCGTCCTCAAAAAATCTTACATAATCTTTGTTAGTACATGTGTTTTTAAGAACCAATTAAATTTTAAGGCTCGTTTTTTGTTGACTGAGTAGTTACGGCTTATATAGTTTTAATTATTTTTACACATGTTGTATGCCGAAGACATAACATGTTTATGGTAAGAAAAAACATTAATAACCTAGTATCGTAAGGTCCTGTTAATATAAGCGCTTTTTTAAAGTGCATTGTTTCTCTTAATATACAGCAGTGGCGAAGTGACTGTAGAATCGCATTCCTATCGGCTTCCCCATGTAACATTATTTTTA
The DNA here is from genome assembly GCA_030269945.2 of Trilocha varians. NCBI lineage: Eukaryota > Metazoa > Arthropoda > Insecta > Lepidoptera > Bombycidae > Trilocha > Trilocha varians. Next base: position 7,714,581 of record AP028277.1, on the reverse strand, counting down.
TTGACTAACAAGAGAGCAGACTCTGTCAGGACATCTTATGATAATTAAATGAAAACTAAATAGACAGTCTTGTAAGAATCTTTTACATCGGTTTCTTTCTCTACAAGGCAATAAAAAATAATATTTGTAATACCTACACTTCGCGATCGCTCGAATTATAAGATTAAAATACTGGCCGGTAAGAATGCTTAACATACTTTTTAAAGTTGGGCGATATTTATGTTCCTTTTACAAAGAAGACCCGAGATGTGTACGCTTGCTGAGCTCAAAATACACAACACTAAGACCATATCTATATCAACGTTTAGCACAGTCATTGAATCAATGGAAAATCTTATTAACACGTAATAAATGAACTATCTGTATTCGCATCGCATTCCGTATCAGATTGTTGACACAAGTCACGGCTACATTGCGTATCAAAGGTCTATGATTCAACTTTAATAACACATTAATCAGTTCTGTTACGTGACTCAGTTTGTTATTGCTTGTTAATTATGCAAAATTAATCGTAGAATGCAGTGATATATGTGTATAATTTCAATTTGCGGTTCGATAGAGATGAATGCATTGAGGAAGCAAATTGATGGCAAAGTGAAGTGCCTAACCGCTTTAGGATAGGATAAACAAGCGAACCTGTGGCCCAGCTGATGGTTACCATTGCTCACGATCCTGTGCAATAGAGTACTGTACTGTACTGTAACAACCCATTACTGAGCTCAGGTCTCCTCCGAAGAGGGGTTAGGCATAGTTCACCACGCTTGCCTAATACGGATTGGGGACTTCACATATCTTCAAAGGATTTTTAGAACCCTTTTCCGATCTAGAGGTTTCCTCACGATGTTTTCCTTCACCGTTTTTAGCCAGTGGTGTTGTGAAAAATTGCACATAAATCTTTTTCATATTATGATTTAGAATTTGCAATAGAGTGAGTGACCGTTATCGAATCGCTGTTGTATTTGAACAGTTTATTCCATGTGTGATACAGACGAAGTTTTTAGAGCCATCTCCTGTGTTGTGTAATATTTGAAAGAAAAGTCATTAATATACCATCTGAATATTTCGATCCATTTATTATGAAATATGTCTTGAAGTTATATTATAACAATGGGAATTTTTTAACCCTTCTAAAGAATTTTTGGGATACTGCCAAATATATTGTAATTAATAATATATCTGACGTTATGATATGTTTTTAAGAAGAAAATAGCCTTCATTGATCTTTTTTTTAATGCCATGTAGCCAACGAGCTAACGGCCACATAATCTTTTTAACAATCCGCACTACTCTAGGAATGTAAAATAATTTTAATTCTAGACTTTTCCAAAATGCGTATAAATTATTATATTCAGTTACAGCGCCTGTCTGTACCAACCCATTACTGCCCACTGTTGGGCTCAGGTCTCCTCAGGAGAGGGATTAGGCATAGTCCACCACGCTTGCCTAGTGCGGATTGGGGACTTCACATATCTTCAAAGGATTATTAGAACCCTTTTCCGACATGCAGGTTTCCTCACGATGTTTTCCTTCACCGTTTATAGTCAGTGGTGTTGTGAAAAATTGCACATAAATCTGTTTCACATTTAGATTTAGAGGTACAAGCCGGCCGGATTTGAACCCGCAACCTCCCGTACGGAAGGAAGCGGTTCGACCACTCGGCCACCACGACTTACAGCGCCTACGATGAATTTTTAAATTTTAGGTGATTAGTAACGGGCACTGATTAGTGACGGGCACTGCCTTGCTTTCGGGAGGTTTTTTTTACCATTAACCGGTGTTTAAGCTCGTTTATCTATAAATACCAATACGCACCATCCGGCTATGGAATGAGCTCCCCTCCTCGGTATTCCCTGAGCGCTATGACTTGTCCTTCTTCAAACAAGGCTTGAGGAGGGTCCTTAAAGTTAGGTCATAGGTAGCGACCCCTCAGTGTTCCCTGACATTCCAGAGGTTCATGAGCGACGGTAACCACTTCCTATCAGGTGGGCCGTTGACTCGTCTGCCTACATGGCAATAAAAAAATCTATTATCAACATTAAAAAAAATAGAATTGGTTCAGTATGTATCAGATGTAGAGATACCTTACCACATCGCTAACTTTACCTTTAGTGTTAGACTAGACATTAAGAACTTTATCCAAAAACAATCCTTTGAAGTAAATCTAATATATAAAATTCTCGTGTCACAGTTTTCGTTGCCATACTCCTCCGAAACGGCTTGACCGATTTTGATGAAATTTTTTGTGCTTATCCGGTATCTATGAGAATCGGCCAACATCTATTTTTCATCCCCCTAAATGTTACGGGTAGTTCACCCCTAAATTTTTTTTTTTACCACGCAGACGAAAATGCGCGGGGCAGCTAATAATTCTATAACATTAGAATAACAACTATAAACTTCAAACCGAATACGATGTTATTGTAGGATTTTATTACTTCTTTTATATTATGTCGTAAAAATTATATTATCTTGTGTTCATTGTAGATCACTGATTGTGGGGAAGCAAAAAATGTGTTTTCACGTTGAAATAAAATCATTAAGGTGTAACATTATTATAAAACATAAAAATCTAATTACACTGACGTTCATATAGTTAATGTGTCTAAGTAAAATCCATAATTAGCAGTTTCTGAAGAAAAAGTAAAACAATTTTGGGGTACTTTGGGGTATCTCTTAATAGCGGAAGAGTATCCCTTTATAAATTACTTGAGTATCTTATTAGTAGATACCATTGAATTAAAATGGACAACTGATTCTAGTTATATTATTTGTTGTCACTCTTTACAATATACAATAATGAATATGATTCAAATATAATAATGTGTGGACGCGAGTGTATTCTATGCTCTTTACGGAGCGACTGGGGAGTCGCCCTATGCACTGCACTTATATATTATATCAAAATTGCAAGCATGCAATTGCGTCCCTACACAATAATACGTTTTGAGTCACTACTTAATCATCAAGAATTTGATTCGCCAAAATCCGCCTTAACTTCCTTTCTTTAACATTTGCAAAAATATCACTTAACAAAACACGAAAATTCCTACTATTATACACATAAACCGCTGGTTCAATTTGAATGATTCTTTATTGGCTAGTCCATTTATTGAGGAAGGCCATATTATTCCTTTATGACACAGACAAAGTTATCATCTAGTAAAATACATCTATAAACACACACGTCAAAATATCACATATACCTACACTATAATGTATGTATAGATATACAAATAATTAATCCCAAGACAGAAGACCCTTGGGCCGCAGACTCTGGTTTCGGAACCACAGCTGTCGACTTTGACATGTCGCCAAACTTGCAGAATATATATTGCTCAGGATTGTACTTAGAATGTCCTATTTGAACTTCACAATAACAATATCTACTCCTACAAGATTCGTGTATTTTGTGTTAGATAATTGAATTTTGGGGTGAATCAAATTGAGAATGTTAAGAAAATTATTATATTTTAAATAGTTGTCATACTTGAACGTATACTAGTATCGGTAACTTTGGTAAACGTAAATATAATGTTAATAAAAATTGTCAAGAGTTTTAAATACAAAAGTACACCATCTCAGAGTTGTTTATTGAAATTGGATAAATAATTTTGGAAAACTTTATCGAGAAAGACTAACTTATAAAGAAGAGTGTGGCAATATGGAAAGCTTGGTACAGGATTCCTCCGCGGGTACCGCACCGTCGCGTTTGAGGCGGCGTGCGTGCTGGCGGGGACGCCGCCCTGGGAGTTGGAGGCGGAGGCGCTCGCTGACGATTATCGTTGGCGATGCGACCTTCGCGCCCGGGGCGTGGTGCGTATCCTGCCGGAAGCGGTCCGGGACCGGAAGGTCCAATCTCGGCGGTCCGTAATGGAGTCGTGGGAACGGCGACTCGCTAACCCCACTTGGGGTCTGCGGACCGTCGGGGCGATCCGCCCTGTCCTCAAGGATTGGGTGGGTCGTGGCAAACGTGGACGCCTCACCTTCTGGATGGTGCAGATGCTGACCGGGCACGGGTGCTTCGGAAGGTATCTGCACCTGATACAGGCAGAGCCGACGACGAGGTGCCATCACTGTACGAGGTGCGACCGGGACACACCAGAGCATACGCTCGCGCTCTGCCCCGCATGGGAGCAGCAGCGGTGTGTCTTGGTCCGGCAAATAGGACCGGACTTGTCGCTCCCGGGCGTCGTGGCGTCGATGCTCGAGAGCGACGAGTCCTGGAAGGCGATGCTCGACTTCTGCGAGTCCACCATCTCGCAGAAGCAGGCGGCGTCGTGGGCGAGGGAGAGGGTATATTCCTCCCTCCGCCCAGCGATTGCCCGACGCCGCCGTCGAGCAAGGGGTCAGAACCGGGATCTCGCCCGGACTCTGGCCCCTTAAAAGGTTCGGGTCCCCAACGCATGCGAGTGCGAGCGGGGACCCAAGAAGGTGTCGTGTCTCGCTCAGCACGCCCTTAGCGTTAGAGCATCCGGGGGATGGCGGACCGCGCTCCCCGACCCACGCTGGTTCTGACCCAGCGGGGTATTCCGTGGGAGGGTGACACGCGGTCCAGCCATCTTGGCGGGCTTCGGATAGCCCGCCGACCGAGAGAGCCGGTGGCCGTATCGCCGGCGGCTGCCGGTTCGGCGTCCGGAGGGGGCGGCGCGACGGGAAAGAGTGCCTTGGGCGTAACGCGTCGCGCCGTCTCTCATAACCCCGTGCTGGGTTCTGGCCTCAGCCGGGGTTCGGACGCTGAGTGTGAGCGGTTGGAGGTTTTAGTGCGGTTCAACTCCCACATACCCCGCCCGCGGCGCGGGCGGGGATCCGGTGATTTCCTCCAACTAAAAAAAAAAAAAAAAAAAAGGTACAGGATTCCGACCTTATTGATGTTTGGACAGAGTGTAAACTGATTAAATGTTATAGAATGGTTGGACTTCAAAATAGTATATTCAGGCACCCGGTAGCTAAAATAAGACTAATCTATTAGACTACAAGCCCATGAAGAAAAATTATGGGTCGTTTGAACCACCAGGTGACCTATCTAAAACGAAATTCTAGCATAAAATAATAAGATTCAGTATTTTGTACGGCGTTGAGGAATAATGGATTAGAAGCAGTATTTAAATAGTATGATACCGATGCCGTACAAAATCAAATGACTAAATATACCCCGGTAATTGTCGGAAAATTAAAAAATAAATCCGACTTTGTGGTCCAACATTTTTTCTTCATGGGCCTGTAGTCTATATGGCATCAATAACAAAACCTCTTGTTTTTTAATTTTCTCTCTCTTATGTGACGCAGACGTTATTATGAGAATTTACTGTTGTATCAATTACTTCTCGTTTTTCTTTTTTAGATATTCATAGTTATAGACAGAATTCGTCTCTGTAATCAAATTATTGGATACAAGGACCGCTTGGACTGGGCAAGTTCGATCATTCATCATCAGACCCGTTAACTTTCTCCGTCAATTAGGCTTGATCGTTCTGGGATCGCTTTCTTAGTATTTTCACTTTTTCTTCTATATCTTGTATGTTTTGAAATATTATTTTTCGATGTGAAGAAATTCTTTCCCAGTACCTAATCCAAGATTAAAAATTCAGGATATCGGGACTTCTACATTCGAAGTTTGAAGCTAGATATTGAAACTATAATATCCTATTATTCATAAAACTTAACTCATTTCCCACTAAAACTGATGTCTCTTCCAAGATTGACGAAACTTCATTATTACTCTGCTTTGTACCAACATCATTAATGGCAGATTAAAGTACCTAATCCTACTGAAACGAGAGTGAAGTTTTGAAGAATTTAAAATCTTATTTATGACAATTTAGTTACCAAATATACTGTCTAGTGAAAATTGGAGAGAAAATATTGAAGATCAGCGAATTTTGGTCTTATTGAACACTAGCTAGTTAATATTGCGAATGGCGCAACGGGAAAGAGTATCGTAGGACGTGCAACACCGCATAAACCCGTACTGGGTTCTGCTAACCGGGTTTCGGATGCTGAATGTTACCGGTTGGAGGCTTTAGCGAGGTTCAACTCCCACATCTGGTAAAATTCAGTTCAACTTAAAACTAAATCTTGTCAATTTGCGAACTAAAAATATCTTGATTATACTTTTACTTGTTCCAAAATTACTTCAACCTTATTATATTAAACTTAAGAACTCGTATAATTAGAATCTGTAGAACCTTCTTCAGTACACGAACAAACTTTTCCTAAACAAAGTTTTCTATACGGAAACTCGACTTGATTATACTCAAGTGTATTAGTGTAACTTACTCTTAGTCAATTAGAAAAGGGCGAAGTTAATTAATGAATGATGATTGTTATAAAAAAGATATTTAATGCGAATTAAAGAAAATATAGGAGATTCTTTATGCTATTCAAACAGGCACCAACGTTATTCTGTGGATGAGGGGGGAGTCCTTCTAAAACAATACAATTATGGAATGAGCTCCCCTCTTCGGTATTCCCAGAGCGCTATGACTTGTCCTTCTTCAAACGAGGCTTGAGGAGGGTCCTTAAAGTTAGGTCGTAGGTAGCGACCTCTCAATGTCCCCTGACATTGCAGAGGTACATGAGCGACGGTAATCACTTACGATCAGGTGGCCCGTTGGCTCGTCTACCTACATGGCAATAAAAAAAAAATTACCTTTCACCCCCCTTTTGAAAACCTCTTATTTATTACCACTATTTATCCGGATTCATCATGTCGTTGTTTCCTGGGAAGTGCCAAAGCTATTAGCTATAAGATATTTTACCAAAATTAGTCTCGGTATATTATAAGGTGTATATGGTAGAATCAGCCTTTCAGTGTACGGTATTGCAGTTAAATTCAAAGAGGAGAATTAGGTCAAGTGACTTGAACAATTTGTGGCATAACTTGAGGACTTAAGCCAAAACAGGAACAAGTAGAGACAATATAAAGTAAAAGAGATTAGTTTATGAACTTAAAATAACAAACCAAAATATTAAAACGACTGTATTTCTGCAAATTCGCATAATTTTCCACAATTATTATCATTTGAATGTCACCAGAATAATAATGTTGAACGCTTACGCTTAAGAAGCCCAATTTGCAAAAAACAAGCGCAAAAACTTGACAACGACATTTTGACAGGTCACTGACAGATTAAGGAGTAGACAACTTGGATAATGATATAAAAAGGTTCTGTTTCAGTGGATATTATGTCGTTATGCTTCGTAAGCAGTGTTTTTACGACTTTTAAATAAACAAGATTCAATCAATTTGAACTCATTTTTCATACTTCTCATTACTTTTATTGATTTCTAAACCAAAGTTAAACAAATTAAAATAAATATACCCACCAGTTTTCGTCGTGGCCGAGTGGTTGAAACGCTTGCCTTCCGTATGGGGAAGCACGTTTTTAAAACATGCTGATTCGTACCTCTAAATCTAAATGTGAAAAAGATTTATGTGCAATTTTTGGCTAAAAACGGTGAATGAAAACATCGCAAGGAAACCTGTACATTGGAAATCCATCGAAGATATGTCACCAATCCGCATTGGGCAAGCGTGGTGGACTATGCTTAATCCTTCTTGAACGGAGATCTGATGGACAGTTATGGGTTGTTTTCTCTTTACATTTGATAGCAACAAAGGTCTAAATCAAATCGTTCACCGAGAATTTACAAAAGAAAGAAACACCTGAATTGGTGAAAAAGTTGAATTGATAGATTAAATTAATGTTATTATCTTTATTCGCGAAATGTTATTCATTATTTAAATACCTGACCTTCACAGGCTTTGAAAATGTTAATTTTTCTTATCGCAGCACGTGTATTGAGGAATAATTACGAAATTACTGAGTCACAACTATTCTTTGCTGAAACGGGAAATTTACCAAGAACTATTGAAATTAGTATTCTTAAAAAGAAGAAAAATTCTCAGTATGTTTTATATTGGCCAAATAGGTTCTTAATGTAATCTTGATAAGATAAAGTTGCTCTCTACTATAACTGTCCATTAACATACCTAAAGAAGCAAGCGTCTTGTGAACGGGAAACAGCAAAATTTTGTAATTTGTAAAACTTAATAAATGAGGAAGTCGTAACATACCGCTCCGAACACTTCAGAATATCGAGGTCTCTTCAAGAGGTAACCAGGGAGATTAAGGATTAGGAAACCTACCAGTTAACTTCCTAAAAGAGCTAAGATGACATGAGTAGACGACACGTGAAATAGGCGAAAAATCTATGACATGTCCTATTCAAACGAGGTTTAAGAAAAGTCCTGTATGGGTAGGTGATAGATAACGGTCTCTTAGCCCTGACATTACAGAGGTTCATGAGTGATAACTGCTTACCACCAGGTGGGCCGTAAGCTAGTTTATAAAACTGATGTATGTAAATATAGAAAGGAGCGGAGAGAGAAGATATTGCGCCGACCCCATCTAATTGGGATGAGGTGTAGCGAAAGAAAATTGCGCTAAAAATCCTGGTGAAGGTAGTTTGAGAAACACTCGAAGAATACATTGTTGAACTGTTTGTGATAATTAGCTGTAATTATTTATGTTAATGAAGCAATCAAGAGGCGAGAATTGCAGGACATGTCAAGCATGGAGTTATTGATACTATTTTTAGAACAGAATGCAACTGGACATGTAATGTAAAAAAACTGCGCTACAAAAACTTTGATGAACAACGAATAAATTAAAAATGTCACAATAAATTTTAAAAGAGTTTAAGAGAGCACGGGGTTATGAGGGACGACGCGACGCGCACCCCTTTAAAACAAATTCTTTGAGAACGTCATATCCTTTCAAACATGATCTATCTTTTTCAAGATTTTATAAAGAACCAGAATATTCTTTCTGCATTCAATTTAATATAAAACTTCAAAGTAGAATTTACTTTGAATTTTTATACTTTTTATCTTGTTCGTGCATTCAAAATGAGTGTAAAGTAAAAATCGTTTGAAGATGCATCAAAGTAATTTCACATCTTTTATACAATATTATATTCGTTTTCCGTGTCTATTTGGTTATAATTTTAATAATTGCGCAATGAATTAAAATTCATGCAGTTTTAATTTTAGAGAATTACCGAATATTTTTATTTAAGAGAAGATGGATGGATGTAAATTACTCAATGTATCTGAACATAAGAAACAAAATTTTGAGCAAAACATATGCTATTTGAAAATGTGTTTATAATATTTTTTTACTTTTTTTTATTGCCTTGTTGGCAGACTAGCCAACGGGCCACCTGATCGTAAGTGGTTACCGTTGCTCATGGAACTCTGCAAAGTCAGGCCGCTACCTACGGTCTACCTTTTAAGACTTTCTTTAAGCCTCGTTTGAAGAAGGACAAGTCATAGCGCTCGGGAAGCACCGAAGAGGGGAGCTCATTCCACAGTCGGATGGTGCGTGGCAGAAAAGAATTTTTGAAACGGACCGTGGTGGTTTCATATAGTAAGGATGAATTCTTCGAATCTTAATATAAATTGTATACATTTTAGTAAAAATATATAGAAATCGTATTAAGCAAAATTATAGAAAAACCGTTACCTAAAATCAAGACACAACTGGAACATCATTTATGTTTCATGATTAATTAATAAAAAAAACTACTAAATCATAGATATACATACCTTCTTTAAATATTTAATTTAAATCAGCTTTAAAATTTAGGCTTTTCTCTAATCTATAATTTATCGTATTTAATTTATAGTTTGAATAAATCTTGATATAAAAAAACAAAATAAAATATTTAAAAAATTTAGGCCTGTATTGAATATTGATTAGAACGACCTCAATCTAAATTAATTTAAAACTCTGAATTCATGATGTTGTTTAGTCTATAGTCCACAGAAGAAATAGAGAGAATTTATTTATTTATTTCAATCACGGACCATATTAATTTCAAATTGTATTAAACTAAATTTGTTACATTAACAACTATAAGCGCAACTTCGTCTGCGTCACTTTCAATTAAAATGTAGCCTGAGTCCCTGAGAAAGACTCAGGGTCTAAAGATTGTCTGTACCAAATTTCATCAAAATCGCTTGTTACAGAGTTACTTTCGCATTTATAATATTAGTAGGGATTAACGGTTGGCATTATTTATTACAGTTATAGTATAGTTGTTTGTTTGTCAGTATCCTATCAAAATGATTCATAAACAGCATCATTATTTATTTTATTCTTAGGGTGTAACGACTGGGGGTGACGGGGCGATACGTGAGCGATAATCGCGAACGCGTCCTGTCACCCCTACCAGCCTCGTGCCGGGTTCTGTCCCGGCCGGGGATCGGACGTCGAGCGTGAGCGGCGGGAGGTTTTAGTGCGGTTCAACCCCCACATACCCTACTCGCGGGGCGAGTGGAAGTCCGGCGATTTCCTCCCGTCCAAAAAAAAAAAGGGTGTAACGACTCGCGTTCGCGACTTTTTAGGTCGGCTTTTTCTGCAGAAGACCCTGTCCTATGACATGGGGAAAAGGGTAATCTGCTTCCCCTGCTGGTATTGTGACTACGTCTGAGTTTAGTCTGTGTTGTCGAAGACTATTCTATGTCTCCGCCTTCTGCGTGTTGGTTGTGAGTGTGGTTACGCGCGATCGGCGTACTTTAAATTGGCTTCATTTTGTTGTTCATGATGTTGATTCTAGATGTGATAATAGTATGGGTCGCTTTGCTTTCAAATTTAAAATACGTATACTATCGCAAATTATGCTGAATTATAACAGATAAAATACATTATTATGGAAAATAACGAAGTGACGTGAATACGAAAACATTACAAACAAAAACATAAGAAGTATAAATGTTAAAAATGTGGCCTAAACATGTTACTGAATTAAAGATTCAATTACAAAGTCGTGCTATTTTTAGACGCAGGCTAGGGTTGTCAAATCATTATATTTATTTATATTTGTAGTACACATAATGCAAAACGATTATCGACGCTTTTAAACCTTAGTATCTATAATCTACCATTCCCAGCGCTTCTTAAGCCTCGTTTATAGAGGGACATCATCATCAGCTTACAGACGTCCACTGCTGGATATAAGCCTCCCCCAAACTTCGTCACAACGACCGGTCCCGCGCTGTCTGCATCCAGTGACCTCCCGCGATCCTAACAAGGATAAAATTAGGATGATAAAAGGATGATAGGATGATTATTTTTAATACATTTTGAAAGTCAAATAATTTATTTAAAGAAAATTTTAAATACAATCTTTTACGATCCTGAATGTCATGTATCAGCAGAGTGCTAGCCAAGACAAGGAAAATGAGCCCAAACACGACAGGTCTATTTGGTCAGGTCAGTTCAGGTACAGAAGTTCCTATGACCACCTTCCGAATTCATCATCAGATCAGCATCATTTTGTCATATTATTGCATTGTCACGCGATATACATCTGCGTGCGTCAGCTCAATCGAATACCAGAAAGTTTGTCAAATTTAACTCTCAAGATTCCACCCGAACTTACATAGTTAGATCCAGTGTAAGTTAATGTAAAGCTTGTAAAATTTAAACCGTTTTATCCTCACGGAAATTTTATTTTGTTATTATTATGCAACGTTTGTAAAAATGCTTCGAGAACATTATTTCATTTTCCTCAATGGACGTGATTTTATATAAGTAAATTTACATAAGGATAATTTATTATTTTATAACACATTTTATGACATGTTGGCAATTAGAAATTTCTAGAAAAAGAATGGATTCTATTTTTAAAAAATGATAGGTTTTTTTCACATGTTTAATTTTATTACTGTTATTCAAGTTAAAAATTGATGGAACTTTCAAATATTGAACAACGTAATTCATTATTTTTTTTCAAATTATTATTTATTATTTTAATTACCTATGCCTGCGCAACTTTGTCTGCGTCACTTTCAATTAAAAGGTAGCCTATGTTCTTTCCCAGGGTCTAAAGATTGTCTGAGCTTGATCGGTTGAGAGATTTAAGCGGGAAAGCGTAACAGACAGACAGAGTTACTTTCGCATTTATAATATTAGTAGAGATACACCTGTAAGACGGTATTATATTGACTTCCTTTTCTAGTAAATAGACACTTCGCCCCTATAATATATCTTGTAAGTTTTTTCGAATTATGTTGTGGCAGCCCTATCATCGTCAACTCATGGCCGCACCTGGCAAGTTTGGCGGTCATATAAATATGATTGTAGGAAATTAGACGGACGATTTTTTACATATTATATTTTATAAGTATGTTTTTTACGTCTATATATGTTTCTAAATTTAGAAAGGAGGTGTATAACGGCCTTTTTCGGCGGGACGAGACGTTTCCGCTATAATATGATGATTTGATATGTGTGGGGAATTTGAAATGTTACGTTTTTTTTGGGTTTTTGCTAATGAGTTTAATAATATAAAATATTGGGTTTTTAGGACATACAAATGTTTTTAATACTTTGTCTTATGTTGGAAGATTTTTTGTAAAACAGGTTTTTTCGTTCAGGAAATTAAGCCTTTTAGACGAATCTAGCCACGCCTACTAAGGCTCTAACTAAGGTCATTAGTTAATTTTGCATATTGATTAAAGTTTGAAATCGTTCGAAGATATTTGATGTCTTAGACCGGTACTAGGGGCATATAATGCTGTGCAAACATATGAACGACGCATGCTCCTTTCTTTGTCGGAGAGGCAGCTATAGATGTATACAGGGTGTTAAAATCCGATGAAACAATACTTTCACAGCAAATAGTATACTTGATGTAGAAGCCATCCACCAAGTCTGAGTTTTCTAGGCATAATATACTGACGTACACCAACAGCTAAATACTTAAGCCGGCTAGTCACCTCCTGTATCATAGAACATTGTAGTAATACACGGGACAAAAATCACGTTCTAAACAGGATACATGCGCCTGTGTTCGTGAAAATAGATATAGCACACTGAATGTAGGTCAGGATAGGGTTGTCAAAAATAATACAAAATAATATTTTTTCAACTTTGTATGGGAAAATAAAGTGATTATCTCCGTTTCAAAAGTATGTGTATATGATTTGAAATGTGATATAGATTAAGCCCTCAAAGTATTGTTTCACCGGGCACCAACACCCTGTATAATATCAGATACAGTTTGTGACAAAGTTCTAAGTTAGGTAGACAATGAATACTGTAACAATTATTTACTACCCATTGCAGGTCTCCTTAGAGGGGTTCAGGACTAGTCCTCCACACTTGTCTAATATGGATCGGGGACTGTTCGGGCGACCAACCTCTTTGACGGGACAAAGACAACACTGAGATGACGATTGGACATGACAGGGACTTTGACATTGACCGACAAGGAGAAAAGCCGACAATTTTCTCATATTTTACAATTATTGATTTATTTTATCAATTAACGACCTGACGACGAATCATTGTACGGCCGCCGACGACCGCGCCCGTACAGGGACTTCACATATCTTCGAAGGGTTTTCCGATATGCAGTTTCTCTTAAGATGATTTTCTTCACCAGTCTTTTTCATCTTAAGATTTAGAAGTACAAACAGGCCAGATTTCTCGTACGTAAGCGCTTCAACCACTCGGCTAGTTACTATAAAAATAATTAATATTTCTGAAGTATTGACAAGACAATGCATCAACATTGAATACATCATGCAACTATGAGTTGCATTCAAACGTCGAGTCATGGAAAATATTCTGTTTTCAAACATGACTAATTTAATTACTTAACGTGAACTGACTGATAAGTGATTTACAATGTTTATTGTAAACGGAAAATTTGTATAAGAATAAGTTTTATTTTTATTAATTTAGCCGTAATTTAGATGCTTATGCAGCTCTAATAGTGAAAGATATCGGTATGTACAGAAGAAGTCGTGGTGGCCGAGTGGTCGAAGTGCGTCCTACCGAACGGGAGGTCGCGGGTTCAAATCCGGCTTGTACCTCTAAATCTAAATGTGAAAATGATTTATGTGCAATTTTTCACGACACCACTGGCTAAAAACGGTGAAGGAAAACATCGTGAGGAAACCTGCATGTCGGAAAAGGGTTCTAAAAACCTTTGAAGATATGTAAAGTCCCCAATCCACACTGGGAAAGCGTGGTGGACTATGCCTAATCCCTCTTCTGAGGAGACCTGAGCCCAACAGTAGGCAGTAATGGGTTGGTACAGGTACGGAAACAAACTCGATTTTATAGGGTCATTATATTGTGCCAAAGCTTTTATTATGATCAAGGCGCTTGCAACAGTGCCGTAATATCGAGACAACACGAATTATACAAATTGTTGCCAGAAACCCGTTTGATAACATCAAAAAATTAAACGTTAAATTCGTTATAAATATTAAATTCAAAGCAAAAATACACGCAGTGGATAAAATAGATGTTGGCAGTGACCTTCCTGTGAAAAGAAGTTTCACAGACAATAAACAGAAAGGAAAAAACATGACAAGCGATTTACATGATCTTCACAAACATTGGAAGGTCAAGATAGAACGATTTCCTCCAACAATGTTCCGGGAACAATAAATATTTTCCTGTTTTCTAGAACTTTCTACGGAGACCAATGAAACTAGTTTTTTACAAGCATCCGAGAATCGTAACTGCTAATGATGTTTGTCAAACAGAATTTTGTACAGTTTGATGTCGTGCCAGTGTGCGTGATAAAGCCTATTTTTGATGTTACATACATAGTTTTTGTGGAGGAGAAAGTTCTAGAAATTGTGAAGACCATGAGTAGACTAAAATCATAGCCATAGAAGCACTTTAGAGGTTCATACGAATTTGGTTCAGAGATGTCAGAAATAACAATCTAAAAAAAAATTAGGTTTATATTTTCGAATATATCTATTATACAGGGTGTTGTTGCCCGGTGAAACAATACTTTAAGGGCTTAATCTATATCACATTTCAAATCATATACACATACTTTTGAAACGGAGATAATGACTTTATTTTCCCATACAAAGTTGAAAAATTATTATTTTGTATTAATTTTGACAACCCTACCCTGACCTACATGTAGCGTGCTATATCTATATGCCATTTTCTAGCACACAGGCGCATCCGATCGCAATTTTAGAGTTCCGTACTATAATAAACTCCTACTAATAGAAAATTAACACGTAGTTTTGATTAGTTATAACTTATGATATATTATGCCTAGAAAACCCAGACTTGGTGGATGGCTTCTACATCAAGTATACTATTTGCTGTGAAAGTATTGTTTCATCGGATTTTAACACCCTGTATATACAGGGTGATTTTTTAGTGAGGATACATATTGAAGGTCATGGATAACTGATGGTTATAGACGACCAGTAAAAATATTATTACCAAAGAATGTGGTTTAATACCTTAGTCGCAACTTAAAAAAAAAATGTAATTGTACCTATTTTTTGTAATAATCCGTATTAGAACAGAGTACTCATCACCCTCCTGCAATATGTATCTTTAAAAAATCACACTGTATTTCATAATATTATCTCTATTGGATCGAAAAGTTATCTGAGCATATCAGAAAGCATTTTTTTTATTTCTTTAATTTTCATGGTTCATATCAAGTTGCAAAATGTCTGTTGATTTTATGTGAATGTAGTTGACGAATATGAAACAAAATAAATTTTACAACGTATGTTGTATATTTATCCATGCATAGATATCTGTGTTATCTCTTCACGAGGCTATTAAATGTGAAAATTTATTTTTTTAAGCATTAAATTAAGAAAAAAACGACTTGAAACTGGATATAAATCTACATATTTTCTAGTTTCGGCCTAAAAACTTTATTGCACTTATAAATCATAAATTATATATTAGTTTGTTTTGATGCCATAGCAATAAAATCAACTTAATACATATTCTACAAAAACTTTCCACTCACATTACTTTTCTCGATCAACATTTTATTCCTGATGTCAATATGCACTCACAATATTACGAACAGGTGCAAAAGTTGGAACAACTTTGATTAAGCTTCGGAGTTGACGTCAAATTGCAATACTTTTGATGAAACAAACAAAATATCCTTCAATCGTGTGAAAGCTGATTGGGTAGAAGAACTTTGTAAATAAATTGAGCAATAAATTTTGAGAGTACTTGTTTCAATATACAGGGTGATTTCCTAGTGAGGGTACATATTGAAGGTCATGGTAGCTGATGGTTATATACGACCAGTAAAAATATTATTATCAAAGAATATGGCTTAATGCCTTAGTAATCGCAACTTAAAAATATCTAAAATTCTTGAAAAATAATGGTTTTTCGACAGCTGATGGGTGTGGCGGAGGTGTGGGGTGCGCGAGATCACTAGAGGTCATTAGTCAACACTCTTTAAGCCGAAATTGTTTATGTTTAAGGTAGTTTTGTCGAATTTAGATTAAAAAATATATATATATTTTGTAATTTTACCTATTTTTTGTAATATTCCGTATTAGAACAGAGTACTCATCACCCTCCTGCAATATCCTCTCTAACAAATCACCCTGTAGAAGTTGGTGGAATTGAAAAAAAAGAGTTAGTGAAGTATACAAAAGTTTTGCATTTTACCAAAAGAAGGATGAGATTCTCTGTACCTACTCGTACCTAATAGACAATCTTACTAATATAAATACATATATATAAAGTATACGTAGCAGTATATCAGTATCATTGTCTTCGATTTTAAGAACTCCAATTAGAATATTGTTTATACTGTGGTTTCGAGTGTTCCAGAGTTGATTAGATATTTTACCATTGAATCGTTTTTACAAAAAAAAAAACACTGTTGGCTGTTTTAATATCTTTACATCTTTCCTTTAAGGAAAAGCCTGTAACGAAAACAGTCTTCAAAGGACATTTAGATGGCGAAGATAAAATTAGGGACACATCAACAAGATTCCACATTATATTTATTTCTTTTGATACATACACCAACAGCTCTGTAAATATTTCCTTCAGTAGCCTCGACATGTGTTTCCTTATTTTATTTATTCATTTTAGATTTATATTACACTACCAACCGTTTCACGTTTAAACATTTTATATTTGGTCTATCTAAGTACATCAACAAAATCTTTTGTATTCTTTCTCCGTTTATATACGTATATTTATCCAACTCCAATCATTATTTACTTTAATTTATGAAATAAAGGCAAAAACATATTCTGATTCTGAAATATGTTTTTGCCTTAAAAACAATTCTAATAACAAGAATAGCTATTCTATCACAAAAATCGAGTGAGACTATTCCCTTTATTGGATTTGTTTCGTAAATCTATTTTCTTAGCACTCGTCTGTGATATGAAAGCTTTTAGGCTACATTAAATGTCATTATATTGTTACTCAGTTGTCCATTGAGACTACGAAGATACTCCTTTTAAGGTGCATTAGAAATAAATGTATTGGTTGAAAATGAGATTTCATCGTTAAATGAGAGAAAACCTAGAACTTTTATTTCTGATATTTTATCTTCATCATGCTTTAAATCGTCCGATTTTATATTTAATTTTTTCTATGGTTCACTTACTGGTTGTGTTTCTTTTATCCAGTCAAATTCTGCTATTTTAAACTGATCGTCGATGCTTGTAGCTTATATATGCCCCGGATTTACCATCTCAAGAATTGCAAGAATTTTACCAAAAAAAAACATCTAATATATTTCATAAATAGATTCTGTGTCCATTCTCCAAACTACTTTCGAATTCTCTGTTTAAAATACTTCATACATAATCAATATTTTCCATATGTTATTCAAACATAGACCAACGTCAGACTTTAAATCTATTTATAATACCAAAATGTATTCATTTGAACACGCGCCTCCGCATACATTAAAACTACAATACAATGAAGCAGTTTGTAAATATGGATGTGTTGTATTCTTTTTGCATAAATTATATCCAGAAATAGATGTTAAAATTGGAACTGTGGCCCAGTATTAAACATATGTATAAATATAAAATACGTAAGGATATACTACAATGCATTTTTTCACAACACTGGCTAGAAATGGTGAAAGAAAACATCGCGAGAGAATCTGCATATTGGAAAAGGATTCTAAAAATCCTTCGAAGATATGCGGAGTCCCCATTCGGCAAGCGTGATGACCATCGTTATCCTGAGGAGATCTAAGCTCAGCAGTGCGCAGTAATAGATTGTTACAGTACAGTACCACATGATATAATAAACATGGTCATCAAAATTAAAATTATAGCAACGAAACAATTTAATAGGTAATTGATTAATAAAAGGTAAAAGACGTCGTTTCTAAAATCGTTTAAATTGCCACATTCTTTATATGAGGAGTAACATTGACCTTCTAGTGTCAAGGTCTCGTCTGGTCATATGAGGTATCTAATCGCAGCCCATTAAAAATAAATTAAAATCACATAAGCATCACTTGGAAAGGTCAAATAACTATTTAAAATGTAAAATCATTTCTCATTCTATTTTATAATCAAGTCTATAATTAATATTCTTGTCTATTTATAGACACCCGTAATTATCGTTATACTGCTGAATTCTTACGGAGATATTTATTTGGTGAAAACTTGATCTCAACGCGACGAGTTTATTAATTTAAATTATCTTATTTTATCCCGAATTTTAAGAAATAAGAACATCAATTCGATATAACCTTTACGGACGATTATTTTTATAAATATCTAAATCGCGTGTATATTTCTTCGCGTATACGTGCTGAATCTATGATAAGATCATAGTCTTAAATTAAACAAACATTAGCTTTTTATTGCAACATTCATCGCTTTGTAATAATGATAACAAGAATCGTAACTTAACAGGGATTGCTTCCACAGATGTCGGTTGTAACGCGTAAAATTGCTTTGATAAAATGACATTCATCAGATAAAATGTTAGTGGAGATCGTGCAAGCGATTCTCCATCGTATTGCTAAGAGACTAAAGTGCAAAAGGCGTTGCGGCTACCGAGCGGATTGTAGGAAAAAAATTAAGGAAGATGCCGATAATGATGTTGTTATGGACGGTGTTCAAACACAGAAGGTTAAAACGAAATCTCTACAAAATCACAAAGCTTCAATGATAATCACATTCCTTGTTTACTACGCGTGTGTTGTTAATGTGATAATTAACTGTGACGTTAGTGTTAGTGACGTAAATAATAGGGAAGGTAATATTAAACACGGACACGATGTGGATCTCATGAAGAACAAAACCAAATGGCTCGGACATAGACAAGGAACCCACGGAAAGAATAGCAAGAAAGGACACGTGTCTATTAGAAGACACACAGGCGAAAATAATCAAGATTTTAATAAGATCATTGGCTACTATGACGATAGAGAGCAACTGGACAATATCACTGAATATCCGGATATATCTGAGATGTCTCGATATTATTACGATGATCTTAGAGCAGTAGGCTATCCACACGATCTGGCCAAAAATCGTTACTACATAAAGAATATAAATTTTAATTTGCGTCCAGAAAGGCATCTATTTCACCAAAGGATTGTAAAGCTGGGGGTTTTGTTACCGGCTGATCCGAATCAACAGTTTTCACTGGTGAAAGTGTTGCCAATATTGGAAATAGCTATATCAGCTGTTACAAAACGTGATGGACCTCTGCCTGGGTGGAAGATATTGGTGGACTACAGGGACACAATGTGCTCCTCTGTAGAAGGACCCCTAGCAGCTTTCGAATTTTACGTCAACGGCTCAGCGGGTAAGTAATATAATTCCCAAATCAATCTATATGCAATACTCATAAGCTTCAATTATTCTTATGCTAAAACCCTTTCAGATGCCTTCATCGGTCCTGGCTGCGAATACGTCATAGCCCCTGTTGCAAGATATGCAGGGCCTTGGGGAATCCCTGTGGTTACTGCCGGTGCCCAAGCTGAAGCATTTGTTTTTAAACATCCTACTTTTGCGACGTTAACAAGAATGATGGGAAGCTACACACAAGCCGGAGACGCAATTCTAAAGATTTTCGAGGTAATTTAGCACAGTTTTGCAAATGTAATAATAATTGTTTCTATAAATTTGTTAGTGTAGCGTGTGAAGTATTTATTTTTAGTTCAGTGTATACACGTTCGCTTTGTGTGTGAATGTTTTGTTTTGCACATCAGCTTTTGTTATTTGTGTGTACAGGAAAATTTATGTAAAACGTGTCGAGAGTGGTTTATATTTTTAATGATACATATACAAAAGGATTTGATAAAGAGACAATAGACATATTTGAAGACCATGTTATTATGTAACCAATGTAAACTTCGGTAATTTGTTCCAATTTTGACGAGAAAGACTATAAATATAGCACCAACAGACTATTGAGGGTCGTTTAGAAATATTGTGAACACACCATTGTCCTGCCGAACTCGAATTGTTTTCATGAACGAATAAAGCAAATAAAGAACATTAAATATTAATTAGATATCTGTCTTAAACTTGAAGTAGTAGAATCCAGCACTGAATCCTCTAAAACTCCTAATGGAGTTTTTGTCTCACATTTGAAATATCAAATTAGTATTCATCATCGGCAATAGGATATCATTCTATAATAAATCGATTTAGGCGTGCAATCAAATTTAAAATGCGACAATTTCAATATAATTTGATGATAATTGTTTCATGTTAGGAATATAAAGTGTCACGACTAAGGCTCATAAAAATTCTTTAAACGTCTCTCTTCCGAATTAGCCGTATGAAATTAAAACGGAACTTTTCCTTGGCTACAAATATTAGTCTTCAGGACACGATTTCTTTTAACTTTTCATATAATACGATGTATGGAAGCTTGGTGGATTTTTCCCATAATCAAAAATTTAGCTAATTTTTTGGCAGCTTTTTTTCCCTATTTAGGTATTTTTCTTTTACTATTTACTGTAGCAACAAATAGTAAAATCAGATATTTGCCAACATTTTCGGAAATTTCCATATTCGTTAATATGTGTTTATATATTTTTTGATATGTCATAAAATTTCACAAAATTTAAATTTTCATCCAAATATTTTCAATTACCTTCTATACTAGTAATGTCCCGATCAAACATTTGAAATTTGACATTTATCGTTGTTCTTTGGTAGGTATGTCTTAGATATTCTACAGTTTCATTATTTGTGACATTTTAAAAGAAATATTTTATTATTTTTCACTGTTACAATGTTGCCTGTTATAGAAACTTCCTTTGATTAACACGCATATTGCAATTTATTGCATTCCAGTTCTCTCTTGATTTTTCACATTGAATATTCATTTTGTTGAGGTGTTGATTGCGCTGAGAATTTATGGTTCCGCATAATCAAATTTCTTTCTATTGCTTGCTTTCCTATATAGATAAATAATAGATATTCGAGATGCTAATGATGGTAAGATATTTTTCTAGCTATTTTAAGTTCCACGATGAATGTATGATAACAGTTATTTTATAATCTTTCACTGGACATTTCCATATTTATTATTCTTCCTAAACACTTATTACACTTCACCTCACTCTGCTTGAAAACCTCATTTGATGTTAAGTTAATGATATCCCCAACTGTATACACACTGTTTTAAAGCTTCTTATCCAGTCAAATTTTGTAAATAATTGTTTGACATGACAAGTTTTTTTAAGAAGACTGACATTATTTTTATCGGTCCCTCATTGTATGTTATTTACTTTCGTATTTTTTGTCAAGAGCAATTACACTACTTTTGATCCAGCATTCCGTGACCCGTAAGTTGATTCAGAACTTACAATATACAGAGTGGAATCAAGGGTTATATTTGTGAGGTCATTTTGCTAAGGAATATTCCCTACTATAAAATTTGCATCATTGCAAATTAGACTGCAAGATAGTATTGCAGTTGGATGTGTTCAGTTTGCAGTATTTTAGACATTGGTTAATAGTAATACTATCATCATTGACTTTATCACAAAATATACTTTTTGGTCTCTCAATTTTATGCACTATAAATAAAAAGTTATTTCCTTTTTGGTTGCAAATTTTGTTAATTGTTAAAACACATAACTGGCTCCTAGTTTTTATCCATTGCAATAAGTTGTTGGTTATCTTTATATAAATAAATAACTTCATAAATACTCTTCCCTATTACTGACTCCTTCTCTGTACCATCGAAGTCTAATAATAGGCCTACGTTCAGAACGTGATTCGACTTCATCTTTTACAGCTTCGTCTCATGATTTCCTACGTAACTCATTACACCAAGGATCAGTGTTGCTATTAAACTTGGGGAAGTCGCTGAAGATCTTTTGTGACTCAGCCTTTTGTTCACTCGCTTGATTTTCAAAGTTTTACAATACAAATGAATTCGAACAAAAGACGAAATTGACAAATTGTAATATTCGCCTTTGGCGAAGATAATTTCTTTGATGTCGTCAGCTTGTTTTGTGTTTTTGTTACTTCTAAAACTCCGTTGTAGAAATTAGGTTATTTACTTTCGAACCAAGTTGTTTGCGCTGAGGTACAAATTAAAAGCTATATCTCCGATTTATTAAACCGTATAAAGAATAAGATATTATTGTTATCTTTGTGGAATCAGTGATATTAGGCCAAAGGGAGATCTCCTTGCGGGCGAGGTAGAGAATGGTCAGGCCGAAGCCCACTGTAGTAGATTTCAGATGTCGTATATATGCGAAGATTTCTGCAAATGTCGTAACCGCGAGTCAGGATCTCGCGCGTTATTATTGGTCGCCACATCTTTTATATTCGTTTTCATTCCCACTAAAGAATTATATAATATAAATGTGAAATGGAAATAAAAATGCTTATTTTGTAATTATTTACAATACTTAATGCTATTTTCTAAAGTACTAATTTATGGTATGTATAACAGTACTGAAATTTAACGTTAACATTTCACATGGCAAAAACAGAAAAGTTAAAAATAGCTGGCACGTATCTTACGAAGTAATCTGACTATTTGCAACTTTAGCGACACAATTTAATGATGTCTAGAGTCCATCCATTACATATAATCTAGTATTATCACCACATAATCATACTTTATCATCTAAATTGGCGGATTCTGCTTTTTATTATCTTATTTTTAGACCAAAGTTTTTGTAATTTATTTTTGTGCTGTCTGTTTTTGTGTGTTCTTTTTATCTGTGTTCTATTTATGTACATATTTGTATGGAATGATATATAAAAAATGTGCTTTTTATTTCGGTTCTTTTAATTTTATTTTACGCTTTTAAATAGTCATTTTGTATAATTTATAGATATAATTTCCTTTACGGTTGTTTGGTACTTTTGTGACTGTTTCCCATGCCATAAAGAGTTTTTTTATTTAATTTTAATTTTTTATTTTCTTTATTCAAATTTTGATGTGTTTATCAACCTTTTGCAGTTTTTTCGGGATAGTTGCTCTATTAATAACTTCATCATCATCAACAGCAACTGAAAAAAGACTTGCTCAATGAATTTCTCATTAGCTGAACTTTTATATCCATTCCTATAGTTTAACAATGATGATTACAACAAACAATTTGTTCCAGGAATTCAACTGGCGTCGTCTCGGAATGCTTTACCACAACAACGATCTTTCATCAGGGAAAGGAAACAGTCCCTGCTTTCTGACCCTCAGCGCTGTCTTCACAGTCCTGAACAAGAAAAGCGCGAACTCAGATAATATTATAACAATGCAATTTGATGAAACAAACACGACGAGCACGAAATTTAAGGAGCGACTTCAGAAACTTTCTCAGAACACGAGAAGTAAGTAGATAATAAAGAGTTTGGGAAGCAAGAATTGGAATTTATTTTGAATGTTTAATGTGTTGTTTGTACCTTATTTTGACTGTACCACTTTACAGGACTACATCAGTACTATTATCTTCAAAATTGATCGTTACGCCTTCCAAGATTTGACTACCTTTTATTCGCCACGAATATATGTAATATATAAATAAAAATTTGGGAGGTGTCATGGGACACCCGAATAGAACGAAGTTCCTTTCGATTAAAAGATATCTTATATTTTTTTTCCTAACGTAACGCGCGATAAGGAACGTGTTTTAAAAGATTTTGATCACAGCGTCATCTAGCGATAATCCTCTAAAACAAAAAAAGTGTCGTGACAACTTTTCGTAAGAATTTTTTCCGTTCACAACGCGCGATAAGGAGCTTCGTTCCAAAATATATTTTTTTACTTATATCTGGAATTGACAGAGAACGTCACGAGACACGTGGAAAACTCTCTGACTCTGAGTAACCGTACAGGGCCATTCATTTTTCGTTTACATAATATACATCCAGTTTACAAATAAGGTGCCAACGTAATGAACTCCGTTTGTGATATATCGTGAGAATTATCAAGGAATGAGCAAAAACTCTCGTCGAGGAGTCTCATTCAAATTTTATCAAGGTCTACCAAATAGGCCTGGGGTTAAGCTTAAATTATTTTGGGATAAATTCTTCATAGTTTTCGTCTGTTCTTTTAAAAGTCTTCGTGTAGCCTCATTTCAATGTCAAGACTTGTCTAGTATTCGACATTGTAAAAATGAGGTTTCTTTTTTGTAAAAATCTTACATATGATGATAAAATTCGCACCGCATCTCAATTCACTTGAACTTGAAGCCTGTTCTTTATGACTTTGACAAAGTCTAATGAACTAATAATCGTTGAAAGGCATTTTGACACCGATGCTTGACGCACACACACACATACATTCAAGCACTTTTAGGACTGTTCATTGTCCAAATTAACTAAACCATTATCAAATATTTATCCTGACTTTATTTGAACATTCAGTTTCATAATTAATGGTTTCAATTAACTTAGTGATCTCTATATTTCGACATTGTTTATTCACTTCATGATCACGAGAAGATTTGTTAGTTCCAAAATCTATGTCTTCTTGTTTTCAATTATGCATTTAAGTTATTATCTATTTCTTCCTCAACGTAGGACACACGAAAATGATCTTTTAGGATTTTCGATTACTATATTTTTTCCTTTATCAGAAAAGTTCGACTTTGTATAATAAGACCATTGTTCCGTAATATCTAATATACGCTTACCTATTTTATTATCGTCTTCATCATCATCATCATCATCAGCCTACACTCGTCCACTGCTGGACATAGGCCTCCTCCAAAATACGCCACTGAGCTCGATCTTCTGTTCGTCTCATCCAGTTGTTACCGGCTACCTTTCTTAGGTCATCGTTCCATCTAGCAGGGGGCGCCCAACACTACGTTTACCACATCGCGGTCTCCACTCCAGAACCCGTCTACTTCATCGGGCATCAGTTCTTCGACATATGTGCCCAGCCCATTGCCACTTCAGCTTGCTGATTCGCAGAGCTATCTATTATTATCGTCTTAAACATACGCAAATAATCATATTATTGTAATTGCTTTATTACATTGTCGTTTATTTCCTTTACAAAACCATTGGTATCATTATTTATTACAAACAAATGCAATTAGCTCAGAAATGATTTATTTATTATCAAGTCACGTGTTTTGAAACGTGATAATGTTGCATATTATTATTGTGATCATATTTTACGACGCATTTGTGATATATCTCGTGTCATCCCGATTTGGTGTGAACTTCCGTTCTCGGTTTTCCCGAAGCACTCTAACATGAAACGAACAACGACGAGGATTGGTGGTAGAATCACCACTTTATACCTATCCTAGATTCATATCCTGGATTAGTGTAAAAATCGATAAAAAAATTCGAAAAAAAGATCGTTTGAATGAACCGGTTTCCTAGCTTATCATCACAGTTAGCGTTTTCGGGAGTGCTCTTTGTACACCATGTATATCATAAACTAAAAAAATACAGTTGCGTGCATAATATAACATAATATTAGGTGAATTATAATACATAATTGCAGAACTCGGAGATGTAGAATTATCTATGAAGACTAAAACGAGCAGGGGAGCAGATTATCCTTTTTCCCGTGGGTCATGGGACGGGATATTCTGAAAAAAACCGACCTAAGAGTTCGAAAACGCGAGCCGTTACACCTAACATAATTGTAGTAGAAAAGCGATGGACCATATATATTAAAAGACATTGAAGAAAGTTTTAAGTAATCTAGGATTATATGACGTTTTTAAACTAATTTTAGATTTTTCAAATCATCAACATTTCTTATGACAAAAGAGGTTTTAAAATCCAATTAGTAAATAATGATTTCAATTCGTTTACCTAATAATAGACTCAAAAAAAAAATTAATGCTTATTTGACTTATTGTTAAGATCTTGGTGCTATTTCTCTTTCATTTACAGCAAACATTACAAAGATTTCTGTACAACAACAAGCAGATCCCATTGATCCCTCGAATGCATATTTATGAACCGAAGCTCCAGATCGATATCGCATTTGAATTTAAAATTTTTCACCAGCGTCAACGGCCGGGCTTCGAATCAACAACTCTTAACAATATTTATATTTGCAATGGAGATGTGATATGAAATATAAATGCACTTGATCAAGCTGTTAACGAAGGACATAAGGACTGATTCAAATGTCACCTTATTGACAGGTCCTGTACTCCTTGCATTTAAGATTTTCGATTTCAAATAATATGGTTTCACCTCAGGAAAATTCAGTCGCCATAGTCTT
Source organism: Trilocha varians (assembly GCA_030269945.2). Taxonomy (NCBI): domain Eukaryota; kingdom Metazoa; phylum Arthropoda; class Insecta; order Lepidoptera; family Bombycidae; genus Trilocha; species Trilocha varians. The sequence goes on along the minus strand of AP028277.1, from coordinate 7,688,089 downwards.
TGATAGATAGATAGATATAAAATTCTTTATTGTAACACCACATAGAAATACAATTATAGTGATTTTGTACAAAGAATATAGTGTAACAATTGGCGGCCTTATCGCTTAAAGCGATCTCTTTCAGGCAACCATGTACGAAGATAAATTTATTTAAAAATACAGCATATTAATTATTAGCATAATAATGCATAAGTTTTAGTCTTAATTGACATGAAATATTAAAAACTACTGAACTAAGTATTTTTTAGACGTTTTTCATTTTTGGTTCGGACCATGTGAACCCTAGATGATTCTTGGGCACATACGATCCAGGTCATGAGAATTTACTACATGCAAATAAAGTAGGGTGGGTGAATAACAAGCATCGAGAAGTGATAACGAAGTTTTAAAATGTGGAACCATTGATCCACAAAACACAAATAAACATTGACCCTGTTCAGCTCAAATAACAACCTTATAGTAAATATATACCTCTTTTTGACCTTTAAAAATATACCTTTTTTGACCTTTCCTTGAGGAAATATCTTAATACTCGTAAAACATGAGTTCTAAATATTGTTTCAAAAAATTTCCTCCATCATTGCCATTGACTTATTATCAGTGGCGTGCAGTCCATAGAAGCAAATACACATTGCATACCTCAAGCTATAAAATTAGTATAAGAAATAAAAATAAATTGATCTGTATATTTAATAGATATAAAATTTTGTAGAAGCTTTATAAAAACAATCGTAAGATGTTTTGTGAAAGATTAAGTTTAATTTACATTTCTGCATACACTGACCAAAACATACATGCTTATCGACCCAGATAATTCATACGTAAACATTAATTCCATATGAAAGGACTGAGATATATACATGGCTATTATCTGGTCCAGACGAGGCTAGACTAGACAAAGTCGGTAATTATTGGAAATCGTTTAATCTACGCCCTTGGACTACACATCGTTAAATGTAGTGTGATAGGTATTTTGGCTAGAACAATCTGTGTAATTTGTATGTAATTTAGAAAAAAAACGTGCCTTATTACACACAGGCAAAAGAAGTTGTGTGATTCCTAATTAGTACCATCAACTTTTAAACTATAAAATTTTGTTGAAGTTGCTGTTGAGCTTGCCATACTAATATGAATGGTGAGAGTTCAATCTCAGTTTTCTCAAAATATTAAGTTTGTGGATTAGAATATTTATGTCTAAAGTGGATGAAATTAAATGAAATAAGAATAATTTATTGACAAAAGTAAACATGCGCTTTAACATTATTGGTATTATAAGTTGAAAAAACCAAAGAATTTTAGAATCATTTAATTAACCTAATCCCTTTCATGCATTTTCAACGGGTTCTTACCACGATATTTAATTAATTGAGTTGTCTCGATATTTCAACGTTATTGCAAACGTCATGATCACGGGAAGACTGGATACTGTGGGTCGATTTAAGAGCAAACAAATCTGTCTACCCTCTTTCTCGTTCGCTTTTGGGTAGTACCACTGGAACTCGAACTCACATCACGACACACCACACTCACTGTATCTACAAAACTCTCGAGTTAAATATCGTGGTAAGAACCCGTTGAAAATGCATGAAAGTATTATAGAAAACCGCGAGTGTCTGAATAAGTTTATAACCCAATCCCAACCCAAGAACAATTGGTCGATGTATATTTCAACTCAATTTATAGTAAAAAAAACGTACGTAAACTTAATTTTCAAAGCCAAGAAACAATATCAACAAGCACATGTAACTCATCAGACATGTTTGCTGTTACGTCATTGTTTCTTTATTATTTACTCTTCTATATAAATTACGCTCGGTAGGATCCCACACGTTTATTATATTTACATCAAAAGGTCCAAAAAGGATTCAACGGAACTCTTGCTGTTTCTGATAAATTTTGTTGATTGGAACAATATTCAGTGTTGTTTTTTGATGAACTGTTGTTGTTTAATTCTACCCTCTTCAACGTAACGAACGAAGGTCTGATTAAATTTACAAGAATACGGGGAAACAGGAAAGTTTGACGGCGTACTAAAACCCCGAAACATCAGTACTAAAATTTTACGTCGATAATTTTATGTTAAGTTGGGATAATTAAGTCATTATTACTGAAGTTTGAAGAGAAATTAAATTAAGGTGAAGGAGTAAACAGTGCAATTCTGTAGACTAAACAATTGTAAAATTACTTGACGACTAAAAAAAAACTTGAGAGGTGTCATGTGACACCCGAATAGAACGAAGTTCCTTTCGATTAAAAGATATCTTATATTTTTTTTCCTAACGTAACGCGCGATAAAGAACGTGTTTTAAAAGATTTTGATCACAGCGTGACAAAAAAAGTGTCATGACAACTTTTTGTAAGATTTTTTTCCGTCTAGCCCCCTTTCGATAACGCGCGATAAGGAACTTCGTACTAATATTCGTTCGAAAAATTGTGTGCCCTGGCGATTCTGGCATTTCACAGGTAGGTACTTATGTGATGAAAACCACTCATCATCAAATTGTAATTGTCTATAGCTATCCCAGAATAAATAAAAGCACTTGATCTTCGGGTTACGACGAACAAATTTGAAAGTAACATCTATATCCAATATAGGGAAGAAATAAGAAAACAATGTTGAAATGGAAGCTGAAAACACAATGGGAATCGAAACTGAGTAAATATGTTTGTTTTTGTTGCAGTTGTCGTCTTGTGTGCGAACCCAGCCACGGTCAGGGAGATAATGCTGGCAGCTGACGATCTCAATATGGTGTCATCTGGAGAATATGTGTTCTTCAATATCGAATTGTTTTCTAAGTGAGTATATTTTGCACTGATATCTTAATATATACATAAATGTGATATGTATAAATCTCGTGTCACAATGTTTGTCCTCAATGGACTCCTAAACCACTATAATAAAATTTGCACACCATGTGCAGTTCGATCCAACTTGAGAGATAGTATATGATGATGGAGCTGGAAGGTGGCCACAGGAACTCGGTCAATAAGCAAGATAACCTCATCGTGTTTGGGCTCTAATGAAGCGTCCTGATGAGTACTTTTAGAAAATTCCCGAGAACAGTTCCTATGCGACGCAGACGAAGTTGCGCGGCAGCTAGTTTAATATATGATATTTAAGTTGGATTGTGTGAAAGAAGATATGGAAATTTGCGGCGTGACAGAGGACTTATGCCAGATAAGGAATGAATGGAGAGATAAAACATATTGTGCCGACCCCATTTAAATGGGATAAAGTCAAGCTAAAGAAAGAAGATTTAATATATGATAGATAGATAATTGGTGCTGTGTGTTTACGAGATAGGTTTTGTCTGTTTGCTGTGAATGATTGGATCTCTAGAGATTTGGTTACCTCCATTTTTATCCTACAATTATTAGGCACTGGAAGCATACTCATTAATATATTCAAGTCAATATTGATATTCCTTTCAAACAAGGTTTTTTGCCAACCTCTTACTCCCATCACTGTAACTCCTGTGTAGCCAGAATCCACAGCGGCGACCACCGTAATGACTCTGAACAGTGAAGCCCAGGAACCCAAGAGAAAGTCAAGTCTTAGACCCCGCAACGAATTTAATCAGAATATGATGTACATAACGACTTCTCTGTGTCCTGGCATTTTAAAGATGTGAACAGTAACCGCTCACCATCAGACCTACCATCTTTTGTTTACCAGCCAATCCAATCAAAAAGTATCCTAAGACTCCAATTTTGGAGTGGGTATTACTGTCCAGTCCTTTGACATAAATACTAGCATGATAGTTTTTATTCAACTCAAAATTACTGCACAGTTTGGCATCAGCTTCTTCCAAAGAGCCGTGGAAGTCTGAAAACGACACTGAAGAGAGGAATCAAAGAGCAAGACGAGCGTATAGTGCTGTCCTAACTGTCACAAGTCCGGCACCAGAGAAGAAGGAATATCTGGACTTTTCTGATCAGGTAAGTCACTTTTTTTATGTAGTGGTTACCATCACTCATGACCTTTGCAATGCCACTTGTGACACTGTATTTATGATATACCTTTAAAGGCTTTCCTTAAGACTCGTTTGAAGAAGGATAAGTCATAGTCACTTTTTCTTGGTATATTTAAAAGGTCATTCCATATACTTCTATCAGAGATTCAAGATAAAGACATTAGTGGATTGAATTTTATGTTATTTTAAATGTTTTTATTGGGCAAAGGTACCATCACTTATTGTATAATGTAACATATTGTACCATCCTTGCCTAGTTGAACTGTTCAAATGATTTTCTGGTATAATTTTGATAAACTATGAATACTCGAACCTATATTACAATGTTATCATTCTGTACTCTAACTCATTGTTGCTAACTGCTGGGCTCAGGTCTCCTCAGTGAAGGGGTCAGGTATAGGTCAGGTCGGAGTTTTCGCAGAGCGCTATGACTTGTCCTTTTTCAAACGAGGCTTGAGGAGGGTCCTTAAAGTTAGGTCGTAGTTAGCGACCCCTCAATGTCCCCTGACATTGCAGAGGTTCATGAGCGACAGTAACCTCTTACGATCAGGTGGCCCGTTGGCTCGTCTGCCTACATGGCAATAAAAAAAAAAACTATAATATCCACATTAGATTTTGGAGGGTTTTGTCTCAAAACAGAAAAAAATGGAGATATATTATAACTAAAAGTACAAATATAATAATTATTTCCATTTAGTTACAGATATTTGATATAATGTGTACTCAATATATTTCTTAGAAACATGAGGACCGAATGAAAAGGTTATTCAATATTCGTAGCGTTTCGTAGCGTCGTAGCAAATGGTGTGTCCCTTATTCGTAGACGCACGTAGTTGTGCTACGAAATGTGAGATGTAGTGGAATGACTGGATCGAATGAAATCAGAATCATTATTTTATTATTCAAGTTTTGTTGAGATATAGTTTCGCGTTTTTGGATTAGATAGTATTTTTGAGGTGTTTTATGTGTTGACTTTGTTATCTATGAGGGTATCACTTACCAGATCTCTTCAGAAGACTTCTGAAGAGACCTGAGTCCAGTAGTGGGCAGAAATAAGTTGTACGACGAATAGGTTGACGGTGGCTGTTTCATTTTCCCGAACTGGTGCTAGCCTTTTGATATCAACAAGCATGATAATTTTCATTAACGTTGAATAAATAATTTCATTTCAACAGTACTTATCAATAGTGAACTGTGGTCCTGTTTAGGTATTATGGTATAATTCGAAAAGCCTGTGCTCAATTTGACTTGAAGTTTAATCGAAGAATTTAGGTAGTACGTTGAAGCGTCTCCATATTCCCAGAAATCGTTAAACAGTCTATAATCGACGCTAGCTTAACTATGGGCTCGCTTACTCATCCAAATATGTAATCAACCAGGTGAAAGAACTAGCAGCCACAAAGTACAACTACACCTTCGGTAAAGGCGAAGTGGTATCCACCTTCGTGGCAGCGTTCTATGACGCTGTGCTTCTGTACGCTTTGGCGTTAAACGATACTCTTCAGCAAGCGACCGACCCTAAAGGACAGTTGGATGGAGCTGCCGTTATGAGGAATATGTGGAATAGGACATTCCAAGGTAAGGGAGAAATTGTAGATACACCTATCAAAAATGGTATCCATCTGGTCAAGTCAATAGCCGATTTGCAGTAGTAGCAGATTATTATTGTACTTAACAAGGGGTATATCCTATATCCAGTTATGTCTTTTTTTTATTGCCTTGGGTGACGACCTAACGGGCCACCAGTTCGCTAGTTGTTACCGTTGCTCATGGACCTCTGCACTGTCAAGAGACAATGCAAGGCAACCTTTGACCTTCCTTTAAGGACTTTCTTCGTTTGAAGAAGGACAAGCACTCGAGAAACACCGAAGATTCCATAGTCGGATGGTACGTGACAGAAAATATTTCTTGAATGACCACGGTGGTTCGAAATAGTAAGGATGAACTCACCTTGACGCCAGGTGGTGCGATGATAAAAAGGAGTTGGAATCTTCTCGAATAATTCTTGTTACTGACATAATGATGAAGGCAATTCCTGAATGTGTATTCCTTTATTAATACAGCTATGTTTACAAGAACTAAAAGCATAAGAAGGACCGTGAATTTTCGCAGCTAAGTAAATTCCAAAATTCTTTTTGACCAGCTCCTAAGTATTGTGAACCTATGAATACTGCTTAGATATAAAAATTTACTGCCATGGCGGATCAGGAGTAACTATTTATCTTCATGGATCCTATGCTCGTATAATTTGCATTTTATTGCCAAAAATATAAAATAGAAATCATTGGGGAATTTGGTACTGCAGTAGATAAATTTTGTTCAATAATGATTGACCATAAGAGTATCCTCATCATGACTCTAGCTCTTTCTTAAAAAAACTTAAAAATGTTTACCTTTTTAGGTATAACGGGAGAAGTGGTGATAGATGACAACGGTGATCGAGTTGCAGCCTACTCTCTACTTGACATGAATCCTAATACAAGCAAATTTGAGGTTAGTCTTGTTGCATAATTCACTTGTTTTTTGACAGGAGAAACTCTTCCACGTAACTCATAGGTGGGAGTGGAAACGCACTAAAACTTCCTGCCGCTGACAGTGTCCAAACCCCGGCTGAGGACGTGATTGTAGGGTGACGCGACGCATTGTACGCTAAGGCTTATCACCCCTAGTAATCATTTTACCTGTGTGCCTTTTGGGTATTTACCACCTCTCACTCCCACCACAGTAACTCGTGTGTATGTGGGATCCATAGCGGCAACCGAAGAAACAGAGGAAGAACTAGCTTGTTTTGGGCTACGCAATGAATCCTTTAGCGTCAACTAAATGTTATCTAACTGTCTTTCTTTAAGAATAATATTGTAGGGTTAGGTATTAAAAAACTTCTTTTTCCCGGTGGCTCTTCTTATTTCATTTGTATCGGCCCCTCGAATATAATTCCATAATTGAGCATCTGTTTATGTAAAGTACGCGGTACATCATCAGATGAGACAGTGATAGCTGTAGTTTCAAAAGTTAACAGTACTAAGCTGGATGATATTGTATTTGACGATGGAGAACTTGTGATTGCTATTTCTAAAGCTGTGAACTTGGTTCGATCCATTCCTTTAGTCTAATCAGCTCGTGTAAGGGCGGAATGACATTTTTAATATACCACAGATCCGATGTTTGCTTCGGCAGGTGTCGATGTAGTATTTCGACAACGTGATTCTAAAAGTATTTCATTTTTGTATTCTTTGTATTATTGTAACCAGCCACGAGTGGTAAAATGTTGATTAAAATTTTTATACAAGATGGTTTTGTGATCTTTTCCAAGTCGAAGCGTGGCGAATGTTCTGTCGAAATATAACTTGGGAGCTCATTTTTTGGGTTTTTGAACTTATTTTTCATATCATATTATTATAATGTTTTACACCATTTCGGTTCGAACAAGAATACCAGTCCATCCAGCATTTTCACAATGTAATCGCTGCATTAATATTGTAATATAAAATCGAACTGCCAATATTCCAAAACATATACAATTCCAGAATAATCGTTTCTGTTATTTCCATTCCTACTCGAAAACACACTTTAACTGTTCCCACTCAGTTTGAAAACACACATTTATAAAACTTCATCCAACGTTCTGCAGTATCGACAGACTGAATACCGTCGAAGGAAGGTCAAGGACGAAACATTCAGCGTCAGATCACGTCCAACTTGGAATTCGCGTATGCAATTCCATGTTATTGGAATTCTGTTATGGCGGTTTTTGTTCAGATAAACTGAAAATTGGTGCAGGATTAGGTGTGAATTGACGCCAATTTTAAAAGATCTCTGTGGGTGTATCTTTGTATTAGGTTTTGTAAATCTTTGTAAAGGATTGGGTGTGTGTGGTTGGTTTAACTTTTACTTTAGTTTTAAAACAATGTAGCCTTTTAATGGAATTGGGTTTTAAATGTTAAAATTGCAGTCTCATTCAATTCTTGTTCTCAATTCAAATCTGGATGAGATAAATGTCTGCTGACGTCAATACAAAGCAAATCTCCATTCTCCGCAATTAAAGCTTCAAAAAAAACCACCCTAAGACAATCCAGAATAGTTTCTCAAACTTACACACTACTATAATAATAAATTAACGTACAAAAAACAAAGTTCAGACACAAACAACTTTACCTAAATAAACTTCTCACAGGACACTAAACTCCGGATTCCTAGATATATTGTGGAGACAACCTGAACTCGCGATAAAACAAATGACGTACGACAACTTGTTTTCCTCAAAGTCGAACCGTGTGTAATTGAGTTATAGCATTTTATTGTTTGTTTGTTTTCCGCGTGGGTCATAAGGTGAATCAATGGCTATTTATAAACGGTTTCCGGTCCTTGTGGAGTATATTTATAACTTGGAGTTGAGATTGTTGATTTTTAATACAAAAGTTTATATATACGAGAGCGTAAATAATTTGATATCATAGTAAAGACTAAAATAATTATGTTTGTAAACGAGTAGTATTGGTAACATCGATACAGGCTTGCCTAGTGAGTAACCGCAACTTAAACTATGTCTATATATTAAGTTGTTTATAAATAAATTTATTTTCATTTTTTTCATTTTCATTTCATCAAATTAATTATAATCTTAGTTGATTATATTACCAATACTTACAGATTTTTTTTAAGTTAAGTTTTAAAGCCTGCAAATATAAAAATTTCGACTTAGTCACCGGATCAGTTACTTATTGCCGACTGGCTACGATTTTTTGAAAAATGGTTGCTATAATAGTATCATTTCATAATATAATAGCCAGCAACAAATATCAATATCGCTATAAATATAAATTGAGGAGGCACACATCAAAACTCAAACATTTCTTATTAAAATTTTGTTACCATCTAATATCTATTATTTTAGAAACAGCTATTTCAAGATCATGACCTTAATAAGCTATCGCTTTGTTAACACCAGTAATCAAATATTCAAACATTATTAGCTCCCTTAGATCAAAGTCTATTGTTTCATCTTTCAATAGCTTCAATTTAACTTTGTTATTATTAGGGAGGGTTTGACCTTCGATTGATCTTTGGTTGATCTTCATTTATTATTCCAATATATTTCTTTAGGACTCTCAAGGATGTTAGTTTTAGACTAGAGTTTAGCTTCAGAGTAATATTTTAGTTTAAACTTTGTGGTTTGATGATAAAGTTAGTGGAAATTTCGTAGTGTCTTCGATTTTCGAATGATCATTAACAGCGGCGATGAGTTCATGCTAATTGATTTTATCGTTTTCCTTTTGGACAACCGAACAGTTCTGTCCTATCTTGTACCAACCCATTTCTGCCCACTGTTGGGCTCAGGTCTCCTCAGAAGAGGGATTAGGCATAGTCCACCACGCTTGCCTAGTGCGGATTGGGGACTTCACATATCTTCAAAGGATTTTTAGAACCATTTTCCGATATGCAGGTTTCCTCACGATGTTTTCCTTTACGGTTTTTAGCCAATGGTATTGTGAAAAATTGCACATAAATCTTTTTCACATTTTAGATTTAGAGGTACAAGCCGGTCGGATTTGAACCCGCGACCTCCCGTTCGGAAGGACGCGCTTCGACCACTCGGCCACCACGAACAGATCTAGATGAAGTTATCAAATTACCAGTTAATTTTAAAATAGCAATAGATTAATTTAAGACCATTTCATAGAATCTGGTAATACAAAGACCTTGTATTGAAGTGTCAACAGCAATACCTACAGGATTTAATAATAACACCATTCCTAAAACTAGCTTTTGTATACAAAATTGTAGCTGCGAAAATGATCAAAGCGAAACAGAATATAATATAAATAATACAAAACTCAATATTCTCTCTGAATAATAAAAATACGTTCTCAATGCAGGAGCTCGGAGAGTAATATTAAAAATGAATTCACAATTGAGATATGAAATGATTCTTGGTTTTATTAAACTAATATTCTGACAGCTAAAGTATTGTAGCGTATTTTTATCTCAAGTCCGATTTTATACTAAAGAATGCAGATGCTGTTTCATATTGCTAAACTGAGGTATTTTCTGTAAAAGACAGTCTGATGTCTTTCAATCAATTATAGATCATATTATAAGGCAATTACAAAATTTCATTAAATTAAATTACATTTATTATGCTAACAAATATTATTAGTTAAAGAGGGACACATCAGTTGTTTTTTCAGTATATGAATCCTATCACAATGATTCATATACCGACAGTCACACCTCTCTGCGAATACTCTCAGAATGATGTTAGGGCTGCCCCGATTCCTGCGCACCAGAGATGTACATCGCTTACGTCTTGTCGTGAAAAAGCAATCCATTTGGTCGCAGCTGGTTCAGATGAGTGTTAGGTGGTTTTAGTGAGATCCAACTCCTTACTTTAGGAAGTTCTGCGATTTGTTGCTATTTAAAAGTAAGGGGATGTTGATTTCTTATAGGATAAGTATTGGAAGCGAAGAATGTTGCTTGAGTTTTATTGGGGTGTAAGGTATTTTTACTTAACTTTATTTTTTTATTTTGTTAACTTACGTTTGTTACGTCACTGCCAGCTGGGACTGAAAACCAGCTAGATATTGGCATTTGTCCTGCTGGTATGTGTCAATGTCCAGCATTATGCTGAGTCACAGCTGATTTGTGGTGAAAGAGAAATTACTCGCAATTGTCTCTTATTTTTTGTGTATTATTTTTTTTGTATCTTTGTATGTTTTTTTTTTCTTCACAAATAAAGAATGTCTATGTCTATATTACAATATATTTTCAAAAGTTTAAAGTCGATACTTCATCAAGTTTTGTGTTAAAATACTTATTACGCCAGATTAAAATTTGATCCTAATAATATACGAATACGAAAACAAGCTCTATTATATCAGCCAATTTTATATCAAGACAAAATATTATTTTGATAAAAACGAAATAATGAAATAAAACTGGCAACGGAAATGAAACGAAGAATTTAATCAAAAATATATTGTTCTCGTTTCATTTGTGATTTTCCAGGCAATATCTTTGGATTAATTAGTTCGAAATCAAAATGAGGAATGACGTTCTGATGTGAAATTAATTTTGGTCTTGTCTTGACTTTTCCTTATTTTATTTTGGTATCAATTTCCGTATAGAACCAATTTAACGACTTTTCTGAGAAAATTCGATGTTATATTTATACCTTAGAACTTTTTGATAAGTGAACCAATCTCATTTTTTTTTTATGTGGGGCATTTCACGTGAATTGGACACATAAAATAAAAACCAGACCAAAAAAAAACATTTTTTTTTCCACTGAAGTACAAAACTTCCAACTTTCATCAAAATCCACGACCTGACATATTGTTCAGTGTCCATTTCACGTGAAATTTCCATATAAGTTATATTCATTAGCTTTAACTGTAAAAAAAAAAATACTAGTGGAACTATTTCTATGTGCTGATGCAGTGATGCTGTTCTCAATTTATAGCGACTCAACTGGGAACGTCACTTTTCGCTAGATAGCGAAACTGGGGACCTCGTTCGGCATCACTACCACGTTTGAGCCTTTTTTTTAAAACATTTTCCAATAATTTTTTATTTGAATTTTTAAACCTTATATTTTTCTAAATCTTTATTGCCGAACGACACTGTATTGAATTTTCAGCAAAAATATATCATTTCCGTAAAATGTGAGACGATTAAAAAATGAAAACAAAACAAGTTTTAGAACTGTGCTCAATTTTGGCTCCTGCCACAGACTTAGCAAAACAAACCAATTTTATTACCGATCCCAGTTGAGTGGATAATACTAACTAACACTGAACTCCTCAGGTAGTGGCAACTTACGTGGCAGCTAACAAGAGTCTCCAGTTCATCGAGAACCGACCCATCTACTGGGCTGGAGGCAGAACCTCACCACCGCCTGACACTCCTGAATGTGGTTTCGATGGATCGCTTTGTCCTGATAACTGTAAGTCTTATAGATTTATGCTAGGATGATAGAAATATATATCTTTATTTGTTTGAAACATGAGTACAAATAGGATCTTATAGTATAACTAGCTGACTCGCGCAACTTCGTCTGCGCCGAAAAAAAAAATTAGGGGTGGACTACCCCTAACATTTAGGGGATGAAAAATAGATGTTGGCCGATTCTCATAGGTACCGGATAAGCACAAAAAATTTCATCAAAATCGGTCGAGCCGTTTCGGAGGAGTTCAAGTTCGAACACCGTGACACGACAATTTTATATATTAGATTTAAAAGTTCTTAATCATGTTTGGTCAGAGAGTGACGTATAAATTTTTAAAACAATTTAATACAATTTAATTTAATACAAAAATGAATACAATTATTTTATAAATTATCATTTAGATAGTCTTCAACATTGTAGTATATTTTCTCCTTAAGTAGGTTTTTAATTTTAATCTTCTTATATATAAAAATGAATTGCTGTTCGTTAGTCTCGCTAAACTCGAGAACGACTGAACCGATTTGGCTTATTTTAATCTTGAAATATTCGTAGAAGTCCAGGGAAGGTTTAAACGGTGAGAAAATTTCCTTATGTGACGCAGACGAAGTTGTGTGAGCCAGCTAGTTTTAAATAAATTAGTTTCCAAGTCCTTCCAACTTTATGATATGATAGTTTTTGGCGTGACAGATGATGTATGTAAAGACAGAAAGGAGTGGAGAGAGGAGATATATTGCGCCGACCTCACCTAAATAGGATAAGGTGTAGCTAAAGAAAGTTCTCATGAGTTTTGGACAGAAGTATCATATGAATCTAATTAGTAATGAGAGGTAGATTTCATACCTTAAGGCTAAATTATAGAAACCCACACGAGAATGGCAAATTTTCTGAAGTTTCACACAGTTTTCTTGCTATCAGTAGTATAAGTAGAGTAGTAATGTCTATCATAAAAATAAAAGATAAAAACGGGGCATCCGTTTTCTAAATAAAATTGGACTTTAACACGTTTGCTGCGAAACCAATTTTTGTTTACTTGCCGTGGGCTGCGAACCGAAGTGTAATCGGCCCATATGACCAGACATTAGAGCGATACGCGGTCTATTAGACCTCACCTTTTAACAAATTTATGCTCTTCGCACCGCAGAGAAGCTCCTGTTGTTCGTTGCCGCACCACAGGAAAGTTGCAAGCGGGATCATTTAAGCCTCGTTTAGCAGTGAACGTGTTAAAGTTTTTTTTTTTTTTAATTTATTTGGATCAACGAACAACAGTACAATAATTGTTACTTAAAGAACTAACTTAGCGTAATTAGATTAATTGTACAGTCAGCTATGTTAATCACAACAGCAATATATAATTGTGAATTTAAAAAGTTACTATTAACAAACAATGCATAGAATTTATTAAGAAATGTTATATATAGGTTTTACAATTTCTTCCTTAAACTTAGGTAGTGAAAGTGCAAAGACATCCAACTTAGCATAAAGATTATTATAATTGTCCATTATACGGTTTACAGGAGAACGTTCACCAGCATGAGTAGAACTAAAATTAGGTGCAAATAAGCGATGTCCGTGAGTATCACGGATACGCTGAGAACGTCTCGGTATTCGACATATAATACGACTACATGCATCAATACAATCATATACATTGTGACAAATATTGTAAAGTTCAATTTGATCTAATTATAAACTAACTAGCGTTGTTTCTGTCATGTGTAGACTACATTATTCTTGAAAACTTACAATAAGATTTACTTTTCCACATTTTCGTACATATTTAAATATTAAATAGAAAATGTGATCATTTACTTTCATGAACCTAATTGACAAATTCCAGTGAAGAAATGGACCTTACAATTTCCGGGTCGACTCTTAAATCCTCGGTACAGAATATCTCAGAACCAAAGTTTTTCCACAAACTATAAATCCTAAGATCGTTTTAACCATCAAATACAATTGTACAAAAAATACAATCTTAATGTGTACCTTTTCTCAAAGGAGAGCTATCGAGTAACAGTTTTAAGTGGATGACATCCGAGAGTGTTAAGGATTTGGTTTCAGGAGAGCGTCGCTGACATTTTCTATTTGGAGATCGCTTTATTTGTCACTACTATATGTTATACTGATTTATTTACTGAGTCTCATGTCTTGAAGTGTATTTTAGTCATCGGTCACGACAGTGGCGTGTAGTACATTGAAGCAATTATGCATTGCATACCCTTTTTTTTTGAGGAAATCCCCACCCGCCCCGCGGTTGTATATGGGAGTTGAACCGCACTAAAACCTCCAACCGCTCACACTCAACGACCGAACCCCGATTGACGCCAGAACCCAGCATGCGGATATGCGGGACGGCGCGACACTTTACGCACTCGGCACTCTTTCTCGTCGCGCCGCCTTCCGACGCCGAACCGGCAGCCGCCGATAGGACCGCGTGTCACCCTCCCACAGAATACCCCGCTGGGTCAGAGCGCGGTCTACCATCCCCCGGATGCTCTAACGCAAGGGCGTGCTGAGCGAAACACGACACCTTCTTGGGTCCCTGCCCGCACTCACATGCCCCCTGTACATAGGTCGCTTCTTGGTGTTTAAACAATATTCATCCTACGCTACGAGATAATCGAGACTTTACAAACTTATACTAGAATAAGGTGTTTAGGTGTCTGCAGAACAAGACAGGGTTTGACTTGTGGTAAATGTCAAATATAGACAAACGTAACAAGCTATGTTGATTCACCCCCACATACCCTTAGTAAATGTGGTTGAATGTTCTATTATAATAAATATTTTGTTAAGTTATTTCATGCTAATGATAGGGATAGAACATTGAAAAAGTACTCGAATCCCTACTAATATTATAAATGCGAAAGTAACTCTGTCTGTTACGCTTTCCCGCTAAAACCTCTCAACCGATTTTGATGAAATTTGACACAGACAATTTTTAGGCCCTGAGAAAGAACATAGGCTACCTTTCAATTGAAAGTGACGCTGACGAAGTTGCGCGGATCCGCTAGTAATGATATAAGTGAAATAAAATAAGATACCATTACCCTTAAATATGGTTCACATTAAGTAGAGTTAAGAGCACGTGAAGTTAAAAAAAAGAGAAGAGAGAGAGAGAGATTTTCCTTTGTATTCAATGAATAACTTTTTTTTTTTATTATTTTATTTTGAATTCTAGTTTGTCGTTATATCTATTCGTTATACTCATTAGTGGAAACTGTATTGGAAAAAATTTCAACTATCTTTTGTATCCCTACTAATATTATAAATGCGAAAGTAACTTTGTCTGTCTGTCTGTACGCTTTCCCGCTAAAACCTCTCAACCGATTTTGATGAAATTTGACACAGACAATCTTTAGACCATGAGAAAGAACACAGGCTACCTTTTAATTGAAAGTGACGAAGACGAAGTATTTTCAAAAAATATATAAGAAAGACTTTCATATATTTTCCTCTAAATAAATTTCTCGTTATCTGCGTGTTCCAGACGTGAGCTTAATGCATGATAACATATATGATCGTTTTCGCGCAATTAACCCAATTTCTTTCCTCATCACTGGTTTTGTAAGGACCCGCACACTATAGTCGCATTTTTAGTAGGTACGCGCACACTATAGATTTTTTTTTTTTTTTTAATTTATTTGGTTCCCCAACAGTCTTAGAACGAACGCGTACACTATAGTTGAATATATTCGCATTCTTAGGCACGCGCACACTATAGCGCACAACATATACCTACCTACCTCATCAATCAGGCAGATGGTAATCTGGCTATATCCACCAGTACATCATCATCATCAGCCTATAGACGTCCACTGCTAGACATAGGCCTCCCTCAAACCTCGCCACAACGGCTGGTCATGTGCTGTCTGCATAAAGTGACCTCCCGCGATCCACCACAGAAAAAACTTATTTGTCTTAATACAACCTAAAATTATTGCGAATTAGCTCAAATAAAAACCGCTATTATTATTATATTGAAACCGGTAACGACCAGTCAAAACTGCACTTAAAACCAGTTGCAATAAGAGCAGTTTAAAAAAACAAAAATCACGTCATTTCATAAAAAAGTCTTGCGTCACACATAATTACCACAATTTATTTAAAGTATTAAAATAACTGATTCATTAAATGGTAGGATACCGCCCGACCACACAATTCTCGTGTTCGTTACATTATTCAATATTTAAATTAGCCATATCAAACTAAAACCATTAGTCTTTCAATATAAAAAAAACAAAACATATAATTGACGCATTTCACTCGTTTAACAGGTTTTTTTAAATTTTAGATCAACTTAATTTCTGTAGACGTTAGGAAACACATTGAAATATTATTTAAATGCGTACCTTCCGATAGAATTAATAGCTTTGTACCTAAACACAATAAGGATAATGTATTCATCAGACATTTCTGCATTTAGACTACACAAAGTGGATTAGTCTAAGTATTTGGGAAATGGTATATTGATAAAAATGATTCAATTTTTATAAGAAACTTAACTATTTCACTTACACTATTACTAAACGGGTTCTTTCCACGATTATTTTCAATTGAGTGATCCCGATATGTTTCAAGCTGTTTCAAGCGCCATGATCAAGGGAAGACTGAAGAACTGCGGGTAGGTCATTTAAGAGCAGACAAATCTGTCTACCCTCTTTCTCGTTCGTTTGCCGGTACCACTGGAACTCGAACTCACATTTCGAACATGTAAGTGATGTAGATAACCGCGAGTGTTTAAAGCAATTTATAAACTTAATTATAGTCTCTATACTCAGAAAGATAAAGTTAAGTCGTGGATAGATGCATTAAAAATACTATGGAAAGGAAAAAAGGAATTGAAAAAATCAAATTAGCAATAAAGCGTCACGTATACAGGGTGTTCCAGAACTATGTCTCATTCATGTCGTAAAGATCTGGAACACACTGTATTTGATCTCAATTTGATTGTTTAACCACAGGAGCATGTCAAATGTCATTAGATAGCGCAACTGTGCCACGTGCTTGAAATTCATTTGGAATAACTACCTTGAACGACGATCTTTATAAAAAATATTTTAGTATTAATAAATCTGATATTTATAATAGAAAGTAAAGTAACTTTTGATTTAACTTACGTAAATACTACGGTTAAAATAACATGCTAATACATGTATTTTGTTTCAGCTTTACCGGTGTACGCCATTCTCAGTATTGTGTTGAGCTCCATAGTCGTTATACTGGCTATTCTCTCGGTTTTCATATACAGGTAAGATTAGAATTATATGAACTATACTCGTAGGCTCGTATTTTTCTTTTTTTTATTGTTTTTTAGGCAGATTAGCCACCTGATCGTGAGCGGTTACCGTCGCTGATAGACCTCTGCAATGTCAGGGGACACTTCGGAGCCGCTACCTACGGCCTACCTTTGAGGACTTTCTTCAAGCCTCGTTTGAATAAAGACAAGTCATGAGGACTTCTATCATCTCCCGATTAAATACTTTTCGGGGTGAGACAAATTATCTTTCCCTCGTGTTGGTGGGCTTCACTGCTCAGAGTCATTACAGCGGTCGTTGTCATACCACATACACGTTACAGTGTGTGTGGGAGGTGGGCAAATTTTCGTTAATACGGATACAGCATTATGATTAGATAGTTGCTTTTGGACCGAAATCCAATTTGTAAAAAAATATTATTTTAAAATTTTGCTCAAAAAAATCTTGCTATCTTTGTAAATATTTAATTTTGTTATAGTCATGTTTGCGATGTATATGTATGTATAGATAAATGAAGAATCATCATTACCTAGAGCTTACTTTAATACACTACAAATTTCTTTAAAAAATCGCGGTTATCTACATCAAAATATCGCTTTAACAGTCCCTGTAATGTACAACAAAAATCCATTTAATTCCCCGAAAATTTTAGCGCTTTCTAGGAGAGTGGAAGCCAAACATTAATTTAAAATTCTCTTTACGTGAAACAGAAACCTCAACGATTCCCTATTATATCTAAAATGCTCATGAATATTTAATTTTTCATCCTCAAAAATATATTTTTTTCCACTCGAGAGCCTTATCATTGCGAACGCTGTTTATTTTGCTTTATAATTTACGAAAAACATTTAAAACGAGACCTTTCAAATCGTTTTTAATTCTGATATTTTTCATTGTATCTTATCTAAATAGAAATTCGGTTCTCTTTCTTTAAAGTCATATGAATCATTTTTTAGATAAGTATTAAAATAATGGTCGATTGAAATGGATTTATTCGAAAGAAAAACCGATCTATAAATTAAATTATTTAAATCAAATTAATTTACCTAATGGAACATTTGATTTATTGTAATTTATTTAATTAATTTATTATTTGTTTACACATGAAAATATGAGTTTGTAATAAAGTTAAATGAGAGTATAAATACAAAAGAGAAAGTACATTTTCTAACAATACCGTAACCCTCTTTAAACGAGGTTTAAGAAAAGTCCTGTATGGGTAGGCGGTAGATAACGGCCTCTCTTTGCCCTGGCATTGCAGAGGTTCATGAGCGACGGTAACCGCTTACCATCAGGTGGGCCGTATGCTCGTTTATCTACCTTGCAATAAAAAAAAAAAAAAAAAAAAAAAAAAAAAAAAAAAAAAAAAAAAAAAAACATCACTTTCGTTTCACAAAACTATTATACAATGATGTACCTAACAATATTAAAAACTTAACTCTCTCTGTATTATTACCCTGTAGTAATCTTTAACTTTGACCAAAAATACAATAGTAAAAACAAATGAACGCCAATTATTTCTTTATTCCCTTGCAATACTCAATAACCCTTAAATATGTTCGATAATTCTCGAGATCCCTAACGATTACCTTGTAAAAGCAAACAAGCTCCAGGAAATATTGGAATCCATCTTGTTTATTATAATCTTATCGCAGCGCCTTAAGCAGTTGTAATTGGCTCAACAAATTCGTTTCCCAAATGTTTTCTAATAGTATACATAAATAATAAATAAATATAAAAAGCCTCTTTATTATTTCCTACAAGTAAATATAAAAAAAAACGTAAAGTAAAAAATATAAAACAATGTAATAACTTAAAAAAAGACTAACTTGCAGGAACCCCTCCACAGGTGTAGGCTTCCTCCAAAGAAATCCAAGTCTCTCTATTTTAAGCTGTCTGTATCCAGTTTAGACCAGCTGTTTTCTTGATGTCGTCTTCCCATCTTGTGGCAGGTCTCCCAGGGTGTCGTTTACCCCGGGGTCCTTTCCACTGTGTCGCTCTTATGGTCCATCGTTTATCCGGTAATCTTGCCACATGACCCGCCCATTTCCATTTAAGTTTTAAGGCATATTTTTTTAGGGCAATAGTATACATATCTCATGATAATCAAGACTATTCATGAATATTGACATAGTTCCTCTCGTAGAATTTAAATAAAAAAATAATCTTACTTGAAATTAAGAGCCTAAAAGTATAAAAAACGATGTTTTTCGTTAGATAAGCATCTATTGAATACCAAATATTTTTCACTAATAATATAGTCTAGTTTAACTACTATCCAATCTAGTTTTACTGCTTATTAATTCCTTATGGTATTCGGTCCAGTCACAAACAATAAAATAAATTAGTCTCCTTGTTATTTCCAAACATCTTCCCCATTAGCCTAGTCTATAAAATAAGCTATAAAACAAATATTAAAGTTCCATTAGGTCTATCTATTAAAGCACTACATGATCACAGCGTGTCGTATCACATCGTAAAAACACATGATAGTTTATACAAGTTTTATTTCATCAAAGAATTAAGATACAATTGGGTAAATAGATCTGAACTAGGGAGCCTAATTTATCGCGATGGATGTATATGGTGAACTGTATTGAAATAAATGTTTGTAGAATTACTCTGAATTTCAATGTTATTTGTATTCTACGATTTATTCAGGCAATCACTCCTAAAAGAATCCGATTTTTGGGTAGATCAAAAACTTGACAACTCTCGGTTTAGGCATTATTGACACATATACTAAGTTTCGAATGCTTCACGTTGTTGTTGAAGATGCATATTCCAGATGTGATAATTATAATGGTTATGAAATGATGGTAATGTTTTGACTTAAGTATTACGCTTAAAACAAAGCTTCCTAAACTATAACATTTCAATAACACATATCTGTCTTGCTAACCAAAGTAAAATTAATCGATGGAACTAGATGCAACTGTATATATTTTTTCTCAATATTGGGACTGGTCTTCTGAAAAATGTCAAGAGCATCGAGCATAAGGACTAAAAAAATTGATGTATTATCAATATAAATAACGATTATTAAAATACCAAAGAACAAAGTAACACCTTTAACTAAACTATATCCCATATATTTCTCTTAGGCACTACAAATTGGAAGCCGAAATCGCCATGATGACTTGGAGAGTCAGCTGGAGTGATGTTCTTCAGCCGGGAGGCCGTCTTAGAGGAAGTTTACACTCCATTAACAGACGTTACAGCACTGGGGTAAGTTACCATTAAATAGTGATTAATGGTGGTAGATACAAAAACCGACACATCAGACATACAAGTGACTAAACAAATGGAAAAGTATTTAGAACCTTTTAATATTGGTAATGAACGTTTCGTTTATAGGTCATTGAAAATTCTAATAAAATTAATAATTAAAAACAGACATAATAATATACTTAGTACAAAAAAGTCCGCTGTTTTTTCAGTTCTTAGTACAGTGCATAAAAAAATTGTTTTGTACTTGTCTTTATCTATGTTGAAAATAAACTATTTCATTTCATTAATTGTTTGATATGTATAATTGAATGATATGTCAATACATTGACTGATTTTCAAATAATGAACAGTATGAAATTAGTTAGTCATATGAAAAGTTTTCTTGATTTCACTTCATGTTTTTCAAAGTCAAAGTCAAATCATTTATTTCAAATTAGATGTGGACACACATACATTTTGAATGAATGTGAATGTTTCTTGTATTGTGTCACTATGTTCTTAAACCCGGTGAGGTTTTGGAAGGACTAACTATTACAACAAAACTATTAAAAGTTCTGTATGAATAGATTACACGTTGAAATACACTTGTTCTGTAACATTTTTCTCTCAGTAATATATGGACAATGACGATTTTCACGGTCAAGGAATAACTTTGTATGTAAACTAGGGTCACGATTAGCATTGTATCATTACTTGTATGACGTACTCTGGATAGTGGCAGGTACTATTTTATTCGAAGACTGATAATAATACAAATGCGAGCAATTTACATTTAATATAACGTTATATATTTATTCTTTTCACTGAAGATGGATCTCGGTTTTCAGAACCTATTGTGATATGTTCGATCCTTAGCAACAATATTTCTTGTACCTCTCTTTAATAATATACTTATTTCATTTAGATAAGAACTAAATTTAATAAAGAAAATACTTACAGATGACTATATATACTTAAGTAAAGAATATAATTAACCTAGATTCACTAAAACATAAGAAAACTCAGTCAATAAAGAAGCAATATAAAACAGTACACTCGAATTACTGTCCGACGATCTCCAAGAGTTTCTAGTTGCGACAGATAAATCTGTAACTTAATAGTATCATCGTGTTCTGTCACAAATATCACGAGAAATCTCACAAAAAATATTGGCAAAACCTTCACACTTAGCGATGGCAAATGCTCGGTCGATCCAAGAAAAAAATAGGTCAAGAAAACGAAGCGAGAAAGTCTCTTGATCTACAAAGATTTATTCGTTTCGTTTATTTTGAAATAGGATTCCATTTAAAGTGAAATTAGTTTTATTTAGGTTCAATCAATTTTTCAAATGCTCAGCCGTTTTTTTAATAGACAGTGACGTCAAGCGTTTGAGTTAAGGCGAATGGAATAAGATTGGATTAAGCAGATTGCTGTTCTTTTTTATTTGCTGGCCTTTATATTTTTTAGTTGGGCTGAAGATACATTAACTATTGTGAATTTCCAGCTAAAGCTTTATGAAACTTTCTTGAGCAGCTGTTACGTTTGACACATTGACAGTTGTTTTTGTAATGACTTAACCACAACTCACAAATCACCTTAGTTTTGACTATAATCGGAATTCATAGGCTATAATTAAATACTTTTTACCCAATTCAAGAGACTGTGGACATTTAAAAGTATTCGCAATATCTGTATTTCTCTATATATTTGATATTTTCATATTCATTTAGCTTATTTTTTAAATTATATTTAAAAAAACATAAAAAAATAAAAATACAATATAAAAAACAGAGGGCCACTGAAGGCGGAGTCTACGACCCAAGCCATCAGTGGTCAGAGCTCAAGAGAGAGGAACCTCCTCACAATACGCCTTCTGAATCAGGCCCTTTACCCAGCCGGGGAGCGAAAGCTTCTCTAGATGACGGTCGAAGCTTTTCGCTATTAGACCGTGCACAGATACAACGATCGGAACAATGATGGTCGATTCAACACGCCACATGTCGCTCACCTCGATATTTGATATATTGTTATTTCCACACCCATTCCGAATTGACATCTATACGCATACAGTCTACCACAATCCCATTAACTTGACGTATAGCTTTAGTTATACAGGTGCTGAGATTCCGAATCAATTCACCATTGTTTGGACATAGATTGTAACTATTCAGTGAACCGTATACACCAAATATCAACGGTTTCCCCTGACATTACAACAATAACAATTGCGTCGTTCCCCTTTATCATTTCATTTGTTCCCTATTCTTTCTCGATTGTTCGAATTTTCACATGTTCGAGAGCGTTTTGGTACGTTTAAATATTGGAAAAACGATTTCCGTCCATATCTCTGTTTGTTTAACGGTTCCCCGAGATTTTGATCTGAAAATGTCTTTCGATATTGTGATTCAATTTCGTATTGTGGATATATTTTTTCAACTCAGATATTGCTTATTCGTCTGTGAATACTGGAAGATCTGTGGTTCTATTTCTTTGTGATATCTATTATATTAATGATAATATCGAAAATAGTATTGAATATTAGTTTGGAGAACGAATAAATAGAACTATATCACCTGGAAATTCTCTCATTTCATAGTCCTTTGTCAGTTATTGCCTTCTCCTTTAATCTTAATAAACTTAATATTACACAAATTGTATTACGTTTGACCTGGCCAGACTACTGAAGTCTTCGCTATAGTACTTGAGTTAACTTTGCATATGATGGAATATGTTTTTGGTACAAAATTAAATCCGATACAAATATACCTTACTACAAACCCCACTACAAGAAAGAAGAATATTCACAATAGTTTTTTTTTTTCAAACAGACAACGTGTTCCGACGAGGCAACTTCACTAGCCGGTGATCGCCAAGTATACACTCCTTGTGGCTTCTACAAAGGCTGCCGGGTAGCCATAAAACGAGTTGACAAACAGCGCATAGACCTTACGAGACCTTTGCTACTAGAGCTCAAAAAGATGAAGGACCTAGAACATGATCATTTGGCCAGGTTCTACGGAGCCTGCGTGGACCCACCGCACTGTTGTTTACTAACAGAATACTGTCCTAAAGGATCTTTGCAGGATATTCTGGAGAATGAGTCCATAAAACTGGATTGGATGTTTAAAGTCAGTTTGATGCATGATATAGTGAAGGTGAGTGAATTTTATTTGACTAGTTTAATGAAGGTGGAAACGACTGTTAGCTTTAATTTTGGCTTAAGTGTTTAGATTTAAAGGAGTATTGAACTTTTATTTTAAAGTTTTAGTCATTATATTATATCAACATACTTCATATTAACCTACATTTTAAAATCTTGTAGATTATTTTTCTTGGTCTTAATTTCGATTAGAAGACTTTCATTGTGATGATCAAATAATCTGATTTAATTTCAATGCAAATTCTATTTTAAAAATACTCCAATCTTACCCTGTTTATACAGGGTGACTTTTTAGTGAAGGTACATATTGAAGGTCATGGTAGTTGATGGTTATATACGACCAGTAAAAATATTATTACCAAAGAATATGGCTTAATGCCTTAGTAATCGCAAAAATGATGGTTTTTCGACAGCTGATGGGTGGTGTGGCGAAGGTATGGGATGCGCGAGATCACTAGAGGTCGTTAGTCAACACTCTTTTAGCCGAAGTTGTTTATGTTAGAGGTAGTCTTGTCGAATATAGATTAAAAAAAATGTAATATTACCTATTTTTTGTAATATTTCGTATTAGAACAGAGTACACCCTCCTGCAATATGTACCTTCTTTAAGAAATCACCCTGTATAAGCTACTTAACCTATTAAAGCAATAATAAAATTCTCAACAACTCCCAAGTATAAAATAGGCTTTTCTCAACAGGGCATGCACTATCTCCATAACTCCGACATAAAATCTCACGGAGCTCTCAAGTCGAGTAACTGTGTCGTTGATTCCCGTTTCGTTTTGAAAATAACTGATTTTGGTATACACGCTTTGAGGACTTCCGAAAAGGATTCGAACGCTCACAGCTATTGGACCCGTAAGTATTGTGGATTATATTTTTAGATTGTCTCTTGTTTTGCTCGCTAACGTCCAAGACACATAAAAAACAAATGACGGTGACGGCCGACATGTAAACACCTTTTGACAGTTGAATTGAATTGGAATTGGCGAGCCATTATGTAAACACGTTACATAAGTTTATTGGAACGAAGTTTCTTATCGCGCGTTATCAAAAGGGGGCTAGACGGAAAAAAATATTACGAAAAGTTGTCACGACACTTTTTTGTTTTAGATGATTATCGCTAGATGGCGCTGTGATCAAAATCTTTTGAAACACGTTCCTTATTTTTGTTTTAGATGTTTATTGCTAGATGGCGCTGTGATCAAAATCTTTTAAAACACGCTCCTTATCGCGCGTTACGTTAGGAAAAAAAAATAAGATATCTTTTAATCGAAAGGAACTTCGTTCTATTCGGGTGTCCCATGACACCTCTCAAGTTTTTTTATATAACCTATCACTGGATGTAACTATGTACCTATGTAAGTTCGGGTGACATCTTGCAAGTTAAATTTGACAAACTTCTTGATTAAGCTACAACTTTGCATTATATCGCGTGACAATGCAATATGGTAACATGGAGTTGATCTGATGATGGAGTCTGATGGTGGATAAGAACTCCTGTACTAAGCAAGATAAACCCGTCGTGTTTGAGCTCGACTTGTCTTAGCATTTTACTGTTACATGATATTCAGAATCTAAAGACATTGTATTTGAGAAGTTTTATTTAAAGTAAATTTTGTATAAAAATACATATCATTCTGTAGTCACATAGTCATGTTTCTTTTTTTTTGTTTTTTGACGGGACGCGTTCAAGATCAACGCTCCGTGCCAGTAACTACTAATGAATCAATAAAAAAAGTAAAACCAGAAGTTTGCTCATCAGAAAAATTATCCAAATTATATTGAAAGAAAAAAAATGAACATTAAATACTTTGTTACGTTTACAAAGCTTAAGGTAAATTATCGTTTGCCGAGAATCTACGTAAAACCTTTGAATAAAGCGATCGGTAAATATCACGGAATGTAAAATCTTTTTACAAAGTAAACAACTTCGCGTTTAGGTTTCAACAAGAAAAGGATTTTCGTTTGAAGTTAAAACTTACGTTTTTTGTATCAAAGAAAAAATATAGAAAGTTTGAAAGCTAATTATGAGAAGGCGGTCTGCCATTTAACAAGATTTTTTAATTAAATTTAGCTTCTTGGCGTTTAAATATATTCTGTAGGAATTTGAAACTCTAATTAAGCACGAAGTTTTCTTTTAAAGACTAATATAATGATATTAGAGCCCGGATTTTTTCATTGTTCTAAATTTAGATATATCTAGATAGGCACAGATTAAACACCATATTTAAATAAGTCTAGGGTGCGTAACTCAATTATAAGCGAAGTCCAATTAATGACAACTTCAAAATTGTAGTCAATCGCGACAAAAATAGTTTTCAGTTCAACAATTCTTCAGCTATACAATAATATCACTTTCGATTGTTGTTACATTAAATATAATGATGAAAAATTGATTCAAATGTTTATATAACATTGTTCGAAATTCTAATTTATACATACAAAATGTACGAAAGTTGTCAATGACCGGGCCTGGGGTCACTTTTCAAACAAACATGAGTTTATTTTTAACAATGGTATTTTTTATTTATTATTTAGGAAATTGGATAATTAATTAAACACCTATCCTACACATACAATTACCATGAACTAAATGCTCATAATTAATAAAGAAAAACTAGTTTAAATATGGAAATCGCACTATAGGATGAGCATCTAGTTTGGGCACCACATGTATACAATACTGACACAGATTATAGTTTCTACCACAAACTAGTTGAAACTCAGCTTAAAGCTAGATGCCGACCACAGATTAACCAGCCTACATCCACACAATACGTAAATCAGTTTCAACTGTGACGTCACTTATACACACATGACTATGTGACTACAGAATGATATGTATTTTTATACAAAATTTACTTGAAATAAAACTTCTCAAATACAATGTCTTTAGATTCTGAATATCATGTAACAGTAAGACAAGTCGAGCTCAAACACGACGGGTCTATCTTGCTTAATACAGGAGTTCTTATCCACCATCAGAATCCATCAGCAGATCAGCTCCATGTTACCTTATTGCATTGTCACACGATAAAATGCAAAGTTTTTTTTCTTCTTTTTTATTGCTTAATAGATACACGAGCCTACGGCCCGCCTGATGGTAAGCAGTTACCGTCGCTCATGGACTTCTGCAGTATCAAGGGAGACTATCTGCGACTTACTCTCTTCTTTTCTTGTATACTTATCGAAAACTGAATCTATAGGATAAACTGTATAGTAATTACAGTAGAAGCAGGTAATACAGCTATATTCACAATCTTAAATGTAAAAATGAATTGCTGTTCGTTAGTCTCGCTAAAACCAGAAAACGATTGAACCGATTTGGCTAATTTTAATCCTGAAATATTCGTGGAAAGCCGGTTTAGGAAGAGAAGGTTTATACGGTGATAATTTCCCTCTTATGTGACGCAGACGAATTTGTGCGAGCCAGCTAGTATACAATATATTACATTAAGTTCTCATAATGATTATTGGAAAATGAGTTTATTTTACAATAACAATGGCTCGTTACCAGAGTGACCTGGAAGTTGTTTTACAGAAAATATTTGTCCATATTTATGGTCACTGATTACAAAATTGTATTCCTTAATTTATTCAGAGGTCTACGTGGAAACCGCTGAACCATTATAATTTTCTTTGTAGCTGGCACCGTTTATTATTAGATCAAATAACTCATCTCGACGTTAGACACAATTTAATTTCTAATTTGGATGAAAATAATTAATGTATTTTAAAAATATGATGTAAAAATTAATATAATAAATGAATATGACTAATATATTTTTAAAAATGTTCCAACTCTTAACTATATTCATTGCTAGCTAACTCAAAATTTGTCAATGTTACATTGGTATGGTATTAACAAACATAATAAATATACCTTCCTCGATAAATGAACTATCCAACAATGAAATAATTCTTCAAATCGGACCAGGTTTCTGCGATTAGACCGCTTAAACAAACTTTTCAGCTTTATGTATTAGTATTTATACAGGGTGTATGAAGACCACTCGCGAAAACTTAGTACTAGTGATATCTGGGATGTTAAGCTTTTTGCAAAAAAAATTGTCTGAATGGACCGGTTTCCTGGTTTATCATTATATTGTTAGTATAGGTATTATTAGTACTACCACCAGTCTTAGTTTTCGGGAGTGCTCTGTTTACACCCTGTATATGTACAGTTTTTTTCAGTACAGACTTAGGTACGTTCCAACAAACAAACGCAATATACGCCTCTTTAAACGACGTATAAGGAAAGTCCTGTATGGGTAGGTGATAGATAACGACCCCTCATTGCCCTGGCATTGCAGAGGTTCATGAGTGACGGTGAAGGCGACGGCCGTAGGCTCTTTAATCTATTTCGCAATAAAAAAAATAATAATATATTAGTATATACGTATATAGACACAAGGAGAGATATTTTATTATTTTTATCAAAATTTTGCAGTAAACAGCTTATATTTTGCAATGAATAGTTGAATCTCAGCATAATGGTGAATGTCATGCACAGATTAAATATAACGAGCGCTAATCCTTAACTAGCTAATTTTAAAACTAGAACATAACAGTAAAATATTTTTATGTTATGACACGGCAATCTCTGAAACAAATTATAAAATTAAAATTTTATAAATTTTAAATGAGATTCCTAGTGCATATTTAGGTTTAATTTGATTTCTTAAAGTACTTTTAACCTAAATCATAATTAAATTGATATATACAAAGAACGTCGTGGTGGCCGAGTAGTCGGAGCGCGTCCTTCCGGCCGAGGTCGCGGCCATTCAAATCCGGCCGGCTTGTACCTCTAAATCCAAATGTGAAAAAGATTTATGTGCAATTTTTCACAACACCACTGGCTAAAAACGGTGAAGGAAAACATCGTGAGGAAACCTGCATGTCGGAAAAGGGTTCTAAAAATCCTTTGAAGATATGTGAAGTCTCCAATCCGCACTGGGTAAGCGTGGTGGACAATGCCTAATCCCTCTACTGAGGAGACCTAAGCCCAACAGTGGGCAGTAATGGGTTGGTACAGATACAGATACAAAGAACATAAGTAGATTTACGCCAGCTTTAAAAAAGTTTAGGCACAGTGCATGTGTATTTTTTCTTTCATTATGACCACAGATTTATAACATATTTCTAAAACAATAATGTGTTATTTACGATAGCCATTTCTCACTTAGTGATTATGTTCCAAAAAATCATGGCAAACCATTCATGATTACAAAATTTAAACAAGAACTGTGTCTCCATTTGGTTACATCCAAATTATTGTTAGGTTGTCAAATATCTTCCTTCCGCTTTTTTACGATTTTTTTAACGAAGGAAAACTTTAAAATAGCACGAACTTCGGCGTTAGTGAACTCCATGTTTACACGTCTATAACTGTTGAACGCAATATCCAAACTAATCATGCATAGTGTCGTTTTTTAGATTATGTCCAGACCTTTCAAATTATGTATAGTATTGCCAGATACGAGCTCTGTAGCACGTTGTACATAGCCGCGAAAAAGGCGGAAGGGAGATATTTGACAACCTTTATATTAATCTGATTTTCGTGTATATAAAATTGTATTTGCTATATAATAATCATGGTACATTCTACACTCTCTATATATGAAGCCTAGGAAAACCAACATCATTTTCACCTATATATTCCCAATATATCTACAAGACCAACAGACCAGTCCAAATTTCACATATACTTCTAATTACAATTCTCGACGGTAATCTAGACGTACTATTTGTTCAAGGGATGTTATGGACCTCCCCTGAACTGCTGAGAATGGCTGAACCACCCCCCGAGGGTACGCAGAAAGGGGATGTTTATTCTTTCGCTATTGTCATGCACGAGATTGTCAATAGACAGGGGGTGTTTTGGCTCGGACCGGGGATAGAATTTTCGCCTAAGGGTAAGTTCTTTTTCGTACTTTTATTGTCATGTTAAATTCATGCAGTTTGTAGTTGTTAAGATTTTTTTGTTGTTATACAAATATAAGGAATTATATGGATATATCCAAATGGTCATATTTTGTATCTAATTTTGTCGCCTTTCTTTTTGATTAGTGCTAAAAATTTAACTTAAAATTTAGCTTATCATATTCATTGATAAAGAGTGTTTTCTTCCATACTTTTTTCTTACAAGAAAAGAATCATTCATTATTAAAACAAACGACCACCCTAATTTAAGGAAGACTAAATTAAAATTTGAATTTAAAATGGAAGCCAGAACCTTGTGCCTCAATTTTCTCGTCGGGATGAAAGACAAACTTGTAAATGTAAATACTTCAGGTAGATCTTCAATTCGGAAAATCTATTAATTTTATGAAACGGTTTTCTGACTTGTAAGAAGTTATGATAATTTATATTGAAAATTTATTGATTTTGTTTCACTATTTATAATTAGTATAGCTCTGTAGCTGTCTTTGATTTTACGTTTCATCATCTTAAGGTTCTATAACATCTTTTGACGTGACAATGTCTTATAAATTGGTTTGCCGGGTGACACTTCAAGAAACTGCGTTACGCTCCGCTCACGTTATGCACTCACAATGAGAGCGAGTGAGAGGCACGCGTGCCTTTCACTTTTTATGTCTGTCTCTCTCGCTCTTAGGCAGGCTAACCATGTCCGAGTCGTTGTTTAGTATTCATACTGAGTACAAGGACCTGCTCCATTTTTTATTCATTAATTGAATATATTTCAACATCGTTTTGTGAAATATTTTCAAACAAGCCCTACAGTTTTCGAATTATGAAATTAGTCAACATGTTATAAAAATCTTGAAAATATACGTTTATTAAATCACTATTTCACGTATTCGTGTGATAATACTACCCACATCATCATCATCATTAACAGCCTAAACACGCCCACTGCTGGGCATATTTAGCCCCCAAAGATTTCCAATGCGATTGGTTGATAGCGGCTGGCATCCAGCGTATTCCTGCGACCTTAACAAGATCACATAGATACAATTTACTATCTACAATAACAACACAATTAACATTCTTTTAACCAAAATAAACATCATTGTCATCAATATGGTATTTTCCACTCCACTCCAGAAATCATCGAGACCATCATATCAAGTGGTCTTCGTCCCAACACCTCCCACCATCGTTCTTGCGAGGCTGATGATGCGGCAGAACTGATGCGTCGATGTTGGGCAGAAGATCCCACTGAGAGGCCAGATTTTGGGCACTTAAAAGGCGCTATTAGGAGGCTCAACAAGTAATGTATATGGACATACTGGAATTGTACTTTGATTTTTATTTTTTGATGACTTAGTTCTGCAAAATGAAAAACTAGATAATAACTTTGTTTATACTAGCAAATCGCTCTTATAATTGTATGCAGTAGACGAAGATTTAACTTTAATAATGTAAAAATATATTTTGCGTATCTAAATATCGTAAACATTGTTGATTTCTATTTTGAGAAAATGAGTTGTATAATTTTTAATCTAGAGTTTTTATATTTCTATTTTTGTGACTTTGTCATTTTGCAGAACTACGTCTTTATGTAACTGTTCCTTAGATTATGTTTATTTGATTCTAATGTTATTTTAAGCTTTTTTTACTATATTTCGATGTATATTATAATTATATTCAATAGTATCAACATTATTCTGCATTTGATTGTTATAATTTTTTACATTAACACAAATTGTAGTGCATTTTGCATTAGCACACAAGTCATTTGCAAAATAATCGACGTCCCCTAAAACTTTCTGCATTCATAACTTTCCTCAATTTAAAATTTCACTTCAATTAAAACTTTGTTGATTGTGTCATTAAAATTTATGAATAAATTAACTGCTTGTTTGTTCCTTTGTTTTGTTTCATTAGTTCTTTGGTATAGTAGAGATTTAAGGATTTTCTTCTTCTTCTTTTTTTCCCATGGACCTCGTCCACCAAGACTCGAAACGATTCGCCAATGTCAAGTGAGACAAATAAACGGACTCAAAGATACTAAGCCAAAATATTGTTCGGTTTCCAGTTTCAGCAGTAATAGAATATATACTGTATATTAAGATACTTAAGGATATTTAAAAAAAAATAACGGATATTGGATATTTTATACTATATATATTTTACACTTAACTATAGGTTAACAAAATAACATTATTTCAAAAGTGTATGCTATAAAATATGTCTTAAATAGGCAGCTCAATCAATCACAAAATAATATAATATAAAGATTAGAACAGTGGATACAGATTGTATCGTAAAAGACGTTAAAACTTTATTCAGGTCGCAACTCGCGTCTTACCAAGTATTCAGATTCTACTTCATAATATAATTCAACAATATTGGATACAAAAGTTAGCCATTAAAGCCTATAGCAATCGAGAATAAAGCCTTTGATAAATTACTACATAATTATGTTAACATAGGGTTTCGTATTGAGTTTCCTGTATATTGTTCCAATCCAATCAACAACTATACACACATAATATATACAGTAATCACACAACATATTCTGAAATATATTTGGAAGACTTGTCTTTATAAAATATATCTTCATTCAAAATAAGTTTCGAATGTTAATATACAATTCAACACAGCTGTGAATACTGTGATTGAGCGTCCCAAAGATAAATTCCAGATTCATATCACGAATACCCAAAATATATACTTTGAGAGAAATTCTATTGTCACCAGAAGAAGCTTATCATTCCGCAATCCCGCCCCCGGCCATCTTAATTATACGATATATGAATAGACTAAAATTCTTTGCTTTCATAAAAAATCTTCATAACATTATGCATGGAGCTTCAAAATATTCCGCCCTCCGAATCTCTTGGCATGCAAATTAAATAATATGTTTTTTTGACAGAACTCAAGAAAGCAGCAACATTTTAGATAATCTCCTTTCCCGTATGGAACAGTATGCTAATAATTTGGAGACTTTAGTTAGTGAAAGGACGCAAGATTATTTGGAGGAAAAGAAAAAATGCGAAGAGCTTCTCTACCAGTTATTGCCTAAGTAAGTATTCATTTTACATTTCTTTAAAATTCAAGTTATGGAAATGCTAAATAAAAACAATAAATTGTTACAAAATAATACTTTCATGCATTTTCAACGGGTTCTTACCACGATATTTAATTAATTGAGTTCGATATTTCAACGTTGTTGTCATGATCGCGAGAAGACTGGATACTGCGGGTCGATTTAAGAGCAAACAAATCTGTCTACCCTCTTTCTCGTTCGCTTTTGGGTAGTACCACTGGAACTCGAATTCACTTCTCGACACACCACACTCACTGTATCTAAAAGACTCTCTGAGCATGAAACCTTAGTGACTGTTGTGTTTAGCACTAAATGGGCCTTAAGCTCGTCTGTCTACGATGCAATAAAATAATCAAGATAAGAAACTACTTAAACTACCTATTCCACTAATAATCTACTCTTAATATTAAAAAAAAAAGAATATAATATATAATTTTATTGTATGGAAACTTCAACATCAAAGGGGTAATATATATGCTCGCCTCGTGTGATATTCTCAGAGTACACGTTTCTCTCAGTGGACGTGAGTTTCCTTATAAAACTGGTTATTACCACTGCAAAATAGAAAACTTGTGGAACTTACGTTTAGGACTTTCGTGGGTTTTTCTTGTTGAACACTTTTTTTCGTTTAGGGTTTCTTTGTTGCCTTTTTTTTTTTTTTTTTTTTTCAGTTGGAGTAAATCATCGGATCCCGTGGTAGGTAGTATGTGGGAGTTGAACCTCACTAAAACCTCCAACCGCTCACACTCAGCGTCCGAACCCCGGCTGAGGCCAGAACCCAGCACGGGGTTTTGTGGGACGGCGCGACGCGTAACGCTCTCGGCACACTTTTCCGTCACGCCGTCCCCGGACGCCGAACCGGCAGCCGCCGGCGATACGGCCACCGGCTCTCTCGGTCGGCGGGCTATCCGAAGCCCGCCAAGATGGCTGGACCGCGTGTCACCCTCCCACGGAATACCCCGCTGGGTCAGAACCAGCGTGGGTCGGGGAGCGCGGTCCGCCATCCTCCGGATGCTCTGACGCAAGGGCGTGCTGAGCGAGACACGACACCTTCTTGGGTCCCCGCTCGCACTCACATGCGTTGGGGACCCGAAACTCTTAAGGGGCCAGATTCCGGGCGAGATCCCGGTTCCGGCCCCTTGCTCGACGGCGGCGGGTTGTTGCGGGGCGGAGAGAAGAATAAATTCTCTCCCTCGCACTCCCCGCCACCCTCTTCTGCGAGATGGTGGACTCGCAGAAGTCGAGCATCGCCTTCCAGGACTCGCCACTCTCGAGCATCGACGCCACGACGCCCGGGAGCGACAAGTCCGGTCCTATTTGTCGGACCAGGACACACCGCTGCTGCTCCCATGCGGGGCAGACAGCGAGCGTATGCTCCGGTATGTCCTGGTCACATCCTATACAGTGATGGCACCTCGTCGTCGGCTCCACCTGAATGCGGTGCAGATACCTCCTGAAGCACCCGTGCCCGGTCAGCATCTGCACCGCCCAAAAGGTGAGGCGTCCTTCGCCACGA
Organism: Trilocha varians; assembly: GCA_030269945.2. Lineage (NCBI taxonomy): Eukaryota > Metazoa > Arthropoda > Insecta > Lepidoptera > Bombycidae > Trilocha > Trilocha varians. The sequence goes on along the minus strand of AP028277.1, from coordinate 7,654,007 downwards.
CCCACCCAATCCTTTAGGACGGGGCGGATCGCCTCGACGGTCCGTAGACCCCAAGTGGGGTTAGCGATACGTCGCTCCCACGACTCCATCACGGACCGCCGAGATTGGGCCTTCCGATCCCGAACAGCTTCCCGCAGGGGACGCACTACGCCCCGGGCCCGGAGGTCGCATCGCCAACGATAATCGTCAGCGAGCGCCTCCGCCTCCAACTCCCAGGGCGGCGTCCCCGCCAGCACGCACGCCGCCTCAAACGCGACGGTGCGGTACCCGCGGATGACCCTGATGGCTACGATGCGCTGTGGCCGGCCCAAACGGGCGCACCGTACAGGGCCATCGAGCGCACTACCCCCGCGTAGAGGCGGCGCACTGCGTGGCTGGGTCCCCCGATGTTCGGAAGCAACCGACCAAGATGGCCGGCCGTCCTCACAAGTCGAGGGACCAGCTGCTCGAAGTGGGTCCGGAAGGTCCAACGGCTGTCCAGCACGAGGCCGAGGTACCTGAGATGCACCCCGACCTCAATTCGGACGCCTCCAACTACGACGTGGGCGTCGACGGGCGGCACCGCCCTTGCCCTGTGAAACCACAGGGCCTGGGACTTATGCAGCGCCACGTCGAGGCCCAGCCTCCTGATTCTGCCGACGACGAGGGCCACCCCCGCTGTGGCAAGACGGGCAGACTCTCTGTGGTCGTCCCCCCGGGCCACGACCAACGTGTCGTCTGCGTAACAAACGACGCTAAGGCCCGGGAGGAGGGCGCCCCTCAGCACCCAGTCGTACCCGATATTCCACAGGAGGGGTCCAAGAACGGACCCCTGCGGAACACCGCGCACGACCTGGAACCGGTGCAAGGTCCCACCGTACCCGGTACATTCGACCGACCTGGCCTCCAGGTAGGAGCCGATCAGTCGGCGGAGATAGAGGGGCACTCCATGCCTCTCCAGTGCCCCCCCCAATCACGGACCAGGGCAGGGTGTTAAAGGCATTGGCGATGTCGAGCAACACCGCCAAGGCCACCCCACCCTGGGAGACGGCCTCCTCCGAGAGGACCCGGACACGCAGAATTGCATCTACGGTCGAACGACCCTCCCGGAAGCCGTACTGCTCCGCCGACAGATCGGGTCCAACCCCGACCAGGTGCTGAACGATGCGGGCGGCCAGAACGCGTTCCAGCAATTTGCCCACCTCGTCCAGCAGCACGATGGGACGGTAACCGGCGGCTGAGTCCGCCGGGCGCCCCTCCTTACGTAGGAGGACCAGTCTGCCCGTCCTCCAGAGCGAGGGAAACCGTCCCGACTCCAGGCATGAATTGTACAGCCTCAGGAGTCGGTCCCCTAGGGCATTGAGGGCCAAGGCTAGGACCCGGCCGTGGATGCCGTCCGGGCCGGGCGCCGTGTCTTTTCTACTCATTCTGACCACGGCTTCATGGAGCTCATCCTTCGTGATGTGAGGCACCTCAGCAGTGGCTTCACCGCCGGTGTGATCCGGCGGTTCACCCATAGCAGGCGGAATAAATCCGTCCTGCTCCTGCGGGAACAACGTCGAAACGATGTCCCGCAGCTGCTGAGGCGGGAGACGCTCAGTCAGGGGAGGCGCCCACGGGCGCAGCTTGCCACGCACCGCTTTATACGGGCGCCCCCACGGATCATCGTCGAGCGTCTCCAAGAGTGACTCCATGTACCTCTCCTTGGCCTGCTTGATGGCCAGCTGCATGGTGCTCCTCGCTTCAGCGTACTCGCCATACAGCCGGGCCTCCTCCTCCGCGAACGCGACGGGATCGTCACGGCGCGCGAGGATGCGGCGGCGGTGTCGGGCGCACCGGCGCCTCGCCCGGACGCATACAGCACGAAGCTGCGCTATCTCGGGCGACCACCAGTACGCCGACCTGTTAGGAGGCCGGGGGCCGACCCGGGGCATCGAAGCATCACTAATGCGATGCATCGTGTCCCGGAGCCATTGCGCCTCGACCTCCACGTCCACTGGGTGTGGACGCATAGGCGTCCACGCCGCCACCGTGGAGGCTTCCACCAAGCGCTCCTTGTCCAGGAGCTTCAATGCCCACCTGGGGAATGACCGGGGCGCAGTCCCACGGGCGACCGCGGTTGTCGTGGGGGCGGAAAGATCGAACCGGATATACCGGTGATCCGATAGCGATTCCGCCCCCACCAGCACCTCCCAACCGCGGATGCGTTGTGCGATGACAGGGCTCGCGAACGTCACGTCCACGATAGACTCGCCCCGCCACCGCACGCAAGTCGCGACCGACCCTCTGTTCAAGACACAGAGTCCGGCCGCGACCGCCCACTCCTCCAATCGCCTACCCCGAGGTTCGGTGCGGGGGCAACCCCAAGCGACTGACTTCGCATTGAGGTCCCCCGCCAGTATCACAGGACGGGGAGCGGAGCGCTGAGTAATCGCTCCGAGCCCGTCCAAGAACTGCTCGAACTCGAGAATAGGTCGATTTGGAGAGAAATACGCCCCGATCACGACGGTATCTTCCATCATCGCCGCGACGAACCCTGGTCCCTTGGCCACCATTACCAAGGGCGGGATCGCCGCGGCTCTCCTTACGTGGATGGCCGCCAAGCCGCACTCGTCCCCGAACCAGCACTCATCTGCTGGGGGAACAAAGTACGGCTCCGCGACCACCGCTACGTCAATGGACCACTCCGCCATGCTCTGGACCAACATGTCCTGAGCCCTGGCGGAGTGGTTCAAATTTCCTTGGAGGAAGCGACGGGTGTAGTCCATTATTGTTGAACCACATCCATCGCTCCCTCCCCTCCTCCATCGCCCCCGCCATCGGGCGCACTAGGCGCCACGGCGGGGTCTGAAACGTCGGCCGGTACTCCCCCGGCCGACTTCTTCTGTTGGCGCCGCTTCATCTTGCGGCGCCTGTTACGCTCCGTGTTACCACCAGACGGGGAGCAAGCCTTGCCCCCCGCCCGGTGATCGGCCCTGCGACCGGCCGCGGCGCACAGCGCGCAGTGCGGCGCGGCCGAGCACACGGCCGCTTTGTGTCCGGATTGACCACAGCGGAAGCACAATCCGCTGCGGTCTACAGTGCTGGTGCACCTGGCGACGCTGTGCCCCGTACCGAAGCACTTGAGGCATCGCCAGGCGCGTGACTCCAGCAGCCGCACGTGGGCTGCAACCCAGCCCACGCGCAGCCTGCCAGGGTCCCCAGCCGGCCTTCCAGGCGGAGGAGTGGCCAGGGAGGTGGCGGCCCCGACCGGGCACCGTACCCATACCGAGCTGGCCCCGGTGTAACCTTGGCGAAGTTCGCCTACGGTTACATTTTCCGGGGCGCACTTGCCCTGGGTGGCGATGGCCGCCACCACCTCCTCCCTGGTGGTGCAGTCATCCAGGCCGGTCACACGCAGCTCAGCCATCTTGACCGGCCTGTGCACCTTGACCTCCTCCTCCGGCCATACGACCCGCAGACCCGACACCAGACGGTCCGCGACGCTGTCACTGTCAGCGCCGGGACACTCCAGGAGTCGGGCCCCATTGGCCGTATGCCGGATGCGGAGGCCATCCTCCGCCCCGATCTCTCTGAGGTCTACTGCCGCGCGCGCCTTCGCCATGACGTCGGGGTATGTCAACCCCTTCGCCTGGCCGGCAGGCAGCAGGGTGACCACCACTGCAGCCTGCCGCGGCGCGCGCGGCTTCTTCTTTGCCTTCTGGCTCTTCTTCTTCTTCTTTCCGGCGGTGGGCGCTCGACCCGGTTGGGGAGCAGCCGCGGCCGCCGGAGTCACGTTCCTGTTTTGGGCAGTGGTCGGCGCTCTCCCCGGTTGAGGAGTCGCCTTGACCGCTGCCCTCGTCGCGTTCGGTGGTAGTGGTTGGGTCGAAGTGGCCACGACCCTGGCCCTCTTGGCACCCCGCTTTACCACCTACGTCCAGCCCTCATCCATGTTGGATGGGGGTGGAGGAAGCGGGCGGGGCTGGGGCGCTGGCACCGCAGCCGGTGTGCCGTCGCCGCTCTTCTTCTTCTTGTTCTTCTTCCGGGTCGGAGCCGACTCCGGACCCGGTAGAAGTCCAACCGGTTGGGTGGGAGCTGCAGGAGCGACAGGAGCGACCGGAGGTGGGGCGGATGTGGCAGCACCACTCAGGGCCGCCACAATGCCCCTGAGTTCGGCAATCTGCTTGCCGAACTCCTCCGCCAACTCCCGCCTGATGCAGGCAACCATCTCCTCCCGAGACTCCGCCTGCTGTGCCCTGGCCCGTGGTGACGCGAGTCGCCGCGGAGGCAGCCACTCGTCGTTGGCCTCCTTGTTGGCCCGCAGCGCTCTGGTGCTGCTTGGCTGCGCAACCGGCGGTGTAGGCCGCGCCCTTCGCGAGCCACTCGCTGCCGCACTGGTCCCCGGTCCCTGGGTCTCGAGGGCCACCAGCTTCTCCTTGAGGAGAGCCACTTCTGCCCTCGACCTCTCCAGTTCCGTGCGCTGCGCCGCGTCCCGACTGATGGCCGCTGAGACCACAGGCATAATCCTCTCGGTCTCATCGGCCACCTGCCGCCACCACCGCGCGTAGGTCGGGCGCAGCCTGATGGTCCTGGTTAAGGCCGCAGCAGCGGCCTGGCGCCTTATCGTCTCCAGGACGACGACGGGGCTCTCTGAGAGCTCCCCGTCAGTCGCCTGAGCCGAGACGAATGATCCCACTGAGGGCGCCGGTGAGGCGGAGGTCCCCCTGGGATCCTTTCTTGTCTCTGCAGTGGTGGCAGTGGCTCGCCTCGTGGGTCCTCGCGGCGTCTCCTCTTCAGAGGAGGCGGACGAAGGCCCAGTGCTTTCCGAGGTCCGGCGCGTCGCGGTCTTCCGCTTGCGCCGGCCCCTCCCACCCTGCTCGACAGAGCGGGCATCACTCGCGACAGTACTCGCGCGCGATGCCCGCCCCGACCCTATGCCAGTGGCATTCTCCGTCACAGGGGCCTGGTCGCCTACCCCTGTGCGGGCTTCGGTGATGGACTCAACGTCCATCACTCACCGAGAGGTCGGAGGGAGTAATCGCACCAGTGCGATTACTCCCGGGCACCCAACCTAACGGCCGCTCTCCCGTTGCTGCTTTGGCACCACCCGGGGACCACGTGCGGGGTCAGCCTTCAGAGAAGGTGGTCGAGCCCACGGACGTCAGCAACGGGGGGCCCCCTCTTTGTTGCCTTAATCTTTTGTGGTCTCTCTTTCGAAAAACATACGTGATAAAATACGTGAGAAAAGAAATATTTGGTTACAAATAATATGAAAATTTTGGACAATAATTATTAATATTTTATGATTAATATATAAAAGAAAAACTAAAAAGCTAAAATATTTGGACCTGGCCCACGAGGTGACCGACATGTGGCGTGTTGAATTGACCATCATTGTTCCGATCATTGTATCTGTGCACGGTCTAATAGCGAAATCTAGAGAAGCTTTCGCTCCCCGGATGGGTAAAGGGCCTGATTCAGAAGGCGGTCGTTCTTGACACGGCACGTATTGTGAGTAGGTTCCTCTCTCTTGAGCCCTGACCACTGATGGCTTGGGTCGTAGACTCCGCCTGCAGTGGCCCTTTGTTTTTTATATTGTATTTTTAAATTTTATTTTCTTGTAAATGTATTTTTAAAAATAGAATGTAAAAAATAAATGAATATGCAGCAACTAAATATTCTATTACCCTTTACCTTTTGATGGATAGAAAACACTGAGGACGATTCAAAAGAGTAGTAATGTTATTTACGTGATATAAAATTTTCCACTCTTTTGCCTTTAAAATCAATAAACAGAGAATATCGAACTTTTTATTGTAACATAGGCAGACGAGCTACTTACAACAAAAAGCATTAAAATCATAGCATTCAGTTCGCCCATGTAAATTTATTTTCATGTCCAATAAATTATTTTCTATCTTAACAAAAAAATGTATACTGTACTGTACCAACCCATTACTGCCCACTGTTGGGCCCAGGTCTCCTCAGAAGAGGAATTATGCTTGCCCAGTGCGGATTGGGGACTTCACATATCTTCAAAGGATTTTTAGAACTCTTTTCCGATATGCAGGTTTCCTCACGATGTTTCCCTTCACCGTTTTTAGCCAGTGGTGTTGTGAAAATTGCACATAAATCTTTTTCACATTTAGAATTAGAGGTACAAGCTGGCCGGATTTGAACCACTCGGCCACCACGACTATTAAGAGAAATGTATATTACCCAAAACTTTAAATATTTGACATAAATCTATTCTATCTCAGGTCAGTGGCCTCACAGCTGATCAACGGTCAGTCAGTAGTAGCGGAAACGTTCGAGCAAGTTACGATATACTTCTCCGACATAGTTGGCTTTACCGCGCTATCTGCGTCCTCAACTCCGATGCAAGTCGTGGACTTGTTGAACGACCTTTATACTTGCTTTGACTCGATCGTCGAGAACTATGATGTTTATAAGGTAAGGTGGCTATTTTTGTTACATTTAAGTAAATGGTATAAGGTAATTTAGATTTTGATTGTTTAGTGACAATTTCAACTAGCTTGTCCCACCTTAACTAATGATGGTGAATATTTTGTATGTGCCAGTATGTTTTGACTTTGTATGTATACAGGATGGGATAACCATAACCAACAATAGTCTTTTTAAACTGATGTACAAACCGTCCTTTTACGGACAGCCTTCTCGACTCCATTATATCATAAGTTATAACCAGTCAAAGCTTTATTCACACATCAGCTGAAACTCCTATTCCACCAGGTCGAAACCATAGGAGACGCGTACATGGTAGTATCTGGTCTACCGGAACGTAATGGGACCAGGCACGCGTGCGAGGTGGCTCGAATGGCGCTTGCCTTGTTGGACGCGGTGCGAAGGTTCCGCATCCGACATCGGCCTATGGACCAGCTGAAACTGAGGATTGGATTGCATTCTGGTGAGTTTATATACAGCGATCTAGTTAAGACAGAAACGAATTTTTCAGCTAAAACAGAATCATCATCAATCTTAACCTCAAGACGGTGACTGATTGGTATCTTAGTATGGTTATCCGACCTTGTTCCTGGTCGTCTTGGGCTCCGCTTACTTTGAAAGAAAAGAAAGAAAGAAAATCTTTATTGCTGTAGCAAAGTGAGTTACATCAGTAGGTATCATTTTAGTCTGAAAGTGCCCTTGCCACAGCAAACGGGCCACTGACTCAGCAAAAAGCTGTCAAGTGAAACACTTTGATGTAGACGCCTCTAGAGCCTTCATCGTTTAACGGTTGGTTCTATGTATTATGTGGCACTAACTGTCACACAATAGAATTATGCGTGCCAAATTAGAACTTTTGAAAGGGATCGCAAATAACCGAGTAAAAAATGAAGTTCAAGTCGATGCATGATCCAAGGGTTTATGTTTAAAGAATCATCTCGAAATTCTCTCACAGCTTTCTTCATGAAAGAGACAGTACATAAGTCCTTAAAACTCAAACACCACTTTAGTTTCTGCAAAGTCTTCAAAAGCCCCTTTTTTCATCCCAATGAATTTAGTGAAAGCAAAAATATAACAGGCAAATCTTAAGCTTCGAAAAATTGGCGTAATCCTTCATAAAGTTTTGTTAATGGGAGCCTCATTAAAAGTTTGTCTCCACGCCACCTCTACTCGTAGAAAACTTTCCTCGTAAGCTTTGTGTTTAAAAATTATCTGTATTGTTCGAAAGAACCTTGTTAGAACTTCGTTTGTTCTGATAAAATTACAACTCCTAAGATTCTGGCTGTATATTATGGTTTGTAGTTTTCAAGTTTTGTGGAATACTGACACGTCTTCGTTCTTCTAATTTAGAACTGTTATATAGTTTAATGATACCCACCAATAAAGTAGATTTCTATTAATAAAAGAATTTAAGAAAAGGCTACAATAGATCCAAAGGGTACCATCACATTATTTAACAAAATGCTCATAATAATACAAAAAGACATGCCCGCTGATTTTCTTGTCAGTCCTTCTCAGGACGGTGGCTATAATTATTTTTTTTTTGGTGTCAGAACTGGTGGCAGCTTTTAACATTTGACGTCAACAAAAATGAGCACTTCATCATTGTTGAAAATAAAGTATTTCATTTCATTACATATTTGTAATATTAGGATAGATGTAACGGGGGCGGCGCGACGGGGAAGAGTGCCGATGGCGTAACGCATCGCGTCGTCCCATATAACCCCGTGCTGGGTTCTGGCCGCAGCCGGGGTTCGGATGCTGAGTGTGAGCGGTTAGAGGTTTTAGTGCGGTTCAACTCCCACATACCCCACCCGCCCGATCCGGTGATTTCCTCCAACTAAAAAAAAAATAAAAAAGATAGATATAAAAATAGACATATTAATAAATTAGTGCTACAATGTATATGCCTGAAAAACATTATTTCTAACGAAATACGACACTTATCTCTTAGATACAAAGTATTTTTAAGTATAAGCTAATGAAATAAAGTTGTGTATAGATGAGCATCCCTCTGAATTCCTTTTCTAAGGAGACCTGAGCCCAACAGTGGGCAGTAATGGGGTTGGTAAAGATTTATGGATGGGAGTGATAGATATCAAAGCTAGTCTCAAAAAACTTAGTAAAACAACAGTTCAGTAAAAACCTAAAGCATTAACAAAATTAAACGTAAATTCTTTTAAAACAAATGAAAACAGAAGCCTGCTACAAGCGCCGGTAAAGGATAAAGAATGAAATGAAAAACAGTAAATTTAACGGTTGACCTATTTCTCGCTGTAGGTTACGCTGCGAAGGTATTGTAGTTATTACAGTTTCAGTTTTTGTTAAAATTTTCGTAAAAGCGTTATCATTAATTAAATGACAATCTCGCAGATTTCATTATTTCATATACAGGGTGTTAAAATCCGATGAAACAATACTTTCACAGCAAATAGTATACTTGATGTAGAAGCCATCCACCAAGTCTGGGTTTTCTAGGTTTAATATATCATAAGTTATCTACTAATCAAAACTAGTATCTATTTTCTATTAGTAGGAGATTATTATAGTACGGAACTCTAAAATTGCGATCGGATGTGCCGGTGTGCGTGAAAATAGCATATAGATAGCACGCTAAATGTAGGTCAGGGTAGGGTTGTTAAAAATAATACAAAATAATAATTTTTCAACTTTGTATGGGAAAATAAAGTGATCGTCTCCAAAAGTATGTGTATATGATTTGAAATGTGAAATAGATTAAGCCCTTAAAGTATTGTTTCATCGGATCATAACACCCTGTATATGGAATACTCTCTGACTCGTTTAATTAAAACACCTGGCATTAATGAATACTTCACTTTGTAAGCGTTTCATATATTATATTCGTCATATACATTCCAAATGTAATAATTTTGACTATAAACCTGTGGCGACCAATAATAGCGCGCGAGATCCTGAATCACGGTTACGGCATTTGCAAGAATCTTCGCATATATACGACATCTGAAATATACTACAGTGGGCTTCGGCCTGACCGGATATACACCTCGTTCGGTCGGAGATCTCCCTTTGGCCATAAGTCCACTGTACCCACAAACCTAATCCACCTTTGCGTAAAATATTCGCCATCGTCTAAAACTTGTCATTCGTAATCAAAAATTCTGACTATAAACATAATTTAACCCATTTTGGAATAAATATTCGCCATCATCTAAGACTAGTCATTCGTAATCTTTAGGATTCACATTTACAAAATTTTTAAAATCCCCAAATATATTATGTTGTGTCTTGTTTGAAATGAGGTTCAAACACATATTCTTTTTTTACTCTTATTTGAATGTGTAATATTCTAGTTAATACTGTACCAACCCATTACTGCCCACTGTTGGGCTCAGGTCTCCTCAGAAGAGGGTTTAGGCATAGTCCACCACGCGTGCCTAGTGCGGATTGGGGACTTCACATATCCTGTCGGGGTTCATATATATGAACCCTGTTATTGTTGTTGATGTTTTCCTTCACCGTTTTTAGCTAGTGGTGTTGTGAAAAATTGCACATAAATCTTTTTCACATTTAGATTTAGAGGTACCAGCCGGCCGGATTTAAACCCGCGACCTCCCGTTCGGAAGGATAGCGCTTCGACCACTAGGCCACCACGACCTTCATTCTAATTAATAATTCGAGCTAAACTTTTCTGTGCTCGGATCCCTCGGATCAAAACAGTAACGAATAGCGAATCAGAAAAATTGAGAAATACCTAATTGGTAGAAGCCAAACAAATCTTAATTAAAAAGGTATCATAATCATGCAATTTCATTTAAAGTCTTTCATTTCATTGGATTTCTGGTCAGCACCCCTGACAGCTGTGACTAAGTACCCAGCGTAATGAGCATGCTATTGTGACTTGATCGTAACATTGTTTTTTAAAGCTTTTAAATGAGTAACAAATTCAAAATTTGGTGACTTTGTTTTCAGATGACTGCTACGATCAAATTATATTTCAAACTAGATGACCCGCGCAACTTCGTCTGCGTTACAAAGGGGTTCAAACAGTACTCGCTATGTCGTCGCGATATTATTTTCGCCGCCCGCTGTGGGTGTATTAATAAAATTGCGTTTTATACTCGTGATAACTTCTAAACGAAAAGTCCAATTGGAATAAAACAAAAAGTAATTTACTTCTACATTAATACTCTTGATAATATAATACTTAATTTGGATAAGGGTTAATATAACGATACTCATTTAACGTTAAATTAATTTTTCGGACAATTTTTTTATTTTTATAAACATAAAAGCGGTTATTGTGACTAAACTATGATAGTTAGATATATGCTGTCGCGGACTTTTTTGTTTGTCTTCAAAAGACCTAAAAACCCGTAGTACATCATTTTGTTCTATTGTTAATAGTTTTTGCAGCGTTCGCATAAATAGGTTTTCGATTTTTCACCTTTTGTTACATATTCGATATTTTCATGCCTAATTTTTTTGAAAATAAAATATAGCCTATAACCTTCCTCGATAAATGGACTTTCCAACAGTGAAAGAATTTTTGAAATCGGAAAGGTAGTTTCTGAGATTAGCGCGTTCAAACAAACAAACAAACAAACTCTTCAGCTTTATAATATTAGTATAGATTTAATCTGATGATTCTCTTATCAGAATTTTAAGTGTATGCAATGATTGGAAAAAAAAACTTGAGAGGTGTCAAGGGGCACCCGGATGGAACGAAGTTCCTTTCGATTAATTAGTGAGGGAATTGAAATAAAATGTTATTTTTTTTTGTTATAACAATTAGTTAGTTTAAAACGTCTGTCTGTCTCTCTTTCAGATTATAACTTAAATAAAATATTTTGATCACAGCGCCATCTAGCATTAATCATATAAAACAAAATAAGGAATTGTTTTATAAAATATTTTGATCACAACGCCATCTATCATTTATCATATAAAACGAAATAAAGAATTGTTTTAAAAGATTCTAATCACAGCGCCATCTAGCGATAATCATCTAAAACAAAAAAGTGTCGTGACAACTTTTTCATAAGAATTTCCGTCTAGCTCCCTTTCGATAACGCGCAATAAGGAACTTCGTTCCAACAATTGGAATTTGAAATATATTTCCATCTGATAACAGATCATATGGATTTAAATAATACTCCCAACAGTAACCACTAACCACAGACGATCAAAAACGAAAACAAATGACAAACGACAAACAACTCCCCGTTTTCATTTTACATTCCCAAATAGAATGTTTTCAAACATTTTGTATTACTCAGAGTAATGAATCGTGGTTTACGCGGGGTGAATATTAATATGTGCTGTAGGATTTCGATCTTTGTGTAGTTGATATAGCGTATATTTTACAGTAAACGTCGAAGTGTTTGAAGTTTCAAACAATTTTATGACTTAAGAAACTAATCTAACATCGATTTCATGGGTTTGATCAACATTTTCAATTTCGTTTAAGATGTTATAAAGTTCTTGATCAATATTGTTAGTTAAAGTTTCTTCATTTGACGATCATTTTAGGATAAAGGAATAACAATATGCATGAAACTAAATCAATTTCATAAAAAGAGTTGAGTTTTATGAACTACCAACAGGTATAGGTTACTTTTGGAATCAAATCTTAATGAATTTCTTCTCTTAGTTGCCTTTCTTTTCTTGTTAATAATTGAATTCATTTTTTTAACATAAAATATAAACACGGTTGGACTTATCCAAGGTCCAGCTAGGACGAACTGATATTAAATGGTAGCTCATTTACAATGCTACAGGATATAGAACTTTTCTTAAACCACGTTTAAAGAAATGAAATGAAATATTTATTTAACTAAATTTAGGACATACAATATTAAGCAGTGACCCCTGCACTAGGACAAGCCTGTGTCGCAGGAGGTCTGTGTTAACAAATAATTCTCTTAACTAACATTTTAAAACACCAAACATCAAAACCAAATTTCCAAAAGTAAATACAGCGATATATATAAAAACAGATTACAAGAAACTAGCAAAAAGTGTGAGTACGATTGTATGTGTATGTGTGGGTGTGTGTTTGTGTGTGTATGTCAGTGAGTGTGTGTAATTTTCTCACCGGTGAAATAAACTTTATGAAAATTTTCAATATCATTGAAAGGGACAAAGTTTTTTAAGCCACGGAAATTCAACAAAGACTCAGTCTCGTCGTAATCCAAAGTGAGCAGCCATTCTCTCAAGAGGGACAAGTTATAGCATAATTCAATTATAGATGACCAATAAGTCAATAATTCGATGTTGTTACCAGCATAGCTCCATAAGCTGATTTCACAAAATATTTTTATAATTGTTTAACATTCTCATTCCGAATCAATTTGGATTTCATTATGTTTAAAGATAACTTTTTGGATATAATGAATATATTCAAGCTGTTTATCTTGATCTTTAACATGAATGTTATTTTTAAAGTATCCACAAGTTGTTCTTTCCTTAAGTCCAAATAAACACTTCTTAGTCAAATCAATATAATTTGCTTTACAAATTCTCATTCGTTTTGACTTTCAAATTTATATTCCCAATTGAATTTCTTAGTCGGTTCTCAAATTTAATTAATTTCTTTTCTGAAGTTTCCTTTCTCGTGCCCTGAGTTGAGTAGTACTTAATCAAGCACATTCTCCAAATGATTTATTGTAATATACTTTTATTTGTCTTCAAAATTTTGTTTACCTAGAATTAAATCTAATATTGGGCAGCACTCACCACTGTATCGAATGTTAAATTTTGTAAACAGTATTCGGGACGATGTTGATATTTTTGTGTGTTCTGGTTCCTCAGCCTCGTTTTGTAAAAGTCTGAGAAAGATTACTGATTCGGAGTGAAATGGTATCTATTATATATTTTATATAGATATATATTATCTCACAGTTAGTTGTTCTGGCATATTGTTTTTTACACTTATTTTTAGTTGTTAGTATTAATGGTTAAATATATAATTCAATAGTTTTTTACGTAACGCTGTTATATGTTTAACTAACCATAGTACACTTTGCCATTCATATTGTGTATGCTGCGTTCACATCTAGAAGGTTAATATTGTTATTATGTAAACTATAGAAAGTAGATATTTAAGTTAGTTTTATGTTTTAACTACTTTTGTGGACCTAATAAAAAAAAACAATTATCTATAACTAAGACATTTGTAGCAACGATTCTGGACAATATATCAGCTGCATTTTTTTGTTCCTCTGCACAACCATTAATGATTATATTAATATTTTATGATTTGCAAACATTAATTTACTTTTTAATAGAATAAAAAATACATGAAAAGAACGAACTTTAAAATTAAAATACATTTTATTCCTTTACCATTAGTTCTTATCACGAATTTATCATTAGTTCTTATCTCTTTTACATTAAATCAAAATCACATTTAACTAACTTTATTACCGCGAAAAATCCAACAAATTCGTATATACGTCAGCAAGGTTCTATCCGAATCCCATCTGTCACTGGGGGATAAACAACTTGCTGAGGATGGAAACGCCTTACAAATAGGATTTAGTGATTACTGGGGTTTCAATAAACGCGTGAAGTTATATGTAGTTTCCAAAGTTGGGAAGCGAAGAAAATACATTAAATAAACCTTATGATAAATCAAGTTAGAATTTTTAAGAAAAAAATTAAATAACAAGCTTTTAAGATCCTAGATATCATGTATCAAAGTGCTAGCTAATACAAGTAAAACGAGGACAGGACGGGTCTATCTTGTTCAGTACAAGAGTTCCTATGGCCACCTTCCGAATCCATCATCAGATCAGCGCTATTTTAGTGCGAAAGTAGAGCTCAATCGGACACCGGGAAGTTTATCAAATTTAGCTAGCAAAATTCCACATGAACTTAGACAGTAACATCCAGTGCAAGTTAATGTAAAAGTTATAAAAAAGGAAAACAGTTACTCCAATAGAGGTGGAATTCCTGGACCTGAGACCTTAGTACTGTAACAACCCATTACTGCCCACTGCTGAGCTCAGGTCTCCTCCGAAGAGGGGTTAGGCATAGTCCACCACGCTTGCCTAATGCGGATTGGGGACTACACATATCTTCAAAGGATTTTTAGAACCCTTTTCCGATATGTAGGTTTCCTCACGATGTTTTCCTTCACCGTTTTTAGCCAGTGGTGTTGTGAAAAATTGCACATAAATCTTTTTCATATTAAGATTTAGAGGTACAAGCCGGCCGGTTTTGAACCCGCGACCTCCCGCACGGAAGGCAAGCCCTTCAACCACTCGGCCACCACGACTATATAACCTTAGTCTTAGATGTTAAAGTTAGAATTATTCTGTAAACATCTTTCATCAAACGAAATTTAATTAAATTAAGTATCTCTCGTGATAGACTTAACTAATTACATCTAAAGTTTTCATGGATAGCTCTTGACGTAAACACTTAGCAAGTTTCCAACGCAATTAAAATATTGTTGCTTTTATGAATTTGTATTTTAATTATGGTTTTAATGTATTTTATGGTGTATAGTCACTTATGTTTTTGGAACGAAGTTCCTTATCGCGCGTTATCGAAAGGGGGCTAGACGGAAATTCTTATGAAAAAGATGGCACGACACTTGTTTTAGATGATTATCGCTAGATGGCGCTGTGATCAAAATCTTTTAAAACATGTTCCTTATTTGTTTTAGATGATTATCGCTAAATGGCGCTGTTCTTAAAATATTTTATAAAACAATTCCTTATTTTGTTTTATATGATTAATGCTAGATGGCGCTGTGCTTAAAACATTTTATAAAACAATTCCTTATTTTGTTTTATTTGATTAATGCTAGATGGCGCTGTGATCAAAATATTTCATTTAAGTTATTAAATAAAAAAATAAAATGTTATTACAATTCCCTCACTAATAAATCGAAAGGAACTTCGTTCCACCCGTGTGTCCCTTGACCTCCTCAAGTTTTTTTTTGCATATGGATACAACTACAATATTTCTTTGATATCGCGTAGTATAAAAAGTTATTTCTAAGTTCTTGCTATCTGTCCCTATGTATACTTAAATCTCTAAAACTATACAATGGATTTTGGTTCAACTTTTTTTTTAAACAGATAGTATTTCAAGAGGAAGGTTTATGTGCAATACATGCATAATATAGTAGCGAAACACTGTTAATTTTATAGGTTTTTGATGTGATGTCGAATATACACAAGTTTATGCGTCATATTTTATCGTCCATTTGTGATGCAGTTAGCAAAAATACATCTCATATTAATAATATTATATTTCAGTAATGTAAATAGAATATAAAATATAACAGTAATGAAATAACATGTTAGACATCATCAAACATACCTTAGTTACGCCAAAGGCACATCTCGACTCCAACCTTTGTCAAAGATCAAAGAATTGTCTACGTCGCTTTTGCTAGGCTCTATTCTTACCTTAGGCATAAACGCTGTCCGAAGTACATAGCAATTTATTTTTAACATTACTGAGTCTGCCTTTAATCTAATATATATTATAAAGGCGAAAGTTTGTATGTATGGATGTGTGTTTGTTACTCTTTCACGTAAAAACTACTGAATGGATTTGAATGAAACTTTACCACAATATAGCTTATACATCAGAATAACACATAGGCTACAATTTTTGAACCCCTTTGTAACGCAGACGAAGTTGCGCGGGTCACCTAGTAATTATATATTTTTTCTGGTCATATTGTTGAGAAACTGAGTTTGAGTAAATCTTCAAATCAGAAATGAACAGCCAAATATACAAGAAGTCAAAGTCAACCAAAGGATTTTTGGTGAAAGCACTTGTGACTATTATTACTACTGTCATCAACGCTGTATAGTTCAGCAGACTATGCCTTGTTTACTTATTGCTAATTAGGGACTTCACAAATCTTACTAAGGTGTATTTCATTCTTTAAATATGGCTTAAAGAGAGCCTTAACCCTTTCACGCTCAAGGGAAATATTTTTCCCTTCTACAAAAATCGTTATTATTATTGAATCGATATTTTATTAATGAATGTCAAACATTACGTTTAGGTACGTTGTGTTAAAATGTTTCATATGAAATTTATAGGAAATTTGTACACCCTACTATGTTTTTCTAGTGATATCTCTTACTTTACAGAATAACTTAAATATTGTGTAGTATTCGCATATTTAGTCTCAGCCATCTTATTGTCCTGAAAGGGTTAAAAAGAAATTGAAAGTAGATTTGTGGCTCGTATACTCGTCTGGCTACATTCAAATAAAACCTGGCGAGCTTACTACCCATTTAGTGGCAAGAGGTTACCGTCGCTCATATATTCAGGGCATAAAACTCTCTCCACACCTATTGAACTTCATTTTATCCCACCAGGTCCCTGCGTCGCTGGTGTAGTAGGTCTCAAGATGCCACGCTACTGTCTATTTGGAGACACAGTGAACACTGCATCCCGAATGGAATCGAATGGAGAAGCCCTGAAGATCCACGTGTCGCCTGATACGAAGGCTTTACTGGACACGTTCGGGACGTTCCATTTGGAGTGCAGAGGGGAGGTTGCCATGAAGGTAAGTGTATTGTATTTATATGATATGATAAATAAATGAGTTTACGATATCCTGATTTAAAAAAAAAACTTGTTAGAAATTTCAGAGACTACAATTCTGTCAATTTTACCAGAAATATTTTTTTAAAGCGTATTCATTCAATACTGCTACAAATTCAACTTACTTTTGTCAAATACTGTTCGTTAAATTTTTATAGTTAGTAATTAAGCATGTTGTAACATAATATTTATTTTGTATGTCATTGTAAAATATTAATTTATAAACTTATTCAGACACTCGCGGTTTTCTATTATACTTTCACGCATTTTCAACGGGTTCTTACCACGATATTTAAAAGCGAACGAGAAAGAGGGTAGACAGATTTGTTTGCTCTTAAATCGACCCGCAGTATCCAGTCTTCTCGTGATCATGACGATTGCAACAACGTTGAAATGTCGAGACAACTCAATTAATTAAATATCGTGGTAAGAACCCGTTGAAAATGCGGGAAAGTATTAATTTATATTAGTATGTATGAGGATATCTTTTTTTAACCTTAACATTAAAAGAGTATACAAATATTTTAACTTAATATAATTATCACTTATTTTCCTTGATTTTTACCAGAATCGCATCAAATTCTTCCTCAATACTCTATTTAACGTTATTTTAAAACGAAATACATGTTTTTAGTATTCTAATCTCATAACCATTATATTTTACGAGCTCAGAAGTACGAAAACCAGGAGAAAGTAAATCTTTCAAGCTTTTGAATATTAATGAACAGAGTCTCGAAACTTTTAAAGCTCCACAACTTCTTCAGTAGGATTATTTTTATTACCTTTATAACCTCTTCAGTAGGTAGTACATGTCTTTCTTATTTTTACAGCAGTTTGATAAGTCGTTCTTGGATTTCAAACATTTTTTTTTACAAAAAAGGGAAATTATTTCAGTCATAAATGATAGTGCATAAAATCAGTGAAGTGTAATAATAAAGACCACATGAACATTGTGTCTACACCTTAATAATAGAGACAATAAGAAAAGTGCCAATGGACACATTCTTAGCATAAAATCATAAGGTAATTTAGGTTAAAACAAAATTGCTTATTAGTCTGAATTAGACTAGATTGTAAGTATAATAGTGTGCGTTATAAAATTACGTATACTAGGAAAACAAAAAAAAAGTGATAGTAGATGTTGATGTGTGAGACAAAAATCTGAAAATATTTAACATCTTTGTAGTGCAATTTCTTTACTTAATATAAACTAACAATCTGTTTTAAAGATGTACGAATGCCATTATAATCAGAACAGTTACAAAATCTAAAAAAAGTGCTCCTTTTCCAAAATCAGTTTTAAAAGTCCTCTTGGAATGAGCTCCCCTTTTCGGTGTTCCCGAGCACTATGACTTGTCCTTCTTCAAACGAGGCTTAAAGAAAGTCCTTAAGGGTAGGCCGTAGGTAGCGACCCCGCAGTGTCTTCTGACAGAGTTCCATAAACAACGGTGCGGACGAGCTAACGGACCGCTTACGATCATGTGGTCCGTTAGCTCGTCTGCTAAGGCAATAAAAAAAGGTCCTCTTACCAAATTCTAATTAAAATCGATCGGATCCAATTTCCTTTTGTCGCAAACTCATCTTGTTACCTCAATAGGGGTCAATGCGATGTATTACAGATTACTTTTATCAGAATTTTATATGAGACTGATCCTGTCAATCGATTTCCCATTTGGGTTATTGCCACAAAATTGGATCTTACGTTGTGAAAGTGTTAAACTTGGTTGAAATCAATATTTTTTATCAATATTTTTTTTATTGCCATGTAGGCAGACTAGCCAACGGCTCAGCCGATAGGAAGTGGTTACCGTCGCTCATGAACCTCTGCAATGTCAGGGGACACTGAGGGGTCGCTACCTGCGACCTAACTTTAAGGACCCTCCTCAAGCCTCGTTTGAAGAAGGACAAGTATTACTGTTTTCTTTTTACAGTTAAGATGATTGTTCCTTCTGATTTTTATTCAGGTTACTGACTGATCATTATATCGACAATATTTTTAGAAGATAAAGCTTTAATTTATAAGACATGTCTATTTATAAAACAACAACAATTTTAATAACTTCTTTGTATAATTAACATTACTTCATTTTGTTACAGGGCAAAGGAATTCTAGTCACATATTGGTTATTAGGTGAAAAAATTGATCCGAACGCTCCAAAAGAGAAGCCGTTGCTGATCAAAAACCAAACATTATCAACCGATAGCGGTTCCCTGTCACATCTCACGCCATTCCGACAGCGAATGGACCAAAGCTCCCGATCCTCAAGCAGGCGAGGGTCGGGAGTATTCCAACAGAAATCAGTAGACATCTCCAAACTGGAGAAAGAAACACAACCTTTACTACAAAATCTGGCTATGCAACGACAGTTATCTGATCCAACAGAGCCAGTAGCTAACGGCATAAGCAATGAAGAATTAGACAAACTGTCTGTTTCAAATTCTATATCTTTAAATGTGAATTCACTTCATAATTCCGTGAACCATCCTCGAGTGAAACTGAAGGATGCTAATTCTATCAACCACAAATCAAAGGTAGGCAACAATAATTGGATTTCCAAAATGTCTACAGCCAGTTCTTTTGATAACGGAACTAAGAAAGGCAGTGAGCGTCTCAAAGATTACAGTAGCGTTCCGCTTTTGTCTAAAGAGACAGCTAAAGATTCTTTAGTGTAGGAAAATTGAGAGAATTTTGTGTATATTGTACTATAGTTTATTCGCGTTATGGAAATAGTGATGTCGCTAATATTTGAAGGGTACATGCAAAAAAATTGGTTGCCTGTAAAGTCGGTATACGGGCGAAAGTTTTACGTGGCCACGACTCGGGCATGGTTAGCCCGCCTAAGAGCCAGAGAGACAGACATAAAAAGTGAAAGGCACGCGTGCCTCTCACTCGCTCTCATTGTGAGCGCATTACGTGAGCGGAGCGTAACGCAGTTTCTTGAAGTGTCACCCGGCAAACCAATTTATAAGACGTTGTCACGTTAAAACAGTGAATGTCCTAATTAATAGATTTTGGAATGCAATAAAAAGTTTAGAAGTTTACACGGCCATAGACAAAACGTCTTTTAGTGCCATCTGTTTACTTTTTTAAAATTAGCCTTCTAGAGTTCAGAAAAAAAAGTGATATTCCCTGTTCTTTGCAAATAAAAAATTATTAATAACTTTTACTAAAATCATGACACTTGTAAATGCGTCGAATAATGAGAAAACCCAAAGAATAAAAGTAGACTATGGACGACTTTGACATATAGGGTGGATCTGTAACTTTGAATCAGCTGATGTGGGTGAATGACCTGTCTAAATACAACTTAGAAGCACTTTTATTTCTGGAAACTATTAAACTTTCTTTCCGACTTTGTCGTACTTCCATACGACAATGAAAAAGTTGTACCGATATAAAAGTGGTTCTAAGTTGTATTCAGTCAGGTCATTCACCCACATCAGCTGATCCAGTAACAGATCCATTTTGTATTACAAGTCACTGTTTCCTTAAAGCGGATTTACTATAGTGTTTTGAACATGACATATTGTCGCAGTATTTTAATGCATTTGTGAGTCGTGTGTGAATTTCGGCAGGTTTCAAATTAGTGATGATTCTTGATAGTCACATATATTGTACGTTTGGTGTCAGTAGATTTTAAAAATAGTTTGTCTCAATTAAGCAAGGCTGACCGGTTTCATGTTTGTTAGACATGGGTTTGTAGTCGTTCGAGATGCGAAAATTTGACGAGAAAACTGTTTGGACAAAACTTAATGTATTATCCTAAGTTGGTGTGATTTATTTTGTTTCATTTCATTACGGTATCTACATTATTTGTCTAATATAAAATATCTCAGAGAAAATGTAGTCTAAAATACTTTTGGTCCATTTCTTTTATATTACTAAGAAATTTGTGCCAGCGCAGTACTGGTCGTTGTGACAAGGTTTGGGGGAGGACTATGTTATATGGACATCCAGTGGCGTGCAGTTCATACAAGCAAATCTGCACTGCATACCCTTAACTTTAAGATTTGATTAAAAATTTACAATTACAAACGATTTAACACTGCATATTTTATCAAAGTATACTTCTTATTACTATTATTTGCAAATATTTAGCATAAAAATTAAATAAATATATTATAGGGCGTAAATATTTGGAAAATTACTCACATTTACATTTCTGCATACCCTGACTTAAATATGCATGCACGCCACTGTGAACATCTATACGATGATGATGATGAGATTTCTTTAACGATATAAAAATCAATATATTTTCTTGTCAAGAACGACTATAACATCATGGTGTATCCGTAACGTACAGTTTTTGAAATAGTAAAATTATTGTAGGCTTGAGTAGATTACAACATTTTTTAAAGGTCAGCTAGTTATGCTCACATTTCTCTAACATTCCTGTTAAGAGCTTTCTCATAAGACTTTTCTAATATAATTGTGATTTTTATAATAGTTTTCTAATAAAAAGTACTTATTGTTATTTTCTTTAAAATATTAGGAACAAATTAGTAACGAATTTTGGTACTAAATTAATATTTTTCTCGATGTTGTGTTTCAAATCTGTCTGAATCGTACAACTCGATTTGTGCACCTCGCTCTGTGACGTCATTCGTATACTATTAATAGAAGTAATTATTATGATTAGGTGTCATAATACTATGAAAATATCAGTAAATCGACCCGCAGTATCCAGTCTTCTCGTGATCATGACGTTTGCAACAACGTTGAAATATCGAGACCACTCAATTAAATATCGTGGTAAAAACCAGTTCAAAATGCATGTAAGTGTCATAATACTAGATCATTTTACTTCTAATATTTTGCTATTAAATTGATACATATAGACAGCAACTTAGAATAATAACTCTCTAAATACTCGAGTTTTAAGAGGTGCACACTATAAAACTATTACATCTGGAATCAACATCATGAACAACAGAAAGAAGACCTTTCAGCACTGTTTCAAGCGCCATGATCACGGAAAGACTGAGAAACTGCGGGTAGGCCATTTAAGAGCAGACAAATCTGTCTACCCTCTTTCTCGTTCGTTTGCCGGTACCACTGGAACTCGAACTCACATTTCGACATACCACACTGACAGTATCGGCTGCCGCCTCAAAACTAGATTTTTTGGCCGATAGTTTGAAGCCGTCACCCCGAAACGAACGAAACAAACAAACGAACAAGAAAGAGGGTAGACAGATTTGTCTGCTCTTAAATGACCTACCCGCAGTTCATCAGTCTTCCCGTGATCATGGCGCTTGAAAGAATGAAGACAATTGAAAGAACGATCGCAGGTAATAACTCGACTATCAGGCGTCAGAGGCCGATAACAATCAATTCGTTTAGCACACTAATAAAATATTACACACACGTTCTTTAAAACTTCACTTTGTTATTCATGTTGATTCAGAATGTCTTGTTACGATCTATGTACTTTAAATTGGCTTCATTCAGTAGTTTCCAAATGTAATTCTGGATTCGTACGAATTTTCTCGTTAAGATTATTTTTATCTTCTTTAGTAACAAATCTTTGATTTCCACTATTTTTTATTGTTATACTAAGGCCTGATTTAGATGAAGACATTTTCTCGAACGTTCGAGGCGAGAAAATATCTCACGCAATACTCGCCATAACATAATCGTATCAGAATGTTTAGACACAGGCAAGAATTAAACTCTCGCCTACGAGAATGTCATACGAGACTCGCTTATGACATTATCGAAGGCGAGAATTGCCTGTGTTTGTTTAGACAAGTCGAGATTCTTGCTCGCGAGAATCTCGACTGGTCTAAAAACGATCTCGCCTGACATTTTTTCGACTGACATTCGAGTATCGTACAAAACAGTTTGAATCGTTTTCAGTGCGAGAATTGCCTTCGAGTTTACTAGTATGAAAAATGACAACAACTGTCATAAAAACTCGAAATACGATTATTGCTTTGAAATTCTTTTTACACAGAGGCAATAATGTTCCATGGCGAGGCAATTCTCGCCCAAGGTGACGAGCGAGAAGAGTGAATGTTTAGACACAAGAAATATTTTATATTCTTTCGATAATCGTATCTTCGAGGCAAGAAAATGTCATCGTTTAAATGACGCTTTATTGTTATTTTTATGATTAGCGAAGAGACTCCTTGTTAAGTTACCAACGATGAGACTAGCCTGTAAATAATGTACTTAAGCGTTTTTATTTATTGTAAATAACTAACTTTGTTGTGATCTTAGAAATTTATTGAACTGTATTTATAATGATGTAGAAAATTATGAAAAAATCTTAATGTTTCTTAAACGTTATAGCGGAATATAATGAGTGAGAATTGAGGTTGTTGTTTTATTTATTTTCTGAGCTATCGTAAAATTTATAAATAACAGGGTAAATTTTATGTTTCCTTAAATTCATAAGTTTAAATTTTCTTTTTCCTTGCTTCAATTTAATTTATTGGAACGAAGTTCCTTATCACCCGTTGTGAAAGGGGACTAGATGGAAAAAATTCTTACGAAAAGTTGTCGAGACACTTTTTTTGTTTTAGATGATTAGCGCTAGATGGCGCTGTGATCAAAACCTCTTAAAACACGTTCTTTATCGCGAGTTACGTTAGGAAAAAAAATATAAGATATGTTTTAATCGAATGTCAAAGTCTTAATACGCATACATTTAAAAAAGTTGTGACAAATCGTTTGTGCAGTAAAGCTTATTATACAATTAGTGATTTTCTAGATGACTGCACTAAGTGGGAATGAAGCTTTCGTATTAGGTCAAATATGTAACAAAAAATTGTAATATTGAGTTTAAAAGATAAAAAAAAAAACAGAAAAATAATACAAAAAAAGACATGCCCGCTGAGTTTCTTGCCAGTTCTTCTCAGGACAGTGGCTTTTTCTTATTCCGAACTGGTGGTAGCCTTTTGACATCAACAAGCATGATAATTTCATTAACGTTGAGAATAAATAATTTCATTTCATGAAATAATTTCATTTCATTTCAATGGAACTTCGTACTATTCGGGTGTCACATGACACCTCTCAAGATTTTAAAACGTCACAGAAAGATCTCTTTTTTAAAATCCATGATGCAGTTGTGTTTATTTTCATAAATAAACTAATGTTTCCTTTCGGCAAAATTCGCTAAAATCATTATTTCGAGTACCTTTCCTGGACGCTCCCGAGTTTGAAAATTCCAACCTGTATATATGTTCATTTATCAGAGGCAACGAAACAAAGGGAAAAATGTTCCATTTAGATAAGATATATCATTCAAATAAAAACACATTTTCGTAGATATTTATTGCAACGGTTTAGGCGCGAAAGGAGACAAAATAAATTCCTTTTGGATTAATCATTTTATAATGGATATAAAATTGTAAAGCTTTGAACACATTAATAATGCATCCAATATGCGTATAAGTTCCTGTTAAAACTCAAATATGAAATGATAGTCGTAAAAATTGCATCAATCGACAAAATATGGTGTATAAATTTATAGTTATGATACCTATAAAGGTACTCATTAGCGCCTTGCTTTTAGCTATCAATACTTTTTGTATTAATTTCTGTTAAACTGCATTAAATGAACTTAATTCACCGTGGCAAAGTCTCAAGCTATGCACGCCCGTACAAAAATATCTTGAGACGAGGTGATTTTGATAGAACATGATGATATGCCTTCGACTATAACCTCTCAACTGGGAACGTCACTATTAGCTAGATGGCGAAACTGGGGACTTCGTTCGGAATCAATACCGTGTTTGAGCCCCTTTTTAAAAACATTTTTTTCCGATATTTGTTAATTTTATTTTCAAACTATTAAATACAGCTATCGAACAGGAGACTTGAGCCCAACAGTCGGTTGTTACAGTACAGCGCACAAAACCTTAAAAAAGTCATGAAACTACAAATCCAGGACACAGACGATCTCCATTTTGTGAAAACTTTCTACATCGATTAGGGAACTTGAGCTCTACAGTTATTTGCACTAAGTTCCTAAGTTTGTGACGTCTCGAACTTAAGCTTTAGCACCGAGTTACAAATTTATAGTTCGGTTTGCTTTAGGTATTACTTTCGTTGCACTTTATAGAAGACTTATGGACAAGTTAAAGATTGATTGATAACCAGATTAGAAAATATTGTTGGAACGAAGTTCCTTATCGCGCGTTGTGAAAGGGGGCTAGACGGAAAAAATTCTTACGAAAAGTTGTCACGACACTTTTATGTTTTAGATGATTATCGCTAGATGGCGCTGTGATCAAAATCTTTTGAAACATGTTCCTTATCGCGCGTGATGTTTTTTTTTTTTTTTTTTTTTTTCGACGGGAGGAAATCGCCGGACTTCCACTCGCCCCGCGAGTGGGGTATGTGGGTGTCGAACCGCACCAAAACCTCCCGCCTCTCACGCTCGACATCCGATGATGTAGGGGTGACAGGACGCGTTCGCGATCGACGCTTACGTATCGCCCCGTCACCCCCGGACGTCGAACCGGCAGCCGTCGGTGAGAACGACCACCGGCTCACTCGGTAGACGAACCATACAGTCCGCCGAGATGGGGCCGTGTGGTGAAGGGCCTCCCTCGGCCCAGACCGGCCCAGGGCCAGCCCGGGTCGGGGAGCACGGCTTGCCATCCCCCGGTTAGATGGCACGGAGGGTGCGCGCTGAAGCCTAGCGCAGCACCCCTCGGGTCCGGTGTTAGTGGACCCGGTACACTTAGGGGGCCAGATCCCGGGACACATCCCGGGGCCGGCCCCCCGCGCGACCTCGGCGGCGACGGGGTCGGTCGGGGAGGGAAGAGCTCTCCCTCACCCGCCCCGCCGCCTCCTTCTGCGAGATGGTGGACTCGCAGAAGTCGAGCATCGCCTTCCAGGACTCGTCGCTGTCGAGCATCGATGCCACGACGCTCGGCAGCGACAAGTCCCGTCCTACTTGTGCGACCAGGACACGGCGCTGCTCCTCCCATGCGGGGCAGACAGCGAGCGTATGCTCTGCCGTGTCCAGGTCGCTCGTGCAATGATGGCACCTCGTCGTCGGCTCAACCTGTATCCGATGCAGGTACTTCCCGAAGCAACCATGCCCGGTCAGCACCTGCACCAGACGAAAGGTGAGGCGTCCCTCGCCGCGACTCACCCAGTCCTTGAGGACGGGGCGAATCGCCTCGACGGTCCTTAGGCCCCAGTCGGGGTTGGCCAAGCGCCTTGACCAGGCCTCTAACACGGACCGCCGAGATTGGGCCTTCCGGTCCCGAACCGCAGCTCTGAGGGGACGCACTACGCCCCGAGCGCGGAGGTCGCGACGCCAACGGTAATCGTCGGCGAGCGCCTCCGCTTCCAGCTCCCAGGGCGGCGTCCCCGCCAGTGCACACGCCGCCTCAAAGGAGACGGTGCGGTATCCGCGGATGGCCCTGATAGCTACGACGCGCTGTGGCCGGCGCAGGCGCCGGACAACGGTTGTTGTCCGGTTTCCTGGTCCGGCCCAAACGGGCGCGCCGTACAGGGCCATCGAACGCACCACCCCCGCATAGAGGCGGCGCACAACACGGTTTGGTCCCCCGATATTCGGGAGCAACCGGCTCAATGCGCCGGCTGTCCTCATCAATCGGGGGACGAGTTCCATGAAGTGGGTCCGGAAGGTCCAACGGCTGTCCAGTATGAGGCCGAGGTACTTCAGTCGCACCCCGACCTCTATAGGGACGCCTCCAACTACGATCTGGGCCCCTGCAGGTGGCGTCACCCCAGCCCTGTGGAACCACAGGGCCTGGGATTTATTGAGCGCCACCGCGAGGCCCAATCTTCTAATACGGCCGACGACGAGGGCCACCCCCGCTGTGGCGAGACGGGTAGCCTCCCTGAAGTCTTGCCCCCGGGCCATGACCAACGTGTCATCAGCGTAACAAATTACGCTCAGGCCCGGGAGCAGGGCGCCTCTCAGCACCCAGTCGTATCCGACATTCCAAAGGAGAGGTCCGAGGACCGACCCCTGAGGAACCCCGCATACGACCGGAAACCGGTAAACGGTCCCATCGTGCCCGGTGCATACTACCGACCTGGCCTCCAAGTAGGAGCCGACCAGCCGGCGGAGGTAGGGGGGAACTCCATGCCTCTCGAGTGCCCCCCCTATCACGGACCAGGGCAAGGTGTTGAATGCATTGGCGATGTCGAGCGACACCGCCAAAGCCACCCCGCCCTGTGATACGGCTTCATTTGAGAGGGTCCGCACGCGAAGGATCGCGTCCACGGTTGAGCGGCCCTCTCTGAAGCCGTACTGCTCCGCCGACAGGTCGGGTCCCACCCCGACCAGGTGCTGGACGATGCGGGCAGCCAGAATGCGTTCCAGCAATTTGCCCACCTCGTCCAGCAGCACGATAGGACGGTAACCGGCGGCTGTATCCGCCGGGCGCCCCTCCTTCCGAAGAAGGACGAGTCTACCCTCTCGCCACAGCGAGGGAAACCGTCCCGACTCGAGGCAAGAGTCGTAAAGCCTCAAGAGTCGGTCCCCTAGGGCATTGATGGCCAAGGCCAGGACCCGACCATGGATGCCGTTCGGTCCGGGTGCCGTGTCTTTGGCACTCATCCTGACTACGGCCACGCGGAGCTCCTCCCCGGTGATATGGGGCACTTCAGCAGGGGCCTCGCCGCCGGTATCATCCGGCGGCTCACCCATAGCAGGCGGGATAAATCCCTCCTGCTCCTGCGGGAACAGAGTGGAAACAATGTCCCGCAGCTGCTGAAGCGGTAGACGCTCGGTTATGGGGGGCGCCCATGGGCGCAACTTGCCGCGCACCATCTTGTATGGGCGCCCCCAAGGATCTACCTCGAGCGTCTCCAAAAGGCGCTCCGCGTGCTGTTCCTTGGCCATCTTGATGGCCAGCCGCATGGCTCCCCTCGCCTCTTTGTACAAGCCATGCAGCCGGGCCTCCTCCTCCGCGAAGGCAACGGAATCGTTGCGACGCGGAAGGCGGCGACGGCGGTGTCGAGCGCACTGGCGCCTCGCCCGGACGCATACAGTTCTGAGCTGCGCTATCTCGGGCGACCACCAGTACGTCGACTTCGTGGGAGACCAAGGGCCGACCCGGGGCATCGAAACGTCGCTAATGCGACGCATCGTGTCCCGGAACCAAAGCGCCTCGGCCTCCACGTCCACGGGGTGTGGACGCATGGGCGTCCACGCCGCCACCGTAGAGGCTTCCATCAAGAGCTCCTTATTCAGGAGCTTCAATGCCCATCTGGGGAATGACCGGGGCGTACTCCCGCGGGCGTCCGCAGCCGGCGTGGGGGCGGAAAGATCAAACCGAATGTATCGATGATCCGACAAAGATTCCGCCCCCACCAACACTCTCCAGCCACGGATGCGATCCGCGATGGCAGAGCTCGCGAACGTAACGTCCACGATGGACTCGCCCTGCCATCGCACGCAAGTCGCGACCGAACCCCTGTTGAGTACACAGAGGCCAGTCGCGACCGCCCACTCCTCCAGCAGCCTACCGCGAGGTGTAGAGCGGGGGGAGCCCCAAGCGACAGATTTCGCATTGAGGTCCCCCGCGAGTATCACTGGACGGGGGGCGAAGCGGTGAGTAATCGCCTCGAGCCCGTCCAGGAACTGCTCAAACTCGACAATAGGCCGGCTCGGAGAGAAATACGCCCCGATTACGACGGTGTCTAACATCGATACCGCGACGAACCCAGAACCCTTGGCCACCATTACCAAGGGCGGGATCGCCGCGGCTCTTCTAACATGTATGGCCGCCAAGCCGCAGTCGTCCCCAAACCAACAATCGTCGGCTGGGGGAACGAAATACGGCTCGGCGACCACGGCAACATCAATTGACCACTCCGCCATGCTCTGGAGCAACATGTCCTGAGCCCCGGCGGAGTGGTTCAAGTTACCTTGGAGGAGGCGAAGGGTGTGGTCCATTAAGGTCGAACCACCTCCATCGCCTCCTCCCTTCCTCCATCGCCCCCGCTATCGGACGCCTGAGACGCCACAGCGGGGGCCGAAACGCCGGCCGGTGCTCCTCCGGCCGACTTCTTCTTTAGGCGCCGCTTTTGTTTGCGGCGCCTATTCCGCTCCGTGTTGGAGCCGGACGGGGAGCAAGCTTTGCCCCCCGCCCGGTGATCAGCCTTGCGCCCGGCCGCCGCGCACAAAGCGCAGTGCGGTGCGGCCGAGCACATGGCCGCCTTGTGTCCAGGTTGACCGCAGCGGAAGCAAAGTTCCCTGCGGTCAACCGTACTCGTGCACCTGGCGATGCTGTGCCCAGTGCCGAAGCACCGGAGGCACCGCCAGGCGCGCGACTCCAGCAGGCGCACGTGGGCCGCAATCCAGCCCACGCGCAACCTGCCAGGGTGATTTGCCGGTCTGCCCGGCGGGGGAGTGGCCAGGGAGGTGGCCGTCTCTACAGGGCATCGCGCCCACACCGAGCTGGCCCCGGAGAAGCCGGGGCGAAGTTCGCCCACGACAACGTTCTCCGGGGCGCATCCGCCCTGGGCCGCGATAGCCGCCGCCACCTCCTCCTTGGTGGCGCAGTCGTCCAGGCCGGTGATCCTGATCTCCGCCATTTTCACCGGCCTGTGGACACGCACCACCTCCTCCGGCCAGACCGCCCGGAGGCCCGCCATCAGACGGTCCGCGATGCCGGAACTTTCGGCACCGGGACATTCCAATAGACGAGCCCCGTTGGCGGTCGTGCGGAAGCGGAGGCCCTCCCCCGCTCCGATCTCCTCCAGATCGATAGCCGCGCGCGCCTGGGACATGACATTAGGGTATGTCATGCCCTTGGCTTCGCCGGCTGGCAGCAGCGTCACCACTACTGCCGCCGACTTCGGCGCGCGCGGCCCCTTCTTCTTTTTGCCCTTATTCTTCTTGTTGGCGGCCGGTGCTCGACCCTGCTGGGGAGCAGCCACGGCCGCCGTAGTCGTAGTCCGGTTGGTGGGGGTGGCGGGCGCTCCGCCCCTCTGGGGAGCTTCCGCCACCACCCGCGTCGCAGTCCGGTTGGTGGGGGCGGCAGACGATCGCGCGTGATGTTAGGAAAAAAAAATATAAGATATCTTTTAATCGAAAGGAACTTCGTTCTATTCGGGTGTCCCATGTCACCACTCAAGTTTTTTTTTCTTTATTTTTGTTTGGAAAAGGTTTGGAGAGAGAAGACATATTGGGTCAATCCCATTTAAATGGATTATGATGAAGCGAAATATTTTTTTTATAGTGACCATAAAATTGCAGCTCTTTAGAGACATGGCCTTTTGAAAGAAGTCGAGATGATGAACACCACATATTTCAATAATTTATTTTAAACAAAACTTTAAATATAAGCTTTTAAGATCCTGAATATCATGTATGAGTAGAGTGCTAGCCAAGACAACTTAAATGAGCCCAAACACGACAGGTCTATCTTATTTAGTACAGGAGTTCCTATAACCACCTTCCGAATCCATAATCAGATCAGCACTATTTTGTCACATTATTGCATTGCAAAATGTCAGCTCAATCGGGAAGTTTGTCAAATTTAGCCAGCAAGTTTCCACCCGACCTTACAGAGTTCCATTCAGTGCAAGTTAATATAAAATTTGTAAAATACAGACATGTGAACAAAATAAAGTGAAATATAATCATACATGACCTATGCATGTCCACCTTCCTATGACCTTCGGGTATTTACCCACCTCTCACTCCCACCACTGTAACAACTGTGTAGCCAGGATCCACAGCGGCGACCATCGTAATGACTCTAAGCAGTGAAGCCCAGGAACCCGAGGGAAAGCTAACTTGTCTTGGGCCCCGCAATGAATTTAATCAGAAGATAATCTATACTTTAATATTATAAAGCTGAAGAGTTTGTTTGTTTGAACGCGATAATCTCAGGAACTACTGGTCCGATTTGAAAAATTCTTTCAGTGTGGGAAAGTCCATTTGTCGAGGAAGGCTATAGGCTATGTTGTATCCCTCTGTGACGCAGACGAAGTTGCGCGGGTAACCTAGTAGAAGGATAAAAACATGAGTTTCTTATGACCTGTAGGATCTCGCTACATTGAATAAGATTACGTAACAATTTCGAGCATGTAACACTAACTCTATATTCGAATTACCCGAAACTTCGTCCATCGATTAAGTAGCTCAGGGTATTTGTATAAAGTTTCAAGGTATGTGTCGCTTCAGCGCTTCTCAATTATACGTCTACGTCTTGAGTTAATTCCTAGAAGGGAATCATCATGTTTGTTTAGGATGTAATAGTAAAGGGCATTGGGACTTGCTGAATCAAAGTTAATGTCCTTAGATTAATGTACTTTGAGTTTCATGAGTTATTTTGGCGGAAAGGGCATCGGTGACCGTAAGTATAGACTTAAAACAAAATAAAAGTACCTAGTGCGAAATAGTTTTTGAACAGTTCCCGAGAGTTTAAATTTGTAAAACCTGTAGTAAATCAAAATAATTATCAAATACGAATAAAAAACGTTTCTTTCACTACTGAAAAATAAACTAATTAAAAATAATGAAAGTCATCATCTAGCCTAAGTGAGCACTCAGCGATTTTTAAAAAAATTGGCTCTTTTAAATTTAGTGCTCAACGTCTATTGTATAAGGCTCAAAATGCGACGCTACTCGACAAATGCTATTTACAATTAATATTATAATTTTTAGTTGGATTTTGAGCCTTAGGTGCAGGACTTTAGGCATTAAGTTATATAAAAAAATTTGAAATACGATTTCTATGAACGAGCGGAGAAACTTCTAGTTTATACTATTTTTATATTATGCTGTGGCAGCGAGTAAAGCTTTTTTCTTTTTTCTTAAATAAATATAGCGTTCGGGAAGCTACGGAAAGTTTTCTCGTCCACAATACCGCAGTGTCTCAAGACAAAAGTCTTCGACCAGTGTGTGTTGCCAGTGATGACCTATGGATCAGAAACTTGGCCACTCACGATGG
Organism: Trilocha varians; assembly: GCA_030269945.2. NCBI lineage: Eukaryota > Metazoa > Arthropoda > Insecta > Lepidoptera > Bombycidae > Trilocha > Trilocha varians. The sequence goes on along the minus strand of AP028277.1, from coordinate 7,622,114 downwards.
GTCTTATTAGACGACTCAGAGTCACTCAAAGAACAATGGAAAGGGCTATGGGTGTTTCTCTGCGTGATCAAATCAGAAATGAGGAGATCCGCAGAAGGACTAAAGTAACCGACATAGCCCAAAGAATTGCATCTTTGAAGTGGCAATGGGCAGGACACATTGTGCGAAGAACGGATGGCCGGTGGGGCCGAAAAGTTCTGGAGTGGCGGCCACGAACCGGTAGGCGAAATGTTGGTAGACCCCCCACAAGATGGACCGACGATCTGGTCAAGATTGCGGGAGGTCACTGGATGCAGACGGCGCAGGACCGGTCGTTATGGCGAGGTTTGGGGGAGGCCTATGTCCAGCAGTGGACGTCTATAGGCTGATGATGATGAAATAAATATAAAGACAATATATGCAGTCTTTGAACTGCGGGAGTAGACATTAATTTAATCTTGCAATTTATTTTGATTTCAATCATTTGATAACATCATATTTCAGACAAACTGCTTTTCTAAATTGGCTATAAATTAAAGTCATTTAAACAGTATTTACGATGTGTTTCGTTTTCCAGCCAAATTTGTATTCATTGAAGTACAATAGTATCTACTTAGTCCTTGTTCTAGAAAGTTCCAAATTATTAGTCAGTTCATTTCTCATTGTCTCGAAGTCTATTAGTGCTTTTCCCAAATACTTTAGTAGGTACTAGTCGCAATATATTTGAATTTGAAACTAGAACTATGTTAGGAAATAGCCATAAATTTCTATTCAAATTAGGGTATTCAGAAATTCATATACAATCCCTTCTATAATAATTTTATAAATGCGAAAGTAACTGTCTGTGTCTGTTACGCTTTCCCGCTTACTCTTCTCAACCAATTTTGATCTTCTATATTCTTCATTTAGACCCTGAGAAAGAACATACACTTCCTTTTAATTGAAGTGACGCAGACGAAGTTTCGCGGGTCCGCTAGTGTTATAAAAAAATGAATTGTTTTTGAGTCTCGTCTTAAAATATTCGTTAGAAGTCCAGGGAAGATTTAAACGCTGAGAAAATTTACTTATGTGACGCAGACAATTTTGCGCTGGCCTTCTAGTTTGGTATATTAATTTGGGATCACAAGTCATACGTAAATTCATGCACTACTGCACACGCTATTAACACACGACCAAAGTAAATGGACATTTGATTTATTATAGCAAACTTGGATGACGTTTTTTATCCCTATCCCTACTAATATTATAAATGCGAAAGTAACTCTTTCTGTCTGCTGTTACGCTTTCCCGCTTAAACCTCTCAACCAATTTTGATGAATATGGCAATTGATTCTTGTTTTCATAATCTATTTTCAAAGAGCGCTTTGTGTGTCCTATCCGCATTGGACAAGCGTGGTAGACTATGCCTAATCCCTCTTCTGGAGAGACCCAAGGCCAGCATTGGACAGTAATGGGTTGTTACAACTTTGTGTGTTATATCAAGATTTACTTAGTTCAAAATACGTTTAATACTTACTTTTGAAATATATTTTTGTTTATATAGCTTTTGAATATCATGGTAATTTGAAAGATTACCAAAATGAGATAGTTCAAATGAAGGATGAAGAATACAAAATATATTTCATACGACAATGAAATAATCAGAGAATTTTCATATCTGATATACAGCAATAAGACATGAAGGTAAAACTTTTACAACATTTTTGGTCGTTTTTCTTTATCCTCTTTAATATAAGTGGCTAGGTTATCTGTACATATCCTGAGAAGATTTATGGGTTTGTCCCATAGAAATAATTCTCTTTGACCGAGTTATGTCAATGTTTCTGTTTTGGCTAAAACGAATAGTCCTCTCTTGGATGAAAGGACAGCCTTCATTTATTATACTAGAGCCTTGTATCAAAGATTGGGTGTGATATAGGTTGTATTTAGTATGTCAAAACTCATAATAACAGAAACTTCAAGTGTCTAGCAGGTTCTGTATCTGTAAATTTAGGTTTACTGTAGGTAAATATGAAACTAAGTAAATTACCGAATAGGTAGATCAGATCAGGACACCAAGCAGTTGAAGGACCTAACTATGCTGAGAGGCACACTGAGGTAATTTACGAACTTGTTTTTGGAACGAAGTTCCTTATCGCGCGTTATCGAAAGGGCGCTAGACGGAAATTCTTATGAAAAGGTTGTCACGACACTTTTTTGTTTTAGATAATTATCGCTAGATGGCGCTATGATTAAAACCTTTTAAAACAATTCCTTATTTTGTTTTATATGATTAATGCTAGATGGCGCTGTGATCAAAATATTTTATAAAACAATTCCTTATTTTATTTTATATGATTAATGCTAGATGGCGCTGTGGTCAAAATATTTTAAACTAAGTAATTATTATAACTTAAAAAAATAAAGTTTTATTACAATCACTAAATAATCGAAAGGAACTTCGTTCCATCCGGGTGTCCCTTGACACCTCTCAAGTTTTTTTTTGTAATTATCTCTCAGTAAATACTGCTTTTTATTTCAATTTATTAATAATAAATGTACTTCCCTGATTTTACTGTAACGTAAGATTGTGAATACGGAAACATTTCAGGCGGAAATAGGGAAATGTGGTTTCTACAGATAATGTGTCATATTATACTCATACCTCAGGTGCTTACGTTTAGAGCCAATATCTTCGATATCGAGAAACCGACGGTTTGACGTATGAAAGACGTTCGTAAGTTCCAATTTTATTACTTGTATCTATCGGTATCTTTGGAAGAAAGTCCTTCACTTTTACTATTTCAACATTAATTCACGTTATTTCATGTTATTATGAATATTCTATTTTGAATTAATCTATATATATAAAAATGAATTGCTGTTCGTTAGTCTCGCTAAAACTCGAGAACGGCTGAACCGATTCGGCTAATCTTAGTCTTAAAATATTCGTGGAAGTTCAGGAAAGGTTTAAAAGGCGAGAAAAAATCGAATGATTTCTGGGAAAACCCTAAAAACAGCCCTTTTCTATTTCCCATACAAACGTTTTCTAAATAATATGTAGGGTCAATTTGAACTTTTTTGCTATTCAATAAAGTTCATATTAAATTATAATCACTCACTGTTGTCTAAGCAATTTAGGTGTGTTCCTAACGTCAACGAGTCAATTTGCAATTTGACAATTGACAACCAACTAACATGTCAATTATTCTGTCGCACTTCAGAATACGGAGATTTATGGCTTAAAGGTAAACTCCAAAAAAATGATATTTTCAATTTTAAAGACAATTTTAAAGCAACGCCATCTATGAGAATTATATCAAATTACGTATAGAAGCACTTTTTCGATATAAATAATTTGATTATGTCATTGCATTGTGGGCGACGTGGTGTTTTTCGATTGTGATAGATGGCGTTAGGCATTTTGTTCTTAAAAATTGTATATAGTTAATTCGTTTCAGAGATTAGCAAGACAAATAAATAAATGTATTTATTAAACTTAAGTGTCAGTAGGAACTGGCTAATTTTTATACTCACACATAGCCCTTTTATATAAAAAAATCGAAAAAGTTCAAATGTGGATGTGTTATAATATAAGAGCTCGGACCAGCGGTAATACAAGAACACAAGAATACTCCGTTCTCTTTCTAAATCTTGGCGAGGAGAGAGGTGGACAGGTGGTTCTTCTGAGTCTGTCGGTAGAGTTGTATCCAGCTTAAACAAACTCACTGTGTGTACTTTTTTTTAAACGCTGGAAATCGTGGCGCTGCGCTTGGGATATGTGGTATTTAAACCGCACTAAAAGCTCCAATCGCTCACACTCAGCGTTTGAATCCTGGCTGAACCAGACCCTAGCACGGGGTAATGCGGGACGGCACGACGCATTATGCACTACGGCATAAATTTTCCTTCGCGCCGCCCCCGAACACCGAACCGGCAGCCACCGGCGATACAGCCACCGGCTCTCAGGGTCAGCGGGCTTTCCGAAGTCCGCCAAGAAATATGGGACTGCGTCTCACACTCCCACGGGATACCCTGCTGGGTCATACCAGTGTGGATCGGAGAGTGCGGTCTTCCAACCCACGGTTGCCTTAACGCAAGGTGCGTGCTAAGCGAGACACGACACCTTCTTGGAACCCCGCACGCTGGGTAGCGTTGAGAACCCGAATCTCTTAGGGAGGCAAATTCCGAGCGAAATTGCAGTTCCAGCGCCCTGATCGATGACGGCGGATTCCTGCGTGGGAAAAGAACTCAGTTTCACCCCTGCCGCTCTCTTCCGAGATGTGAACTCGCAGAAGTCGAGCCGGTCGAGGTACTTAAGCACCCCGACCCCGATCCGAATAACTCCAACTATAATGTAGGCATCGACCGGTGGCGACGCCCCAGACCCGTGGAACCATAGGGCCTGGGGTTTATTTAGCGCCACATCGAGGCCCAACCTCCAAATTATACCACACCCGCTGTGGCAAGACGTGCACTCTCTGTAGTCATCCCCCTGGGCTACAACCAACGTGTCGTCTGCGTAAAAAATAACGTTAAGTTCCGAGAGGAGAGTGCCTTTCAGTACTTAGTCGTACCCGATATTCCAGAGGAGAGGTCGCGGACCGTCCCATACGGAACACCGCGGACGACTTGAAACCGGTGCAAAGTCCCACCGTACCTGGCACTGTGTGTAATACAACATCAGCAGAATTCTTGGGTGTGCGAGCGGGCATTTTGACGCCCAAAAGTGATAAGGATGTAACAATTAACGAATGCATTCTCTCCGAAATTGAGAGGAATGAAGTGCACTTCTCCTCTATAAACACTGCCGGTATGCAAGATGACACATTATTCTGTGAAATTTCTGAACTCTCTATCAGCAAGTGTACTTCCAGTGCATACCATCAAGCTGAACGTCGGTGTCCCAATTATGCTTCTTCTGAACCTATCTCCGAAGTTGTGTAACTGCTGCCTTAAAGTCAACTGAACAGGCACACCATTGAGGTGGAAATTCTTTCGGGTTGAGCCTTTCACGACGGGAAACGCGTCGCCTCTCTTCGCATAATCCCGTGCTGGGTGCTGTCTTCAGCCAGGGCTCAGGCCCTGAGTGTAAGCGGTTGGAGGTTTTAGTGCGGTTCAACTTCCACATATTCTTCAACTAAAAAAAAATGGGATGAGGCATCCGCGAGGCTGTATTTATATCATGCATTCTTCTCATCTATACTAATATTATAAAGAGTTTGTTTGTTTGTTTGAACGCGCTAATCTCAGGAACTACGTGTCCGATTTCAAAAATTCTTTCACTGTTGGAAAGTCCATTTATCGAGGCACGTTATAGGCTATATTTTATTTTCAAAAAAATTTGGGATCCGTATAAAAATATCGAATATGTAACACAAGGCGAATAATCGAAAACCTATTTATGCGTACGCTGCAAAAACTACTGACAATAGAACAAAATGATGTACTGCGGGTTTTTAGGTCTTTGTAAGACCAACAAAAAAGTCCGCGAGAGCATGTATCTAACTATCATAGTTTAGTCACAATAACCGCTTTTATGTTTAGCAAAATAATATTTCGTCCCAAGTTTGAATTTAACATTAAATGAGTATCGTTATATTAACCCTTATCCAAATTAAGTATAATGTTATCAAGAGTATTAATGTAGAAGTAAATAACTTTTTGTTTTATTCCAATCGGACTTTTCGTTTAGAAGTTATTACGAGTATAAAAACGCAATGAATATGTGGGTGCAACAGCGAGCCACGAAAATAATAACTCGACGGCGTTGCGAGTACTGTTCGAACCCCTTTGTAACGCAGACGAAGTTGCGCGGGTCAGCTAGTTTTGTTATAATTTTGTCAATTTGTTTTTGACACTTAAATAAACGAAAACCAACCAATCAGTTAATAACATTAACCCAATTGAAGACATCATGACTATCTCACTGTTTATATTTACACTCTACTACCCACTTTCTGATGGTAAATGAACAGTATTCTATTCTATTATTTTGGAGCTATCCAATGTGAGGGCAAAGAGCGACTGTGACTAGCTGTCTACCATACAAAATCTTTCATCAATCGAGATCGCTCTTGTTGCTAGTTTTTCTACTGCCTATGAAGTATGAGCGTAGGTAGATCTTCCACAAGATGGATCGACGACCTCGACGACGGTCAGTCTCGCAGGAAGTCACTGAATACAGACAGCGCAGGACCGGTTGTTGTGGGGAGGTTTGGGTGAAGCCTTATGTCCTGCAGTAGACGCCCACTGATGATGATGATTACCACGAGTATATGTAATTCAATTTACAAAATAAAATATACTTTAATAGCAACCCATTTAACAGAACACGTAATATAAATTATTTCTACGTGGCCGTAACGTTTTTATTTTGCGAAACGCGACAGGTGTAGGCTGTGTAAATTTTGTAATGTTGTCATTGTGATTATTCAAATTTTCCCAAATAAAACTCGGAGCTTCTCATGCGTAACATGGAGAGTAAAGTTGTTTCTTTATTGACTTTCATCTCATTGAGGCTAAATTATCCAACTACTTAGGTTGCATAAGTGTTACTTTTGTTGTATTAATAATATTTGCAGTTATAATCATCAAAACTTACTAGATTAAAATACATTTATTTATGATTTCTTTAGTTTAAATATCCAACATACGGAATATCCCGTACCAACCTATAACTGCCCACTGTTGGGCTCAGGTCTCCTCAGAAGAGGGATTAGGCATAGTCCACCACGCTTGCCCAGTGCGGATTGGGAACTTCACATATCTTCAAAGGATTTTTAGAACCCTTTTCCGACAGGTTTCCTCACGATGTTTTCCTTCACCGTTTTTAGCCAGTGGTGTTGTTTTCACATTTAGATTTAGAGGTACAAGCCGGCCGGATTTGAACTCGCGCGTTCGTAAGGAAGTGCTTCGACCACTCGGCCACCACGACTTTTCCTGAATATCACTTGAATTCAATTGAAAATTAAACTTCTATGTCTCACTAATTGCATTTTTGAAACACTTGCTATTTTTAGGCCAACTTTATTTACTCAAACGAAATACTTAATAATTCATTTTAAAGAAAAGTGTTTAAATACAAGCCTTTAAGATCCTGAGTATCATGTAGCAGTAAAGTGCTATCTGATACAAGTAAAACGAGCCCAAACACGACGGGTCTATCTTGTTTAGCACAAGAGTTCCTATGACCATCTTCCGAATCCATCATCGATCAGCGCCATTTTATCATATTGCATTGTCGCGCTTCTTCAAACGAGGCTTGAGGAGGGTCCTTAAAGTTAGGTCGTAGGTAGCGACCCCTCAGTGTCCCCTGACATTGCAGAGGTTCAAGAGCGACGGTAACCACTTCCTATCAGGTGGGCCGTTGGCTCGTCTGCCTACATGGCAATAAAAAAAAATATACAGGGTGGATCTGTAACTTTGGACAATCTGACGTGGGGTGAAATGACCTGTTGAAATAAAACTTAAATCCGCTTTTATTTAAGGAATAGGATAAAATATTTTTTTCATCATAGTATGGAAGTCCGCAACTATAGTCGTACGTTTTCTATACAATGTCAGAAAAAAAGTTTAATTGATACAAAAAATAAAAATGGTGCTAAGTTGTATTTCGACAGGTCATTCACCCCACGTCAGATTGTCCAAAGTTACAGATCCACCCTGTATATACATCACGTGCAAAATGTAAGCTCAATCGGAAACCGGAAAGTTTATCAAATTAAGCTTGCAAGATTCCACTTCAACAACAACTAGTTACATCCAATGCAAGTTAATATAAAGCTTATAAAAAAACAAGATGGTCCTCCTTATTCTACCCTCCATCACGTAATAAAGATGTTTTATATCTGCTTTGAAATTGTGACACAAATTCAGAGTTGTCAGAAGGTTTAATTAAGGATCATTATATTTTATGCTTCTACCGAGTTTCTGTGTATCTTATAGGTGGGATCAAATTTAATGAGTTTTGCTTTCGTCTGCTGTTTATCTTGTCAAGTTGAATATTGGACTACTTGTTTTTGATTAATTATAAGACTTAAATACAGTCTCTTTTTATACACAAATATTTTAAAGAGGAAAGATTTGTATTTTTGTATGACGAATAAACTTTTAGGATGTCTCTTAATAGTGGAAAGAGTATCCCTTTATAAATTACTTGAGTATCTAATTAGTAGATATCATTGAATTAAAATGAACAACTGATTCTAGTTATCATTATTAATTGACACTCTTTAAAATATACAATAATTAATATGATTATAATAATGTGTGGACGCGAGTGAACGTTTTGCTGATTACGGAACGACTGGGGAGTCGCGCTACGCACTGCACTTATATATTACTGTTTGTATCAAAAGTGCAAGAATGCAATTGCATCCCTACAAACTCAAAAAGTACTGGACCGATTTTAATCGTTCGAAAGCTACATTACTACGAGTAACATAGGCTATGTTTTAGTTTTCAAAAAAATTAGGGCTCCGTATGAAAATATCGAATCTTTGTGACGCACACGAAATTGCGCGAGTCATCTAGTTTAAATAAATAATATATTGATTTAGTGTTATTACGTCACATCATCTTTTTTTTTTTTATTGCCATGTAGGCAGACGAGCCAACGGGCCACCTGATCGTAAGTGGTTACCGTTGCTCATGAACCTCTGCATTGTCAGGGGACACTGAGGGGTCGCTACCTACGACCTAACTTTAAGGACCCTCCTCAAGCCTCGTTTGAAGAAGGACAAGTCATAGCGCTCTGGGAATACCGAAGAGGGGAGCTCATCTCTACTAAAAAAATATTAATTATGATTATTATGTACGTGAACTAGTGTTATTTGTAAATTTTCTCGTCTCTCTCACATTGTATTCTGATCCATAACACGACGACTTCAAAATACACCCTTCATACATAAAAAGGTGATGTAAATTTTATGGATTCTCATTTTTCTTGACCTTGACACGCCTCCCCTTCATGGATAGGTACATGAATGTTATTCCTTTACTCTTTTATGCGACCTTCGATTACTTTATAGTTTATAAACAGAGATAGTGTATTATAAAATGGTATTATCGATACAATAATGACAATACAAAACTGAAATATGTTATTCTCTTCGCAAATGTATGATAAGATTCAAAAAAAAAAAAACAAATACTATGAAGACATATTTTACTAGTATAGTTTTATATGTAACTTTAATTATTGTAAACTTTGTTTTTATTCTGAAAAGATTTTTACTTGTAACTTTAATTTTATACTAAATTTTTGATGTGTAACCAACATTGTATATAGTTTGCTCGCATTTAACTCAGGTCTGAATAAAAGGCTTATATTATTATTATATTCCATATTCATTTATTAGCTTATTTCACATCAGTAGAAACACTATTAATGGAGTATGACTAGACAATTGGTATTTGTCTACCTCCCATTCCCACTGTAACTCCTGTGTAGCCAGGATCCACAGCGGAGACCACCGTAATGACTCTGAGCAGTGAAGCCCAGGAACTTAAGGTAAACTTGTCTTGCAACGAATTTAATCAGACATGTGGCCATCCAATCAAATCAATTTCTCCGAACGTACCACGTAGATATATTCTTGCAATAAGTATTCACTAGCTTTTACAGATGTCTATAAAACACAGACAGAGCCTAAGACAACTTTTACATATAAACAATTCCCCACAAATCTGGTCCATTTAATTCAACATTCTCTATAAACAGATTCAGATGGTTTCCACAGAACCCGCAACCACGGCCGTACGTGCCTCCGAATCAACCCTTTACGCTTTGTTTGAAATTTGATGACCAAACAAAAGCACGAGGGGAAATTAAACCGTAATTTTAGGAGCATTAGAACGAAATTGCTGTGATATAGAAAGGAAAATTTAAAGGTTCCGAAATAACCGCACGTTTAACCCTGTTAATACTTCAGTTTGGGTAGTTGGAGCTATGAAAGAGGTCACTATGAAAAGGATCTTTAATCGAGTTACTGTCGCTTTTAAATTTTAATTAATTGCATATAATATATTTTTATAGAGCTACGTTATCGTTTATTTTTATTGATCTACTTTATTAAGCACTGAAATGCAATCTTAATCTACTAAGTAATCAAATTATTGTAATAAACTTATTTATTTCTCAGTTTTCCCGTGATCAGGGCGCTTGCAACAGTGCTGAAATATCGGGACTGCTCATTTAAAAATAATCGTGGTAAGAACCCGTTTAGTAATAGTGTAAGTGATGAAATTATTGTAATGTTTCAAATATTAAATGCAGCTTTCTTGGCGTCTCCTTCAAACTTTAAAATAACTAATATTATAAATGCGAAAGTAACTCTGTCTGTTACGCTTTCCCACTTAAACCTCTCATCCGATTTTGATGAAATTTGGCACAGACAATCTTTAGACCCTGAGAAAGAACATACGCTACCTTTTAATTGAAACTGACACAGATGAAGTTGCGCGGGCCACTAGATAAATATAATAATGAGCACTAAACATAGTGGAGTTTCACTTTTCATTGTAAATTTTACTTGTGCCTCTAAACATTTCAAGTTTGTATCGTTTGTTCTCCTTAATGGCTCTCGAGCGGTTTGTAAACATTCCCCAATTAGTATACCCTTTAACTTTGTATTCAAATCCATTTTCGCAGTTAACAATGCACAGCACTGATTAAAATTTCGAGAATATTACTTCATAAATAAAGTCTCTGATTTATTTTTATAAGCATATAAAATAGTCCAAGAACCAATGAAGACGTCATCAGCATCATCAAACTATAGACGTCCACTGCTGGATATAGGTTTCCCTCAAACCTCGCCACAACGATTGTTCCTGCGCTGTCTGCATCTATTGACCTCCCGCGATTCTGACCAGGTCGTCGGTTTTATGGAAGGTCCGGGGCCTCTGTGTATTTAAATATGCTAGTGTAGGGACGCGATTGCATGCTTGCACTTTTGATTTAATATATAAGTGCAGTGCGTAGCGCGACTCCCCAGTCGTTCCGTTAAGAGCATAGCGTACACTCGCGTCCACACATTATTGTAATCATATTCATTATTGTATATTGTAAAGAGTGACAATAAATAATGATAACTAGAATCAGTTGTTCATCAATGGTATCTACTAATTAGATACACAAGTAATATATAAAGGGATACTCTCTCCGCATTATAAGAGATACCATACTAGTATATTATTTTAGTTCTTTTTATTATCGGTCACTTTGCACTATAACATGTAAAAGCCGGGGTTAGTTAGAGTTAGACCCCATTATTTATAAACTAATATATACCATAAAATATTATTATCATTTCATTTCATTTCATTTTCATCCTCTATAAAATATGCCCCATCTCGTCATACTCACACGTCACACTCAAAACTTCAACACTATTACGAACACTCTCAGTTCAATTAAAGTTCGTGGCAGTTTCTAATGTAGATAGTTCATCCGAATTGTGATGGATTTTCAAGTCAAAATGACGTGGTTCGGCCATTTGGGACCAAATATAATTATTTTGATGGTCATCTTGAAGCTGGAGATCAAAATTGGAATCAAAACTGAAGTTAATATACATTATACATCGATTCAAAAATAAAAGTAGGTCTTTCTTACATGTATTTCGACAGGAGATTCACACCACTTCATCTTGAACAAGGTTACAGATCCACCCTGTATAAATAAAATAAATAAGCCTTTATGCCAAAAATAAGAGAAAAATCAAAACTAGTAACCATACTTATAGAATAAAAAAGTAAAAAAAAAACACAAGATTACACTTTAACAATATTTCTAAACTATATATATCCTATGTATTACTCTGTGACTTAAATAATGTCTCTTATTTCGGAGTGCCTTTTGGCAAAGGCCTCTTCTAATCGCTTCCACTCCTGGCGGTCTAGACAAGCTCTTCTCCAGTAAGGACCAGCTACTAGTCTGATTTCGTCTTCCCATCTCTTATGTTGTCTACCTTGGGTTGGGTTGAGCGGGTGCCAGTTTGTGACTACTTCACTCCACCCTGTATATTAAATTGTAAATAAGTCAAAAGGTTTTTACCACATCACATAAAGTAAATACTAAGTCAAGCTTGAACGGACCAATAAACCCAACGATGAAACTTTACAAGCAACATTCAAAGCAACAATAAAACAGAGCCACAAAAATTTACAAGCAAAAGAAACTTAACAAAAATAAGAATTCAGCAACAATTTGTTCTGGCGAAAATATCTCATCTAAACGAGAGCACCGGCAAAGTTTTTTATATCGAATTTTTATTTCAGCTTACCGACATCGCCCTAGGGATGTTAAAAAATAATCGATTTTTCTTTTAATCGATTATTATTTTCGTATAATCGATTTTCAATAATTTAATAATAAAATTACGCGATTAAATCGATTTCCATAAATAACACCATCTATACGCCGAATAAAAAAAACTGTAAGCATCATATTATTGCAAATTGGTATACGATATTTTTCGAAAAAAAAACGATTATTTTCATTAAAATCGATTATTGACAAATCGTTTAATGTTTAGTAAAATAAAATCGATTTTTTTAAATCGATTCTTTTCCATTAATCTCACATCCCGACATCGCCCTCCGTGAATCGAGTTACTTCCAGACGAATGACGTGACGCCCGTAAAGGCTAGCACGTCTAGAAATTTATAGCCGCTTTTAAAAACTCGATTACGTCTCAATGAGTAGATTATCGAAGAGTTTTAGTTTTAGCTGGGGTCACAGAAATATTTGTGACATATAATCTGACACGGTCCATTATGCAGTAGTATCTTGTAATTTTTTAAAACATATGCTTCACATTGACGCGTTTATATTAGTATCACAGATTGGTCATTGTAATATAAACATTTTAATTTTCATTTAATAAGTATTTTATTAATCATGACTAAATATCTAATATATTATGTGATTTATTTTCTCTTACACCATCAAAATAAAGATTTTATACGTAATTCTAACTATTATAGGATATAACGACTATCTTAAGGGAATTCGAAATTTTTCTACTCGTTTTATCATCTTCTGATTAAATTTGTAGCGGGGTCCTGGATAAGTTCATTCTCATAATATCTCAGAGTTCTTAGGCTTCATTACCGACACCGCTGTAGATCTTACCTATACAGGAGTTACTCGTACGACGGGTAAGAGGTAAATAAAAGACTGCTTAGAAATGGTATAAAAAAAAACTTGAGAGGTGTCAAGGGACACCCGGATGGAACGAAGTTCCTTTCGATTAATTAGTGAGGGAATTGTAATTTTTCTATAGGAGAGAGAGAGAGAGAGACAGACGTTTTAAACTAACTAATTATTATAACTTAAATAAAATATTTTGATCACAGCGCCATCTAGCGATAATCATCTAAAACAAAAAAAGTGTCGTGACAACTTTTTCATAAGAATTTCCGTCTAGCCTCCTTTCGATAACGCGCGATAAGGAACTTCGTTCCAATAAATGTTTAGTTTTACCATTACTTTCAATTCAGATTATAAGAACAGAAAATACAAAACAGAACCTTATAGAACCTTATATACAAAAAAAAAACAAAAAAAAGACATGCCCGCTGAGTTTCTTGCGCCCGTAATTTTAGCGAAATGGTGGTAGAACTTCTTTTTTTTTTACTTTCAACTTTGAAATAAATGATTTGACTTTGACTATAACTGGGATCAGTTAGCTTATTTTTCTAACAGCCCTTTTTATTGTTATGACCCCTTGTACAATTCAATTTGTTTTGGCTGAGCGCAAAATAGCTAAATTTTCCTTTATATCCGGTTTCCCACCGGTCTGGACAAACAAATTGAAGTACAGCCCAAGTTTTCTACAAACAAACAAAACTTTAGTGCGTTTCTCATGTTTTTTTGACAAAAAAATATTTACTGCCATATTTTTATCGTTCCACAGCTGTGTGAACATTATGGTGCCATTCTTTATTTTATGGAGGCAATTCCGAGGGTAAAAGGTTAAGTAAATGAATGTTTGTGTACAATTTTACTGTTGGCTTTGATTTAAATGTTTTTTGACCACTATTAGGAGAATTGACTCTTTCATCAACATCTATGTTTCGCACAGTTATCTCTATCGGAACGGAGTTGTTCATTTATTGCAGACGGATTTAACTTCTTCCCGTCAATATTTTAAATTATGATTCCGATATTAAAAGTCTCTCCTTATAAATCGATCCAAAATATCTTGAAATATTCCTAGCTCAAGAGACAGATCTAAAAGTGTATTCTAAATTTGCCAACTGTTGTTTTCTTGCTGACATCAACATTAATAAAAATAGATTGTTAGTATTATGTGTGAAGATTGGATAAAGGCCTCCTCCATCGTTTTCCAGGCGTCTCTGTCCTTGCCTGACTCTATCCAGTCTTTTCCTGCGACGTCCATACCTCATATTAATAATACTAACACCAATTTTAATTACTTATTCTTTTATTTTTATTTTTTTACTAAACCTACTAACACAAATGTAATGTATGAATTTTAGAGATATCAAATAAATGGCCTTTTTTAATATTATGTGTGAAGATTAGGATTTCACAATGTTTTAAAACAATCCTTAGAGGCACCGTCTTTTATCCGTAGTAGTTCATGCTCATCAAAAACTTGAGTGGATCTTTTGTTTTCGCAATAAAGAAGTAACTAGGCCATACAATCAATAAGCAACAAGACAATGGCGAAGTTTAATCTTCATTTTCATACAAAACAGGAAACAATAGTCATCGTTTTCATTAGCGAATAAAAACAGCTGAAGATTTAAATTTTCATGGCTTGGTTAGCTTTATCTTCATTTTGCTGACACTTTATAAGCTATTATTCGAGTTTTATATTTCATGGTTTAAAAACTTAATCAGACACTCGCGGTTTTCTATAATACTTTCATGCATTTTCAACGGGTTCTTACCACGATATTTAATTAATTGAGTTGTCTCGATATTTCAACGTTGTTGCAAACGTCATGATCACGAGAAGACTGGATACTGCGGGTCGATTTAAGAACAAACAAATCTGTCTACCCTCTTTCTCGTTCGCTTTTGGGTAGGACAGTGGTGGTGGTTTGACAACACTCAATTAATTAAATATCGTGGTAAGAACCCGTTAAAAATGCATGAAAGTTTCATGATTTCATTGAACTTCCATTATTTGAGTTCTCCTATGTTATGTTCTAACATTGAAAGTCCTATGCATACATTTAAAAAAATGTGAAAAATCGTTTGTGCAGTAAAGCTATATAGGGTTACTTATTTTCTAAATGACTGCTCTAAGTGGAAAAGGAGCTTTCGTTTTCAGGTTAAAATTGTAATATTTAATTAAAAAGAAAGAAAACAGGATAATACCTAATACAAAAAAGACATGCCCGCTGAGTTTCTTGCCAGTTCTTCTCAAGACGGTGGTCATTGTCCCCTAACATTGCAGAGGTTCATGAGCGACGGTAACCTCTTACGATCAGGTGGCCCGTTGGCTCGTCTGCCTACAAGGCAATAAAAAAAAAATCCGAACTGGTTGTAGCCTTTTGGCATCAACAAGCATGATAATTTCATTAACGTTGAGAAAAATAATTTCATTTTATTTGAGTTTACAAACATAACATTAACTAATATTTTATTTTATAAAGTGAAATCAATTGTATTGGAATACTTAAAATTTGCGTGTGTTTTAATAGACAATTTTTAACTGTAAATTTATTCGAATCTGTTTCCTTTTTTCTTCTCTCTGTAATGATCATATTATTATTATATTCATCTTACTTACTTTTATTGAATTTTAGTGCTTTTTATTTTGTAATGTTTAATTTAATTAATTAATTATATTGAATGCTGTAAACATCTGTAATGGGTATACAGGGTGGGCAATCTAACGTTTGCATTTTGAACTACTGTTTATTTAGAGAATGACAGCTCAAATGTCATTCAATTTGTGTTCATAATTTAGTTAAAGGTTTGACATTTACGAAATGGGACGCTATACGCTTGAACAAAATTGGGAAATATTGAAAAGTTACTTCCAAAGTGGTGAGTCTTCAGTCCAAACTGTAAGAAATGTGTGTGTGTGTGTCAGATGAAGCCCATTTACACCTCGGAGGCTATGTCAGTAAGAAAAATTGTCGTATCTGAGGGTCGGAAAATCCACACGTCACTATTGAGAAGCCAATGCACACACAAAGAGTTACGGTTTGGTGTGGGTTCAACAGGATGGCGCAACATGCCACATAGCCAACATGACAGTCGAACTTTTGAAAAATGCAAACTTTATATGGCCCACCCCTTATTAGAAATTATTTTGTGATATGTTAAGAATGATTGTTAAATATGTCATACTGTTGATGTTCCTTAAACAAATAAATACCAATAGTTAGTGTAGATTACATGCTTCAAAACACAATAACAGTTTTGCTACTGTAGACAAATTGCAAAAATTGCCAAAAAACATATTCCTAAAAAGTTTAGATCCACACAATAAAAACTAAGATATCGTAATAAACCTAACAATTTTTCTCGTGCAATTTTCTAAATGTACGTAATTCGGAAACGGCTTAACGTTTAGAGGGCAATTTATATGTTTTTATTGGCGTTTCGGAACGCGATACAAATTCGCGTTAGGAATGGCTAAGCGGTGTAGCCAATTTTATTACGTTTAAATTATTTGGAAGTAGTTTACTGTCTATCATTCGTCTCGGTACAGTCACTATATTTTCCGAAACTATTTTTAAAGTATATTTTGTTTTTTTGCTGTATAAATTCAAATGTAATAACCGTTTTTATATGGTAACAAAGAACGTGTATTTTTGTAAAATAAATTTCACTTCATTTTCTGACAATTTGAGGTATTATTACTCTTGTTTCTCAACATCACAAAACTCATAAATCCACTCAACTGGGAACGTCACTATTCGCTTGATAGCGAAACTGGGGACTTCGTTCGGAACCAATACCGTGTTTGAGCTTCAAATGAAGCTGAAATTCAAATAAAAACGAAAAACAAATGAATGATAAGAGTTCTGTGGCGACCAATAATAGCGCGCGAGGTCCTGACTCGCGATTACGACATTTGCAAGAATCTTCGCATATATACGACATCTCAAATCTACTACAGAGGCTTCGACCTGACCGGGCATACACTACCTCGCCCGCAAGGAGATCTCCCTTTGGCCATAAGTCCACTGTAGGTATCCACAGTTCAAAACGAAACTTAGGAAAGAAGTCGTCAAAAATAGTAATTCTCAAGTGAGTTTCTGGAAACAGAAATAGTGTGTTGCGTAATCCATTTCTTATTAAAGTAAGGGACAACAAATGAATCATAAAATATAATCATAAGAAATAAATCATAGTAAAATATTAATCGAAACAAGAGCTTTGGAAAGGTCGTAGATAACGTTTAGATAATCAACTTATTTTGTTAATAATTCAGTTGGGTTATTTTATCATCTTCGCTGGATTGGTCCATTTTTTTGGTCTCACTGCCCCGGGCCATTTATGTGTAATTATGTTGGAGAAATTGATTTCGGAAGGTCAAAGATCAAACATATTTTTAATAGGACTGGGCTTCACATAACCACCATTCTGTTTTGAATATTATCAAACTATGTTATCAAGCTATTTATGTTTCGTTTCGTTGGAAAAATGCATGTTCTTTTGATGTTTAATAAAAAGCACAAAATCGATAAATCGTTTGTTTTACCACTTATTATATTATTTGAATTTGACTCATGCCAATGTCTAAAGTTGCCTTAATTTCGCGGTGTGTCACATGTCGATCTTCCTCAATCAGTTTACGCACAGCATCAACGTTTTCTTGGGTGACTACTGTTTTTTTTGAAAGCTCCACAGTTCTAATATTATTTAAATGCACCTTGAGGGATTTCCAACACTACTAATGCGATAGAATCTAACTACATTTAAAAATACTGAACAAAGTTTCCTCTTCAAAATGAAGCAAAACCAGGCATTGTGTTTTGAAAAACCGCGAACTATACCTGGAGCCTTTGTGATAGACTCATATAGAGGTTCTATTGTGTTGTGGCCTATTTGCCAAGCCATTAAGTCATTATAAGCTCCCTGAGAGTTTATAAATCATAGACTGTGCATTAGTTTTAGACTGAACTGGTGTAAAAAGTCGTGGTGGTTGAGTGGTTGAAGCGCTTGCCTTCTGTATGGGAAATCGCAGGTTCAAAACCGATCGGCTTGTACCTCTAAATCTTACTGTGAAAAAGATTTATGTGCAATTTTTCTCAACATTAAAAACGGTGAAGGAAAACATTGTGAGGAAACCTGCATATCGGGTTATCACTCTTTAAACTTAAAATAAGAATGTTAAATTTAATAAAACCGAACACAGTGTACCTCTTGCGCTGATTTCAATTGGTCCAGCTGAAAATCAGCGCTACAGCTTCATAGCTGTTGCTTCAGTGCATCTACATAGTTTTAGTATTGTTTAAGATGTGTGCTGAATAAATGCATTTTCTTTCTTTCTTACTAGTAATTTAAAATGCTTTGGAACGCTGACCGCTTTGCTAAGCTTTATTTAGCTTCTAAAAAATCTATCTTCTACAATGAAAGTCGGTCTTCAGATAACAATTTAATTTCAAGAGTCCAATTACTAAAATAAATTTTACTGTAAGCAATTTGTAATAAAAATGCTAGAGGCGTAGGCAAAACGCTGCGTGTAATTAAGATATTTCCTTAAACCTCCTTTGAACAAGAACATGTCATTCGAGTAAGATCAAAGAACGAACCTATTTCGAAATCATGAGGTGTTCTACAAAATGATGCTCGGATCTCGAAAATTAAATGATGAGTTTTGATAATAGGAAATATGACAGCAAAACGTTCATTAATTTGTAAATCTACAGCCTACAGGCCCTTCGTAATCACAATTTCGTACAAATTAAGGAAGATGACTCAGCAGAATTCGCCCTCAAGAAGAGTATTATTAATAAAAATTAAATTCTCCTTAAATCTTAAGACCACTTTATTACCATAAATTGCAAGATTCACTGAATCTGCTTATTAAAATCCTTCTAAATTTCTTACGGCTATTCAACTGGAGTTTAAGATAATAATTTAATTCAACCGAATTTCGTGAGGAAATGCTTTGCTTGAGAAATATATGGAGTCATTATTATAAAGTCGCAGGTTGATGTGGAATGAAGATCATGTTACAAAGTATGTAATGTGAGAGGTAGGTCTAAGAATAGATGGTGGTGTGGCGACCCTGCCTGCGTAGGCAAACAAGATTACAGTTTTTTTTTTGGTGGACTGTATGTAGGCGTTGATCCGGGCTTCTCAATTTCGACCTGGATTAATTTCAAGAACATATACACCGACCGATACACATCAATAATAAAGTATTCCGACTTACCTCTGCTAGCCGGACCGATGCTCGATAGATGAGATTGATTCTTCTAGGCGGCCGCCGTTAATCACAATTTTAATCTGATATAATTATTAATTTTTTCGCCGACAAACGATCCGCGTTGCGTCAGAAGCCGAAAGACAATAGTAAAGATGTGACATCTGTCAGTACTAGGTCATTGAAATTAAACCTCATTTATCAAAATTGAATATTGCCCGAACAGATGGATTGATGAACCGGTGATTTGGCACGTAAATTATTGCAGTACAAATTTCGGAAAAAGAATACACTGATTTCTGAAGGATCCCAAGAGAAGCTATACAACAATATTAATTTTGTGTATATTGTTTTTGTGATATATCCTTTTAAAAAATAAACTTGCTTTCTTTATTTCTTTAATCTCAACGAATTAATATTGATTTAAAGGGATTTGGTTTCATCTCCTAATGTTTACATGTTCTTAAGAATTACTAAACGGGTTCTTACCACGATTTTTACTAACCCTTTCAGGACAATAAGATGGCTGAGACTAAATATGTTAAGTTATTCTGTTAAGTAAGCTCGTTTATCTATCTTGCAATAAAAAAAAAAGTAAGAGATATCACTAGAAAAACAGGGTAGGGTGTAGGGTGTACAAATTTAATTTTCCTTTTAATTTCATGGGAAACATTTTACCACAACGTACCTACGTTAGACATTCATTAAAAAATATCGACTAACGATTTTTGTAGAAGGGAAAAATATTTCATGTGAGCGTGAAAGGGTTAAATGAGCGATCTTGATATTTCAACACTTGCAAGCGCCATGATCACGGGAAGACTGAATACTGCGGGTAGGTCATTTAAGAGCAGACAAATCTGTCTACCCTCTTTCGCGTTCGTTTGCCGGTACCACTGGAACTTGAACTCACATTTCAACACACCACACTGACCGTCTAAAAAACAGAATTTTTACTTTATATCCATCTAACACTGGTAAGGTCCCGTTTAGTAATTTTATAAATGACTAGCTTTTGCCCGCGCTTTTGACTTCGTTCGCGTGGACTTCAGGTTCGTCCCGTCTAGCCCGTCTAGTTCGCGACGTCTATAATATAATACTATTATACCGAAAAAAATGTATTTTTTTACGACCTTAGAAACCTCAAAAATTGTAGCCTATGTGTTATTCTGATGTATAAGCTATATTGTGGTAAAGTTTCATTCAAATCCATTCAGTAGTTTTTACGTGAAAGAGTAACAAACATCCATACATACAAACTTTCGCCTTTATAATATACTAGCTTTTGCCCGCGACTTCGTTCGCGTGGACTTCAGGTTCGTCCCGTATTATCAAAAATTGTAGCCTATGTGTTATTCTGATGTATAAGCTATATTGTGGTAAAGTTTCATTCAAATCAATTCAGTAGTTTTTACGTAAAAGAGTAACAAACATCCATACAAACTTTCGCCTTTATAATTTATATATTAGATGTAGATAACCGCGACTGTTTAAAGAAATTTATTCTGAAGAAATTAAATGCTTCACTAATTAAAATGGCAAGCGTACCATCTAGACACAACTTATCGCCACAAAACCAATGAATATAGAAGCAACTTATATTTACTGTTGCCGTTCAATCTTGAAGTACATTTTGTTATTGAATTACTGTCTTCACCCATAAATTCAATTTCCCTTTCGCTCTATAATTACGTTAGGAGATTAAAAGGAATTGACGTTATTTAAATCGCGCAAACGCGTCCCTGGTGTAGCTGCCTAGCAAATCCAAGCCTTTGAAAAAGGGGTAATTCCAATCTTACTATTTTGCTTGAAAAGCCAATGTAGCAGTTTAAATGTAAAGCTATTTTTTTCTGTCGAAAAGCATTCGTATATTCAATGAGTTGGTTGTGGTGTGGCAAATGAAATACCAAAAACAAAAGACGTGTGAACCACTACCTTAAGACTTAATTTTCTTTATGCTGTAGCAACCCATTACTGCCACTATTGGGCACAGGTCTCCTCAGGGATTAGGCATGGTCCACTACGCTTGCCCAGTGCGGATTGGGGACTTCACATATCTTCAAAGGATTTTTAGAACCCTCTTCCGACATGCAGGTTTCCTCACGACGTTTTCCTTCACCGTTTTTAGCCAGTGATGTTGTGAAAAATTGCACATAAATCTTTTTCACATTTAGATTTAGAGGTACAAGCCGGCCGGATTTGAAACCGCGACCTCTCGTTCGAAGGACGCTCTTCGACCACTCGGCCACCACCACTTTTTTCTTTATACGAGTAGTTAAAACTATTAATTATTCTTATAATTATGTGAGCATGTATGTGTGCTGTGTTTAAAATCAAACTTTGGTCTTTCTAAGCTTTAGTAAAACTGTTTATTTTCACATTGACAATATATTTTTTATCCCATATATACAGGGTGATTTTTTTAAGAAGGTATATATTGCAGGAGGGTGATGAATTCTGTTCTAATACAGAATATTACAAAAAATAGGTAAAAATACATTTTTTTTTTAAATTCTAAATTCGACAAAACTACCTCAAACATAAACAATTTCGACTAAAATAGTGTTGACTAACGACCTCTAGTGATCTCGCGCACCCCTCACCTCCGCCACACCCATCAGCTATCGAAAAACTATCATTTTGCAAGAATTTTAGATATTTTTAAGTTGCGATTACTAAGGCATTAAGACATATTCTTTGGTAATAATATTTTTACTGGTCGTATATAACTATCAGCTACCATGACCTTCAATATGTACCCTCACTAAGAAATCACCCTGTATATTACAAATATTCTTTGAGTTTACAAGAATAAGGAAAACTATCAAAAATCTGCTACTAACTAGAAATTACTACTGTGCATATTCGAAGCATAAAAACTACTGCACGATAAAATACATATTTATTCTTTGCGTATTCATATGTCTAGTCTTCTTTCTTGCTCAAAAGAGTGTAATAACTATAGGAACCCTTCAGAATCTGAAAGAAGAAAACTCATTTATTCCAAACATAAAACTAAGTCTGTATTTCGGGGTTTCACATTTCGAAGATCTAAAAGTTACGAGACCGATTGCCTAGAATTTGAATAAACCTAAAACTTCGCTCGGTTTTGAATACTACTAAAATCCTAAGAAATGAAATCTTTCTACACTGCACACATTTATCAATTTTATTACAAGACATCTATGAACTTAACTACCTTAACAACCTATGAACTTAGCTGTGTATAGAGATAAATAAATACAAAATACGAAAATGTTAATAACTTTATATGAACTTAAAAAAAAAACTTGAGAGGTGTCAAGGGACACCCGGATGGAACGAAGTTCCTTTCGATTAATTAGTGAGGGAATTGTAATAAAATATTTTGATCACAGCGCCATCTAGCATTAATCATATAAAACAAAATAAGGAATTGTTTTATAAAAGATTTTAATCACAGCGCCATCTAGCATTAATCATATTAAACAAAATAAGGAATTGTTTTATAAAAGATTTTAATCACAGCGCCATCTAGCAATAATCATCTAAATCAAAAAAAGTGTCGTGACAACTTTTTCATAAGAATTTCCGTCTAGCCCCCTTTCGATGACGCGCGATAAGGAACTTCGTTCAAAAAATATTTTAACACAAGGATATAATAATAATAAAATTGATATTTTCAGGCATAGCAAGCGTATTGAACATTTCTTTGGTGCTACTTGTAGTTTTAAAATACAAAGTAGCTATGCATGTTTTATAATAGTAATATACAGGTCACAAGCCTAGTTTAGGCGCTAGTCTATCACAATATGTAACCCACTTCAAATTTATTTCAAGTCCTTAATGTAATGTAGTGAGAAAATAGGGATGTTTTGATTAATTTGAATTATAAATGACATCAATAAATCTACCAAAAAAACAACCAAATCCCAATCTAACATTCAGAGAAATAGAACTCATTTCCAAAGTTACAAATAAAGTTTTCGTTAGTTCATACTTTTGTCCCGCAAATCGTCTGTGAAGAACCAGCCTTGCGAAAAGTCGGTTTCGAGCCAGACTTATTTCATTGTTGAACTTGAACTTTGGTCTAATATTTCTAAGATTATTTATATTCTGTTCTCTTAATATTCTTCGTAGTTTGATTATAGATATTTGCATAGATATCTTGTATATTTGATGGATAAATTCGATTTGATGGATCTCCCTTCTATTACCGTACCACCCGGCGTCGAGATGGAGTTCATCCTTACTATGTGGAACCACCACATCCGTCATCCACGGTCCGTTTCAGGAACACTTTTTTGCCACGCACCATCCGGCTATGTAATGGGCTCCCCTCTTCGGTATTCCCAGAGCGCGCTATGACTTGTCCTTCTTCAAACGAGGGTCCTTAAAGTTAGGTGGTAGGTAGCGACCCCTCAATGTCCCCTGACATTGCAGAGGTTCATGAGCGACGGTAACCACTTACGATCAGGTGGCCCGTTGGCTCGTATGCCTACATGGCAATAAAAAAAATAAACTGTTTTTTACCAATGGATTGAGTTAAGCTCTACTGTACTGTAAGAACCCACTACTGCTGGGCTCAGGTCTCCTCTGAAGAGTGGTTAGACATAGTCCACCACGCTTGCCCAATGCGGATTGGGGACTTCACATATCTTCGAAGGATTTTTAGAATCA
Source organism: Trilocha varians (assembly GCA_030269945.2). Classification (NCBI taxonomy): domain Eukaryota; kingdom Metazoa; phylum Arthropoda; class Insecta; order Lepidoptera; family Bombycidae; genus Trilocha; species Trilocha varians. The sequence goes on along the minus strand of AP028277.1, from coordinate 7,598,124 downwards.
TTTTCCGATGTTCAGGTTTCCTCACGATGTTTTCCTTCACCGTCTTTAGCCAGTGGTGTTGTGAAAAGTTACGCATCTTTTTCACATTAAGATTAAGAGGTACAAGCCGGTTTTGAACTTGCGACCTCCCGTACGGAACGCAAGCGCTCCGATCACTGGGTCACCACGACTCAAGCCCTTCACTAAGTTATTTTTGGGTAAACATTCAAGTAATTAGACACTATCAACTTACAGCAACAAATGTCGACACCGTTAGTTTTGTGAAAGGACCAGCGCTGAACACAATAGTCTTGCGAAGCTGTCCAGCTAGAAGAAGCATGCTGCGTCTTATGCGAGGACCCTGAGACCACCACTTGCTGGAATATACAGCATCATCCACTTCTGCACTCTGGAATTAAGAAATTGTTATATTTTAGCGTATACGTTTCGTCCATGCATCACATTCTTTTCCGTATGTAGTGATACATTGATGTTTAATATAGTATTGGCTGCTGTGAGATACTGATATTGGAGGAGGCATATGTGCAGCAGTTGACGTCTATAAGCTTATGATGATGATGAAGGCTTTTTTTAATTTGACTATAATATCTATTTCATCATCTCGTTAAAACCCAAATCGCTTATGCACGTCACCTCAGAAAAATCGAAAAACTGAGTGACATCACCCTGAGTGTTCTACAAAACTCAGATTATGTTGTGAGTAACCGTCATTCCAGAATCTTCACACGGTCATAAAGCAACTTCAGGTACGATTTCAAGCAAATTTAACGTATTTGGAAAACTATAACAAAAAATGTTAAACGTACCATATAGAGAACCCGGTTGCTGTGCCAACAGTACAAAAAAAGTTGAGCTATAAGAGCCATGAGGTACTCCGAAATCCAAATACGTTGCATGTTTGAAGTTCCATCCTGTCAAAGAAATTATTTTATCCCATTAACGCTTCGAAACATTTAAACAATTTCTAATTTTTCGATGAATATTACGAAAAATATATTTCCAAGCATTTTTCAAATTCTTTCTATGCATATTTTTTCTTCGTCTACCTAAAATGCAAATGTTACTGGGACTAGCAACTCAAAAGGAATCACTACCAAAAATAAATAATTGAGTAACCAAAATTTTACATTTACTTTGAACTAACACTGTTCCTAAACGGGTTCTTACCACGATTATCTTTAATTGAACGATCTCGATATTTCAGCACTGTTTCAAGCACCATGATCACGGGAAGACTGAGGAACTGCGGGTAGGTCATTTAAGAGCCGCTCAATTAAGAATAATCGTGGTAAGAACCCGTTTAGTAATAGTGTAAGTGATGTAGATAAGCGCGAGTGTTTAAAGAAATGTATTACTTTGAACTAAAATATTTATTTACCGTAGTTAGTTGGATAGCACTTGCACAAATCATCAAAGAGCATATTATAACATACAGAAACAATACTGGAGACATCAGTGAATCCAACATCGTGGAAAACCTGAAAAACATATCTGATAAATATATTTTGGCACTTGGTTTTTGCCATGGTATATGTGTGCTTTTAACTCGTTTTATATGTTGTGAAACCCTGTATTTTGTATTATTTTTTGTTTTTTTTTCTATTATTATTTTTATTATTTTTTTTTGTTTTAATATTTTGTAGCTAATTAGCACAGTGCCTGCGTGCACGTCACTTGGTGCCGACGGAAGGCCAGCGTCGTAGTACCGTTTTTTCGGTGCTGTCGACATTGCTGAGTCGGTAGCAGTTTCCTAGCAATGTCATTTAGTTATAGTTTAGTGTAAGTGATTTGTAATTGCTTGGAATAAAGATTTATTCTATTCTATATTGTCAAATTCTAATAATAAGCTACAGTAACCTGTACAACATAAGCATAAAAAGATATCTTATTTACACGTTAAATAGATTTGGCACTTCTTTGTCTGAATAAATTCTCAAGACATCAAGACACATCAAGAATTCATCAAAGTAAAAACAAGAACGAAAAGAAAATGGAAACGTGATCTCGCCTTTGTCTATTATTTAAAAGCTAATTTACTTGCAAATCACTATACTTAAATTGAATACATTACTTAACCAGATACACGTGGTGAAAATGGCAATTCCTAATCCTCTTCATTGCTTCATTGTTACTAACGATCTCATTACCATCGTCGAATAATCTCGAACAGTTTACTGATAAAATCTTCAGTTGCCCAGCGAAAAACGTCATTAAAACAATAGCGTTTGAGTCGTAATTCGCAACCACGCCACCTCCGTAGAAGCAGATCAAAGTGTGTTCTAAGGCTGTTACCCAATAACCGAAGCCCCTTGATCTATCGAAGGGTACCCACGAGCTCATTATTTCAGGATATGGCAAAGTGCCGTTCGCGATCAATTCACGTTCAGATGACGACAAAAAACCGACCAGCGGCGCCAAAATTACCGTAAAAACAGTGGCTGTGACCAAGCACCAATAAAAATAGGTCACTTTGCGTGAATATTTAGTATAATCTGAGATAACGGCGTGTGTAGTGGCATCCCTTTTCGACCGTTGCTCCTTTTCCAAATGGGACACGAATTCAATTATGTCCTTCCAGTGTTTTTGCCAGAAGACAAATGTTCCAGCTTTGACGACACACACAGTGCTGAGCATCGTAACGGAGAGATTTCTTAGAGCCATTTCGACATTTTGTCTTATAATCCAAAGCTCCACGTATTGAGAGATCACAAAAAGAACAGCAAATGCGTGAATTGAATTGTACATAATCTGTTTAATCCCGGTTGATTTCCACATACCCCAATATTTTAGACCCTTTAGAGTCGGGCCCAGGAGGGGATAATCGGGATTTTCTAAATTCGATAAAAAATTAAGCATTTTCGTTGTACGTTTAACACGATTGTCTCTTTATTGAATACAAATCTTTTCTTATATGTATTCAAATTGTCGCGTAACAGGAATATAATTTGGGTAATAACTTATTAAGTAAGAACACTTGAAACAGCTTATTTCTGGTAATTTTCATGTTGTGTGTACAATTTAGTAGAAAAGTATTACGATATTTTAAAAAGGTAAATTAATGTTTCTTTGATTTATCAAGTTTATCTTTATTCAGACACTCGCGGTTTTCTATAATACTTTAAAGAAGCTATCGAGATTTCAAGACATAGCACTTTTAACAGGAGTGACGGCTTCAGATTATCGAGTATGTGGAATCCAGTGCTAAACACAACAGTCACTAAGGTTTCATGCTCAGAGAGTCTTGTAGATACAGTGAGTGTGGTGTGTCGTGATGTGAGTTCGAGTTTCAGTGGTACTATCAAACGATAAAGAGGGTAGACAGATTTGTTTGCTTTTAAATCGACCCGCAGTATCCAGTCTTCTCGTGATCATAACGTTTGCAACAACGTTGAAATATCGAGATTACTCAATTAATTAAATATCGTGGTAAGAACCCGTTTAAAATGCATGAAAGTTTATCTTTAAGTGCCATTTTAAATACACTATTACATTTTTATTTCATTTATTTTTATTCTATACCCAATATCTTTCCATACCTCAACGTATCCTAAAAATATATTTTACTCAAAAACCCCATCGTAATACTTTCATCTTAGCTCCATCCAAGTGAAAAAGGTGTCGTATTTTGGTGAAACTAGCTCGCACGATAACCTTTATTTGGGGAGACAGTTTATAGACTTTCCCAGCTTTGGAGCCTATCTATTTTCGCTTTATGCCCTTCACCCTTGGATGTCAGTATAATAGAGGATGTACAGATTTGTGATATGGGGTTTATATTGTGACGGATTTTATCGTCAATAATATTCTTCTAATGTTGTTTTTTTTGTTTATAAAGAGGAAAGATTTGTTTGTTTGTTTGTTTGTAATGAATAGGCTCCGAAACTACTGAACCGATTTCAAAAATTCTTTCACCTTTGGAAAGCTACATTATCCCCGAGTAACATAGGCTATATTATATTTAAACAAAAAATAGGGATCTTTACTAAAACTCCAATAATGTAACATAAGGTGTAAAAAAATGACCTGGAAAATTACTAACGTCGCGTGCGCTGCGAAAACTATTGATGATAGAACAAAATGATGTACTACGGGTTTTTAGGTATTTTTAAGACAAACAAAAAATTCTGCAACAGCATATATCTACCTATCATAGTTTAGTCACAATAACCGCTTTTATGTTTATGCAAAATAGTTTATCGTCCAAAGAATTAATCAACGTTTAATGAGTATCGTTATAATAACCCTTATCCAAATTAAGTATTATGTTATCAAGAGTATTAATGTAAAAGTAAATTACTTTTTATTTTATTTCAATCGGACTTTTCGTTTAGACGAGTATCACGAGTATAAAACGCAATTTTATTAATACACACACACAGCGGGCGGCGAAAATAATATCGCGACGGCATAGCGAGTACCTACTGTTTGAACCCCTTTGTAACGCAGACGAAGTTGCGCATGTCAGCTAGTCATCAATAATATTCTTTTAATGTTGTTGTTTATTTTGAAGTAGAGATCAAGTTACTCCAACATCATCGTTTCGAGTCTATAATATTGTTTAATTGATACCTATAACGCCTAAATTCTTAATATATTGTATCAATTAAAGACATACCAAAACTAGAGCCATAAAGAACGTTCTCAGGCACCGAAGTAATTTAAACGAAACATGAACTTTACTCAATAATTTTGAGATAGATCCTCCGTGTGTTATCAAGCATCTTACATACTAAACATCCAATAGCTGACACATCGCAAACCCCATTCCGCAGCAAACACACATTCGTGCACAAATTAAATTATACAAAATGGTACACTACTCCGTCGAAATGTTTAGCCCTATATAATTTGAAGTTCAAATGTTTCATATAAACAAATGACAGGAGTAAATGAAAAAAAAAACTTGAGAGGTGTCAAGGGACACCTGGATGGAACGAAGTTCCTTTCGATAAATTAGTGAGGGAATTGTAATATATATTTTTTTCTATGTAAGAGAGAGAGACAGACGTTTTAAACTAATTAATTATTATAATTTAAATAAAATATTTTGATCACAGCGCCATCTAGCATTAATCATATAAAACAAAATAAGGAATTGTTTTATAAAATATTTTAATCACAGCGCCATCTAGCGATAATCATCTTAAACAAAAAAGTGTCGTGACAACTTTTTCATAAGAATTTCCGTCTAGCTCCCTTTCGATAACGTGCGATAAGGAACTTCGTTCCAATAGAGTATTTTTATTATTATTAAGAGAGGGGGGGGCGATGGGCACAGGTAGCCCATCAGGTCACTGCGACCCTTGCGGATCTATTGTAACCGTCCCCCTATGTTACAAATCTGCGCCAAGACTCAGGTCCAGCAAGAACTGGACTATTTTCCTGGGGCAGATGTCCCTAATGTCTTCAGGGAACAAGATATGTCCCCCGAAGACATGGGATCTTATGCTGTTAACAGCAGGGCATTCGCAGAGCAAGTGAAGAGGAGTTTCCTCCTCCTCCTCGCATAGTCTGCAAGTAGGGTCCACCACAAGACCAAGCCTCCACATGTGCCTGTTCAGCTTGCAGTGTCCTGTTAAGGTTCTGGTGAGAATCCTTAACTGATTGCGTCCCATAGAGAGGGCAACCCGGGTGAGCCGAGCGTCGTAGCCCTCTATAAGGGCTTTAGCATGTTTCTTTCCTGGGGAGTTATGCCAGTGCAGCTTGCTCTGTTGGAACCCCCAGGATCTCAATTCAGATGAGACAGTATTTTTGGGCAAAGCACAGACGGGCTCGGGACCTAAAAATGGTAGCTCAGCACCTTTCCTAGCCAGCCCGTCTGCTAATTCATTGCCCTCCAAACCACTGTGTCCCGGAACCCAGCATAGTGTGAGCCTGTTGGCAGCGCCCACCCTATTTAGGAGATTGACACACTCGAAAACCAGTTTGGAGTTGACCTCACACGAAGCCAGTGCCTTAAGAGCGGCCTGGCTATCAGAAAAGATGTAGATATTCTGATGAGTGAAGTCTCTTCGCAGGATCTCTAGAGCGCAGCCTAAGATGGCGTACGTCTCTGCCTGGAAGACACTGGCGTATTGTCCAAGGCTAATGTAAATATTAGCCCTGGGTCTCTCGCCGTAAATCCCGGCCCCCGCACAGGCCGTTGTCTTGGAGCCATCAGTGTACCACACGTGACTACCAGGAGGAGTGATGATAGGGTTAGATAGCTCCCAATCTGCCCTCCTCTTAATTACTACGGAGTACAGTTTTTCAAAACTGTATTCCAAGTTCATCCAGTCGGTGGGCATGCCCAGGACTGGATTCGTTTCTATCTCTCTAAGGAACTTGCCACCTGCGTTAGAGAGCGGAGTCCTACTCCTAGATGTTCTAAGCATCGCAGCCCTGGCCTCTCTCCGAACATGAATAAAGAGAGGTTCAAGGCTGAGGAGTGCCTCCATTGCGGATAGAGGAGTAGTAGACATAGCACCTGTGGCGGCAATACAACCCAGTCTTTGAAGACTGTTGAGTGCCGTCTGACAGGTGCTTTGCAGGGTTTTCTTGTGCCACGCGACGCACCCATAAGTTACCAAAGGCCTTACTATGGATGTGTATATCCAAAGAGCGGCCCTTGGACGGATGCCCCAATTAATCCCTGCTAAACGGTAGCATGTACCCAGTGCAATCTTGGCCCTGCGTATTACATGCTCAAGGTGTTTATTCCATGTGAGTCTCTGATCTAGGAATACTCCAAGAAATTTGACCTCGCTGGAAAAACTCACAGTTGACCCAAAGAGCTTTGGTGGCCTTAGCCTATCCAAATTCCTTCTTCGAGTGAATGGAACTATGACCGTTTTATTGGCGTTGACCGTGAGTTGGTTGCGGCAACACCAGCGCTCCACTACCCCCAGGGCCTGTTGCATGAGGTAGGAGACCAATAGAGTAACTTTAATTTCACAGGAGCTAAATATTAAATTTAGGATAGAATATAACTATTTTGTTGATGACTGTAGCCTCTTAACCTTTAATAATACTTATTATAATATAAATCGTCGATATAACATTTTAGTAAGTCTATAATAAATTATTATATTCTTTAAGAGTACTAATTATTACATTTGAATATTGTTCAGAACATAAACTCTTTTATTTATTTATTTAATACTTTATTGTACACCAGGTTAAGAAAATTACAGTGACTTGTATCTTTTGTATTTATTTGCACGGAAACTATTTTATTTATTTCAAATCTTTTTATGATTTTTTTTCATTTTATTCTATGTCAAATTTAAATGTAGTAAATTCTTCACTTTTTTCACTCACTTCTGTTCTAGCCATATAGGGTATTAGTCGCATTTTATTTTACTTTCAATTTTTATACAATTTATTGTATTCTATAAATAAGTGAATTTTTGACATAAAAACTTCTCCGTTGTTGTAAAGAGTATACTAGTCATAGACATGACTAGATGACACTTCTAAAATGGCTGTTGTTGGCTGTAGTACATAAAATATATTTATTTATTAATCAAACCAACAGTACATGATACACAAGGTTAAGTTTACATGGTAAAGAATATAAAATATACAAACTACAGTGCATCTATACCAATAACAGGCTTGCATAACACTAACATATTGTAATAACTAATTGTATTAAAACACAAACTCTAACAGGTTATGGGCCCAGTCCCAGTAGCAGTGAAGAAATTAATTACCACGCTGTAAGTCCGGATGTTGTTTTAATGTGCTGTTGTTTCCACAATATCCCAACAAATATTATTCCTTCAAAATAATAAAAATTGCTGTCGTTGTGCTTGGGAGTACTTTACTTAACTTCATTTGTTTTCTATCGGAGTGTCACTTAGTGCATACTTAAATAACTGCCTTTAAAAGAAGGTGGACATCGAAATGAATGGAAACATGCAATTTAGAATGACATTAAGGAGACACGTAATTTCATATTAAAAGTTAAAATCGAATGTCGTTTCTTTTAGCAGCAAACAGGAGATTATTTTGGAAAATAATGGTATTCTTTGTTGTGTGGATAATACAGGGTGTTAAAAGAGCATTCCCGAAAACTAAGGATTAGTGCTAGTGATAATTGGGATGTTAAGCTTTTTGCAAAAAAAATCATCTGAATGGACCGACTTCCTGGCTTATCATCACAGGTATCACTAATACTACCACCAGTCTTCGTTTTCGGGGGTGCTCTGTTTACACCCTGTATATAATTTATTTATATACGGGAAGAGTTTAGCATAGATTAGATTGATCGTGAACTACGCCTGACCCTTCTAATAAGACCTGGATCCACAGTGCAGTATTGGGTACAGGGCACGAAATTTACCAACTGACATACAATTTTGAAGACATCTTCTGTTTAAAGCGCTGTATCTATGTATTAAAGGCCACTGAAACACGCAATATCGTGCCAAAAGTCAGCTGAAGCTTACCTTGCTGAAGCAGTGGCTATACTACAGGTAAATTTCACGACTATATACGCCCAAAGCAAAGGGTTATTCAAGCATTAAAGAGCCATTGAAGCGCGTGTCATGCAAATAGCTCAGGTGTACCGTGCTGAAGTCAATACTACAAGTGAAGTAGCAATAACGAAAGTCACATAAGTTTATGAAGTGGCAAAGTGTTTGTATGTATTTACATCTTTTGATCTTGTGTCTATTTTATCTCATGAATGTATAAGGAATTACGTAATATCTAGGCTATCTATGTATTGGGGAGCGAGTGGACTGTATGAAATGGTGGGATGATAGAAACGCAGAAGGATGCACAAATTAGTATATTTATAAAGCAAAAATATAAAATACAGCTTTTCTCTAATGAATTTCACTGACAACTCCTTTATCAAAAAATGTCACCAACAAAATATCAATAAAAAAGTAAAATAGAAAAGAGGCTTCAACCAGTCGCCAACATACCGGACCCCCAGTGGTACACTACGTACTGGTGGCGACTGGTTGATTTTCTGGTACCATTAGGACCAGCTTGCGGACCGGTCGGCGCAGTGTACCGCCTCTAGTTAGGACGTCCACCACGCGAACCGCTCCGTCAGGGCCCGTAAAGGCTTTGACTACCCTCCCTAGGGGCCATAAGCCGCGAGGGAGAGTAGAATCAGCGATGAGAACCACATCACCCTCCTTGATGGTCGTATGTGCGTTGCTGCGAGCTCCTCTAGGTCTGAGTGTCGGTAAGTATTCGTGCAGCCAGCGTGTCCAAAAGTGATCTGCCAATCGCAGCACCCTTCGCCAGTCGCACCTCCTAACTAAGTCTGCATCAGTGAGCGTATCTGTCCACGGTAGTCGTCAGTGACGAGGTTCCGAGGATGAAATGGAATGGCGTTACGGCTTCTGGCGAATTTGGTGAGGACGATATGTACGTTAGTGGTCTGGAGTTGATGATTGCTTCTGCTTCGAGCAATAACGTCGTCAACACGTCTTCTTTCACAGCATTATTTCGCAGCACGGATCTTAGCGCCGATTTTACTGTGCGCACGAGTCTCTCCCACGCTCCGCCCATGAAAGGAGATGACGGTGGGATAAAACGCCATTCGATTTTGTGGTTGGTTGCGAAATCTTGAACTGGCTGATCGCACAAACATCTCAGCTCGCGGGAAGCGCCGACGAAGTTCGTGCCGTTATCCGTGAAAATGGTGCGTGGAGAACCACGGCGGGCAATAAAACGCCTTAAGCTCAGAATGGCGGCATCGGTCGAAAGCGAGGCAACTACTTCTAAATGAATGGCCCTCGTCACTAGACAGGTGTATAGCGCAACATACCGCTTCTCTTGACGTCGCAGAACAGAGACGGTCATAGGACCGAAGTAGTCTAGTCCCACGTGGGTAAATGGCCTTGTATGGTGGTCGAGTCTCTCCGGTGGTAAGTCGCCAATCTCTGGCGTGTTTACCCGACCCTTCCATCTACGACACTTGAAACATGCGTTAGCTACTCTGCGTATTGCTGTTTTAGCTTTAAGAATCCAATAGCGTTGTCGGAGTTCATTGAGTACGAGTTCGTTGAATCCGTGTGAAGCCTGGATATGTTGATGAGATATTAAGAGACGTACTATTTCATGCCGGCTGTCCAAAATTATGGGGTTCTTAGCCTCTTCAGTGACTCCTGGAACAGATCTGATACGTGAGTTTAAGCGGAGTAGGCCATCTTCAGTGAGTACCGGTGCGAGTTTTGTGAGGCGGCTATTTTTGGGCAAAAGGTGCTGCGCGGCTCGAAGTGCTCTCAACTCTTCTGGGAAGCTGTCTACTTGCGCACGCTGCAGCAGCATTTTCTCCGCTTCCACGATATCTGATGCGCGAATTTGAGGTGAGGGTGGTGTGGTGCCATCTGTGTACAATTTAGAATTTTGCGTCATTGGTCGAGGAAGTTTGTATCGAAAGAGTCGGGCGAATTGTAGAACGCGGGCTGTAGTGCGCAACAGCCGCAGCCAAGAACTAAATCGCGTCACGTCCGGTATAGGGGGGTCAGGAAGCGAGACGTCGATGAGAAGTCCCACGAGCCCTCCCGGCTTGAGCTCGAAGTCTGGCGAAGTCTCATCAACGTCAATAGGGTGCTCTGTTGGCCAAGTATTTATAGGTTCTAAAAGAAATTGCGGGCCAGTAAACCACCTGTGGTCTATAGTCAGAAGAATCTTTTTTGGTTTGGTAGCGTCGTCTGCGACGTTTAAAGCAGTGGGGATCCACCTCCAATCAGAAGGATTAGAGGTCTCCCGTATCTCACCCACCCTATGGGCCACAAAAGGTTTAAAGTTTATGAATTTCTTGTAGACTGCTGCGTAGTTAGAGTCCTTTGACATCTGTCGTTCAAGAACCTTTAAACGAGATAGTGCCTGTGGGTAACTATCGGGTATTATTTTTGGTAAATTCTTTTTCCATAGTAAATCGACTTCATATCGACCATCGTCAACCTGATGAGCCGAGGTTTCGATTATATCTATGGCTCGTTGGTCATCATCGTTGGGGCGAGGTATCTTTTTAGTGATGCCTAAAGCGTCGATGTCGTACTGACTTTTTATTAGAGCGTCCAGGTTCTCACAGGTGTGATTTACGAACTCGAGCGGCTTAGCAGAAATGGAAAACGCACCATGCAGTACCCACCCTAACAATGTCCTCGATGCCACTGGCTCATTCCTTTTACCACATCTCACTTCGCGACTCAGAGATAAGTGCCAGTCAGGAGCCCCGATAAGGACAGTGGGCGTTGCGTTGGAATGTTTAAGTTCGACAAATAGATCTGACAGGTGGCTGAAATCCGCCACGTTAATGTTGTCTGGGTATTGACAACGCAGACCTAAGGGCTTAATAGCTCTTGCGCGTTCTAGTAAGTAGCGGTCCGCCATGTTCCGTCCTCGAATATAAAAATTTACGTAACTTACGTCTACCGCCTTAGTCATACCACCAACACCCTCAATACGAAGCCGTTCCTGACAAGTGGGAGTCGCGCCGATGCGAGCCGCGACGTCTCCGTCGATCAGCGTCGCCGTACTGCCCTCGTCGAGTAGTGCCATAGTTTCGTACTCGCCGTCAGGGCCTTCGACTACGACTGGTAATGCTTTTAGTAATCCACGTGTACGACTAGGTGAGTGCGACGACCCTGCCGTGTTCAAGAGGGAATCAGATGTATTGGTTATGTTAATAGACTGTTCTCTATTCTCAATGACTACAGATGATATATCATCAGGGATCACGGTTGCATTGGTTTGCGTACCGGGTGTTGCGGCAGCAGCGTCAGTGGTCAATGGGCCGTGAAGTAGGGCATTGTGACGCCTGGTGCACCCTTTGACTCCGCACAGCTTAGCTCGACAATTATTCCACGTGTGTGGGTTGGACTTGAGGCAACGATAACAAACCTTAGTCTTTCTTACCCAACTCCACCTATCGTCTATCGACAAAGATAGAAAGGCTTTACATGTCCCTATTTTATGAGGCCCATTTTGACAATAGAGGCATTCGGACGACTTGTCGTTGGGTATGGTGGCATGTATGGACTCCTTTTTCAAAGGAACTTTGGTATTCGCGGGCAAGTGCGCAATGTCAACGAAGTTGTATTTTAACTGTTTGTCCGCTTCAATGAGCAAAAAGCGTGACAACACTTCTAATTTTGCAATATTAGTAGTCTCATGTGCGCAACCCGCAGCGAAGTCAGTGAACCGAGCTCTTGTGTGTTCACTTAATTTTGACAAAACACAGCGGAACAGTTCTGGGGAATAAAGATACTCCCTTTGATTGAGAAGCCTAATTGTGGTTACGAAATTGCGTAACTTATTGGCTAATGCGTTTAAGTGTTCGGGAGAACTTAACTTTGGGACGTTGCGTAGCTCGGCGACCTCACGCGCTACCAGGATCTCCGGACGCGCGTAAGTTTGCTCCAGTGTATCGATGACCTCTTGTGGATCCTTGGACATCCACAGTAGTGACGCCACAGCTTGATACGCGGGTCCACGCACTGCAGCACCTAACCGTGTTAGGTTCTCTGTTGGGGAATAATACGATTTAGTTCTGTCATAGGTGGATTTAAAAGCCATCCACTGGCTTGCATCACCTGAAAAGGTTAGGAGTTCGGGTTTTCTTGGGCGGTCCGGCAGGTTGCTAATGGCTTGAGCAAGCTGCGCTATGGGATTTGTGGTTGCGTGGTCCACGGCGTGGCATCGTTGCGGCATAGTTGTCTTGTTTGCATTGAGTGTGGGTACGTACTGTTCTGCTTGGTTGTCCGGTGGCGCATAGAACTGCACCGTGTTGGCTGGGGCAGCCGTCTGTTGAAAAGGTCCTTGGTCGGTCAAGGTAACAGTCGGCGCCTCGCCAGGTATGTTCTTGTGTGCTGCCATGGTCATGTTAGCATTGTGTTTTAAAACCCACGACGCTGTGCGTTGTTCTGTACGTACACTAGAAATACATGAACTACGAGAACTATTGGACTTATCTTTGGCTTCCAATGCCGCAAGTTTCGCCTGTGCTTCAGTTTGTTCGGCGTCAGCTTCCAGACGGGCAAGTTCCCGCTCACGTTCCGCGTCGAGACGGGCACGCTCACGCTCACGTTCGGCCAAGCCACGCTGTCGCTCGACGTGGCGTCGCATTGTTTCGGCTTCAATGGCCAATTTCTGAGCGCGTACGGTTGCCGAAGATCGCGAAGAATGTGAACGTTCGCCAGAGGACCTAGGTCGTGCTGCGCTGGGGGGTGTAGCGCTCAAGCTGTTCGTGGTCGTGCCGGCGGGCGGTGGAACGCTTTCAAACGCGATGGATGGGGCCGCTCGGGCGCTGCGCGGTGATCGCTCGCGGCGATCGCGCTGCGCTCGTTCGACTCCATCAGTTGTCAGGTCATTTGCAGATTTATGCATACTTCGTGTTTGAACCATATATGCAAATGAATGAAAAATAATGTAAATGAAGTTAGCGAATTGAAAAAAAAAATAATGTAAATGGAGTTTATGGATAAAACGGAATGATGATAAAATAGATAATGAGTTCCAAACTTACGATGAAAATGAATATGTTCAATGTTGCGGCCAAAAAGGTACGAATGTTCAATTTTGGGCGACGAAGGACCAATGTTGGGGAGCGAATGGACTGTATGAAATGGCGGGATGATAGAAACGCAGAAGCATGCACAAATTAGTATATTTATAAAGCAAAAATATAAAATACAGCTTTTCTCTAATGAATTTCACTGACAACTCCTTTATCAAAAAATGTCACCAACAAAATATCAATAAAAAAGTAAAATAGAAAAGAGGCTTCAACCAGTCGCCAACACTATGATTTAATAAAACTGTAATTCAAATACAATCTAATAATAACTATCACTTCAATGTATGTTATGGTGCCTAATTAAGTGGTTTTTAGTATTATAGTTTTATTTGTGTTTGTGCTTTATCAATTTTACAAACGTCTTAATTGTACAAATGTAATGTGTATTTCTTTCTTGTTCAAATGTAATGTGTTCTTACTCTTAGTAAAATGTGCGTCACTCAACATTGGTACCGACAGAAAAACAGCGTCGGGAAAGTCGGACGTTCTGATCAGCGTTCCTTCGACATATGCTGAGTCAGGGGCCAATTTTGAGCACTAATGTTAAAGTAGCATTAGTTACTATTATTAAGTAATTTTGTAGTCTGTATTGTCAAATTGTGCTCAAAATAAATTATTTTATTATTATTATTATTATTTTTTTATAATTCAGCGATGTCACTGCTTTTTTCTTTTTGTTTCTAACTTTCCACTTCACTCTTGCATCTGAGAGAATAAAGTATAGAAGCTGTAAGTTCCTTTTACGATCTGAAAAGTAAACCACAATTCAGTTTCAATTAACAATAAACGGTATAACAAGAAACCATAGATGAGGTTCTCTTTGTAAAACCGTTCAGTAAACCGTACAGTACAATGTTATTTTGTGTGTGTAGATTTTGTTTGATCTCGCTGGCATTAAATACACATAACATTTATGTTTTGTCAGTTAATTGTGGATCTTGTTTTGGAAAATAAAATGAGATTACATTAAATTAGAACATGCCATGCCGGATTTTCGTTTGATGTTTTCTGGTCATTTCCGTGTTCTGTGGTCTTTGTGAAGTTGTTGAATTATCCAAAAAAAAACAACCCTATTTAAAATCAAAATGTGCTCTTCTATACATACCTACTGCATGAAACTAAAGCTAAACGGAAAATCTGTCATAAATTTGCAACATCAAGACCCTCAGATATGAGGCCTACGATTTTAGGATTAGAGGAAGAACAAAATGAAGCTTACAGCAATAAACGTCGGTACTGATAAAGTGGCATGAGCTCCTGCGTTTAATATGAATGTTTGTGATAATTTCCCCGATAGCAACAGGATTTGCCTTCGTAGGAAAACATCTCCCTTCCACCATTCACTATCGTAAAGACCTTGATTAAGTTCCATTGTCTGAAAGTAATTATAATTAAATTATCTGAAATAACTTGGTATAAAATTATGATATTATAAAAAAAACTTGAGAGGTTGGAACGAAGTTCCTTTCGATTAATTAGCGATAATCATCAGCGCCATCTAGCGATAATCATCTGAAACAAATAAGGAACGTGTTTTAAAGGTTTTGATCACAGCGCCATCTGGCGATAATCATCTAAAACAAAAAAAGTGGCGTGACAATTTTTTCGTAAGAATTTTTTCCGTCTAGCCCCCTTTCACAACGCGCGATAAGGAACTTCGTTCCAAAAAAAGATAACATTAAATGCTAGGCACCATGTTACAGATTGTTATCGGCAGTATTATTTTGAGAGTAAGATAACGTAACGAGCAAGTAAAAATACCTTCAGATATTAGTATAAAATTTAAAGAAAACCTCTTAACAATTTCCACTATCATCATCACTAGATTTTAAGCAATGTAAATGAATCACCTGCACCTGTACCAACCCATTACTGCCCACTGTTGGGCTCAGGTCTCCTCAGAAGAGGGATTAGACATAGTCCACCACGCTTGCCCAGTGCGGATTGGGGACTTCACATATCTTCAAAGGATTTTCAGAACCCTTTTCCGACATGCAGGTTTCCTCACGATGTTTTCCTTCACCGTTTTTAGCTAGTGGTGTTGTGAAAAATTGCACATAAATCTTTTTTTTTCACATTTAGACATAAGTTTATTTGAACCCGCGACCTCCTGTTCGGAAGGACGCGCTTTGACCACTCGGCCACCACGACTTTAAATGAATCAGGATTAGAATTTTACAATACTATTCGATAAAATCACCAAAACAATAACCAGTACCTCAACTCCAAATTCATTGCTATGCCAACAGTACAAAAATAATTGAAATATTTGGCCAATAGAGTACTGAACTATCCAAACCCTCTGGGACACCGTGGACTCATTCTGGAAAAGAATCAGAGAAAAATCTAATATAAAATTAGTTTCTCAACAAGTTTCAGTTAAGTCCTTTGAGAATTTGTTGATTTACAACTTTTTAAGTGAGAAAAACTTAGCGTTGATTTTCTAGCGTGAAGCTTTGTACTCTTTGTAATTCTTAATTATTTTAATTATACAAATTGTTGTAAATAGGTTTTATTTCTTTCGAATAATATTTATGGTTTCAAAAATAGTCGTCAAATATAAAGAACATGACTTTTATATAAAAAAATGTACAGTTCTGTGTTCAATTTCGAATTAATCGCAATAATATGACCAAGCTCTGGGGGTAACGGGGCAATACGTGAGCGACAATCGCGAATGCGTCCTGTTACCCCTACCAGCCTCGTGCCGGGTTCTGTCCCGGCCGGGGATCGGACGTCGAGCGTGAGCGACGGGAGGTTTTAGTGCGGTTCAACCCCACATACCCCACTCGCGGGGTGCGTGGAAGTCCGGCGAATTCCTTCCTTCCTTCCGTCCAAAAAAAAAAGCTCTAGAGTGTTATCATTTAAAGCACCTTGAGGGTTTCTAAAACAGATGATTGATTGATTTCAGTCATCAATTAGTTGAAATAACTAGCTAGCTCTTAGGGTATTAACCTTAGTAGGTTAGGTAGGTAGACTATCCTTAGTTTTTCTGCAAAATGACAACACAAAGAAAACGCTAGTCCAATCTAAAATTAGTCCCAGACTGAATATATCACATACATGAATTTAACTCTCCTACTTTTCACACTCGTATACAGGTGCGAAGGAAATCAGAAATTTAATTTACTACAAATGCAAAATCTAAAATAAAACAAAGTAAAGTCTCAGAAATAAAATAATTCATACTTACAGAACCCAATTGAACAATGCTGCAACACATTGTCAACGAACAAATGAGCACATATATGAACATAATCGGTGAGAGCAAAGAATCGAATATTTGATAATGTCTGTAATATAAAAAGAAATCATAAAGAACAATTTATCTAAAGTTTAGTGCTAGCTTCCTTAGGACTGTATTTTTTTCTACTGTCATGTAGGCAGACGAGCCAACGGGATACTTGATCGTAAGTGGTTACCGTCGCTCATGAACCTCTGCAATGTCAGGGGACTCTCAGAGGTCGCTACCTACTATTTAACCGGACCGGAAAGAACCCTCCTCAAACCTCAAGTTATTAAAATTTAATTATAGCATTAAAAAATTATATCTCAATATTTATTTTTAGCTACTCAAATTCTAAAATAAAATTAAATTTAAATTTCAAAAATAACATTCAGTTTAAATCGTCATAACTAACCTTATCAGCACGTTATGATGTCTGTGACAATCTCTGATCCGATCTACGACCTCTCGCCTAGAGGTTGAACCAAAAATCGCCTTGCATTTATCCTTCAGAATACCGGTTTGTCCCTTGAGATAAGACATTATTGCGACAGCGTTCATATCAAATGTAGCAACGACACCGCATCCCTGAATCGACATGACGATATCAATCAAAATCGCCCAAATATATCCTGGCTTTGTAGTACTATTGAACGGGAACCACGAACATAATATCAATGGAGGTGGCTCTGTACCATTTTCGATCTCATCACGATAAGTGGCCGAGGACATATATTTCAATATCGGCGAAGTCATCAACACTATATTAATTCCAATCATTAAGAACCAGTATATACAAGTAACCAATCTAGTATATACAGTATATTCTTTTATACGCTTCATTATCTCTTTGTCTTTAGGTTTCATCAGCTCTAGTTCCACTTCAGAAATTTCATTCACCAGTAATCTCCAGCGCGCCTGATGCCGAACAAAAGAAAAAGTTTTCACCAAACAAATCATGCTAAAAAGGGTGACAGACAAATTGTCGATCATTTTATTAAGATTACGCCTCACTGTGTAGAGATCTACATATTGAGTTATAACGAATATAAAGGAAAATATGTGAAGGGTATTATATATGGCTGTGCGAGTTCGACTTCCAATTTGCCATAATCCAAACACATATAAGGATTTTAACGTAGGACCCAATAAAGGATATTCCGGGTCTTCGAAACTCTTCGTTAACTCAAGCACCTTTTGTGAAGCCATGTTCGAAGAATAGAAAAGCAATTCCAAGTTTTATAGTCTTGTTAAGCATTGTTTAATATCCAAAGTGCCCAATTAACAAATAGCCATTCATTCTGTAGAGAATTTAATTTTAATTCCGTTAAAGTGTTAAATTGCTCGCGAAATAGAACCCTGTAGGGTTCCATAAATTTAAAATTCTCGTTCCCTCGTAAATTAGCGCAAATTGAATGGTTTTTAATGCGGTTATTTATATGAGGAAACCTTCCGAACGCGAAGTATATTTTTTGCTTTTTCTGTAGCCCTAAAAACCGACGGGATATTTTATTTTATTTTTATAAACATACCTCTCGAATATGTTGCGTAAAAATAAAATTAGATTTGAATTACTGGGTAAAGGAATATTAGAATTTTAAAAAAGACCGGTACATACGCTTTTAGGCTTACGATAAAAATACTTTTATTTATTACGAAACCGTGAAGCTTAATGAAAACGTAGTCAGACAGAACCGCTTTAAAACAAATGTAAAGACTTTCCTTCGTCGATGAAAAGTAATGAATTTAAAATAATTCACGACTACAGAACCAGTAGAAAACGAAAACAAACTTTACAATCAAGAATGCAAAATGGAATATACGATAATTATTGGCAATTGCTGGTGAAACGTACAACTAACAATTTCCAATATTTTTTTGCATTAAGCAAACAAAAAGCCTTGTTTTATTCCCTATACTTTCTTTTATTTTATTTTAAATGAAAGTGATTGATATATAATCTTTGTAAGAAATTATATGAAGCACACACCAAAAGATGTTTGGTTACCTTAACAACAATATATTTAAATTAAACTCTAAATGAAAATTAACATCATCCTTAAAACTTTAGACTTTGGGACACGGAAAGTCGTGAACAAACATTACATTAATACCATTAACTGTTCGAACTCTGTCTATTATCGTCTTGTACAAGTTCCAACAGCCAATCTGCCGTACCCATGTCAACCGTCCGGAATCACCAATTACGAAGTCTCATCGAAGGGAAAATTTAATGGAAAAAAGTTGAAAGTGCCTTATACTTTAGAACTTGGGGACACGGTTAAGCGACTTACATTTTATGCCACAATATTGGCTCAACAATGTTCAACACACGTAAAAAACAAATGACGGTGACGGCTGACCAACATAATGGTTTTGTGTGAACTTTGAAAACGTATGACGTTTGGTTGTCTACCAATTGTCATTTGCGTCTTTTGGAAGTTAGAGAGTCAATATGGAAAGGCAGGATTACGTAATATTGCAATTGTTTCATATCTTTAAAACTATTCGATTAATTAATTATCTTTCAAAAAAAACTTTTTCATGAAAAATACATTGTTTAAAAAGTAATTTCAACTTTCCATGAATTATAAATATTATAATAAGTCTTAGAACAGAAGCAGAGCGATATTAGTTAGCAATGTTAGCCGAAAAGACATTTAAATATCGAATCCATTACTGAAAAATTAGATTTCTTAAACGGTTTTACGTTGAACGATTTACTTTTTTGTGCTAAATAAAAAGAATTCATTCCAAAGCCTAAATTTAAATTGAAAAATGTTCTAATTCAATTCGAAAAAATATTCCAAGAAATTTTAATTCAATGCAACAGAGGTGGGATTAAATTCTTTCAAAGGAAAACCAGTTGGGTTGCGTTCGTTTCGGATTTTGAAAATGAGATTCGGATTTTGAAAATGAGATTCGGATTTTGAACTGAATCTCGGTTTTAGAATCCCATTGTGTGATGTTGGGGATATTCGTTGAAAAATCCTAAAATAGAGATAAAAGGTAAGTAAGGTCTGGCCGAAATGTGTCATTTGTTGAAAAGGGTTCTTGAAAACTAAATGTTTTACGTTACCTTTACTAAAATTTACTATTTTTCTTGCATTTCAAAAATATAGGATTTGAAAGAAAGAATGAAAAAGCATTTATTCAACACGCACATGAAGGACATTTATATTATTATAACATACTAGCTGCCCCACGCGACTTCGTCTGCGTCGAAAAAATAAAAAAAAAATTAGGGGTGGACTACCCCTAACATTTAGGGGGATGAAAAATAGATGTTGGCCGATTCTCATAGATACCGGATAAGCACAAAAAAATTTCAACAAAATCGGTCAAGCCGTTTCGGAGGAGTTCAAGTTCGAACACCGTGACACGAGAATTTTATATATTAGATAAACAGTATAATACCTATTTAAACAAGGTACAAAAAAGTTAAAAAATAAAATAAAACCGAACAAGATAGAGTCTTGTCCTCAGTGGCGTGCGAATAAGTTTCAGCTCAGCAAAAGCTTATGGTCTCAAGGAAGACCAAAAGCACTGATTTTCATTTTCTTGCTGAAATACTTATGCCTAAACTATTATTCTCCTGTAGGTCTGATCTTCTATATCTTGCAGTATTATGATTCATTTAGGGTCGGTATCTATCCAGAAAAGGGATGACAGGGTTACATTTGGGGTTGCGATAGGTTTTCGAGATATTAATGATACTCATAACTCATTGTGGTCGATTCGAAGTTTTCAAGTATAAATTTTGTTTTGCACGAAGTGATACTAATTAAGGAAGAGATGATCTGAAATATTTAGAAAGTCTACTGAATGAGAAATGTAAAATTAACCTCGCCACATCGACCGAAACAAATTGCTTTGGATAAATAGACTAGAGGACTACGAATTCTTAAGCTAACTTATAGTTCCCATTAGGGCTGTTTCGAATGTCGATATTCAGTTTTGACATTCGCGAATGTCCTTTCAAACAAAAAGTTCAAGGTTTTTAACTGATAAGTCAACTGTATCTTCGAAAAGTTATTATAATTTGCAATATATCTACCTATATTTTACTGATACTGGATCTACTTGGGAAGGAAAAGGTACTTGCCTCCTCCCACCAAATAACTGAAAATCCCCGCAATTTTTTTTGGAACGAAGTTTCTTATCGCGCGTTATCGAAAGGGGGCTAGACGGAAAAAAATCTTACGAAAAGTAGTCACGACACTTTTTTGTTTTAGATGATTATCGCTAGATGGCGCTGTGATCAAAATCTTTTAAAACACGTTCCTTATCGCGCGTTACGCTAGGAAAAAAAATATAAGATACCTTTTAATCGAAAGGAACTTCGTTCTATTCAGGTGTCCCATGTCACCTCTCAAGTTTTTTGCACATCGGTCGTAGACCCATCGAGTTTGGGCTCATTTTAAAGGGCATGTAGAGGCCTTTATCTTGGCTCTGTCAGATTCACTCTACATCAATACAACATCCTTCTAACTTTTGTCAAAACATTCGCATGATTTTTTGCGAATATTCGTTACATCCCTAGTTCCCATCCCAAAATATTATGTTCCCACATGTTCTCTTTTCTTAAATATAAATTAGCGCAATTTGGTCAACTTTGCAGGAAACTTTCACTTCTGAATACATTACTGTTCCGAAAAAAAAAACCATTTTCATAATTCAAAAATAGAAAATTAAACAACCTGAACGAAATGTTAAAATAACAATTAAGTTAAACAGCGTACAAAGTTACGCTACAATATAATTTTAATTTCGACATCAAAAGAGTTAATTGGGCTCCGAGGCTTCTGCTGAATATCTTATGTAAGTTAATATTGTTAAATAATATAAATAATTTCGGTAAGAAGGAACATGATTCCCCACCTTGTGGTCTCGCCTTGTCGCGGCGGTGGGGCTTAAGCGAGCACCCTCGCACCCCGCAGGGTGTTTTGTTGGCAAGAGGGTGCCGCGAACTAAGAGATCACACACCGGAGCTCCTCTCCCCACATCGTTTGCCAGGCAAACGATGCCCCTGGGGATGAGAAGGGTGGCTGGGCCACCGGAGAAGGATTGGCTGCGCCCTAGGGCGTAGCCACAAAGTGGGGTCCAAGGCCCGCAAGGGCAAAGGGCCCCGCTTGGAGCTGTTGGGTGAACCGGGGGATCTTTCCTCCCGGTCGCCGGCTGCCACGGCGCCTGCAGCTGCCTCGCGGTGGCTGCAGGGGCAAGCCTCCCAGAGGGGGGTACCGGTCTACTGGCGTGGCTTCGGAGTAGCAAACCGTAATTCCCACCTGCTGTGTGGGAGACGGGGGCCGCTGCATCTCTAAATTTTTCCATCTTCTACTGTCGTAGAACTACATGCAGGGGCCGCGAGGAGGGAAAACCTCTATAAAAAAGCCCTAATCCTAAGTTTTGACGCCCGGCGATGGGATGAATGGCTGGAGGGATTCCAGTCGTTAGGTCGTCCCAGGGGACTTCCCCCCTCCTGGCTAAACAAAAGGGGGAACAACAGCACAATGAGTACAACAGGCATGAGACAACCTACTCAGGAGGGTACCACACGTGGAACGTGTGGAGACTCCCTTCGTGTACCGGACGAAGCAGGGATTGCTACGTCCGGTACACGCAGCCCGCGTTCGTATTCTGAGGCGGGCATCAAGTGCTTAGACGAAGGGGGCTGTGCGACGGGCAGCGGAAAACCCGTCGAACCTGGGAGTGAGAGCTCGATGTCGCTGGCAAGCGACGTCGGCTCTGGGAAGGCGGGGAGGGTCCTCCGCAAACGGAAATCCGTTGCGCGGAGGGACTCGGGGAGTGGATCTTCCTCTGGCGGTGAGATGCCGCAGAGGAGGAGACACTCCAAACGTCTGGCCGCCAAGGGCGGCGATCCTGGGCCCGGTCGAGACAACTCTGTCTCACCATCACCTTCGGCGGCGTCTGTGGCCTCGGCTCCGGTGAGCGGTGGGGAGCTCTGTGAGAGTCCCTCCTTCGTTCTCGGGAGCCTGAGCCGCAGGGTGCTTTACGCGTCGAACCGGGCCTCAGGAAAAGGACAAAAGGCGGAAGGACAAAGGCTGCGCGAGATCGCAGCCGATGCAAAAAAACTAGTGCCGGTGTTCTCGGCGATCACCAGCCGAGCATCGGCACTGGAAAAGGAGGTTGAGCGGTTTCGAGCGGAGGCCGCTCAACAAAGGAAAGAAGTCGCTGCCCTCAAAGCGAGGCTGGCGGCGTTGGAGCAGGAGTCATCGCGCTCGCCGCGGAGGGAGCGGCGCACGCCGCCACCGACCGCTCGGCCGGGGGATGCGGCCGCGCATCGGGCTCCTCCAGCTGCAACCAGGGACGAACGGCCGGCCTTGCCTCCTGGGGAAGCGACAAGGCCCAGACGGCAACCCTCGCCCCGCACAAGGGCGGGAATACGGGAGGCGACTGAGGTGGAGGGGCGCATCAGACGGGAGCTGATGGAAGTGTTCGGCAGGGAAATTGCCGAACTCAGGGCGGCAGTTGCAGCCCTGCGTGGCACTGCTCCGGCAGTGCCACCTTCCATTGCCCCGTCGCGTCCCACCACTCGCCAGTCGGCTCGGCAGCCCCTTACGGGGCCAACCCGGAAGGGACGCGGTGCTGGTGCGACGATCGCACCAACACCGGAGCCCCGCCTGCTGCCGCCAGCGCCGTCCAGTATGGACGACGGCTGGACAGAGGTAGTACGGCGGGGTAATAAGAGGGCCAGGATCGCGGTCCCTTCGATGGCGGCGGAGGCCTCACCATCTGGAGGGGCTGCGGCCCCCTCTCAACGGACTATGACGCGGGCGGTGGCTCAGGCTCCCCAGACGGGTAGAGCGCCTGCCACCCCCACCAATCGGATTACGGCAAAGGCGGCCGTGGCTGCTCCCCAGCAGGGTCGAGCACCGGCCGCCAAGAAGAAAAAGACAAAAAAGACCAAGAAGAAGAAGGGGCCGCGCGCGCCGCGGTCGGCGGCAGTGGTGGTTACGCTGCTGCCAGCCGGCGAGGCCAAGGGCATGACGTATCCCAACGTCATGGCCCAGGCGCGCGCGGCCATTGATCTTGGAGAGATTGGAGCGGGGGAGGGCCTCCGCTTCCGGACGACTGCCAACGGGGCTCGTCTATTGGAGTGTCCCGGTGCCGAAAGTTCCGGCATCGCGGACCGTCTGATGGCGGGCCTCCGGGCGGTCTGGCCGGAGGAGGTGGTGCGAGTCCACAGGCCGGTAAAGATGGCGGAGATTAGGGTTACCGGCCTGGATGACTGCACCACCAAGGAGGAGGTGGCGGCGGCTATCGCTGCCCAGGGCAAATGCGCCCCGGAAAACGTAGTCGTGGGCGAGCTTCGCCCCGGCTACTCCGGGGCCAGCTCGGCGTGGGCGCGATGTCCAGTGGAGACGGCCACCTCCCTGGCCACTCCCCCGCCCGGTAGACCGGCAGGATATCCCGGCAGGTTGCGCGTGGGCTGGATTGCAGCCCACGTGCGCCTGCTGGAGTCGCGCGCCTGGCGATGCCTCAGGTGCTTCGGTACGGGGCACAGCATCGCCAGGTGCACCAGCACGGTTGACCGCAGGGAACTTTGTTTCCGCTGCGGTCAACCTGGACACAAAGCGGCCGTGTGCTCGGCTGCACCGCACTGCGCTCTGTGCGCGGCGGCCGGGCGCAGGGCCGATCACCGGGCGGGGGGCAAGGCTTGCTCCCCGTCCGGTTCCAACACGGAACGAAACAGGCGCCGCAAACAAAAGCGGCGCCAAAAGAAGAAGTCGGCCGGAGGAGCACCGGCCGGCGTTTCAGACCCCGCTGTGGCGCCACAGGCGCCCGATAGCGGGGGCGATGGAGGAAGGGGGGAGGCGATGGATGTGGTTCGACCTTAATGGACCGCACCCTTCGCCTCCTCCAAGGTAACTTGAACCACTCCGCCGGGGCTCAGGGCATGTTGCTCCAGAGCATGGCGGAGTGGTCCATTGATATTGCCGTGGTCGCCGAGCCGTATTTCGTTCCCCCAGCTGACGATTGTTGGTTCGGGGACGATTGCGGCCTGGCGGCCATACACATCAGGAGAGCCGCGGCGATCCCGCCTTTGGTAATGGTGGCCAAGGGTTCTGGGTTCGTCGCGGTAACAATTTGGGACACCGTCGTGATCGGGGCGTATTTCTCTCCAAATCGGCCTACTGTCGAGTTTGAGCAGTTCCTGGACGGGCTCGAGGCGGTTGCTCACCGCCTCGCCCCCCGTCCAGTGATACTCGCGGGGGACCTCAATGCGAAATCGGTCGCTTGGGGCTCCCCCCGCTCTACGATTCGCGGTAGGCTGCTGGAGGAGTGGGCGGTCGCGACTGGCCTCTGTGTACTCAACAGGGGTTCGGTCGCGACTTGCGTGCGATGGCGGGGCGAGTCCATCGTGGACGTTACGTTCGCGAGCTCTGCCATCGCGGATCGCATCCGCGGCTGGAGAGTGTTGGTGGGGGCGGAATCGTTGTCGGATCACCGATACATTCGGTTCGATCTTTCCGTCCCCACGCCGGCTGCGGACGCCCGCGGGAGTACGTCCCGGTCATTCCCCAGGTGGGCATTGAAGCTCCTGAACAAGGAGCTCTTGATGGAAGCCTCTACGGTGGCGGCGTGGACGCCTATGCGTCCACACCCCGTGGACGTGGAGGCCGAGGCGCTCTGGCTCCGGGACGCGATGCGTCGCATAAGCGACGCTTCGATGCCCCGGGTCGGCCCTTGGTCTCCCACGAAGTCGACGTACTGGTGGTCGCCCGAGATAGCGCAGCTCAGAACTGTATGCGTCCGGGCGAGGCGCCAGTGCGCACGACACCGCCGTCGCCGCCTTCCGCGTCGCAACGATCCCGTTGCCTTCGCGGAGGAGGAGGCCCGGCTGCATGACTTATACAAAGAGGCGAGGGGAGCCATGCGGCTGGCCATCAAGATGGCCAAGGAACAGCACGCGGAGCGCCTTTTAGAGACGCTCGAGGAAGACCCTTGGGGGCGCCCATACAAGATGGTGCGCGGCAAGGTGCGCCCATGGGCGCCTCCCATAACCGAGCGTCTACCGCCTCAGCAGCTGCGGGACATTGTTACGACACTGTTCCCGCAGGAGCAGGAGGGATTTATCCCGCCTGCTATGGGTGAGCCGCCGGATGATACCGGCGGCGAGGCCCCTGCTGAGGTGCCCCACATCACCGGGGAGGAGCTCCGCGTGGCCGTAGTCAGGATGAGTGCCAAAGACACGGCACCCGGACCGGACGGCATCCATGGCCGGGTCCTGGCCTTGGCCATCAATGCCCTAGGGGACCGACTCTTGAGGCTTTACGACTCTTGCCTCGAGTCGGGACGGTTTCCCTCGCTGTGGCGAGAGGGTAGACTCGTCCTTCTCAGGAAGGAGGGGCGCCCGGCGGATACAGCCGCCGGTTACCGTCCTATCGTGCTGCTGGACGAGGTGGGCAAATTGCTGGAACGTATTCTGGCTGCCCGCATCGTCCAGCACCTGGTCGGGGTTGGACCCGACCTGTCGGCGGAGCAGTACGGCTTCAGAGAGGGCCGCTCAACCGTGGACGCGATCCTTCGCGTGCGGACCCTCTCAAATGACGCCGTATCACAGGGCGGGGTGGCCTTGGCGGTGTCGCTAGACATCGCCAACGCATTCAACACCTTGCCCTGGTCCGTGATAGGGGGGCACTCGAGAGACATGGAGTTCCCCCCTACCTCCGCCGGCTGGTCGGCTCCTACTTGGAGGCCAGGTCGGTAGTGTGCACTGGGCACGATGGGACTGTGTACCGGTTTCCGGTCGTATGCGGGGTTCCTCAGGGGTCGGTCCTCGGACCCCTCCTTTGGAATGTCGGGTACGACTGGGTGCTGAGAGGCGCCCTGCTCCCGGGCCTGAGCGTAATTTGTTACGCTGATGACACGTTGGTCATGGCCCGGGGACAAGACTTTAGAGAGGCTACCCGTCTCGCCACAGCGGGGGTGGCCCTCGTCGTCGGTCGCATTAGGAGATTGGGTCTCGCTGTGGCGCTCAATAAATCCCAGGCCCTGTGGTTCCACAGGGCTCGGGTGACGCCACCTGCAGGGGCCCAGATCGTGGTAGGAGGCGTCCCAATAGAGGTCGGGGTGCGATTGAAGTACCTCGGCCTCATACTGGACAGCCGTTGGACCTTCCGGGCCCACTTTACGGAACTCGTCCCCCGATTGATGAGGACAGCCGGCGCACTGAGCCGGTTGCTTCCGAATGTCGGGGGACCAAACCGTGTCGTGCGCCACCTCTACGCGGGGGTGGTGCGTTCGATGGCCCTGTACGGCGCGCCCGTTTGGGCCGGACCGGGAAACCGGACAGCAACCGTTGTCCGGCTCCTGCACCGGCCGCAGCGCGTCGTAGCTATCAGGGTCATCCGCGGATACCGCACCGTCTCCTTCGAGGCGGCGTGCGTGCTGGCGGGGACGCCGCCCTGGGATCTAGAGGCGGAGGCGCTCGCCGACGACTATCGTTGGCGTTGCGACCTCCGTGCTCTGGGCGTTGTGCGTCCCCTCAGAGCCGCGGTACGGGACCGGAAGGCCCAATCTCGGCGGTCCGTGCTGGAGGCTTGGTCAAGGCGCTTGGCCAACCCCAGCTGGGGCCTAAGGACCGTCGAGGCGATTCGCCCTGTCCTGGAGGACTGGGTGAGTCGCGGCGAGGGACGTCTCACCTTTCGTCTGGTGCAGGTGCTGACCGGGCATGGTTGCTTCGGGAAGTACCTGCACCGGATACAGGTCGAGCCGACGACGAGGTGCCATCATTGCACAAGCGACCAGGACACGGCAGAGCATACGCTCGCTGTCTGCCCCGCATGGGAGGAGCAGCGCCGTGTCCTGGTCGCACAAGTAGGACGGGACTTGTCGTTGCCGGGCGTCGTGGCATCGATGCTCGACGACGACGAGTCCTGGAAAGCTATGCTCGACTTCTGCGAGTCCACCATCTCGCAGAAGGAGGCGGCGGGACGGGAGAGGGAGAGCTCTTCCCTCCCCGACCGACCCCGCCGCCGCCGACGTCGAGCGGGGGGCCGGCCTCGGGATGTGTCCCGGGATCTGGCCCCCTAAGAGTACCGGGTCCAACAACACCGGAGCCAAGGGGTGCTGCGCTAGGCATCAGCGCGCACCCTCCGTACCATCTATCCGGGGGATGGCAAGCCGTGCTCCCCGACCCGGGCTGGTCCTGGGCCGCCCTGAGCCGAGGGAGACCCTCCAACACACGGCCCCATCTCGGTGGACTTTTGGTTCGCCTACCGAGTGAGCCGGTGGTCGTTCCACAGACGGCTGCCGGTTCGACGTCCGGGGGTGACGGGGCGATACGTGAGCGACAACCGCGAACGCGTCCTGTCACCCCTACATAATCGGATGTCGAACGTGATTGGCGGGAGGTTTTAGTGCGGTTCGACACCCACATACCCCACTCGCGGGGCGAGTGGAAGTCCGGCGATTTCCTCCCGTCAAAAAAAAAAAAAAAAAAAAAAAAAAAGAAGGAACATGATTATAATTAGCGCTGGTTTAATTAATGGGAAATGATAACCACTTTTATGACTTCACGTGTTTATAGAAGTAGGTTTTCTAACGACGGGTCATACATGTACTTGTACAACCAACAAAATGGCGAAGATTGTTTGTTGCTTAATATTTTTTATTGCCATGTAGGCAGACGAACCAACGCGCCACCTAATCGTAAGTGGTTACCGTCGCTCATGAACCTCTGCAATGTCAGGGGACATTGAGGGGTCGCTACCTACGACCTAACTTTAAGGACTTTCCTCAAGCCTCGTTTGAAGAAGGACAAGTCATAGAGGACGTAGAACTTGAAACAGTAATACGAATGTCAGATAGCGCTCTGGGAATACCGAAGAGGGGAGCTCATTCCATAACCGGATGGTGCGTGGCAAAAAAGTGTTTCTGAAACGGACCGTGGATGACCGCGGTGGTTCCATATAGTAAGGATGAACTCCACCTCGACGACGGGTGGTACGGTAATAGAAGGGAGATGTTGGAATTATCTCAAATAATTCCTCAGAGAGAGAGAGAGAGACATAATATTAAATGCTAAATTTAAATTGCCTAATCTTAATATTGAAAAAAAAAAACGTTACCCACTCTCTTATGGATACACCAGAAGATACATTGAAAATATATAAAACTTGAAGATGTGCTAGAATAAATTATAATTTGAATTAAGCAAAACTTTTAAGTATTTCTTTATGGTTTTACTTTAAATGTTTTTGTAGCTGAATTTATATATTCAAAGTCATTTTCGTTTAGCATCTTATTTCTCTCATCTCAGTTTTATATGACCTTAGCTCACACGATCCATTCTATTGATTTTCAAGTACTATCAAAGAAGCTCACAGATATATTATCTACATGGGAATTTGACTTTTAAGACTACTGATATAAGTGCGAGTATTGTGTGTGATGGAGATGAATTTAAAACACGCTTGGAAAGTCAAGCCACGTCAGCTAAGCGACGTTAAGTAGTCTTCGATATGTTTGAAGCTAGTTTGAGTCTAAAGTTTATGACATATCTTGCAGTATCTAACATAAGTGTAGAGATATCTCCTATACAGAGTATCCCAAAACTATTTTGAGGGCAAGAATAAATGCACACCGACTTTTAGGAAATTATGCAAATATATTAAGAGTTTTTACAACTCTATATTATATGTTAAATTGAATTAGAATAACAACCGACAATGCATGTCACAAAGCTGTGCACGACAGCGACAGCGCTCGATAAATGAAGCTATGGACTCCTCTCTTTTTAAAAGTGCATTTATTCTTGCCCCCAACTATACCTACTACATATTGTTTCAAAATGGTAAACGAAAACGTAACAAACGGAGACAGAAGCAAACACCAGGTTAAATGAACTATTTAGGGAGAAAAGGGATTGATTTTAGCTCTAAAATATGTTAGAAATCCCAAATATCTCATAAACATAGCAACAGAAGTTAGTTTATAGAAATCGAATCTACCTACAAAAACTATTTACTGTTTAAATACAACTTTACTGTATAAAGAAATGTTTTTATAAAATGAGTTAAAGTTTCTGCAACATCTCAACGATCAAAGTTGGATTCCTGTCGAGACGGAAGAAATGAGAAATATTGAAGTTTAAAATATAAGTTTATGGAGAGTAATAAGAATCTATCTGATTCCGTACTCCAGAAATAGCTAAATTTTTTTATAATTGTTTGATAGATAAACGAGCCTACGGCCCACCTGATGGTAAGCGGTCATCGTCGCTCATGAACCTCTGCAATGCCAGGGCAATGAGGGGCTGTTATCTATCGCCTACCGATACAGGACTTCCTGAACCTCGTTTAAAGAGGGACATGTCATAGCGCTCCGGGAACACCGCAGATGGGAGTCCATTCCAAATCGGAATGGTACGGGGCAAAAATGATCTTCTGAACCGAACCCGTTTGCATATTTGTGAAAACTTATTATAATTAGCCGTTAGTTACTATCTATTTCTGACTGATTATAGTTATCAATATTATTATTTAAATGTGTTGCGAAGTCATCTTATCGTACCTTTGTTTAGGCTCTTCAATTTTTTTTTTATTTGATCAAAAACTTTCGTCTTACTTAAAATATATCTAAAATATGTTAGATATATTGTGCTTATTAAATATATGTTGCTTATTACGGGACTCACTGTTTACTGAGAAAATGTGTAAAGTGATGTTTAAATAAATAAATTCATTCATTCATATGAAATTCTCGTGTCACAGTTTTCGTTGCGATACTTCTCCGAAACGGCTTGACCGATTTTGATGAAATTTTTTGTGCTTATCCGGTATCTACGAGAATCGGCCAACATTTATTTTTCATCCCCTTAATGTCAGGGGTACTCCACCCCTAATTTTTTTTTCCACGCCGGCGAAATTGCGCGGGTAGCTAGTTGATATAGAAATAAAAAGTACAGGTTGTTCCAAGAAAACCCTTAGTCTCCATCTGTTACAGGCCACGATAAATCACTCAATGTAATTTTCACCTGACACCGAACAAGTTTAGCCAATAAGGCAATCGCGCGATTATTTTTATGAAATATCCTGATGATTAATGTTTGAAGGGTCAGTACTCATACATCATATTTGAGATGATGTGACGTCCTGTCTTATGGGCTTTGGAAACAGACTTGTAAGACAGGACCGGTCGTTGTGGCGATGTTTAGGGCCCATGTCCAGCAGTGGAGGGTAGTGACAAGGGACTGAACGCTAGCGGCCATTGCGATGGGCGTGGCTTCCAAAGAGCTGCTTGACACAAGAAAAGAGAAACTCGCCGAGGTTTTTTTCTAAATCCCCCCAACATTATCGGGGGTGTTCTTAATCTAATTGTTGGTTTGTTTACTCTTTCATTCCAGTTCTCGCTTCTGTCCTACTTTCGTACCGCATACTTCACATCCATCCTTCCCATTCACACTTTCCGCTGGTGGGGTGCCAGCCTATACTTATTCTTCTAATATCTATATCAATAGTGGGGTTCTTTATTTAAATCATTACTACATCATGCATTTATTGAACTTATTTCTAGTGATTCATTTAGTATACTTTTTATGTCCTATGATATGCTTAGATTTTATATAAATGAATTAAATTTTTGTGTTCCTGAACACATTGGGGTTCTCGACGTTGAAGACCCAGAAGATGGAAGTTATTCAATGTAGTAAACATTACATAACTGAAAAACATAGCCAAAGGGCATAACGTATGAATGGAATACACCACAACAACGGCCTCTCTGAGCAAGTAGCAAGAATGAGGAACATCCATCAGAATTTACGGTCTTTCCGCGATAAAACCTGTTTAAATTATACAGGAATATTCAATTTCCCATTAACCTTTTTGGAGTGCGACCATTAATTCAAAGAGTAATAAAATATAATAAGTATAATACTGTGTGAATTTCAAAAAAGGTTCAGGAAAATTTATGGATACAAATAAAATTAAAGTTGCGCTTACGAACAAAAAGGAAGATTTGTTGAGCATTTTGTCTTTAGAACGGTCGTTTGGACATATTTGTGTGCTATCTACTTTATTTTACTGCAAAATACAAGTTTAAAGGACAGTGTTAAAGATAAAACTTGAATGGGTTAAATTAATATTTTTTTGATGTAACAATTAATCTTGGTTTCTTGTTTTTCCTAGTGCTTTTGCGTCTTTATCTCATAGTTTATTAAGATTTGTATCTTGTCAAGTATCTTAGGTACATAAATCCGCTATGGGAAAGAGTGCCGATGGCGAAACGCGTCGTGTCGTCCCTCATAACCCCGTGCTGGGTTCTGGCCTCAGCGGGGGTTCGGACGCTGACTGTGAGCGGTTGGAGGTTTTAGTGCGGTTCAACTCCCACATAATCCTCCAACTGAAAAAAAACAGTATTATCACTTGACTTGTCGCTCCCGGGCGTCGCGGCGTCGATGCTCGAGAGCGACGAGTCCTGGAAGGCGATGCTCGACTTCTGCGAGTCCACCATCTCGCAGAAGCAGGTGGCGGGGGCTGCGAGAGAGAGGCTTTACGCCGCTCTCAACTTGCCAACCCGCCGCCGTCGAGCAGGGGGCCGGGACCGGGATCTCGCCCGGATTCTGGCCCCCTAAGAGTTTCGGGTCCCCAACGCATGTGAGTGCGAGCGGGGACCCAAGAAGGTGCCGTGTCTCGCTCAACACGCCCTTAGCGTCAGAGCATCCGGGGGATGGTAGACCGCGCTCCCCGACCCACGCTGGTTCTGACCCAGCGGGGTATTCCGTGGGATGGTGACACGCGGTCCCATCTTGGCGGGCTTCGGGAAGCCCGCCGACCGAGAGAGCCGGTGGCCGTATTCGCCGGCGGCTACCGGTTCGGCGTCCGGGGACGGAGCGACGGGAAAGCATGCCGATGGCGTAACGCGTCGCGCCGTCCCTCCAAACCCCGTGCTGGGTTCTGGCCTCAGCCGGGGTTCGGACGCTGAAAGTGAGCGGTTGGAGGTTTTAGTGAGGTTCAACTCCCACATACCCCGCCCGCGGGGCGGGCGGGGATCCGGTGATTTCCTCCAACTAAAAAAAAAAAAAAAAAAAGCACGTAACTTTAGGTTAGAAAAAGCGCGAAAATAATTAAAGTTAAACAGCATTAATTAAAACAAGAAAAAGGAGACACTTTTATCAAGAACCTTGAATCTTGATAAAGATAAGAAAACTTATACATTTATTTCAAGGGCTTAAACAATGGGGCGATAAAAAGATCGAGTTTTTTAAGTAATAGAAGAAATTACTATTTTAAGTAATCCAGATACGCATGATATAGCTTCTCATGAATACTAATGTAATAAGATATACTGTTATGAAAACTGAAGATTTTTAGCTAAAAGATGAAAAAGAGACAAAATATATGTATATATATTTTTTTCTGTTTGAAGAATCAGGAATAATTGTAAAATAACTTATATTACTATTGCTGCTATGTTTTCAAAAAAGGGGTGTTCCATGCTTTTCGTATGTAAAGGATTTCGTATATTTAAAAGGAGAGGTATATAGAATTAAACACAAAATGTGTAATTTAAAATAAACAGACAATGAGGTACTGTAAGAACAAACTCAAATACATTTTGTTTTCCAAAATAATAATAAACTGACACTAAATAAATTGACAACATACACAGAACATATCGATTCTACATAAACCTTTTGAAGAAACCAAACTTCCTCAAGCACTTCCAAATCCCCTAAACATTTGGTCACTTAACTTGACTAAGCGAATCAAGTCGATGAGATGTCAAGACTTTTAGATTGTGGATAGAACGAGGTCCCGTGCATGGAATCCAATTAGGTCGCTAAGTAAAATGGCGCAAAGAATAAGCGTACACAATTAGAGGTGCCAGAATGTTTGGGGGCCATGTGATGCCAATATGAAATTGGTGCCATTTTGCGACTGTTTGCATGGCATATCAAATGGTTTTCAATAAGCAGTTGTGGGTTGACTAAGCGAATCAAGTCGATGAGATGTCAAGACTTTTAGATTGTGGATAGAACGAGGTCCCGTGCATGGAATCCAATTAGGTCGCTAAGTAAAATGGCGCAAAGAATAAGCGTACACAATTAGAGGTGCCAGAATGTTTGGGGGCCATGTCGATGAGATGTGAAGACTTTTGGATTGTGCATGGATTCCCATTAGGTCGCTAAGTAAAATGGTGCAAAAAATAAAATAACACAATTAGAGGTGACAGAAGTGTAAGATTTAGACAAGATAATATTTTTGCCAAAAGTAATCAACCATTTGAAAGCCGTAGATTGTCCGTTGTCCATAGATACCAAGTTGTGAAATTGTTGTCAACCTAGATATTTGAGGTTGTTTCTCAAAGTGGATTGGTTGGTCTATTCCGTACCCTTCCCATCTATACCAATGTTTTTGTTAGCTTAAAGTTAGTAAAACATAGACTTCTCCAAGAAAGAAGAAACTTTGACATCATGAAAGTTTTCAAGGTTATGTTCTGTCTTTTAAAATCTTCTATCTATCTCATTAGGCGTCAGGGATGTTTGCCGAAACGCGTGTTGATTGCTTCTACGCAACAATGCGTAAGAGGTGTGCATCCCTGGTGCGCAGGGTGCGGGCTCCAATAGTGTCCTGAATATGATCGCCACCAGACTCGATTGTGTGTATGTGAATCGCTGCTGTGCTGTTTCGCGTGGAGCGGTACAGTAGCGACTTACAAAAACTTTTATATTAATTACTAACATAGCTTGTAAGTTACAGTGAAACCTGGTTAAGTGAGACATCAAGGGACCTGCAATGTCGTTTCACTTATAGAGGTATTCCACTTACCCAGTGTCTCAGATATACAGGTATAAATAAATATCTGTCTCATTTACAGAGGGTTCCATTAATAGAGGTGAGAATACAGGTTATACAGGTGCGATCATTAAATAAAATAACAAAAATTATGAATATCGAGCCTTCGCATGAAATCTTGTGCCTTTTCTTTAATCAACGGTCCACATACCGTAACGTTTTTGTTACGAAGTTGCTTAACCCATGTTAGCAAACACTGTTCAAGTTCAGGATATTCTGATAAACGTACACGTTTTAGTTTTCCTTGTCCTTCAGAACATTGTGATTCAATTTTATGTTTACCTTGAATTATTCTACAAAGAGTAGATTTTGGCACATTAAATTCGGCACAAACTTCTTCGCGTGTCTTCCCACTTTCATAAACGGATATTAACTTCAGTTTTTCACGTAATGATAACGATTGTAGCTTTCGTTTTGACATTTTTTTTAATAAACATCTGTATGATAGTAAAGCGAAACTAAAACTGAAGGTAATTGAAGCTTAAATTAAATTTGTACTTACGTACTTGGAATTACGTGTGGAATTTGTGGGTAGAATAAGAATGAGTAAACAAACAATGTTATCTCAGTTACAGAGGTTTATGCCTATAAAATTTACTCGCTGTCTCAGTTATAGAGGTAACTATCGAAAGAAAAAATCCCAGTTATAGAGGTTTACCTCGTCCCACTAACAGAGGTAATTCAGTGCCAAAGTGTTGGGACCTCAGCATGAGTTCCAGTTATGGAGGTTTCTCACTTATCCAGGTCCCACTTAACCAAGTTTGACTGTATTTGTAATACTAACAATTTTTTGGGCCATTGGTAGCGTTCAAACAAAGATTAGTATTATTATTAGCTACTTCACAAGCTTCCAACAATGTATCATATCACCCCATCATCAAAACAACCTATCTTTATTTTATCCTACCAGGCCTATTAACAAAAATAAATGACCGAAATTAAATTTAACTTATATTAAAAGTCCCGACATTAATCGCGCAAATCCAGCGAGGGATCAGCTGGGAACCGCAAACAAAGAATAGGCCAATCTGTCAAATAATTACTCTTTATCAAAACACCCTTATCTCCTCGACATATGTAATTAAAGAGGATGGCCCCACTTAGAAGGGAAAGGGAAAATATTCAAACTTCCCTTACTTAACTTAATGGGGCGTAAGTTGTAATAAAAATAAGTTGGGTCGTTCAGTGATTTGGCGGTAACTTTTATGTTTGATCTGTATCATAAATAGAACTTTCTGAAAAAGGGAAAAAAAGAGTGTTTATGTCGAAATGTTGTCACACTTCATGGTGACGCTTGAACATCTATATGACAAAGTAAGCATTGTCACCTTAAAACTTGACCTCATTCATTCCAAAGTCAAATATAAAAAATACGATATTTTAAATAAAATTATTTTAAAAATCGACCTTTGAGGAATGCGGTAGCTCCAGATAGCACTAAACATCCATATGTAAATAACAAATATTCAACAATCGTTGTAATAAATATGTCATACTGTATGAAAACATTTTGTATCCAATAAATATTCTCTTAGCGTGCCCGCACACCTAAAAAAGTATTGACAATACTTTCGATCGAGGGATGGGAAAAGATACAAAAAAATAGCATGTTAAAGAAAGTGTTTATTAAAAACCCATTTTCAAAAATAGCACGTGCATGTTTTAGCATAAACAATACTTGAAAACTTAATTATATTTTAGATAGAGTTCCAAAATCGTATAATGTTAAAAATATTAATTTTATCATCGTAAGTCTACTATTCAGGTTGTATTTTAATTTTTAATATCTGCAATTAATTAATTAAAATTTCTTTCATACTTTTACAGGTTTAATGCTGCCTGAAACTACTTTTTTTCATGTCTTTTAGCGTAATACATTGAAATAAACTCACTTGACGTAAGCACCAGGAGGTGTTGTATTTCAATGTGGTGTTACAATAAAGAATTTTCTATCTATCTATATACAAATAACACAATTTCAAAATCTAAAAGATGTTTA
Source organism: Trilocha varians (assembly GCA_030269945.2). Classification (NCBI taxonomy): domain Eukaryota; kingdom Metazoa; phylum Arthropoda; class Insecta; order Lepidoptera; family Bombycidae; genus Trilocha; species Trilocha varians. The sequence goes on along the minus strand of AP028277.1, from coordinate 7,561,543 downwards.
AAGCATCCTACTCAAACGCTATTTTTTTATAACATTACAATTAAATTGTTATGACTTTAAATCCCATCTCTGCTTCTGTCACAAGTATTGACAATACTGTTTTAGGTGTGCGGGCACGCTTATCGTAAAATTGTTTTTCTTTCACAAAACAAATAGTATTTCTCACACATTTTTATTTACACATAATATTAACCTTTATTACAATTCGTAAGCCCTACAAAATATCAAATGAAACTCCTTTGAAAGGTCTTCGTGTAACACACACCCGTTGCCTTTTTACCTCATTACTGAAACGTAACCCTTACAAAGAAAATCAGGTTGAAACATGTTTAACTTTGAACGCCTCCTACAAAAGAGGTTCTTTAGAGACCACAAAAGTACAATAGAGTTTTAGTTAAAGCGAATGTACTTAATATTAAGGTCGATATGACTTTTGAATAAAAGTGAGCGTATGTCAAGCTTGAACAAAAGGGATCTCAATATTTTTTTTAAAGATCGGAAACTCCATGACAAATAACGAACATAGTACGTTTGCCTAGACGGGGGTGTCGCGACGGGAAAGTGTGCCGCAGTGCGTAACGCGTCGCACCACCCCGCATAACCCCCTGCTGGGTTCTGGCTTCAGCCGGGGTTCGGACCCTGAGTGTGAGCGGTTGGAGGTTTTAGTGAGGTTCAACTCCCACATAACCCCCACTCAACCCGCGGGATCCGGCGATTTCCTCCAACTAAAACATAAAAATAAAATAAAAACGTTTGCCTAGAACTGGCTAGAGTAAACTATCCTACTAATCAAATTCAACTTCGACGAGATCAAACGACAAAGCCAACTCAATTGGTGACGCTCCAATGTATAATTACAGAACGAATGACAATGGACAGGAAGACTGGACCAATCAAATCAGGCGTCAGATCGCAAGAATTAACTGGATGCAAACAGGTGATGGAATATACGGTTTGATGATAAAACAGTATTAACTGAGATGCCAATTAAAATGCCAACCGCAGTTGCATCTAATCTTTCTCTGTACCAACCCATTACTGCCCACTGTTGGGCTCAGGTCTCTTCAGAAGAGGGATTAGGCATAGTTCACCACGCTTGCCCAGTGTGGATTGGGGACTTCACATATCTTCAAAGGATTTTTAGAACCCTTTTCCGATATGTAGGTTGATGTTTTCCTTCACCGTTTATAGCCAGTGGTGTTATGAAAAATTGTACATAAATCTTTTTCACATTTCCATTTGAAAAAGATTTACGTATGTAAGATATTTCTGTCAAAATCATAGCACCAGAAAACTATGTCTGTGAATACCTTAAAATGAAAAAAAAAAACTTGAGAGGTGTCATGGGACACCCGAATAGAACGAAGTTCTTTTCGATTAAAAAATATCTTTTTTTTTTCCTAACGTAACGCGCGATAAGGAACGTGTTTTAAAAGATTTTGATCACAGCGCCATCTAGCGATAAATAATCATCTAAAACAAAAAAGTGTCGTGACCACTTTAAAAGTGTTGTGACAACTTTTCGTAAGATTTTTTTCAGTCTTCGTTCCAACAACTCTATAATTTAAAATTAGTGCCTATAACTACTCTCAAACGACTACAAATAAGCTTCGGTTGCAGCAAAATCACGAACAATAGTAAATCAAAACCTAGCTCAGGTCCTAAGTACCAATTTCCAGACCCATGTTTCAGTCCAGATTAATTTAATTTCACTTGAGTTTAGGCCTTATCATTAAGAAGTTAGGGTGTGATCCCTTTTCTAGAGTTTTGTAACTTGTGTTATTGTAATTTATTTAGTTTGTAAAACCTAATTTTGAAATGTAATATGAAAAAGATTTATGTGCAATTTTTTCACAACACCACTGGCTAAAAACGGTGAAGGAAAACATCGTGAGGAAACTTGCATGTCGGAAAAGGGTTCTAAAAATCCTTTGAAGATATGCGAAGTCCCCTATCCGCACTGGGCAAGCGTGGTGGACTATGCCTAATCCCTCTTCTGAGGAGACCTAAGCCCAGTAGTGGGCAGTAATGGGTTGGTACAGTACAGTACTTTTTAAACTGTCATATTTTACAAGTTCAGTTTTGTTAGGACTTAAAAATGTCTAGATAAAACCATGCATTTAAAAAAAACGCTAAAACTGACACCACACACACAACCAAACGAATTCCACGCTAATTAAGTACGTCGTGTTAATTTAATTATTTTTAATGGCCCCACGTGATATCGAGGGCAAATTTAATATTTCGGTCGAGAGCACAAATTGAATTGTGTTTTCATTTTGATAAATCGAGAGTAATTGTTGGCGCTCGGTTCAGCATCACTAATTTATTTTACTTACCCAATTACTTAAAGTCGTGGTGGCCGAGTGGTTGAAACGCTTCCTTCCGAACGGGAGGTCGCGGGTTCAAAACCGGCCGGCTTGTACCTCTAAATCTAAATATGAAAAATATTTATGTGCAATTTTTCACAACACCACTGGATAAAAACGGTGAAGGAAAACATCGTGAGGAAACCTGCATGTCGGAAAAGGATTCTAAAAATCCTTTGAAGATATGTGAAGTCCCCAATCCGCACTGGGCAAGCGTGGTGGACTATGCCTAATCCTCTTCGCAGGAGACCTGAGCCCAACAGTGGGTAGTAATGGGTTGGTACCCAATTACTAAATGGGTTCTTACCACGATTTTTATTAAATGAGCGTTCCCTATATTTCAACACTGTTTCAAGCGAAGACTGAGCACTGCGGGTAGATTCATTCGTATGCCGGTTACTGATTACTAACTTATTTTAGTTTTGTTTAGTACGCCTGTCCGGATATTATCAGCAATACTATTGAAATATTTTAAATTCAAAACAGAAGGGAATCGATTAATATTATTCTAAAACTACCTCCAAAATTTCTTGATGATTGAGACCTTAACTTCCATGTCTTCATCACTTACACTATTACTAAACGGGTTCTTACCATGATTATTTTTAATTGAGCGGTCCAGATATTTCAGCACTGTTTCAAGCGCCATGATCACGGAAAGACTGAGGAACTGCGGGTAGGTCATTTAAGAGCAGACAAATCTGTCTACCTGACAAGGGAAAGAAAACTGAAGTTTTTCAAATTGAATTCACTTTTGTTAGCGAAAAAAATCCAAAATTAAATTTAAAATAAAAAATTGTTCCAAAAACCAATGCAACATCTTAAATTAATTCAAATTTGTATTTCATTATGTAGACAGAAAACATTTTGCAAATCTTTGATAAAGGTTCTTATCGCCATCTATTGTCGAGTAGCTGAACTACAAGATGTGTTTACAACTATTCAACAATAGATGGCGGTAGTTACTATGTAGTTTAGCTATTCAACAATAGATGATGTTAAACCTATTCTAAAGTTGACAATTTGTTTCAATATTAAATACATAGATGTCGCTGTAATCAAAAACTGCACTGAATAAAATATTTTAAGCATGGGGTAAAATGTTATTAAAGAATTTCTATCTATCAAGTATATAGGGTGGATGTTTAAAATGCGCCCTATAGGGAAAGTAATGATGCTATAAGGAAAAATTTCTTTATTTTTGAAAAGAAATACAAGTAAATTTAAAGATTTTTGATAAATAGTAGGTCTGGTACTTATATCTGAGAAACGAACATGCTAAAAAAGACTCAAAATCTCTAACAGTAGGTTAGTAATTATCAGAATATCAATGTACCTACATAATAATCCTTTCATGCATTTTCAACGGGTTCTTACCACGATATTAAATTAATTGAGTTATCTGGATATTTCAACGTTGTTGCAAACGTCATGACCACGAGAAGACTGGATACTGCGGGTCGATTTAAGAGCAAACAAATCTGTCTACCCTCTTTCTCGTTCGCTTTTGGGTAGTACCACATAATTAAATATTGTGGTAAGAACCCGTTGAAAATGCATGAAAGTATTATAGAAAACCGCGAGTGTCTGAATAAGTTTGTACATAATATTATGTATAGAAGTAATACTTCGAAATAAAATATAACAAACATTTAAATCGGTTCATACATTAAACTTACATGCCTGTTTTAAAGTCTGTTAAGACTGAAGATAATGTGGATACAGTGATATTAGGCCAAAGGGAGATCTCCGACCGGGCGAGGTAGTGTATGTCCGGTCAGGCCGAAGCCCACTGTAGTAGATTTCAGATGTCGTATATATGCGAAGATTTCTGCAAATGTCGTAACCGCGATTCAGGATCTCGCACGTTATTATTGGTCGCCACAGATAATATAGTTTAAAAATAAGACTCATCCTTAATTTTCCGTTTTTCCTGTTAAACGAAGTGAATTAAAAAATTTAACAAAAATGAAATAATGTAGCTTAAACGGTTTGTCCTTCCTTCTAATAAATTAATGATACGTTAAATGCACAAACACACTGACATTTTAATAGTATCCAATTATCTTATTACATAGCTACATAGTCCAAGAGCCGACTGACACATAGTTACATAGACCAAGAGTCAACTGACAAATGTATTCATGTGGATGTACAATAATATTTTTATTACAAAAACTAGCTGGCCCACGCAACTTCGTCTGCGTCACATAAGTGAATTTTCTCACTGTTTAAACCTTCCCTGGACTTCTACGAATATTTCGAGACTAAAATTAGCCAAATCGGTTCAGTCGTTCTCGAGTTTTAGCGAGACTAACGAACAGCAATTCATTTTTATCTATAAGAAGATGAAAACGACCGACTTCCATTTCTCAAGCATAGCACAAAAACCAATCAGATCTTTATCAAATTTATTTGATATAATGCTCAAAATGTCTGCTTTTTAACAGAAAAAGAATCATTGAAATCTGTTCTTATAAAAAGAAATACACTCAAAAACGCATAGCAAATCGTGAAATTTTGTCCGTTCAAAATACACATTTTTAATCCAAAAGTACTTGTTCGATCTTAAAAAAAAAAATGGGACCTAAGTTGGACCATCACTTTTCATCTGACACCAGAATCATTCAAATCGGTCCACTCAAACAAGAGGTATCGAGGAACAAGCATAAAAAAGTACAGACGAATTGAGTACCTCCTCTTTTTGGAAGTCAGTCAACAATAATACTTTACTTTACTTTATGTAAAAATTCCTGTGATCACAAAGTAAAATAAATTGATTGATTAATAACTAGGTAATGCCGTTCGGGGACGGCGCGACGGAAAAGAGTGCCGAGCGCGTAACGCGTCGCGCCGTCCCTCCAAACCCCGTGCTGAGTTCTGGCCTCAGCCGGGGCTCGGACGCTGAGTGTAGCGGTTGGAGGTTTAGTGCGGTTCAAGTCCCACATACCCTCCTTCCTCCAACTGAAAAAAAAAATTAATGCAGTTAAATGATGAAACATATTTTTATACTTATTAGATATAATGTCAAAAACTGCAAAACTTTTAAACCGATTATATCAGCGATAATAATGATAATTAAATTTCAGAAGATTATAAGATATCGAAGATACAAATCTATCTATATAGACAGGATGTTAGATAAAGTCTAGATTCTGATAATGTGTTTTAAGAAAGTTTCGAGTTAAGATCCTGGATATCGTATTTATTTTTTATTGCGTGATAGATAAACGAGCCTACGGCCCACATGATGGTAAGCGGTCACCGTCGCTCATGAACCTCTGCAATGCCAGGGCAATGAGGGGCTGTTATCTATCGCCTACCGATACAGGACTTTTCTTAAACCTCGTTTAAAGAGGGACATGTCATAGCGCTCCGGGAACACCGCTGATGGGAGTCCATTCCAAATCGGGATCGTATAGCAGTAGACTGCTAGGTAAGAAAGGTACACAGAGCCCAAACACTTGTACTAATGGTCTATTTTTCGATTCCGTCATCAGATCAACATGGTACCATATTATTACATTATCACGCGATATTTCAACACAATCGAAATGGGAGAAGTTTAACTTGCAGTTATTCAAATTTAACTTGCAAGATTCCACCCGAACTTACATGGATACATAGTTACATCCAGTGCAAGTTAAACAAAAGCTTTTTAAAAAATCCGTTCAAAAGAAACTTCACATATTAAGTCTTTATAGGTCTGTTAATTGAAATAACCTTGTACTTGTAGTACAACATTGAGCTATAATTCCTGTAGATGTGGTACTATACTGTACTCATCCAATCCATAACTACCCACTGCTGGGCTTACGTCTCCTCAGTCGCACGCTTGCCTAATGCGCATTGAGGACTCCACATCTTCTATCTTTAAAGGATTTTTAGAATCCTTTTCCAATATGCAGTTTCCTCACGATGTTTTCCTTCACCGTTTTAGCCAGTGGTGTTTACATGACGGTCGGTTTTGAACTCATTTGACCACCACCACCACCAACCACTCGGCCACCATGAGGACTATTTTTTATTTAATAATATTTGATTAATAAAATTAGACCCACATAATATCAATATTATTTTGTCAACATTCAGTAAAGATAAAATACACTACGTTTTCAATAACAAATCAAACACGTAAACATCATGATAAGCTCAAACAAGATAATATCATAATATAATCGATACCGTATCCAAAATATTTCGTTTATCTTTGTTACTGTGCTTGTTATTAGTAAATAATATGTTAAATTTCATCCTGTTTGATCATTCGTGCTCTGAACAGCGAACAGAACTGACGTGGATTATTCTAGAAATATAAGGTAAGTTGATTAATAATTTATTTTATAGAAAACTTTAAATACTAGCTTATTGGATATCATGTAGCAGTAAAGGACTAGGTAATACAAGTAAAACGAACTCAAATACGACAGGTCTATCTTGTTTAGCACAAGACTTCCTATGACCACTTTCAGATCAGCGCCATTTTATCATATCGTCGCCTCAGTGCTTGTTTGGCCAATCTGCACTCGAGCAAATTTTACAGGAGACAGCACGGAATTTTCGTTAAGTGCCGTGTTGAGAAAAAAATTTAAATGAGATTTTCATTGTTTAAGAATTGAATATTTTAAAAAACTATTTTACCAGTCCGATGGAAATTTTATCCTTTATAATACTGCATTAAAAAGTAATTTTCGTAAAAAAATTCAGATTGGCCAAACAAGCACTGAGGCGACGATATTGCAACTGCGTGTCAAATGTCAAATTTAGCTAGCAAGATTCCACCTGAACTTACATAGTTACAAACATAGGTCCATCTAGTGCAAATTAATATAAAGCTTGTAATACAATTTTATTTTTTTGTTATGTGGGCAGAAGAGTCAATGGGCTGCAATGTCAGGGGACACAGCGGGGCCGCTACTAACGATTTTAGCGCGACGGGAAAGAGTGTCTTGGGCGTAACGAGTCGCGCCGTCCCTCATAATCCCGTGCTGGGTTCTGGCCTCAGCCGGGGTTCGGACGCTGAGTGTGAGCGGTTGGAGGTTTTAGTGCGGTTCAACTGCCACAAACCCCACCCGTGGGGCGGGTGGGGATCCGGTGATTTCCTCCAACTAAAAATAAAAAAAAACTATCGATTTTAAGGACTATTTATTATTTACTAACTGACCCGCGCAACATCGTCTGCGTTACGTAAGTCGGAAAAAATCCTCAGATTCACTAGACTTCCTCGAATATTTCAAGACCAAAATTAGTCATTTTCGGTTCAGTCGTTCTCAAATTTAACTTGCCTTTTAGGCAGACGATCGCACGGCCACCTGATCGTAAGCGGTTACTGTTGCTCATGGACCTCTGCATTGTCAGGAGACGCTGCGGGGCCGCTACCTACGGCCTTTAAGGACTTTCTTCAATCCTCGTTTGAAGAAGGACAAGTCATAGTGCTCGGTTGACTATTAGAAATAGCTAGTATAAACGGGCTTAATGTAAAAATCCCCTGACGACGCTTACTCATACATTAAGACGGTTTTTCCCACACGAAAATTTTCAAATGTTTACTCGTAATATATCCTTCGTTAATCATAAAATATGTTTACTTAACTATTCGTAGTACGAACCGCATTTTTCTATATCTAGAATAGCAGATGAGTCCATGGACTACATGATATAATATGCTTAAAATATACTAGTGCGAATGACAGGGGCGGCATGATTAAAGGAATTTCGACATTATATTTTTCACGTAAAGTTCTTTTTCAAAATTGGACTTGTATGTATTGTATGTAATTTGTTTAATACCTAGACAATTCACATTTTTAGTTAGTTTTTATATATACAAAAAAAGACGTTTCTCTTGTAGCAGTAATTTTATTTTAATAAGAAACAAACAGGTACAGACTGCATAAAAACCACAATCGTCTTACTTCATGTCAAAAGCAGGAAAATTAAAACAAAACTTCAAGTTTTTTACAGGTAAATGAGTATTCGATGTTCTACTTGAGAGTTTTAAGGATAAAATAATAAATATAATTACATATACATATTAGTATATATATTACAAATGTAGTTACATATTATTTTCAAAATATAGTCTACATAGACCATCAGAAGCAGCAATATTTATTTTTTCGACTTATATGCACTATGCATCAAGTGACTTCTCGCAGTCTTGAAAATCGGTCCACCCCTGTTGATCGGCGCGACGGGAGAGTACCGTAGTGCGTAACGCGTCGCGCCATCTCGTATAACTCCAGGCTGGGTTTTGGCCTCAACCGGAGTTCGGACGCAGAGTTCGGCTGGAGGTTTTGGTGCAGTTCAACTCCAACATATCCGGGGCCACTCCAGAACTTTACACATCATCATTCAACTTTTTACTTAAAACTTTGCTAGAACAAGATTGTTTTACCTTATTTTACCTTTTACCTTAGTTCACAATGGTGCTGACTCTTTACAAGATGGACGCTAGTCCCCCTGTCCGCGCTGTCTACATGGTCATCGAGGCGTTAAACATACCAAACGTAAAATATGTTGACGTGGACCTCTTGGCTGGAGATCATTTGAAGGATGAGTTCTTGAAGGTACGACCTAATGCACAAACCGTTTTAGAAATTGCTAAAAAATATATAAAAATCGAAATCGAATCGAAAACCACGAACCGGTAGGCGCAATGTTGGTAGACCCCCCACAAGATGGACCGACGATCTGGTCAAGATTGCGGGAGGTCACTGGATGCAGATGGCGCAGGACCGGTCGATGTGGCGAAGTTTGGGGGAGGCCTATGTCCAGCAGTGGACGTCTATAGGCTGATGATGATGATATAAAAATCAAAAGTGTAATATGGATAATAATTTTTCAAACGAAACTCATACCATAATTATTAAATTGAAAAAGGTATTTATAGAAATATTATAATAATAACAACATTAATTTATTTGATAATTAAACACCAACCTTTGAACAGTTATTTAATTTTATTATCACTACAATGATAAAAAAGACAATTATAAAAATAGAATCAATAAACAGCACAAATATCTGTATATGAGTCTCAGTAAAAAGTTTTAAAATATAAAAAGGTTTATAATACAAATATATTTTACAGCTAAATCCACAACACACGATACCAATGTTGACAGATGATAAGTACGTCGTTTGGGACAGGTAATAAAATTATATTATTACAATATAGCATACATAATGTACCGGCCTTTGGTGAAGTTCGGGGGAGGCCTATATCCAGCAGTGGACGTCTATAGACTGATGATGATGATGATACATTATAGAAACGAAAAACCAGTATTAAAACAAACTAAATCTATGTATACGAGATTTAATGATTACTACTACTAATTACTACTACTTTAAATAGTAAATTTAAAAAGTATACTATAGTATATCACTTACACTATTACTAAACGGGTTCTTACCACGATTATTTTTAATTGAGCGATCCCGATATTTCCCGGGCGGTAGACAGATTTGTCTGCTCTTAAATGACCTACCCGCAGTTCCTCAGTCTTCCCGTGATGATGGCGCTTGAAACAGTGCTGAAATAACCCGTAAGAAGGTAAGAACCCGTTTAGTAATAGTGTAAGTGATGTAGATAACCGCGAGTGTTTAAAGATATTTATACTATAGTATACTTTGCATTAGAATACTAGAATAGTATAAAGTTTTTAAAGTAAAATTTTTAAAAGTAAAACTTTATACTAGAATAGTATAAAGTGTATAATAGTTTTGCAGGATCATAGTTGCAAAAAACAACTTAGTATCTTCAACCATGATAAAACTACATAGATAATAGAACATAATTTCAATATAGTGAATTCTTTGTTGACCAACTTTACACATATGCCATAAAATAGAAACCAATAAAAGATAATACATAAATATGATCCGAAATCTTATGAAATATGTTATATATTTTCAGCCACGCAATAGTCACATATTTACTTAACAAATATGGTAAAGGCAGTAAATACTACCCTGAGGATCCGGAGAAGAGAGCCTCAATCGATATGAGATTACATTTCGACACTGGCATCTTGTATCCAGCACTCAGAGAAAACGATGTAAGTGCATAATTGGGGAAGAAAACTACTAATACTTATGTATGCATGCTATTTAACTTTTACGTTTAAAGTTTTAAATCGTAATAAATTGAACGGTAACGTATAGTTTTTTGCGAAGGTAATAAAATAACATAACACAGTTAGAAGCTTTTTATCGCCCCTTAGGTAGACGATCCATCGTCCCTAGGGTTGCCAGGTCCTCAGACGCAAAAGCCGGACAGACTTGTGAGTTTGACCTGACATTTGGGTAAAAAATCCGGACATTTTTCTTGTCAATTTTTTTATAAAAAGTGTAAAACTATTTTTTTTTATCGGTGAAAAAATATGGACGCCACACATTTTTGAAAAATTTTATTGTAACTTAAAAAAAATGGAAATCCGGTATTTTCTGATTTCATTTTAAGCAAAGCGCTCGGCTGTTCTCGGGTCAACTCGACTACTCGTTCGGCGTGATTCAATCTCGATCCACGCGCGAATTTCGAAATTGAAAAATCCTACCTAAATCCTAACCGGCCGGATGCCGCTTATTTTGGCCGGACAAGCAATCAAAAATCCTACGTATGTCCTGCTTTATCCTAACACCTGGCAACCCTAATCGTCCCTATCACTATTAGATTCTTGCAATGCAGTATACATTTAATCATCATTATCATCATCAGTCAATAGACGTCCACTACTGGACATAGGTTGGTAGCGGTCCTAACAAGATCATCCGTCCATGTTGTAGCTGGTCGGCCATCGTCCCACACTGAGCTTGCCTTGAGAAAATTTACCATTATCCAATTTTGATCTTTTCAAAATCGTAAATATCTATATACCTCATAATATAAACAACATATAAGCAGGCAAATTCATATAACAGTTTTACAAACTGAAATCTAATCCTTACTCTAACACTCTTTTGATCCCAGGAGCCAATATTCTTTTGGGGCGAAACTACAATTAAACCACAAGGTTTGGCGAAGATCAAGTCAGCGTATGACTTCACTGAGAAGTTTCTATCGGAGACACCTTGGATTGCTGGAGAGGAACTCACTGTAGCTGACATGTGCTGTGTGGCTACCATCAGCACCTTGGATGCACTTTTACCAATCGATGCGAAAGAGTGAGTGGCGATAATTAAAGATTTTTCTAACAACGCGCTAATAAACATGTTAGTGTTTGCTAAACAATTTAAAAGTGTGGTGACCTAAAGTAAATTCTCTAAAGGAAGAATCTACGCTTAATATTATAAGGAGGAAAGATTTGTATGTAACGAATAAACTCAAAAAGTACTGGACCGATTTTAATAATTCTTTCGCCGTTCGAAACCTACATGATCCACGAGTAACATAGGCTATACTTTTTTAAATAGGGATCTGTATAAAGATATCGAATCTTTGTGATGTAGACGAAGTTGCGCGGGTCGTCTAGTAATTTTAATAAAACACAGACAACTATTTAGGGAAAGCTAATGTCGCTTATTTGCTTCAACAACGTGATAAGCTCTTAAATAAAGAAGTAGGGGGGCAATTTTATAATAGGCTTTTAGAAATATTGTTGTGACCAAAATAGAACAAAGAAATAAGTGGTTACTGGCTACATAACTAGAAGTACAAAAAAAGTAAAGAAGAGATTACACAATTAGACATTGAATTTTAAAGTCGTATTTTTAATCTTATGATAACACTAGCGGGATCCCGCAACTTCGTCTTCGTTTCTCAGTCTAAAGATTGTCTGTGACAAATTTCATTAAAATCGTTTGAGAGGTTTAAACGGGAAAACAGGCAGACAGATAGATAGACAGAATTACTTTATAATATTAGTATGGATGTATCGATTGAAACGGTCCGGCACGAGCGCTTCATTCCTATTTACAACATCTACACCACTAGAAGTCTAGAAAGGAAGCAATGAAGAGATTACAAAATTTAGACATCGGATTTTAAAGTTGTAATTTTATGGTCAAATAAATAACAGAACAGCATATTATTAGACAGGACTTATGATTGAGCTTAATAATATTACAATTAGTTTTACTGATGTTTTTTTTTACAGATACCCTAAAATCACTTCCTGGTTAAAACGCTGTTCGGAGCAAGACTTTTATCAGAGAGGTAATAACGTCAAAGGTCTAGTGGAATTCAAAGCACTACTCAAAGAGTACATGGGACGTGGAAAATAATACATGTAATTAGTATAAAATATGAATTTAAAATAAATATTGTTGTATCTCTACTTATTTACCTACAAGAAACCTGTGTTATGTTTATTCTAAGCTTTTAAACCCTTTAGCAAACTTCTTAATCTCTTTAAGCAAACCTTCAGTGTCTCCTGGCATTGCAGGAGTCCATGAGCGACGGTAACTATTTACGATCAGGGGTCCTATGGCTCATCTACCTACATGGCAATAATAAAAGTCATAAGCAACGAGTATACTAGCATATCTATAATAATATGAACTACGTGTAACCTATCATAAATATGGTAAGTCGAGTATTTGCGGAGGCGGAGCGACGGAAAAGAGTGCCGAGCGCGTAACGCGTCGCGCCGTCCCTCCAGACCCCGTGCTGGGTTCTGGCTTCAGTCGGGGTTCGGACGCTGAGTGTGAGCGGTTGGAGGTTTTAGTGCGGTTCAACTCATACCCCGGGGGATCCGGTGATTTCCACCAACTGAAAAAAAAAATCGAGTAATTGCCTTCTCACTTCCACCACATTTCCCGTGTAGCTAGGAACCATAGCATCGACCACCGTTATGACTCTGAGCAGTGAAGCCCAAGAACCCGAGGGAAAGCTAACTTGCCCCGAACGAATTTAATCAGAAGATGATAGAAGGAGTAGGAAAACATGAGTTTTGACTTCCCTTCTCGCGGGAGACAAGGAAATAAAATTGAAAATGTATTACTCCTAAATTGAGAAAAGTATTGCGGACGATGATTTTATTAAATTTATTGGACCTATGCGGTGAGCTGTTGTACTATTTAGGATGCCAGTAATAGGTATGGCAAAAACGTCTGAATGCACAGAAATTTGCGCTAGATGCTACAAGATTTGTGTAATAAACGACTTTAGACTCAACGTGTAAGGAGTTTAACATAGTGACACTATGATGTGAGTTATTTTAATATGGTAGGTCGTGAGTTCGTGTTCTTACTCGGTAATAAAAAGTACAAACACCACCAAACAAAACGATTATGAAGTAATTTGTATTCCATATTAGTACATCACGTACTTTTACTTCACAATTACGATGTCATATGTTGATGTATGATCGTATGTAAAGAAGTTCCTAACCTTGAGACTTATACTATCGCTTGAAATTTGTATTCAGCTCAGAGCTCAGCTTCAAAGAAATGAATATGCTTTATTGTAGATCAGTTAAATGAATACTAAAATATATGGATTCCAATGAATTATTACAGCATTTAATTTAAATGATCCAGAACCAAACAGAGTTGAAGTGGCAGTGGGCGGGCCACATAGCACGTAGAACCGATGCCCGTTAGAGCACGAAGGTTCTGGAGTGGCGCCCACGTCAAGACAAGCGCAGTGTGGGACGACCAGCTGCAAGGTGGACGGATGATCTTGTTAAGATTGCAGGAACACGCTGGATGCAGGCCGCTACCCACCGGTCGCATTGGAAATCTTTGGGGGAGGCCCATGTCCAGCAGTGGACGTCTACAGGCTGAGAATGATGAATGAAATGATGATGAGAACCAAACAAAGTTATCCTTGGAATAATAAAATCATAAGTTTTTGTTTAAAGAACAACTTGAATAGCGGAAAATAAGATTCTTAAAATGTTGAATCAAACATTTCACATTGTTCCGTTCGCTTAAGATACTATGTTTGTTAGCAAAGATTATTTGTAATTAACTGTTCTTTCTATTGGCATCATAAAAATACAGGGTGTTGATTTTGCCGATTTTGTTAGTTCGATTTTCAGACAAACCAAGCATTTTAGAAAAAATCTGTGAATGCAGTATTATTAAACATCAAAAATAAGATAATGTTTCCTTTCAGCAAACCATCCTATCTCTAATATTCTTTAAATGGACGATTTGGGTTTCACGTTTTAAAAAAAAAATTGTGTAATAGACATGTAGGTAAAAATGAGTAAATCTCGACATGAATTTACTATAGGCACTTTTTTTGCCAACATTAAAAAAGTACAAAATTCGTTCAGAAATAAGAACTAGTTGTCAAAATTAACAAAAAGTAATAAGAAAGTCAAGATATTTAGTATGTTGTTTAAAAACAACATTGTCCATTTAAGGGATATTTAAGGTACTTCCCGTTCATGTCGCATAGTTTTGGGACACCCTGTATACATTGATGAATAACTTACATTATAATGCTGTGTGTCGAATAAAGCTTTCCTTCTTTCTTTCTCTTATTTCTGAGCAAATTTTCATCCCAATCCATTTAGTAGTTTATACTAGAATAGCAAAAGTATATCAATATTCAGAAACTTTGGCATTTATAATATTTAGTATGATGTGTTTTTAATATGAAGCAGTATGTACTCCTCAAATATCATCATTGAATACTTCACAACGTAATTCAAACGCACGTACACAACGAATGGATCAGTGGCACCATACTCGGCCCACATAATAGATAGATAAAGTGAAATAAGTAGATGCAATGGATGTGGTATTTTAATATTTTAAAACTCCTACTAATATGTGCAGTGTTTGTGTCAGAATGTAAAATTTTGTTGAGGAAGGAAATCACCAAATAGGAGAAAAGGTATTATAATATACCATAGACCAAAATCTCAAGTTATATGGCAAAATAGATCTCTTGAAACAAATCATGAATGAGGAACAGATAAATGATTGTCTAATGTAGAAGAAATAAGCACGAATAATAAGGAGAAATCTGGACTAAATCATTGTATTATTTTTTTAACTTTACTCAGTAGTCACTTACACTATTACTAAACGGGATCTTTCCAGCAAAGTGATACCGGCAAACGAACGAGAAAGAGGGTAGACAGATTTGTCTGCTCTTAAATGACCTACCCGCAGTTCTTCAGCCTTCCCGTGATCATGACGCTTGAAACAGTGCCGAAATATCGGGATCGCTCAATTTAAAATAATCGTGGAAAGAACCCGTTTAGTAATAGTGTAAGTGATGTAGATAACCGCGAGTGTTTAAAGAATTTTTTTACTCTGTAGTACTCCCTAATACCCTATAGTGTGCAATAAAGTATTAAATAAAATAAAATAGATATACACAGAGACAGAGTTGATGCTCGTAAGGATGTTGAGTCCAAACTCGATGAACCCGTTATTCATGTCCGTATCTAAAATTTTGCTTACTGAAAAACTTTCAAAACCACTTGAAAAAGTTGACAAACAAACATAAATTTCAAGTTAAATAAAAGCTTGTAAAATACAAATATTTAAGCAAGAAAAAACTGTTAACATTAAATATCTTACAAAAGAATACGAAGTAAAACCTTTGCGGAGTCGAGAAAGTTTCCAGAAAGATAACAAATTTATTTGAAACGTGGGATTTCTTTATCTTACTGCGGAGGGTAGTTACAAATGAGGAAATAGTAGCTATTCTTTGAATTTTATCTTTGTTTTAAAAGAAACCGAAGTTTGCTGGGAATCGATGGGTGATTTATTTATCATGTTTTTTATAGCTAGTTAAAGATAACGACTCGAGGAATTTAGCACTTTTAAGCCTATTTGTCTGGGTTGGGGTTTGAAAAATCTGTTGGAGATTGTGGACTAAAGTCGAGTATTGTTTATAAACGCCTCAAAATTTCTAGAGCTTTGTGCGGCAAGTTTTTACAAAGTACTTTATCAATGATATTTAAAATTTAACTGAGGAGTGCAGTTTTTAAGTATATTTGATGAAGAAAAATATATGGTCTAAAAATGTATGGCACTTTAGTCTTAAAGAAAAAAAAACAAAAAAAAAAATCAAAAGGCATGCTGAACTTCATGCCAGCTCTCCTCAGGTGACTAGAAATATTTATTGCCGAACTAGTTGTAGCCTTTTGACATCAACAAGCATGATATTTTTCCATTAACGTTGAGAATAAATTATTTCATTTAATTTCATATATAGGGTGGGCGATCTAACGTTTGCATTTTGAACTACTGTTTATTTAGAGAATGACAGCTCAAATGTCATTCAATTTGTGTTCATACTTTAGTTAAAGGTTTGACATTTACGAAACGGGAAGCTATACGCTTGAAAAAAATTGGGAAATATTGAAAAGTTACTTCCAAAGTGGTGAGTCTTCAGTCCAAACTGTAAGAAATGTGTGTGTGTGTCAGGTGAAGCCCATTTTCACCAATTCAATGTCAATAAGCAAAATTGTCGCATCTGGGGGTTGGAAAATCCACACGTCACCATTGAGAAGTCAATGTGGGTGCAAAGAGTTACGGTTTGGTGTGGCTTTCGGTCCGGCGGCATCATTGAAAAATGAACAAGGAGCCGCCGTTACGGTCAATGGCGAGCGTTACCGTGCCATGCTCAACGAATTTTTGTTTCCATAAGTTGAAGAGTATGACATGGACGACATTTGGTTTCACAAGGATGGCGCAACATGCCACACAGCCAACACGACAGTCGAACTTTCGAAAGTTCGATTCAAAATGCAAACTTTATATGGCCCACCCCTTACATACTTATTTAGATGAGGCATGAGTCTAATATGACCACATAGATGATGCATGTTACAATATCTAATCCTACTAAAACACTCAGGCTTCAATCTTATAACAGACCTAGAATTATATTATTCTCGTAGTCCAATGCGATTTGTTGCATAGACTTCCCTATACTACCCTACAGACCCAGATGAAATTGCTGCAATCTTCTGTACAAAACAGGCAGCCATTTTTTACTATCCAAAAAGGTAACATTTTGCAGTGTTCAGAAAACAAGATCCGAGACTATATAAGCAACAGAAACTGGACACAGGCCAAGTAATCTACGAGATTTATAGACTTTTATAATGGCCGAAAGTCTATCTTTTGTTGGCTAAGCTGGAAGTAACACTTGAAGTAATTTGTTTTATGAATCTGTAAAAATACTCACTTTTTTACAAGCTTTATCTTAACTTGCACTGGAGGTAATTATGTAACTCTGTAGATTCGCACTCAGACATTTTGCACGTAGATTTATATCGCGTGACAATGTAATAATATGACAAAATGGCGCTGATCTGATGATGGATTCGGAAGATGGTCATAGGAACTCCTGTACTAATTAAGATATACCTGTCCTGTTTGGGCCCATTTACTTGTCTTGGCTAGCACTCTACTGATATATGATATTCAGGATCTTAAAAGCTTGTATTTAAAGTTTTTAAAATGAATTATTATTTATTTATTGGTTTGTTTAGTAGATTTTGGGTAATGGGGCAAGAAGATAAAAGGGGAAGGAAGGATTGTAAAGAAATTCATCCATAATATACTTTTTTCGTTATATCTAGTATATTCATTTTTAAAGTATATTTCATAGTAGCACAAACCAATTCTATCTTAGCTATAAAGATAAAGATAATACTGCACGATGTCACGATTACGGTTTAAAATTTAAGTGTGAAGTAATTACCTAAGTACCAATGTATTTGTTATTTAAAATGTTTTCTAAAGTGAACACACTGGTCAAGGTGCGATTTTTTTATCATTTATTTTCACTATGACATTAGCGGGCCCACGAAACTTAGTCTTCGTCATTATCAATTAAAAGGTAGCCTGTGTTCTTTCTCAGGATCTAGAGATTGTCTGTGCTAAATTTCAAATCGGTTGAGAGGTTTAAGCGATAAAGCGTAACACACAGACAGAGTTACTTTCGCATTTATAATATTAGTAGCGATACGGTTATTTATTGTGTAAAACGACATCCAAATTTATCAAATATCTTCTCCAATTTCACTGAGCCATAAACCAATAAATAAATCATAACCATAAATCTTAATAAACCAAATTAATGATATTACTAAAACAAAAAACATAACGGAGTGATAATATCACCCCAATTACTTTTCTTATCAAAAGATACCACATCAAAATTTCGTATATCTCGAAGTGTGTCGTAACAATTGATACCGGCATATGAATTGGTCATTCAGAAACGAGTTCTTGTTGTAACTGTGTGGTTGTGTTAAGTGAAAGGTAAACTTTACGAGGTAAGGTCCACTATAAATATATAATAATATTATTTTCTTTCAATATCATGTTCCTCTATTATATTTATACTAATATTATAAAGAGGAAAGGTTTGATTGTTTGTTTGTCTCGCTCCGAAACTATTGGTCCGATTTCAAAAATTCTTTTAGTTTTGGACCGTTCATTTATCGAGGAAGGATATATTGTTGCCCTTTGACGCAGACGAAATTGCGCGGGTCAGCTAGTTAACTATATTTTGATCATCTTATTGCACAGCGGTCAAAAAAACTTCCCTTCAAATAATGTTTTTAATAACAGCTCTGAGTTATTATATTATTATTTTCAACTATATAATTTTGTTTTTAAATTGCTCTTCAACTGGTTATTATAAAATGACCATGAACAATTTTAGCCATTTAATGTTCACTGTGTCGGTAATAAACAGATGTTGTAGAAGATATTCGCTACACTTCTCGATGTTATTTCATTTAAATATATATTCTTAAATGTGTATAATATTATTTAAATATGAATTGAACGTCACATCAGATTATTTACTCATATTGATAAAACTGTTCATAACAAGATAAGTTATTAATCTACCAAAAAAACTCGCTGTATTCGACAAGCCAGCGACCTCACTTTAATCTAAAAATCAAACTACATCTACAAAGCCGAATACTTCAACAAATTCATCAAATTTCGAATATCCAAGAAACCTTCAGACTGATTGATTGGAATCTAGAAGAATTTTAATTAAAAAAATTATTTTCAGAAAATGGTGTTGACACTTTACAAATTGGATGCAAGCCCACCGGCCCGCTCCGTCATGATGGTCTTAGAAGCTTTGAATATTAAAGATGTGGAGTATATTGATGTCAATTTATTGGATGGATCACATTTGAAAGAGGAATATTTGAAGGTATGATAATTATTTAAAGTAATTTTATAAGAGATGGATCAATAGAGATAAGATTTTGATTGGTACTGTAACTGTAACTACCTATTACTGCCCACTGATGAGGTCAGGTCTCCTCCGAAGAGGGATTAGGCATAGTCCACCACGCTTGCCCAGTGCGGATTGGGAACTTCACATATCTTCAAAGGATTTTTAGAACCCTTTTCCGATATGCAGGTTTCCTCACGATGTTTTCCTTCACCGTTTATAGTCAGTGGTGTTGTGAAAAATTGCACATAAATCTTTTTCAATTACGATATAGAGGTACAAGCCGGCCGGTTTTAAACCCGCGACGGAAGACAAGCGCTTCAACCACTCGGCCACCACGACTATTGACATTTGATTGGTGCATGACTGACAATCTATTCCAGAATAGGATTAAATGGGAGGGAAAAATCTTATTGCGCTGACCTCACTTGAATAGAAGGTTGACCAATAGAAAGAAAGTTCCATACTGATTTTGATTCTGTGTGTTTGCAATTTTAGTTTTTAACACTATCTAAAGTTTTCTACTATGGTAATGTTAAAGAAAATTTGTAATAGATTTAGTATCTAATCATTATATAAAACTATTATTATTACAGATGAACCCACAACACACAATTCCCTTGCTGAAGGACGATGATTTTTTGATCTGGGACAGGTGAGGTCTTTGATTCAAAATTATTTATCTAATAATATTTTTACTATCAGGCAATTTGAGCCAATACGTGTTCAAATTATAATTCTTTTTATTTTTTATTTTATTTGGTCATTCTATATAATGTTTTCTTATTTATTTGCTAATGCACAAAACATAATAGAGTATTCCTCTTCTACTTTTTATTTAGGTGTTTAAAAGTTTATATGTAAGAACAGCCCGTTAACTATTCTCGCATATACAATAATACACTTCAGCTAAGTATGTTTTATCTGAGTTTTGTCGAATATTGTTAATAGATTAAATTCAATATTGCCTTCAATAAGCCGAGGAACATCAAACTTATCTAATCGTTTATCATCTAATGGACTAACATTATTCTTATATTTCTCTTTTGCAGCCACGCCATCAGCGCCTATTTGATCAGCACTTACGGTCCCACTGACTCTCTTTATCCTGCTGACCCCAAGAAAAGGGCAATAATCGATCAACGCTTACATTTCGACAGCGGTATACTCTTCCCTGCTTTGCGTGGAGTTGCTGTAAATATATATATTTTTTTTGTTATTTCAAACTCGAGAACAGCTGTACCGATTTGAATAATGAAAGTTATATAATTCGTAGTAATTTAAAAACGGTTAAAAAATTAAGGAAACACGCTTATTTATTCAGTCTTATGTGACGCAGATGAAGTTGCGCGGACCAGTTAGTTCTTTATAAATATTTCACATATTCAATCTGACATACATAATATACACGAATGAATATGAAACAATCTAGTATAAAATAGAAAGATTCAAAAAGGCTGTCTATCCAATAGTAACTTTATACTGAATTTAAAAACGGTGAAGGAAAACATCGTGCGGAAACCTGCATGTCGGAAAAGGGTTCTAAAAATCCTTTGAAGATATGTGAAGTCCCCAATCCGCACTAAGCAAGCATGGTGGACTATGCCTAATCCCTCTTCTGAGGAGACCTGAGCCCAAGAGTGGGCAGTAATGGATTGGTACAGGTACTGAATTTAAAGATCAGACAGATTAGAAAATTATCAAAAAATCAACGAAGTAATTCTGACTTTCGATAATACATATAATATAATAGAATAAAAGTCTTTACACATTCTTTTTTCTGATTACAGGAACCTATCATCTTTCGTGGTCAAAAAGAAATACCACAAGTGGGCATCGACAAGATCAAAAGTGCCTATGACTTCACAGAGAAATTCCTGACATCACAATGGCTAGCCGGAGATAAGTTGACTCTGGCTGACATTTGTTGTGTCACTTCAATCAGTAGTTTACATGAAATGGTGCCTATAGATGCTACTGCGTAAGTACTGTACTGTACCTACTGTAACAACCCATTACTGCCCACTGCTGAGCTCAGTTCTCCTCCGAAGAGGGGTTAGGCATAGTCCACCACGCTTGCCTAATGCGGATTGGTGACTTCACATATCTTCAAAGGATTTTTAGAACCCTTTTCCGATATGCAGGTTTCCTCACGATGTTTTCCTCCACCGTTTTTAGCCAGTGGTGCTGTGAAAAATTGCACATAAATCTTTTTCATATTAAGATTTAGAGGTACCGGCCGGTTCTGACCCGTACGGAAGTACTGCGTAAGTATAGACAGTCACTAGTAGTGTTAAGAAATTGAAACAAGTGATTTTTATAAAAAACACGTATAACATTTTACAAGTAGAAAAACAAAAGAGTTCTTCTCAATCCCTGATCAGCCATTTCTCTGAAAATAGAAAAATATCTTTCGACAAAAAACGAATCATCAAAATCGGTTCACAAACGATGGAGTTATCCACGAACAAACATAAAATTCAAAAACATGGTCGAATTGAGAAACATCCCCCTTTTCCAACAAATCTCAATTTTCGATATTCCACAGTCAAGTAAACTGATTCCTATTTGTTCCAGGTTCCCAAAACTAACATCATGGTTGAGTCGTTGTTCTCAATTGGTTATCTACAAAGCAGCAAATGAACCTGGAGTTCAGCTATTCGGACAGTTGTTCAGAAGTAAACTTGCTTAAGAACACCATTTTTATTGAACACATGATATGAATAATTGATGCATCATCTCAACTTATTTATACTTTTCTTGTGCACTTTAAAAATTGTAATACTTTTTTGACTGCACGTGTTGTTTATATTAAAACTTGAAAAACAAATTGTATTGTTTTATTAAACCTAACGTCTATTTATTTTATAGCTAGGAGTCTTCTTAATCTTCACATTTTTAGCGTATTTTATTTTTGTTTTCTTTAACTTTCGCATTATTATTTTCTATAATATTTTTACTTTTCTTAAGAGCATTTGAGTTGTTTATTGCAAGTGTTATTTATATTAAAACATCAAAAACAAAGTCTGTTGTTTTATTGAACTTCAAAACTTCTAAAGTCTACAATGTCATCTGTTTCAGTAGCCATCTTAATCTAAAAATTGTATTTTTAGTTGTCTCATCATCATCATCAACAGTCCGTAGGTGTCCACTACTGGATATAAGCCTTCTCCAAACCTTGCTAAAACGACCGGTCTTGGTCAATCTGCATTCAGTGACTTCCAGTCCAAAAACCAATAAAGACGTCATCATCATCATCATTAGCCAATAGACGTCCGCAGCTGGAACGGTCCTACACTATCTGTTTCGAGTGACCTCCCGCGATCCTGACCAGGTCGTCGGTTATTGCTCCATCGGACATCCCTTCTACATACTATGAGTCCTACCCATTGCCACTTCAAGGACGCAAGTTTTGTCAGTCACTTTAATCCTTCTGCTTCAGTTGTCTAACAAAATCATATTGTTATTTACTATTACCAACAAGTCTCAAGTTAGAGGTCACATTGACAATATTGAATAACTAATAAAACTGGTTAATAAAGTGGAATTCTTCAAGTATATTAAGGTATATTTAAGTTGGAGACGAAATGCGTAACGATTTGTTATTCTCACAATTTATATTATGTCTGTTGTTAAATAAAAAAAAAATAAAAAATCAAGATTTATTTTAACAATAGATACAATTATTATATAAATGAATGTTTTCTCGACCTTCCTTAGTGTAATTTTTCTTTAGTTTCGTTGTAAGAAAATTTATTATTGAGTTTAGCTCGAATTTTGATCATAGTTCTTTTACTTTTATCATTTCTGTAGTGTACAATAAATTAAATTTATAATATAAAAATCAATCGCAAAATAAGTTGGTAAGCGCTTAACTCAACAATGCCTTAACTAATTTGACCAATTCTTTTTGTAAATATTCGTTAAAATTCAAGGATGGTTTTTAAGGCGAGAAAAAATCGAATAGTTGCCGGGAAAAAAAAAACGGGTCATAGGGTTCACGCAGACGACGTCGCGGGCAACTCGTAATAAATAAATGAAACTTTATTATATGAAAAATCATGGTTTACGATTAGATAAGTCTTTCCGAAGAAGGTTAAGGCCAACCACTGGTGATAAACAAACACTACACTAAGAGGCGTTATCTTTATCACACACTCATATGTGATATTGTTATCCAACTTTACTTTTAAAAGTATATAATGTAGAGAGATATATTTTTTAAATTAACGTTATTTAATATATTGTGAAATATGCCTTAGTTAATTAACATATCGGCTACTAAAGATCCAGTTGTGTGTATAGTGTTATCAACAGTTGTGCAGTCAACAGGTATGTTATAAATATTAAATTAGAAATTAAGTAATAACTCAAAGCTAAATAATCCTTACGATTAAATCTAATATATAAAATTCTCGTGTCACGGTGTTCGAACTTGAACTCCTCCGAAACGGCTTGACCGATTTTGTTGAAATTTTTTATGCTTATCCGGTATCTATGAGAATCGGCCAACATCTATTTTTCATCCCCCTAAATGTTAGGGGTAGTCCACCCCTAATTTATTTTTTATTTTTTCGACGCAGACGAAGTTGCGTGGGGCAGCTAGTATAATATAAAGTAAAATTTACCCATTTCGTATCACTGCGGTTTTGAAAGAGATATTTGGAATATCTGCATAGTTTTATCATTACACTAAGAGTTTAGAGCACAAAATAGAGACAAAAGAAACAAAATCACAAGTAAATAAAAAAACAAAAGCTATTTAATAGATAATGAGTAGATAGTGACAATAATTAGAAAGGAATAATATAATTATACGAAATAATGTTTAAACAAATAAATAAAAGGAATAACTTCAAATGTTTGGAAGCATTTGGTCAAAACAGTATTAAAAACAATTTGAAATCGTCTAAAAAGTAAATCAATTTTACAGATTCCAATCATGGTGTTGATTCTCTATAAAAAAGATACCAGTCCTCCTTGCAGATCAGTTCGTATGGTCCTTTATGAACTAGGACTTCATGATACTAAGCTTGTGGATGTAAATTTGCCAGAAAGGGAACAATATACTGAAGATTTTATAAAGGTATATATTACAATATATGGCTATATACAGGGTGAACATTTGTAAATGATGAAACATTGAGGTCATGATAGTTGGTCATATACGACCTATTATAATCAAAAAATCCCTAATAATATTATAAATGCGAAAGTAACTCTGTCTGTTACGCTTTCCCACTTAAACCACTCAACCGATTTTGATTCAATTTGGCATAGACAATCTTTAGACCCTGAGAGAAAACATAGGCTACATTTTAATTGAAAGTGACGCAGACAAAGTTATAAAGTATTAGTAAACTAGTAGTAGTTAAATTAGATTAAAAATATCTAAAATTCCTGCAAAACTATTGTTGCTCGACAGCTGATGGGTGTGGTGCGCGAGATCACTTGAGATTGTTAGTTAACACTTTGTTGTCGTAAATTATTTTTGTTTGGCATATTTTTAAAGTATATTAACCATCATTAATAAATCACCATGTATATTTTTACTCATGTTGAGATCAACACTAATATTTTTGATGGCATTACAGATGAACCCGCAACATACTGTGCCTACTTTGATAGACAATGACTTTATTATATGGGATAGGTAAGTCTTTACTTAATTTTGGTCTTCGATAACAGATTTCGTCACTTCTCATGGTCTTATAAGTTCAAAGCCATTTGCGGTGTCATTCCTTAGATTCTAAAAAGATCTAATGAATATGGTCATGTCATTTAATACAACTATAGGTACAATTAAAGAGTTATTTCAAGAAGTCATAACATTTGTGAAGAAATAAAAGCATGGTGGGACTTTCTTTAAACACCCGCGGTTATCTACATCACTTACACAATTACTAAACGGGTTCTTACGATTTTTATTAAATGCGCGATCCCGATATCTCAGCACTGTTGCAAGTGCCATGATCACTGAAAAGCTGAATACTGCGGGTAGGTTATTTAAGAGCAGACAAATCTGACTACCCTCTCTCGTTCAAATCTGACTACCCACTCTCATTTGTTTTAAAAAAAACGTGGTAAGAACCCGTTTAGTAATTGTGTAAGTGATGATGGCACATACTTTTAAAAATATAACAATGAATTCCATTGATTTCAGCCACGCTATAGTTACATATTTGGCAAGTAAATACGATAAAAATGACTCATTGTATCCAAAAGATATAAAACAGAGAGCCATTGTGGACCAGCGTCTTCATTTCGACTCTGGAGTGCTATTCGCTACACTGCGAGCTACTGCAGTGAGTTTAATTTCTTCGACCTCTTTACAATTTATTATACTAACATTTTATTTATAAACTTATTCAGACATTCGCGGTTTTCTATAATACTTTCATGCATTTTCAACGGGTTCTTACCACGATATTTAATTAATTGAGTTGTCTCGATATTTCAAGATTGTTGCAAACGTCATGATCACGAGAAGACTGGATACTGCGGGTCGATTTAAGAGCAAACAAATCTGTCTACTCTCTTTCTCGTTCGCTTTTGGGTAGTACCACTGGAACTCGAACTCGCATCACGACACAATTTCTTTCTACCAATGTAGATTACATTGTAGATTAGTCGCATTTTAATTTTCTTTTACTTTTTATATCAATTTATTGTATTCCATAAAAACAATAAATAAATTAATTATTATGTTGTGGTTTCAATAATATCCCAACATAAAAAGTGGTCCTTCGAGAATTCAACAATCCATCGATATTATGAAAAAAAGCATCCACGTTCGTTATTTTCTGGCAATTGGAAATTTTTCTTGCCGGGGGAAGTTCCATACGTTTTTATGCACCTTCATCGATAAATTAAATTTCTAAAACTGAATGATTTTTTGAAATCGGACCAGTAGTTTCGGAGCTTATTCGAGACAAGCAATCAAACCTTTCTTTATAAAATTAGTATAGATTAGTATCGATGTACAAATATTTTCATTCGAACATTATTCGAAAACGTATCCGAATTAATGTACAATTAAATTTATCCAATTTGCCAACAATTCCTTTCAACACTCTTTTCAACTTTCCAAAACATGTTTCCAGGAACCGGTGCTTTACAATGGCGAGAAAACATTTAGACAAGAAAATCTTGATAAAATTAAAGCTTCCTACGAATTTGTGGAGAGGTTCTTGACTTCAGATTGGATAGCTGGAAACAAGTTGACAGTGGCGGACATTTGTTGTGTATCTACAATAAGTTCTATGAACGTGCTGGTACCAATAGATGAAACCATGTAAGTTGAATAATTATATCTTAATAGTTACTGTTCAGAACATAAACTTTTTTGTATTTGCATAGAAACTATTTTATTAATTTTTAAATCTTCTTATATATAAATTTTGTTCGTTGTTCTATGTCAAATTTAATTCTTCACTTTCTCGCTTCTGTTCTAGCCATATAGGACAGTAGTCATGTTTTATAATTTTATAACTTTTTCATTGTTTCAATGAATTATAAAGTTTAACAAACAATAACTCTTTTCTTTATTGGATCCTATGGCATCCAACATAAGATCTAATACATATCTACTCACATTCTATAACAATGTACTACAGTTGTAATTGGACTATATCGAAGATGCGAGAATGACAGTTGAAGGCTTTATATATCTTCAGTCAGAAGATTTCATCTTTTCTTAAACAGATTTTTGCATAAGTTTGTTTTTATCTAGATCCTGCATTTATTCTTTACAAATTAAGACAGAGAGATGTAGGATTAACTAGATTTGTAATATCTCAACCGTATTGTTTAACTTATCAACATAGAATTATTACATCTGGAATCAACATCATGAACAACAGAATGAAGCCAATTTAAAGTGCACCGATCGCTCGTAACTACACGATATTCTGGCGTTAGTGTACTGATGACACTCAATTCGTTTAACACACTAGTAAAATATTACGTACACATAAGTTCTTTAAAATTTCACTTTTTATTTATGATGTTGAATCAAAATATCGTGTTGTTACGCGCGATCGGTGCACTTTAAATTGGCTTCATTCTGTTGTTCATGATGTTG
Source organism: Trilocha varians (assembly GCA_030269945.2). NCBI lineage: Eukaryota > Metazoa > Arthropoda > Insecta > Lepidoptera > Bombycidae > Trilocha > Trilocha varians. The sequence continues at coordinate 7,533,963 of AP028277.1, read as the reverse complement.
ATTCCAGATGTAATAATTCTACGCTTATCAATAAATATTTGTGTAGTTAAAAATTTTAATTGTATTTTCACTTTTACAATAAATCCTTCTTTTTTTCATTAAAAAATCCTGAGATGATTTTCAAGTTTTTTCAAGATTAATGAAATCAGGTTTAGTGGCAGATTTTAAATTAAAAAAATGTAGTTAAGAAAACTACATTTCTAAAAATAATATTTTAACGATGTGCTTTGTTCCAGATACCCAAAAACAATTGAATGGATAAAACGATGTTCTGAGAAAGATTTCTACAAAAAAGAAAATGAACCAGCGCTGGAAAAGTTCATAGATATGTTCAAGAAAAAACTTGGAAAAGTTAATTAGTACTCCATAAATTATTTAAAAAAATCAATCAAAAAATGAAAAAAAGTTTTTATTATACCACAATAGTTTTCAAAACAGATGAACTTCTACTAATGTATAGAATTCTATACTCGTCGTTTTCGTTGATAATGATTACTAGCAATTATGTTATATTGGAAATATATTTGAAATGAAAACTTCTTAGTGAAATGAAATGAAATGAAATGAAATGAAATGAAATGAAATGAAATGAAATGAAAATGAAATATTTATTTAACTAAATTTAGGACATCCAATATTAAGCAGTGACCCCTGCACTAGGACAAGCCTGTGTCGCAGGAGGTCTGTGTTAACAAATAATTCTCTTAACCAACATATTAAGACACCAAACATCAAAACAAATTTCCAAGAGTAAATACAGCGATATATATAAAAACAGATTACAAGAAACTGGCAAAAAGTGTGTGAGTACGATTGTATGTGTTTGTGTATGTGTGGGTATGTGTTTGTGTTTGTGTGTGTATGTCTGTGAGTGTGTGTAATTTTCTCACCAGTGAAATAAACTTTATGAAAGTTCTCAATATCATTGAAAGGGATAAAGTTACCAAATACAATATTGTTACTACTACAATCATCCGAGAGGAAGATATACAGAAAAATACAAATCAGTGTTAAGAACTCAAAAATACACATTTAAGCCACGGAAATTCAACAAAGACTCAGTCTCGTCGTAATCCAAAGTTAGCAGCCATTCTCTCACCCTCGTTTTCACGCCGTATAGCAGGCAAGATAGATCACAGTGTCGAAGTGCGCGACTGTAGATACATGGAAAAGCGAACATACGGAAACGTTTTGCAAAATATGTTTTGGTCTGTGGGATTTTAATTCTGAGTTGATGGCGACGACTTCTCATCAACACACTGGGGGAGGCCGGAACATCGACACCGCGATCCTTGATTGAGTGATAGGAGACGATCGCTTTCTGCAGGTAAATCTGACGTACCGATAACGCTGAAGTTTCGGTGTGAAGACACTTAGTGGGGTATCGAAAAGGTTTGCGAAACATTACTTTAAGGACTGATCTTTGTGCCCTTTCTAAGATGATGAGTGTTGATTTCGAAGCACCACCCCATGCCGTAATGCAATATCGCAGTAACGATTCACACAGCGCCGTGTACACCATCATTAATACTTCCTTGCTAGCTCCATCACGAAGAAGCTTCATTATATGAATAAGTTTTCTTATCCGACCTGCAAGCGTAACTACATGTTTTCTGAAGGATAGGTTCTCATCCAAGACAACACCCAGATACTTTATGTCTATCGATCGCTCAAGCCGCGGACAAGAACAATGATCGCCATAGCCGTCGCAGCCTTCGTGTAGTCTAATATTTAATGACGACGGAGGACTCGAGCTTTTTGTTTTATGAAAACAAATGTATATTGTTTTTGCTACGTTCAACTTTAGCAAGTTATTGTTTAACCATTCGGCAACACGATTTAGTCCAGCCTCCGCGGTTTTGAACGCATCGTCCCACGTCTCACCCCGAAAAACAATAGCTGTGTCGTCCGCGTAGCAAACTATTCTGGAACCACCCTCCGCAGAGAACAAGTTGGATATATCATTTATATAAAGGTTAAAGAGTGTAGGACCCAGAATGCTTCCCTGCGGAACACCAAAAAGAAGCCTCCCAACATCACTGGTAACGCCAGCCACACCCAGACACTGTCCCCTACCCGTTAGGTAACTCAAAAACCACTCCATAGCAACCCCACGTACTCCCATCAATTCCATCTTTCTAAGGAGAATCTGAGGAGCAACAGTGTCGAAAGCCTTAGCCAAATCAATAAATACACATATACATCTGCAACCAGTATCCAAATCGGAAACTACTTGATCCAGCAGTTCATTTACGGCATCTTCTGTTGACTTCCCTTGTCTGAAGCCAAATTGGCAGGTCGATAGGATGTTTTTTTTCTCAAGGTATCCAATAAGTCTTTTATTTACAAGTTTTTCTAAGATCTTGGATAGGACTGGGAGCAGCGATATAGGCCTGTAGTTGGAAGGGTTGGATTTGTCACCATCCTTGAAAATTGGCGTGACTTGAGCGATCTTCCAACATTCGGGAAATCTGCCGGAAGAAAAGCTCAGGTTGATCACGTGAGTTAGCGGTTCCGCAATATAATTGACCAACTTTTTGACCATAGTATTGGTGATACCATCTCTTCCGGCAGAACTCCCATCCTTGAGAGAGTTGATAGTTGACGTGACTTCTCCAACAGTAGTTGGTGCCATAAAGAAAGATTCCGCGGTAACAGACGGAACAGTTACTTCTCTCACCAAATCCTCTACACTTTTGTTCGTCTTCTGAAGTATTTCATTAGCTTGTTTTTTCCCCACATTAACAAAAAAATCATTACATAAATTAACAGAGGCAGATTTAGTTGGACCAAACGTTAAGAGTTCTCCTGCGCTAACACGCTCCTTGTTCAGTTCGCAAATACTCTTAATAGATTTCCATAACTTTTTAGAATCTCCCTTACTTTCTGTTAACAGTTTATTATTATATTCTGACTTGGTACTCTTCAACAAGTCGTGAAGAAAAGTACGGTAGCTTTTATACTTACTTAGTAATTCCTTGTCACCTGAGTCCCTTCTAACCTTCAAATGTAGAATGTCTCTAGTTCGCATTGACTTAACCAATCCGGGAGTCACCCAGTCCCTTCTACTTCGATTCCGATGACTAGTTGCAACTACCTTAGAATTCCTCTTAATTGCGTCTTCCAGAATAACTATCATGTTCTGCGCAGCAAAATTAACGTCAAAGGACCTAAGCACTCCGGACCAATCACATTGAGACAATTCAGCTTTTATCGCATCATAGGCAACAGAGTAATTTACAGTTTTGTGTGAAACATATTTCGTTGGTAGTCCAACACGTATCCCGGCCATAACAAGATCGTGGTCTGTCAAATTCGAACCGCAAACCACTGCTGTTGCATCACACTCCAAATTAATTAAAATGTGATCGAGAGAAGATGATGCCCTTGTAGGTTTATTAATTACATTTTTTAAACCTAATTCAGCTACTAGGCACTGGTATTCAGTGGAATGTAAATCATTTTCAAGGACGTTTATATTAATATCACCCGCTATAATTAACTTTTTACCGTTCAAATTCGAGGCTCGAAACGTGGACTCCAACGAGTCCAAGAAGTTAGCAGTATTAGAAAAAGATGGAGACCTGTATAAACCTAAAACGACTAGTGAATCAGAAAGCTGTAGAAGAAGGGAATCCGCATCCACAATGGAAGATGTAAGTGTTTTACAGCAATATTTAGATCTCACATAGGCCACCACACCGCCTGATTTGTTGTTAAAATCCTTCGAAGTATAATGAGTGTAATCGGGGATCGACCTGACAAGTGAACACGAACCCAAATGGCACTCTGTCAGAATCATAACGTCGAAGCAGATTGAAAGTCTATTAAGAACCACAATAAATTCGTCAAAATTTCTCTGTATACTTCTGATGTTGAAAGTTAGGATTCTGAAATCATAATTATCACCAATTTGAAGCTTACATGATTCAATTTTATCAACTACGCGACAGTCAATCATCAGTGAATAATCTATCTCCTTAATTAGATCTATTGAGGCCGTTTGTGCAGATACTAATTAATTGTAAAGGAAAAATAAGTCTATCATGGTTCATGACGTCGCGCAAGAATACGTGTTTCTCAAGGTAGTCCGAATCAAAGCAACAAGGGAACTGTGCAAACGTGAGCAATGGGTGAATACTATCTTGTCGATTATGTGAGAAATTAATAACAAACGGTTGATTTATCATGTTTATGCAAAGTGAGTAGTGTACTGTGTATGTATGTAATGTTTTGAGTTGAATGTATGTCTGGCAAGTGGAATGAATTAGTGTTATTGTGTGTATTATCGTAACAAGAATTAAACAAAAAATACAAAACGACATGCATAATACAATAAAAGATTTTAAAAATAATTTAAAAAAAAGTTAAAACATTGAACAGATGACGCAACAAGAAACTTAGAGACTGTTTAATGATAAATAGACTACTATTCAGAAGCTTCATATGTACCTTCTTGATTTGGTAGGGTATTCTCGAGGTCATTAAAATTATGAATTCGTTTAGCGGGTTTCCCTTCCATCCTGCGTACGTAAATAGCTCCATTTGTTGTCCAGCAAAACTTATACCCTGACCGCTTAGCTCGAAACCTGCATTCCCGAAATAACTGCCGGTTATATCTAGTTAGACGTTCGTTGAAGTAAATCTTTTGAGGTAAATTGTTGATTTCAATATCTTTGGTTGTTAATGATTTTCGGATCCTCGCATTCTTTAAAAAGTTGTCCTTTTTTGCCCGTCTCAGAAAACGTAAGATGATCGTACGCTCGGGTTGCGGAGATGCTGTAGCACCAGTCCGGCTCGTCTGTGGTGATTTTTTGGGACCAACTCTTCTGACGTAGTCAACGTCATTTTCTGATATGTTGGATCCGATGAGCTTAGCCACATACAGGGTAATATGTTCCAAATTTTCATTAGGTTCTTCTGGGATGCCGATGATCTCAACCTCATTCTGCATGTATGATTGTGCCTGCAGGTTCAGTTGGTCCGTCATCTTTTGTATATCGGATTTCAGAGAATTAATTTCTACCTGACATTTTTCCTCTAGGATATTCAATCTTTCATTTGTTTTCTCGAAGTTAGAGACAAGACCGTTGATATGTTCATTAATCTCGATGATAGCAGTTGACACGGAGTCCAACCGATTGCTGAAGGAAGACATATCCTCTCGAAGGTACTTTATTTCATTTATCAAACTTTGTAGCTCTGTAGAGGTATTTCTTTTAGGTCTAAACGTTATGTTATGATCTTCGGGGCTTTCAGTTCCGGAGCCACGAACAGGGGTGGAAGAGTTATCTCCTCCTCGTTTCGTTTCGCAGCGGCACTGGGGACAAATCCACTTGCCTATTTCTGACTTCTTTGGCACACTGCCACCAACACAAACATCTTTATGGAATTTCTTTTGACATGAAATTCTTGTGCATGATATGTAATCATCATGTGGATTAATTCCATTTAGACAGCCAGCACAATTATATTTTGTTCGAGTAGCCATTCTCGTTACGTTTGTGTTAAGTCAAAAATAGAACAGTGATTAACGTTAGAATGTCCTCTGAGAAGCACGTAAAGTTGTCCGTCTGAAATAGGCTTACTCTTTGCCACTCGCAAAATCAACAGGTTGTCGGTGAACCACAAAAGGTAGATAGCGGCTGCAAGCGAAAATGTGACTTACGCGTTTGGTTTAACCGCGAGTGTCGAGAGTTAGTATTGTATTACTTTTTTTTTGTGACAGGATGAAATCGCCGGACTTCCACTCGCCTCGCGAATGTGGGAGTCGAACCGCACCAAAACCTCCTGCCGCTCACGCTGAGCGTCCGAATCTCGGCCGAGGACAGAACCAGGCACGAGACTGGGCGAGGTGACGGGACGCGTTCGCGATCAACTCTCACATCTCGCCCCGTCACCCCCGGACGCCGAACCGGCAGTCATCGGCGAAGCGACCACCGGCTCTTTAGGTCGGCGGGCCGACCGAACCCCGTCAAGATGGGGCCGCGTGATGGAATGCCACCTTCGGAATACCCGGCTGGGTCAGAACCAGCCTGGGTTGGGGAGCGCGGCTTACCATCCCCCGGTTGCTCTTTCAGAAGGGTGCACGCTGAAATGACATTTGCAAAATGACAAGAATGAAAGAATTTTAGTTATCATTAGATTTAATTTAATTCAATATTGTGTAAATAATAGCTTTCAATGTTTTTTGCTCTTATATTTTACAGAAACGCAATTGAGTTATTATTATTTTAAGAAAATTATATTATCATTATAATTAAAAAAAAGCGTACACACGATCGGTTTCATTTATTTCATAGAAAATAATTGACATTAAATATAGTTCATGATTACCACTAACATTTAGACCATTTTTTATTACATACATTTTATTAGTGGTACATTTACTATTACTAAATTAAAATCTAATTCTGACTTAAACGACAGTAAATTTAAAAATAAAACAAGTATATTATCTTGTCCAAAAATATTTATCAATTAATTTCAAAGTTTTTAAAACTTGTTTCACATGATTGATGCCGTTTCATTTTCAAAGCAATTTATATCCCCTTTTGTTTCAGTACTACTTTAAAATCTGCACCGAATGGCTCTCAACCCGAGCTCGAGAAAAATTAATTAAATTTCTTTTGTGAATCAGTTTCTTTATAAAGTCTGAACTCGGTGCTAAATTCCTTGGATTATATCCAGCAATTAATTGTAGTGCCAGGAAATGCTGTTACTCTTACTAAGTTTTTCTTAAGGATCGTCTTTGTTACGTTCAATTTATTTCAAGATGAATAGTTTTCTTACAATAACAACGAACGATATTTTATGATCAAATTCACTATTAAAACTGTTGGGCAGATTTAACCCTTAAATGCATGATATTTTATTGCGGCCTGGAAAAAGTGTTTCCTGGTAGGGATTTAGGTACATATAACATAAAAATTATGAAAAAAATCTGGTATAAAAATAGGTATTTATTATGATAAAATTAGACATCCTAAAAATTGAAAAAAAATAGCTAAAAGTCCAAATCCAAGAAAATAACAAGCATGCATATAATATGCAACAAACGCATAATGTAGACATTTGACAACAGTTTTATAATTATTTTTATACAGATCTAATAAAATTTATAACTAAAATATGCAAAACCAATAACTTACTTAATAAAAGTTGTACTCGTATATCAATAAAATAACGTGAAACGTGGTATGTATAGGTACATTTGGCAACAAGATGCATTTAAGGGTTAAATAAATTTTCACATCATCATTTCAACAACCATACAGTCCACTGCTCTGTAATTAACCCAAAAATGATGCATTGGCTTAAAACATCCAATTAAACTTACTTCAGTTATAATTAAATTACGACAACAAAATATATTATGCAAACCATATTATTTTATATGATAAATTTAAATATAGACGGATGTAAGAGAACAAAGTTGAATAAAATTGTGTGAAGTATGAGATGATGGTTTGTGATGTGACAGATTTGATATATATATAAACAAAGAAAGGTGTAGAGAACCATCTAAATGAGATAAGGTATAGCGAAAGAACAATATATTATACAAACTTAGTTGATCTGAATTAGCTCTCTTATGAACTTCATTAATTATGAATTATTATTTAATTATTAATTATTATTTTTATTTGGATCCTCAACAAAGGTAACACATACACAGAACAAATTAAAAATACATTATACAGGGTGTTATAATCCGATGAAACAATACTTTCACAGCAAATAGTATACTTGATGTAGAAGCCATCCACCAAGTCTGGGTTTTCTAGGCATAATATATCATGAGTCATAACTAATCAAAACTAGTATAAATTTTCTATTAGTAGGTGATTATTATAGTACAGAACTCTAAAATTGCGATCGGATGCGCCTGTGTGCGTGAAAATAGCATATAGATATAGTACGCTAAATGTAGGTCAGAGTAGGGTTGTCAAAAATAATACAAAAAAATATTTTTTCAACTTTGTATGGGAACATAAAGTAACTATCTCAGTTTCAAAAGTATGTGTATATGATTTGAAATGTGATATAGATTAAGCCCTTAAAGTATTGTTTCACCGGGCAACAACACCCTGTATATTAGATATCTGCGCACCTTCAATTACAGAGGACCACATCAAGCATGTAAACTCAACTTCATCGTTTGACATATGGACCATCCAGAAGCCTAAATTGTTGTAAAATCATTTACAAAATTAACTTGTTTATACAAACAAAACAACCAAAGACGTAACTAAAAGCGTGCAGTATTAAATACCGGGTTCATTACTACACCACATGCGTTTGAACATATGAAGTTACACAGTAATAAACTTCCCTCTGAGGTTTCAGAATCGGCTGGTTTCCTTCGTCTACAAATTGCAGAGCTCTTCAAATATTCAGCTGCAACTCGACATCTCGAAACGTGTGCAAATATAGCTTTGATTAGATATTCTGAGGATGTTAATTGGGATAGTACTCGTGTTTCCATTTCTTGTATAAAATTAGGTATTTTAATTTAATATAAAGCTAGCCAATAGTATAAAAAGAGACAGTCCAGTTGAGATATTCTGTAATCAAAGTAACAATGTAAATATAATGAATCTGCGACATATAGTAAAAAAATAATAATATAGTAATAATACGTAAACAGCATTTTCTAATTTAAAGAGAGATATTATTGGAAATTTAGAAAAAAACGATTATGATCGAATAGATATTATGTAGGTATAATAAACAAAATTGTATTAACAAGAAGAAATACAATCAATCGTTCTTAATGCTATTGTTATAGATAATGGTGATTTTTATGTCGCATCGCGAATAGTAACTAATATATTTTGTATTCTTGAAAGATATTTTTTTGATATATTATCTTAAACGAGCTGTATCGAATCATCTTTCATTTTATATAGGTCATATTAGGCATTAGATAGTTTATAAATCTAAATCTCTGTAGCGTCCAGTCTTTGAACATTGAAAAGTTTTATCAAAACCTTTTTTGAACTCACAATTAATTAAATACTTTTACTTCTAGCAATTATTCGAAGTGCTTGCTCGACAAGAAACTTTACACTTTTTATTTTCTGTGGCGAACAATGACTTGGACTTAGCTTGCCATTTTATTTCGATGTTTTGGTTTCAACGTTTCGGTTAGTTAGTAATTTTAGTCTACACAAAATGAAAATGAAATGTATCGCATAATTAACAACAGAAACATACAAAAAAACTTGAGAGGTGTCAAGGGACACCCGGATGGAACGAAGTTCCTTTCGATTAATTAGTGAGGGAATCGTAATAAAATTTTATTTTTAAGTTATAATAATTAGTTAGTTCTCTCTAATTATTATAACTTAAATAAAATATTTTGATCACAGCGCCATCTAGCATTAATCATATAAAGCAAAATAAGGAATTGTTTTAAAAGATTTTAATCACAGCGCCATCTAGCAATAATCATCTAAAACAAAAAAAGTGTCGTGACAACTTTTTCATAAGAATTTCCGTCTAGCCCCCTTTCGATAACGCGCGTTAAGGAACTTCGGTTCAAAACTAACTCAAAAGAGACAATTTTTCACAATAATGACAATAAAACAAAACTAACCAATATAAAAGTACAGAGAGAAGAGTTCGTACTCGTTTAAATAAAATCCATAGAAATATCTACCAATGGATCAGAACATCGCAAAGAGTTTATCGACATCGTACATACTTAACCCAAAGACTATTGCAATGAGGACACTCACTAGCTTGTTTAGGATCATCGCAAAGAAACGCTTTGCCGACATCCTGTATCATAGTATGCTATATCTCATATCTAAATTACTCTTCAACAACATCCATAACAGATCATGGATTTCCAAAAAAATGTCTTTAATTTGCTGGTCTCCACATAATATTTTTTGGGATCCAACTAATAGTGTTACAGTGAAAAACAAAATCCAATCAGCATTTTGCGACAGAAGATAATAAAATTTAAATTATTGTAAATTTAACACATTATAAGCTATTAATACTTATTTATTGAGGTTGGGTTTCTTTATTGGGCTATATTTTAAAAACAGTAATAATGTTCATTAAATTTTTATATTGCAGATGCAGATATTTGCTTGAAAGCAAACGAAAAAATCGTCATGTAATTATGATAAGCAAAAATCTGATATCTTTGTATTTCAAAGTGTTCAATCCATAATTATATTTTTTTTAAAAATCGCCTAATTGGTTCAGGCGTTCTTGAGTTATCAACACATTTTGCGATTCATCTTTAAATATAAGATTTGTTTAAATTATAAATTACTTTAAACACTCGCGGTTATCTACATCACTTACATTATTACTAAACGGGTTCTTACCACATTATTTTTAATAATTATTTAATAATTTTAAATTTACAGATTTGTCTGCTCTTAAATGACCTACCCGCAGTTCCTCAGTCTTCCCGTGATCATGGCGCTTGAAACAGTGCTGAAATATCGGGACCGCTCAATTAAAAATAATCGTGGTAAGAACCCGTTTAGTAATACTAACTGTTTCAAGCGCCATGATCACGGGCAGACTGAAGAACTGCGAATAGGTCATTTAAGAGCAGACAAATCTGTCTACCCTCTTTCAATTGAAAATAATCGTGGAAAGAACCCGTCTAGTAATAGTGTAAGTGATGTAGATAACCGCGACTGTTTAAAAAAATTTATCAAAAATACAGTTTCAACGGAAATGAAAATGAATAATCACTAAAACATTTTCGAAAAAGCAGCTACTGGAACCATATCATAACCAAACAGCCAACCAGAATTCTTAGCAATTCGCCTGTTTAACTATTAAAGGCAGAAACAAATTAAAAGTTGAGAGTCGTTTAGCATTTTTAAGTAGCAAAAACAAACACTTAAACTGTACAACAAGTAACAAGACTTGAGATAAAGTGGATTCCGTTTGAATGAATAAGATATGAGCCTCGAAACCGTATTAATATTGATGAGACAGTTACATTGTGTTTACAATTGTTTCAAAACGTTTACGTAGACTAAATGATTTCGAGAGAGATTATTATACGTCTTGGTGGTGAATATATGTTGATATATCCATATTCATTTATTAGCTTATTTTTTTACATTATATTTAAAAAAAAAACATTTACAAAAAAATAAATTTAAAAATACAATATAAAAAAACAGGGCCACTGCAGGCGTAGTCTACGACCCAAGCCATCAGTGGTCAGGGTTCAAGAGAGAGGAACCTCCTCACAATACGCGCTGTGTCAAGAACGACCGCCTTCTGAATCAGGCCCTTTACCCAGCCGGGGAGTGAAAGCTTCTCTAGGCGTTGGTCGAAGCTTTTCGCTATTAGACCGTGCACAGATACAACGATCGTAACAATGATGGTCGATTCAACACGCCACATGTCGGTCACCTCGTGGGCCAAGTCCAAATATTTTAGAAATATTATATAATCTATACATATAATAAAATGATAGAAAAGTCAACACTTCAAAATACACTCTTCCAAGTCAAGCAACCGTTGCACATAAAGTCACCGCGATGCAGAATCAATACATTTAGTTTGGTAAAAAATTCAGCTTTGTCCGGGGTAAACTAGAAAACTACTGCACGGATTTACTTCATATTTGGCAAGAATATTGCTTAGAGGTCGGGTCAACACATAGGCTATATATTATCGTACTATCATCTCCGAGGAACGGGATATAAATATAATAAATTTCATTAAACAATTTTAGAGCACCGACATCTATCGGCGTTCAAGTCAAATTTCCCGTGGAAGCATTTTTGTTGGTACGAGAGCTAGCAACGTCGGGAAAACAAGCATCTCAGTAAGGCCAGTTTTTATATTGCTATCTCTCATACTCTTTCACTTTTATATCTGTCTGAACTTTCACAACCGAATTGTCGCTTGGCAAATTCAGTTTAGGTTTGTAGGTGCTTTAATACTATCACTTAAAAATTACAAACATACTGAAATACTTTGAAGAAAAAAAATGTTTTTTTTATTTATAGAATAAGCGCAAGGCAAGGCAGGCAATTTAACAACAATAAAAATATCTCGCAATAACAAATTTACGAAGCAATATGGTTAATGAAATTAATTAAAGTAAAAATGTCTTAAAATAATTTGTAAATCGATTTTTCACCTGCACAAATAAGACGCGCACTGATTAACGCAACCACGACCAGCAGCCAGACAGCCCGTATGACGTCCGGGACTGTGTGAGATGTAGCATACATAAAAACTACTTGCCTTCAGCCTTGGACTTACTGAAATACTCTGTCAAAAACGTTGCTAGCTCTTATACCATAATTTAAATTTGACTATGACATTTTTGACGACTTCAATAATTGTTTTTTAATTGTCATAGATAGATAGAGCTGTGTGCCTTTTCTTCTTAAAAAATGTATCGTTAATTCGTTTCAGAGATTAGCAAGACAAATAAATAAATGTTTTATACGAGTTTTGAAGTACTTCATATCTTTTAAAATTACTCGAGGTTGTCTGTCTGTAATAACAAACAGAACTCAAAAAGAACTTTGAGCTAAATAGTGAAGAAAGAGTAAAACTAAGCAGATCGCACCAGCAGAATCCTTGGGTGTGCAAAAGCGCATTTTGACGCCCAAAAAGATCAGGGTGCAACTATTGACGAATGCATTTTCTCAGAAATTGAGACGAATGAAGTGCAAATGATCTCTATAAATATACTGTCGTAGAGCAAGCTGACGCCACACATAATCCCGTGGAATTTCTGAATTCTATGTCAGCAGTCAGTGGACTTTCAGCGCATACCATCAAGCTGAAGGTCTGTGTCCCAATAATGCGCCTTTAGAACCTATGTATCTCTGAAGTTGTGTAACGGGATCTGCCTTAAAGTCATCTCAACAGACACACCGTTGGCTACTCCTTACGGGTTGAGGCGTTAGCGATGGTAAAAAGTGCTGAAATGCGTAACGCGTCGCCCCGCGGATCTCCGGATAAGCCTGTGCTGGGTTCTGTCCTCAGCTGAGGTTTGGACGCTGAGTGTGAGCGTTTGGAGATTTTAGTTCCAATTCCAACACATTCTCCAACTTAAGAAAAACGGGTTGAAGCATCGGCGAGACAGTATTACTAAAACGCGTACTTCTCATACCTACCATAAGCGCGTACAGTTTACCAGCGTTTGCTTCGTGTTAAACAACCCTAAAGCCGCAAGGACAAACACTGAGAGCAGCGGGTGTCGACCTCGGTGCACTCGCGGATGAGGGCAATGGGGCGTGTGTAAGAGAGCTCTTATCTCCACGCAGGACAGGAACCCGCCGCCGTCGACCAGGGATGGGAACCGGGATCTCGCCTGGAATCTGACCTCTTAAGAGTTTTGGGTCCCGAACGCTACTCAGCGAGAGGGGCACTTTCTTCTTGGGTATCGCTGGGCCCATTGTGTCAGAGCAACCGGGGGATGGAAGGCCGCGCTCCCCGACGCAGCCCCGGTACTGACTCAACGGGGTGTTCTCACTTGATCCCATCTTGAGGGGTAACGGAAAGCCCGCTGATCTAGAGAGCCGGTGGTCGTATCACCGGCAGCTGCCGGTTCAGTGTTCTGGGGGCGGCGCGGCGTGAAAGAATGCTGTAGTGCATAACGCGTCGCGCCGTCCCACATAATCCCCGTGTTGGGTTCTGGCCTCAGTCGGCGTTCGGACGCTATGTGTGAGTGATCGTAAATTTTTGGAAGTTTTAATGCGGCTCAACATCCTCAAATCGCGTGATAAAACATCCGGTTCAGTCACGACTTATGACTTAATTCAGTAGTCACCATAAAGTCATTTATTCAAATCAGGCTGAAAGTCAACAAATTTTGAAGTCCGATTTTACAAAAGACAATCTTTTCTCTATTACTGCACTTTCTGTGTATATGAAATTTAAAGAGGAAATGGGTAAATTAAGGTCATAAAGGTATCATTGTAGGTATTTTTGGTGCTGTATAGCATTCACGCAGATGACGTCGCGGGCAGCAGCTAGTGATATAATATTCTTTAGAAAACAATAACTAGTGTAATTAAAAAAGGGAGAGATTGGTAAAATATTGTATGACAGAAAACAACGTTTATTACAAAGCGGACTAATAGTGTTGACATTTAAAAACGGAATGTGTTGTAAAACAAAATAATGTTATTTTTACCAAAATAAGTCACTTGCCCAAAGACAATTTGTGACTAGGCGCTTCGATTTTGATATTGGTGCACCGGAACGGCGTCCAATAAAATTTATATTAATTTTTAAATAATATTTAAAGGTCGTGAATACGCAACATGTTTTTTTTTTGTACTAACACGAAAGACATCACACATTCATGAAGTTTCATTAGGAATAAACTTATTCAGACACTCGCGGCTTTCTATAATACTTTCATGCATTTTTAACGGGTTCTTACCACGATATTTAATTAATTAAATATCGTGGTAAGAACCCGTTAAAAATGCATGAAAGTTTCATTAGGAAGTCCAACAATAGCCCAACACAAAATTTTAAAATATTATATATTGCACAGACATATCTCATTAAAACTGCACGAGTCTAATAACGAAATTGTAAATTAAATACAGACAAGAAACACATCCAGAGTGGTTTTCCTGAGTATAATTTGCGCTGTACCCCAGTTACGTGAAATGAGCACCCAGAGGAATACATCGTGTTTGTTTGAAATGTGTGATGACGTTGGGAAATAATTTTGTGTTGCACGTTCCCTGCTAATTAAATAATAGATAATTACTCGTATTTCCTGCAATTAAGGTGCGTTTTTGATATATGTTTGTTGTTATATCGTCGCCTCAGTGCTTGTTTGGCAATCTGCACTCGAGCAAATTTTACAGGAGACAGCAAACAAGCACGGAATTTTCGTTAAGTGCCGTGTTGAGAAAAAAATTGAAATGAGATTTTTATTGTTTTAGAATTGAATATTTAAAAAAAATATTTTACCAGTCGGATGGAAATTTTATTCTTTATAATACTGCATTAAAAAGTCATTTTCGTAAAAAATGACAGATTGGCCAAACAAGCATTGAGGCGACGATATGTGTAAAGAAATATGAAAATAAAAGTTGCGTTATGATTGCACAAGATGTCTCGAAAAATGAAACAGTCACATAGTTTAGGAAGGTTGCTTTTGAGAAAACACTTAAATCTCTTAAGTATAATACGAAATTTATTGATTTAAATAAAACAGAATATGACTTCAAGGTTGGAGATCTAGTTAATGTAGAAAACGGAAATGGTGTAAACAGAAATAAAATAGAAGAAATGAGGATTGGACCTTTTCAAATTCTGAAAAAGATTTCAAATTCTATATCTTAATATATATATTTCTTGTGTACGTGTGTATGTGACTGAACTCCTCCTAAACGACTGAACCGATTTTGATGAATTTTTTTGTGTGTGTTCGTGGAGATTCGAGAATGCTTTAGATTTACAGTTTGGCCAGACGCAGACGAAGTTGCGGGGGCCCACTAGTATATTATTATTTTTTTTAGATATAAACAATTCAATGCATAATATAATAAGAAATACAGAAGCAATAATAAGAACCAACAATAACAATAACGTCTAAAATGTCATCCTCGACAATCATTGCACTCAAAAGCGATCCCAAAGGGTATCCAAATTCTATGACACATTGATGGATTTTAAAAGGAATGTAGGAGAGGAAATAACAAAGCATCGGAGTTATTCACGACGATGTGTATTGTCGGAGATGAGCGAAATTGATGGACCCTCCCTTTTGTGTTCTGGAAACACGGAGAGAATTCCGAAAAGGCTGCAAAGGTTGCGTGACTTCTTGTACTTGACATAAGAAAGAGAAATGTTTTGTCATCAAAATTGAATGTTTTAGATGTTTTGATTGGATGAGAAAATAAGTATTCGTCTATTTAAATACTTTCAAGAATACCCGTATACAAGATCTCATCAAAATCATATTTGCGATTGTTATCAAAATTTGCTGAACCGCAGTATAATTAACATCGTTGACATTTTGGTGTCAGAAGAAAAGTGATATTGTAATAGATTTCTAAAGTAAAATAAAATGTAATTTACTTTACATTTTATTTACAGGGTGAGCCATCTAACGTTTGCATTTTGAATTACTATTTATTTAGAGAATGACAGCTCAAATGTCATTCAATTTGTGTTCATAATTTAGTTAAAGGAATGACATTTACGAAATGGGACGCTATACGCTTGAACAAAATTGGGAAATATTGAAAAGTTACTTCCAAAGTGGTGAGTCTTCAGTCCAAACTGTAAGAAATGTGAAAAAAAAAATCCATTACAATGATTGGCCTTCAAGGCAGTTTATATGGCCCACCCGCTATTTGGATAATTTATCTCACATCAGAAATAGGTCCTGGTTAGGGAAAGAAATTAAGGAACTGACAAGTTCCCCATCTACACAGTTCCGACTCTACAAATACTCGTAGGTCACAGATTATTAAATTGAGCTTTATAGATGGCCATTATACCCATGTGTTCTATCCATATTGAACACGATTTGTTTAATAATAAATCCAATTTTTTTTATTTTCCATAGCTAGGCTTATCTCTAAGTAGAAAACTCCTACTGATTTAAAAAATGATCAAAAAACATAACTCCACCATCAAAGAGAAACGAGCTAAATTAAAATGCCAAGAATCCTATTCAAACTACGAGTTTTGTGGAATCTCAAAGAAGCACTTAGGCCTCAAAAATTCTTCATTTCAATTTCCTTTTGCTCCAAATTTCTTCAGGTAACTTCGAGTCTAACATAGACGTCCTAAATGCTGTTTTTTCGTGCAAAAGCATAATTTGAATACGTCTGAATGTGGGACTCGTTAGTGGAGGCCCGACTGAGTATATCCATACTGTTTGAAGACTCGCGAATTAGAAGGTACTAAATTTCACAAGCATTCAGCAAAATGGGTGTTTAATTAAAATTTAAAAACAGTTGAATACGAATATCGTTGGATGTTTCAGTAATTAGTGAAGCAGTAGAAATGTTATTATTAACACAATTAATAGTCGTGGTGGCCGAGTGGTTGAAGCACTTGCCTTCCGTACGGGGTCGCGGGTTCAAAACCGGCCGGCTTGTACCTCTAAATCTCAGTATGAAAAATAATTATGTGCAATTTTTGACAACACCGCTGCCTAAAAACGGTGAAGGAAAACATCGTAAGGAAAACATCGTGAGGAAAACTGCATATCGGAAAAGAGTTCTAAAAATCCTTTGAAGATATGTGAAGTCCCCAATCCGCATTAGGTAAGCATGGACTATGTCTAACCCCTCTTCGGAGGAGACCTGAGCTCAGCAGTGGGCAGTAATGGGTTGTTACAGTACAGTTACAGTACACAAATAATATTGGATATTAAACATAGTTGTTCAGTACAAATCTCAACATAAACTTTTATGTATTCATTTGCATAAAAACTATATTTATTTTAAAGATAAATTTTGTTCGATGTCAAATTTAAGTTATTAAATTCTTCACTTTTTTCATTCTGCATTTCTGTCTGGCACTTGTCTTAGCGATATTGAATAGCAGTCATATTCTATGTTTTTTTATTTTTTTCCATTAATTTAATGAATGATAAACTTTTTCCAAGTCTCGTCTTTGTTGGATCCCATAGTATCCAAATATTTATGAGGCTGATATGGTGCATTCGAGGCAAGGAGATTGTAAAATCTATTATATTGTATTAGATGTGTACATAGTAGTACATACATAGTTAGAGACACTCGATTTAATACCCTTAATGAAATCAAGGAAATGAGATGTCTGTGCAGTCTGTGAAACTTCATTCTACAGAGAAGACCAGTACTATATATATGCATTTCCAACCGCTGTACTTCCTGTACGTTCCGTAGATTATACGTAGTATTGTGGTCATTGTATTATACTAATTATATATTAGATGTGTTTCTCTAATTGTTTTTTGAAGTAAAATAATTGTAGCCAACCCTTTAGAATTTCTAATTTACTTTTAATCAACCAAAGAGAAGTGATGACCAAAGTGATGATAAGTATTTGAAGTATCGTTTACTGATTTTAATTATTATTATTTATTTATTTATTTATCAATCATCTTAGGATCACAAGATACAATTAAAACATAAAAAAAAAACAAAAAACATGAAAAAAACAAAAAACTTAAAAAAAAAACAAAACAATAAACAAACAAAAAACAAAAGAAAAAAGACAGAGTAATATTATAAAATTTCTAGTTAGAACACTATCTTAGCATCTTGCCTTTCATAGATATTTGTTAAATTTATAATTTATTAAAGCTTTAAATGGCGTAATCTGTACTTGAATCTCTTAAGTAAAATGGTAGTCTATTTGTACAGAACTAGATAAATAATATCAAGAATTATCTTAGAATTTAGAAATAAAATTTTAAAACGTGAGTAAAGCATTAAATCGCTTTTCATTTGGTTAAACAAATTTTACAAGTTCTCTGTTTTGGCCTTTTAAATGAACAACTAAGCAATTTATATTAGTCAAAACATACGATTATTCATTATTTATTTAAGACAGCAAAATACAATACTCAATACACTTTAATCACAGAGTTCAAAAACATTTTTTATTAAAAATGCTCTCCAAATTTCGACTTCAACAACAATTTAGAGTAACAGCTGACGCCAACACAACTTGCACCTAATCCCGTGGTAATTGGATCCAATCTGGATCTGAAGCATGTGACTTTCGGCGTCTGAACGTCAAAATGCCACAATCTTACAGGGAACAACCTGCACGTGACAGCCGCTGGCTCTAAACTGGTTGGTCCAAGTCAGAAGAGACATCTTATAGAGATTATTTCTACTAGTTTGTCAAAATTAGTCTCCTACATGTCTCAGCGGTTTATTTAACCCACGACAAAGAATATATTGGAATAACGATCAGTCTACCAATAACCCCCGCTATGATATATTATACCAAAAGAATAATGCAAGCAAAAACTTTATGACTTCAAGCTGGGGAGTATGTTTATGAACTACGACGATGAGACCTTGTAGCCATGGTAACAATCATGGAATGGATGTCAAAGACTACTACGTCTTCCTAAAGACTTTAGCTATAAATTTCTTTAGTCACAATCAACTGATTTTACTTCTCAATCTGTGCAAAACCTTTGAATTTTGTTGTAAAACCGTGTATACATCACTTTTCAAGTGTATGTTGTCTTAACACTACAGTAAATATGTCTCCAGTTTGGTTTTCTATTTTACGCCAAACTGCACAACTAGCTACATTGAAATAACGAACCTGATTGCAGCGTCTTACTTTGCGTTGATTAGAGGCAGGATTAATATCACCTGAGTGGTCTGTTTATAAAGCTGAGCTCGGATGCAGCCAGCGCATTTTGCTGACATTCACTTCCTTTTCCATAAAGCAAGATAAATTTGTTGGGATTATCAATGCTTTTGAATGGATTGTGCTTTTAAAGTATAATAAAAAGGGTTGTTTTAGTTTTATCAGTTTTGTGGAAGATATTCCCGATATTGTTAGATTGCTTGATTAGCGTTTATTGTGGTTGCAGAAAATTTTACTGATGGGGCGGCCAACCTCCTTGATGCGATATATGAATGAGCAATCCGCATCATCTCTAACATTTAAGAGAATATAGACAGTAGCGTAAGAAGAACACCACGCAGCGGAAACGAAAGAAATACATTAAATCTCAGCTAGGTTTACAAAAAAAAATCCCACTGTGGCGACCAATAGCACGCGAGGTCCTGACTCGCAGTTACGACATTTGCAAGAATCTTCGCATATATACGACATCTGAAATCTACTACAGTGGGCTTCGGCCTGACCGGACATACACTACCTCGCCCGCAAGGAGATCTCCCTTTGGCCATAAGTCCACTGTAGATACCCCAAACCACCAAAAACATAAATGTAAAGATGATGTTTTTGATGGACAAATAGATGCATATGAAATTTATATATACCTTACAGGCGTGGGAAGCACCGATACGTAGCTGGTTCGTTAATTTGATTACATCACCAGGCTGGGCTTAATTAACTAATACACTCCCCACGGTTCCATGAAATATGACACCCTTACAATTATAAGGCTTTCACGACATCAACACTGTGCATGTCTTAATTGAATTTAAACCTTTTCAGTGTTGTAATTAATTTTGGGATGACTGATATTTCTGATAATGAGTACCCACGTTATTAAAATATGAATTTCGTTTATCGTTTTTGGTGTCTTGTTTGTGAAAGTTCAGATTCTAGAATGAATGGAATAGATTACTATTCCTGAAATATATGTTCGTTTAGAGGTATTTTTAAATTAATATTGAAATGTTTTAGAGAATTGAATTTATTAGATCTCGCATTAAGTAAGACAAGGTAGAAAGCTGAACTGTATGTAATTTGTATTGGATTAATTTACCATAAAAAATCTGCAATTTTCCAATCATATTCGACATTTTTACTTTAACGTGGGTAAACGTAAACTCGTCGCCACTGATATGTCTATTAGTAAATGAAACACCGTCTCGCTCGATAGTTTATAACTGACGGTAAAGAAATGCAATACAAGTTACATACAGTTCAAAAGCTCAATGTTAAGAAGAACTAGATTTATCAACGAAAACATATTGTACCTTTGGTGTAAAAGTACTTATCTTAAATTAAATTCAAACTTGAATTGAATGGCAGAATTGCAGAAAAAAACAATGAGTCTGAACACGAAAAAAATATAAAAAAACTTGAGAGGTGTCAAGGGACACCCGGATGGAACGAAGTTCCTTTCGATTAATTAGTGAGGGAATTGTAATAAAATTTTATTTTTTTAAGTTATAATATAATATCTATACTTATAATAAAATCGTAGAGAGGTCAATTCTGTACATTGAAAATATCAAAAAAAAAACTAGCAGGGGGTGTTTGGTTATCGATTCTGATGCCAAAAATGCAATTAGAATTTTTTTTGTCTGTTTGTCTGTTTGTCTGTTTATCTGTTTGTCTGTTTGTCTGTTTGTCTGTATCTTTGTGCACGCTAATCTCCGAACCGGCTGAACCAATTTAGTTGGGGTTTTTTGTAATGTATTATGGCAAGTCTCACTTAACATTTAGTCGTTGTTTTATCAAAATCGGTTCAGTATTTAAAAAGTTATAAGCGAAATAACGTCGATGGGTATTACGTTCGGTGATAGTTATTTATAAAAAATGCTTTAATAGCGCGACTTGGCGAGAAAATTATTATTTTATGGCATAAAAATATAAAATTATGATAATTTAAAATGTTTTAAAAGTAAAAATTCAAAAAAAACATGTACTCGAAGAGTTTTAATAGGCCAACATAAAGAGATCTCCGATTTATATGGTGAATCGTCGCAACTGGAGCTCTGCCTAAAGTGGCCGTTGATTGCGCGGGGCCACGAGGGCGCGACGGGCGCAACTTCGTCTGCGCCACTCTCAATTAACTGCGAATTATTCGATTTTTTCTCTCTGTAAAAACCAACCTTGAACTTCATCGAAAATTTAAAAAAAACAATTTCTAAAATGAATATAGCCTAAGTTAGTCTTTATTACATAAGCTCGGCCATTGAAAGTCCCATCCAAATCGACCCAGCCAATCATGTTTAGGCTCTAATGAAGCGTCCTGATGAGATCTTTGTGTAGAGAATGAATGTCAAGGTCTGATGATGGAGCTGGAAGGTGGCTAAGGGAACTCCGTCAATAAGCAATATAACCTCATCGCGTTTAGACTCTAATGAAGCGTCTTTATGAGTTCTTTGCGTAAAGGATGAATGTCAAGATCTGATGATGGAGCTGGAAGGTGGCTGTGGGAACTCCGTCGTTAAGCAAGATAACCTCATCGTGTTTAGGCTCTAATGAAGCGTCTTGATGTGTTCTTTGCGTAGAGGATGAATGTCAAGGTCTGATGATGGAGCTGGAAGGTGGCTGTGGGAACTCCGTCGTTAAGCAAGATAACCTCATCGTGTTTAGGCTCTAATGAAGCGTCTTGATGAGTTCTTTGCGTAAAGGATGAATGTCAAGATCTGATGATGGAGCTGGAAGGTGGCTGTGGGAACTCCGTCGTTAAGCAAGATAACCTCATCGTGTTTAGGCTCTAATGAAGCGTCTTGATGTGTTCTTTGCGTAGAGGATGAATGTCAAGGTCTGATGATGGAGCTGGAAGGTGGCTGTGGGAACTCCGTCGTTAAGCAAGATAACCTCATCGTGTTTAGGCTCTAATGAAGCGTCTTGATGAGTTCTTTGCGTAGAGGATGAATGTCAAGGTCTGATGATGGAGCTGGAAGGTGGCTGTGGGAACTCCGTCGTTAAGCAAAATAACCTCATCGTGTTTAGGCTCTAATGAAGCGTCCTGATGAGATCTTTACGTAGAGGCTGAATGTCAAGGTCTGATGATGGAGCTGGAAGGTGGCTATGGGAACTCTGTCAATAAGCAAGATAACCTCATCGCGTTTAGACTCTAATGAAGCGTTTTTATGAGTTCTTTGCGTAAAAGATAAATGTTAAGATCTGATGATGGAGCTGGAAGGTGGCAACAGGAACTCCAACAATAAGCAAGATAACCTCATCGTGTTTAGGCTCTAATGAAGCGTCTTGAGGATTTCTTTGCGTATAGGATGAATGTCAAGGTCTGATGATGGAGCTGGAAGGTGGCCACTGTCTGTTTGTTCTGGCTAATCTCTGGAATTGCTAGACAGATTCGGACGGGCTGACTTTCAATGTTTATCTACTATAATAGTCCTCCTTCTAATAGTTACTCCTTATAATAGTTTATGTTATAAGGAGTAACTTAGGCTATATTTTATTTTAGAAATTGTTTTTTTTTTTTAAATTCTCGATGAAGTTCAAGGATGGTATTTACAGCGAGAAAAAATCGAATAGTTGATATTTAATTGAGATTGGCGCAGACGAAGTTGCGCGGGGCAGCTAGTATTTAATATAACTAATTGTTATAACTTAAATAAAATATTTTGATCACAGCGCCATCTAGCATTAATCATATAAAACAAAATAAGGAATTGTTTTAAAAGATTTTAATCACAGCGCCATCTAGCGATAATCATCTAAAACAAAAAAAGTGTCGTGACAACTTTTTCATAAGAATTTCCGTCTAGCCCCCTTTCGATAACGCGCGATAAGGAACTTCGTTCCAAAAACAATGAGTCTGAACACGAAAAATTTATAAATAACAGGAATAAGACTTATTCAATTACATAAAAAGAAACGCCAAGTAAACAAAAAATACACAAACCAGACATAAAATAATCATAAAGTTATTACACGTTACGCTACATAAATCTAGGGATTATGAAGGCAATCAGTGATGCTGGTATTTTGGGGATAAATCACATTTTTCCTGTGTGGATTTGAAAGGATTTTTCGCTGATTTGAATGGAGTAATTTGAATTATTCGATTTGGTGAACGAAAATGAAATGTGTAAGCATTCTGGTTTATCTAATTTCATGATTTAGGAATCAGCGTTAGCAGTTCATTAATGTATGAGGTCTTTTTGGAAATAATATTATGTAAAAATTATATTTGGTGTTGTAAGTACTTTGAAAGATTTTAAATCAAATAAGTATTTGTTATTTGTAACATGTTATTGTTATTTGTAACATTTACGACTTACATTTTTGATAGAATTACGACATCTTGTTAAAGATTTTATGTCACAATAAATACCCAACAGCCACAGAAAATGTGAATTTACAATTATTATATTATGCCTAGACAAGTTTATGAGTAAGCCTTAAAACGCAACATCCGCCTGAACTATGTCTGAAACCATTCACTACTACAGTAACAATGAAAAATATTACACATTGCTATGTTATGTGGCATAGTTTGACAGAATTGTTTACAAATTTACATCCCACAATCAATTTGATCACATATTTTACCTAACATGTGAATCTAATATACAGGGTGTTCCAAAACTATGCGACATGAACGGGAAGTACCTTAAATATTAGAGATAGGATGTTTTGCTGAAAGGAAACAACATTTTATTTTTGGTGTTTAATAATACTGCATTCACATATTTTTTGTAAATTGCTTGGCTTGTCTGAAAATCGAGCTAAAAAAAATCGGTAAAAATCAACATCCTGTATTTTTATGATGCCAATCGAAAGAACAGTTAATTAACACTATTTTTTGCTAACAAACATAGTATCTTAAACAAAAGGAACAAGGTGATAATCGTGATTCTGCATTTTAAGTACCTTATTGATAAGCTAGGGTATGCAATGCGTATTTGCTTCTATAGCCCGCACGCCTCTCACTAACGATTCCTTAAAAATAGTAAAAATGTCAAAAGCAACAAGGATTATCTTTAGAGGAGAGTTCATTATCAAGACGTAATACAGAGATTACAAAACGCAACTTGAATACTTGTTAAGAGTCGAGGGAATGAAGACTTGTGCCAGAGAATAAATAAGAAAGGGGGGTGCTTGTACTTAAGCGGAGAGCCATTTTGTAGCGAAATGGAACACACGGGAATTAGGGTGGCTTCTGAAACGGGTAATAAAATGTAAAAGAACGATTTGAGCTAATGCAGACTGCATGTGTACCGTTTCTGTATATTTGAAAAGGAAATGGAACGAGATTTTATTGAGTTTAAACAGTCAAAGTAAAAGATTAGAGAATTTTTGGGATTTTGTAACTCTTGTTTTTCGTTTTGGGTTTTAGTTACAATAATTAAAATTTTAAACAATTATTACTTTTAGGGGTTCTCAATTATTTCGTATATTACAATGTTAAATTCGATGGAAGACAACTTAAAAAATTAAAGGGGAAGAACTTTGAAAAAAATAAATTTTAAAAAATCACTTCCGGTTTAATATTCGAAAAAAAAATCAAATTCTGGTTTAATATTCGAAAAAAAAATTAAATTTCGAATTTGATTTTTTTTTTGTAAAAGAACAAAATATTATCTACGATGCCCAATACTTATTTAATAATAAATTTATTGGAATTAACCCTAAAAATCCTTTCGAAAAAAACCTTTCTCCTAATTTGTTGAATTTTTAAGATCCCATAAAATTAAAACAAAAAAAAAATCAAAAATAATAATGCAGATTTTTTTAACTTCCACTGAAGTACAAAACTCCAAACTTTCACCAAAATCCACGACCTGACATAGTATTCGTTGTCCGCTTGACGTGAAATGTCCCAACTCCCAACTATCAACCAAAAATACCAGTAAGCAATATCAACTTAGAACTTCGAATCAACGTAACAAAGCCTCAGTATAGTTGATACACAAGAGGCCGTAATCGCTTTAAACTGGCTACTTCACAGATCCCTCTAGACGTTATTATTCAAGTTCTAAAACTTAGGCTAACTCCCCAAAGATAAGTTAACACAATGTAGCATAGTCCACAATACAATTTGGGAGTCGTGTAGTGACAAGCTGAATTTAATTCTGTTGGGTCTCTAACTACTCGTTCGATAATTAAGTAAAAATCAAATTGGAAAGAAGTAACAGATTGAGATTTTTAAGTAAAATTAGAAATGAAATTGATCATACAAAATGTAGCAAATTGTTATCACCGTGTCATTGAGCTGCGATCCTTAAAAATATGAAGAAATACTTACCTTAATTAATTCCTTAATAAGTTATTAAATATGTGGACATACGATATATATATATACATATATATAATTCTGTGAAAGAAGACGTGTTGACGACGTTATTGCTCGAAGCAGAAGCCATTATCAGTTCCAGACCACTTACATACATATCGTCCTCACCAAATTCGCCAGAAGCCGTAACGCCATCTTAGAAATCGTTTATTTGTGATGAAAACTGGTTTCCATTACAAAAATGAGAAATAAAAAAAAACAATCATGGAATGAATAACTTTTCATCACAAACCAGTCGGAACTCGGCTTAATGTTATATGTCACCCCCAACCGACATATAACGCTGGTTTTCAGTTTCGTCTGGCTTCATCATCTTCTTTCACAGCATTAATTATAAATATATATATCTATTGAGGTCTTCAATTCTAAACATTTTTGATTTTACTTTTCGTAGTTAGTTAGTTATAGAAACAACAATTACAAAGGCATATTATAATACTCAAATAGTCTAACCATTTATTTTCTATACTCATATATCCAAATGACCAGACAAAGTATTATGCCACGACAGTCGTTTTATGAATAAATAAAGTAGCTTGCCATCCAACACAAACTTGACGAGGTTTTACTGCCATTTGTCACGCACGCAGACGGCGGAGACATGTTGACAGTGAAATTAGTATAAAGGGCTGGAATTGTATTAGATAGAGTGTAGGCGATAGTCAACGGTGATAATAAAGTTAAATTTTAGGTGCATTTGTATGTTTTGTTTTGAAAATATTTTAAATGAAGAGACACTTCCGAGAAATAAAGAGATAATATTATTCAAAAACATTTCTTTTATAATATATCCTAAAACAAAACCTTACCTAACATACACAACAAAACCAAACACTGAGACCTATTTATAACACTAACGACGTAACAAAATATTCTGCTAACGAGGCGAAATTCCAGGTAAAAGCCGGGTATACCTAAACCTCGCAATTTACATGCACATGCAACGGTTATATAGGTCCGGATACCTCGGTAATGAGATCCGGTTAAATCCGCTTCAATCTCGTCAAAGCCAAATTGACAAACAGACAACTGATTCGGTTTTATTTGTAAAACGGTAATTCCATATATTATTCCGTCTAGCACCCTTTCGATAACGCGTGATAAGGAACTTCGTTCCAAAAATAAAAAAGTTTTAAGAAGACCCCATTGAGAGAATAAAAGGTGTCAAAACTTTAATTAAATTACACATTATTTAAAAAGGAAAACTGATGCTGAAATAAATCTTAAACGTAGAAGGAAAAAATAAATACACTCATAATTATCAATAGTATCTCACGAAGACAAGACGTTATTTGCAAGAGATTTTTCTTTCCTTTCATTAAAACGTGTGAAGATCCTTCGCTTTCAGATTAAAACCGTCTGAAGCTGTTTGTTCATTTCTAGTATTTCTGCTAGGACTACAAGGACCAATATTAATAACAGTGTGGAAAGGAAAATGATCTTTCAGCTGTAGAAATTAGGATACATATTCGAAGTCACCATGAAATCTTATTGGTGACAGCCACAACGGAGATCTTAAGAGTAATTGTCTTCACTTTAACTATCTTTCTCAGCATTTGTCTGCGAATGTGTTTCAGCTCAAGAAATTATTTTTTTAAATGTTCAGACAGATAAACAATTATCACGATATTTTACTTAACAAAAGTATAATTTGTGAAAAGGAGGTGTAATGCGGGAGATCTCCTTTAAACAAACTTGTGAATTAGAATCTTAATTTATCACAACAGCACAAACGATAAAAGAAAACTGTAAATGAGTCCTCAATCCACATTGGGCCTAATCCCTAGACTGAAGAGACTTGACAGTTAGTAATGGGTTGTTACAACAGTACAGAAAATTTGTCAAGAATTGTAACCGAATTAGGTGCCGTGGTGCGTGTGTTAGATTATTTGAAAAATTAGGCCTCAATCATGGAATTTATAAGCTTAAATATGTGTGTTCCATTGGTATAACATATCTTGGCAAAATATACGTGACTTAATTTATCAAGTGTTTTGTTACATTTTACATCACTATTATTTATAGGTTATAACTTGACGTGATGTTGTTAATTATCAATTGTTTATGTGGTAATTATCATATTTAAGACTAAAGAATAAATGAGACATAATTTTATAAAGATTATAAATATGTAATAGTGGCTCAAATGTGATTTTCTAAAACACGTGGTCGCCCCACTTGTTAGTCACACATTCTATAAAAGAGAATGTGTGGGGATGTATCGAGGACTTCTATGTGGACCGCCGAACGGTACAGAGCTCCGTGTTTGTGCCACTACCCACAAGTTAAGTAAAAATTGTATTGGATGGTAATGTAACATGGTAATGTAATAAACTGGTCATTTACTTATTAATGTGTTGCTTTAATTGCAAGATTAAACTATTATTGTGAAAACTATCTATTATACATCCTGACAACCTGTGTTGGCATTTTAAATGTTTAAAAATAAATATTTTATTTAAATTATATCTTAATTGAATTTGTTATCAGAAGTGGGATCTGAGCACTAAACATTTGTAAATAAGTTCCAGGTATTGAGAACTTGCTGAAGACGATTCAAACTACTTTCATGTCCACATCTGGAGACATAGTGCTTTTGCCCTTCGATCCTCGGAAAGATGAAAATGGTGTTGTTAGGTGCTGTTGCTTCATCAGCTTTACTGTCGAGAACATGGGATGGACCACCATCACAGTGGCTGCTGAAGCAGAATGGCCGAGCGATTTCTTGAAGTTTCTTTTATTGTCGAGAACATGGGATGGACCACCATCACAGTGGCTGCTAAAGCAGAATGGCCGAACGATTTCTTGAAGTTACGTAAGTCTAATCTGATAAAAAAAAAAATGATGATCCTGGTCTGGCCGGGAGGTGAGCAACAAGGTTTTAATTTGGTGAATCTTTGTGGATGGAATTCCGTGATAGATTATTATTGATGTTTGATTCTGTGTATACTGGAGTATACTCACATGACCAAAGATGTAAAGACGAAGAAGTACAAACAGGAACAAAAAAAAACTGCTGGTCGGTTCCTGTTCTGATACATCACTGGTACTCACGGTGCAGCAGGTGATAGGTGTTGTATGTCAAGTTCAGGGATCACAGATAAATACTCCTGGTTAACAAGAGGTTAATGCAGGAGGTGTATATAGAACTTATATAAATACTGCTCGTTGACGGAAGGTTAACAAGCAGGACCGCTGGTCGGTCCTTGTCCTGATACTTCACTGTAATTCACTGGCAGCGGGTGATAGGTGCCGTATGCCAAGGCCAAGGATCAAAGATAAATACTCCTGGTTAACAAGAGGTTAATGCAGGAGGAGATATGTAATGTAAATAAATACTGCTCGTTGACGGAAGATTAACAAGCAGGTCCGCTGGTCGATCCATGCTCTGATACTTCACTGTAATTCACTGGCAGCGGGTTATAGGTGGTTGTATGACAAGACCAAGGATCCAGGAAATACTCCTGGTTAGCTGGAAGCTAACGCAGGAGGTGTATGGAAAATGTATATGTATAAAATACTCCTGGTTAACAAAAGGTTATCACAGGAGGTGTATGAAAAATATATATATGTGTATATAATGTGTTTAAATACTCCTGGTTAGCTGGAAGCTGACGCAGTAGGTGTATGAAAAATATATATGTATAAAATTTTCCTGGGAAGTGTATAAAACCTAATCAGTCACTGACGTGATGTAATTTGGTTGCAAAGGATGGGAAATTGAAGCAGCAGGTGTCAAGGTTAAGGAGGTTATTATTATTGTAAATTGTTATGTATGTTATATGTATGTAGGCGCGTATGAAAAATGACATTGACAAGAGTGACAGTTGTTATGTTCACTCTAGCGGAGCGTCGAGTCTGTTGAAGCGGGGCGGCCATCTTTGATACGGACTTGTTGGAGAGCGGTCGCCGGCGCACCACTCAGTCGACGAATCGCTATCTGTCGCCTCAATCTTTAATTATTTTAAACTGATTAACGTTAATTAGAATATTGTTTGTAAAAGATTATTCAACTGTAAAGTTATTTCGAAGAAGTAAATGGTTTAAGTTTTGAAGGCCATCCGTTTCATTCAAATCATCTTTATTGGACTACCCACGCCATAAGCAAACAATGGATTCTGATAAAAGCGCTCGATAGCGCTTTCATGTATAATTTGTATTTATAACTATCTTATTATTTACTTTATTTGGGAAATCAACTGAAAAATGAAAATTTGAAATTATGTGGCCGAGACACGGCAAATTGAAAGTGACGTCAGGTGTTTGGCTCTCCACTATGAAACAACTACTGTTCGAATGGTGAGGATCATTCGGTATTGGACTGTCCGTGCAAATGGAACTCCGGTGAGAAGAAGAGAAGATAATGTATAAAAGCTAAGTATACATGGAGGACACTGTATGGTAGTTTGTATATTGATTTGAATATTGAATATGTATATAAATACTCCTGGTAAACTGGGAGTTAACACAGGAGGAGTTATGGAGGTAAATATGGTGGTATATAAGGTGAAATGTAACATATAAACAGTTCTGGTTAGCCGGACATTAACACAAAACTTGTTATGGAAGTAAATATGTATTTGTAACGTATATAAATACTGCTTGTTAACTGGGAGTTAACACAGGAAATGTATAAGATATTTATGTATTTGTAATATGAATAAATACTTCTGGTTAACTGAGGAGGTGTAATAGGGAAATGTTTACGTATATAAATATCGCAGGTGGTGTATGAGAGATATATATGTGTTTATTATGTATCTAAATGAAAACTTTTTTGGTACTTCGAGAACGAAGTACAGGTCAGTCTGGCCGTGTTAGATTATTTGAAAAATTAGGCCTCAATCATGGAATTTATAAGCTTAAATATGTGTGTTCCATTGGTATAACATATCTTGGCAAAATATACGTGAACAAACTTAATTTATCAAGTGTTTTGTTACATTTTACATCACTATTATTTATAGGTTATAACTTGACGTGATGTTGTTAATTATCAATTGTTTATGTGGTAATTATCATATTTAAGACTAAAGAATAAATGAGACATAATTTTATAAAGATTATAAATATGTAATAGTGGCTCAAATGTGATTTTCTAAAACACGTGGTCGCCCCACTTGTTAGTCACACATTCTATAAAAGAGAATGTGTGGGGATGTATCGAGGACTTCTATGTGGACCGCCGAACGGTACAGAGCTCCGTGTTTGTGCCACTACCCACAAGTTAAGTAAAAATTGTATTGGATGGTAATGTAACATGGTAATGTAATAAACTGGTCATTTACTTATTAATGTGTTGCTTTAATTGCAAGATTAAACTATTATTGTGAAAACTATCTATTATACATCCTGACAACCTGTGTTGGCATTTTAAATGTTTAAAAATAAATATTTTATTTAAATTATATCTTAATTGAATTTGTTATCAGAAGTGGGATCTGAGCACTAAACATTTGTAAATAAGTTCCAGGTATTGAGAACTTGCTGAAGACGATTCAAACTACTTTCATGTCCACATCTGGAGACATAGTGCTTTTGCCCTTCGATCCTCGGAAAGATGAAAATGGTGTTGTTAGGTGCTGTTGCTTCATCAGCTTTACTGTCGAGAACATGGGATGGACCACCATCACAGTGGCTGCTGAAGCAGAATGGCCGAGCGATTTCTTGAAGTTTCTTTTATTGTCGAGAACATGGGATGGACCACCATCACAGTGGCTGCTAAAGCAGAATGGCCGAACGATTTCTTGAAGTTACGTAAGTCTAATCTGATAAAAAAAAAAATGATGATCCTGGTCTGGCCGGGAGGTGAGCAACAAGGTTTTAATTTGGTGAATCTTTGTGGATGGAATTCCGTGATAGATTATTATTGATGTTTGATTCTGTGTATACTGGAGTATACTCACATGACCAAAGATGTAAAGACGAAGAAGTACAAACAGGAACAAAAAAAAACTGCTGGTCGGTTCCTGTTCTGATACATCACTGGTACTCACGGTGCAGCAGGTGATAGGTGTTGTATGTCAAGTTCAGGGATCACAGATAAATACTCCTGGTTAACAAGAGGTTAATGCAGGAGGTGTATATAGAACTTATATAAATACTGCTCGTTGACGGAAGGTTAACAAGCAGGACCGCTGGTCGGTCCTTGTCCTGATACTTCACTGTAATTCACTGGCAGCGGGTGATAGGTGCCGTATGCCAAGGCCAAGGATCAAAGATAAATACTCCTGGTTAACAAGAGGTTAATGCAGGAGGAGATATGTAATGTAAATAAATACTGCTCGTTGACGGAAGATTAACAAGCAGGTCCGCTGGTCGATCCATGCTCTGATACTTCACTGTAATTCACTGGCAGCGGGTTATAGGTGGTTGTATGACAAGACCAAGGATCCAGGAAATACTCCTGGTTAGCTGGAAGCTAACGCAGGAGGTGTATGGAAAATGTATATGTATAAAATACTCCTGGTTAACAAAAGGTTATCACAGGAGGTGTATGAAAAATATATATATGTGTATATAATGTGTTTAAATACTCCTGGTTAGCTGGAAGCTGACGCAGTAGGTGTATGAAAAATATATATGTATAAAATTTTCCTGGGAAGTGTATAAAACCTAATCAGTCACTGACGTGATGTAATTTGGTTGCAAAGGATGGGAAATTGAAGCAGCAGGTGTCAAGGTTAAGGAGGTTATTATTATTGTAAATTGTTATGTATGTTATATGTATGTAGGCGCGTATGAAAAATGACATTGACAAGAGTGACAGTTGTTATGTTCACTCTAGCGGAGCGTCGAGTCTGTTGAAGCGGGGCGGCCATCTTTGATACGGACTTGTTGGAGAGCGGTCGCCGGCGCACCACTCAGTCGACGAATCGCTATCTGTCGCCTCAATCTTTAATTATTTTAAACTGATTAACGTTAATTAGAATATTGTTTGTAAAAGATTATTCAACTGTAAAGTTATTTCGAAGAAGTAAATGGTTTAAGTTTTGAAGGCCATCCGTTTCATTCAAATCATCTTTATTGGACTACCCACGCCATAAGCAAACAATGGATTCTGATAAAAGCGCTCGATAGCGCTTTCATGTATAATTTGTATTTATAACTATCTTATTATTTACTTTATTTGGGAAATCAACTGAAAAATGAAAATTTGAAATTATGTGGCCGAGACACGGCAAATTGAAAGTGACGTCAGGTGTTTGGCTCTCCACTATGAAACAACTACTGTTCGAATGGTGAGGATCATTCGGTATTGGACTGTCCGTGCAAATGGAACTCCGGTGAGAAGAAGAGAAGATAATGTATAAAAGCTAAGTATACATGGAGGACACTGTATGGTAGTTTGTATATTGATTTGAATATTGAATATGTATATAAATACTCCTGGTAAACTGGGAGTTAACACAGGAGGAGTTATGGAGGTAAATATGGTGGTATATAAGGTGAAATGTAACATATAAACAGTTCTGGTTAGCCGGACATTAACACAAAACTTGTTATGGAAGTAAATATGTATTTGTAACGTATATAAATACTGCTTGTTAACTGGGAGTTAACACAGGAAATGTATAAGATATTTATGTATTTGTAATATGAATAAATACTTCTGGTTAACTGAGGAGGTGTAATAGGGAAATGTTTACGTATATAAATATCGCAGGTGGTGTATGAGAGATATATATGTGTTTATTATGTATCTAAATGAAAACTTTTTTGGTACTTCGAGAACGAAGTACAGGTCAGTCTGGCCGTGTTAGATTATTTGAAAAATTAGGCCTCAATCATGGAATTTATAAGCTTAAATATGTGTGTTCCATTGGTATAACATATCTTGGCAAAATATACGTGAACAAACTTAATTTATCAAGTGTTTTGTTACATTTTACATCACTATTATTTATAGGTTATAACTTGACGTGATGTTGTTAATTATCAATTGTTTATGTGGTAATTATCATATTTAAGACTAAAGAATAAATGAGACATAATTTTATAAAGATTATAAATATGTAATAGTGGCTCAAATGTGATTTTCTAAAACACGTGGTCGCCCCACTTGTTAGTCACACATTCTATAAAAGAGAATGTGTGGGGATGTATCGAGGACTTCTATGTGGACCGCCGAACGGTACAGAGCTCCGTGTTTGTGCCACTACCCACAAGTTAAGTAAAAATTGTATTGGATGGTA
Organism: Trilocha varians; assembly: GCA_030269945.2. Taxonomy (NCBI): domain Eukaryota; kingdom Metazoa; phylum Arthropoda; class Insecta; order Lepidoptera; family Bombycidae; genus Trilocha; species Trilocha varians. The sequence continues at coordinate 7,500,123 of AP028277.1, read as the reverse complement.
ATGTAACATGGTAATGTAATAAACTGGTCATTTACTTATTAATGTGTTGCTTTAATTGCAAGATTAAACTATTATTGTGAAAACTATCTATTATACATCCTGACAACCTGTGTTGGCATTTTA